>CM039432.1:0-1340000 GCA_022379115.2 Bauhinia variegata
AAGAATCATCCAACTTTCACCAAGTTCGTCCATTTTGGTCTTTCTTCGTTTCGACTAGCTTCAAAGTTAACCGAAGCCAAATGTCAAGCATAGATTGATGTAATTATGACACAATAAACCATGTGGAGAAGTTTGAGACCAACGAAGAGAGATTTGGTCCAAGAATCATCCAACTTCACCAAGTTCGTCCATTTTGGTCTTTCTTCGTTTCACTAGCTTCAAAGTGGACCGAAGCCAAATGTCTTGCAAAGATTGATGTAATATGACACAATAAACCATGTGGAGAAGTTTGAGACCAACGAAGAGAGATTTGGTCCAAGAATCATCAACTTCACCAAGTTCGTCCATTTTGGTCTTTCTTCGTTTCGACTAGCTTCAAAGTTAACCGAAGCCAAATGTCAAGCATAGATTGATGTAATATGACACAATAAACCATGTGGAGAAGTTGAGACACGAAGAGAGATTTGGTCCAAGAATCATCCAACTTCACCAAGTTCGTCCATTTGGTCTTTCTTCGTTTCGACTAGCTTCAAAGTTAACGAAGCAAATGTCTTGCAAAGATTGATGTAATATGACACAATAAACCATGTGGAGAAGTTTGAGACCAACGAAGAGAGATTTGGTCCAAGAATCATCCAACTTCACCAAGTTCGTCCATTTTGGTCTTTCTTCGTTTCGACTAGCTTCAAAGTTAACGAAGCCAAATGTCAAGCATAGATTGATGTAATATGACACAATAAACCATGTGGAGAAGTTTGAGACCAACGAAGAGAGATTTGGTCCAAGAATCATCCAACTTCACCAAGTTCGTCCATTTTGGTCTTTCTTCGTTTTCACTAGCTTCAAAGTGGACCGAAGCCAAATGTCTTGCAAAGATTGATGTAATATGACACAATAAACCATGTGGAGAAGTTTGAGACCAACGAAGAGAGATTTGGTCCAAGAATCATCCAACTTCACCAAGTTCGTCCATTTTGGTCTTTCTTCGTTTCGACTAGCTTCAAAGTTAACCGAAGCCAAATGTCAAGCATAGATTGATGTAATATGACACAATAAACCATGTGGAGAAGTTTGAGACCAACGAAGAGAGATTTGGTCCAAGAATCATCCAACTTCACCAAGTTCGTCCATTTTGGTCTTTCTTCGTTTCGACTAGCTTCAAAGTTACCGAAGCCAAATGTCTTGCAAAGATTGATGTAATATGACACAATAAACCATGTGGAGAAGTTTGAGACCAACGAAGAGAGATTTGGTCAAGAATCATCCAACTTCACCAAGTTCGTCCATTTTGGTCTTTCTTCGTTTCGACTAGCTTCAAAGTTAACCGAAGCCAAATGTCAAGCATAGATTGATGTAATATGACACAATAAACCATGTGGAGAAGTTTGAGACCAACGAAGAGAGATTTGGTCCAAGAATCATCCAACTTCACCAAGTTCGTCCATTTTGGTCTTTCTTCGTTTCTTTCGACTAGCTTCAAAGTGGACCGAAGCCAAATGTCTTGCAAAGATTGATGTAATATGACAATAAACCATGTGGAGAAGTTTGAGACCAACGAAGAGAGATTTGGTCCAAGAATCATCCAACTTCACCAAGTTCGTCCATTTTGGTCTTTCTTCGTTTCGACTAGCTTCAAAGTGGACCGAAGCCAAATGTCTTGCAAAGATTGATGTAATATGACACAATAAACCATGTGGAGAAGTTTGAGACCAACGAAGAGAGATTTGGTCCAAGAATCATCCAACTTCACCAAGTTCGTCCATTTTGGTCTTTCTTCGTTTCGACTAGCTTCAAAGTGGACCGAAGCCAAATGTCTTGCAAAGATTGATGTAATATGACACAATAAACCATGTGGAGAAGTTTGAGACCAACGAAGAGAGATTTGGTCCAAGAATCATCAACTTCACCAAGTTCGTCCATTTTGGTCTTTCTTCGTTTCGACTAGCTTCAAAGTTAACCGAAGCCAAATGTCAAGCATAGATTGATGTAATATGACACAATAAACCATGTGGAGAAGTTTGAGACCAACGAAGAGAGATTTGGTCCAAGAATCATCCAACTTCACCAAGTTCGTCCATTTTGGTCTTTCTTCGTTTTGACTAGCTTCAAAGTGGACCGAAGCCAAATGTCTTGCAAAGATTGATGTAATATGACACAATAAACCATGTGGAGAAGTTTGAGACCAACGAAGAGAGATTTGGTCCAAGAATCATCCAACTTCACCAAGTTCGTCCATTTTGGTCTTTCTTCGTTTCGACTAGCTTCAAAGTGGACCGAAGCCAAATGTCTTGCAAAGATTGATGTAATATGACACAATAAACCATGTGGAGAAGTTTGAGACCAACGAAGAGAGATTTGGTCCAAGAATCATCCAACTTCACCAAGTTCGTCCATTTTGGTCTTTCTTCGTTTCGACTAGCTTCAAAGTGGACCGAAGCCAAATGTCTTGCAAAGATTGATGTAATATGACACAATAAACCATGTGGAGAAGTTTGAGACCAACGAAGAGAGATTTGGTCCAAGAATCATCCAACTTCACCAAGTTCGTCCATTTTGGTCTTTCTTCGTTTCGACTAGCTTCAAAGTTAACCGAAGCCAAATGTCAAGCATAGATTGATGTAATATGGCACAATAAACCATGTGGAGAAGTTTGAGACCAACGAAGAGAGATTTGGTCCAAGAATCATCCAACTTCACCAAGTTCGTCCATTTTGGTCTTTCTTCGTTTCGACTAGCTTCAAAGTTAACGAAGCCAAATGTCAAGCATAGATTGATGTAATATGACACAATAAACCATGTGGAGAAGTTTGAGACCAACGAAGAGAGATTTGGTCCAAGAAATCATCCAAGTTCGTCCATTTTGGTCTTTCTTCGTTTCGACTAGCTTCAAAGTTAACCGAAGCCAAATGTCAAGCATAGATTGATGTAATATGCACAATAAACCATGTGGAGAAGTTTGAGACCAACGAAGAGAGATTTGGTCCAAGAATCATCCAACTTCACCAAGTTCGTCCATTTTGGTCTTTCTTCGTTTCGACTAGCTTCAAAGTGGACCGAAGCCAAATGTCTTGCAAAGATTGATGTAATATGACACAATAAACCATGTGGAGAAGTTTGAGACCAACGAAGAGAGATTTGGTCCAAGAATCATCCAACTTCACCAAGTTCGTCCATTTTGGTCTTTCTTCGTTTCGACTAGCTTCAAAGTGGACCGAAGCCAAATGAATTGCAAGATTGATGTAATATGACACAATAAACCATGTGGAGAAGTTTGAGACCAACGAAGAGAGATTTGGTCCAAGAATCATCCAACTTCACCAAGTTCGTCCATTTTGGTCTTTCTTCGTTTCGACTAGCTTCAAAGTGGACCGAAGCCAAATGTCTTGCAAAGATTGATGTAATATGACACAATAAACCATGTGGAGAAGTTTGAGACCAACGAAGAGAGATTTGGTCCAAGAATCATCCAACTTCACCAAGTTCGTCCATTTTGGTCTTTCTTTTTCGACTAGCTTCAAAGTTAACGAAGCCAAATGTCAAGCATAGATTGATGTAATATGGACAATAAACCATGTGGAGAAGTTTGAGACCAACGAAGAGAGATTTGGTCCAAGAATCATCCAACTTCACCAAGTTCGTCCATTTTGGTCTTTCTTCTTTCGACTAGCTTCAAAGTTAACGAAGCCAAATGTCAAGCATAGATTGATGTAATATGACACAATAAACCATGTGGAGAAGTTTGAGACCAACGAAGAGAGATTTGGTCCAAGAATCATCCAACTTCACCAAGTTCGTCCATTTTGGTCTTTCTTCGTTTCGACTAGCTTCAAAGTGGACCGAAGCCAAATGAATTGCAAAGATTGATGTAATATGACACAATAAACCATGTGGAGAAGTTTGAGACCAACGAAGAGAGATTTGGTCCAAGAATCATCCAACTTCACCAAGTTCGTCCATTTTGGTCTTTCTTCGTTTCGACTAGCTTCAAAGTGGACCGAAGCCAAATGTCTTGCAAAGATTGATGTAATATGACACAATAAACCATGTGGAGAAGTTTGAGACCAACGAAGAGAGATTTGGTCCAAGAATCATCCAACTTCACCAAGTTCGTCCATTTTGGTCTTTCTTCGTTTCGACTAGCTTCAAAGTGGACCGAAGCCAAATGTCTTGCAAAGATTGATGTAATATGACACAATAAACCATGTGGAGAAGTTTGAGACCAACGAAGAGAGATTTGGTCCAAGAATCATCCAACTTCACCAAGTTCGTCCATTTTGGTCTTTCTTCGTTTCGACTAGCTTCAAAGTTAACCGAAGCCAAATGTCAAGCATAGATTGATGTAATATGGCACAATAAACCATGTGGAGAAGTTTGAGACCAACGAAGAGAGATTTGGTCAAGAATCATCCAACTTCACCAAGTTCGTCCATTTTGGTCTTTCTTCGTTTCAATAGCTTCAAAGTTAACCGAAGCCAAATGTCAAGCATAGATTGATGTAATATGGCACAATAAACCATGTGGAGAAGTTTGAGACCAACGAAGAGAGATTTGGTCCAAGAATCATCCAACTTCACCAAGTTCGTCCATTTTGGTCTTTCTTCGTTTCGACTAGCTTCAAAGTGGACCGAAGCCAAATGAATTGCAAAGATTGATGTAATATGACACAATAAACCATGTGGAGAAGTTTGAGACCAACGAAGAGAGATTTGGTCCAAGAATCATCCAACTTCACCAAGTTCGTCCATTTTGGTCTTTCTTCGTTTTCACTAGCTTCAAAGTGGACCGAAGCCAAATGTCTTGCAAAGATTGATGTAATATGACACAATAAACCATGTGGAGAAGTTTGAGACCAACGAAGAGAGATTTGGTCCAAGAATCATCCAACTTCACCAAGTTCGTCCATTTTGGTCTTTCTTCGTTTCGACTAGCTTCAAAGTGGACCGAAGCCAAATGAATTGCAAGATTGATGTAATATGACACAATAAACCATGTGGAGAAGTTTGAGACCAACGAAGAGAGATTTGGTCCAAGAATCATCCAACTTCACCAAGTTCGTCCATTTTGGTCTTTCTTCGTTTCGACTAGCTTCAAAGTTGACCGAAGCCAAATGTCTTGCAAAGATTGATGTAATATGACACAATAAACCATGTGGAGAAGTTTGAGACCAACGAAGAGAGATTTGGTCCAAGAATCATCCAACTTCCCAAGTTCGTCCATTTTGGTCTTTCTTCGTTTCGACTAGCTTCAAAGTGGCCGAAGCCAAATGTCTTGCAAAGATTGATGTAATATGACACAATAAACCATGTGGAGAAGTTTGAGACCAACGAAGAGAGATTTGGTCCAAGAATCATCCAACTTCACCAAGTTCGTCCATTTTGGTCTTTCTTCGTTTTCGACTAGCTTCAAAGTGGACCGAAGCCAAATGTCTTGCAAAGATTGATGTAATATGACACAATAAACCATGTGGAGAAGTTTGAGACCAACGAAGAGAGATTTGGTCCAAGAATCATCCAACTTCACCAAGTTCGTCCATTTTGGTCTTTCTTTCTTTCGACTAGCTTCAAAGTTAACCGAAGCCAAATGTCAAGCATAGATTGATGTAATATGACACAATAAACCATGTGGAGAAGTTTGAGACCAACGAAGAGAGATTTGGTCCAAGAATCATCCAACTTCACCAAGTTCGTCCATTTTGGTCTTTCTTTGTTTCGACTAGCTTCAAAGTTAACGAAGCCAAATGTCAAGCATAGATTGATGTAATATGACACAATAAACCATGTGGAGAAGTTTGAGACCAACGAAGAGAGATTTGGTCCAACAATCATCAAGTTCGTCCATTTTGGTCTTTCTTCGTTTCGACTAGCTTCAAAGTTAACCGAAGCCAAATGTCAAGCATAGATTGATGTAATATGGCACAATAAACCATGTGGAGAAGTTTGAGACCAACGAAGAGAGATTTGGTCCAAGAATCATCCAACTTCACCAAGTTCGTCCATTTTGGTCTTTCTTCGTTTCGACTAGCTTCAAAGTTACCGAAGCCAAATGTCAAGCATAGATTGATGTAATATGGACAATAAACCATGTGGAGAAGTTTGAGACAACGAAGAGAGATTTGGTCCAAGAATCATCCAACTTCACCAAGTTCGTCCATTTTGGTCTTTCTTCGTTTTCGACTAGCTTCAAAGTGGACCGAAGCCAAATGTCTTGCAAAGATTGATGTAATATGACACAAAAAACCATGTGGAGAAGTTTGAGACCAACGAAGAGAGATTTGGTCCAAGAATCATCCAACTTCACCAAGTTCGTCCATTTTGGTCTTTCTTCGTTTCGACTAGCTTCAAAGTTAACCGAAGCCAAATGTCAAGCATAGATTGATGTAATATGACACAATAAACCATGTGGAGAAGTTTGAGACCAACGAAGAGAGATTTGGTCCAAGAATCATCCAACTTCACCAAGTTCGTCCATTTTGGTCTTTCTTCGTTTCGACTAGCTTCAAAGTTAACCGAAGCCAAATGTCTTGCAAGATTGATGTAATATGACACAATAAACCATGTGGAGAAGTTTGAGACCAACGAAGAGAGATTTGGTCCAAGAATCATCCAACTTCACCAAGTTCGTCCATTTTGGTCTTTCTTCGTTTCGACTAGCTTCAAAGTAACCGAAGCCAAATGTCAAGCATAGATTGATGTAATATGACACAATAAACCATGTGGAGAAGTTTGAGACCAACGAAGAGAGATTTGGTCCAAGAATCATCCAACTTCACCAAGTTCGTCCATTTTGGTCTTTCTTCGTTTTCCGATGCTTCAAAGTGGACCGAAGCCAAATGTCTTGCAAAGATTGATGTAATATGACACAATAAACCATGTGGAGAAGTTTGAGACCAACGAAGAGAGATTTGGTCCAAGAATCATCCAACTTCACCAAGTTCGTCCATTTTGGTCTTTCTTCGTTTCGACTAGCTTCAAAGTTAACCGAAGCCAAATGTCAAGCATAGATTGATGTAATATGACACAATAAACCATGTGGAGAAGTTTGAGACCAACGAAGAGAGATTTGGTCCAAGAATCATCCAACTTCACCAAGTTCGTCCATTTTGGTCTTTCTTCGTTTCGACTAGCTTCAAAGTTAACCGAAGCCAAATGTCTTGCAAAGATTGATGTAATATGACACAATAAACCATGTGGAGAAGTTTGAGACCAACGAAGAGAGATTTGGTCCAAGAATCATCCAACTTCACCAAGTTCGTCCATTTTGGTCTTTCTTCGTTTCGACTAGCTTCAAAGTGGACCGAAGCCAAATGTCTTGCAAAGATTGATGTAATATGACACAATAAACCATGTGGAGAAGTTTGAGACCAACGAAGAGAGATTTGGTCCAAGAATCATCCAACTTCACCAAGTTCGTCCATTTTGGTCTTTCTTCGTTTCGACTAGCTTCAAAGTTAACCGAAGCCAAATGTCTTGCAAAGATTGATGTAATATGACACAATAAACCATGTGGAGAAGTTTGAGACCAACGAAGAGAGATTTGGTCCAAGAATCATCCAACTTCACCAAGTTCGTCCATTTTGGTCTTTCTTCGTTTCGACTAGCTTCAAAGTTAACCGAAGCCAAATGTCTTGCAAAGATTGATGTAATATGACACAATAAACCATGTGGAGAAGTTTGAGACCAACGAAGAGAGATTTGGTCCAAGAATCATCCAACTTCACCAAGTTCGTCCATTTTGGTCTTTCTTCGTTTCGACTAGCTTCAAAGTGGACCGAAGCCAAATGTCTTGCAAAGATTGATGTAATATGACACAATAAACCATGTGGAGAAGTTTGAGACCAACGAAGAGAGATTTGGTCCAAGAATCATCCAACTTCACCAAGTTCGTCCATTTTGGTCTTTCTTCGTTTCGACTAGCTTCAAAGTTAACCGAAGCCAAATGTCTTGCAAAGATTGATGTAATATGGCACAATAAACCATGTGGAGAAGTTTGAGACCAACGAAGAGAGATTTGGTCCAAGAATCATCCAACTTCACCAAGTTCGTCCATTTTGGTCTTTCTTCGTTTCGACTAGCTTCAAAGTGGACCGAAGCCAAATGTCTTGCAAAGATTGATGTAATATGACACAATAAACCATGTGGAGAAGTTTGAGACCAACGAAGAGAGATTTGGTCCAAGAATCATCCAACTTCACCAAGTTCGTCCATTTTGGTCTTTCTTCGTTTCGACTAGCTTCAAAGTTAACCGAAGCCAAATGTCTTGCAAAGATTGATGTAATATGACACAATAAACCATGTGGAGAAGTTTGAGACCAACGAAGAGAGATTTGGTCCAAGAATCATCCAACTTCACCAAGTTCGTCCATTTTGGTCTTTCTTCTTTCGACTAGCTTCAAAGTGGACCGAAGCCAAATGTCTTGCAAAGATTGATGTAATATGACACAATAAACCATGTGGAGAAGTTTGAGACCAACGAAGAGAGATTTGGTCCAAGAATCATCCAACTTCACCAAGTTCGTCCATTTTGGTCTTTCTTCGTTTCGACTAGCTTCAAAGTTAACCGAAGCCAAATGTCAAGCAAAGATTGATGTAATATGACACAATAAACCATGTGGAGAAGTTTGAGACCAACGAAGAGAGATTTGGTCCAAGAATCATCCAACTTCACCAAGTTCGTCCATTTTGGTCTTTCTTCGTTTCGACTAGCTTCAAAGTTAACGAAGCCAAATGTCTTGCAAAGATTGATGTAATATGACACAATAAACCATGTGGAGAAGTTTGAGACCAACGAAGAGAGATTTGGTCCAAGAATCATCCAACTTCACCAAGTTCGTCCATTTTGGTCTTTCTTCGTTTCGACTAGCTTCAAAGTTAACCGAAGCCAAATGTCTTGCAAAGATTGATGTAATATGGCACAATAAACCATGTGGAGAAGTTTGAGACCAACGAAGAGAGATTTGGTCCAAGAATCATCCAACTTCACCAAGTTCGTCCATTTTGGTCTTTCTTCGTTTCGACTAGCTTCAAAGTGGACCGAAGCCAAATGTCTTGCAAAGATTGATGTAATATGACACAATAAACCATGTGGAGAAGTTTGAGACCAACGAAGAGAGATTTGGTCCAAGAATCATCCAACTTCACCAAGTTCGTCCATTTTGGTCTTTCTTCGTTTCGACTAGCTTCAAAGTTACCGAAGCCAAATGTCAAGCAAAGATTGATGTAATATGACACAATAAACCATGTGGAGAAGTTTGAGACCAACGAAGAGAGATTTGGTCCAAGAATCATCCAACTTCACCAAGTTCGTCCATTTTGGTCTTTCTTCTTTACTAGCTTCAAAGTTAACCGAAGCCAAATGTCTTGCAAAGATTGATGTAATATGACACAATAAACCATGTGGAGAAGTTTGAGACCAACGAAGAGAGATTTGGTCCAAGAATCATCCAACTTCACCAAGTTCGTCCATTTTGGTCTTTCTTCGTTTCGACTAGCTTCAAAGTTAACCGAAGCCAAATGTCAAGCAAAGATTGATGTAATATGACACAATAAACCATGTGGAGAAGTTTGAGACCAACGAAGAGAGATTTGGTCCAAGAATCATCCAACTTCACCAAGTTCGTCCATTTTGGTCTTTCTTCGTTTCGACTAGCTTCAAAGTTAACCGAAGCCAAATGTCAAAGATTGATGTAATATGACACAATAAACCATGTGGAGAAGTTTGAGACCAACGAAGAGAGATTTGGTCCAAGAATCATCCAACTTCACCAAGTTCGTCCATTTTGGTCTTTCTTCGTTTCGACTAGCTTCAAAGTTAACCGAAGCCAAATGTCTTGCAAAGATTGATGTAATATGACACAATAAACCATGTGGAGAAGTTTGAGACCAACGAAGAGAGATTTGGTCCAAGAATCATCCAACTTCACCAAGTTCGTCCATTTTGGTCTTTCTTCGTTTTCTAGCTTCAAAGTGGACCGAAGCCAAATGTCTTGCAAAGATTGATGTAATATGACACAATAAACCATGTGGAGAAGTTTGAGACCAACGAAGAGAGATTTGGTCCAAGAATCATCCAACTTCACCAAGTTCGTCCATTTTGGTCTTTCTTCGTTTCGACTAGCTTCAAAGTTAACCGAAGCCAAATGTCTTGCAAAGATTGATGTAATATGACACAATAAACCATGTGGAGAAGTTTGAGACCAACGAAGAGAGATTTGGTCCAAGAATCATCCAACTTCACCAAGTTCGTCCATTTTGGTCTTTCTTCGTTTCGACTAGCTTCAAAGTTAACCGAAGCCAAATGTCTTGCAAAGATTGATGTAATATGACACAATAAACCATGTGGAGAAGTTTGAGACCAACGAAGAGAGATTTGGTCCAAGAATCATCCAACTTCACCAAGTTCGTCCATTTTGGTCTTTCTTCGTTTCGACTAGCTTCAAAGTGGACCGAAGCCAAATGTCTTGCAAAGATTGATGTAATATGACACAATAAACCATGTGGAGAAGTTTGAGACCAACGAAGAGAGATTTGGTCCAAGAATCATCCAACTTCACCAAGTTCGTCCATTTTGGTCTTTCTTCGTTTCGACTAGCTTCAAAGTTACCGAAGCCAAATGTCTTGCAAAGATTGATGTAATATGACACAATAAACCATGTGGAGAAGTTTGAGACCAACGAAGAGAGATTTGGTCCAAGAATCATCCAACTTCACCAAGTTCGTCCATTTTGGTCTTTCTTCGTTTCGACTAGCTTCAAAGTGGACCGAAGCCAAATGTCTTGCAAAGATTGATGTAATATGACACAATAAACCATGTGGAGAAGTTTGAGACCAACGAAGAGAGATTTGGTCCAAGAATCATCCAACTTCACCAAGTTCGTCCATTTTGGTCTTTCTTCGTTTCGACTAGCTTCAAAGTTAACCGAAGCCAAATGTCTTGCAAAGATTGATGTAATATGACACAATAAACCATGTGGAGAAGTTTGAGACCAACGAAGAGAGATTTGGTCCAAGAATCATCCAACTTCACCAAGTTCGTCCATTTTGGTCTTTCTTCGTTTCGACTAGCTTCAAAGTTACCGAAGCCAAATGTCTTGCAAAGATTGATGTAATATGACACAATAAACCATGTGGAGAAGTTTGAGACCAACGAAGAGAGATTTGGTCCAAGAATCATCCAACTTCACCAAGTTCGTCCATTTTGGTCTTTCTTCGTTTCGACTAGCTTCAAAGTGGACCGAAGCCAAATGTCTTGCAAAGATTGATGTAATATGACACAATAAACCATGTGGAGAAGTTTGAGACCAACGAAGAGAGATTTGGTCCAAGAATCATCCAACTTCACCAAGTTCGTCCATTTTGGTCTTTCTTCGTTTCGACTAGCTTCAAAGTTAACCGAAGCCAAATGTCTTGCAAAGATTGATGTAATATGACACAATAAACCATGTGGAGAAGTTTGAGACCAACGAAGAGAGATTTGGTCCAAGAATCATCCAACTTCACCAAGTTCGTCCATTTTGGTCTTTCTTCGTTTCGACTAGCTTCAAAGTGGACCGAAGCCAAATGTCTTGCAAAGATTGATGTAATATGACACAATAAACCATGTGGAGAAGTTTGAGACCAACGAAGAGAGATTTGGTCCAAGAATCATCCAACTTCACCAAGTTCGTCCATTTTGGTCTTTCTTCGTTTCGACTAGCTTCAAAGTGGACCGAAGCCAAATGTCTTGCAAAGATTGATGTAATATGGCACAATAAACCATGTGGAGAAGTTTGAGACCAACGAAGAGAGATTTGGTCCAAGAATCATCCAACTTCACCAAGTTCGTCCATTTTGGTCTTTCTTCGTTTCGACTAGCTTCAAAGTGGACCGAAGCCAAATGTCTTGCAAAGATTGATGTAATATGACACAATAAACCATGTGGAGAAGTTTGAGACCAACGAAGAGAGATTTGGTCCAAGAATCATCCAACTTCACCAAGTTCGTCCATTTTGGTCTTTCTTCGTTTCGACTAGCTTCAAAGTTAACCGAAGCCAAATGTCAAGCATAGATTGATGTAATATGACACAATAAACCATGTGGAGAAGTTTGAGACCAACGAAGAGAGATTTGGTCCAAGAATCATCCAACTTCACCAAGTTCGTCCATTTTGGTCTTTCTTCGTTTCGACTAGCTTCAAAGTGGACCGAAGCCAAATGTCTTGCAAAGATTGATGTAATATGACACAATAAACCATGTGGAGAAGTTTGAGACCAACGAAGAGAGATTTGGTCCAAGAATCATCCAACTTCACCAAGTTCGTCCATTTTGGTCTTTCTTCGTTTCGACTAGCTTCAAAGTTAACCGAAGCCAAATGTCTTGCAAAGATTGATGTAATATGACACAATAAACCATGTGGAGAAGTTTGAGACCAACGAAGAGAGATTTGGTCCAAGAATCATCCAACTTCACCAAGTTCGTCCATTTTGGTCTTTCTTCGTTTCGACTAGCTTCAAAGTGGACCGAAGCCAAATGTCTTGCAAAGATTGATGTAATATGACACAATAAACCATGTGGAGAAGTTTGAGACCAACGAAGAGAGATTTGGTCCAAGAATCATCCAACTTCACCAAGTTCGTCCATTTTGGTCTTTCTTCGTTTCGACTAGCTTCAAAGTTAACCGAAGCCAAATGTCTTGCAAAGATTGATGTAATATGACACAATAAACCATGTGGAGAAGTTTGAGACCAACGAAGAGAGATTTGGTCCAAGAATCATCCAACTTCACCAAGTTCGTCCATTTTGGTCTTTCTTCGTTTCGACTAGCTTCAAAGTTACCGAAGCCAAATGTCTTGCAAAGATTGATGTAATATGACACAATAAACCATGTGGAGAAGTTTGAGACCAACGAAGAGAGATTTGGTCCAAGAATCATCCAACTTCACCAAGTTCGTCCATTTTGGTCTTTCTTCGTTTCGACTAGCTTCAAAGTGGACCGAAGCCAAATGTCTTGCAAAGATTGATGTAATATGACACAATAAACCATGTGGAGAAGTTTGAGACCAACGAAGAGAGATTTGGTCCAAGAATCATCCAACTTCACCAAGTTCGTCCATTTTGGTCTTTCTTCGTTTCGACTAGCTTCAAAGTTAACCGAAGCCAAATGTCTTGCAAAGATTGATGTAATATGACACAATAAACCATGTGGAGAAGTTTGAGACCAACGAAGAGAGATTTGGTCCAAGAATCATCCAACTTCACCAAGTTCGTCCATTTTGGTCTTTCTTCGTTTCGACTAGCTTCAAAGTGACCGAAGCCAAATGTCTTGCAAAGATTGATGTAATATGACACAATAAACCATGTGGAGAAGTTTGAGACCAACGAAGAGAGATTTGGTCCAAGAATCATCCAACTTCACCAAGTTCGTCCATTTTGGTCTTTCTTCGTTTCGACTAGCTTCAAAGTTAACCGAAGCCAAATGTCTTGCATAGATTGATGTAATATGACACAATAAACCATGTGGAGAAGTTTGAGACCAACGAAGAGAGATTTGGTCCAAGAATCATCCAACTTCACCAAGTTCGTCCATTTTGGTCTTTCTTCGTTTCGACTAGCTTCAAAGTTAACCGAAGCCAAATGTCTTGCAAAGATTGATGTAATATGACACAATAAACCATGTGGAGAAGTTTGAGACCAACGAAGAGAGATTTGGTCCAAGAATCATCCAACTTCACCAAGTTCGTCCATTTTGGTCTTTCTTCGTTTCGACTAGCTTCAAAGTTAACCGAAGCCAAATGTCTTGCAAAGATTGATGTAATATGACACAATAAACCATGTGGAGAAGTTTGAGACCAACGAAGAGAGATTTGGTCCAAGAATCATCCAACTTCACCAAGTTCGTCCATTTTGGTCTTTCTTCGTTTCGACTAGCTTCAAAGTTAACCGAAGCCAAATGTCTTGCAAAGATTGATGTAATATGACACAATAAACCATGTGGAGAAGTTTGAGACCAACGAAGAGAGATTTGGTCCAAGAATCATCCAACTTCACCAAGTTCGTCCATTTTGGTCTTTCTTCGTTTCGACTAGCTTCAAAGTGGACCGAAGCCAAATGTCTTGCAAAGATTGATGTAATATGACACAATAAACCATGTGGAGAAGTTTGAGACCAACGAAGAGAGATTTGGTCCAAGAATCATCCAACTTCACCAAGTTCGTCCATTTTGGTCTTTCTTCGTTTCGACTAGCTTCAAAGTTAACCGAAGCCAAATGTCTTGCAAAGATTGATGTAATATGACACAATAAACCATGTGGAGAAGTTTGAGACCAACGAAGAGAGATTTGGTCCAAGAATCATCCAACTTCACCAAGTTCGTCCATTTTGGTCTTTCTTCGTTTTCGACTAGCTTCAAAGTTGACCGAAGCCAAATGTCTTGCAAAGATTGATGTAATATGACACAATAAACCATGTGGAGAAGTTTGAGACCAACGAAGAGAGATTTGGTCCAAGAATCATCCAACTTCACCAAGTTCGTCCATTTTGGTCTTTCTTCGTTTCGACTAGCTTCAAAGTGGACCGAAGCCAAATGTCTTGCAAAGATTGATGTAATATGACACAATAAACCATGTGGAGAAGTTTGAGACCAACGAAGAGAGATTTGGTCCAAGAATCATCCAACTTCACCAAGTTCGTCCATTTTGGTCTTTCTTCGTTTCGACTAGCTTCAAAGTTAACCGAAGCCAAATGTCTTGCAAGATTGATGTAATATGACACAATAAACCATGTGGAGAAGTTTGAGACCAACGAAGAGAGATTTGGTCCAAGAATCATCCAACTTCACCAAGTTCGTCCATTTTGGTCTTTCTTCGTTTTCGACTAGCTTCAAAGTGGACCGAAGCCAAATGTCTTGCAAAGATTGATGTAATATGACACAATAAACCATGTGGAGAAGTTTGAGACCAACGAAGAGAGATTTGGTCCAAGAATCATCCAACTTCACCAAGTTCGTCCATTTTGGTCTTTCTTCGTTTCGACTAGCTTCAAAGTGGACCGAAGCCAAATGTCTTGCAAAGATTGATGTAATATGACACAATAAACCATGTGGAGAAGTTTGAGACCAACGAAGAGAGATTTGGTCCAAGAATCATCCAACTTCACCAAGTTCGTCCATTTTGGTCTTTCTTCGTTTCGACTAGCTTCAAAGTTAACCGAAGCCAAATGTCTTGCAAAGATTGATGTAATATGACACAATAAACCATGTGGAGAAGTTTGAGACCAACGAAGAGAGATTTGGTCCAAGAATCATCCAACTTCACCAAGTTCGTCCATTTTGGTCTTTCTTCGTTTCGACTAGCTTCAAAGTTAACCGAAGCCAAATGTCTTGCAAAGATTGATGTAATATGACACAATAAACCATGTGGAGAAGTTTGAGACCAACGAAGAGAGATTTGGTCCAAGAATCATCCAACTTCACCAAGTTCGTCCATTTTGGTCTTTCTTCGTTTCGACTAGCTTCAAAGTTAACCGAAGCCAAATGTCTTGCAAAGATTGATGTAATATGACACAATAAACCATGTGGAGAAGTTTGAGACCAACGAAGAGAGATTTGGTCCAAGAATCATCCAACTTCACCAAGTTCGTCCATTTTGGTCTTTCTTCGTTTCGACTAGCTTCAAAGTGGACCGAAGCCAAATGTCTTGCAAAGATTGATGTAATATGACACAATAAACCATGTGGAGAAGTTTGAGACCAACGAAGAGAGATTTGGTCCAAGAATCATCCAACTTCACCAAGTTCGTCCATTTTGGTCTTTCTTCGTTTCGACTAGCTTCAAAGTTAACCGAAGCCAAATGTCAAGCATAGATTGATGTAATATGACACAATAAACCATGTGGAGAAGTTTGAGACCAACGAAGAGAGATTTGGTCCAAGAATCATCCAACTTCACCAAGTTCGTCCATTTTGGTCTTTCTTCGTTTCGACTAGCTTCAAAGTTAACCGAAGCCAAATGTCAAGCATAGATTGATGTAATATGACACAATAAACCATGTGGAGAAGTTTGAGACCAACGAAGAGAGATTTGGTCCAAGAATCATCCAACTTCACCAAGTTCGTCCATTTTGGTCTTTCTTCGTTTCGACTAGCTTCAAAGTGGACCGAAGCCAAATGTCTTGCAAAGATTGATGTAATATGACACAATAAACCATGTGGAGAAGTTTGAGACCAACGAAGAGAGATTTGGTCCAAGAATCATCCAACTTCACCAAGTTCGTCCATTTTGGTCTTTCTTCGTTTCGACTAGCTTCAAAGTGGACCGAAGCCAAATGTCTTGCAAAGATTGATGTAATATGACACAATAAACCATGTGGAGAAGTTTGAGACCAACGAAGAGAGATTTGGTCCAAGAATCATCCAACTTCACCAAGTTCGTCCATTTTGGTCTTTCTTCGTTTCGACTAGCTTCAAAGTGGAACGAAGCCAAATGTCTTGCAAAGATTGATGTAATATGACACAATAAACCATGTGGAGAAGTTTGAGACCAACGAAGAGAGATTTGGTCCAAGAATCATCCAACTTCACCAAGTTCGTCCATTTTGGTCTTTCTTCGTTTCGACTAGCTTCAAAGTTAACCGAAGCCAAATGTCTTGCAAAGATTGATGTAATATGACACAATAAACCATGTGGAGAAGTTTGAGACCAACGAAGAGAGATTTGGTCCAAGAATCATCCAACTTCACCAAGTTCGTCCATTTTGGTCTTTCTTCGTTTTCGACTAGCTTCAAAGTGGACCGAAGCCAAATGTCTTGCAAAGATTGATGTAATATGACACAATAAACCATGTGGAGAAGTTTGAGACCAACGAAGAGAGATTTGGTCCAAGAATCATCCAACTTCACCAAGTTCGTCCATTTTGGTCTTTCTTCGTTTCGACTAGCTTCAAAGTGGACCGAAGCCAAATGTCTTGCAAAGATTGATGTAATATGACACAATAAACCATGTGGAGAAGTTTGAGACCAACGAAGAGAGATTTGGTCCAAGAATCATCCAACTTCACCAAGTTCGTCCATTTTGGTCTTTCTTCGTTTCGACTAGCTTCAAAGTTAACCGAAGCCAAATGTCTTGCAAAGATTGATGTAATATGACACAATAAACCATGTGGAGAAGTTTGAGACCAACGAAGAGAGATTTGGTCCAAGAATCATCCAACTTCACCAAGTTCGTCCATTTTGGTCTTTCTTCGTTTCGACTAGCTTCAAAGTTAACCGAAGCCAAATGTCTTGCAAAGATTGATGTAATATGACACAATAAACCATGTGGAGAAGTTTGAGACCAACGAAGAGAGATTTGGTCCAAGAATCATCCAACTTCACCAAGTTCGTCCATTTTGGTCTTTCTTCGTTTCGACTAGCTTCAAAGTTAACCGAAGCCAAATGTCTTGCAAAGATTGATGTAATATGACACAATAAACCATGTGGAGAAGTTTGAGACCAACGAAGAGAGATTTGGTCCAAGAATCATCCAACTTCACCAAGTTCGTCCATTTTGGTCTTTCTTCGTTTCGACTAGCTTCAAAGTTAACCGAAGCCAAATGTCTTGCAAAGATTGATGTAATATGACACAATAAACCATGTGGAGAAGTTTGAGACCAACGAAGAGAGATTTGGTCCAAGAATCATCCAACTTCACCAAGTTCGTCCATTTTGGTCTTTCTTCGTTTTCGACTAGCTTCAAAGTGGACCGAAGCCAAATGTCTTGCAAAGATTGATGTAATATGACACAATAAACCATGTGGAGAAGTTTGAGACCAACGAAGAGAGATTTGGTCCAAGAATCATCCAACTTCACCAAGTTCGTCCATTTTGGTCTTTCTTCGTTTCGACTAGCTTCAAAGTTAACCGAAGCCAAATGTCTTGCAAAGATTGATGTAATATGACACAATAAACCATGTGGAGAAGTTTGAGACCAACGAAGAGAGATTTGGTCCAAGAATCATCCAACTTCACCAAGTTCGTCCATTTTGGTCTTTCTTCGTTTCGACTAGCTTCAAAGTGGACCGAAGCCAAATGTCTTGCAAAGATTGATGTAATATGACACAATAAACCATGTGGAGAAGTTTGAGACCAACGAAGAGAGATTTGGTCCAAGAATCATCCAACTTCACCAAGTTCGTCCATTTTGGTCTTTCTTCGTTTCGACTAGCTTCAAAGTTAACCGAAGCCAAATGTCAAGCATAGATTGATGTAATATGACACAATAAACCATGTGGAGAAGTTTGAGACCAACGAAGAGAGATTTGGTCCAAGAATCATCCAACTTCACCAAGTTCGTCCATTTTGGTCTTTCTTCGTTTCGACTAGCTTCAAAGTGGACCGAAGCCAAATGTCTTGCAAAGATTGATGTAATATGACACAATAAACCATGTGGAGAAGTTTGAGACCAACGAAGAGAGATTTGGTCCAAGAATCATCCAACTTCACCAAGTTCGTCCATTTTGGTCTTTCTTCGTTTCGACTAGCTTCAAAGTTAACCGAAGCCAAATGTCTTGCAAAGATTGATGTAATATGACACAATAAACCATGTGGAGAAGTTTGAGACCAACGAAGAGAGATTTGGTCCAAGAATCATCCAACTTCACCAAGTTCGTCCATTTTGGTCTTTCTTCGTTTCGACTAGCTTCAAAGTGGACCGAAGCCAAATGTCTTGCAAAGATTGATGTAATATGACACAATAAACCATGTGGAGAAGTTTGAGACCAACGAAGAGAGATTTGGTCCAAGAATCATCCAACTTCACCAAGTTCGTCCATTTTGGTCTTTCTTCGTTTCGACTAGCTTCAAAGTTAACCGAAGCCAAATGTCTTGCAAAGATTGATGTAATATGACACAATAAACCATGTGGAGAAGTTTGAGACCAACGAAGAGAGATTTGGTCCAAGAATCATCCAACTTCACCAAGTTCGTCCATTTTGGTCTTTCTTCGTTTCGACTAGCTTCAAAGTGGACCGAAGCCAAATGTCTTGCAAAGATTGATGTAATATGACACAATAAACCATGTGGAGAAGTTTGAGACCAACGAAGAGAGATTTGGTCCAAGAATCATCCAACTTCACCAAGTTCGTCCATTTTGGTCTTTCTTCGTTTCGACTAGCTTCAAAGTTAACCGAAGCCAAATGTCTTGCAAAGATTGATGTAATATGACACAATAAACCATGTGGAGAAGTTTGAGACCAACGAAGAGAGATTTGGTCCAAGAATCATCCAACTTCACCAAGTTCGTCCATTTTGGTCTTTCTTCGTTTCGACTAGCTTCAAAGTTAACCGAAGCCAAATGTCTTGCAAAGATTGATGTAATATGACACAATAAACCATGTGGAGAAGTTTGAGACCAACGAAGAGAGATTTGGTCCAAGAATCATCCAACTTCACCAAGTTCGTCCATTTTGGTCTTTCTTCGTTTCGACTAGCTTCAAAGTTAACCGAAGCCAAATGTCAAGCATAGATTGATGTAATATGACACAATAAACCATGTGGAGAAGTTTGAGACCAACGAAGAGAGATTTGGTCCAAGAATCATCCAACTTCACCAAGTTCGTCCATTTTGGTCTTTCTTCGTTTCGACTAGCTTCAAAGTTAACCGAAGCCAAATGTCTTGCAAAGATTGATGTAATATGACACAATAAACCATGTGGAGAAGTTTGAGACCAACGAAGAGAGATTTGGTCCAAGAATCATCCAACTTCACCAAGTTCGTCCATTTTGGTCTTTCTTCGTTTCGACTAGCTTCAAAGTGAACCGAAGCCAAATGTCTTGCAAAGATTGATGTAATATGACACAATAAACCATGTGGAGAAGTTTGAGACCAACGAAGAGAGATTTGGTCCAAGAATCATCCAACTTCACCAAGTTCGTCCATTTTGGTCTTTCTTCGTTTCGACTAGCTTCAAAGTTAACCGAAGCCAAATGTCTTGCAAAGATTGATGTAATATGACACAATAAACCATGTGGAGAAGTTTGAGACCAACGAAGAGAGATTTGGTCCAAGAATCATCCAACTTCACCAAGTTCGTCCATTTTGGTCTTTCTTCGTTTCGACTAGCTTCAAAGTTAACCGAAGCCAAATGTCTTGCATAGATTGATGTAATATGACACAATAAACCATGTGGAGAAGTTTGAGACCAACGAAGAGAGATTTGGTCCAAGAATCATCCAACTTCACCAAGTTCGTCCATTTTGGTCTTTCTTCGTTTCGACTAGCTTCAAAGTTAACCGAAGCCAAATGTCTTGCAAAGATTGATGTAATATGACACAATAAACCATGTGGAGAAGTTTGAGACCAACGAAGAGAGATTTGGTCCAAGAATCATCCAACTTCACCAAGTTCGTCCATTTTGGTCTTTCTTTTTTCGACTAGCTTCAAAGTGGACCGAAGCCAAATGTCTTGCAAAGATTGATGTAATATGACACAATAAACCATGTGGAGAAGTTTGAGACCAACGAAGAGAGATTTGGTCCAAGAATCATCCAACTTCACCAAGTTCGTCCATTTTGGTCTTTCTTCGTTTCGACTAGCTTCAAAGTTAACCGAAGCCAAATGTCTTGCAAAGATTGATGTAATATGACACAATAAACCATGTGGAGAAGTTTGAGACCAACGAAGAGAGATTTGGTCCAAGAATCATCCAACTTCACCAAGTTCGTCCATTTTGGTCTTTCTTCGTTTCGACTAGCTTCAAAGTGGACCGAAGCCAAATGTCTTGCAAAGATTGATGTAATATGACACAATAAACCATGTGGAGAAGTTTGAGACCAACGAAGAGAGATTTGGTCCAAGAATCATCCAACTTCACCAAGTTCGTCCATTTTGGTCTTTCTTCGTTTCGACTAGCTTCAAAGTTAACCGAAGCCAAATGTCTTGCAAAGATTGATGTAATATGACACAATAAACCATGTGGAGAAGTTTGAGACCAACGAAGAGAGATTTGGTCCAAGAATCATCCAACTTCACCAAGTTCGTCCATTTTGGTCTTTCTTCGTTTCGACTAGCTTCAAAGTGGACCGAAGCCAAATGTCTTGCAAAGATTGATGTAATATGACACAATAAACCATGTGGAGAAGTTTGAGACCAACGAAGAGAGATTTGGTCCAAGAATCATCCAACTTCACCAAGTTCGTCCATTTTGGTCTTTCTTCGTTTCGACTAGCTTCAAAGTTAACCGAAGCCAAATGTCTTGCAAAGATTGATGTAATATGACACAATAAACCATGTGGAGAAGTTTGAGACCAACGAAGAGAGATTTGGTCCAAGAATCATCCAACTTCACCAAGTTCGTCCATTTTGGTCTTTCTTCGTTTCGACTAGCTTCAAAGTGGACCGAAGCCAAATGTCTTGCAAAGATTGATGTAATATGACACAATAAACCATGTGGAGAAGTTTGAGACCAACGAAGAGAGATTTGGTCCAAGAATCATCCAACTTCACCAAGTTCGTCCATTTTGGTCTTTCTTCGTTTCGACTAGCTTCAAAGTTAACCGAAGCCAAATGTCAAGCAAAGATTGATGTAATATGACACAATAAACCATGTGGAGAAGTTTGAGACCAACGAAGAGAGATTTGGTCCAAGAATCATCCAACTTCACCAAGTTCGTCCATTTTGGTCTTTCTTCGTTTCGACTAGCTTCAAAGTTAACCGAAGCCAAATGTCAAGCATAGATTGATGTAATATGACACAATAAACCATGTGGAGAAGTTTGAGACCAACGAAGAGAGATTTGGTCCAAGAATCATCCAACTTCACCAAGTTCGTCCATTTTGGTCTTTCTTCGTTTCGACTAGCTTCAAAGTGGACCGAAGCCAAATGTCTTGCAAAGATTGATGTAATATGACACAATAAACCATGTGGAGAAGTTTGAGACCAACGAAGAGAGATTTGGTCCAAGAATCATCCAACTTCACCAAGTTCGTCCATTTTGGTCTTTCTTCGTTTCGACTAGCTTCAAAGTTAACCGAAGCCAAATGTCAAGCATAGATTGATGTAATATGACACAATAAACCATGTGGAGAAGTTTGAGACCAACGAAGAGAGATTTGGTCCAAGAATCATCCAACTTCACCAAGTTCGTCCATTTTGGTCTTTCTTCGTTTCGACTAGCTTCAAAGTTAACCGAAGCCAAATGTCTTGCAAAGATTGATGTAATATGACACAATAAACCATGTGGAGAAGTTTGAGACCAACGAAGAGAGATTTGGTCCAAGAATCATCCAACTTCACCAAGTTCGTCCATTTTGGTCTTTCTTCGTTTCGACTAGCTTCAAAGTTAACCGAAGCCAAATGTCTTGCAAAGATTGATGTAATATGACACAATAAACCATGTGGAGAAGTTTGAGACCAACGAAGAGAGATTTGGTCCAAGAATCATCCAACTTCACCAAGTTCGTCCATTTTGGTCTTTCTTCGTTTCGACTAGCTTCAAAGTTAACCGAAGCCAAATGTCTTGCAAAGATTGATGTAATATGACACAATAAACCATGTGGAGAAGTTTGAGACCAACGAAGAGAGATTTGGTCCAAGAATCATCCAACTTCACCAAGTTCGTCCATTTTGGTCTTTCTTCGTTTCGACTAGCTTCAAAGTTAACCGAAGCCAAATGTCAAGCATAGATTGATGTAATATGACACAATAAACCATGTGGAGAAGTTTGAGACCAACGAAGAGAGATTTGGTCCAAGAATCATCCAACTTCACCAAGTTCGTCCATTTTGGTCTTTCTTCGTTTCGACTAGCTTCAAAGTTAACCGAAGCCAAATGTCTTGCAAAGATTGATGTAATATGACACAATAAACCATGTGGAGAAGTTTGAGACCAACGAAGAGAGATTTGGTCCAAGAATCATCCAACTTCACCAAGTTCGTCCATTTTGGTCTTTCTTCGTTTCGACTAGCTTCAAAGTTAACCGAAGCCAAATGTCAAGCAAAGATTGATGTAATATGACACAATAAACCATGTGGAGAAGTTTGAGACCAACGAAGAGAGATTTGGTCCAAGAATCATCCAACTTCACCAAGTTCGTCCATTTTGGTCTTTCTTCGTTTCGACTAGCTTCAAAGTTAACCGAAGCCAAATGTCAAGCAAGATTGATGTAATATGACACAATAAACCATGTGGAGAAGTTTGAGACCAACGAAGAGAGATTTGGTCCAAGAATCATCCAACTTCACCAAGTTCGTCCATTTTGGTCTTTCTTCGTTTCGACTAGCTTCAAAGTGGACCGAAGCCAAATGTCTTGCAAAGATTGATGTAATATGACACAATAAACCATGTGGAGAAGTTTGAGACCAACGAAGAGAGATTTGGTCCAAGAATCATCCAACTTCACCAAGTTCGTCCATTTTGGTCTTTCTTCGTTTCGACTAGCTTCAAAGTTAACCGAAGCCAAATGTCTTGCAAAGATTGATGTAATATGACACAATAAACCATGTGGAGAAGTTTGAGACCAACGAAGAGAGATTTGGTCCAAGAATCATCCAACTTCACCAAGTTCGTCCATTTTGGTCTTTCTTCGTTTCGACTAGCTTCAAAGTTAACCGAAGCCAAATGTCAAGCAAAGATTGATGTAATATGACACAATAAACCATGTGGAGAAGTTTGAGACCAACGAAGAGAGATTTGGTCCAAGAATCATCCAACTTCACCAAGTTCGTCCATTTTGGTCTTTCTTCGTTTCGACTAGCTTCAAAGTTAACCGAAGCCAAATGTCAAGCATAGATTGATGTAATATGACACAATAAACCATGTGGAGAAGTTTGAGACCAACGAAGAGAGATTTGGTCCAAGAATCATCCAACTTCACCAAGTTCGTCCATTTTGGTCTTTCTTCGTTTCGACTAGCTTCAAAGTGGACCGAAGCCAAATGTCTTGCAAAGATTGATGTAATATGACACAATAAACCATGTGGAGAAGTTTGAGACCAACGAAGAGAGATTTGGTCCAAGAATCATCCAACTTCACCAAGTTCGTCCATTTTGGTCTTTCTTCGTTTCGACTAGCTTCAAAGTTAACCGAAGCCAAATGTCAAGCATAGATTGATGTAATATGACACAATAAACCATGTGGAGAAGTTTGAGACCAACGAAGAGAGATTTGGTCCAAGAATCATCCAACTTCACCAAGTTCGTCCATTTTGGTCTTTCTTCGTTTCGACTAGCTTCAAAGTTAACCGAAGCCAAATGTCTTGCAAAGATTGATGTAATATGACACAATAAACCATGTGGAGAAGTTTGAGACCAACGAAGAGAGATTTGGTCCAAGAATCATCCAACTTCACCAAGTTCGTCCATTTTGGTCTTTCTTCGTTTCGACTAGCTTCAAAGTTAACCGAAGCCAAATGTCTTGCAAAGATTGATGTAATATGACACAATAAACCATGTGGAGAAGTTTGAGACCAACGAAGAGAGATTTGGTCCAAGAATCATCCAACTTCACCAAGTTCGTCCATTTTGGTCTTTCTTCGTTTCGACTAGCTTCAAAGTTAACCGAAGCCAAATGTCTTGCAAAGATTGATGTAATATGACACAATAAACCATGTGGAGAAGTTTGAGACCAACGAAGAGAGATTTGGTCCAAGAATCATCCAACTTCACCAAGTTCGTCCATTTTGGTCTTTCTTCGTTTCGACTAGCTTCAAAGTTAACCGAAGCCAAATGTCAAGCATAGATTGATGTAATATGACACAATAAACCATGTGGAGAAGTTTGAGACCAACGAAGAGAGATTTGGTCCAAGAATCATCCAACTTCACCAAGTTCGTCCATTTTGGTCTTTCTTCGTTTCGACTAGCTTCAAAGTTAACCGAAGCCAAATGTCTTGCAAAGATTGATGTAATATGACACAATAAACCATGTGGAGAAGTTTGAGACCAACGAAGAGAGATTTGGTCCAAGAATCATCCAACTTCACCAAGTTCGTCCATTTTGGTCTTTCTTCGTTTCGACTAGCTTCAAAGTTAACCGAAGCCAAATGTCAAGCAAAGATTGATGTAATATGACACAATAAACCATGTGGAGAAGTTTGAGACCAACGAAGAGAGATTTGGTCCAAGAATCATCCAACTTCACCAAGTTCGTCCATTTTGGTCTTTCTTCGTTTCGACTAGCTTCAAAGTTAACCGAAGCCAAATGTCAAGCAAAGATTGATGTAATATGACACAATAAACCATGTGGAGAAGTTTGAGACCAACGAAGAGAGATTTGGTCCAAGAATCATCCAACTTCACCAAGTTCGTCCATTTTGGTCTTTCTTCGTTTCGACTAGCTTCAAAGTGGACCGAAGCCAAATGTCTTGCAAAGATTGATGTAATATGACACAATAAACCATGTGGAGAAGTTTGAGACCAACGAAGAGAGATTTGGTCCAAGAATCATCCAACTTCACCAAGTTCGTCCATTTTGGTCTTTCTTCGTTTCGACTAGCTTCAAAGTTAACCGAAGCCAAATGTCAAGCATAGATTGATGTAATATGACACAATAAACCATGTGGAGAAGTTTGAGACCAACGAAGAGAGATTTGGTCCAAGAATCATCCAACTTCACCAAGTTCGTCCATTTTGGTCTTTCTTCGTTTCGACTAGCTTCAAAGTGGACCGAAGCCAAATGTCTTGCAAAGATTGATGTAATATGACACAATAAACCATGTGGAGAAGTTTGAGACCAACGAAGAGAGATTTGGTCCAAGAATCATCCAACTTCACCAAGTTCGTCCATTTTGGTCTTTCTTCGTTTCGACTAGCTTCAAAGTTAACCGAAGCCAAATGTCTTGCAAAGATTGATGTAATATGACACAATAAACCATGTGGAGAAGTTTGAGACCAACGAAGAGAGATTTGGTCCAAGAATCATCCAACTTCACCAAGTTCGTCCATTTTGGTCTTTCTTCGTTTCGACTAGCTTCAAAGTTAACCGAAGCCAAATGTCAAGCATAGATTGATGTAATATGACACAATAAACCATGTGGAGAAGTTTGAGACCAACGAAGAGAGATTTGGTCCAAGAATCATCCAACTTCACCAAGTTCGTCCATTTTGGTCTTTCTTCGTTTCGACTAGCTTCAAAGTGGACCGAAGCCAAATGTCTTGCAAAGATTGATGTAATATGACACAATAAACCATGTGGAGAAGTTTGAGACCAACGAAGAGAGATTTGGTCCAAGAATCATCCAACTTCACCAAGTTCGTCCATTTTGGTCTTTCTTCGTTTCGACTAGCTTCAAAGTTAACCGAAGCCAAATGTCTTGCAAAGATTGATGTAATATGACACAATAAACCATGTGGAGAAGTTTGAGACCAACGAAGAGAGATTTGGTCCAAGAATCATCCAACTTCACCAAGTTCGTCCATTTTGGTCTTTCTTCGTTTCGACTAGCTTCAAAGTGGACCGAAGCCAAATGTCTTGCAAAGATTGATGTAATATGACACAATAAACCATGTGGAGAAGTTTGAGACCAACGAAGAGAGATTTGGTCCAAGAATCATCCAACTTCACCAAGTTCGTCCATTTTGGTCTTTCTTCGTTTCGACTAGCTTCAAAGTTAACCGAAGCCAAATGTCAAGCATAGATTGATGTAATATGACACAATAAACCATGTGGAGAAGTTTGAGACCAACGAAGAGAGATTTGGTCCAAGAATCATCCAACTTCACCAAGTTCGTCCATTTTGGTCTTTCTTCGTTTCGACTAGCTTCAAAGTTAACCGAAGCCAAATGTCTTGCAAAGATTGATGTAATATGACACAATAAACCATGTGGAGAAGTTTGAGACCAACGAAGAGAGATTTGGTCCAAGAATCATCCAACTTCACCAAGTTCGTCCATTTTGGTCTTTCTTCGTTTCGACTAGCTTCAAAGTGGACCGAAGCCAAATGTCTTGCAAAGATTGATGTAATATGACACAATAAACCATGTGGAGAAGTTTGAGACCAACGAAGAGAGATTTGGTCCAAGAATCATCCAACTTCACCAAGTTCGTCCATTTTGGTCTTTCTTCGTTTCGACTAGCTTCAAAGTTAACCGAAGCCAAATGTCTTGCAAAGATTGATGTAATATGACACAATAAACCATGTGGAGAAGTTTGAGACCAACGAAGAGAGATTTGGTCCAAGAATCATCCAACTTCACCAAGTTCGTCCATTTTGGTCTTTCTTCGTTTCGACTAGCTTCAAAGTTAACCGAAGCCAAATGTCTTGCAAAGATTGATGTAATATGACACAATAAACCATGTGGAGAAGTTTGAGACCAACGAAGAGAGATTTGGTCCAAGAATCATCCAACTTCACCAAGTTCGTCCATTTTGGTCTTTCTTCGTTTCGACTAGCTTCAAAGTTAACCGAAGCCAAATGTCTTGCAAAGATTGATGTAATATGACACAATAAACCATGTGGAGAAGTTTGAGACCAACGAAGAGAGATTTGGTCCAAGAATCATCCAACTTCACCAAGTTCGTCCATTTTGGTCTTTCTTCGTTTCGACTAGCTTCAAAGTTAACCGAAGCCAAATGTCTTGCAAAGATTGATGTAATATGACACAATAAACCATGTGGAGAAGTTTGAGACCAACGAAGAGAGATTTGGTCCAAGAATCATCCAACTTCACCAAGTTCGTCCATTTTGGTCTTTCTTCGTTTCGACTAGCTTCAAAGTTAACCGAAGCCAAATGTCAAGCAAAGATTGATGTAATATGACACAATAAACCATGTGGAGAAGTTTGAGACCAACGAAGAGAGATTTGGTCCAAGAATCATCCAACTTCACCAAGTTCGTCCATTTTGGTCTTTCTTCGTTTCGACTAGCTTCAAAGTGGACCGAAGCCAAATGTCTTGCAAAGATTGATGTAATATGACACAATAAACCATGTGGAGAAGTTTGAGACCAACGAAGAGAGATTTGGTCCAAGAATCATCCAACTTCACCAAGTTCGTCCATTTTGGTCTTTCTTCGTTTCGACTAGCTTCAAAGTTACCGAAGCCAAATGTCAAGCATAGATTGATGTAATATGACACAATAAACCATGTGGAGAAGTTTGAGACCAACGAAGAGAGATTTGGTCCAAGAATCATCCAACTTCACCAAGTTCGTCCATTTTGGTCTTTCTTCGTTTCGACTAGCTTCAAAGTTACCGAAGCCAAATGTCTTGCAAAGATTGATGTAATATGACACAATAAACCATGTGGAGAAGTTTGAGACCAACGAAGAGAGATTTGGTCCAAGAATCATCCAACTTCACCAAGTTCGTCCATTTTGGTCTTTCTTCGTTTCGACTAGCTTCAAAGTGGACCGAAGCCAAATGTCTTGCAAAGATTGATGTAATATGACACAATAAACCATGTGGAGAAGTTTGAGACCAACGAAGAGAGATTTGGTCCAAGAATCATCCAACTTCACCAAGTTCGTCCATTTTGGTCTTTCTTCGTTTCGACTAGCTTCAAAGTGGACCGAAGCCAAATGTCTTGCAAAGATTGATGTAATATGACACAATAAACCATGTGGAGAAGTTTGAGACCAACGAAGAGAGATTTGGTCCAAGAATCATCCAACTTCACCAAGTTCGTCCATTTTGGTCTTTCTTCGTTTCGACTAGCTTCAAAGTTAACCGAAGCCAAATGTCAAGCAAAGATTGATGTAATATGACACAATAAACCATGTGGAGAAGTTTGAGACCAACGAAGAGAGATTTGGTCCAAGAATCATCCAACTTCACCAAGTTCGTCCATTTTGGTCTTTCTTCGTTTCGACTAGCTTCAAAGTTAACCGAAGCCAAATGTCTTGCAAAGATTGATGTAATATGACACAATAAACCATGTGGAGAAGTTTGAGACCAACGAAGAGAGATTTGGTCCAAGAATCATCCAACTTCACCAAGTTCGTCCATTTTGGTCTTTCTTCGTTTCGACTAGCTTCAAAGTGGACCGAAGCCAAATGTCTTGCAAAGATTGATGTAATATGACACAATAAACCATGTGGAGAAGTTTGAGACCAACGAAGAGAGATTTGGTCCAAGAATCATCCAACTTCACCAAGTTCGTCCATTTTGGTCTTTCTTCGTTTCGACTAGCTTCAAAGTTAACCGAAGCCAAATGTCTTGCAAAGATTGATGTAATATGACACAATAAACCATGTGGAGAAGTTTGAGACCAACGAAGAGAGATTTGGTCCAAGAATCATCCAACTTCACCAAGTTCGTCCATTTTGGTCTTTCTTCGTTTCGACTAGCTTCAAAGTGGACCGAAGCCAAATGTCTTGCAAAGATTGATGTAATATGACACAATAAACCATGTGGAGAAGTTTGAGACCAACGAAGAGAGATTTGGTCCAAGAATCATCCAACTTCACCAAGTTCGTCCATTTTGGTCTTTCTTCGTTTCGACTAGCTTCAAAGTTAACCGAAGCCAAATGTCAAGCATAGATTGATGTAATATGACACAATAAACCATGTGGAGAAGTTTGAGACCAACGAAGAGAGATTTGGTCCAAGAATCATCCAACTTCACCAAGTTCGTCCATTTTGGTCTTTCTTCGTTTCGACTAGCTTCAAAGTGGACCGAAGCCAAATGTCTTGCAAAGATTGATGTAATATGACACAATAAACCATGTGGAGAAGTTTGAGACCAACGAAGAGAGATTTGGTCCAAGAATCATCCAACTTCACCAAGTTCGTCCATTTTGGTCTTTCTTCGTTTCGACTAGCTTCAAAGTTAACCGAAGCCAAATGTCTTGCAAAGATTGATGTAATATGACACAATAAACCATGTGGAGAAGTTTGAGACCAACGAAGAGAGATTTGGTCCAAGAATCATCCAACTTCACCAAGTTCGTCCATTTTGGTCTTTCTTCGTTTCGACTAGCTTCAAAGTTAACCGAAGCCAAATGTCTTGCAAAGATTGATGTAATATGACACAATAAACCATGTGGAGAAGTTTGAGACCAACGAAGAGAGATTTGGTCCAAGAATCATCCAACTTCACCAAGTTCGTCCATTTTGGTCTTTCTTCGTTTCGACTAGCTTCAAAGTGGACCGAAGCCAAATGTCTTGCAAAGATTGATGTAATATGACACAATAAACCATGTGGAGAAGTTTGAGACCAACGAAGAGAGATTTGGTCCAAGAATCATCCAACTTCACCAAGTTCGTCCATTTTGGTCTTTCTTCGTTTCGACTAGCTTCAAAGTTAACCGAAGCCAAATGTCAAGCAAAGATTGATGTAATATGACACAATAAACCATGTGGAGAAGTTTGAGACCAACGAAGAGAGATTTGGTCCAAGAATCATCCAACTTCACCAAGTTCGTCCATTTTGGTCTTTCTTCGTTTCGACTAGCTTCAAAGTGGACCGAAGCCAAATGTCTTGCAAAGATTGATGTAATATGACACAATAAACCATGTGGAGAAGTTTGAGACCAACGAAGAGAGATTTGGTCCAAGAATCATCCAACTTCACCAAGTTCGTCCATTTTGGTCTTTCTTCGTTTCGACTAGCTTCAAAGTTAACCGAAGCCAAATGTCAAGCATAGATTGATGTAATATGACACAATAAACCATGTGGAGAAGTTTGAGACCAACGAAGAGAGATTTGGTCCAAGAATCATCCAACTTCACCAAGTTCGTCCATTTTGGTCTTTCTTCGTTTCGACTAGCTTCAAAGTTGACCGAAGCCAAATGTCTTGCAAAGATTGATGTAATATGACACAATAAACCATGTGGAGAAGTTTGAGACCAACGAAGAGAGATTTGGTCCAAGAATCATCCAACTTCACCAAGTTCGTCCATTTTGGTCTTTCTTCGTTTCGACTAGCTTCAAAGTTAACCGAAGCCAAATGTCAAGCAAAGATTGATGTAATATGACACAATAAACCATGTGGAGAAGTTTGAGACCAACGAAGAGAGATTTGGTCCAAGAATCATCCAACTTCACCAAGTTCGTCCATTTTGGTCTTTCTTCGTTTCGACTAGCTTCAAAGTTAACCGAAGCCAAATGTCAAGCATAGATTGATGTAATATGACACAATAAACCATGTGGAGAAGTTTGAGACCAACGAAGAGAGATTTGGTCCAAGAATCATCCAACTTCACCAAGTTCGTCCATTTTGGTCTTTCTTCGTTTCGACTAGCTTCAAAGTGGACCGAAGCCAAATGTCTTGCAAAGATTGATGTAATATGACACAATAAACCATGTGGAGAAGTTTGAGACCAACGAAGAGAGATTTGGTCCAAGAATCATCCAACTTCACCAAGTTCGTCCATTTTGGTCTTTCTTCGTTTCGACTAGCTTCAAAGTTAACCGAAGCCAAATGTCTTGCAAAGATTGATGTAATATGACACAATAAACCATGTGGAGAAGTTTGAGACCAACGAAGAGAGATTTGGTCCAAGAATCATCCAACTTCACCAAGTTCGTCCATTTTGGTCTTTCTTCGTTTCGACTAGCTTCAAAGTTAACCGAAGCCAAATGTCAAGCAAAGATTGATGTAATATGACACAATAAACCATGTGGAGAAGTTTGAGACCAACGAAGAGAGATTTGGTCCAAGAATCATCCAACTTCACCAAGTTCGTCCATTTTGGTCTTTCTTCGTTTCGACTAGCTTCAAAGTTGACCGAAGCCAAATGTCTTGCAAAGATTGATGTAATATGACACAATAAACCATGTGGAGAAGTTTGAGACCAACGAAGAGAGATTTGGTCCAAGAATCATCCAACTTCACCAAGTTCGTCCATTTTGGTCTTTCTTCGTTTCGACTAGCTTCAAAGTTAACCGAAGCCAAATGTCTTGCAAAGATTGATGTAATATGACACAATAAACCATGTGGAGAAGTTTGAGACCAACGAAGAGAGATTTGGTCCAAGAATCATCCAACTTCACCAAGTTCGTCCATTTTGGTCTTTCTTCGTTTCGACTAGCTTCAAAGTTAACCGAAGCCAAATGTCTTGCAAAGATTGATGTAATATGACACAATAAACCATGTGGAGAAGTTTGAGACCAACGAAGAGAGATTTGGTCCAAGAATCATCCAACTTCACCAAGTTCGTCCATTTTGGTCTTTCTTCGTTTCGACTAGCTTCAAAGTGGACCGAAGCCAAATGTCTTGCAAAGATTGATGTAATATGACACAATAAACCATGTGGAGAAGTTTGAGACCAACGAAGAGAGATTTGGTCCAAGAATCATCCAACTTCACCAAGTTCGTCCATTTTGGTCTTTCTTCGTTTCGACTAGCTTCAAAGTTAACCGAAGCCAAATGTCAAGCATAGATTGATGTAATATGACACAATAAACCATGTGGAGAAGTTTGAGACCAACGAAGAGAGATTTGGTCCAAGAATCATCCAACTTCACCAAGTTCGTCCATTTTGGTCTTTCTTCGTTTCGACTAGCTTCAAAGTGGACCGAAGCCAAATGTCTTGCAAAGATTGATGTAATATGACACAATAAACCATGTGGAGAAGTTTGAGACCAACGAAGAGAGATTTGGTCCAAGAATCATCCAACTTCACCAAGTTCGTCCATTTTGGTCTTTCTTCGTTTCGACTAGCTTCAAAGTTAACCGAAGCCAAATGTCAAGCAAAGATTGATGTAATATGACACAATAAACCATGTGGAGAAGTTTGAGACCAACGAAGAGAGATTTGGTCCAAGAATCATCCAACTTCACCAAGTTCGTCCATTTTGGTCTTTCTTCGTTTCGACTAGCTTCAAAGTTAACCGAAGCCAAATGTCTTGCAAAGATTGATGTAATATGACACAATAAACCATGTGGAGAAGTTTGAGACCAACGAAGAGAGATTTGGTCCAAGAATCATCCAACTTCACCAAGTTCGTCCATTTTGGTCTTTCTTCGTTTCGACTAGCTTCAAAGTGGACCGAAGCCAAATGTCTTGCAAAGATTGATGTAATATGACACAATAAACCATGTGGAGAAGTTTGAGACCAACGAAGAGAGATTTGGTCCAAGAATCATCCAACTTCACCAAGTTCGTCCATTTTGGTCTTTCTTCGTTTCGACTAGCTTCAAAGTTAACCGAAGCCAAATGTCAAGCAAAGATTGATGTAATATGACACAATAAACCATGTGGAGAAGTTTGAGACCAACGAAGAGAGATTTGGTCCAAGAATCATCCAACTTCACCAAGTTCGTCCATTTTGGTCTTTCTTCGTTTCGACTAGCTTCAAAGTTAACCGAAGCCAAATGTCAAGCAAAGATTGATGTAATATGACACAATAAACCATGTGGAGAAGTTTGAGACCAACGAAGAGAGATTTGGTCCAAGAATCATCCAACTTCACCAAGTTCGTCCATTTTGGTCTTTCTTCGTTTCGACTAGCTTCAAAGTTGACCGAAGCCAAATGTCTTGCAAAGATTGATGTAATATGACACAATAAACCATGTGGAGAAGTTTGAGACCAACGAAGAGAGATTTGGTCCAAGAATCATCCAACTTCACCAAGTTCGTCCATTTTGGTCTTTCTTCGTTTCGACTAGCTTCAAAGTTGACCGAAGCCAAATGTCAAGCAAAGATTGATGTAATATGACACAATAAACCATGTGGAGAAGTTTGAGACCAACGAAGAGAGATTTGGTCCAAGAATCATCCAACTTCACCAAGTTCGTCCATTTTGGTCTTTCTTCGTTTCGACTAGCTTCAAAGTTGACCGAAGCCAAATGTCTTGCAAAGATTGATGTAATATGACACAATAAACCATGTGGAGAAGTTTGAGACCAACGAAGAGAGATTTGGTCCAAGAATCATCCAACTTCACCAAGTTCGTCCATTTTGGTCTTTCTTCGTTTCGACTAGCTTCAAAGTTAACCGAAGCCAAATGTCAAGCATAGATTGATGTAATATGACACAATAAACCATGTGGAGAAGTTTGAGACCAACGAAGAGAGATTTGGTCCAAGAATCATCCAACTTCACCAAGTTCGTCCATTTTGGTCTTTCTTCGTTTCGACTAGCTTCAAAGTTAACCGAAGCCAAATGTCAAGCATAGATTGATGTAATATGACACAATAAACCATGTGGAGAAGTTTGAGACCAACGAAGAGAGATTTGGTCCAAGAATCATCCAACTTCACCAAGTTCGTCCATTTTGGTCTTTCTTCGTTTCGACTAGCTTCAAAGTTGACCGAAGCCAAATGTCTTGCAAAGATTGATGTAATATGACACAATAAACCATGTGGAGAAGTTTGAGACCAACGAAGAGAGATTTGGTCCAAGAATCATCCAACTTCACCAAGTTCGTCCATTTTGGTCTTTCTTCGTTTCGACTAGCTTCAAAGTGGACCGAAGCCAAATGTCTTGCAAAGATTGATGTAATATGACACAATAAACCATGTGGAGAAGTTTGAGACCAACGAAGAGAGATTTGGTCCAAGAATCATCCAACTTCACCAAGTTCGTCCATTTTGGTCTTTCTTCGTTTCGACTAGCTTCAAAGTTAACCGAAGCCAAATGTCAAGCATAGATTGATGTAATATGACACAATAAACCATGTGGAGAAGTTTGAGACCAACGAAGAGAGATTTGGTCCAAGAATCATCCAACTTCACCAAGTTCGTCCATTTTGGTCTTTCTTCGTTTCGACTAGCTTCAAAGTGGACCGAAGCCAAATGTCTTGCAAAGATTGATGTAATATGACACAATAAACCATGTGGAGAAGTTTGAGACCAACGAAGAGAGATTTGGTCCAAGAATCATCCAACTTCACCAAGTTCGTCCATTTTGGTCTTTCTTCGTTTCGACTAGCTTCAAAGTTAACCGAAGCCAAATGTCAAGCATAGATTGATGTAATATGACACAATAAACCATGTGGAGAAGTTTGAGACCAACGAAGAGAGATTTGGTCCAAGAATCATCCAACTTCACCAAGTTCGTCCATTTTGGTCTTTCTTCGTTTCGACTAGCTTCAAAGTTAACCGAAGCCAAATGTCAAGCATAGATTGATGTAATATGACACAATAAACCATGTGGAGAAGTTTGAGACCAACGAAGAGAGATTTGGTCCAAGAATCATCCAACTTCACCAAGTTCGTCCATTTTGGTCTTTCTTCGTTTCGACTAGCTTCAAAGTGGACCGAAGCCAAATGTCTTGCAAAGATTGATGTAATATGACACAATAAACCATGTGGAGAAGTTTGAGACCAACGAAGAGAGATTTGGTCCAAGAATCATCCAACTTCACCAAGTTCGTCCATTTTGGTCTTTCTTCGTTTCGACTAGCTTCAAAGTTGACCGAAGCCAAATGTCTTGCAAAGATTGATGTAATATGACACAATAAACCATGTGGAGAAGTTTGAGACCAACGAAGAGAGATTTGGTCCAAGAATCATCCAACTTCACCAAGTTCGTCCATTTTGGTCTTTCTTCGTTTCGACTAGCTTCAAAGTTAACCGAAGCCAAATGTCTTGCAAAGATTGATGTAATATGACACAATAAACCATGTGGAGAAGTTTGAGACCAACGAAGAGAGATTTGGTCCAAGAATCATCCAACTTCACCAAGTTCGTCCATTTTGGTCTTTCTTCGTTTCGACTAGCTTCAAAGTTAACCGAAGCCAAATGTCAAGCATAGATTGATGTAATATGACACAATAAACCATGTGGAGAAGTTTGAGACCAACGAAGAGAGATTTGGTCCAAGAATCATCCAACTTCACCAAGTTCGTCCATTTTGGTCTTTCTTCGTTTCGACTAGCTTCAAAGTTAACCGAAGCCAAATGTCAAGCAAAGATTGATGTAATATGACACAATAAACCATGTGGAGAAGTTTGAGACCAACGAAGAGAGATTTGGTCCAAGAATCATCCAACTTCACCAAGTTCGTCCATTTTGGTCTTTCTTCGTTTCGACTAGCTTCAAAGTGGACCGAAGCCAAATGTCTTGCAAAGATTGATGTAATATGACACAATAAACCATGTGGAGAAGTTTGAGACCAACGAAGAGAGATTTGGTCCAAGAATCATCCAACTTCACCAAGTTCGTCCATTTTGGTCTTTCTTCGTTTCGACTAGCTTCAAAGTTAACCGAAGCCAAATGTCTTGCAAAGATTGATGTAATATGACACAATAAACCATGTGGAGAAGTTTGAGACCAACGAAGAGAGATTTGGTCCAAGAATCATCCAACTTCACCAAGTTCGTCCATTTTGGTCTTTCTTCGTTTCGACTAGCTTCAAAGTTGACCGAAGCCAAATGTCTTGCAAAGATTGATGTAATATGACACAATAAACCATGTGGAGAAGTTTGAGACCAACGAAGAGAGATTTGGTCCAAGAATCATCCAACTTCACCAAGTTCGTCCATTTTGGTCTTTCTTCGTTTCGACTAGCTTCAAAGTTAACCGAAGCCAAATGTCAAGCAAAGATTGATGTAATATGACACAATAAACCATGTGGAGAAGTTTGAGACCAACGAAGAGAGATTTGGTCCAAGAATCATCCAACTTCACCAAGTTCGTCCATTTTGGTCTTTCTTCGTTTCGACTAGCTTCAAAGTTGACCGAAGCCAAATGTCAAGCATAGATTGATGTAATATGACACAATAAACCATGTGGAGAAGTTTGAGACCAACGAAGAGAGATTTGGTCCAAGAATCATCCAACTTCACCAAGTTCGTCCATTTTGGTCTTTCTTCGTTTCGACTAGCTTCAAAGTGGACCGAAGCCAAATGTCTTGCAAAGATTGATGTAATATGACACAATAAACCATGTGGAGAAGTTTGAGACCAACGAAGAGAGATTTGGTCCAAGAATCATCCAACTTCACCAAGTTCGTCCATTTTGGTCTTTCTTCGTTTCGACTAGCTTCAAAGTGACCGAAGCCAAATGTCTTGCAAAGATTGATGTAATATGACACAATAAACCATGTGGAGAAGTTTGAGACCAACGAAGAGAGATTTGGTCCAAGAATCATCCAACTTCACCAAGTTCGTCCATTTTGGTCTTTCTTCGTTTCGACTAGCTTCAAAGTTAACCGAAGCCAAATGTCAAGCATAGATTGATGTAATATGACACAATAAACCATGTGGAGAAGTTTGAGACCAACGAAGAGAGATTTGGTCCAAGAATCATCCAACTTCACCAAGTTCGTCCATTTTGGTCTTTCTTCGTTTCGACTAGCTTCAAAGTGGACCGAAGCCAAATGTCTTGCAAAGATTGATGTAATATGACACAATAAACCATGTGGAGAAGTTTGAGACCAACGAAGAGAGATTTGGTCCAAGAATCATCCAACTTCACCAAGTTCGTCCATTTTGGTCTTTCTTCGTTTCGACTAGCTTCAAAGTTAACCGAAGCCAAATGTCAAGCATAGATTGATGTAATATGACACAATAAACCATGTGGAGAAGTTTGAGACCAACGAAGAGAGATTTGGTCCAAGAATCATCCAACTTCACCAAGTTCGTCCATTTTGGTCTTTCTTCGTTTCGACTAGCTTCAAAGTTAACCGAAGCCAAATGTCAAGCAAAGATTGATGTAATATGACACAATAAACCATGTGGAGAAGTTTGAGACCAACGAAGAGAGATTTGGTCCAAGAATCATCCAACTTCACCAAGTTCGTCCATTTTGGTCTTTCTTCGTTTCGACTAGCTTCAAAGTGACCGAAGCCAAATGTCTTGCAAAGATTGATGTAATATGACACAATAAACCATGTGGAGAAGTTTGAGACCAACGAAGAGAGATTTGGTCCAAGAATCATCCAACTTCACCAAGTTCGTCCATTTTGGTCTTTCTTCGTTTCGACTAGCTTCAAAGTTAACCGAAGCCAAATGTCAAGCAAAGATTGATGTAATATGACACAATAAACCATGTGGAGAAGTTTGAGACCAACGAAGAGAGATTTGGTCCAAGAATCATCCAACTTCACCAAGTTCGTCCATTTTGGTCTTTCTTCGTTTCGACTAGCTTCAAAGTTAACCGAAGCCAAATGTCTTGCAAAGATTGATGTAATATGACACAATAAACCATGTGGAGAAGTTTGAGACCAACGAAGAGAGATTTGGTCCAAGAATCATCCAACTTCACCAAGTTCGTCCATTTTGGTCTTTCTTCGTTTCGACTAGCTTCAAAGTTGACCGAAGCCAAATGTCAAGCAAAGATTGATGTAATATGACACAATAAACCATGTGGAGAAGTTTGAGACCAACGAAGAGAGATTTGGTCCAAGAATCATCCAACTTCACCAAGTTCGTCCATTTTGGTCTTTCTTCGTTTCGACTAGCTTCAAAGTTAACCGAAGCCAAATGTCAAGCAAAGATTGATGTAATATGACACAATAAACCATGTGGAGAAGTTTGAGACCAACGAAGAGAGATTTGGTCCAAGAATCATCCAACTTCACCAAGTTCGTCCATTTTGGTCTTTCTTCGTTTCGACTAGCTTCAAAGTGGACCGAAGCCAAATGTCTTGCAAAGATTGATGTAATATGACACAATAAACCATGTGGAGAAGTTTGAGACCAACGAAGAGAGATTTGGTCCAAGAATCATCCAACTTCACCAAGTTCGTCCATTTTGGTCTTTCTTCGTTTCGACTAGCTTCAAAGTTGACCGAAGCCAAATGTCTTGCAAAGATTGATGTAATATGACACAATAAACCATGTGGAGAAGTTTGAGACCAACGAAGAGAGATTTGGTCCAAGAATCATCCAACTTCACCAAGTTCGTCCATTTTGGTCTTTCTTCGTTTCGACTAGCTTCAAAGTGGACCGAAGCCAAATGTCTTGCAAAGATTGATGTAATATGACACAATAAACCATGTGGAGAAGTTTGAGACCAACGAAGAGAGATTTGGTCCAAGAATCATCCAACTTCACCAAGTTCGTCCATTTTGGTCTTTCTTCGTTTCGACTAGCTTCAAAGTTAACCGAAGCCAAATGTCTTGCAAAGATTGATGTAATATGACACAATAAACCATGTGGAGAAGTTTGAGACCAACGAAGAGAGATTTGGTCCAAGAATCATCCAACTTCACCAAGTTCGTCCATTTTGGTCTTTCTTCGTTTCGACTAGCTTCAAAGTTAACCGAAGCCAAATGTCAAGCATAGATTGATGTAATATGACACAATAAACCATGTGGAGAAGTTTGAGACCAACGAAGAGAGATTTGGTCCAAGAATCATCCAACTTCACCAAGTTCGTCCATTTTGGTCTTTCTTCGTTTCGACTAGCTTCAAAGTGGACCGAAGCCAAATGTCTTGCAAAGATTGATGTAATATGACACAATAAACCATGTGGAGAAGTTTGAGACCAACGAAGAGAGATTTGGTCCAAGAATCATCCAACTTCACCAAGTTCGTCCATTTTGGTCTTTCTTCGTTTCGACTAGCTTCAAAGTTAACCGAAGCCAAATGTCAAGCATAGATTGATGTAATATGACACAATAAACCATGTGGAGAAGTTTGAGACCAACGAAGAGAGATTTGGTCCAAGAATCATCCAACTTCACCAAGTTCGTCCATTTTGGTCTTTCTTCGTTTCGACTAGCTTCAAAGTGGACCGAAGCCAAATGTCTTGCAAAGATTGATGTAATATGACACAATAAACCATGTGGAGAAGTTTGAGACCAACGAAGAGAGATTTGGTCCAAGAATCATCCAACTTCACCAAGTTCGTCCATTTTGGTCTTTCTTCGTTTCGACTAGCTTCAAAGTTAACCGAAGCCAAATGTCTTGCAAAGATTGATGTAATATGACACAATAAACCATGTGGAGAAGTTTGAGACCAACGAAGAGAGATTTGGTCCAAGAATCATCCAACTTCACCAAGTTCGTCCATTTTGGTCTTTCTTCGTTTCGACTAGCTTCAAAGTTAACCGAAGCCAAATGTCTTGCAAAGATTGATGTAATATGACACAATAAACCATGTGGAGAAGTTTGAGACCAACGAAGAGAGATTTGGTCCAAGAATCATCCAACTTCACCAAGTTCGTCCATTTTGGTCTTTCTTCGTTTCGACTAGCTTCAAAGTTAACCGAAGCCAAATGTCAAGCATAGATTGATGTAATATGACACAATAAACCATGTGGAGAAGTTTGAGACCAACGAAGAGAGATTTGGTCCAAGAATCATCCAACTTCACCAAGTTCGTCCATTTTGGTCTTTCTTCGTTTCGACTAGCTTCAAAGTTAACCGAAGCCAAATGTCAAGCATAGATTGATGTAATATGACACAATAAACCATGTGGAGAAGTTTGAGACCAACGAAGAGAGATTTGGTCCAAGAATCATCCAACTTCACCAAGTTCGTCCATTTTGGTCTTTCTTCGTTTCGACTAGCTTCAAAGTGGACCGAAGCCAAATGTCTTGCAAAGATTGATGTAATATGACACAATAAACCATGTGGAGAAGTTTGAGACCAACGAAGAGAGATTTGGTCCAAGAATCATCCAACTTCACCAAGTTCGTCCATTTTGGTCTTTCTTCGTTTCGACTAGCTTCAAAGTTGACCGAAGCCAAATGTCTTGCAAAGATTGATGTAATATGACACAATAAACCATGTGGAGAAGTTTGAGACCAACGAAGAGAGATTTGGTCCAAGAATCATCCAACTTCACCAAGTTCGTCCATTTTGGTCTTTCTTCGTTTCGACTAGCTTCAAAGTGGACCGAAGCCAAATGTCTTGCAAAGATTGATGTAATATGACACAATAAACCATGTGGAGAAGTTTGAGACCAACGAAGAGAGATTTGGTCCAAGAATCATCCAACTTCACCAAGTTCGTCCATTTTGGTCTTTCTTCGTTTCGACTAGCTTCAAAGTTAACCGAAGCCAAATGTCAAGCAAAGATTGATGTAATATGACACAATAAACCATGTGGAGAAGTTTGAGACCAACGAAGAGAGATTTGGTCCAAGAATCATCCAACTTCACCAAGTTCGTCCATTTTGGTCTTTCTTCGTTTCGACTAGCTTCAAAGTTAACCGAAGCCAAATGTCTTGCAAAGATTGATGTAATATGACACAATAAACCATGTGGAGAAGTTTGAGACCAACGAAGAGAGATTTGGTCCAAGAATCATCCAACTTCACCAAGTTCGTCCATTTTGGTCTTTCTTCGTTTCGACTAGCTTCAAAGTTAACCGAAGCCAAATGTCAAGCAAAGATTGATGTAATATGACACAATAAACCATGTGGAGAAGTTTGAGACCAACGAAGAGAGATTTGGTCCAAGAATCATCCAACTTCACCAAGTTCGTCCATTTTGGTCTTTCTTCGTTTCGACTAGCTTCAAAGTTAACCGAAGCCAAATGTCTTGCAAAGATTGATGTAATATGACACAATAAACCATGTGGAGAAGTTTGAGACCAACGAAGAGAGATTTGGTCCAAGAATCATCCAACTTCACCAAGTTCGTCCATTTTGGTCTTTCTTCGTTTCGACTAGCTTCAAAGTTAACCGAAGCCAAATGTCTTGCAAAGATTGATGTAATATGACACAATAAACCATGTGGAGAAGTTTGAGACCAACGAAGAGAGATTTGGTCCAAGAATCATCCAACTTCACCAAGTTCGTCCATTTTGGTCTTTCTTCGTTTCGACTAGCTTCAAAGTTAACCGAAGCCAAATGTCAAGCAAAGATTGATGTAATATGACACAATAAACCATGTGGAGAAGTTTGAGACCAACGAAGAGAGATTTGGTCCAAGAATCATCCAACTTCACCAAGTTCGTCCATTTTGGTCTTTCTTCGTTTCGACTAGCTTCAAAGTGGACCGAAGCCAAATGTCTTGCAAAGATTGATGTAATATGACACAATAAACCATGTGGAGAAGTTTGAGACCAACGAAGAGAGATTTGGTCCAAGAATCATCCAACTTCACCAAGTTCGTCCATTTTGGTCTTTCTTCGTTTCGACTAGCTTCAAAGTTGACCGAAGCCAAATGTCTTGCAAAGATTGATGTAATATGACACAATAAACCATGTGGAGAAGTTTGAGACCAACGAAGAGAGATTTGGTCCAAGAATCATCCAACTTCACCAAGTTCGTCCATTTTGGTCTTTCTTCGTTTCGACTAGCTTCAAAGTTAACCGAAGCCAAATGTCTTGCAAAGATTGATGTAATATGACACAATAAACCATGTGGAGAAGTTTGAGACCAACGAAGAGAGATTTGGTCCAAGAATCATCCAACTTCACCAAGTTCGTCCATTTTGGTCTTTCTTCGTTTCGACTAGCTTCAAAGTGGACCGAAGCCAAATGTCTTGCAAAGATTGATGTAATATGACACAATAAACCATGTGGAGAAGTTTGAGACCAACGAAGAGAGATTTGGTCCAAGAATCATCCAACTTCACCAAGTTCGTCCATTTTGGTCTTTCTTCGTTTCGACTAGCTTCAAAGTTAACCGAAGCCAAATGTCAAGCAAAGATTGATGTAATATGACACAATAAACCATGTGGAGAAGTTTGAGACCAACGAAGAGAGATTTGGTCCAAGAATCATCCAACTTCACCAAGTTCGTCCATTTTGGTCTTTCTTCGTTTCGACTAGCTTCAAAGTTGACCGAAGCCAAATGTCTTGCAAAGATTGATGTAATATGACACAATAAACCATGTGGAGAAGTTTGAGACCAACGAAGAGAGATTTGGTCCAAGAATCATCCAACTTCACCAAGTTCGTCCATTTTGGTCTTTCTTCGTTTCGACTAGCTTCAAAGTGGACCGAAGCCAAATGTCAAGCAAAGATTGATGTAATATGACACAATAAACCATGTGGAGAAGTTTGAGACCAACGAAGAGAGATTTGGTCCAAGAATCATCCAACTTCACCAAGTTCGTCCATTTTGGTCTTTCTTCGTTTCGACTAGCTTCAAAGTGGACCGAAGCCAAATGTCTTGCAAAGATTGATGTAATATGACACAATAAACCATGTGGAGAAGTTTGAGACCAACGAAGAGAGATTTGGTCCAAGAATCATCCAACTTCACCAAGTTCGTCCATTTTGGTCTTTCTTCGTTTCGACTAGCTTCAAAGTGGACCGAAGCCAAATGTCTTGCAAAGATTGATGTAATATGACACAATAAACCATGTGGAGAAGTTTGAGACCAACGAAGAGAGATTTGGTCCAAGAATCATCCAACTTCACCAAGTTCGTCCATTTTGGTCTTTCTTCGTTTCGACTAGCTTCAAAGTTAACCGAAGCCAAATGTCAAGCAAAGATTGATGTAATATGACACAATAAACCATGTGGAGAAGTTTGAGACCAACGAAGAGAGATTTGGTCCAAGAATCATCCAACTTCACCAAGTTCGTCCATTTTGGTCTTTCTTCGTTTCGACTAGCTTCAAAGTTAACCGAAGCCAAATGTCAAGCAAAGATTGATGTAATATGACACAATAAACCATGTGGAGAAGTTTGAGACCAACGAAGAGAGATTTGGTCCAAGAATCATCCAACTTCACCAAGTTCGTCCATTTTGGTCTTTCTTCGTTTCGACTAGCTTCAAAGTTAACCGAAGCCAAATGTCTTGCAAAGATTGATGTAATATGACACAATAAACCATGTGGAGAAGTTTGAGACCAACGAAGAGAGATTTGGTCCAAGAATCATCCAACTTCACCAAGTTCGTCCATTTTGGTCTTTCTTCGTTTCGACTAGCTTCAAAGTTAACCGAAGCCAAATGTCTTGCAAAGATTGATGTAATATGACACAATAAACCATGTGGAGAAGTTTGAGACCAACGAAGAGAGATTTGGTCCAAGAATCATCCAACTTCACCAAGTTCGTCCATTTTGGTCTTTCTTCGTTTCGACTAGCTTCAAAGTTAACCGAAGCCAAATGTCAAGCAAAGATTGATGTAATATGACACAATAAACCATGTGGAGAAGTTTGAGACCAACGAAGAGAGATTTGGTCCAAGAATCATCCAACTTCACCAAGTTCGTCCATTTTGGTCTTTCTTCGTTTCGACTAGCTTCAAAGTGGACCGAAGCCAAATGTCTTGCAAAGATTGATGTAATATGACACAATAAACCATGTGGAGAAGTTTGAGACCAACGAAGAGAGATTTGGTCCAAGAATCATCCAACTTCACCAAGTTCGTCCATTTTGGTCTTTCTTCGTTTCGACTAGCTTCAAAGTGGACCGAAGCCAAATGTCTTGCAAAGATTGATGTAATATGACACAATAAACCATGTGGAGAAGTTTGAGACCAACGAAGAGAGATTTGGTCCAAGAATCATCCAACTTCACCAAGTTCGTCCATTTTGGTCTTTCTTCGTTTCGACTAGCTTCAAAGTTGACCGAAGCCAAATGTCTTGCAAAGATTGATGTAATATGACACAATAAACCATGTGGAGAAGTTTGAGACCAACGAAGAGAGATTTGGTCCAAGAATCATCCAACTTCACCAAGTTCGTCCATTTTGGTCTTTCTTCGTTTCGACTAGCTTCAAAGTGGACCGAAGCCAAATGTCTTGCAAAGATTGATGTAATATGACACAATAAACCATGTGGAGAAGTTTGAGACCAACGAAGAGAGATTTGGTCCAAGAATCATCCAACTTCACCAAGTTCGTCCATTTTGGTCTTTCTTCGTTTCGACTAGCTTCAAAGTTAACCGAAGCCAAATGTCAAGCAAAGATTGATGTAATATGACACAATAAACCATGTGGAGAAGTTTGAGACCAACGAAGAGAGATTTGGTCCAAGAATCATCCAACTTCACCAAGTTCGTCCATTTTGGTCTTTCTTCGTTTCGACTAGCTTCAAAGTTAACCGAAGCCAAATGTCTTGCAAAGATTGATGTAATATGACACAATAAACCATGTGGAGAAGTTTGAGACCAACGAAGAGAGATTTGGTCCAAGAATCATCCAACTTCACCAAGTTCGTCCATTTTGGTCTTTCTTCGTTTCGACTAGCTTCAAAGTTAACCGAAGCCAAATGTCTTGCAAAGATTGATGTAATATGACACAATAAACCATGTGGAGAAGTTTGAGACCAACGAAGAGAGATTTGGTCCAAGAATCATCCAACTTCACCAAGTTCGTCCATTTTGGTCTTTCTTCGTTTCGACTAGCTTCAAAGTTAACCGAAGCCAAATGTCAAGCAAAGATTGATGTAATATGACACAATAAACCATGTGGAGAAGTTTGAGACCAACGAAGAGAGATTTGGTCCAAGAATCATCCAACTTCACCAAGTTCGTCCATTTTGGTCTTTCTTCGTTTCGACTAGCTTCAAAGTGGACCGAAGCCAAATGTCTTGCAAAGATTGATGTAATATGACACAATAAACCATGTGGAGAAGTTTGAGACCAACGAAGAGAGATTTGGTCCAAGAATCATCCAACTTCACCAAGTTCGTCCATTTTGGTCTTTCTTCGTTTCGACTAGCTTCAAAGTGGACCGAAGCCAAATGTCTTGCAAAGATTGATGTAATATGACACAATAAACCATGTGGAGAAGTTTGAGACCAACGAAGAGAGATTTGGTCCAAGAATCATCCAACTTCACCAAGTTCGTCCATTTTGGTCTTTCTTCGTTTCGACTAGCTTCAAAGTTACCGAAGCCAAATGTCTTGCAAAGATTGATGTAATATGACACAATAAACCATGTGGAGAAGTTTGAGACCAACGAAGAGAGATTTGGTCCAAGAATCATCCAACTTCACCAAGTTCGTCCATTTTGGTCTTTCTTCGTTTCGACTAGCTTCAAAGTGGACCGAAGCCAAATGTCAAGCAAAGATTGATGTAATATGACACAATAAACCATGTGGAGAAGTTTGAGACCAACGAAGAGAGATTTGGTCCAAGAATCATCCAACTTCACCAAGTTCGTCCATTTTGGTCTTTCTTCGTTTCGACTAGCTTCAAAGTTAACCGAAGCCAAATGTCAAGCAAAGATTGATGTAATATGACACAATAAACCATGTGGAGAAGTTTGAGACCAACGAAGAGAGATTTGGTCCAAGAATCATCCAACTTCACCAAGTTCGTCCATTTTGGTCTTTCTTCGTTTCGACTAGCTTCAAAGTTAACCGAAGCCAAATGTCTTGCAAAGATTGATGTAATATGACACAATAAACCATGTGGAGAAGTTTGAGACCAACGAAGAGAGATTTGGTCCAAGAATCATCCAACTTCACCAAGTTCGTCCATTTTGGTCTTTCTTCGTTTCGACTAGCTTCAAAGTTAACCGAAGCCAAATGTCTTGCAAAGATTGATGTAATATGACACAATAAACCATGTGGAGAAGTTTGAGACCAACGAAGAGAGATTTGGTCCAAGAATCATCCAACTTCACCAAGTTCGTCCATTTTGGTCTTTCTTCGTTTCGACTAGCTTCAAAGTTACCGAAGCCAAATGTCTTGCAAAGATTGATGTAATATGACACAATAAACCATGTGGAGAAGTTTGAGACCAACGAAGAGAGATTTGGTCCAAGAATCATCCAACTTCACCAAGTTCGTCCATTTTGGTCTTTCTTCGTTTCGACTAGCTTCAAAGTTAACCGAAGCCAAATGTCAAGCAAAGATTGATGTAATATGACACAATAAACCATGTGGAGAAGTTTGAGACCAACGAAGAGAGATTTGGTCCAAGAATCATCCAACTTCACCAAGTTCGTCCATTTTGGTCTTTCTTCGTTTCGACTAGCTTCAAAGTGGACCGAAGCCAAATGTCTTGCAAAGATTGATGTAATATGACACAATAAACCATGTGGAGAAGTTTGAGACCAACGAAGAGAGATTTGGTCCAAGAATCATCCAACTTCACCAAGTTCGTCCATTTTGGTCTTTCTTCGTTTCGACTAGCTTCAAAGTTAACCGAAGCCAAATGTCTTGCAAAGATTGATGTAATATGACACAATAAACCATGTGGAGAAGTTTGAGACCAACGAAGAGAGATTTGGTCCAAGAATCATCCAACTTCACCAAGTTCGTCCATTTTGGTCTTTCTTCGTTTCGACTAGCTTCAAAGTTAACCGAAGCCAAATGTCTTGCAAAGATTGATGTAATATGACACAATAAACCATGTGGAGAAGTTTGAGACCAACGAAGAGAGATTTGGTCCAAGAATCATCCAACTTCACCAAGTTCGTCCATTTTGGTCTTTCTTCGTTTCGACTAGCTTCAAAGTGGACCGAAGCCAAATGTCTTGCAAAGATTGATGTAATATGACACAATAAACCATGTGGAGAAGTTTGAGACCAACGAAGAGAGATTTGGTCCAAGAATCATCCAACTTCACCAAGTTCGTCCATTTTGGTCTTTCTTCGTTTCGACTAGCTTCAAAGTTGACCGAAGCCAAATGTCTTGCAAAGATTGATGTAATATGACACAATAAACCATGTGGAGAAGTTTGAGACCAACGAAGAGAGATTTGGTCCAAGAATCATCCAACTTCACCAAGTTCGTCCATTTTGGTCTTTCTTCGTTTCGACTAGCTTCAAAGTTAACCGAAGCCAAATGTCTTGCAAAGATTGATGTAATATGACACAATAAACCATGTGGAGAAGTTTGAGACCAACGAAGAGAGATTTGGTCCAAGAATCATCCAACTTCACCAAGTTCGTCCATTTTGGTCTTTCTTCGTTTCGACTAGCTTCAAAGTTAACCGAAGCCAAATGTCAAGCAAAGATTGATGTAATATGACACAATAAACCATGTGGAGAAGTTTGAGACCAACGAAGAGAGATTTGGTCCAAGAATCATCCAACTTCACCAAGTTCGTCCATTTTGGTCTTTCTTCGTTTCGACTAGCTTCAAAGTTAACCGAAGCCAAATGTCAAGCAAAGATTGATGTAATATGACACAATAAACCATGTGGAGAAGTTTGAGACCAACGAAGAGAGATTTGGTCCAAGAATCATCCAACTTCACCAAGTTCGTCCATTTTGGTCTTTCTTCGTTTCGACTAGCTTCAAAGTTAACCGAAGCCAAATGTCTTGCAAAGATTGATGTAATATGACACAATAAACCATGTGGAGAAGTTTGAGACCAACGAAGAGAGATTTGGTCCAAGAATCATCCAACTTCACCAAGTTCGTCCATTTTGGTCTTTCTTCGTTTCGACTAGCTTCAAAGTTAACCGAAGCCAAATGTCAAGCAAAGATTGATGTAATATGACACAATAAACCATGTGGAGAAGTTTGAGACCAACGAAGAGAGATTTGGTCCAAGAATCATCCAACTTCACCAAGTTCGTCCATTTTGGTCTTTCTTCGTTTCGACTAGCTTCAAAGTTAACCGAAGCCAAATGTCTTGCAAAGATTGATGTAATATGACACAATAAACCATGTGGAGAAGTTTGAGACCAACGAAGAGAGATTTGGTCCAAGAATCATCCAACTTCACCAAGTTCGTCCATTTTGGTCTTTCTTCGTTTCGACTAGCTTCAAAGTTACCGAAGCCAAATGTCTTGCAAAGATTGATGTAATATGACACAATAAACCATGTGGAGAAGTTTGAGACCAACGAAGAGAGATTTGGTCCAAGAATCATCCAACTTCACCAAGTTCGTCCATTTTGGTCTTTCTTCGTTTCGACTAGCTTCAAAGTTAACCGAAGCCAAATGTCTTGCAAAGATTGATGTAATATGACACAATAAACCATGTGGAGAAGTTTGAGACCAACGAAGAGAGATTTGGTCCAAGAATCATCCAACTTCACCAAGTTCGTCCATTTTGGTCTTTCTTCGTTTCGACTAGCTTCAAAGTTAACCGAAGCCAAATGTCTTGCAAAGATTGATGTAATATGACACAATAAACCATGTGGAGAAGTTTGAGACCAACGAAGAGAGATTTGGTCCAAGAATCATCCAACTTCACCAAGTTCGTCCATTTTGGTCTTTCTTCGTTTCGACTAGCTTCAAAGTGGACCGAAGCCAAATGTCTTGCAAAGATTGATGTAATATGACACAATAAACCATGTGGAGAAGTTTGAGACCAACGAAGAGAGATTTGGTCCAAGAATCATCCAACTTCACCAAGTTCGTCCATTTTGGTCTTTCTTCGTTTCGACTAGCTTCAAAGTTAACCGAAGCCAAATGTCAAGCAAAGATTGATGTAATATGACACAATAAACCATGTGGAGAAGTTTGAGACCAACGAAGAGAGATTTGGTCCAAGAATCATCCAACTTCACCAAGTTCGTCCATTTTGGTCTTTCTTCGTTTCGACTAGCTTCAAAGTGGACCGAAGCCAAATGTCTTGCAAAGATTGATGTAATATGACACAATAAACCATGTGGAGAAGTTTGAGACCAACGAAGAGAGATTTGGTCCAAGAATCATCCAACTTCACCAAGTTCGTCCATTTTGGTCTTTCTTCGTTTCGACTAGCTTCAAAGTTAACCGAAGCCAAATGTCAAGCAAAGATTGATGTAATATGACACAATAAACCATGTGGAGAAGTTTGAGACCAACGAAGAGAGATTTGGTCCAAGAATCATCCAACTTCACCAAGTTCGTCCATTTTGGTCTTTCTTCGTTTCGACTAGCTTCAAAGTGGACCGAAGCCAAATGTCTTGCAAAGATTGATGTAATATGACACAATAAACCATGTGGAGAAGTTTGAGACCAACGAAGAGAGATTTGGTCCAAGAATCATCCAACTTCACCAAGTTCGTCCATTTTGGTCTTTCTTCGTTTCGACTAGCTTCAAAGTGGACCGAAGCCAAATGTCTTGCAAAGATTGATGTAATATGACACAATAAACCATGTGGAGAAGTTTGAGACCAACGAAGAGAGATTTGGTCCAAGAATCATCCAACTTCACCAAGTTCGTCCATTTTGGTCTTTCTTCGTTTCGACTAGCTTCAAAGTGGACCGAAGCCAAATGTCTTGCAAAGATTGATGTAATATGACACAATAAACCATGTGGAGAAGTTTGAGACCAACGAAGAGAGATTTGGTCCAAGAATCATCCAACTTCACCAAGTTCGTCCATTTTGGTCTTTCTTCGTTTCGACTAGCTTCAAAGTTACCGAAGCCAAATGTCAAGCAAAGATTGATGTAATATGACACAATAAACCATGTGGAGAAGTTTGAGACCAACGAAGAGAGATTTGGTCCAAGAATCATCCAACTTCACCAAGTTCGTCCATTTTGGTCTTTCTTCGTTTCGACTAGCTTCAAAGTGGACCGAAGCCAAATGTCTTGCAAAGATTGATGTAATATGACACAATAAACCATGTGGAGAAGTTTGAGACCAACGAAGAGAGATTTGGTCCAAGAATCATCCAACTTCACCAAGTTCGTCCATTTTGGTCTTTCTTCGTTTCGACTAGCTTCAAAGTTAACCGAAGCCAAATGTCTTGCAAAGATTGATGTAATATGACACAATAAACCATGTGGAGAAGTTTGAGACCAACGAAGAGAGATTTGGTCCAAGAATCATCCAACTTCACCAAGTTCGTCCATTTTGGTCTTTCTTCGTTTCGACTAGCTTCAAAGTGGACCGAAGCCAAATGTCAAGCAAAGATTGATGTAATATGACACAATAAACCATGTGGAGAAGTTTGAGACCAACGAAGAGAGATTTGGTCCAAGAATCATCCAACTTCACCAAGTTCGTCCATTTTGGTCTTTCTTCGTTTCGACTAGCTTCAAAGTGGACCGAAGCCAAATGTCTTGCAAAGATTGATGTAATATGACACAATAAACCATGTGGAGAAGTTTGAGACCAACGAAGAGAGATTTGGTCCAAGAATCATCCAACTTCACCAAGTTCGTCCATTTTGGTCTTTCTTCGTTTCGACTAGCTTCAAAGTTAACCGAAGCCAAATGTCTTGCAAAGATTGATGTAATATGACACAATAAACCATGTGGAGAAGTTTGAGACCAACGAAGAGAGATTTGGTCCAAGAATCATCCAACTTCACCAAGTTCGTCCATTTTGGTCTTTCTTCGTTTCGACTAGCTTCAAAGTGGACCGAAGCCAAATGTCTTGCAAAGATTGATGTAATATGACACAATAAACCATGTGGAGAAGTTTGAGACCAACGAAGAGAGATTTGGTCCAAGAATCATCCAACTTCACCAAGTTCGTCCATTTTGGTCTTTCTTCGTTTCGACTAGCTTCAAAGTTAACCGAAGCCAAATGTCTTGCAAAGATTGATGTAATATGACACAATAAACCATGTGGAGAAGTTTGAGACCAACGAAGAGAGATTTGGTCCAAGAATCATCCAACTTCACCAAGTTCGTCCATTTTGGTCTTTCTTCGTTTCGACTAGCTTCAAAGTTAACCGAAGCCAAATGTCTTGCAAAGATTGATGTAATATGACACAATAAACCATGTGGAGAAGTTTGAGACCAACGAAGAGAGATTTGGTCCAAGAATCATCCAACTTCACCAAGTTCGTCCATTTTGGTCTTTCTTCGTTTCGACTAGCTTCAAAGTTAACCGAAGCCAAATGTCAAGCAAAGATTGATGTAATATGACACAATAAACCATGTGGAGAAGTTTGAGACCAACGAAGAGAGATTTGGTCCAAGAATCATCCAACTTCACCAAGTTCGTCCATTTTGGTCTTTCTTCGTTTCGACTAGCTTCAAAGTAACCGAAGCCAAATGTCTTGCAAAGATTGATGTAATATGACACAATAAACCATGTGGAGAAGTTTGAGACCAACGAAGAGAGATTTGGTCCAAGAATCATCCAACTTCACCAAGTTCGTCCATTTTGGTCTTTCTTCGTTTCGACTAGCTTCAAAGTTAACCGAAGCCAAATGTCTTGCAAAGATTGATGTAATATGACACAATAAACCATGTGGAGAAGTTTGAGACCAACGAAGAGAGATTTGGTCCAAGAATCATCCAACTTCACCAAGTTCGTCCATTTTGGTCTTTCTTCGTTTCGACTAGCTTCAAAGTTAACCGAAGCCAAATGTCAAGCAAAGATTGATGTAATATGACACAATAAACCATGTGGAGAAGTTTGAGACCAACGAAGAGAGATTTGGTCCAAGAATCATCCAACTTCACCAAGTTCGTCCATTTTGGTCTTTCTTCGTTTCGACTAGCTTCAAAGTGGACCGAAGCCAAATGTCTTGCAAAGATTGATGTAATATGACACAATAAACCATGTGGAGAAGTTTGAGACCAACGAAGAGAGATTTGGTCCAAGAATCATCCAACTTCACCAAGTTCGTCCATTTTGGTCTTTCTTCGTTTCGACTAGCTTCAAAGTTAACCGAAGCCAAATGTCAAGCAAAGATTGATGTAATATGACACAATAAACCATGTGGAGAAGTTTGAGACCAACGAAGAGAGATTTGGTCCAAGAATCATCCAACTTCACCAAGTTCGTCCATTTTGGTCTTTCTTCGTTTCGACTAGCTTCAAAGTTAACCGAAGCCAAATGTCAAGCAAAGATTGATGTAATATGACACAATAAACCATGTGGAGAAGTTTGAGACCAACGAAGAGAGATTTGGTCCAAGAATCATCCAACTTCACCAAGTTCGTCCATTTTGGTCTTTCTTCGTTTCGACTAGCTTCAAAGTGGACCGAAGCCAAATGTCTTGCAAAGATTGATGTAATATGACACAATAAACCATGTGGAGAAGTTTGAGACCAACGAAGAGAGATTTGGTCCAAGAATCATCCAACTTCACCAAGTTCGTCCATTTTGGTCTTTCTTCGTTTCGACTAGCTTCAAAGTTGGACCGAAGCCAAATGTCTTGCAAAGATTGATGTAATATGACACAATAAACCATGTGGAGAAGTTTGAGACCAACGAAGAGAGATTTGGTCCAAGAATCATCCAACTTCACCAAGTTCGTCCATTTTGGTCTTTCTTCGTTTCGACTAGCTTCAAAGTGGACCGAAGCCAAATGTCTTGCAAAGATTGATGTAATATGACACAATAAACCATGTGGAGAAGTTTGAGACCAACGAAGAGAGATTTGGTCCAAGAATCATCCAACTTCACCAAGTTCGTCCATTTTGGTCTTTCTTCGTTTCGACTAGCTTCAAAGTGGACCGAAGCCAAATGTCTTGCAAAGATTGATGTAATATGACACAATAAACCATGTGGAGAAGTTTGAGACCAACGAAGAGAGATTTGGTCCAAGAATCATCCAACTTCACCAAGTTCGTCCATTTTGGTCTTTCTTCGTTTCGACTAGCTTCAAAGTTAACCGAAGCCAAATGTCTTGCAAAGATTGATGTAATATGACACAATAAACCATGTGGAGAAGTTTGAGACCAACGAAGAGAGATTTGGTCCAAGAATCATCCAACTTCACCAAGTTCGTCCATTTTGGTCTTTCTTCGTTTCGACTAGCTTCAAAGTTAACCGAAGCCAAATGTCTTGCAAAGATTGATGTAATATGACACAATAAACCATGTGGAGAAGTTTGAGACCAACGAAGAGAGATTTGGTCCAAGAATCATCCAACTTCACCAAGTTCGTCCATTTTGGTCTTTCTTCGTTTCGACTAGCTTCAAAGTTAACCGAAGCCAAATGTCAAGCAAAGATTGATGTAATATGACACAATAAACCATGTGGAGAAGTTTGAGACCAACGAAGAGAGATTTGGTCCAAGAATCATCCAACTTCACCAAGTTCGTCCATTTTGGTCTTTCTTCGTTTCGACTAGCTTCAAAGTTAACCGAAGCCAAATGTCTTGCAAAGATTGATGTAATATGACACAATAAACCATGTGGAGAAGTTTGAGACCAACGAAGAGAGATTTGGTCCAAGAATCATCCAACTTCACCAAGTTCGTCCATTTTGGTCTTTCTTCGTTTCGACTAGCTTCAAAGTGGACCGAAGCCAAATGTCTTGCAAAGATTGATGTAATATGACACAATAAACCATGTGGAGAAGTTTGAGACCAACGAAGAGAGATTTGGTCCAAGAATCATCCAACTTCACCAAGTTCGTCCATTTTGGTCTTTCTTCGTTTCGACTAGCTTCAAAGTGGACCGAAGCCAAATGTCTTGCAAAGATTGATGTAATATGACACAATAAACCATGTGGAGAAGTTTGAGACCAACGAAGAGAGATTTGGTCCAAGAATCATCCAACTTCACCAAGTTCGTCCATTTTGGTCTTTCTTCGTTTCGACTAGCTTCAAAGTGGACCGAAGCCAAATGTCTTGCAAAGATTGATGTAATATGACACAATAAACCATGTGGAGAAGTTTGAGACCAACGAAGAGAGATTTGGTCCAAGAATCATCCAACTTCACCAAGTTCGTCCATTTTGGTCTTTCTTCGTTTCGACTAGCTTCAAAGTTACCGAAGCCAAATGTCTTGCAAAGATTGATGTAATATGACACAATAAACCATGTGGAGAAGTTTGAGACCAACGAAGAGAGATTTGGTCCAAGAATCATCCAACTTCACCAAGTTCGTCCATTTTGGTCTTTCTTCGTTTCGACTAGCTTCAAAGTTAACCGAAGCCAAATGTCTTGCAAAGATTGATGTAATATGACACAATAAACCATGTGGAGAAGTTTGAGACCAACGAAGAGAGATTTGGTCCAAGAATCATCCAACTTCACCAAGTTCGTCCATTTTGGTCTTTCTTCGTTTCGACTAGCTTCAAAGTGGACCGAAGCCAAATGTCTTGCAAAGATTGATGTAATATGACACAATAAACCATGTGGAGAAGTTTGAGACCAACGAAGAGAGATTTGGTCCAAGAATCATCCAACTTCACCAAGTTCGTCCATTTTGGTCTTTCTTCGTTTCGACTAGCTTCAAAGTGGACCGAAGCCAAATGTCTTGCAAAGATTGATGTAATATGACACAATAAACCATGTGGAGAAGTTTGAGACCAACGAAGAGAGATTTGGTCCAAGAATCATCCAACTTCACCAAGTTCGTCCATTTTGGTCTTTCTTCGTTTCGACTAGCTTCAAAGTGGACCGAAGCCAAATGTCTTGCAAAGATTGATGTAATATGACACAATAAACCATGTGGAGAAGTTTGAGACCAACGAAGAGAGATTTGGTCCAAGAATCATCCAACTTCACCAAGTTCGTCCATTTTGGTCTTTCTTCGTTTCGACTAGCTTCAAAGTTAACCGAAGCCAAATGTCTTGCAAAGATTGATGTAATATGACACAATAAACCATGTGGAGAAGTTTGAGACCAACGAAGAGAGATTTGGTCCAAGAATCATCCAACTTCACCAAGTTCGTCCATTTTGGTCTTTCTTCGTTTCGACTAGCTTCAAAGTTACCGAAGCCAAATGTCTTGCAAAGATTGATGTAATATGACACAATAAACCATGTGGAGAAGTTTGAGACCAACGAAGAGAGATTTGGTCCAAGAATCATCCAACTTCACCAAGTTCGTCCATTTTGGTCTTTCTTCGTTTCGACTAGCTTCAAAGTTGGACCGAAGCCAAATGTCTTGCAAAGATTGATGTAATATGACACAATAAACCATGTGGAGAAGTTTGAGACCAACGAAGAGAGATTTGGTCCAAGAATCATCCAACTTCACCAAGTTCGTCCATTTTGGTCTTTCTTCGTTTCGACTAGCTTCAAAGTGGACCGAAGCCAAATGTCTTGCAAAGATTGATGTAATATGACACAATAAACCATGTGGAGAAGTTTGAGACCAACGAAGAGAGATTTGGTCCAAGAATCATCCAACTTCACCAAGTTCGTCCATTTTGGTCTTTCTTCGTTTCGACTAGCTTCAAAGTGGACCGAAGCCAAATGTCTTGCAAAGATTGATGTAATATGACACAATAAACCATGTGGAGAAGTTTGAGACCAACGAAGAGAGATTTGGTCCAAGAATCATCCAACTTCACCAAGTTCGTCCATTTTGGTCTTTCTTCGTTTCGACTAGCTTCAAAGTGGACCGAAGCCAAATGTCTTGCAAAGATTGATGTAATATGACACAATAAACCATGTGGAGAAGTTTGAGACCAACGAAGAGAGATTTGGTCCAAGAATCATCCAACTTCACCAAGTTCGTCCATTTTGGTCTTTCTTCGTTTCGACTAGCTTCAAAGTGGACCGAAGCCAAATGTCTTGCAAAGATTGATGTAATATGACACAATAAACCATGTGGAGAAGTTTGAGACCAACGAAGAGAGATTTGGTCCAAGAATCATCCAACTTCACCAAGTTCGTCCATTTTGGTCTTTCTTCGTTTCGACTAGCTTCAAAGTGGACCGAAGCCAAATGTCTTGCAAAGATTGATGTAATATGACACAATAAACCATGTGGAGAAGTTTGAGACCAACGAAGAGAGATTTGGTCCAAGAATCATCCAACTTCACCAAGTTCGTCCATTTTGGTCTTTCTTCGTTTCGACTAGCTTCAAAGTTAACCGAAGCCAAATGTCTTGCAAAGATTGATGTAATATGACACAATAAACCATGTGGAGAAGTTTGAGACCAACGAAGAGAGATTTGGTCCAAGAATCATCCAACTTCACCAAGTTCGTCCATTTTGGTCTTTCTTCGTTTCGACTAGCTTCAAAGTGGACCGAAGCCAAATGTCTTGCAAAGATTGATGTAATATGACACAATAAACCATGTGGAGAAGTTTGAGACCAACGAAGAGAGATTTGGTCCAAGAATCATCCAACTTCACCAAGTTCGTCCATTTTGGTCTTTCTTCGTTTCGACTAGCTTCAAAGTGGACCGAAGCCAAATGTCTTGCAAAGATTGATGTAATATGACACAATAAACCATGTGGAGAAGTTTGAGACCAACGAAGAGAGATTTGGTCCAAGAATCATCCAACTTCACCAAGTTCGTCCATTTTGGTCTTTCTTCGTTTCGACTAGCTTCAAAGTGGACCGAAGCCAAATGTCTTGCAAAGATTGATGTAATATGACACAATAAACCATGTGGAGAAGTTTGAGACCAACGAAGAGAGATTTGGTCCAAGAATCATCCAACTTCACCAAGTTCGTCCATTTTGGTCTTTCTTCGTTTCGACTAGCTTCAAAGTTAACCGAAGCCAAATGTCAAGCAAAGATTGATGTAATATGACACAATAAACCATGTGGAGAAGTTTGAGACCAACGAAGAGAGATTTGGTCCAAGAATCATCCAACTTCACCAAGTTCGTCCATTTTGGTCTTTCTTCGTTTCGACTAGCTTCAAAGTGGACCGAAGCCAAATGTCTTGCAAAGATTGATGTAATATGACACAATAAACCATGTGGAGAAGTTTGAGACCAACGAAGAGAGATTTGGTCCAAGAATCATCCAACTTCACCAAGTTCGTCCATTTTGGTCTTTCTTCGTTTCGACTAGCTTCAAAGTGGACCGAAGCCAAATGTCTTGCAAAGATTGATGTAATATGACACAATAAACCATGTGGAGAAGTTTGAGACCAACGAAGAGAGATTTGGTCCAAGAATCATCCAACTTCACCAAGTTCGTCCATTTTGGTCTTTCTTCGTTTCGACTAGCTTCAAAGTGGACCGAAGCCAAATGTCTTGCAAAGATTGATGTAATATGACACAATAAACCATGTGGAGAAGTTTGAGACCAACGAAGAGAGATTTGGTCCAAGAATCATCCAACTTCACCAAGTTCGTCCATTTTGGTCTTTCTTCGTTTCGACTAGCTTCAAAGTTGGACCGAAGCCAAATGTCTTGCAAAGATTGATGTAATATGACACAATAAACCATGTGGAGAAGTTTGAGACCAACGAAGAGAGATTTGGTCCAAGAATCATCCAACTTCACCAAGTTCGTCCATTTTGGTCTTTCTTCGTTTCGACTAGCTTCAAAGTGGACCGAAGCCAAATGTCTTGCAAAGATTGATGTAATATGACACAATAAACCATGTGGAGAAGTTTGAGACCAACGAAGAGAGATTTGGTCCAAGAATCATCCAACTTCACCAAGTTCGTCCATTTTGGTCTTTCTTCGTTTCGACTAGCTTCAAAGTTAACCGAAGCCAAATGTCAAGCAAAGATTGATGTAATATGACACAATAAACCATGTGGAGAAGTTTGAGACCAACGAAGAGAGATTTGGTCCAAGAATCATCCAACTTCACCAAGTTCGTCCATTTTGGTCTTTCTTCGTTTCGACTAGCTTCAAAGTGGACCGAAGCCAAATGTCTTGCAAAGATTGATGTAATATGACACAATAAACCATGTGGAGAAGTTTGAGACCAACGAAGAGAGATTTGGTCCAAGAATCATCCAACTTCACCAAGTTCGTCCATTTTGGTCTTTCTTCGTTTCGACTAGCTTCAAAGTTAACCGAAGCCAAATGTCTTGCAAAGATTGATGTAATATGACACAATAAACCATGTGGAGAAGTTTGAGACCAACGAAGAGAGATTTGGTCCAAGAATCATCCAACTTCACCAAGTTCGTCCATTTTGGTCTTTCTTCGTTTCGACTAGCTTCAAAGTGGACCGAAGCCAAATGTCTTGCAAAGATTGATGTAATATGACACAATAAACCATGTGGAGAAGTTTGAGACCAACGAAGAGAGATTTGGTCCAAGAATCATCCAACTTCACCAAGTTCGTCCATTTTGGTCTTTCTTCGTTTCGACTAGCTTCAAAGTGGACCGAAGCCAAATGTCTTGCAAAGATTGATGTAATATGACACAATAAACCATGTGGAGAAGTTTGAGACCAACGAAGAGAGATTTGGTCCAAGAATCATCCAACTTCACCAAGTTCGTCCATTTTGGTCTTTCTTCGTTTCGACTAGCTTCAAAGTGGACCGAAGCCAAATGTCTTGCAAAGATTGATGTAATATGACACAATAAACCATGTGGAGAAGTTTGAGACCAACGAAGAGAGATTTGGTCCAAGAATCATCCAACTTCACCAAGTTCGTCCATTTTGGTCTTTCTTCGTTTCGACTAGCTTCAAAGTGGACCGAAGCCAAATGTCTTGCAAAGATTGATGTAATATGACACAATAAACCATGTGGAGAAGTTTGAGACCAACGAAGAGAGATTTGGTCCAAGAATCATCCAACTTCACCAAGTTCGTCCATTTTGGTCTTTCTTCGTTTCGACTAGCTTCAAAGTGGACCGAAGCCAAATGTCTTGCAAAGATTGATGTAATATGACACAATAAACCATGTGGAGAAGTTTGAGACCAACGAAGAGAGATTTGGTCCAAGAATCATCCAACTTCACCAAGTTCGTCCATTTTGGTCTTTCTTCGTTTCGACTAGCTTCAAAGTTAACCGAAGCCAAATGTCTTGCAAAGATTGATGTAATATGACACAATAAACCATGTGGAGAAGTTTGAGACCAACGAAGAGAGATTTGGTCCAAGAATCATCCAACTTCACCAAGTTCGTCCATTTTGGTCTTTCTTCGTTTCGACTAGCTTCAAAGTGGACCGAAGCCAAATGTCTTGCAAAGATTGATGTAATATGACACAATAAACCATGTGGAGAAGTTTGAGACCAACGAAGAGAGATTTGGTCCAAGAATCATCCAACTTCACCAAGTTCGTCCATTTTGGTCTTTCTTCGTTTCGACTAGCTTCAAAGTGGACCGAAGCCAAATGTCTTGCAAAGATTGATGTAATATGACACAATAAACCATGTGGAGAAGTTTGAGACCAACGAAGAGAGATTTGGTCCAAGAATCATCCAACTTCACCAAGTTCGTCCATTTTGGTCTTTCTTCGTTTCGACTAGCTTCAAAGTGGACCGAAGCCAAATGTCTTGCAAAGATTGATGTAATATGACACAATAAACCATGTGGAGAAGTTTGAGACCAACGAAGAGAGATTTGGTCCAAGAATCATCCAACTTCACCAAGTTCGTCCATTTTGGTCTTTCTTCGTTTCGACTAGCTTCAAAGTTAACCGAAGCCAAATGTCTTGCAAAGATTGATGTAATATGACACAATAAACCATGTGGAGAAGTTTGAGACCAACGAAGAGAGATTTGGTCCAAGAATCATCCAACTTCACCAAGTTCGTCCATTTTGGTCTTTCTTCGTTTCGACTAGCTTCAAAGTTAACCGAAGCCAAATGTCTTGCAAAGATTGATGTAATATGACACAATAAACCATGTGGAGAAGTTTGAGACCAACGAAGAGAGATTTGGTCCAAGAATCATCCAACTTCACCAAGTTCGTCCATTTTGGTCTTTCTTCGTTTCGACTAGCTTCAAAGTGGACCGAAGCCAAATGTCTTGCAAAGATTGATGTAATATGACACAATAAACCATGTGGAGAAGTTTGAGACCAACGAAGAGAGATTTGGTCCAAGAATCATCCAACTTCACCAAGTTCGTCCATTTTGGTCTTTCTTCGTTTCGACTAGCTTCAAAGTGGACCGAAGCCAAATGTCTTGCAAAGATTGATGTAATATGACACAATAAACCATGTGGAGAAGTTTGAGACCAACGAAGAGAGATTTGGTCCAAGAATCATCCAACTTCACCAAGTTCGTCCATTTTGGTCTTTCTTCGTTTCGACTAGCTTCAAAGTGGACCGAAGCCAAATGTCTTGCAAAGATTGATGTAATATGACACAATAAACCATGTGGAGAAGTTTGAGACCAACGAAGAGAGATTTGGTCCAAGAATCATCCAACTTCACCAAGTTCGTCCATTTTGGTCTTTCTTCGTTTCGACTAGCTTCAAAGTGGACCGAAGCCAAATGTCTTGCAAAGATTGATGTAATATGACACAATAAACCATGTGGAGAAGTTTGAGACCAACGAAGAGAGATTTGGTCCAAGAATCATCCAACTTCACCAAGTTCGTCCATTTTGGTCTTTCTTCGTTTCGACTAGCTTCAAAGTGGACCGAAGCCAAATGTCTTGCAAAGATTGATGTAATATGACACAATAAACCATGTGGAGAAGTTTGAGACCAACGAAGAGAGATTTGGTCCAAGAATCATCCAACTTCACCAAGTTCGTCCATTTTGGTCTTTCTTCGTTTCGACTAGCTTCAAAGTGGACCGAAGCCAAATGTCTTGCAAAGATTGATGTAATATGACACAATAAACCATGTGGAGAAGTTTGAGACCAACGAAGAGAGATTTGGTCCAAGAATCATCCAACTTCACCAAGTTCGTCCATTTTGGTCTTTCTTCGTTTCGACTAGCTTCAAAGTGGACCGAAGCCAAATGTCTTGCAAAGATTGATGTAATATGACACAATAAACCATGTGGAGAAGTTTGAGACCAACGAAGAGAGATTTGGTCCAAGAATCATCCAACTTCACCAAGTTCGTCCATTTTGGTCTTTCTTCGTTTCGACTAGCTTCAAAGTGGACCGAAGCCAAATGTCTTGCAAAGATTGATGTAATATGACACAATAAACCATGTGGAGAAGTTTGAGACCAACGAAGAGAGATTTGGTCCAAGAATCATCCAACTTCACCAAGTTCGTCCATTTTGGTCTTTCTTCGTTTCGACTAGCTTCAAAGTGGACCGAAGCCAAATGTCTTGCAAAGATTGATGTAATATGACACAATAAACCATGTGGAGAAGTTTGAGACCAACGAAGAGAGATTTGGTCCAAGAATCATCCAACTTCACCAAGTTCGTCCATTTTGGTCTTTCTTCGTTTCGACTAGCTTCAAAGTTAACCGAAGCCAAATGTCAAGCAAAGATTGATGTAATATGACACAATAAACCATGTGGAGAAGTTTGAGACCAACGAAGAGAGATTTGGTCCAAGAATCATCCAACTTCACCAAGTTCGTCCATTTTGGTCTTTCTTCGTTTCGACTAGCTTCAAAGTGGACCGAAGCCAAATGTCTTGCAAAGATTGATGTAATATGACACAATAAACCATGTGGAGAAGTTTGAGACCAACGAAGAGAGATTTGGTCCAAGAATCATCCAACTTCACCAAGTTCGTCCATTTTGGTCTTTCTTCGTTTCGACTAGCTTCAAAGTGGACCGAAGCCAAATGTCTTGCAAAGATTGATGTAATATGACACAATAAACCATGTGGAGAAGTTTGAGACCAACGAAGAGAGATTTGGTCCAAGAATCATCCAACTTCACCAAGTTCGTCCATTTTGGTCTTTCTTCGTTTCGACTAGCTTCAAAGTGGACCGAAGCCAAATGTCTTGCAAAGATTGATGTAATATGACACAATAAACCATGTGGAGAAGTTTGAGACCAACGAAGAGAGATTTGGTCCAAGAATCATCCAACTTCACCAAGTTCGTCCATTTTGGTCTTTCTTCGTTTCGACTAGCTTCAAAGTGGACCGAAGCCAAATGTCTTGCAAAGATTGATGTAATATGACACAATAAACCATGTGGAGAAGTTTGAGACCAACGAAGAGAGATTTGGTCCAAGAATCATCCAACTTCACCAAGTTCGTCCATTTTGGTCTTTCTTCGTTTCGACTAGCTTCAAAGTGGACCGAAGCCAAATGTCTTGCAAAGATTGATGTAATATGACACAATAAACCATGTGGAGAAGTTTGAGACCAACGAAGAGAGATTTGGTCCAAGAATCATCCAACTTCACCAAGTTCGTCCATTTTGGTCTTTCTTCGTTTCGACTAGCTTCAAAGTGGACCGAAGCCAAATGTCTTGCAAAGATTGATGTAATATGACACAATAAACCATGTGGAGAAGTTTGAGACCAACGAAGAGAGATTTGGTCCAAGAATCATCCAACTTCACCAAGTTCGTCCATTTTGGTCTTTCTTCGTTTCGACTAGCTTCAAAGTGGACCGAAGCCAAATGTCTTGCAAAGATTGATGTAATATGACACAATAAACCATGTGGAGAAGTTTGAGACCAACGAAGAGAGATTTGGTCCAAGAATCATCCAACTTCACCAAGTTCGTCCATTTTGGTCTTTCTTCGTTTCGACTAGCTTCAAAGTGGACCGAAGCCAAATGTCTTGCAAAGATTGATGTAATATGACACAATAAACCATGTGGAGAAGTTTGAGACCAACGAAGAGAGATTTGGTCCAAGAATCATCCAACTTCACCAAGTTCGTCCATTTTGGTCTTTCTTCGTTTCGACTAGCTTCAAAGTGGACCGAAGCCAAATGTCTTGCAAAGATTGATGTAATATGACACAATAAACCATGTGGAGAAGTTTGAGACCAACGAAGAGAGATTTGGTCCAAGAATCATCCAACTTCACCAAGTTCGTCCATTTTGGTCTTTCTTCGTTTCGACTAGCTTCAAAGTTAACCGAAGCCAAATGTCAAGCAAAGATTGATGTAATATGACACAATAAACCATGTGGAGAAGTTTGAGACCAACGAAGAGAGATTTGGTCCAAGAATCATCCAACTTCACCAAGTTCGTCCATTTTGGTCTTTCTTCGTTTCGACTAGCTTCAAAGTGGACCGAAGCCAAATGTCTTGCAAAGATTGATGTAATATGACACAATAAACCATGTGGAGAAGTTTGAGACCAACGAAGAGAGATTTGGTCCAAGAATCATCCAACTTCACCAAGTTCGTCCATTTTGGTCTTTCTTCGTTTCGACTAGCTTCAAAGTGGACCGAAGCCAAATGTCTTGCAAAGATTGATGTAATATGACACAATAAACCATGTGGAGAAGTTTGAGACCAACGAAGAGAGATTTGGTCCAAGAATCATCCAACTTCACCAAGTTCGTCCATTTTGGTCTTTCTTCGTTTCGACTAGCTTCAAAGTGGACCGAAGCCAAATGTCTTGCAAAGATTGATGTAATATGACACAATAAACCATGTGGAGAAGTTTGAGACCAACGAAGAGAGATTTGGTCCAAGAATCATCCAACTTCACCAAGTTCGTCCATTTTGGTCTTTCTTCGTTTCGACTAGCTTCAAAGTGGACCGAAGCCAAATGTCTTGCAAAGATTGATGTAATATGACACAATAAACCATGTGGAGAAGTTTGAGACCAACGAAGAGAGATTTGGTCCAAGAATCATCCAACTTCACCAAGTTCGTCCATTTTGGTCTTTCTTCGTTTCGACTAGCTTCAAAGTGGACCGAAGCCAAATGTCTTGCAAAGATTGATGTAATATGACACAATAAACCATGTGGAGAAGTTTGAGACCAACGAAGAGAGATTTGGTCCAAGAATCATCCAACTTCACCAAGTTCGTCCATTTTGGTCTTTCTTCGTTTCGACTAGCTTCAAAGTGGACCGAAGCCAAATGTCTTGCAAAGATTGATGTAATATGACACAATAAACCATGTGGAGAAGTTTGAGACCAACGAAGAGAGATTTGGTCCAAGAATCATCCAACTTCACCAAGTTCGTCCATTTTGGTCTTTCTTCGTTTCGACTAGCTTCAAAGTGGACCGAAGCCAAATGTCTTGCAAAGATTGATGTAATATGACACAATAAACCATGTGGAGAAGTTTGAGACCAACGAAGAGAGATTTGGTCCAAGAATCATCCAACTTCACCAAGTTCGTCCATTTTGGTCTTTCTTCGTTTCGACTAGCTTCAAAGTGGACCGAAGCCAAATGTCTTGCAAAGATTGATGTAATATGACACAATAAACCATGTGGAGAAGTTTGAGACCAACGAAGAGAGATTTGGTCCAAGAATCATCCAACTTCACCAAGTTCGTCCATTTTGGTCTTTCTTCGTTTCGACTAGCTTCAAAGTGGACCGAAGCCAAATGTCTTGCAAAGATTGATGTAATATGACACAATAAACCATGTGGAGAAGTTTGAGACCAACGAAGAGAGATTTGGTCCAAGAATCATCCAACTTCACCAAGTTCGTCCATTTTGGTCTTTCTTCGTTTCGACTAGCTTCAAAGTGGACCGAAGCCAAATGTCTTGCAAAGATTGATGTAATATGACACAATAAACCATGTGGAGAAGTTTGAGACCAACGAAGAGAGATTTGGTCCAAGAATCATCCAACTTCACCAAGTTCGTCCATTTTGGTCTTTCTTCGTTTCGACTAGCTTCAAAGTGGACCGAAGCCAAATGTCTTGCAAAGATTGATGTAATATGACACAATAAACCATGTGGAGAAGTTTGAGACCAACGAAGAGAGATTTGGTCCAAGAATCATCCAACTTCACCAAGTTCGTCCATTTTGGTCTTTCTTCGTTTCGACTAGCTTCAAAGTTAACCGAAGCCAAATGTCAAGCAAAGATTGATGTAATATGACACAATAAACCATGTGGAGAAGTTTGAGACCAACGAAGAGAGATTTGGTCCAAGAATCATCCAACTTCACCAAGTTCGTCCATTTTGGTCTTTCTTCGTTTCGACTAGCTTCAAAGTGGACCGAAGCCAAATGTCTTGCAAAGATTGATGTAATATGACACAATAAACCATGTGGAGAAGTTTGAGACCAACGAAGAGAGATTTGGTCCAAGAATCATCCAACTTCACCAAGTTCGTCCATTTTGGTCTTTCTTCGTTTCGACTAGCTTCAAAGTGGACCGAAGCCAAATGTCTTGCAAAGATTGATGTAATATGACACAATAAACCATGTGGAGAAGTTTGAGACCAACGAAGAGAGATTTGGTCCAAGAATCATCCAACTTCACCAAGTTCGTCCATTTTGGTCTTTCTTCGTTTCGACTAGCTTCAAAGTTAACCGAAGCCAAATGTCAAGCAAAGATTGATGTAATATGACACAATAAACCATGTGGAGAAGTTTGAGACCAACGAAGAGAGATTTGGTCCAAGAATCATCCAACTTCACCAAGTTCGTCCATTTTGGTCTTTCTTCGTTTCGACTAGCTTCAAAGTGGACCGAAGCCAAATGTCTTGCAAAGATTGATGTAATATGACACAATAAACCATGTGGAGAAGTTTGAGACCAACGAAGAGAGATTTGGTCCAAGAATCATCCAACTTCACCAAGTTCGTCCATTTTGGTCTTTCTTCGTTTCGACTAGCTTCAAAGTGGACCGAAGCCAAATGTCTTGCAAAGATTGATGTAATATGACACAATAAACCATGTGGAGAAGTTTGAGACCAACGAAGAGAGATTTGGTCCAAGAATCATCCAACTTCACCAAGTTCGTCCATTTTGGTCTTTCTTCGTTTCGACTAGCTTCAAAGTGGACCGAAGCCAAATGTCTTGCAAAGATTGATGTAATATGACACAATAAACCATGTGGAGAAGTTTGAGACCAACGAAGAGAGATTTGGTCCAAGAATCATCCAACTTCACCAAGTTCGTCCATTTTGGTCTTTCTTCGTTTCGACTAGCTTCAAAGTGGACCGAAGCCAAATGTCTTGCAAAGATTGATGTAATATGACACAATAAACCATGTGGAGAAGTTTGAGACCAACGAAGAGAGATTTGGTCCAAGAATCATCCAACTTCACCAAGTTCGTCCATTTTGGTCTTTCTTCGTTTCGACTAGCTTCAAAGTGGACCGAAGCCAAATGTCTTGCAAAGATTGATGTAATATGACACAATAAACCATGTGGAGAAGTTTGAGACCAACGAAGAGAGATTTGGTCCAAGAATCATCCAACTTCACCAAGTTCGTCCATTTTGGTCTTTCTTCGTTTCGACTAGCTTCAAAGTTAACCGAAGCCAAATGTCTTGCAAAGATTGATGTAATATGACACAATAAACCATGTGGAGAAGTTTGAGACCAACGAAGAGAGATTTGGTCCAAGAATCATCCAACTTCACCAAGTTCGTCCATTTTGGTCTTTCTTCGTTTCGACTAGCTTCAAAGTGGACCGAAGCCAAATGTCTTGCAAAGATTGATGTAATATGACACAATAAACCATGTGGAGAAGTTTGAGACCAACGAAGAGAGATTTGGTCCAAGAATCATCCAACTTCACCAAGTTCGTCCATTTTGGTCTTTCTTCGTTTCGACTAGCTTCAAAGTTAACCGAAGCCAAATGTCAAGCAAAGATTGATGTAATATGACACAATAAACCATGTGGAGAAGTTTGAGACCAACGAAGAGAGATTTGGTCCAAGAATCATCCAACTTCACCAAGTTCGTCCATTTTGGTCTTTCTTCGTTTCGACTAGCTTCAAAGTTAACCGAAGCCAAATGTCTTGCAAAGATTGATGTAATATGACACAATAAACCATGTGGAGAAGTTTGAGACCAACGAAGAGAGATTTGGTCCAAGAATCATCCAACTTCACCAAGTTCGTCCATTTTGGTCTTTCTTCGTTTCGACTAGCTTCAAAGTGGACCGAAGCCAAATGTCTTGCAAAGATTGATGTAATATGACACAATAAACCATGTGGAGAAGTTTGAGACCAACGAAGAGAGATTTGGTCCAAGAATCATCCAACTTCACCAAGTTCGTCCATTTTGGTCTTTCTTCGTTTCGACTAGCTTCAAAGTTAACCGAAGCCAAATGTCTTGCAAAGATTGATGTAATATGACACAATAAACCATGTGGAGAAGTTTGAGACCAACGAAGAGAGATTTGGTCCAAGAATCATCCAACTTCACCAAGTTCGTCCATTTTGGTCTTTCTTCGTTTCGACTAGCTTCAAAGTTAACCGAAGCCAAATGTCTTGCAAAGATTGATGTAATATGACACAATAAACCATGTGGAGAAGTTTGAGACCAACGAAGAGAGATTTGGTCCAAGAATCATCCAACTTCACCAAGTTCGTCCATTTTGGTCTTTCTTCGTTTCGACTAGCTTCAAAGTGGACCGAAGCCAAATGTCTTGCAAAGATTGATGTAATATGACACAATAAACCATGTGGAGAAGTTTGAGACCAACGAAGAGAGATTTGGTCCAAGAATCATCCAACTTCACCAAGTTCGTCCATTTTGGTCTTTCTTCGTTTCGACTAGCTTCAAAGTGGACCGAAGCCAAATGTCTTGCAAAGATTGATGTAATATGACACAATAAACCATGTGGAGAAGTTTGAGACCAACGAAGAGAGATTTGGTCCAAGAATCATCCAACTTCACCAAGTTCGTCCATTTTGGTCTTTCTTCGTTTCGACTAGCTTCAAAGTGGACCGAAGCCAAATGTCTTGCAAAGATTGATGTAATATGACACAATAAACCATGTGGAGAAGTTTGAGACCAACGAAGAGAGATTTGGTCCAAGAATCATCCAACTTCACCAAGTTCGTCCATTTTGGTCTTTCTTCGTTTCGACTAGCTTCAAAGTTAACCGAAGCCAAATGTCTTGCAAAGATTGATGTAATATGACACAATAAACCATGTGGAGAAGTTTGAGACCAACGAAGAGAGATTTGGTCCAAGAATCATCCAACTTCACCAAGTTCGTCCATTTTGGTCTTTCTTCGTTTCGACTAGCTTCAAAGTTAACCGAAGCCAAATGTCAAGCAAAGATTGATGTAATATGACACAATAAACCATGTGGAGAAGTTTGAGACCAACGAAGAGAGATTTGGTCCAAGAATCATCCAACTTCACCAAGTTCGTCCATTTTGGTCTTTCTTCGTTTCGACTAGCTTCAAAGTTAACCGAAGCCAAATGTCAAGCAAAGATTGATGTAATATGACACAATAAACCATGTGGAGAAGTTTGAGACCAACGAAGAGAGATTTGGTCCAAGAATCATCCAACTTCACCAAGTTCGTCCATTTTGGTCTTTCTTCGTTTCGACTAGCTTCAAAGTGGACCGAAGCCAAATGTCTTGCAAAGATTGATGTAATATGACACAATAAACCATGTGGAGAAGTTTGAGACCAACGAAGAGAGATTTGGTCCAAGAATCATCCAACTTCACCAAGTTCGTCCATTTTGGTCTTTCTTCGTTTCGACTAGCTTCAAAGTGGACCGAAGCCAAATGTCTTGCAAAGATTGATGTAATATGACACAATAAACCATGTGGAGAAGTTTGAGACCAACGAAGAGAGATTTGGTCCAAGAATCATCCAACTTCACCAAGTTCGTCCATTTTGGTCTTTCTTCGTTTCGACTAGCTTCAAAGTGGACCGAAGCCAAATGTCTTGCAAAGATTGATGTAATATGACACAATAAACCATGTGGAGAAGTTTGAGACCAACGAAGAGAGATTTGGTCCAAGAATCATCCAACTTCACCAAGTTCGTCCATTTTGGTCTTTCTTCGTTTCGACTAGCTTCAAAGTTAACCGAAGCCAAATGTCAAGCAAAGATTGATGTAATATGACACAATAAACCATGTGGAGAAGTTTGAGACCAACGAAGAGAGATTTGGTCCAAGAATCATCCAACTTCACCAAGTTCGTCCATTTTGGTCTTTCTTCGTTTCGACTAGCTTCAAAGTGGACCGAAGCCAAATGTCTTGCAAAGATTGATGTAATATGACACAATAAACCATGTGGAGAAGTTTGAGACCAACGAAGAGAGATTTGGTCCAAGAATCATCCAACTTCACCAAGTTCGTCCATTTTGGTCTTTCTTCGTTTCGACTAGCTTCAAAGTGGACCGAAGCCAAATGTCTTGCAAAGATTGATGTAATATGACACAATAAACCATGTGGAGAAGTTTGAGACCAACGAAGAGAGATTTGGTCCAAGAATCATCCAACTTCACCAAGTTCGTCCATTTTGGTCTTTCTTCGTTTCGACTAGCTTCAAAGTTAACCGAAGCCAAATGTCAAGCAAAGATTGATGTAATATGACACAATAAACCATGTGGAGAAGTTTGAGACCAACGAAGAGAGATTTGGTCCAAGAATCATCCAACTTCACCAAGTTCGTCCATTTTGGTCTTTCTTCGTTTCGACTAGCTTCAAAGTGGACCGAAGCCAAATGTCTTGCAAAGATTGATGTAATATGACACAATAAACCATGTGGAGAAGTTTGAGACCAACGAAGAGAGATTTGGTCCAAGAATCATCCAACTTCACCAAGTTCGTCCATTTTGGTCTTTCTTCGTTTCGACTAGCTTCAAAGTGGACCGAAGCCAAATGTCTTGCAAAGATTGATGTAATATGACACAATAAACCATGTGGAGAAGTTTGAGACCAACGAAGAGAGATTTGGTCCAAGAATCATCCAACTTCACCAAGTTCGTCCATTTTGGTCTTTCTTCGTTTCGACTAGCTTCAAAGTGGACCGAAGCCAAATGTCTTGCAAAGATTGATGTAATATGACACAATAAACCATGTGGAGAAGTTTGAGACCAACGAAGAGAGATTTGGTCCAAGAATCATCCAACTTCACCAAGTTCGTCCATTTTGGTCTTTCTTCGTTTCGACTAGCTTCAAAGTTAACCGAAGCCAAATGTCTTGCAAAGATTGATGTAATATGACACAATAAACCATGTGGAGAAGTTTGAGACCAACGAAGAGAGATTTGGTCCAAGAATCATCCAACTTCACCAAGTTCGTCCATTTTGGTCTTTCTTCGTTTCGACTAGCTTCAAAGTTAACCGAAGCCAAATGTCAAGCAAAGATTGATGTAATATGACACAATAAACCATGTGGAGAAGTTTGAGACCAACGAAGAGAGATTTGGTCCAAGAATCATCCAACTTCACCAAGTTCGTCCATTTTGGTCTTTCTTCGTTTCGACTAGCTTCAAAGTTAACCGAAGCCAAATGTCTTGCAAAGATTGATGTAATATGACACAATAAACCATGTGGAGAAGTTTGAGACCAACGAAGAGAGATTTGGTCCAAGAATCATCCAACTTCACCAAGTTCGTCCATTTTGGTCTTTCTTCGTTTCGACTAGCTTCAAAGTGGACCGAAGCCAAATGTCTTGCAAAGATTGATGTAATATGACACAATAAACCATGTGGAGAAGTTTGAGACCAACGAAGAGAGATTTGGTCCAAGAATCATCCAACTTCACCAAGTTCGTCCATTTTGGTCTTTCTTCGTTTCGACTAGCTTCAAAGTTAACCGAAGCCAAATGTCTTGCAAAGATTGATGTAATATGACACAATAAACCATGTGGAGAAGTTTGAGACCAACGAAGAGAGATTTGGTCCAAGAATCATCCAACTTCACCAAGTTCGTCCATTTTGGTCTTTCTTCGTTTCGACTAGCTTCAAAGTGGACCGAAGCCAAATGTCAAGCAAAGATTGATGTAATATGACACAATAAACCATGTGGAGAAGTTTGAGACCAACGAAGAGAGATTTGGTCCAAGAATCATCCAACTTCACCAAGTTCGTCCATTTTGGTCTTTCTTCGTTTCGACTAGCTTCAAAGTGGACCGAAGCCAAATGTCTTGCAAAGATTGATGTAATATGACACAATAAACCATGTGGAGAAGTTTGAGACCAACGAAGAGAGATTTGGTCCAAGAATCATCCAACTTCACCAAGTTCGTCCATTTTGGTCTTTCTTCGTTTCGACTAGCTTCAAAGTGGACCGAAGCCAAATGTCTTGCAAAGATTGATGTAATATGACACAATAAACCATGTGGAGAAGTTTGAGACCAACGAAGAGAGATTTGGTCCAAGAATCATCCAACTTCACCAAGTTCGTCCATTTTGGTCTTTCTTCGTTTCGACTAGCTTCAAAGTGGACCGAAGCCAAATGTCTTGCAAAGATTGATGTAATATGACACAATAAACCATGTGGAGAAGTTTGAGACCAACGAAGAGAGATTTGGTCCAAGAATCATCCAACTTCACCAAGTTCGTCCATTTTGGTCTTTCTTCGTTTCGACTAGCTTCAAAGTGGACCGAAGCCAAATGTCTTGCAAAGATTGATGTAATATGACACAATAAACCATGTGGAGAAGTTTGAGACCAACGAAGAGAGATTTGGTCCAAGAATCATCCAACTTCACCAAGTTCGTCCATTTTGGTCTTTCTTCGTTTCGACTAGCTTCAAAGTGGACCGAAGCCAAATGTCTTGCAAAGATTGATGTAATATGACACAATAAACCATGTGGAGAAGTTTGAGACCAACGAAGAGAGATTTGGTCCAAGAATCATCCAACTTCACCAAGTTCGTCCATTTTGGTCTTTCTTCGTTTCGACTAGCTTCAAAGTTAACCGAAGCCAAATGTCTTGCAAAGATTGATGTAATATGACACAATAAACCATGTGGAGAAGTTTGAGACCAACGAAGAGAGATTTGGTCCAAGAATCATCCAACTTCACCAAGTTCGTCCATTTTGGTCTTTCTTCGTTTCGACTAGCTTCAAAGTGGACCGAAGCCAAATGTCTTGCAAAGATTGATGTAATATGACACAATAAACCATGTGGAGAAGTTTGAGACCAACGAAGAGAGATTTGGTCCAAGAATCATCCAACTTCACCAAGTTCGTCCATTTTGGTCTTTCTTCGTTTCGACTAGCTTCAAAGTGGACCGAAGCCAAATGTCTTGCAAAGATTGATGTAATATGACACAATAAACCATGTGGAGAAGTTTGAGACCAACGAAGAGAGATTTGGTCCAAGAATCATCCAACTTCACCAAGTTCGTCCATTTTGGTCTTTCTTCGTTTCGACTAGCTTCAAAGTGGACCGAAGCCAAATGTCTTGCAAAGATTGATGTAATATGACACAATAAACCATGTGGAGAAGTTTGAGACCAACGAAGAGAGATTTGGTCCAAGAATCATCCAACTTCACCAAGTTCGTCCATTTTGGTCTTTCTTCGTTTCGACTAGCTTCAAAGTGGACCGAAGCCAAATGTCTTGCAAAGATTGATGTAATATGACACAATAAACCATGTGGAGAAGTTTGAGACCAACGAAGAGAGATTTGGTCCAAGAATCATCCAACTTCACCAAGTTCGTCCATTTTGGTCTTTCTTCGTTTCGACTAGCTTCAAAGTGGACCGAAGCCAAATGTCTTGCAAAGATTGATGTAATATGACACAATAAACCATGTGGAGAAGTTTGAGACCAACGAAGAGAGATTTGGTCCAAGAATCATCCAACTTCACCAAGTTCGTCCATTTTGGTCTTTCTTCGTTTCGACTAGCTTCAAAGTTAACCGAAGCCAAATGTCAAGCAAAGATTGATGTAATATGACACAATAAACCATGTGGAGAAGTTTGAGACCAACGAAGAGAGATTTGGTCCAAGAATCATCCAACTTCACCAAGTTCGTCCATTTTGGTCTTTCTTCGTTTCGACTAGCTTCAAAGTTAACCGAAGCCAAATGTCAAGCAAAGATTGATGTAATATGACACAATAAACCATGTGGAGAAGTTTGAGACCAACGAAGAGAGATTTGGTCCAAGAATCATCCAACTTCACCAAGTTCGTCCATTTTGGTCTTTCTTCGTTTCGACTAGCTTCAAAGTGGACCGAAGCCAAATGTCTTGCAAAGATTGATGTAATATGACACAATAAACCATGTGGAGAAGTTTGAGACCAACGAAGAGAGATTTGGTCCAAGAATCATCCAACTTCACCAAGTTCGTCCATTTTGGTCTTTCTTCGTTTCGACTAGCTTCAAAGTGGACCGAAGCCAAATGTCTTGCAAAGATTGATGTAATATGACACAATAAACCATGTGGAGAAGTTTGAGACCAACGAAGAGAGATTTGGTCCAAGAATCATCCAACTTCACCAAGTTCGTCCATTTTGGTCTTTCTTCGTTTCGACTAGCTTCAAAGTTAACCGAAGCCAAATGTCAAGCAAAGATTGATGTAATATGACACAATAAACCATGTGGAGAAGTTTGAGACCAACGAAGAGAGATTTGGTCCAAGAATCATCCAACTTCACCAAGTTCGTCCATTTTGGTCTTTCTTCGTTTCGACTAGCTTCAAAGTGGACCGAAGCCAAATGTCTTGCAAAGATTGATGTAATATGACACAATAAACCATGTGGAGAAGTTTGAGACCAACGAAGAGAGATTTGGTCCAAGAATCATCCAACTTCACCAAGTTCGTCCATTTTGGTCTTTCTTCGTTTCGACTAGCTTCAAAGTGGACCGAAGCCAAATGTCTTGCAAAGATTGATGTAATATGACACAATAAACCATGTGGAGAAGTTTGAGACCAACGAAGAGAGATTTGGTCCAAGAATCATCCAACTTCACCAAGTTCGTCCATTTTGGTCTTTCTTCGTTTCGACTAGCTTCAAAGTGGACCGAAGCCAAATGTCTTGCAAAGATTGATGTAATATGACACAATAAACCATGTGGAGAAGTTTGAGACCAACGAAGAGAGATTTGGTCCAAGAATCATCCAACTTCACCAAGTTCGTCCATTTTGGTCTTTCTTCGTTTCGACTAGCTTCAAAGTGGACCGAAGCCAAATGTCTTGCAAAGATTGATGTAATATGACACAATAAACCATGTGGAGAAGTTTGAGACCAACGAAGAGAGATTTGGTCCAAGAATCATCCAACTTCACCAAGTTCGTCCATTTTGGTCTTTCTTCGTTTCGACTAGCTTCAAAGTGGACCGAAGCCAAATGTCTTGCAAAGATTGATGTAATATGACACAATAAACCATGTGGAGAAGTTTGAGACCAACGAAGAGAGATTTGGTCCAAGAATCATCCAACTTCACCAAGTTCGTCCATTTTGGTCTTTCTTCGTTTCGACTAGCTTCAAAGTTAACCGAAGCCAAATGTCAAGCAAAGATTGATGTAATATGACACAATAAACCATGTGGAGAAGTTTGAGACCAACGAAGAGAGATTTGGTCCAAGAATCATCCAACTTCACCAAGTTCGTCCATTTTGGTCTTTCTTCGTTTCGACTAGCTTCAAAGTTAACCGAAGCCAAATGTCTTGCAAAGATTGATGTAATATGACACAATAAACCATGTGGAGAAGTTTGAGACCAACGAAGAGAGATTTGGTCCAAGAATCATCCAACTTCACCAAGTTCGTCCATTTTGGTCTTTCTTCGTTTCGACTAGCTTCAAAGTGGACCGAAGCCAAATGTCTTGCAAAGATTGATGTAATATGACACAATAAACCATGTGGAGAAGTTTGAGACCAACGAAGAGAGATTTGGTCCAAGAATCATCCAACTTCACCAAGTTCGTCCATTTTGGTCTTTCTTCGTTTCGACTAGCTTCAAAGTTAACCGAAGCCAAATGTCTTGCAAAGATTGATGTAATATGACACAATAAACCATGTGGAGAAGTTTGAGACCAACGAAGAGAGATTTGGTCCAAGAATCATCCAACTTCACCAAGTTCGTCCATTTTGGTCTTTCTTCGTTTCGACTAGCTTCAAAGTTAACCGAAGCCAAATGTCAAGCAAAGATTGATGTAATATGACACAATAAACCATGTGGAGAAGTTTGAGACCAACGAAGAGAGATTTGGTCCAAGAATCATCCAACTTCACCAAGTTCGTCCATTTTGGTCTTTCTTCGTTTCGACTAGCTTCAAAGTTAACCGAAGCCAAATGTCAAGCAAAGATTGATGTAATATGACACAATAAACCATGTGGAGAAGTTTGAGACCAACGAAGAGAGATTTGGTCCAAGAATCATCCAACTTCACCAAGTTCGTCCATTTTGGTCTTTCTTCGTTTCGACTAGCTTCAAAGTTAACCGAAGCCAAATGTCAAGCAAAGATTGATGTAATATGACACAATAAACCATGTGGAGAAGTTTGAGACCAACGAAGAGAGATTTGGTCCAAGAATCATCCAACTTCACCAAGTTCGTCCATTTTGGTCTTTCTTCGTTTCGACTAGCTTCAAAGTGGACCGAAGCCAAATGTCTTGCAAAGATTGATGTAATATGACACAATAAACCATGTGGAGAAGTTTGAGACCAACGAAGAGAGATTTGGTCCAAGAATCATCCAACTTCACCAAGTTCGTCCATTTTGGTCTTTCTTCGTTTCGACTAGCTTCAAAGTGGACCGAAGCCAAATGTCTTGCAAAGATTGATGTAATATGACACAATAAACCATGTGGAGAAGTTTGAGACCAACGAAGAGAGATTTGGTCCAAGAATCATCCAACTTCACCAAGTTCGTCCATTTTGGTCTTTCTTCGTTTCGACTAGCTTCAAAGTGGACCGAAGCCAAATGTCTTGCAAAGATTGATGTAATATGACACAATAAACCATGTGGAGAAGTTTGAGACCAACGAAGAGAGATTTGGTCCAAGAATCATCCAACTTCACCAAGTTCGTCCATTTTGGTCTTTCTTCGTTTCGACTAGCTTCAAAGTGGACCGAAGCCAAATGTCTTGCAAAGATTGATGTAATATGACACAATAAACCATGTGGAGAAGTTTGAGACCAACGAAGAGAGATTTGGTCCAAGAATCATCCAACTTCACCAAGTTCGTCCATTTTGGTCTTTCTTCGTTTCGACTAGCTTCAAAGTTAACCGAAGCCAAATGTCTTGCAAAGATTGATGTAATATGACACAATAAACCATGTGGAGAAGTTTGAGACCAACGAAGAGAGATTTGGTCCAAGAATCATCCAACTTCACCAAGTTCGTCCATTTTGGTCTTTCTTCGTTTCGACTAGCTTCAAAGTGGACCGAAGCCAAATGTCAAGCAAAGATTGATGTAATATGACACAATAAACCATGTGGAGAAGTTTGAGACCAACGAAGAGAGATTTGGTCCAAGAATCATCCAACTTCACCAAGTTCGTCCATTTTGGTCTTTCTTCGTTTCGACTAGCTTCAAAGTGGACCGAAGCCAAATGTCTTGCAAAGATTGATGTAATATGACACAATAAACCATGTGGAGAAGTTTGAGACCAACGAAGAGAGATTTGGTCCAAGAATCATCCAACTTCACCAAGTTCGTCCATTTTGGTCTTTCTTCGTTTCGACTAGCTTCAAAGTGGACCGAAGCCAAATGTCTTGCAAAGATTGATGTAATATGACACAATAAACCATGTGGAGAAGTTTGAGACCAACGAAGAGAGATTTGGTCCAAGAATCATCCAACTTCACCAAGTTCGTCCATTTTGGTCTTTCTTCGTTTCGACTAGCTTCAAAGTGGACCGAAGCCAAATGTCTTGCAAAGATTGATGTAATATGACACAATAAACCATGTGGAGAAGTTTGAGACCAACGAAGAGAGATTTGGTCCAAGAATCATCCAACTTCACCAAGTTCGTCCATTTTGGTCTTTCTTCGTTTCGACTAGCTTCAAAGTGGACCGAAGCCAAATGTCTTGCAAAGATTGATGTAATATGACACAATAAACCATGTGGAGAAGTTTGAGACCAACGAAGAGAGATTTGGTCCAAGAATCATCCAACTTCACCAAGTTCGTCCATTTTGGTCTTTCTTCGTTTCGACTAGCTTCAAAGTGGACCGAAGCCAAATGTCAAGCAAAGATTGATGTAATATGACACAATAAACCATGTGGAGAAGTTTGAGACCAACGAAGAGAGATTTGGTCCAAGAATCATCCAACTTCACCAAGTTCGTCCATTTTGGTCTTTCTTCGTTTCGACTAGCTTCAAAGTTAACCGAAGCCAAATGTCAAGCAAAGATTGATGTAATATGACACAATAAACCATGTGGAGAAGTTTGAGACCAACGAAGAGAGATTTGGTCCAAGAATCATCCAACTTCACCAAGTTCGTCCATTTTGGTCTTTCTTCGTTTCGACTAGCTTCAAAGTGGACCGAAGCCAAATGTCTTGCAAAGATTGATGTAATATGACACAATAAACCATGTGGAGAAGTTTGAGACCAACGAAGAGAGATTTGGTCCAAGAATCATCCAACTTCACCAAGTTCGTCCATTTTGGTCTTTCTTCGTTTCGACTAGCTTCAAAGTGGACCGAAGCCAAATGTCTTGCAAAGATTGATGTAATATGACACAATAAACCATGTGGAGAAGTTTGAGACCAACGAAGAGAGATTTGGTCCAAGAATCATCCAACTTCACCAAGTTCGTCCATTTTGGTCTTTCTTCGTTTCGACTAGCTTCAAAGTTAACCGAAGCCAAATGTCAAGCAAAGATTGATGTAATATGACACAATAAACCATGTGGAGAAGTTTGAGACCAACGAAGAGAGATTTGGTCCAAGAATCATCCAACTTCACCAAGTTCGTCCATTTTGGTCTTTCTTCGTTTCGACTAGCTTCAAAGTTAACCGAAGCCAAATGTCAAGCAAAGATTGATGTAATATGACACAATAAACCATGTGGAGAAGTTTGAGACCAACGAAGAGAGATTTGGTCCAAGAATCATCCAACTTCACCAAGTTCGTCCATTTTGGTCTTTCTTCGTTTCGACTAGCTTCAAAGTTAACCGAAGCCAAATGTCAAGCAAAGATTGATGTAATATGACACAATAAACCATGTGGAGAAGTTTGAGACCAACGAAGAGAGATTTGGTCCAAGAATCATCCAACTTCACCAAGTTCGTCCATTTTGGTCTTTCTTCGTTTCGACTAGCTTCAAAGTGGACCGAAGCCAAATGTCAAGCAAAGATTGATGTAATATGACACAATAAACCATGTGGAGAAGTTTGAGACCAACGAAGAGAGATTTGGTCCAAGAATCATCCAACTTCACCAAGTTCGTCCATTTTGGTCTTTCTTCGTTTCGACTAGCTTCAAAGTGGACCGAAGCCAAATGTCAAGCAAAGATTGATGTAATATGACACAATAAACCATGTGGAGAAGTTTGAGACCAACGAAGAGAGATTTGGTCCAAGAATCATCCAACTTCACCAAGTTCGTCCATTTTGGTCTTTCTTCGTTTCGACTAGCTTCAAAGTTAACCGAAGCCAAATGTCAAGCAAAGATTGATGTAATATGACACAATAAACCATGTGGAGAAGTTTGAGACCAACGAAGAGAGATTTGGTCCAAGAATCATCCAACTTCACCAAGTTCGTCCATTTTGGTCTTTCTTCGTTTCGACTAGCTTCAAAGTGGACCGAAGCCAAATGTCTTGCAAAGATTGATGTAATATGACACAATAAACCATGTGGAGAAGTTTGAGACCAACGAAGAGAGATTTGGTCCAAGAATCATCCAACTTCACCAAGTTCGTCCATTTTGGTCTTTCTTCGTTTCGACTAGCTTCAAAGTTAACCGAAGCCAAATGTCAAGCAAAGATTGATGTAATATGACACAATAAACCATGTGGAGAAGTTTGAGACCAACGAAGAGAGATTTGGTCCAAGAATCATCCAACTTCACCAAGTTCGTCCATTTTGGTCTTTCTTCGTTTCGACTAGCTTCAAAGTGGACCGAAGCCAAATGTCTTGCAAAGATTGATGTAATATGACACAATAAACCATGTGGAGAAGTTTGAGACCAACGAAGAGAGATTTGGTCCAAGAATCATCCAACTTCACCAAGTTCGTCCATTTTGGTCTTTCTTCGTTTCGACTAGCTTCAAAGTTAACCGAAGCCAAATGTCAAGCAAAGATTGATGTAATATGACACAATAAACCATGTGGAGAAGTTTGAGACCAACGAAGAGAGATTTGGTCCAAGAATCATCCAACTTCACCAAGTTCGTCCATTTTGGTCTTTCTTCGTTTCGACTAGCTTCAAAGTTAACCGAAGCCAAATGTCTTGCAAAGATTGATGTAATATGACACAATAAACCATGTGGAGAAGTTTGAGACCAACGAAGAGAGATTTGGTCCAAGAATCATCCAACTTCACCAAGTTCGTCCATTTTGGTCTTTCTTCGTTTCGACTAGCTTCAAAGTGGACCGAAGCCAAATGTCAAGCAAAGATTGATGTAATATGACACAATAAACCATGTGGAGAAGTTTGAGACCAACGAAGAGAGATTTGGTCCAAGAATCATCCAACTTCACCAAGTTCGTCCATTTTGGTCTTTCTTCGTTTCGACTAGCTTCAAAGTGGACCGAAGCCAAATGTCTTGCAAAGATTGATGTAATATGACACAATAAACCATGTGGAGAAGTTTGAGACCAACGAAGAGAGATTTGGTCCAAGAATCATCCAACTTCACCAAGTTCGTCCATTTTGGTCTTTCTTCGTTTCGACTAGCTTCAAAGTGGACCGAAGCCAAATGTCTTGCAAAGATTGATGTAATATGACACAATAAACCATGTGGAGAAGTTTGAGACCAACGAAGAGAGATTTGGTCCAAGAATCATCCAACTTCACCAAGTTCGTCCATTTTGGTCTTTCTTCGTTTCGACTAGCTTCAAAGTGGACCGAAGCCAAATGTCTTGCAAAGATTGATGTAATATGACACAATAAACCATGTGGAGAAGTTTGAGACCAACGAAGAGAGATTTGGTCCAAGAATCATCCAACTTCACCAAGTTCGTCCATTTTGGTCTTTCTTCGTTTCGACTAGCTTCAAAGTTAACCGAAGCCAAATGTCAAGCAAAGATTGATGTAATATGACACAATAAACCATGTGGAGAAGTTTGAGACCAACGAAGAGAGATTTGGTCCAAGAATCATCCAACTTCACCAAGTTCGTCCATTTTGGTCTTTCTTCGTTTCGACTAGCTTCAAAGTGGACCGAAGCCAAATGTCTTGCAAAGATTGATGTAATATGACACAATAAACCATGTGGAGAAGTTTGAGACCAACGAAGAGAGATTTGGTCCAAGAATCATCCAACTTCACCAAGTTCGTCCATTTTGGTCTTTCTTCGTTTCGACTAGCTTCAAAGTTAACCGAAGCCAAATGTCAAGCAAAGATTGATGTAATATGACACAATAAACCATGTGGAGAAGTTTGAGACCAACGAAGAGAGATTTGGTCCAAGAATCATCCAACTTCACCAAGTTCGTCCATTTTGGTCTTTCTTCGTTTCGACTAGCTTCAAAGTTAACCGAAGCCAAATGTCAAGCAAAGATTGATGTAATATGACACAATAAACCATGTGGAGAAGTTTGAGACCAACGAAGAGAGATTTGGTCCAAGAATCATCCAACTTCACCAAGTTCGTCCATTTTGGTCTTTCTTCGTTTCGACTAGCTTCAAAGTGGACCGAAGCCAAATGTCAAGCAAAGATTGATGTAATATGACACAATAAACCATGTGGAGAAGTTTGAGACCAACGAAGAGAGATTTGGTCCAAGAATCATCCAACTTCACCAAGTTCGTCCATTTTGGTCTTTCTTCGTTTCGACTAGCTTCAAAGTGGACCGAAGCCAAATGTCTTGCAAAGATTGATGTAATATGACACAATAAACCATGTGGAGAAGTTTGAGACCAACGAAGAGAGATTTGGTCCAAGAATCATCCAACTTCACCAAGTTCGTCCATTTTGGTCTTTCTTCGTTTCGACTAGCTTCAAAGTGGACCGAAGCCAAATGTCAAGCAAAGATTGATGTAATATGACACAATAAACCATGTGGAGAAGTTTGAGACCAACGAAGAGAGATTTGGTCCAAGAATCATCCAACTTCACCAAGTTCGTCCATTTTGGTCTTTCTTCGTTTCGACTAGCTTCAAAGTGGACCGAAGCCAAATGTCTTGCAAAGATTGATGTAATATGACACAATAAACCATGTGGAGAAGTTTGAGACCAACGAAGAGAGATTTGGTCCAAGAATCATCCAACTTCACCAAGTTCGTCCATTTTGGTCTTTCTTCGTTTCGACTAGCTTCAAAGTGGACCGAAGCCAAATGTCTTGCAAAGATTGATGTAATATGACACAATAAACCATGTGGAGAAGTTTGAGACCAACGAAGAGAGATTTGGTCCAAGAATCATCCAACTTCACCAAGTTCGTCCATTTTGGTCTTTCTTCGTTTCGACTAGCTTCAAAGTGGACCGAAGCCAAATGTCTTGCAAAGATTGATGTAATATGACACAATAAACCATGTGGAGAAGTTTGAGACCAACGAAGAGAGATTTGGTCCAAGAATCATCCAACTTCACCAAGTTCGTCCATTTTGGTCTTTCTTCGTTTCGACTAGCTTCAAAGTGGACCGAAGCCAAATGTCTTGCAAAGATTGATGTAATATGACACAATAAACCATGTGGAGAAGTTTGAGACCAACGAAGAGAGATTTGGTCCAAGAATCATCCAACTTCACCAAGTTCGTCCATTTTGGTCTTTCTTCGTTTCGACTAGCTTCAAAGTTAACCGAAGCCAAATGTCAAGCAAAGATTGATGTAATATGACACAATAAACCATGTGGAGAAGTTTGAGACCAACGAAGAGAGATTTGGTCCAAGAATCATCCAACTTCACCAAGTTCGTCCATTTTGGTCTTTCTTCGTTTCGACTAGCTTCAAAGTTAACCGAAGCCAAATGTCAAGCAAAGATTGATGTAATATGACACAATAAACCATGTGGAGAAGTTTGAGACCAACGAAGAGAGATTTGGTCCAAGAATCATCCAACTTCACCAAGTTCGTCCATTTTGGTCTTTCTTCGTTTCGACTAGCTTCAAAGTGGACCGAAGCCAAATGTCTTGCAAAGATTGATGTAATATGACACAATAAACCATGTGGAGAAGTTTGAGACCAACGAAGAGAGATTTGGTCCAAGAATCATCCAACTTCACCAAGTTCGTCCATTTTGGTCTTTCTTCGTTTCGACTAGCTTCAAAGTTAACCGAAGCCAAATGTCTTGCAAAGATTGATGTAATATGACACAATAAACCATGTGGAGAAGTTTGAGACCAACGAAGAGAGATTTGGTCCAAGAATCATCCAACTTCACCAAGTTCGTCCATTTTGGTCTTTCTTCGTTTCGACTAGCTTCAAAGTTAACCGAAGCCAAATGTCAAGCAAAGATTGATGTAATATGACACAATAAACCATGTGGAGAAGTTTGAGACCAACGAAGAGAGATTTGGTCCAAGAATCATCCAACTTCACCAAGTTCGTCCATTTTGGTCTTTCTTCGTTTCGACTAGCTTCAAAGTGGACCGAAGCCAAATGTCTTGCAAAGATTGATGTAATATGACACAATAAACCATGTGGAGAAGTTTGAGACCAACGAAGAGAGATTTGGTCCAAGAATCATCCAACTTCACCAAGTTCGTCCATTTTGGTCTTTCTTCGTTTCGACTAGCTTCAAAGTTAACCGAAGCCAAATGTCAAGCAAAGATTGATGTAATATGACACAATAAACCATGTGGAGAAGTTTGAGACCAACGAAGAGAGATTTGGTCCAAGAATCATCCAACTTCACCAAGTTCGTCCATTTTGGTCTTTCTTCGTTTCGACTAGCTTCAAAGTGGACCGAAGCCAAATGTCTTGCAAAGATTGATGTAATATGACACAATAAACCATGTGGAGAAGTTTGAGACCAACGAAGAGAGATTTGGTCCAAGAATCATCCAACTTCACCAAGTTCGTCCATTTTGGTCTTTCTTCGTTTCGACTAGCTTCAAAGTGGACCGAAGCCAAATGTCTTGCAAAGATTGATGTAATATGACACAATAAACCATGTGGAGAAGTTTGAGACCAACGAAGAGAGATTTGGTCCAAGAATCATCCAACTTCACCAAGTTCGTCCATTTTGGTCTTTCTTCGTTTCGACTAGCTTCAAAGTGGACCGAAGCCAAATGTCTTGCAAAGATTGATGTAATATGACACAATAAACCATGTGGAGAAGTTTGAGACCAACGAAGAGAGATTTGGTCCAAGAATCATCCAACTTCACCAAGTTCGTCCATTTTGGTCTTTCTTCGTTTCGACTAGCTTCAAAGTGGACCGAAGCCAAATGTCAAGCAAAGATTGATGTAATATGACACAATAAACCATGTGGAGAAGTTTGAGACCAACGAAGAGAGATTTGGTCCAAGAATCATCCAACTTCACCAAGTTCGTCCATTTTGGTCTTTCTTCGTTTCGACTAGCTTCAAAGTGGACCGAAGCCAAATGTCTTGCAAAGATTGATGTAATATGACACAATAAACCATGTGGAGAAGTTTGAGACCAACGAAGAGAGATTTGGTCCAAGAATCATCCAACTTCACCAAGTTCGTCCATTTTGGTCTTTCTTCGTTTCGACTAGCTTCAAAGTGGACCGAAGCCAAATGTCTTGCAAAGATTGATGTAATATGACACAATAAACCATGTGGAGAAGTTTGAGACCAACGAAGAGAGATTTGGTCCAAGAATCATCCAACTTCACCAAGTTCGTCCATTTTGGTCTTTCTTCGTTTCGACTAGCTTCAAAGTGGACCGAAGCCAAATGTCTTGCAAAGATTGATGTAATATGACACAATAAACCATGTGGAGAAGTTTGAGACCAACGAAGAGAGATTTGGTCCAAGAATCATCCAACTTCACCAAGTTCGTCCATTTTGGTCTTTCTTCGTTTCGACTAGCTTCAAAGTTAACCGAAGCCAAATGTCAAGCAAAGATTGATGTAATATGACACAATAAACCATGTGGAGAAGTTTGAGACCAACGAAGAGAGATTTGGTCCAAGAATCATCCAACTTCACCAAGTTCGTCCATTTTGGTCTTTCTTCGTTTCGACTAGCTTCAAAGTGGACCGAAGCCAAATGTCAAGCAAAGATTGATGTAATATGACACAATAAACCATGTGGAGAAGTTTGAGACCAACGAAGAGAGATTTGGTCCAAGAATCATCCAACTTCACCAAGTTCGTCCATTTTGGTCTTTCTTCGTTTCGACTAGCTTCAAAGTGGACCGAAGCCAAATGTCTTGCAAAGATTGATGTAATATGACACAATAAACCATGTGGAGAAGTTTGAGACCAACGAAGAGAGATTTGGTCCAAGAATCATCCAACTTCACCAAGTTCGTCCATTTTGGTCTTTCTTCGTTTCGACTAGCTTCAAAGTGGACCGAAGCCAAATGTCTTGCAAAGATTGATGTAATATGACACAATAAACCATGTGGAGAAGTTTGAGACCAACGAAGAGAGATTTGGTCCAAGAATCATCCAACTTCACCAAGTTCGTCCATTTTGGTCTTTCTTCGTTTCGACTAGCTTCAAAGTTAACCGAAGCCAAATGTCAAGCAAAGATTGATGTAATATGACACAATAAACCATGTGGAGAAGTTTGAGACCAACGAAGAGAGATTTGGTCCAAGAATCATCCAACTTCACCAAGTTCGTCCATTTTGGTCTTTCTTCGTTTCGACTAGCTTCAAAGTGGACCGAAGCCAAATGTCTTGCAAAGATTGATGTAATATGACACAATAAACCATGTGGAGAAGTTTGAGACCAACGAAGAGAGATTTGGTCCAAGAATCATCCAACTTCACCAAGTTCGTCCATTTTGGTCTTTCTTCGTTTCGACTAGCTTCAAAGTGGACCGAAGCCAAATGTCTTGCAAAGATTGATGTAATATGACACAATAAACCATGTGGAGAAGTTTGAGACCAACGAAGAGAGATTTGGTCCAAGAATCATCCAACTTCACCAAGTTCGTCCATTTTGGTCTTTCTTCGTTTCGACTAGCTTCAAAGTTAACCGAAGCCAAATGTCAAGCAAAGATTGATGTAATATGACACAATAAACCATGTGGAGAAGTTTGAGACCAACGAAGAGAGATTTGGTCCAAGAATCATCCAACTTCACCAAGTTCGTCCATTTTGGTCTTTCTTCGTTTCGACTAGCTTCAAAGTGGACCGAAGCCAAATGTCTTGCAAAGATTGATGTAATATGACACAATAAACCATGTGGAGAAGTTTGAGACCAACGAAGAGAGATTTGGTCCAAGAATCATCCAACTTCACCAAGTTCGTCCATTTTGGTCTTTCTTCGTTTCGACTAGCTTCAAAGTGGACCGAAGCCAAATGTCTTGCAAAGATTGATGTAATATGACACAATAAACCATGTGGAGAAGTTTGAGACCAACGAAGAGAGATTTGGTCCAAGAATCATCCAACTTCACCAAGTTCGTCCATTTTGGTCTTTCTTCGTTTCGACTAGCTTCAAAGTTAACCGAAGCCAAATGTCAAGCAAAGATTGATGTAATATGACACAATAAACCATGTGGAGAAGTTTGAGACCAACGAAGAGAGATTTGGTCCAAGAATCATCCAACTTCACCAAGTTCGTCCATTTTGGTCTTTCTTCGTTTCGACTAGCTTCAAAGTGGACCGAAGCCAAATGTCTTGCAAAGATTGATGTAATATGACACAATAAACCATGTGGAGAAGTTTGAGACCAACGAAGAGAGATTTGGTCCAAGAATCATCCAACTTCACCAAGTTCGTCCATTTTGGTCTTTCTTCGTTTCGACTAGCTTCAAAGTGGACCGAAGCCAAATGTCTTGCAAAGATTGATGTAATATGACACAATAAACCATGTGGAGAAGTTTGAGACCAACGAAGAGAGATTTGGTCCAAGAATCATCCAACTTCACCAAGTTCGTCCATTTTGGTCTTTCTTCGTTTCGACTAGCTTCAAAGTTAACCGAAGCCAAATGTCAAGCAAAGATTGATGTAATATGACACAATAAACCATGTGGAGAAGTTTGAGACCAACGAAGAGAGATTTGGTCCAAGAATCATCCAACTTCACCAAGTTCGTCCATTTTGGTCTTTCTTCGTTTCGACTAGCTTCAAAGTGGACCGAAGCCAAATGTCTTGCAAAGATTGATGTAATATGACACAATAAACCATGTGGAGAAGTTTGAGACCAACGAAGAGAGATTTGGTCCAAGAATCATCCAACTTCACCAAGTTCGTCCATTTTGGTCTTTCTTCGTTTCGACTAGCTTCAAAGTTAACCGAAGCCAAATGTCAAGCAAAGATTGATGTAATATGACACAATAAACCATGTGGAGAAGTTTGAGACCAACGAAGAGAGATTTGGTCCAAGAATCATCCAACTTCACCAAGTTCGTCCATTTTGGTCTTTCTTCGTTTCGACTAGCTTCAAAGTTAACCGAAGCCAAATGTCAAGCAAAGATTGATGTAATATGACACAATAAACCATGTGGAGAAGTTTGAGACCAACGAAGAGAGATTTGGTCCAAGAATCATCCAACTTCACCAAGTTCGTCCATTTTGGTCTTTCTTCGTTTCGACTAGCTTCAAAGTGGACCGAAGCCAAATGTCTTGCAAAGATTGATGTAATATGACACAATAAACCATGTGGAGAAGTTTGAGACCAACGAAGAGAGATTTGGTCCAAGAATCATCCAACTTCACCAAGTTCGTCCATTTTGGTCTTTCTTCGTTTCGACTAGCTTCAAAGTGGACCGAAGCCAAATGTCTTGCAAAGATTGATGTAATATGACACAATAAACCATGTGGAGAAGTTTGAGACCAACGAAGAGAGATTTGGTCCAAGAATCATCCAACTTCACCAAGTTCGTCCATTTTGGTCTTTCTTCGTTTCGACTAGCTTCAAAGTTAACCGAAGCCAAATGTCAAGCATAGATTGATGTAATATGACACAATAAACCATGTGGAGAAGTTTGAGACCAACGAAGAGAGATTTGGTCCAAGAATCATCCAACTTCACCAAGTTCGTCCATTTTGGTCTTTCTTCGTTTCGACTAGCTTCAAAGTGGACCGAAGCCAAATGTCTTGCAAAGATTGATGTAATATGACACAATAAACCATGTGGAGAAGTTTGAGACCAACGAAGAGAGATTTGGTCCAAGAATCATCCAACTTCACCAAGTTCGTCCATTTTGGTCTTTCTTCGTTTCGACTAGCTTCAAAGTTAACCGAAGCCAAATGTCTTGCAAAGATTGATGTAATATGACACAATAAACCATGTGGAGAAGTTTGAGACCAACGAAGAGAGATTTGGTCCAAGAATCATCCAACTTCACCAAGTTCGTCCATTTTGGTCTTTCTTCGTTTCGACTAGCTTCAAAGTTAACCGAAGCCAAATGTCAAGCAAAGATTGATGTAATATGACACAATAAACCATGTGGAGAAGTTTGAGACCAACGAAGAGAGATTTGGTCCAAGAATCATCCAACTTCACCAAGTTCGTCCATTTTGGTCTTTCTTCGTTTCGACTAGCTTCAAAGTGGACCGAAGCCAAATGTCTTGCAAAGATTGATGTAATATGACACAATAAACCATGTGGAGAAGTTTGAGACCAACGAAGAGAGATTTGGTCCAAGAATCATCCAACTTCACCAAGTTCGTCCATTTTGGTCTTTCTTCGTTTCGACTAGCTTCAAAGTTAACCGAAGCCAAATGTCAAGCAAAGATTGATGTAATATGACACAATAAACCATGTGGAGAAGTTTGAGACCAACGAAGAGAGATTTGGTCCAAGAATCATCCAACTTCACCAAGTTCGTCCATTTTGGTCTTTCTTCGTTTCGACTAGCTTCAAAGTGGACCGAAGCCAAATGTCTTGCAAAGATTGATGTAATATGACACAATAAACCATGTGGAGAAGTTTGAGACCAACGAAGAGAGATTTGGTCCAAGAATCATCCAACTTCACCAAGTTCGTCCATTTTGGTCTTTCTTCGTTTCGACTAGCTTCAAAGTGGACCGAAGCCAAATGTCTTGCAAAGATTGATGTAATATGACACAATAAACCATGTGGAGAAGTTTGAGACCAACGAAGAGAGATTTGGTCCAAGAATCATCCAACTTCACCAAGTTCGTCCATTTTGGTCTTTCTTCGTTTCGACTAGCTTCAAAGTTAACCGAAGCCAAATGTCAAGCATAGATTGATGTAATATGACACAATAAACCATGTGGAGAAGTTTGAGACCAACGAAGAGAGATTTGGTCCAAGAATCATCCAACTTCACCAAGTTCGTCCATTTTGGTCTTTCTTCGTTTCGACTAGCTTCAAAGTGGACCGAAGCCAAATGTCTTGCAAAGATTGATGTAATATGACACAATAAACCATGTGGAGAAGTTTGAGACCAACGAAGAGAGATTTGGTCCAAGAATCATCCAACTTCACCAAGTTCGTCCATTTTGGTCTTTCTTCGTTTCGACTAGCTTCAAAGTGGACCGAAGCCAAATGTCTTGCAAAGATTGATGTAATATGACACAATAAACCATGTGGAGAAGTTTGAGACCAACGAAGAGAGATTTGGTCCAAGAATCATCCAACTTCACCAAGTTCGTCCATTTTGGTCTTTCTTCGTTTCGACTAGCTTCAAAGTGGACCGAAGCCAAATGTCTTGCAAAGATTGATGTAATATGACACAATAAACCATGTGGAGAAGTTTGAGACCAACGAAGAGAGATTTGGTCCAAGAATCATCCAACTTCACCAAGTTCGTCCATTTTGGTCTTTCTTCGTTTCGACTAGCTTCAAAGTTAACCGAAGCCAAATGTCAAGCAAAGATTGATGTAATATGACACAATAAACCATGTGGAGAAGTTTGAGACCAACGAAGAGAGATTTGGTCCAAGAATCATCCAACTTCACCAAGTTCGTCCATTTTGGTCTTTCTTCGTTTCGACTAGCTTCAAAGTTAACCGAAGCCAAATGTCAAGCAAAGATTGATGTAATATGACACAATAAACCATGTGGAGAAGTTTGAGACCAACGAAGAGAGATTTGGTCCAAGAATCATCCAACTTCACCAAGTTCGTCCATTTTGGTCTTTCTTCGTTTCGACTAGCTTCAAAGTGGACCGAAGCCAAATGTCTTGCAAAGATTGATGTAATATGACACAATAAACCATGTGGAGAAGTTTGAGACCAACGAAGAGAGATTTGGTCCAAGAATCATCCAACTTCACCAAGTTCGTCCATTTTGGTCTTTCTTCGTTTCGACTAGCTTCAAAGTGGACCGAAGCCAAATGTCTTGCAAAGATTGATGTAATATGACACAATAAACCATGTGGAGAAGTTTGAGACCAACGAAGAGAGATTTGGTCCAAGAATCATCCAACTTCACCAAGTTCGTCCATTTTGGTCTTTCTTCGTTTCGACTAGCTTCAAAGTGGACCGAAGCCAAATGTCTTGCAAAGATTGATGTAATATGACACAATAAACCATGTGGAGAAGTTTGAGACCAACGAAGAGAGATTTGGTCCAAGAATCATCCAACTTCACCAAGTTCGTCCATTTTGGTCTTTCTTCGTTTCGACTAGCTTCAAAGTGGACCGAAGCCAAATGTCTTGCAAAGATTGATGTAATATGACACAATAAACCATGTGGAGAAGTTTGAGACCAACGAAGAGAGATTTGGTCCAAGAATCATCCAACTTCACCAAGTTCGTCCATTTTGGTCTTTCTTCGTTTCGACTAGCTTCAAAGTGGACCGAAGCCAAATGTCAAGCAAAGATTGATGTAATATGACACAATAAACCATGTGGAGAAGTTTGAGACCAACGAAGAGAGATTTGGTCCAAGAATCATCCAACTTCACCAAGTTCGTCCATTTTGGTCTTTCTTCGTTTCGACTAGCTTCAAAGTTAACCGAAGCCAAATGTCAAGCAAAGATTGATGTAATATGACACAATAAACCATGTGGAGAAGTTTGAGACCAACGAAGAGAGATTTGGTCCAAGAATCATCCAACTTCACCAAGTTCGTCCATTTTGGTCTTTCTTCGTTTCGACTAGCTTCAAAGTTAACCGAAGCCAAATGTCAAGCAAAGATTGATGTAATATGACACAATAAACCATGTGGAGAAGTTTGAGACCAACGAAGAGAGATTTGGTCCAAGAATCATCCAACTTCACCAAGTTCGTCCATTTTGGTCTTTCTTCGTTTCGACTAGCTTCAAAGTGGACCGAAGCCAAATGTCTTGCAAAGATTGATGTAATATGACACAATAAACCATGTGGAGAAGTTTGAGACCAACGAAGAGAGATTTGGTCCAAGAATCATCCAACTTCACCAAGTTCGTCCATTTTGGTCTTTCTTCGTTTCGACTAGCTTCAAAGTGGACCGAAGCCAAATGTCTTGCAAAGATTGATGTAATATGACACAATAAACCATGTGGAGAAGTTTGAGACCAACGAAGAGAGATTTGGTCCAAGAATCATCCAACTTCACCAAGTTCGTCCATTTTGGTCTTTCTTCGTTTCGACTAGCTTCAAAGTTAACCGAAGCCAAATGTCTTGCAAAGATTGATGTAATATGACACAATAAACCATGTGGAGAAGTTTGAGACCAACGAAGAGAGATTTGGTCCAAGAATCATCCAACTTCACCAAGTTCGTCCATTTTGGTCTTTCTTCGTTTCGACTAGCTTCAAAGTGGACCGAAGCCAAATGTCTTGCAAAGATTGATGTAATATGACACAATAAACCATGTGGAGAAGTTTGAGACCAACGAAGAGAGATTTGGTCCAAGAATCATCCAACTTCACCAAGTTCGTCCATTTTGGTCTTTCTTCGTTTCGACTAGCTTCAAAGTTAACCGAAGCCAAATGTCTTGCAAAGATTGATGTAATATGACACAATAAACCATGTGGAGAAGTTTGAGACCAACGAAGAGAGATTTGGTCCAAGAATCATCCAACTTCACCAAGTTCGTCCATTTTGGTCTTTCTTCGTTTCGACTAGCTTCAAAGTTAACCGAAGCCAAATGTCAAGCAAAGATTGATGTAATATGACACAATAAACCATGTGGAGAAGTTTGAGACCAACGAAGAGAGATTTGGTCCAAGAATCATCCAACTTCACCAAGTTCGTCCATTTTGGTCTTTCTTCGTTTCGACTAGCTTCAAAGTGGACCGAAGCCAAATGTCTTGCAAAGATTGATGTAATATGACACAATAAACCATGTGGAGAAGTTTGAGACCAACGAAGAGAGATTTGGTCCAAGAATCATCCAACTTCACCAAGTTCGTCCATTTTGGTCTTTCTTCGTTTCGACTAGCTTCAAAGTTAACCGAAGCCAAATGTCAAGCAAAGATTGATGTAATATGACACAATAAACCATGTGGAGAAGTTTGAGACCAACGAAGAGAGATTTGGTCCAAGAATCATCCAACTTCACCAAGTTCGTCCATTTTGGTCTTTCTTCGTTTCGACTAGCTTCAAAGTGGACCGAAGCCAAATGTCTTGCAAAGATTGATGTAATATGACACAATAAACCATGTGGAGAAGTTTGAGACCAACGAAGAGAGATTTGGTCCAAGAATCATCCAACTTCACCAAGTTCGTCCATTTTGGTCTTTCTTCGTTTCGACTAGCTTCAAAGTGGACCGAAGCCAAATGTCTTGCAAAGATTGATGTAATATGACACAATAAACCATGTGGAGAAGTTTGAGACCAACGAAGAGAGATTTGGTCCAAGAATCATCCAACTTCACCAAGTTCGTCCATTTTGGTCTTTCTTCGTTTCGACTAGCTTCAAAGTTAACCGAAGCCAAATGTCAAGCAAAGATTGATGTAATATGACACAATAAACCATGTGGAGAAGTTTGAGACCAACGAAGAGAGATTTGGTCCAAGAATCATCCAACTTCACCAAGTTCGTCCATTTTGGTCTTTCTTCGTTTCGACTAGCTTCAAAGTTAACCGAAGCCAAATGTCAAGCAAAGATTGATGTAATATGACACAATAAACCATGTGGAGAAGTTTGAGACCAACGAAGAGAGATTTGGTCCAAGAATCATCCAACTTCACCAAGTTCGTCCATTTTGGTCTTTCTTCGTTTCGACTAGCTTCAAAGTTAACCGAAGCCAAATGTCAAGCATAGATTGATGTAATATGACACAATAAACCATGTGGAGAAGTTTGAGACCAACGAAGAGAGATTTGGTCCAAGAATCATCCAACTTCACCAAGTTCGTCCATTTTGGTCTTTCTTCGTTTCGACTAGCTTCAAAGTGGACCGAAGCCAAATGTCTTGCAAAGATTGATGTAATATGACACAATAAACCATGTGGAGAAGTTTGAGACCAACGAAGAGAGATTTGGTCCAAGAATCATCCAACTTCACCAAGTTCGTCCATTTTGGTCTTTCTTCGTTTCGACTAGCTTCAAAGTGGACCGAAGCCAAATGTCTTGCAAAGATTGATGTAATATGACACAATAAACCATGTGGAGAAGTTTGAGACCAACGAAGAGAGATTTGGTCCAAGAATCATCCAACTTCACCAAGTTCGTCCATTTTGGTCTTTCTTCGTTTCGACTAGCTTCAAAGTGGACCGAAGCCAAATGTCTTGCAAAGATTGATGTAATATGACACAATAAACCATGTGGAGAAGTTTGAGACCAACGAAGAGAGATTTGGTCCAAGAATCATCCAACTTCACCAAGTTCGTCCATTTTGGTCTTTCTTCGTTTCGACTAGCTTCAAAGTTAACCGAAGCCAAATGTCTTGCAAAGATTGATGTAATATGACACAATAAACCATGTGGAGAAGTTTGAGACCAACGAAGAGAGATTTGGTCCAAGAATCATCCAACTTCACCAAGTTCGTCCATTTTGGTCTTTCTTCGTTTCGACTAGCTTCAAAGTTAACCGAAGCCAAATGTCAAGCAAAGATTGATGTAATATGACACAATAAACCATGTGGAGAAGTTTGAGACCAACGAAGAGAGATTTGGTCCAAGAATCATCCAACTTCACCAAGTTCGTCCATTTTGGTCTTTCTTCGTTTCGACTAGCTTCAAAGTTAACCGAAGCCAAATGTCAAGCAAAGATTGATGTAATATGACACAATAAACCATGTGGAGAAGTTTGAGACCAACGAAGAGAGATTTGGTCCAAGAATCATCCAACTTCACCAAGTTCGTCCATTTTGGTCTTTCTTCGTTTCGACTAGCTTCAAAGTGGACCGAAGCCAAATGTCTTGCAAAGATTGATGTAATATGACACAATAAACCATGTGGAGAAGTTTGAGACCAACGAAGAGAGATTTGGTCCAAGAATCATCCAACTTCACCAAGTTCGTCCATTTTGGTCTTTCTTCGTTTCGACTAGCTTCAAAGTTAACCGAAGCCAAATGTCTTGCAAAGATTGATGTAATATGACACAATAAACCATGTGGAGAAGTTTGAGACCAACGAAGAGAGATTTGGTCCAAGAATCATCCAACTTCACCAAGTTCGTCCATTTTGGTCTTTCTTCGTTTCGACTAGCTTCAAAGTTAACCGAAGCCAAATGTCAAGCAAAGATTGATGTAATATGACACAATAAACCATGTGGAGAAGTTTGAGACCAACGAAGAGAGATTTGGTCCAAGAATCATCCAACTTCACCAAGTTCGTCCATTTTGGTCTTTCTTCGTTTCGACTAGCTTCAAAGTTAACCGAAGCCAAATGTCAAGCAAAGATTGATGTAATATGACACAATAAACCATGTGGAGAAGTTTGAGACCAACGAAGAGAGATTTGGTCCAAGAATCATCCAACTTCACCAAGTTCGTCCATTTTGGTCTTTCTTCGTTTCGACTAGCTTCAAAGTTAACCGAAGCCAAATGTCAAGCAAAGATTGATGTAATATGACACAATAAACCATGTGGAGAAGTTTGAGACCAACGAAGAGAGATTTGGTCCAAGAATCATCCAACTTCACCAAGTTCGTCCATTTTGGTCTTTCTTCGTTTCGACTAGCTTCAAAGTGGACCGAAGCCAAATGTCTTGCAAAGATTGATGTAATATGACACAATAAACCATGTGGAGAAGTTTGAGACCAACGAAGAGAGATTTGGTCCAAGAATCATCCAACTTCACCAAGTTCGTCCATTTTGGTCTTTCTTCGTTTCGACTAGCTTCAAAGTGGACCGAAGCCAAATGTCTTGCAAAGATTGATGTAATATGACACAATAAACCATGTGGAGAAGTTTGAGACCAACGAAGAGAGATTTGGTCCAAGAATCATCCAACTTCACCAAGTTCGTCCATTTTGGTCTTTCTTCGTTTCGACTAGCTTCAAAGTGGACCGAAGCCAAATGTCTTGCAAAGATTGATGTAATATGACACAATAAACCATGTGGAGAAGTTTGAGACCAACGAAGAGAGATTTGGTCCAAGAATCATCCAACTTCACCAAGTTCGTCCATTTTGGTCTTTCTTCGTTTCGACTAGCTTCAAAGTTAACCGAAGCCAAATGTCAAGCAAAGATTGATGTAATATGACACAATAAACCATGTGGAGAAGTTTGAGACCAACGAAGAGAGATTTGGTCCAAGAATCATCCAACTTCACCAAGTTCGTCCATTTTGGTCTTTCTTCGTTTCGACTAGCTTCAAAGTTAACCGAAGCCAAATGTCTTGCAAAGATTGATGTAATATGACACAATAAACCATGTGGAGAAGTTTGAGACCAACGAAGAGAGATTTGGTCCAAGAATCATCCAACTTCACCAAGTTCGTCCATTTTGGTCTTTCTTCGTTTCGACTAGCTTCAAAGTGGACCGAAGCCAAATGTCTTGCAAAGATTGATGTAATATGACACAATAAACCATGTGGAGAAGTTTGAGACCAACGAAGAGAGATTTGGTCCAAGAATCATCCAACTTCACCAAGTTCGTCCATTTTGGTCTTTCTTCGTTTCGACTAGCTTCAAAGTTAACCGAAGCCAAATGTCTTGCAAAGATTGATGTAATATGACACAATAAACCATGTGGAGAAGTTTGAGACCAACGAAGAGAGATTTGGTCCAAGAATCATCCAACTTCACCAAGTTCGTCCATTTTGGTCTTTCTTCGTTTCGACTAGCTTCAAAGTGGACCGAAGCCAAATGTCTTGCAAAGATTGATGTAATATGACACAATAAACCATGTGGAGAAGTTTGAGACCAACGAAGAGAGATTTGGTCCAAGAATCATCCAACTTCACCAAGTTCGTCCATTTTGGTCTTTCTTCGTTTCGACTAGCTTCAAAGTTAACCGAAGCCAAATGTCTTGCAAAGATTGATGTAATATGACACAATAAACCATGTGGAGAAGTTTGAGACCAACGAAGAGAGATTTGGTCCAAGAATCATCCAACTTCACCAAGTTCGTCCATTTTGGTCTTTCTTCGTTTCGACTAGCTTCAAAGTTAACCGAAGCCAAATGTCTTGCAAAGATTGATGTAATATGACACAATAAACCATGTGGAGAAGTTTGAGACCAACGAAGAGAGATTTGGTCCAAGAATCATCCAACTTCACCAAGTTCGTCCATTTTGGTCTTTCTTCGTTTCGACTAGCTTCAAAGTTAACCGAAGCCAAATGTCAAGCAAAGATTGATGTAATATGACACAATAAACCATGTGGAGAAGTTTGAGACCAACGAAGAGAGATTTGGTCCAAGAATCATCCAACTTCACCAAGTTCGTCCATTTTGGTCTTTCTTCGTTTCGACTAGCTTCAAAGTTAACCGAAGCCAAATGTCTTGCAAAGATTGATGTAATATGACACAATAAACCATGTGGAGAAGTTTGAGACCAACGAAGAGAGATTTGGTCCAAGAATCATCCAACTTCACCAAGTTCGTCCATTTTGGTCTTTCTTCGTTTCGACTAGCTTCAAAGTGGACCGAAGCCAAATGTCTTGCAAAGATTGATGTAATATGACACAATAAACCATGTGGAGAAGTTTGAGACCAACGAAGAGAGATTTGGTCCAAGAATCATCCAACTTCACCAAGTTCGTCCATTTTGGTCTTTCTTCGTTTCGACTAGCTTCAAAGTGGACCGAAGCCAAATGTCTTGCAAAGATTGATGTAATATGACACAATAAACCATGTGGAGAAGTTTGAGACCAACGAAGAGAGATTTGGTCCAAGAATCATCCAACTTCACCAAGTTCGTCCATTTTGGTCTTTCTTCGTTTCGACTAGCTTCAAAGTTAACCGAAGCCAAATGTCAAGCAAAGATTGATGTAATATGACACAATAAACCATGTGGAGAAGTTTGAGACCAACGAAGAGAGATTTGGTCCAAGAATCATCCAACTTCACCAAGTTCGTCCATTTTGGTCTTTCTTCGTTTCGACTAGCTTCAAAGTGGACCGAAGCCAAATGTCTTGCAAAGATTGATGTAATATGACACAATAAACCATGTGGAGAAGTTTGAGACCAACGAAGAGAGATTTGGTCCAAGAATCATCCAACTTCACCAAGTTCGTCCATTTTGGTCTTTCTTCGTTTCGACTAGCTTCAAAGTTAACCGAAGCCAAATGTCAAGCAAAGATTGATGTAATATGACACAATAAACCATGTGGAGAAGTTTGAGACCAACGAAGAGAGATTTGGTCCAAGAATCATCCAACTTCACCAAGTTCGTCCATTTTGGTCTTTCTTCGTTTCGACTAGCTTCAAAGTGGACCGAAGCCAAATGTCTTGCAAAGATTGATGTAATATGACACAATAAACCATGTGGAGAAGTTTGAGACCAACGAAGAGAGATTTGGTCCAAGAATCATCCAACTTCACCAAGTTCGTCCATTTTGGTCTTTCTTCGTTTCGACTAGCTTCAAAGTTAACCGAAGCCAAATGTCAAGCAAAGATTGATGTAATATGACACAATAAACCATGTGGAGAAGTTTGAGACCAACGAAGAGAGATTTGGTCCAAGAATCATCCAACTTCACCAAGTTCGTCCATTTTGGTCTTTCTTCGTTTCGACTAGCTTCAAAGTGGACCGAAGCCAAATGTCTTGCAAAGATTGATGTAATATGACACAATAAACCATGTGGAGAAGTTTGAGACCAACGAAGAGAGATTTGGTCCAAGAATCATCCAACTTCACCAAGTTCGTCCATTTTGGTCTTTCTTCGTTTCGACTAGCTTCAAAGTTAACCGAAGCCAAATGTCTTGCAAAGATTGATGTAATATGACACAATAAACCATGTGGAGAAGTTTGAGACCAACGAAGAGAGATTTGGTCCAAGAATCATCCAACTTCACCAAGTTCGTCCATTTTGGTCTTTCTTCGTTTCGACTAGCTTCAAAGTGGACCGAAGCCAAATGTCTTGCAAAGATTGATGTAATATGACACAATAAACCATGTGGAGAAGTTTGAGACCAACGAAGAGAGATTTGGTCCAAGAATCATCCAACTTCACCAAGTTCGTCCATTTTGGTCTTTCTTCGTTTCGACTAGCTTCAAAGTTAACCGAAGCCAAATGTCAAGCAAAGATTGATGTAATATGACACAATAAACCATGTGGAGAAGTTTGAGACCAACGAAGAGAGATTTGGTCCAAGAATCATCCAACTTCACCAAGTTCGTCCATTTTGGTCTTTCTTCGTTTCGACTAGCTTCAAAGTGGACCGAAGCCAAATGTCTTGCAAAGATTGATGTAATATGACACAATAAACCATGTGGAGAAGTTTGAGACCAACGAAGAGAGATTTGGTCCAAGAATCATCCAACTTCACCAAGTTCGTCCATTTTGGTCTTTCTTCGTTTCGACTAGCTTCAAAGTTAACCGAAGCCAAATGTCAAGCAAAGATTGATGTAATATGACACAATAAACCATGTGGAGAAGTTTGAGACCAACGAAGAGAGATTTGGTCCAAGAATCATCCAACTTCACCAAGTTCGTCCATTTTGGTCTTTCTTCGTTTCGACTAGCTTCAAAGTTAACCGAAGCCAAATGTCTTGCAAAGATTGATGTAATATGACACAATAAACCATGTGGAGAAGTTTGAGACCAACGAAGAGAGATTTGGTCCAAGAATCATCCAACTTCACCAAGTTCGTCCATTTTGGTCTTTCTTCGTTTCGACTAGCTTCAAAGTGGACCGAAGCCAAATGTCTTGCAAAGATTGATGTAATATGACACAATAAACCATGTGGAGAAGTTTGAGACCAACGAAGAGAGATTTGGTCCAAGAATCATCCAACTTCACCAAGTTCGTCCATTTTGGTCTTTCTTCGTTTCGACTAGCTTCAAAGTGGACCGAAGCCAAATGTCTTGCAAAGATTGATGTAATATGACACAATAAACCATGTGGAGAAGTTTGAGACCAACGAAGAGAGATTTGGTCCAAGAATCATCCAACTTCACCAAGTTCGTCCATTTTGGTCTTTCTTCGTTTCGACTAGCTTCAAAGTTAACCGAAGCCAAATGTCAAGCAAAGATTGATGTAATATGACACAATAAACCATGTGGAGAAGTTTGAGACCAACGAAGAGAGATTTGGTCCAAGAATCATCCAACTTCACCAAGTTCGTCCATTTTGGTCTTTCTTCGTTTCGACTAGCTTCAAAGTGGACCGAAGCCAAATGTCTTGCAAAGATTGATGTAATATGACACAATAAACCATGTGGAGAAGTTTGAGACCAACGAAGAGAGATTTGGTCCAAGAATCATCCAACTTCACCAAGTTCGTCCATTTTGGTCTTTCTTCGTTTCGACTAGCTTCAAAGTGGACCGAAGCCAAATGTCTTGCAAAGATTGATGTAATATGACACAATAAACCATGTGGAGAAGTTTGAGACCAACGAAGAGAGATTTGGTCCAAGAATCATCCAACTTCACCAAGTTCGTCCATTTTGGTCTTTCTTCGTTTCGACTAGCTTCAAAGTTAACCGAAGCCAAATGTCTTGCAAAGATTGATGTAATATGACACAATAAACCATGTGGAGAAGTTTGAGACCAACGAAGAGAGATTTGGTCCAAGAATCATCCAACTTCACCAAGTTCGTCCATTTTGGTCTTTCTTCGTTTCGACTAGCTTCAAAGTTAACCGAAGCCAAATGTCTTGCAAAGATTGATGTAATATGACACAATAAACCATGTGGAGAAGTTTGAGACCAACGAAGAGAGATTTGGTCCAAGAATCATCCAACTTCACCAAGTTCGTCCATTTTGGTCTTTCTTCGTTTCGACTAGCTTCAAAGTGGACCGAAGCCAAATGTCTTGCAAAGATTGATGTAATATGACACAATAAACCATGTGGAGAAGTTTGAGACCAACGAAGAGAGATTTGGTCCAAGAATCATCCAACTTCACCAAGTTCGTCCATTTTGGTCTTTCTTCGTTTCGACTAGCTTCAAAGTAACCGAAGCCAAATGTCTTGCAAAGATTGATGTAATATGACACAATAAACCATGTGGAGAAGTTTGAGACCAACGAAGAGAGATTTGGTCCAAGAATCATCCAACTTCACCAAGTTCGTCCATTTTGGTCTTTCTTCGTTTCGACTAGCTTCAAAGTTAACCGAAGCCAAATGTCTTGCAAAGATTGATGTAATATGACACAATAAACCATGTGGAGAAGTTTGAGACCAACGAAGAGAGATTTGGTCCAAGAATCATCCAACTTCACCAAGTTCGTCCATTTTGGTCTTTCTTCGTTTCGACTAGCTTCAAAGTGGACCGAAGCCAAATGTCTTGCAAAGATTGATGTAATATGACACAATAAACCATGTGGAGAAGTTTGAGACCAACGAAGAGAGATTTGGTCCAAGAATCATCCAACTTCACCAAGTTCGTCCATTTTGGTCTTTCTTCGTTTCGACTAGCTTCAAAGTGGACCGAAGCCAAATGTCTTGCAAAGATTGATGTAATATGACACAATAAACCATGTGGAGAAGTTTGAGACCAACGAAGAGAGATTTGGTCCAAGAATCATCCAACTTCACCAAGTTCGTCCATTTTGGTCTTTCTTCGTTTCGACTAGCTTCAAAGTGGACCGAAGCCAAATGTCTTGCAAAGATTGATGTAATATGACACAATAAACCATGTGGAGAAGTTTGAGACCAACGAAGAGAGATTTGGTCCAAGAATCATCCAACTTCACCAAGTTCGTCCATTTTGGTCTTTCTTCGTTTCGACTAGCTTCAAAGTTAACCGAAGCCAAATGTCAAGCAAAGATTGATGTAATATGACACAATAAACCATGTGGAGAAGTTTGAGACCAACGAAGAGAGATTTGGTCCAAGAATCATCCAACTTCACCAAGTTCGTCCATTTTGGTCTTTCTTCGTTTCGACTAGCTTCAAAGTGGACCGAAGCCAAATGTCTTGCAAAGATTGATGTAATATGACACAATAAACCATGTGGAGAAGTTTGAGACCAACGAAGAGAGATTTGGTCCAAGAATCATCCAACTTCACCAAGTTCGTCCATTTTGGTCTTTCTTCGTTTCGACTAGCTTCAAAGTGGACCGAAGCCAAATGTCTTGCAAAGATTGATGTAATATGACACAATAAACCATGTGGAGAAGTTTGAGACCAACGAAGAGAGATTTGGTCCAAGAATCATCCAACTTCACCAAGTTCGTCCATTTTGGTCTTTCTTCGTTTCGACTAGCTTCAAAGTGGACCGAAGCCAAATGTCTTGCAAAGATTGATGTAATATGACACAATAAACCATGTGGAGAAGTTTGAGACCAACGAAGAGAGATTTGGTCCAAGAATCATCCAACTTCACCAAGTTCGTCCATTTTGGTCTTTCTTCGTTTCGACTAGCTTCAAAGTGGACCGAAGCCAAATGTCTTGCAAAGATTGATGTAATATGACACAATAAACCATGTGGAGAAGTTTGAGACCAACGAAGAGAGATTTGGTCCAAGAATCATCCAACTTCACCAAGTTCGTCCATTTTGGTCTTTCTTCGTTTCGACTAGCTTCAAAGTGGACCGAAGCCAAATGTCTTGCAAAGATTGATGTAATATGACACAATAAACCATGTGGAGAAGTTTGAGACCAACGAAGAGAGATTTGGTCCAAGAATCATCCAACTTCACCAAGTTCGTCCATTTTGGTCTTTCTTCGTTTCGACTAGCTTCAAAGTGGACCGAAGCCAAATGTCTTGCAAAGATTGATGTAATATGACACAATAAACCATGTGGAGAAGTTTGAGACCAACGAAGAGAGATTTGGTCCAAGAATCATCCAACTTCACCAAGTTCGTCCATTTTGGTCTTTCTTCGTTTCGACTAGCTTCAAAGTGGACCGAAGCCAAATGTCTTGCAAAGATTGATGTAATATGACACAATAAACCATGTGGAGAAGTTTGAGACCAACGAAGAGAGATTTGGTCCAAGAATCATCCAACTTCACCAAGTTCGTCCATTTTGGTCTTTCTTCGTTTCGACTAGCTTCAAAGTGGACCGAAGCCAAATGTCTTGCAAAGATTGATGTAATATGACACAATAAACCATGTGGAGAAGTTTGAGACCAACGAAGAGAGATTTGGTCCAAGAATCATCCAACTTCACCAAGTTCGTCCATTTTGGTCTTTCTTCGTTTCGACTAGCTTCAAAGTGGACCGAAGCCAAATGTCTTGCAAAGATTGATGTAATATGACACAATAAACCATGTGGAGAAGTTTGAGACCAACGAAGAGAGATTTGGTCCAAGAATCATCCAACTTCACCAAGTTCGTCCATTTTGGTCTTTCTTCGTTTCGACTAGCTTCAAAGTGGACCGAAGCCAAATGTCTTGCAAAGATTGATGTAATATGACACAATAAACCATGTGGAGAAGTTTGAGACCAACGAAGAGAGATTTGGTCCAAGAATCATCCAACTTCACCAAGTTCGTCCATTTTGGTCTTTCTTCGTTTCGACTAGCTTCAAAGTGGACCGAAGCCAAATGTCAAGCATAGATTGATGTAATATGACACAATAAACCATGTGGAGAAGTTTGAGACCAACGAAGAGAGATTTGGTCCAAGAATCATCCAACTTCACCAAGTTCGTCCATTTTGGTCTTTCTTCGTTTCGACTAGCTTCAAAGTTAACCGAAGCCAAATGTCTTGCAAAGATTGATGTAATATGACACAATAAACCATGTGGAGAAGTTTGAGACCAACGAAGAGAGATTTGGTCCAAGAATCATCCAACTTCACCAAGTTCGTCCATTTTGGTCTTTCTTCGTTTCGACTAGCTTCAAAGTGGACCGAAGCCAAATGTCTTGCAAAGATTGATGTAATATGACACAATAAACCATGTGGAGAAGTTTGAGACCAACGAAGAGAGATTTGGTCCAAGAATCATCCAACTTCACCAAGTTCGTCCATTTTGGTCTTTCTTCGTTTCGACTAGCTTCAAAGTGGACCGAAGCCAAATGTCTTGCAAAGATTGATGTAATATGACACAATAAACCATGTGGAGAAGTTTGAGACCAACGAAGAGAGATTTGGTCCAAGAATCATCCAACTTCACCAAGTTCGTCCATTTTGGTCTTTCTTCGTTTCGACTAGCTTCAAAGTGGACCGAAGCCAAATGTCTTGCAAAGATTGATGTAATATGACACAATAAACCATGTGGAGAAGTTTGAGACCAACGAAGAGAGATTTGGTCCAAGAATCATCCAACTTCACCAAGTTCGTCCATTTTGGTCTTTCTTCGTTTCGACTAGCTTCAAAGTGGACCGAAGCCAAATGTCTTGCAAAGATTGATGTAATATGACACAATAAACCATGTGGAGAAGTTTGAGACCAACGAAGAGAGATTTGGTCCAAGAATCATCCAACTTCACCAAGTTCGTCCATTTTGGTCTTTCTTCGTTTCGACTAGCTTCAAAGTGGACCGAAGCCAAATGTCTTGCAAAGATTGATGTAATATGACACAATAAACCATGTGGAGAAGTTTGAGACCAACGAAGAGAGATTTGGTCCAAGAATCATCCAACTTCACCAAGTTCGTCCATTTTGGTCTTTCTTCGTTTCGACTAGCTTCAAAGTGGACCGAAGCCAAATGTCTTGCAAAGATTGATGTAATATGACACAATAAACCATGTGGAGAAGTTTGAGACCAACGAAGAGAGATTTGGTCCAAGAATCATCCAACTTCACCAAGTTCGTCCATTTTGGTCTTTCTTCGTTTCGACTAGCTTCAAAGTGGACCGAAGCCAAATGTCTTGCAAAGATTGATGTAATATGACACAATAAACCATGTGGAGAAGTTTGAGACCAACGAAGAGAGATTTGGTCCAAGAATCATCCAACTTCACCAAGTTCGTCCATTTTGGTCTTTCTTCGTTTCGACTAGCTTCAAAGTTAACCGAAGCCAAATGTCTTGCAAAGATTGATGTAATATGACACAATAAACCATGTGGAGAAGTTTGAGACCAACGAAGAGAGATTTGGTCCAAGAATCATCCAACTTCACCAAGTTCGTCCATTTTGGTCTTTCTTCGTTTCGACTAGCTTCAAAGTGGACCGAAGCCAAATGTCTTGCAAAGATTGATGTAATATGACACAATAAACCATGTGGAGAAGTTTGAGACCAACGAAGAGAGATTTGGTCCAAGAATCATCCAACTTCACCAAGTTCGTCCATTTTGGTCTTTCTTCGTTTCGACTAGCTTCAAAGTGGACCGAAGCCAAATGTCTTGCAAAGATTGATGTAATATGACACAATAAACCATGTGGAGAAGTTTGAGACCAACGAAGAGAGATTTGGTCCAAGAATCATCCAACTTCACCAAGTTCGTCCATTTTGGTCTTTCTTCGTTTTCGACTAGCTTCAAAGTGGACCGAAGCCAAATGTTGCAAAGATTGATGTAATATGACACAATAAACCATGTGGAGAAGTTTGAGACCAACGAAGAGAGATTTGGTCCAAGAATCATCCAACTTCACCAAGTTCGTCCATTTTGGTCTTTCTTCGTTTCGACTAGCTTCAAAGTGGACCGAAGCCAAATGTCTTGCAAAGATTGATGTAATATGACACAATAAACCATGTGGAGAAGTTTGAGACCAACGAAGAGAGATTTGGTCCAAGAATCATCCAACTTCACCAAGTTCGTCCATTTTGGTCTTTCTTCGTTTCGACTAGCTTCAAAGTGGACCGAAGCCAAATGTCTTGCAAAGATTGATGTAATATGACACAATAAACCATGTGGAGAAGTTTGAGACCAACGAAGAGAGATTTGGTCCAAGAATCATCCAACTTCACCAAGTTCGTCCATTTTGGTCTTTCTTCGTTTCGACTAGCTTCAAAGTGGACCGAAGCCAAATGTCTTGCAAAGATTGATGTAATATGACACAATAAACCATGTGGAGAAGTTTGAGACCAACGAAGAGAGATTTGGTCCAAGAATCATCCAACTTCACCAAGTTCGTCCATTTTGGTCTTTCTTCGTTTCGACTAGCTTCAAAGTGGACCGAAGCCAAATGTCTTGCAAAGATTGATGTAATATGACACAATAAACCATGTGGAGAAGTTTGAGACCAACGAAGAGAGATTTGGTCCAAGAATCATCCAACTTCACCAAGTTCGTCCATTTTGGTCTTTCTTCGTTTCGACTAGCTTCAAAGTGGACCGAAGCCAAATGTCTTGCAAAGATTGATGTAATATGACACAATAAACCATGTGGAGAAGTTTGAGACCAACGAAGAGAGATTTGGTCCAAGAATCATCCAACTTCACCAAGTTCGTCCATTTTGGTCTTTCTTCGTTTCGACTAGCTTCAAAGTGGACCGAAGCCAAATGTCTTGCAAAGATTGATGTAATATGACACAATAAACCATGTGGAGAAGTTTGAGACCAACGAAGAGAGATTTGGTCCAAGAATCATCCAACTTCACCAAGTTCGTCCATTTTGGTCTTTCTTCGTTTCGACTAGCTTCAAAGTGGACCGAAGCCAAATGTCTTGCAAAGATTGATGTAATATGACACAATAAACCATGTGGAGAAGTTTGAGACCAACGAAGAGAGATTTGGTCCAAGAATCATCCAACTTCACCAAGTTCGTCCATTTTGGTCTTTCTTCGTTTCGACTAGCTTCAAAGTGGACCGAAGCCAAATGTCTTGCAAAGATTGATGTAATATGACACAATAAACCATGTGGAGAAGTTTGAGACCAACGAAGAGAGATTTGGTCCAAGAATCATCCAACTTCACCAAGTTCGTCCATTTTGGTCTTTCTTCGTTTCGACTAGCTTCAAAGTGGACCGAAGCCAAATGTCTTGCAAAGATTGATGTAATATGACACAATAAACCATGTGGAGAAGTTTGAGACCAACGAAGAGAGATTTGGTCCAAGAATCATCCAACTTCACCAAGTTCGTCCATTTTGGTCTTTCTTCGTTTCGACTAGCTTCAAAGTGGACCGAAGCCAAATGTCTTGCAAAGATTGATGTAATATGACACAATAAACCATGTGGAGAAGTTTGAGACCAACGAAGAGAGATTTGGTCCAAGAATCATCCAACTTCACCAAGTTCGTCCATTTTGGTCTTTCTTCGTTTCGACTAGCTTCAAAGTGGACCGAAGCCAAATGTCTTGCAAAGATTGATGTAATATGACACAATAAACCATGTGGAGAAGTTTGAGACCAACGAAGAGAGATTTGGTCCAAGAATCATCCAACTTCACCAAGTTCGTCCATTTTGGTCTTTCTTCGTTTCGACTAGCTTCAAAGTGGACCGAAGCCAAATGTCTTGCAAAGATTGATGTAATATGACACAATAAACCATGTGGAGAAGTTTGAGACCAACGAAGAGAGATTTGGTCCAAGAATCATCCAACTTAACCAAGTTCGTCCATTTTGGTCTTTCTTCGTTTCGACTAGCTTCAAAGTGGACCGAAGCCAAATGTCTTGCAAAGATTGATGTAATATGACACAATAAACCATGTGGAGAAGTTTGAGACCAACGAAGAGAGATTTGGTCCAAGAATCATCCAACTTAACCAAGTTCGTCCATTTTGGTCTTTCTTCTTTCGACTATTTTCGAAGTGGACCGAAGCCAAATGTTTGCAAAGATTGATGTAATATGACACAATAAACCATGTGGAGAAGTTTGAGACCAACGAAGAGAGATTTGGTCAAGAATCATCAACTTAACCAGGTTCGTCCATTTTGGTCTTTCTTCGTTTCGACTAGCTTCGAAGTGGACCGAAGCCAAATGTCTTGCAAAGATTGATGTAATATGACACAATAAACCATGTGGAGAAGTTTGAGACCAACGAAGAGAGATTTGGTCCAAGAATCATCCAACTTAACCAGGTTCGTCCATTTTGGTCTTTCTTCTTTCGACTATTTCGAAGTAGACCGAAGCCAAATGTCTTGCAAAGATTGATGTAATATGACACAATAAACCATGTGGAGAAGTTTGAGACCAACGAAGAGAGATTTGGTCCAAGAATCATCCAACTTAACCAGGTTCGTCCATTTTGGTCTTTCTTCCTTTCGACTATTTTCGAAGTGGACCGAAGCCAAATGTCTTGCAAAGATTGATGTAATATGACACAATAAACCATGTGGAGAAGTTTGAGACCAACGAAGAGAGATTTGGTCAAGAATCATCCAACTAAACCAGGTTCGTCCATTTTGGTCTTTCTTCCTTTCGACTATTTTCGAAGTGGACCGAAGCCAAATGTGTTGCAAAGATTGATGTAATATGACACAATAAACCATGTGGAGAAGTTTGAGACCAACGAAGAGAGATTTGGTCAAGAATCATCCAACTTAACCAGGTTCGTCCATTTTGGTCTTTCTTCGTTTCGACTAGCTTCGAAGTGGACCGAAGCCAAATGTCTTGCAAAGATTGATGTAATATGACACAATAAACCATGTGGAGAAGTTTGAGACCAACGAAGAGAGATTTGGTCCAAGAATCATCCAACTTAACCAAGTTCGTCCATTTTGGTCTTTCTTCCTTTCGACTATTTTCGAAGTGGACCGAAGCCAAATGTCTTGCAAAGATTGATGTAATATGACACAATAAACCATGTGGAGAAGTTTGAGACCAACGAAGAGAGATTTGGTCCAAGAATCATCCAACTTAACCAAGTTCGTCCATTTTGGTCTTTCTTCGTTTCGACTAGCTTCGAAGTGGACCGAAGCCAAATGTCTTGCAAAGATTGATGTAATATGACACAATAAACCATGTGGAGAAGTTTGAGACCAACGAAGAGAGATTTGGTCCAAGAATCATCCAACTTAACCAAGTTCGTCCATTTTGGTCTTTCTTCGTTTCGACTAGCTTCGAAGTGGACCGAAGCCAAATGTCTTGCAAAGATTGATGTAATATGACACAATAAACCATGTGGAGAAGTTTGAGACCAACGAAGAGAGATTTGGTCCAAGAATCATCCAACTTAACCAAGTTCGTCCATTTTGGTCTTTCTTGTTTCGACTATTTTCGAATTGGACCGAAGCCAAATGTCTTGCAAAGATTGATGTAATATGACACAATAAACCATGTGGAGAAGTTTGAGACCAACGAAGAGAGATTTGGTCCAAGAATCATCCAACTTAACCAAGTTCGTCCATTTTGGTCTTTCTTCCTTTCGACTATTTCGAAGTGGACCGAAGCCAAATGTCTTGCAAAGATTGATGTAATATGACACAATAAACCATGTGGAGAAGTTTGAGACCAACGAAGAGAGATTTGGTCAAGAATCATCCAACTTAACCAGTTCGTCCATTTTGGTCTTTCTTCGTTTCGACTAGCTTCGAAGTGGACCGAAGCCAAATGTCTTGCAAAGATTGATGTAATATGACACAATAAACCATGTGGAGAAGTTTGAGACCAACGAAGAGAGATTTGGTCCAAGAATCATCCAACTTAACCAAGTTCGTCCATTTTGGTCTTTCTTCCTTTCGACTATTTTCGAATTGGACCGAAGCCAAATGTCTTGCAAAGATTGATGTAATATGACACAATAAACCATGTGGAGAAGTTTGAGACCAACGAAGAGAGATTTGGTCCAAGAATCATCCAACTTAACCAAGTTCGTCCATTTTGGTCTTTCTTCCTTTCGACTATTTTCGAAGTGGACCGAAGCCAAATGTCTTGCAAAGATTGATGTAATATGACACAATAAACCATGTGGAGAAGTTTGAGACCAACGAAGAGAGATTTGGTCAAGAATCATCCAACTTAACCAAGTTCGTCCATTTTGGTCTTTCTTCGTTTCGACTAGCTTCGAAGTGGACCGAAGCCAAATGTCTTGCAAAGATTGATGTAATATGACACAATAAACCATGTGGAGAAGTTTGAGACCAACGAAGAGAGATTTGGTCAAGAATCATCCAACTTAACCAGGTTCGTCCATTTTGGTCTTTCTTCGTTTCGACTAGCTTCGAAGTGGACCGAAGCCAAATGTGTTGCAAAGATTGATGTAATATGACACAATAAACCATGTGGAGAAGTTTGAGACCAACGAAGAGAGATTTGGTCCAAGAATCATCCAACTTAACAAGTTCGTCCATTTTGGTCTTTCTTCGTTTCGACTAGCTTCGAAGTGGACCGAAGCCAAATGTCTTGCAAAGATTGATGTAATATGACACAATAAACCATGTGGAGAAGTTTGAGACCAACGAAGAGAGATTTGGTCCAAGAATCATCCAACTTAACCAGTTCGTCCATTTTGGTCTTTCTTCCTTTCGACTAGCTTCGAAGTGGACCGAAGCCAAATGTCTTGCAAAGATTGATGTAATATGACACAATAAACCATGTGGAGAAGTTTGAGACCAACGAAGAGAGATTTGGTCCAAGAATCATCCAACTTAACCAGGTTCGTCCATTTTGGTCTTTCTTCGTTTCGACTAGCTTCGAAGTGGACCGAAGCCAAATGTCTTGCAAAGATTGATGTAATATGACACAATAAACCATGTGGAGAAGTTTGAGACCAACGAAGAGAGATTTGGTCCAAGAATCATCCAACTTAACCAAGTTCGTCCATTTTGGTCTTTCTTCGTTTCGACTAGCTTCGAAGTGGACCGAAGCCAAATGTCTTGCAAAGATTGATGTAATATGACACAATAAACCATGTGGAGAAGTTTGAGACCAACGAAGAGAGATTTGGTCCAAGAATCATCCAACTTAACCAGTTCGTCCATTTTGGTCTTTCTTCCTTTCGACTATTTTCGAAGTGGACCGAAGCCAAATGTCTTGCAAAGATTGATGTAATATGACACAATAAACCATGTGGAGAAGTTTGAGACCAACGAAGAGAGATTTGGTCCAAGAATCATCCAACTTAACCAAGTTCGTCCATTTTGGTCTTTCTTCGTTTCGACTAGCTTCGAAGTGGACCGAAGCCAAATGTCTTGCAAAGATTGATGTAATATGACACAATAAACCATGTGGAGAAGTTTGAGACCAACGAAGAGAGATTTGGTCCAAGAATCATCCAACTTAACCAAGTTCGTCCATTTTGGTCTTTCTTCTTTCGACTAGCTTCGAAGTGGACCGAAGCCAAATGTGTTGCAAAGATTGATGTAATATGACACAATAAACCATGTGGAGAAGTTTGAGACCAACGAAGAGAGATTTGGTCCAAGAATCATCCAACTTAACCAAGTTCGTCCATTTTGGTCTTTCTTCGTTTCGACTAGCTTCAAAGGACCGAAGCCAAATGTCTTGCAAAGATTGATGTAATATGACACAATAAACCATGTGGAGAAGTTTGAGACCAACGAAGAGAGATTTGGTCCAAGAATCATCCAACTTAACCAGGTTCGTCCATTTTGGTCTTTCTTCCTTTCGACTATTTTCGAAGTGGACCGAAGCCAAATGTTTGCAAAGATTGATGTAATATGACACAATAAACCATGTGGAGAAGTTTGAGACCAACGAAGAGAGATTTGGTCAAGAATCATCCAACTTAACCAGGTTCGTCCATTTTGGTCTTTCTTCCTTTCGACTATTTTCGAAGTGGACCGAAGCCAAATGTCTTGCAAAGATTGATGTAATATGACACAATAAACCATGTGGAGAAGTTTGAGACCAACGAAGAGAGATTTGGTCCAAGAATCATCCAACTTAACCAGTTCGTCCATTTTGGTCTTTCTTCGTTTCGACTAGCTTCGAAGTGGACCGAAGCCAAATGTCTTGCAAAGATTGATGTAATATGACACAATAAACCATGTGGAGAAGTTTGAGACCAACGAAGAGAGATTTGGTCCAAGAATCATCCAACTTAACCAGGTTCGTCCATTTTGGTCTTTCTTCCTTTCGACTATTTTCGAATGGACCGAAGCCAAATGTCTTGCAAAGATTGATGTAATATGACACAATAAACCATGTGGAGAAGTTTGAGACCAACGAAGAGAGATTTGGTCAAGAATCATCCAACTAAACCAGGTTCGTCCATTTTGGTCTTTCTTCCTTTCGACTATTTTCGAAGTGGACCGAAGCCAAATGTGTTGCAAAGATTGATGTAATATGACACAATAAACCATGTGGAGAAGTTTGAGACCAACGAAGAGAGATTTGGTCCAAGAATCATCCAACTTAACCAAGTTCGTCCATTTTGGTCTTTCTTCCTTTCGACTATTTTCGAAGTGGACCGAAGCCAAATGTCTTGCAAAGATTGATGTAATATGACACAATAAACCATGTGGAGAAGTTTGAGACCAACGAAGAGAGATTTGGTCAAGAATCATCCAACTTAACCAGGTTCGTCCATTTTGGTCTTTTTTCGTTTCGACTAGCTTTGAAGTGGACCGAAGCCAAATGTCTTGCAAAGATTGATGTAATATGACACAATAAACCATGTGGAGAAGTTTGAGACCAACGAAGAGAGATTTGGTCCAAGAATCATCCAACTTAACCAGGTTCGTCCATTTTGGTCTTTCTTCCTTTCGACTATTTTCGAAGTGGACCGAAGCCAAATGTGTTGCAAAGATTGATGTAATATGACACAATAAACCATGTGGAGAAGTTTGAGACCAACGAAGAGAGATTTGGTCAAGAATCATCCAACTTAACCAGGTTCGTCCATTTTGGTCTTTCTTCGTTTCGACTAGCTTCGAAGTGGACCGAAGCCAAATGTCTTGCAAAGATTGATGTAATATGACACAATAAACCATGTGGAGAAGTTTGAGACCAACGAAGAGAGATTTGGTCCAAGAATCATCCAACTTAACCAGGTTCGTCCATTTTGGTCTTTCTTCGTTTCGACTAGCTTCGAAGTGGACCGAAGCCAAATGTCTTGCAAAGATTGATGTAATATGACACAATAAACCATGTGGAGAAGTTTGAGACCAACGAAGAGAGATTTGGTCCAAGAATCATCCAACTTAACCAGGTTCGTCCATTTTGGTCTTTCTTCGTTTCGACTAGCTTCGAAGTGGACCGAAGCCAAATGTCTTGCAAAGATTGATGTAATATGACACAATAAACCATGTGGAGAAGTTTGAGACCAACGAAGAGAGATTTGGTCCAAGAATCATCCAACTTAACCAAGTTCGTCCATTTTGGTCTTTCTTCCTTTCGACTATTTTCGAAGTGGACCGAAGCCAAATGTCTTGCAAAGATTGATGTAATATGACACAATAAACCATGTGGAGAAGTTTGAGACCAACGAAGAGAGATTTGGTCCAAGAATCATCCAACTTACCAAGTTCGTCCATTTTGGTCTTTCTTCCTTTCGACTATTTTCGAAGTGGACCGAAGCCAAATGTCTTGCAAAGATTGATGTAATATGACACAATAAACCATGTGGAGAAGTTTGAGACCAACGAAGAGAGATTTGGTCCAAGAATCATCCAACTTAACCAGGTTCGTCCATTTTGGTCTTTCTTCCTTTCGACTAGCTTCGAAGTGGACCGAAGCCAAATGTCTTGCAAAGATTGATGTAATATGACACAATAAACCATGTGGAGAAGTTTGAGACCAACGAAGAGAGATTTGGTCCAAGAATCATCCAACTTAACCAGGTTCGTCCATTTTGGTCTTTCTTCCTTTCGACTATTTTCGAATTGGACCGAAGCCAAATGTCTTGCAAAGATTGATGTAATATGACACAATAAACCATGTGGAGAAGTTTGAGACCAACGAAGAGAGATTTGGTCAAGAATCATCCAACTTAACCAGGTTCGTCCATTTTGGTCTTTCTTCCTTTCGACTATTTTCGAAGTGGACCGAAGCCAAATGTCTTGCAAAGATTGATGTAATATGACACAATAAACCATGTGGAGAAGTTTGAGACCAACGAAGAGAGATTTGGTCCAAGAATCATCCAACTTAACCAAGTTCGTCCATTTTGGTCTTTCTTCCGTTTCGACTATTTTCGAAGTGGACCGAAGCCAAATGTCTTGCAAAGATTGATGTAATATGACACAATAAACCATGTGGAGAAGTTTGAGACCAACGAAGAGAGATTTGGTCAAGAATCATCCAACTTAACCAGGTTCGTCCATTTTGGTCTTTTTTCGTTTCGACTAGCTTCGAAGTGGACCGAAGCCAAATGTCTTGCAAAGATTGATGTAATATGACACAATAAACCATGTGGAGAAGTTTGAGACCAACGAAGAGAGATTTGGTCCAAGAATCATCCAACTTAACCAGTTCGTCCATTTTGGTCTTTCTTCCTTTCGACTATTTTCGAAGTGGACCGAAGCCAAATGTCTTGCAAAGATTGATGTAATATGACACAATAAACCATGTGGAGAAGTTTGAGACCAACGAAGAGAGATTTGGTCAAGAATCATCCAACTTAACCAGGTTCGTCCATTTTGGTCTTTTTTCGTTTCGACTAGCTTTGAAGTGGACCGAAGCCAAATGTCTTGCAAAGATTGATGTAATATGACACAATAAACCATGTGGAGAAGTTTGAGACCAACGAAGAGAGATTTGGTCCAAGAATCATCCAACTTAACCAGGTTCGTCCATTTTGGTCTTTCTTCCTTTCGACTATTTTCGAAGTGGACCGAAGCCAAATGTCTTGCAAAGATTGATGTAATATGACACAATAAACCATGTGGAGAAGTTTGAGACCAACGAAGAGAGATTTGGTCCAAGAATCATCCAACTTAACCAGTTCGTCCATTTTGGTCTTTCTTCCTTTCGACTATTTTCAAAGTGGACCGAAGCCAAATGTCTTGCAAAGATTGATGTAATATGACACAATAAACCATGTGGAGAAGTTTGAGACCAACGAAGAGAGATTTGGTCCAAGAATCATCCAACTTAACCAAGTTCGTCCATTTTGGTCTTTCTTCGTTTCGACTAGCTTCGAAGTGGACCGAAGCCAAATGTCTTGCAAAGATTGATGTAATATGACACAATAAACCATGTGGAGAAGTTTGAGACCAACGAAGAGAGATTTGGTCCAAGAATCATCCAACTTAACCAAGTTCGTCCATTTTGGTCTTTCTTCTTTCGACTATTTTCGAATTGGACCGAAGCCAAATGTCTTGCAAAGATTGATGTAATATGACACAATAAACCATGTGGAGAAGTTTGAGACCAACGAAGAGAGATTTGGTCCAAGAATCATCCAACTTAACCAGGTTCGTCCATTTTGGTCTTTCTTCCTTTCGACTAGCTTCGAAGTGGACCGAAGCCAAATGTCTTGCAAAGATTGATGTAATATGACACAATAAACCATGTGGAGAAGTTTGAGACCAACGAAGAGAGATTTGGTCCAAGAATCATCCAACTTAACCAGTTCGTCCATTTTGGTCTTTCTTCCTTTCGACTATTTTCGAAGTGGACCGAAGCCAAATGTCTTGCAAAGATTGATGTAATATGACACAATAAACCATGTGGAGAAGTTTGAGACCAACGAAGAGAGATTTGGTCCAAGAATCATCCAACTTAACCAGGTTCGTCCATTTTGGTCTTTCTTCCTTTCGACTATTTTCAAAGTGGACCGAAGCCAAATGTCTTGCAAAGATTGATGTAATATGACACAATAAACCATGTGGAGAAGTTTGAGACCAACGAAGAGAGATTTGGTCCAAGAATCATCCAACTTAACCAAGTTCGTCCATTTTGGTCTTTCTTCGTTTCGACTAGCTTCGAAGTGGACCGAAGCCAAATGTCTTGCAAAGATTGATGTAATATGACACAATAAACCATGTGGAGAAGTTTGAGACCAACGAAGAGAGATTTGGTCCAAGAATCATCCAACTTAACCAAGTTCGTCCATTTTGGTCTTTCTTCCTTTCGACTATTTTCGAAGTGGACCGAAGCCAAATGTCTTGCAAAGATTGATGTAATATGACACAATAAACCATGTGGAGAAGTTTGAGACCAACGAAGAGAGATTTGGTCCAAGAATCATCCAACTTAACCAGGTTCGTCCATTTTGGTCTTTCTTCCTTTCGACTAGCTTCGAAGTGGACCGAAGCCAAATGTCTTGCAAAGATTGATGTAATATGACACAATAAACCATGTGGAGAAGTTTGAGACCAACGAAGAGAGATTTGGTCCAAGAATCATCCAACTTAACCAGTTCGTCCATTTTGGTCTTTCTTCCTTTCGACTATTTTCAAAGTGGACCGAAGCCAAATGTCTTGCAAAGATTGATGTAATATGACACAATAAACCATGTGGAGAAGTTTGAGACCAACGAAGAGAGATTTGGTCCAAGAATCATCCAACTTAACCAAGTTCGTCCATTTTGGTCTTTCTTCGTTTCGACTAGCTTCGAAGTGGACCGAAGCCAAATGTCTTGCAAAGATTGATGTAATATGACACAATAAACCATGTGGAGAAGTTTGAGACCAACGAAGAGAGATTTGGTCCAAGAATCATCCAACTTAACCAAGTTCGTCCATTTTGGTCTTTCTTCCTTTCGACTATTTTCGAATTGGACCGAAGCCAAATGTCTTGCAAAGATTGATGTAATATGACACAATAAACCATGTGGAGAAGTTTGAGACCAACGAAGAGAGATTTGGTCCAAGAATCATCCAACTTAACCAGGTTCGTCCATTTTGGTCTTTCTTCCTTTCGACTAGCTTCGAAGTGGACCGAAGCCAAATGTCTTGCAAAGATTGATGTAATATGACACAATAAACCATGTGGAGAAGTTTGAGACCAACGAAGAGAGATTTGGTCCAAGAATCATCCAACTTAACCAGGTTCGTCCATTTTGGTCTTTCTTCCTTTCGACTATTTTCGAAGTGGACCGAAGCCAAATGTCTTGCAAAGATTGATGTAATATGACACAATAAACCATGTGGAGAAGTTTGAGACCAACGAAGAGAGATTTGGTCAAGAATCATCCAACTAAACCAGTTCGTCCATTTTGGTCTTTCTTCCTTTCGACTATTTTCGAAGTGGACCGAAGCCAAATGTCTTGCAAAGATTGATGTAATATGACACAATAAACCATGTGGAGAAGTTTGAGACCAACGAAGAGAGATTTGGTCCAAGAATCATCCAACTTAACCAAGTTCGTCCATTTTGGTCTTTCTTCCTTTCGACTATTTTCGAAGTGGACCGAAGCCAAATGTCTTGCAAAGATTGATGTAATATGACACAATAAACCATGTGGAGAAGTTTGAGACCAACGAAGAGAGATTTGGTCCAAGAATCATCCAACTTAACCAAGTTCGTCCATTTTGGTCTTTCTTCCTTTCGACTATTTTCGAATTGGACCGAAGCCAAATGTCTTGCAAAGATTGATGTAATATGACACAATAAACCATGTGGAGAAGTTTGAGACCAACGAAGAGAGATTTGGTCCAAGAATCATCCAACTTAACCAGGTTCGTCCATTTTGGTCTTTCTTCCTTTCGACTAGCTTCGAAGTGGACCGAAGCCAAATGTCTTGCAAAGATTGATGTAATATGACACAATAAACCATGTGGAGAAGTTTGAGACCAACGAAGAGAGATTTGGTCCAAGAATCATCCAACTTAACCAGGTTCGTCCATTTTGGTCTTTCTTCCTTTCGACTATTTTCAAAGTGGACCGAAGCCAAATGTCTTGCAAAGATTGATGTAATATGACACAATAAACCATGTGGAGAAGTTTGAGACCAACGAAGAGAGATTTGGTCCAAGAATCATCCAACTTAACCAAGTTCGTCCATTTTGGTCTTTCTTCGTTTCGACTAGCTTCGAAGTGGACCGAAGCCAAATGTGTTGCAAAGATTGATGTAATATGACACAATAAACCATGTGGAGAAGTTTGAGACCAACGAAGAGAGATTTGGTCCAAGAATCATCCAACTTAACCAAGTTCGTCCATTTTGGTCTTTCTTCCTTTCGACTATTTTCGAAGTGGACCGAAGCCAAATGTCTTGCAAAGATTGATGTAATATGACACAATAAACCATGTGGAGAAGTTTGAGACCAACGAAGAGAGATTTGGTCCAAGAATCATCCAACTTAACCAGTTCGTCCATTTTGGTCTTTCTTCCTTTCGACTAGCTTCGAAGTGGACCGAAGCCAAATGTCTTGCAAAGATTGATGTAATATGACACAATAAACCATGTGGAGAAGTTTGAGACCAACGAAGAGAGATTTGGTCCAAGAATCATCCAACTTAACCAGGTTCGTCCATTTTGGTCTTTCTTCCTTTCGACTATTTTCGAATTGGACCGAAGCCAAATGTCTTGCAAAGATTGATGTAATATGACACAATAAACCATGTGGAGAAGTTTGAGACCAACGAAGAGAGATTTGGTCAACGAATCATCCAACTAAACCAGGTTCGTCCATTTTGGTCTTTCTTCCTTTCGACTATTTTCGAAGTGGACCGAAGCCAAATGTCTTGCAAAGATTGATGTAATATGACACAATAAACCATGTGGAGAAGTTTGAGACCAACGAAGAGAGATTTGGTCCAAGAATCATCCAACTTAACCAAGTTCGTCCATTTTGGTCTTTCTTCTTTCGACTATTTTCGAAGTGGACCGAAGCCAAATGTCTTGCAAAGATTGATGTAATATGACACAATAAACCATGTGGAGAAGTTTGAGACCAACGAAGAGAGATTTGGTCCAAGAATCATCCAACTTAACCAAGTTCGTCCATTTTGGTCTTTCTTCCTTTCGACTATTTTCGAATTGGACCGAAGCCAAATGTCTTGCAAAGATTGATGTAATATGACACAATAAACCATGTGGAGAAGTTTGAGACCAACGAAGAGAGATTTGGTCAAGAATCATCCAACTAAACCAGGTTCGTCCATTTTGGTCTTTCTTCGTTTCGACTAGCTTCAAAGTGGACCGAAGCCAAATGTCTTGCAAAGATTGATGTAATATGACACAATAAACCATGTGGAGAAGTTTGAGACCAACGAAGAGAGATTTGGTCCAAGAATCATCCAACTTAACCAAGTTCGTCCATTTTGGTCTTTCTTCGTTTCGACTAGCTTCGAAGTGGACCGAAGCCAAATGTCTTGCAAAGATTGATGTAATATGACACAATAAACCATGTGGAGAAGTTTGAGACCAACGAAGAGAGATTTGGTCCAAGAATCATCCAACTTAACCAAGTTCGTCCATTTTGGTCTTTCTTCGTTTCGACTAGCTTCAAAGTGGACCGAAGCCAAATGTCTTGCAAAGATTGATGTAATATGACACAATAAACCATGTGGAGAAGTTTGAGACCAACGAAGAGAGATTTGGTCCAAGAATCATCCAACTTAACCAGGTTCGTCCATTTTGGTCTTTCTTCCTTTCGACTATTTTCGAAGTGGACCGAAGCCAAATGTTTGCAAAGATTGATGTAATATGACACAATAAACCATGTGGAGAAGTTTGAGACCAACGAAGAGAGATTTGGTCAAGAATCATCCAACTTAACCAGGTTCGTCCATTTTGGTCTTTCTTCCTTTCGACTATTTTCGAAGTGGACCGAAGCCAAATGTCTTGCAAAGATTGATGTAATATGACACAATAAACCATGTGGAGAAGTTTGAGACCAACGAAGAGAGATTTGGTCCAAGAATCATCCAACTTAACCAGGTTCGTCCATTTTGGTCTTTCTTCGTTTCGACTAGCTTCGAAGTGGACCGAAGCCAAATGTCTTGCAAAGATTGATGTAATATGACACAATAAACCATGTGGAGAAGTTTGAGACCAACGAAGAGAGATTTGGTCCAAGAATCATCCAACTTAACCAGGTTCGTCCATTTTGGTCTTTCTTCCTTTCGACTATTTTCGAAGTGGACCGAAGCCAAATGTCTTGCAAAGATTGATGTAATATGACACAATAAACCATGTGGAGAAGTTTGAGACCAACGAAGAGAGATTTGGTCAACGAATCATCCAACTAAACCAGGTTCGTCCATTTTGGTCTTTCTTCCTTTCGACTATTTTCGAAGTGGACCGAAGCCAAATGTGTTGCAAAGATTGATGTAATATGACACAATAAACCATGTGGAGAAGTTTGAGACCAACGAAGAGAGATTTGGTCCAAGAATCATCCAACTTAACCAAGTTCGTCCATTTTGGTCTTTCTTCCTTTCGACTATTTTCGAAGTGGACCGAAGCCAAATGTGTTGCAAAGATTGATGTAATATGACACAATAAACCATGTGGAGAAGTTTGAGACCAACGAAGAGAGATTTGGTCCAAGAATCATCCAACTTAACCAAGTTCGTCCATTTTGGTCTTTCTTCGTTTCGACTATTTTCGAAGTGGACCGAAGCCAAATGTCTTGCAAAGATTGATGTAATATGACACAATAAACCATGTGGAGAAGTTTGAGACCAACGAAGAGAGATTTGGTCCAAGAATCATCCAACTTAACCAGGTTCGTCCATTTTGGTCTTTCTTCCTTTCGACTATTTTCGAAGTGGACCGAAGCCAAATGTCTTGCAAAGATTGATGTAATATGACACAATAAACCATGTGGAGAAGTTTGAGACCAACGAAGAGAGATTTGGTCAAGAATCATCCAACTTAACCAGGTTCGTCCATTTTGGTCTTTCTTCGTTTCGACTAGCTTCGAAGTGGACCGAAGCCAAATGTCTTGCAAAGATTGATGTAATATGACACAATAAACCATGTGGAGAAGTTTGAGACCAACGAAGAGAGATTTGGTCCAAGAATCATCCAACTTAACCAGGTTCGTCCATTTTGGTCTTTCTTCGTTTCGACTAGCTTCGAAGTGGACCGAAGCCAAATGTCTTGCAAAGATTGATGTAATATGACACAATAAACCATGTGGAGAAGTTTGAGACCAACGAAGAGAGATTTGGTCCAAGAATCATCCAACTTAACCAAGTTCGTCCATTTTGGTCTTTCTTTGTTTCGACTAGCTTCGAAGTGGACCGAAGCCAAATGTCTTGCAAAGATTGATGTAATATGACACAATAAACCATGTGGAGAAGTTTGAGACCAACGAAGAGAGATTTGGTCCAAGAATCATCCAACTTAACCAGGTTCGTCCATTTTGGTCTTTCTTCCTTTCGACTATTTTCGAAGTGGACCGAAGCCAAATGTGTTGCAAAGATTGATGTAATATGACACAATAAACCATGTGGAGAAGTTTGAGACCAACGAAGAGAGATTTGGTCCAAGAATCATCCCACTTAACCAAGTTCGTCCATTTTGGTCTTTCTTCCTTTCGACTATTTTCGAAGTGGACCGAAGCCAAATGTGTTGCAAAGATTGATGTAATATGACACAATAAACCATGTGGAGAAGTTTGAGACCAACGAAGAGAGATTTGGTCAACGAATCATCAAACTTAACCAGGTTCGTCCATTTTGGTCTTTCTTCGTTTCGACTAGCTTCGAAGTGGACCGAAGCCAAATGTCTTGCAAAGATTGATGTAATATGACACAATAAACCATGTGGAGAAGTTTGAGACCAACGAAGAGAGATTTGGTCCAAGAATCATCCAACTTAACCAAGTTCGTCCATTTTGGTCTTTCTTCGTTTCGACTAGCTTCGAAGTGGACCGAAGCCAAATGTCTTGCAAAGATTGATGTAATATGACACAATAAACCATGTGGAGAAGTTTGAGACCAACGAAGAGAGATTTGGTCCAAGAATCATCCACTTACCAAGTTCGTCCATTTTGGTCTTTCTTCCTTTCGACTATTTTCGAAGTGGACCGAAGCCAAATGTGTTGCAAAGATTGATGTAATATGACACAATAAACCATGTGGAGAAGTTTGAGACCAACGAAGAGAGATTTGGTCAAGAATCATCCAACTTAACCAGGTTCGTCCATTTTGGTCTTTCTTTATTTCGACTAGCTTCGAACTGGACCGAAGCCAAATGTCTTGCAAAGATTGATGTAATATGACACAATAAACCATGTGGAGAAGTTTGAGACCAACGAAGAGAGATTTGGTCCAAGAATCATCCAACTTAACCAAGTTCGTCCATTTTGGTCTTTCTTTGTTTCGACTATTTTCGAAGTGGACCGAAGCCAAATGTGTTGCAAAGATTGATGTAATATGACACAATAAACCATGTGGAGAAGTTTGAGACCAACGAAGAGAGATTTGGTCCAAGAATCATCCCACTTACCAAGTTCGTCCATTTTGGTCTTTCTTCCTTTCGACTATTTTCGAAGTGGACCGAAGCCAAATGTGTTGCAAAGATTGATGTAATATGACACAATAAACCATGTGGAGAAGTTTGAGACCAACGAAGAGAGATTTGGTCCAAGAATCATCCAACTTAACCAGGTTCGTCCATTTTGGTCTTTCTTCCTTTCGACTATTTTCGAAGTGGACCGAAGCCAAATGTGTTGCAAAGATTGATGTAATATGACACAATAAACCATGTGGAGAAGTTTGAGACCAACGAAGAGAGATTTGGTCCAAGAATCATCCAACTTAACCAAGTTCGTCCATTTTGGTCTTTCTTTGTTTCGACTAGCTTCGAAGTGGACCGAAGCCAAATGTCTTGCAAAGATTGATGTAATATGACACAATAAACCATGTGGAGAAGTTTGAGACCAACGAAGAGAGATTTGGTCAAGAATCATCAACTTAACCAGGTTCGTCCATTTTGGTCTTTCTTCGTTTCGACTAGCTTCGAAGTGGACCGAAGCCAAATGTCTTGCAAAGATTGATGTAATATGACACAATAAACCATGTGGAGAAGTTTGAGACCAACGAAGAGAGATTTGGTCCAAGAATCATCCAACTTAACCAGGTTCGTCCATTTTGGTCTTTCTTCGTTTCGACTAGCTTCGAAGTGGACCGAAGCCAAATGTCTTGCAAAGATTGATGTAATATGACACAATAAACCATGTGGAGAAGTTTGAGACCAACGAAGAGAGATTTGGTCCAAGAATCATCCAACTTAACCAAGTTCGTCCATTTTGGTCTTTCTTTGTTTCGACTAGCTTCGAAGTGGACCGAAGCCAAATGTCTTGCAAAGATTGATGTAATATGACACAATAAACCATGTGGAGAAGTTTGAGACCAACGAAGAGAGATTTGGTCCAAGAATCATCCAACTTAACCAGGTTCGTCCATTTTGGTCTTTTTTTGTTTCGACTAGCTTCAAAGTGGACCGAAGCCAAATGTCTTGCAAAGATTGATGTAATATGACACAATAAACCATGTGGAGAAGTTTGAGACCAACGAAGAGAGATTTGGTCCAAGAATCATCCAACTTAACCAAGTTCGTCCATTTTGGTCTTTCTTCCTTTCGACTATTTTTGAAGTGGACCGAAGCCAAATGTGTTGCAAAGATTGATGTAATATGACACAATAAACCATGTGGAGAAGTTTGAGACCAACGAAGAGAGATTTGGTCAACGAATCATCAAACTTAACCAGGTTCGTCCATTTTGGTCTTTTTTTGTTTCGACTAGCTTCGAAGTGGACCGAAGCCAAATGTCTTGCAAAGATTGATGTAATATGACACAATAAACCATGTGGAGAAGTTTGAGACCAACGAAGAGAGATTTGGTCCAAGAATCATCCAACTTAACCAGGTTCGTCCATTTTGGTCTTTTTTCCTTTCGACTATTTTCGAATTGGACCGAAGCCAAATGTCTTGCAAAGATTGATGTAATATGACACAATAAACCATGTGGAGAAGTTTGAGACCAACGAAGAGAGATTTGGTCAACGAATCATCCAACTAAACCAGGTTCGTCCATTTTGGTCTTTCTTCCTTTCGACTATTTTCGAAGTGGACCGAAGCCAAATGTGTTGCAAAGATTGATGTAATATGACACAATAAACCATGTGGAGAAGTTTGAGACCAACGAAGAGAGATTTGGTCCAAGAATCATCCAACTTAACCAAGTTCGTCCATTTTGGTCTTTCTTCCTTTCGACTATTTTCGAAGTGGACCGAAGCCAAATGTGTTGCAAAGATTGATGTAATATGACACAATAAACCATGTGGAGAAGTTTGAGACCAACGAAGAGAGATTTGGTCAACGAATCATCCAACTAAACCAGGTTCGTCCATTTTGGTCTTTTTTCGTTTCGACTAGCTTCGAACTGGACCGAAGCCAAATGTCTTGCAAAGATTGATGTAATATGACACAATAAACCATGTGGAGAAGTTTGAGACCAACGAAGAGAGATTTGGTCCAAGAATCATCCAACTAAACCAGGTTCGTCCATTTTGGTCTTTCTTCGTTTCGACTAGCTTCGAAGTGGACCGAAGCCAAATGTCTTGCAAAGATTGATGTTATATGACACAATAAACCATGTGGAGAAGTTTGAAACCAACGAAGAGAGATTTGGTCCAAGAATCATCCAACTTAACCAAGTTCGTCCATTTTGGTCTTTCTTCGTTTCGACTAGCTTCGAAGTGGACCGAAGCCAAATGTCTTGCAAAGATTAATGTAATATGACAACATAAACCATGTGGAGAAGTTTGAGACCAACGAAGAGAGATTTGGTCCAGGAATCATCCCACGTAACCAAGTTTGTCCATTTTGGTCTTTCTTCCTTTCGACTATTTTCGAAGTGGACCGAAGCCAAATGTCGTGCAAAAATTGATGTAATATGACACAATAAACCATGTGGAGAAGTTTGAGACCAACGAAGAGGGATTTGGTCCAACAATCATCCAACTTAACCAGGTTAATCCATTTTGGTCTTTTTTTGTTTCGACTAGCTTCAAAGCGCATAGAAGCCAAATGTCTTGCAAAGATTAATGTAATATGACACAATAAACCATGTGGAGAAGTTTGAGACCAACGAACAGAGATTTGGTCCAAGAATCATCCAACTTAACCAAGTTCGTCCATTTTGGTCTTTCTTCCTTTCGACTATTTTCGAAGTGGACCGAAGCCAAATGTGTTGCAAAGATTGATGTAATATGACACAATAAACCATGTGGAGAACTTTGAGACCAACGAAGAGGGATTTGGTCCAACAATCATCCAACTTAACCAGGTTAATCCATTTTGGTCTTTTTTTGTTTCGACTAGCTTCAAAGCGGATAGAAGCCAAATGTCTTGCAAAGATTAATGTAATATGACACAATAAACCATGTGGAGATGTTTGAGACCAACGAAGAGAGATTTGGTCCAGGAATCATCCCACGTAACCAAGTTCGTCCATTTTGGTCTTTCTTCCTTTCGACTATTTTTGAAGTGGACCGAAGCCAAATGTGTTGCAAAGATTGATGTAATATGACACAATAAACCATGTGGGGAAGTTTGAGACCAACGAAGGGAGATTTGGTCAACGAATCATCAAACTTAACCAGGTTCGTCCATTTTGGTCTTTCTTCGTTTCGACTAGCTTCGAACTGGACCGAAGCCAAATGTCTTGCAAAAATTGATGTAATATGACACAATAAACCATGTGGAGAAGTTTGAGACCAACGAAGAGAGATTTGGTCAACGAATCATCAAACTTAACCAGGTTCGTCCATTTTGGTCTTTTTTTGTTTCGACTAGCTTCGAACTGGACCGAAGCCAAATGTCTTGCAAAGATTAATGTAATATGACACAATAAACCATGTGGAGAAGTTTGAGACAACGAAGAGAGATTTGGTCCAAGAATCATCAAACTTAACCAGGTTCGTCCATTTTGGTCTTTTTTCCTTTCGACTATTTTCGAATTGGACCGAAGCCAAATGTCTTGCAAAGATTGATGTAATATGACACAATAAACCATGTGGAGAAGTTTGAGACCAACGAAGAGAGATTTGGTCAACGAATCATCCAACTAAACCAGGTTCGTCCATTTTGGTCTTTCTTCCTTTCGACTATTTTCGAAGTGGACCGAAGCCAAATGTGTTGCAAAGATTGATGTAATATGACACAATAAACCATGTGGAGAAGTTTGAGACCAACAAAGAGAGATTTGGTCCAAGAATCATGCAACTTAACCAAGTTCGTCCATTTTGGTCTTTCTTCCTTTCGACTATTTTCGAAGTGGACCGAAGCCAAATGTGTTGCAAAGATTGATGTAATATGACACAATAAACCATGTGGAGAAGTTTGAGACCAACGAAGAGAGATTTGGTCAACGAATCATCCAACTAAACCAGGTTCGTCCATTTTGGTCTTTTTTCGTTTCGACTAGCTTCGAACTGGACCGAAGCCAAATGTCTTGCAAAGATTGATGTAATATGACACAATAAACCATGTGGAGATGTTTGAGACCAACGAAGAGAGATTTGGTCAACGAATCATCCAACTAAACCAGGTTCGTCCATTTTGGTCTTTTTTCGTTTCGACTAGCTTCGAACTGGACCGAAGCCAAATGTCTTGCAAAGATTGATGTAATATGACACAATAAACCATGTGGAGAAGTTTGAGACCAACGAAGAGAGATTTGGTCCAAGAATCATCCAACTAAACCAGGTTCGTCCATTTTGGTCTTTCTTCGTTTCGACTAGCTTCGAAGTGGACCGAAGCCAAATGTCTTGCAAAGATTGATGTATATGACACAATAAACCATGTGGAGAAGTTTGAGACCAACGAAGAGAGATTTGGTCCAAGAATCATCCAACTTAACCAAGTTCGTCCATTTTGGTCTTTCTTCGTTTCGACTAGCTTCGAAGTGGACCGAAGCCAAATGTCTTGCAAAGATTGATGTAATATGACACATAAACCATGTGGAGAAGTTTGAGACCAACGAAGAGAGATTTGGTCCAGGAATCATCCCACTTAACCAAGTTTGTCCATTTTGGTCTTTCTTCCTTTCGACTATTTTCGAAGTGGACCGAAGCCAAATGTCGTGCAAAAATTGATGTAATATGACACAATAAACCATGTGGAGAAGTTTGAGACCAACGAAGAGGGATTTGGTCCAACAATCATCCAACTTAACCAGGTTAATCCATTTTGGTCTTTTTTTGTTTCGACTAGCTTCAAAGCGCATAGAAGCCAAATGTCTTGCAAAGATTAATGTAATATGACACAATAAACCATGTGGAGAAGTTTGAGACCAACGAAGAGAGATTTGGTCCAAGAATCATCCAACTTAACCAAGTTCGTCCATTTTGGTCTTTCTTCCTTTCGACTATTTTCGAAGTGGACCGAAGCCAAATGTGTTGCAAAGATTGATGTAATATGACACAATAAACCATGTGGAGAACTTTGAGACCAACGAAGAGGATTTGGTCCAACAATCATCCAACTTAACCAGGTTAATCCATTTTGGTCTTTTTTTGTTTCGACTAGCTTCAAAGCGAATAGAAGCCAAATGTCTTGCAAAGATTAATGTAATATGACACAATAAACCATGTGGAGAAGTTTGAGACCAACGAAGAGAGATTTGGTCCAGGAATCATCCCACTTAACCAAGTTCGTCCATTTTGGTCTTTCTTCCTTTCGACTATTTTTGAAGTGGACCGAAGCCAAATGTGTTGCAAAGATTGATGTAATATGACACAATAAACCATGTGGGAAGTTTGAGACCAACGAAGGGAGATTTGGTCAACGAATCATCAAACTTAACCAGGTTCGTCCATTTTGGTCTTTCTTCGTTTCGACTAGCTTCGAACTGGACCGAAGCCAAATGTCTTGCAAAAATTGATGTAATATGACACAATAAACCATGTGGAGAAGTTTGAGACCAACGAAGAGAGATTTGGTCAACGAATCATCAAACTTAACCAGGTTCGTCCATTTTGGTCTTTTTTTGTTTCGACTAGCTTCGAACTGGACTGAAGCCAAATGTCTTGCAAAGATTGATGTAATATGACACAATAAACCATGTGGAGAAGTTTGAGACAACGAAGAGAGATTTGGTCCAAGAATCATCAAACTTAACCAGGTTCGTCCATTTTGGTCTTTTTTCCTTTCGACTATTTTCGAATTGGACTGAAGCCAAATGTCTTGCAAAGATTGATGTAATATGACACAATAAACCATGTGGAGAAGTTTGAGACCAACGAAGAGAGATTTGGTCAACGAATCATCCAACTAAACCAGGTTCGTCCATTTTGGTCTTTCTTCCTTTCTACTATTTTCGAAGTGGACCGAAGCCAAATGTGTTGCAAAGATTGATGTAATATGACACAATAAACCATGTGGAGAAGTTTGAGACCAACAAACAGAGATTTGGTCCAAGAATCATCCAACTTAACCAAGTTCGTCCATTTTGGTCTTTTTTCGTTTCGAGTAGCTTCGAACTGGACCGAAGCCAAATGTCTTGCAAAGATTGATGTAATATGACACAATAAACCATGTGGAGAAGTTTGAGACCAACGAAGAGAGATTTGGTCCAAGAATCATCCAACTAAACCAGGTTCATCCATTTTGGTCTTTCTTCGTTTCGACTAGCTTCGAAGTGGACCGAAGCCAAATGTCTTGCAAAGATTGATGTTATATGACACAATAAACCATGTGGAGAAGTTTGAACCAACGAAGAGAGATTTGGTCCAAGAATCATCCAACTTAACCAAGTTCGTCCATTTTGCTCTTTCTTCGTTTCTACTAGCTTCGAAGTGGACCGAAGCCAAATGTCTTGCAAAGATTAATGTAATATGACACATAAACCATGTGGAGAAGTTTGAGACCAACGAAGAGAGATTTGGTCCAGGAATCATCCCACGTAACCAAGTTTGTCCATTTTGGTCTTTCTTCCTTTCGACTATTTTCGAAGTGGACCGAAGCCAAATGTCGTGCAAAAATTGATGTAATATGACACAATAAACCATGTGGAGAAGTTTCAGACCAACGAAGAGGATTTGGTCCAACAATCATCCAACTTAACCAGGTTAATCCATTTTGGTCTTTTTTTGTTTCGACTAGCTTCAAAGCGGATAGAAGCCAAATGTCTTGCAAAGATTAATGTAATATGACACAATAAACCATGTGGAGAAGTTTGAGACCAACGAACAGAGATTTGGTCCAAGAATTATCCAACTTAACCAAGTTCGTCCATTTTGGTCTTTCTTCCTTTCGACTATTTTCGAAGTGGACCGAAGCCAAATGTGTTGCAAAGATTGATGTAATATGACACAATAAACCATGTGGAGAACTTTGAGACCAACGAAGAGGGATTTGGTCCAACAATCATCCAACTTAACCAGGTTAATCCATTTTGGTCTTTTTTTGTTTCGACTAGCTTCAAAGCGGATAGAAGCCAAATGTCTTGCAAAGATTAATGTAATATGACACAATAAACCATGTGGAGATGTTTGAGACCAACGAAGAGAGATTTGGTCCAGGAATCATCCACGTAACCAAGTTCGTCCATTTTGGTCTTTCTTCCTTTCGACTATTTTTGAAGTGGACCGAAGCCAAATGTGTTGCAAAGATTGATGTAATATGACACAATAAACCATGTGGGGAAGTTTGAGACCAACGAAGGGAGATTTGGTCAACGAATCATCAAACTTAACCAGGTTCGTCCATTTTGGTCTTTCTTCGTTTCGACTAGCTTCGAACTAGACCGAAGCCAAATGTCTTGCAAATATTGATGTAATATGACACAATAAACCATGTGGAGAAGTTTGAGACCAACGAAGAGAGATTTGGTCAACGAATCATCAAACTTAACCAGGTTCGTCCATTTTGGTCTTTTTTTGTTTCGACTAGCTTCGAAGTGGACTGAAGCCAAATGTCTTGCAAAGATTGATGTAATATGACACAATAAACCATGTGGAGAAGTTTGAGACAACGAAGAGAGATTTGGTCCAAGAATCATCCAACTTAACCAGGTTAATCCATTTTGGTCTTTTTTGTTTCGACTAGCTTCAAAGCGGATAGAAGCCAAATGTCTTGCAAAGATTGATGTAATATGACACAATAAACCATGTGGAGAAGTTTGAGACCAACGAAGAGGGATTTGGTCCAACAATCATCCAACTTAACCAGGTTAATCCATTTTGGTCTTTTTTTGTTTCGACTAGCTTCAAAGCGGATAGAAGCCAAATGTCTTGCAAAGATTAATGTAATATGACACAATAAACCATGTGGAGAAGTTTGAGACCAACGAAGAGAGATTTGGTCCAGGAATCATCCCACGTAACCAAGTTCGTCCATTTTGGTCTTTCTTCCTTTCGACTATTTTCGAAGTGGACCGAAGCCAAATGTGTTGCAAAGATTGATGTAATATGACACAATAAACCATGTGGAGAAGTTTGAGACCAACGAAGAGGATTTGGTCCAACAATCATCCAACTTAACCAGGTTAATCCATTTTGGTCTTTTTTTGTTTCGACTAGCTTCAAAGCGGATAGAAGCCAAATGTCTTGCAAAGATTAATGTAATATGACACAATAAACCATGTGGAGATGTTTGAGACCAACGAAGAGAGATTTGGTCCAGGAATCATCCCACGTAACCAAGTTCGTCCATTTTGGTCTTTCTTCGTTTCGACTAGTTTCAAAGTTAACCGAAGCCAAATGTCTTGCAAAGATTGATGTAATATGACACAATAAACCATGTGGAGAAGTTTGAGACCAACAAAGAGAGATTTGGTCCAAGAATCATGCAACTTAACCAAGTTCGTCCATTTTGGTCTTTTTTCGTTTCGACTAGCTTCGAACTGGACCGAAGCCAAATGTCTTGCAAAGATTGATGTAATATGACACAATAAACCATGTGGAGAAGTTTGAGACCAACGAAGAGAGATTTGGTCCAAGAATCATCCAACTAAACCAGGTTCGTCCATTTTGGTCTTTCTTCGTTTCGACTAGCTTCGAAGTGGACCGAAGCCAAATGTGTTGCAAAGATTGATGTAATATGACACAATAAACCATGTGGAGAAGTTTGAGACCAACGAAGAGAGATTTGGTCCAAGAATCATCCAACTTAACCAAGTTCGTCCATTTTGGTCTTTCTTCGTTTCTACTAGCTTCGAAGTGGACCGAAGCCAAATGTCTCGCAAAGATTAATGTAATATGACACAATAAACCATGTGGAGAAGTTTGAGACCAACGAAGAGAGATTTGGTCCAGGAATCATCCCACGTAACCAAGTTTGTCCATTTTGGTCTTTCTTCCTTTCGACTATTTTCGAAGTGGACCGAAGCCAAATGTCGTGCAAAAATTGATGTAATATGACACAATAAACCATGTGGAGAAGTTTGAGACCAACGAAGAGGGATTTGGTCCAACAATCATCCAACTTAACCAGGTTAATCCATTTTGGTCTTTTTTTGTTTCGACTAGCTTCAAAGCGGATAGAAGCCAAATGTCTTGCAAAGATTAATGTAATATGACACAATAAACCATGTGGAGAAGTTTGAGACCAACGAACAGAGATTTGGTCCAAGAATTATCCAACTTAACCAAGTTCGTCCATTTTGGTCTTTCTTCCTTTCGACTATTTTCGAAGTGGACCGAAGCCAAATGTGTTGCAAAGATTGATGTAATATGACACAATAAACCATGTGGAGAAGTTTGAGACCAACGAAGAGGATTTGGTCCAACAATCATCCAACTTAACCAGGTTAATCCATTTTGGTCTTTTTTTGTTTCGATTAGCTTCAAAGCGGATAGAAGCCAAATGTCTTGCAAAGATTAATGTAATATGACACAATAAACCATGTGGAGAAGTTTGAGACCAACGAAGAGAGATTTGGTCCAGGAATCATCCCACGTAACCAAGTTCGTCCATTTTGGTCTTTCTTCCTTTCGACTATTTTCGAAGTGGACTGAAGCCAAATGTCTTGCAAAGATTGATGTAATATGACACAATAAACCATGTGGAGAAGTTTGAGACCAACGAAGAGAGATTTGGTCCAAGAATCATCCAACTAAACCAGGTTCGTCCATTTTGGTCTTTCTTCATTTCGACTAGCTTCGAAGTGGACCGAAGCCAAATGTCTTGCAAAGATTGATGTTATATGACACAATAAACCATGTGGAGAAGTTTGAAACCAACGAAGAGAGATTTGGTCCAAGAATCATCCAACTTAACCAAGTTCGTCCATTTTGGTCTTTCTTCGTTTCGACTAGCTTCGAAGTGGACCGAAGCCAAATGTCTTGCAAAGATTAATGTAATATGACACAATAAACCATGTGGAGAAGTTTGAGACCAACGAAGAGAGATTTGGTCAACGAATCATCCAACTAAACCAGGTTCGTCCATTTTGGTCTTTTTTCGTTTCGACTAACTTCGAACTGGACCGAAGCCAAATGTCTTGCAAAGATTGATGTAATATGACACAATAAACCATGTGGAGAAGTTTGAGACCAACGAAGGAGATTTGGTCCAGGAATCATCCCACGTAACCAAGTTCGTCCATTTTGGTCTTTCTTCCTTTCGACTATTTTCAAAGTGGACCGAAGCCAAATGTCTTGCAAAAATTGATGTAATATGACACAATAAACCATGTGGAGAAGTTTGAGACCAACGAAAAGAGATTTGGTCAACGAATCATCAAATTTAACCAGGTTCGTCCATTTTGGTCTTTCTTCCTTTCGACTATTTTCGAATTGGACCGAAGCCAAATGTGTTGCAAAGATTGATGTAATATGACACAATAAACCATGTGGAGAAGTTTGAAACCAACGAAGAGAGATTTGGTCAACGAATCATCAAACTTAACCAGGTTCGTCCATTTTGGTCTTTCTTCGTTTCGACTAGCTTCGAACTGGACCGAAGCCAAATGTCTTGCAAAGATTGATGTAATATGACACAATAAACCATGTGGAGAAGTTTGAGACCAACGAAGAGAGATTTGGTCAACGAATCATCAAACTTAACCAGGTTCGTCCATTTTGGTCTTTTTTTGTTTCGACTAGCTTCGAAGTGGACTAAAGCCAAATGTCTTGCAAAGATTGATGTAATATGACACAATAAACCATGTGGAGAAGTTTGAGACCAACGAAGAGAGATTTGGTCCAAGAATCATCCAACTTAACCAGGTTCGTCCATTTTGGTCTTTTTTTGTTTCGACTAGCTTCGAACTGGACCGAAGCCAAATGTCTTGCAAAGATTAATGTAATATGACACAATAAACCATGTGGAGAAGTTTGAGACAACGAAGAGAGATTTGGTCCAAGAATCATCCAACTTAACCAGGTTCGTCCATTTTGGTCTTTCTTCCTTTCGACTATTTTTGAATTGGACCGAAGCCAAATGTGTTGCAAAGATTGATGTAATATGACACAATAAACCATGTGGAGAAGTTTGAGACCAACGAAGAGAGATTTGGTCCAACAATCATCCAACTTAACCAGGTTCGTCCATTTTGGTCTTTTTTTGTTTCGACTAGCTTCAAAGCGGATAGAAGCCAAATGTCTTGCAAAGATTAATGTAATATGACACAATAAACCATGTGGAGATGTTTGAGACCAACGAAGAGAGATTTGGTCCAGGAATCATCCCACGTAACCAAGTTCGTCCATTTTGGTCTTTCTTCCTTTCGACTATTTTCGAAGTGGACCGAAGCCAAATGTGTTGCAAAGATTGATGTAATATGACACAATAAACCATGTGGGGAAGTTTGAGACCAACGAAGGAGATTTGGTCAAGAATCATCAAACTTAACCAGGTTCGTCCATTTTGGTCTTTCTTCATTTCGACTAGCTTCGAACTAGACCGAAGCCAAATGTCTTGCAAAGATTGATGTAATATGACACAATAAACCATGTGGAGAAGTTTGAGACCAACGAAGAGAGATTTGGTCAACGAATCATCAAACTTAACCAGGTTCGTCCATTTTGGTCTTTTTTTGTTTCGACTAGCTTCGAAGTGGACCGAAGCCAAATGTCTTGCAAAGATTGATGTAATATGACACAATAAACCATGTGGAGAAGTTTGAGACCAACGAAGAGAGATTTGGTCCAAGAATCATCCAACTTAACCAGGTTCGTCCATTTTGGTCTTTTTTTGTTTCGACTAGCTTCGAACTGGACCGAAGCCAAATGTCTTGCAAAGATTGATGTAATATGACACAATAAACCATGTGGAGAAGTTTGAGACAACGAAGAGAGATTTGGTCCAAGAATCATCCAACTTAACCAGGTTCGTCCATTTTGGTCTTTCTTCCTTTCGACTATTTTTGAATTGGACCGAAGCCAAATGTGTTGCAAAGATTGATGTAATATGACACAATAAACCATGTGGAGAAGTTTGAGACCAACGAAGAGAGATTTGGTCAACGAATCATCCAATTAAACCAGGTTCGTCCATTTTGGTCTTTTTTCGTTTCGACTAGCTTCGAAGTGGACCGAAGCCAAATGTCTTGCAAAGATTGATGTAATATGACACAATAAACCATGTGGAGAAGTTTGAGACCAACGAAGAGAGATTTGGTCCAGAATCATCCCACTTAACCAAGTTCGTCCATTTTGGTCTTTCTTCCTTTCGACTATTTTCGAAGTGGACCGAAGCCAAATGTCTTGCAAAAATTGATGTAATATGACACAATAAACCATGTGGAGAAGTTTGAGACCAACGAAAAGAGATTTGGTCAACGAATCATCAAACTTAACCAGGTTCGTCCATTTTGGTCTTTCTTCCTTTCGACTGTTTTCGAATTGGACCGAAGCCAAATGTGTTGCAAAGATTGATGTAATATGACACAATAAACCATGTGGGAAGTTTGAGACCAACGAAGAGAGATTTGGTCAACGAATCATCAAACTTAACCAGGTTCGTCCATTTTGGTCTTTCTTCGTTTCGACTAGCTTCGAAGTGGACCGAAGCCAAATGTCTTGCAAAGATTGATGTAATATGACACAATAAACCATGTGGAGAAGTTTGAGACCAACGAAGAGAGATTTGGTCCAAGAATCATCCAACTTAACCAAGTTCGTCCATTTTGGTCTTTCTTCCTTTCGACTATTTTCGAAGTGGACCGAAGCCAAATGTCTTGCAAAGATTGATGTAATATGACACAATAAACCATGTGGAGAAGTTTGAGACCAACGAAGAGAGATTTGGTCAAGAATCATCCAACTTAACCAGGTTCGTCCATTTTGGTCTTTCTTCCTTTCGACTATTTTCGAAGTGGACCGAAGCCAAATGTGTTGCAAAGATTGATGTAATATGACACAATAAACCATGTGGAGAAGTTTGAGACCAACGAAGAGAGATTTGGTCAACGAATCATCCAACTTAACCAGGTTCGTCCATTTTGGTCTTTCTTCGTTTCGACTAGCTTCGAAGTGGACCGAAGCCAAATGTCTTGCAAAGATTGATGTAATATGACACAATAAACCATGTGGAGAAGTTTGAGACCAACGAAGAGAGATTTGGTCAAGAATCATCCAACTAAACCAGGTTCGTCCATTTTGGTCTTTTTTCGTTTCGACTAGCTTCGAACTGGACCGAAGCCAAATGTCTTGCAAAGATTGATGTAATATGACACAATAAACCATGTGGAGAAGTTTGAGACCAACGAAGAGAGATTTGGTCCAAGAATCATCCAACTAAACCAGGTTCGTCCATTTTGGTCTTTCTTCGTTTCGACTAGCTTCGAAGTGGACCGAAGCCAAATGTCTTGCAAAGATTGATGTAATATGACACAATAAACCATGTGGAGAAGTTTGAGACCAACGAAGAGAGATTTGGTCCAAGAATCATCCAACTTAACCAAGTTCGTCCATTTTGGTCTTTCTTCGTTTCGACTAGCTTCGAAGTGGACCGAAGCCAAATGTCTTGCAAAGATTAATGTAATATGACACATAAACCATGTGGAGAAGTTTGAGACCAACGAAGAGAGATTTGGTCCAGGAATCATCCCACTTAACCAAGTTTGTCCATTTTGGTCTTTCTTCCTTTCGACTATTTTCGAAGTGGACCGAAGCCAAATGTCGTGCAAAGATTGATGTAATATGACACAATAAACCATGTGGAGAAGTTTGAGACCAACGAAGAGAGATTTGGTCCAACAATCATCCAACTTAACCAGGTTCGTCCATTTTGGTCTTTTTTTGTTTCGACTAGCTTCAAAGCGATAGAAGCCAAATGTCTTGCAAAGATTGATGTAATATGACACAATAAACCATGTGGAGAAGTTTGAGACCAACGAAGAGAGATTTGGTCCAAGAATCATCCAACTTAACCAAGTTCGTCCATTTTGGTCTTTCTTCCTTTCGACTATTTTCGAAGTGGACCGAAGCCAAATGTGTTGCAAAGATTGATGTAATATGACACAATAAACCATGTGGAGAAGTTTGAGACCAACGAAGAGAGATTTGGTCCAACAATCATCCAACTTAACCAGGTTCGTCCATTTTGGTCTTTTTTTGTTTCGACTAGCTTCAAAGCGGATAGAAGCCAAATGTCTTGCAAAGATTAATGTAATATGACACAATAAACCATGTGGAGAGTTTGAGACCAACGAAGAGAGATTTGGTCCAGGAATCATCCAACTTAACCAAGTTCGTCCATTTTGGTCTTTCTTCCTTTCGACTATTTTTGAAGTGGACCGAAGCCAAATGTGTTGCAAAGATTGATGTAATATGACACAATAAACCATGTGGAGAAGTTTGAGACCAACGAAGAGAGATTTGGTCAACGAATCATCAAACTTAACCAGGTTCGTCCATTTTGGTCTTTCTTCGTTTCGACTAGCTTCGAACTGGACCGAAGCCAAATGTCTTGCAAAGATTGATGTAATATGACACAATAAACCATGTGGAGAAGTTTGAGACCAACGAAGAGAGATTTGGTCAACGAATCATCAAACTTAACCAGGTTCGTCCATTTTGGTCTTTTTTTGTTTCGACTAGCTTCGAACTGGACTGAAGCCAAATGTCTTGCAAAGATTGATGTAATATGACACAATAAACCATGTGGAGAAGTTTGAGACAACGAAGAGAGATTTGGTCCAAGAATCATCAAACTTAACCAGGTTCGTCCATTTTGGTCTTTTTTCCTTTCGACTATTTTCGAATTGGACCGAAGCCAAATGTCTTGCAAAGATTGATGTAATATGACACAATAAACCATGTGGAGAAGTTTGAGACCAACGAAGAGAGATTTGGTCAACGAATCATCCAACTAAACCAGGTTCGTCCATTTTGGTCTTTCTTCCTTTCGACTATTTTCGAAGTGGACCGAAGCCAAATGTGTTGCAAAGATTGATGTAATATGACACAATAAACCATGTGGAGAAGTTTGAGACCAACGAAGAGAGATTTGGTCCAAGAATCATCCAACTTAACCAAGTTCGTCCATTTTGGTCTTTCTTCCTTTCGACTATTTTCGAAGTGGACCGAAGCCAAATGTGTTGCAAAGATTGATGTAATATGACACAATAAACCATGTGGAGAAGTTTGAGACCAACGAAGAGAGATTTGGTCAACGAATCATCCAACTAAACCAGGTTCGTCCATTTTGGTCTTTTTTCGTTTCGACTAGCTTCGAACTGGACCGAAGCCAAATGTCTTGCAAAGATTGATGTAATATGACACAATAAACCATGTGGAGAAGTTTGAGACCAACGAAGAGAGATTTGGTCAACGAATCATCCAACTAAACCAGGTTCGTCCATTTTGGTCTTTTTTCGTTTCGACTAGCTTCGAAGTGGACCGAAGCCAAATGTCTTGCAAAGATTGATGTAATATGACACAATAAACCATGTGGAGAAGTTTGAGACCAACGAAGAGAGATTTGGTCCAAGAATCATCCAACTAAACCAGGTTCGTCCATTTTGGTCTTTCTTCGTTTCGACTAGCTTCGAAGTGGACCGAAGCCAAATGTCTTGCAAAGATTGATGTAATATGACACAATAAACCATGTGGAGAAGTTTGAGACCAACGAAGAGAGATTTGGTCCAAGAATCATCCAACTTAACCAAGTTCGTCCATTTTGGTCTTTCTTCGTTTCGACTAGCTTCGAAGTGGACCGAAGCCAAATGTCTTGCAAAGATTGATGTAATATGACACATAAACCATGTGGAGAAGTTTGAGACCAACGAAGAGAGATTTGGTCCAGGAATCATCCAACTTAACCAAGTTTGTCCATTTTGGTCTTTCTTCCTTTCGACTATTTTCGAAGTGGACCGAAGCCAAATGTCGTGCAAAAATTGATGTAATATGACACAATAAACCATGTGGAGAAGTTTGAGACCAACGAAGAGAGATTTGGTCCAACAATCATCCAACTTAACCAGGTTCGTCCATTTTGGTCTTTTTTTGTTTCGACTAGCTTCAAAGCGGATAGAAGCCAAATGTCTTGCAAAGATTGATGTAATATGACACAATAAACCATGTGGAGAAGTTTGAGACCAACGAAGAGAGATTTGGTCCAAGAATCATCCAACTTAACCAAGTTCGTCCATTTTGGTCTTTCTTCCTTTCGACTATTTTCGAAGTGGACCGAAGCCAAATGTGTTGCAAAGATTGATGTAATATGACACAATAAACCATGTGGAGAAGTTTGAGACCAACGAAGAGGGATTTGGTCCAACAATCATCCAACTTAACCAGGTTCGTCCATTTTGGTCTTTTTTTGTTTCGACTAGCTTCAAAGCGGATAGAAGCCAAATGTCTTGCAAAGATTAATGTAATATGACACAATAAACCATGTGGAGAAGTTTGAGACCAACGAAGAGAGATTTGGTCCAGGAATCATCCCACGTAACCAAGTTCGTCCATTTTGGTCTTTCTTCCTTTCGACTATTTTTGAAGTGGACCGAAGCCAAATGTGTTGCAAAGATTGATGTAATATGACACAATAAACCATGTGGGGAAGTTTGAGACCAACGAAGGGAGATTTGGTCAACGAATCATCAAACTTAACCAGGTTCGTCCATTTTGGTCTTTCTTCGTTTCGACTAGCTTCGAACTGGACCGAAGCCAAATGTCTTGCAAAGATTGATGTAATATGACACAATAAACCATGTGGAGAAGTTTGAGACCAACGAAGAGAGATTTGGTCAACGAATCATCAAACTTAACCAGGTTCGTCCATTTTGGTCTTTTTTTGTTTCGACTAGCTTCGAACTGGACCGAAGCCAAATGTCTTGCAAAGATTGATGTAATATGACACAATAAACCATGTGGAGAAGTTTGAGACAACGAAGAGAGATTTGGTCCAAGAATCATCAAACTTAACCAGGTTCGTCCATTTTGGTCTTTTTTCCTTTCGACTATTTTCGAATTGGACCGAAGCCAAATGTCTTGCAAAGATTGATGTAATATGACACAATAAACCATGTGGAGAAGTTTGAGACCAACGAAGAGAGATTTGGTCAACGAATTATCCAACTAAACCAGGTTCGTCCATTTTGGTCTTTCTTCCTTTCGACTATTTTCGAAGTGGACCGAAGCCAAATGTGTTGCAAAGATTGATGTAATATGACACAATAAACCATGTGGAGAAGTTTGAGACCAACGAAGAGAGATTTGGTCCAAGAATCATCCAACTTAACCAAGTTCGTCCATTTTGGTCTTTTTTCGTTTCGACTAGCTTCGAACTGGACCGAAGCCAAATGTCTTGCAAAGATTGATGTAATATGACACAATAAACCATGTGGAGAAGTTTGAGACCAACGAAGAGAGATTTGGTCCAAGAATCATCCAACTAAACCAGGTTCGTCCATTTTGGTCTTTCTTCGTTTCGACTAGCTTCGAAGTGGACCGAAGCCAAATGTCTTGCAAAGATTGATGTTATATGACACAATAAACCATGTGGAGAAGTTTGAAACCAACGAAGAGAGATTTGGTCCAAGAATCATCCAACTTAACCAAGTTCGTCCATTTTGGTCTTTCTTCGTTTCGACTAGCTTCGAAGTGGACCGAAGCCAAATGTCTTGCAAAGATTAATGTAATATGACACATAAACCATGTGGAGAAGTTTGAGACCAACGAAGAGAGATTTGGTCCAGGAATCATCCCACTTAACCAAGTTTGTCCATTTTGGTCTTTCTTCCTTTCGACTATTTTCGAAGTGGACCGAAGCCAAATGTCGTGCAAAAATTGATGTAATATGACACAATAAACCATGTGGAGAAGTTTGAGACCAACGAAGAGAGATTTGGTCCAACAATCATCCAACTTAACCAGGTTCGTCCATTTTGGTCTTTTTTTGTTTCGACTAGCTTCAAAGCGGATAGAAGCCAAATGTCTTGCAAAGATTAATGTAATATGACACAATAAACCATGTGGAGAAGTTTGAGACCAACGAACAGAGATTTGGTCCAAGAATCATCCAACTTAACCAAGTTCGTCCATTTTGGTCTTTCTTCCTTTCGACTATTTTCGAAGTGGACCGAAGCCAAATGTGTTGCAAAGATTGATGTAATATGACACAATAAACCATGTGGAGAAGTTTGAGACCAACGAAGAGGGATTTGGTCCAACAATCATCCAACTTAACCAGGTTAATCCATTTTGGTCTTTTTTTGTTTCGACTAGCTTCAAAGCGGATAGAAGCCAAATGTCTTGCAAAGATTAATGTAATATGACACAATAAACCATGTGGAGAAGTTTGAGACCAACGAAGAGAGATTTGGTCCAGGAATCATCCCACTTAACCAAGTTCGTCCATTTTGGTCTTTCTTCCTTTCGACTATTTTTGAAGTGGACCGAAGCCAAATGTGTTGCAAAGATTGATGTAATATGACACAATAAACCATGTGGAGAAGTTTGAGACCAACGAAGAGAGATTTGGTCAACGAATCATCAAACTTAACCAGGTTCGTCCATTTTGGTCTTTCTTCGTTTCGACTAGCTTCGAACTAGACCGAAGCCAAATGTCTTGCAAAGATTGATGTAATATGACACAATAAACCATGTGGAGAAGTTTGAGACCAACGAAGAGAGATTTGGTCAACGAATCATCAAACTTAACCAGGTTCGTCCATTTTGGTCTTTTTTTGTTTCGACTAGCTTCGAAGTGGACCGAAGCCAAATGTCTTGCAAAGATTGATGTAATATGACACAATAAACCATGTGGAGAAGTTTGAGACAACGAAGAGAGATTTGGTCCAAGAATCATCCAACTTAACCAGGTTCGTCCATTTTGGTCTTTTTTTGTTTCGACTAGCTTCAAAGCGGACCGAAGCCAAATGTCTTGCAAAGATTGATGTAATATGACACAATAAACCATGTGGAGAAGTTTGAGACCAACGAAGAGAGATTTGGTCCAAGAATCATCCAACTTAACCAGGTTCGTCCATTTTGGTCTTTTTTTGTTTCGACTAGCTTCAAAGTGGATAGAAGCCAAATGTCTTGCAAAGATTGATGTAATATGACACAATAAACCATGTGGAGAAGTTTGAGACCAACGAAGAGAGATTTGGTCCAGGAATCATCCCACTTAACCAAGTTCGTCCATTTTGGTCTTTCTTCCTTTCGACTATTTTCGAAGTGGACCGAAGCCAAATGTGTTGCAAAGATTGATGTAATATGACACAATAAACCATGTGGAGAAGTTTGAGACCAACGAAGAGAGATTTGGTCCAACAATCATCCAACTTAACCAGGTTCGTCCATTTTGGTCTTTTTTTGTTTCGACTAGCTTCAAAGCGGATAGAAGCCAAATGTCTTGCAAAGATTAATGTAATATGACACAATAAACCATGTGGAGAAGTTTGAGACCAACGAAGAGAGATTTGGTCCAGGAATCATCCACTTAACCAAGTTCGTCCATTTTGGTCTTTCTTCGTTTCGACTAGTTTCAAAGTTAACCGAAGCCAAATGTCTTGCAAAGATTGATGTAATATGACACAATAAACCATGTGGAGAAGTTTGAGACCAACGAAGAGAGATTTGGTCCAAGAATCATCCAACTTAACCAAGTTCGTCCATTTTGGTCTTTTTTCGTTTCGACTAGCTTCGAACTGGACCGAAGCCAAATGTCTTGCAAAGATTGATGTAATATGACACAATAAACCATGTGGAGAAGTTTGAGACCAACGAAGAGAGATTTGGTCCAAGAATCATCCAACTAAACCAGGTTCGTCCATTTTGGTCTTTCTTCGTTTCGACTAGCTTCGAAGTGGACCGAAGCCAAATGTGTTGCAAAGATTGATGTAATATGACACAATAAACCATGTGGAGAAGTTTGAGACCAACGAAGAGAGATTTGGTCCAAGAATCATCCAACTTAACCAAGTTCGTCCATTTTGGTCTTTCTTCGTTTCGACTAGCTTCGAAGTGGACCGAAGCCAAATGTCTTGCAAAGATTAATGTAATATGACACATAAACCATGTGGAGAAGTTTGAGACCAACGAAGAGAGATTTGGTCCAAGAATCATCCAACTTAACCAAGTTCGTCCATTTTGGTCTTTCTTCCTTTCGACTATTTTCGAAGTGGACCGAAGCCAAATGTCGTGCAAAAATTGATGTAATATGACACAATAAACCATGTGGAGAAGTTTGAGACCAACGAAGAGAGATTTGGTCCAACAATCATCCAACTTAACCAGGTTCGTCCATTTTGGTCTTTTTTTGTTTCGACTAGCTTCAAAGCGGATAGAAGCCAAATGTCTTGCAAAGATTAATGTAATATGACACAATAAACCATGTGGAGAAGTTTGAGACCAACGAAGAGAGATTTGGTCCAAGAATCATCCAACTTAACCAAGTTCGTCCATTTTGGTCTTTCTTCCTTTCGACTATTTTCGAAGTGGACCGAAGCCAAATGTGTTGCAAAGATTGATGTAATATGACACAATAAACCATGTGGAGAAGTTTGAGACCAACGAAGAGAGATTTGGTCCAACAATCATCCAACTTAACCAGGTTCGTCCATTTTGGTCTTTTTTTGTTTCGACTAGCTTCAAAGCGGACCGAAGCCAAATGTCTTGCAAAGATTGATGTAATATGACACAATAAACCATGTGGAGAAGTTTGAGACCAACGAAGAGAGATTTGGTCCAGGAATCATCCCACTTAACCAAGTTCGTCCATTTTGGTCTTTCTTCCTTTCGACTATTTTCGAAGTGGACCGAAGCCAAATGTCTTGCAAAGATTGATGTAATATGACACAATAAACCATGTGGAGAAGTTTGAGACCAACGAAGAGAGATTTGGTCCAAGAATCATCCAACTAAACCAGGTTCGTCCATTTTGGTCTTTCTTCATTTCGACTAGCTTCGAAGTGGACCGAAGCCAAATGTCTTGCAAAGATTGATGTAATATGACACAATAAACCATGTGGAGAAGTTTGAGACCAACGAAGAGAGATTTGGTCCAAGAATCATCCAACTTAACCAAGTTCGTCCATTTTGGTCTTTCTTCGTTTCGACTAGCTTCGAAGTGGACCGAAGCCAAATGTCTTGCAAAGATTAATGTAATATGACACAATAAACCATGTGGAGAAGTTTGAGACCAACGAAGAGAGATTTGGTCAACGAATCATCCAACTAAACCAGGTTCGTCCATTTTGGTCTTTTTTCGTTTCGACTAACTTCGAACTGGACCGAAGCCAAATGTCTTGCAAAGATTGATGTAATATGACACAATAAACCATGTGGAGAAGTTTGAGACCAACGAAGAGAGATTTGGTCCAGGAATCATCCCACTTAACCAAGTTCGTCCATTTTGGTCTTTCTTCCTTTCGACTATTTTCAAAGTGGACCGAAGCCAAATGTCTTGCAAAGATTGATGTAATATGACACAATAAACCATGTGGAGAAGTTTGAGACCAACGAAAAGAGATTTGGTCAAAGAATCATCAAATTTAACCAGGTTCGTCCATTTTGGTCTTTCTTCCTTTCGACTATTTTCGAATTGGACCGAAGCCAAATGTGTTGCAAAGATTGATGTAATATGACACAATAAACCATGTGGAGAAGTTTGAGACCAACGAAGAGAGATTTGGTCAACGAATCATCAAACTTAACCAGGTTCGTCCATTTTGGTCTTTCTTCGTTTCGACTAGCTTCGAACTGGACCGAAGCCAAATGTCTTGCAAAGATTGATGTAATATGACACAATAAACCATGTGGAGAAGTTTGAGACCAACGAAGAGAGATTTGGTCAACGAATCATCAAACTTAACCAGGTTCGTCCATTTTGGTCTTTTTTGTTTCGACTAGCTTCGAAGTGGACCGAAGCCAAATGTCTTGCAAAGATTGATGTAATATGACACAATAAACCATGTGGAGAAGTTTGAGACCAACGAAGAGAGATTTGGTCCAAGAATCATCCAACTTAACCAGGTTCGTCCATTTTGGTCTTTTTTTGTTTCGACTAGCTTCGAACTGGACCGAAGCCAAATGTCTTGCAAAGATTGATGTAATATGACACAATAAACCATGTGGAGAAGTTTGAGACAACGAAGAGAGATTTGGTCCAAGAATCATCCAACTTAACCAGGTTCGTCCATTTTGGTCTTTCTTCCTTTCGACTATTTTTGAATTGGACCGAAGCCAAATGTGTTGCAAAGATTGATGTAATATGACACAATAAACCATGTGGAGAAGTTTGAGACCAACGAAGAGGGATTTGGTCCAACAATCATCCAACTTAACCAGGTTCGTCCATTTTGGTCTTTTTTTGTTTCGACTAGCTTCAAAGCGGATAGAAGCCAAATGTCTTGCAAAGATTAATGTAATATGACACAATAAACCATGTGGAGAAGTTTGAGACCAACGAAGAGAGATTTGGTCCAAGAATCATCCAACTTAACCAAGTTCGTCCATTTTGGTCTTTCTTCCTTTCGACTATTTTCGAAGTGGACCGAAGCCAAATGTGTTGCAAAGATTGATGTAATATGACACAATAAACCATGTGGAGAAGTTTGAGACCAACGAAGAGAGATTTGGTCAACGAATCATCAAACTTAACCAGGTTCGTCCATTTTGGTCTTTCTTCATTTCGACTAGCTTCGAACTGGACCGAAGCCAAATGTCTTGCAAAGATTGATGTAATATGACACAATAAACCATGTGGAGAAGTTTGAGACCAACGAAGAGAGATTTGGTCAAGAATCATCAAACTTAACCAGGTTCGTCCATTTTGGTCTTTTTTTGTTTCGACTAGCTTCGAAGTGGACCGAAGCCAAATGTCTTGCAAAGATTGATGTAATATGACACAATAAACCATGTGGAGAAGTTTGAGACCAACGAAGAGAGATTTGGTCCAAGAATCATCCAACTTAACCAGGTTCGTCCATTTTGGTCTTTTTTTGTTTCGACTAGCTTCGAACTGGACCGAAGCCAAATGTCTTGCAAAGATTGATGTAATATGACACAATAAACCATGTGGAGAAGTTTGAGACCAACGAAGAGAGATTTGGTCCAAGAATCATCCAACTTAACCAGGTTCGTCCATTTTGGTCTTTCTTCCTTTCGACTATTTTTGAATTGGACCGAAGCCAAATGTGTTGCAAAGATTGATGTAATATGACACAATAAACCATGTGGAGAAGTTTGAGACCAACGAAGAGAGATTTGGTCAACGAATCATCCAATTAACCAGGTTCGTCCATTTTGGTCTTTTTTCGTTTCGACTAGCTTCGAACTGGACCGAAGCCAAATGTCTTGCAAAGATTGATGTAATATGACACAATAAACCATGTGGAGAAGTTTGAGACCAACGAAGAGAGATTTGGTCCAGAATCATCCCACTTAACCAAGTTCGTCCATTTTGGTCTTTCTTCCTTTCGACTATTTTCGAAGTGGACCGAAGCCAAATGTCTTGCAAAGATTGATGTAATATGACACAATAAACCATGTGGAGAAGTTTGAGACCAACGAAGAGAGATTTGGTCAACGAATCATCAAACTTAACCAGGTTCGTCCATTTTGGTCTTTCTTCCTTTCGACTGTTTTCGAATTGGACCGAAGCCAAATGTGTTGCAAAGATTGATGTAATATGACACAATAAACCATGTGGAGAAGTTTGAGACCAACGAAGAGAGATTTGGTCAAGAATCATCAAACTTAACCAGGTTCGTCCATTTTGGTCTTTCTTCGTTTCGACTAGCTTCGAAGTGGACCGAAGCCAAATGTCTTGCAAAGATTGATGTAATATGACACAATAAACCATGTGGAGAAGTTTGAGACCAACGAAGAGAGATTTGGTCAAGAATCATCCAACTTAACCAGGTTCGTCCATTTTGGTCTTTTTTTATTTCGACTAGCTTCGAAGTGGACCGAAGCCAAATGTCTTGCAAAGATTGATGTAATATGACACAATAAACCATGTGGAGAAGTTTGAGACCAACGAAGAGAGATTTGGTCCAAGAATCATCCAACTTAACCAGGTTCGTCCATTTTGGTCTTTCTTCCTTTCGACTATTTTCGAAGTGGACCGAAGCCAAATGTTTGCAAAGATTGATGTAATATGACACAATAAACCATGTGGAGAAGTTTGAGACCAACGAAGAGAGATTTGGTCCAACAATCATCCAACTTAACCAGGTTCGTCCATTTTGGTCTTTCTTCGTTTCGACTAGCTTCAAAGTGGACCGAAGCCAAATGTCTTGCAAAGATTGATGTAATATGACACAATAAACCATGTGGAGAAGTTTGAGACCAACGAAGAGAGATTTGGTCCAAGAATCATCCAACTTAACCAGGTTCGTCCATTTTGGTCTTTCTTCGTTTCGACTAGCTTCAAAGTGGACCGAAGCCAAATGTCTTGCAAAGATTGATGTAATATGACACAATAAACCATGTGGAGAAGTTTGAGACCAACGAAGAGAGATTTGGTCCAAGAATCATCCAACTTAACCAAGTTCGTCCATTTTGGTCTTTCTTCTTTTCGACTAGCTTCGAAGTGGACCGAAGCCAAATGTCTTGCAAAGATTGATGTAATATGACACAATAAACCATGTGGAGAAGTTTGAGACCAACGAAGAGAGATTTGGTCCAAGAATCATCCAACTTAACCAGGTTCGTCCATTTTGGTCTTTCTTCGTTTCGACTAGCTTCAAAGTGGACCGAAGCCAAATGTCTTGCAAAGATTGATGTAATATGACACAATAAACCATGTGGAGAAGTTTGAGACCAACGAAGAGAGATTTGGTCAAGAATCATCCAACTTAACCAGGTTCGTCCATTTTGGTCTTTCTTCCTTTCGACTATTTTCGAAGTGGACCGAAGCCAAATGTGTTGCAAAGATTGATGTAATATGACACAATAAACCATGTGGAGAAGTTTGAGACCAACGAAGAGAGATTTGGTCAAGAATCATCCAACTTAACCAGGTTCGTCCATTTTGGTCTTTCTTCGTTTCGACTAGCTTCGAAGTGGACCGAAGCCAAATGTCTTGCAAAGATTGATGTAATATGACACAATAAACCATGTGGAGAAGTTTGAGACCAACGAAGAGAGATTTGGTCAAGAATCATCCAACTTAACCAGGTTCGTCCATTTTGGTCTTTTTTTGTTTCGACTAGCTTCAAAGTGGACCGAAGCCAAATGTCTTGCAAAGATTGATGTAATATGACACAATAAACCATGTGGAGAAGTTTGAGACCAACGAAGAGAGATTTGGTCCAAGAATCATCCAACTTAACCAAGTTCGTCCATTTTGGTCTTTCTTCGTTTCGACTAGCTTCAAAGTGGACCGAAGCCAAATGTCTTGCAAAGATTGATGTAATATGACACAATAAACCATGTGGAGAAGTTTGAGACCAACGAAGAGAGATTTGGTCCAAGAATCATCCAACTTAACCAAGTTCGTCCATTTTGGTCTTTTTTTGTTTCGACTAGCTTTAAAGTGGACCGAAGCCAAATGTCTTGCAAAGATTGATGTAATATGACACAATAAACCATGTGGAGAAGTTTGAGACCAACGAAGAGAGATTTGGTCCAAGAATCATCCAACTTAACCAAGTTCGTCCATTTTGGTCTTTCTTCGTTTTCGACTAGCTTCAAAGTGGACCGAAGCCAAATGTCTTGCAAAGATTGATGTAATATGACACAATAAACCATGTGGAGAAGTTTGAGACCAACGAAGAGAGATTTGGTCCAAGAATCATCCAACTTAACCAAGTTCGTCCATTTTGGTTCTTTCGTCGTTTCGACGAAGCCAAATGTCTTGCAAAGATTGATGTAATATGACACAATAAACCATGTGGAGAAGTTTGAGACCAACGAAGAGAGATTTGGTCCAAGAATCATCCAACTTAACCAAGTTCGTCCATTTTGGTCTTTCTTCGTTTCGACTAGCTTCAAAGTGGACCGAAGCCAAATGTCTTGCAAAGATTGATGTAATATGACACAATAAACCATGTGGAGAAGTTTGAGACCAACGAAGAGAGATTTGGTCCAAGAATCATCCAACTTAACCAGGTTCGTCCATTTTGGTCTTTCTTCGTTTCGACTAGCTTCAAAGTGGACCGAAGCCAAATGTCTTGCAAAGATTGATGTAATATGACACAATAAACCATGTGGAGAAGTTTGAGACCAACGAAGAGAGATTTGGTCCAAGAATCATCAACTTAACCAGGTTCGTCCATTTTGGTCTTTCTTCCTTTCGACTATTTTCGAAGTGGACCGAAGCCAAATGTCTTGCAAAGATTGATGTAATATGACACAATAAACCATGTGGAGAAGTTTGAGACCAACGAAGAGAGATTTGGTCAACGAATCATCCAACTAAACCAGGTTCGTCCATTTTGGTCTTTCTTCCTTTCGACTAGCTTCAAAGTGGACCGAAGCCAAATGTCTTGCAAAGATTGATGTAATATGACACAATAAACCATGTGGAGAAGTTTGAGACCAACGAAGAGAGATTTGGTCCAAGAATCATCCAACTTAACCAGGTTCGTCCATTTTGGTCTTTCTTCGTTTCGACTAGCTTCAAAGTGGACCGAAGCCAAATGTCTTGCAAAGATTGATGTAATATGACACAATAAACCATGTGGAGAAGTTTGAGACCAACGAAGAGAGATTTGGTCCAAGAATCATCCAACTTAACCAGGTTCGTCCATTTTGGTCTTTCTTCCTTTCGACTATTTTCGAAGTGGACCGAAGCCAAATGTCTTGCAAAGATTGATGTAATATGACACAATAAACCATGTGGAGAAGTTTGAGACCAACGAAGAGAGATTTGGTCAAGAATCATCCAACTTAACCAGGTTCGTCCATTTTGGTCTTTCTTCCTTTCGACTATTTTCGAAGTGGACCGAAGCCAAATGTCTTGCAAAGATTGATGTAATATGACACAATAAACCATGTGGAGAAGTTTGAGACCAACGAAGAGAGATTTGGTCCAAGAATCATCCAACTTAACCAGGTTCGTCCATTTTGGTCTTTCTTCGTTTCGACTAGCTTCAAAGTGGACCGAAGCCAAATGTCTTGCAAAGATTGATGTAATATGACACAATAAACCATGTGGAGAAGTTTGAGACCAACGAAGAGAGATTTGGTCCAAGAATCATCCAACTTAACCAGGTTCGTCCATTTTGGTCTTTCTTCCTTTCGACTATTTTCGAAGTGGACCGAAGCCAAATGTCTTGCAAAGATTGATGTAATATGACACAATAAACCATGTGGAGAAGTTTGAGACCAACGAAGAGAGATTTGGTCAAGAATCATCCAACTTAACCAGGTTCGTCCATTTTGGTCTTTCTTCGTTTCGACTAGCTTCGAAGTGGACCGAAGCCAAATGTCTTGCAAAGATTGATGTAATATGACACAATAAACCATGTGGAGAAGTTTGAGACCAACGAAGAGAGATTTGGTCCAAGAATCATCCAACTTAACCAAGTTCGTCCATTTTGGTCTTTTTTTGTTTCGACTAGCTTCGAAGTGGACCGAAGCCAAATGTCTTGCAAAGATTGATGTAATATGACACAATAAACCATGTGGAGAAGTTTGAGACCAACGAAGAGAGATTTGGTCCAAGAATCATCCAACTTAACCAAGTTCGTCCATTTTGGTCTTTCTTCCTTTCGACTATTTTCAAAGTGGACCGAAGCCAAATGTGTTGCAAAGATTGATGTAATATGACACAATAAACCATGTGGAGAAGTTTGAGACCAACGAAGAGAGATTTGGTCCAAGAATCATCCAACTTAACCAAGTTCGTCCATTTTGGTCTTTCTTCTTTCGACTATTTTCGAAGTGGACCGAAGCCAAATGTCTTGCAAAGATTGATGTAATATGACACAATAAACCATGTGGAGAAGTTTGAGACCAACGAAGAGAGATTTGGTCAAGAATCATCCAACTTAACCAGGTTCGTCCATTTTGGTCTTTCTCGTTTCGACTAGCTTCAAAGGGACCGAAGCCAAATGTCTTGCAAAGATTGATGTAATATGACACAATAAACCATGTGGAGAAGTTTGAGACCAACGAAGAGAGATTTGGTCCAAGAATCATCCAACTTAACCAAGTTCGTCCATTTTGGTCTTTCTTCCTTTCGACTATTTTCAAAGTGGACCGAAGCCAAATGTCTTGCAAAGATTGATGTAATATGACACAATAAACCATGTGGAGAAGTTTGAGACCAACGAAGAGAGATTTGGTCCAAGAATCATCCAACTTAACCAAGTTCGTCCATTTTGGTCTTTCTTCCTTTCGACTATTTTCGAAGTGGACCGAAGCCAAATGTCTTGCAAAGATTGATGTAATATGACACAATAAACCATGTGGAGAAGTTTGAGACCAACGAAGAGAGATTTGGTCAAGAATCATCCAACTTAACCAGGTTCGTCCATTTTGGTCTTTTCTCGTTTCGACTAGCTTCAAAGTGGACCGAAGCCAAATGTCTTGCAAAGATTGATGTAATATGACACAATAAACCATGTGGAGAAGTTTGAGACCAACGAAGAGAGATTTGGTCCAAGAATCATCCAACTTAACCAAGTTCGTCCATTTTGGTCTTTCTTCCTTTCGACTATTTTCGAATTGGACCGAAGCCAAATGTCTTGCAAAGATTGATGTAATATGACACAATAAACCATGTGGAGAAGTTTGAGACCAACGAAGAGAGATTTGGTCCAAGAATCATCCAACTTAACCAAGTTCGTCCATTTTGGTCTTTTTTCGTTTCGACTAGCTTCGAAGTGGACCGAAGCCAAATGTCTTGCAAAGATTGATGTAATATGACACAATAAACCATGTGGAGAAGTTTGAGACCAACGAAGAGAGATTTGGTCAAGAATCATCCAACTTAACCAGGTTCGTCCATTTTGGTCTTTTTTTGTTTCGACTAGCTTCGAAGTGGACCGAAGCCAAATGTCTTGCAAAGATTGATGTAATATGACACAATAAACCATGTGGAGAAGTTTGAGACCAACGAAGAGAGATTTGGTCCAAGAATCATCCAACTTAACCAGGTTCGTCCATTTTGGTCTTTCTTCCTTTCGACTATTTTCGAAGTGGACCGAAGCCAAATGTCTTGCAAAGATTGATGTAATATGACACAATAAACCATGTGGAGAAGTTTGAGACCAACGAAGAGAGATTTGGTCAAGAATCATCCAACTTAACCAGGTTCGTCCATTTTGGTCTTTTTTCGTTTCGACTAGCTTCGAAGTGGACCGAAGCCAAATGTCTTGCAAAGATTGATGTAATATGACACAATAAACCATGTGGAGAAGTTTGAGACCAACGAAGAGAGATTTGGTCAAGAATCATCCAACTTAACCAGGTTCGTCCATTTTGGTCTTTCTTCGTTTCGACTAGCTTCGAAGTGGACCGAAGCCAAATGTCTTGCAAAGATTGATGTAATATGACACAATAAACCATGTGGAGAAGTTTGAGACCAACGAAGAGAGATTTGGTCAAGAATCATCCAACTTAACCAGGTTCGTCCATTTTGGTCTTTTTTGTTTCGACTAGCTTCGAAGTGGACCGAAGCCAAATGTCTTGCAAAGATTGATGTAATATGACACAATAAACCATGTGGAGAAGTTTGAGACCAACGAAGAGAGATTTGGTCAAGAATCATCCAACTTAACCAGGTTCGTCCATTTTGGTCTTTCTTCCTTTCGACTATTTTCGAAGTGGACCGAAGCCAAATGTCTTGCAAAGATTGATGTAATATGACACAATAAACCATGTGGAGAAGTTTGAGACCAACGAAGAGAGATTTGGTCAACGAATCATCCAACTTAACCAGGTTCGTCCATTTTGGTCTTTCTTCGTTTCGACTAGCTTCGAAGTGGACCGAAGCCAAATGTCTTGCAAAGATTGATGTAATATGACACAATAAACCATGTGGAGAAGTTTGAGACCAACGAAGAGAGATTTGGTCCAAGAATCATCCAACTTAACCAAGTTCGTCCATTTTGGTCTTTTTTTGTTTCGACTAGCTTCGAAGTTGACCGAAGCCAAATGTCTTGCAAAGATTGATGTAATATGACACAATAAACCATGTGGAGAAGTTTGAGACCAACGAAGAGAGATTTGGTCCAAGAATCATCCAACTTAACCAAGTTCGTCCATTTTGGTCTTTCTTCCTTTCGACTATTTTCAAAGTGGACCGAAGCCAAATGTGTTGCAAAGATTGATGTAATATGACACAATAAACCATGTGGAGAAGTTTGAGACCAACGAAGAGAGATTTGGTCAACGAATCATCCAACTTAACCAGGTTCGTCCATTTTGGTCTTTCTTCGTTTCGACTAGCTTCGAAGTGGACCGAAGCCAAATGTCTTGCAAAGATTGATGTAATATGACACAATAAACCATGTGGAGAAGTTTGAGACCAACGAAGAGAGATTTGGTCCAAGAATCATCCAACTTAACCAAGTTCGTCCATTTTGGTCTTTTTTTGTTTCGACTAGCTTCGAAGTTGACCGAAGCCAAATGTCTTGCAAAGATTGATGTAATATGACACAATAAACCATGTGGAGAAGTTTGAGACCAACGAAGAGAGATTTGGTCCAAGAATCATCCAACTAAACCAGGTTCGTCCATTTTGGTCTTTCTTCCTTTCGACTATTTTCGAAGTGGACCGAAGCCAAATGTCTTGCAAAGATTGATGTAATATGACACAATAAACCATGTGGAGAAGTTTGAGACCAACGAAGAGAGATTTGGTCCAAGAATCATCCAACTTAACCAGGTTCGTCCATTTTGGTCTTTCTTCGTTTCGACTAGCTTCAAAGTGGACCGAAGCCAAATGTCTTGCAAAGATTGATGTAATATGACACAATAAACCATGTGGAGAAGTTTGAGACCAACGAAGAGAGATTTGGTCAAGAATCATCCAACTAAACCAGGTTCGTCCATTTTGGTCTTTTTTGTTTCGACTAGCTTCGAAGTGGACCGAAGCCAAATGTCTTGCAAAGATTGATGTAATATGACACAATAAACCATGTGGAGAAGTTTGAGACCAACGAAGAGAGATTTGGTCCAAGAATCATCCAACTTAACCAAGTTCGTCCATTTTGGTCTTTCTTCCTTTCGACTATTTTCGAAGTGGACCGAAGCCAAATGTCTTGCAAAGATTGATGTAATATGACACAATAAACCATGTGGAGAAGTTTGAGACCAACGAAGAGAGATTTGGTCAAGAATCATCCAACTTAACCAGGTTCGTCCATTTTGGTCTTTTTTCGTTTCGACTAGCTTCAAAGTGGACCGAAGCCAAATGTCTTGCAAAGATTGATGTAATATGACACAATAAACCATGTGGAGAAGTTTGAGACCAACGAAGAGAGATTTGGTCCAAGAATCATCCAACTTAACCAGGTTCGTCCATTTTGGTCTTTCTTCCTTTCGACTATTTTCGAATTGGACCGAAGCCAAATGTTTGCAAAGATTGATGTAATATGACACAATAAACCATGTGGAGAAGTTTGAGACCAACGAAGAGAGATTTGGTCCAAGAATCATCCAACTTAACCAGGTTCGTCCATTTTGGTCTTTCTTCGTTTCGACTAGCTTCAAAGTGGACCGAAGCCAAATGTCTTGCAAAGATTGATGTAATATGACACAATAAACCATGTGGAGAAGTTTGAGACCAACGAAGAGAGATTTGGTCCAAGAATCATCCAACTTAACCAAGTTCGTCCATTTTGGTCTTTCTTCGTTTCGACTAGCTTCGAAGTGGACCGAAGCCAAATGTCTTGCAAAGATTGATGTAATATGACACAATAAACCATGTGGAGAAGTTTGAGACCAACGAAGAGAGATTTGGTCAAGAATCATCCAACTTAACCAGGTTCGTCCATTTTGGTCTTTTTTTGTTTCGACTAGCTTCGAAGTGGACCGAAGCCAAATGTCTTGCAAAGATTGATGTAATATGACACAATAAACCATGTGGAGAAGTTTGAGACCAACGAAGAGAGATTTGGTCAAGAATCATCCAACTAAACCAGGTTCGTCCATTTTGGTCTTTCTTCCTTTCGACTATTTTCGAAGTGGACCGAAGCCAAATGTCTTGCAAAGATTGATGTAATATGACACAATAAACCATGTGGAGAAGTTTGAGACCAACGAAGAGAGATTTGGTCAAGAATCATCCAACTTAACCAGGTTCGTCCATTTTGGTCTTTCTTCGTTTCGACTAGCTTCGAAGTGGACCGAAGCCAAATGTCTTGCAAAGATTGATGTAATATGACACAATAAACCATGTGGAGAAGTTTGAGACCAACGAAGAGAGATTTGGTCCAAGAATCATCCAACTTAACCAAGTTCGTCCATTTTGGTCTTTTTTGTTTCGACTAGCTTCGAAGTTGACCGAAGCCAAATGTCTTGCAAAGATTGATGTAATATGACACAATAAACCATGTGGAGAAGTTTGAGACCAACGAAGAGAGATTTGGTCCAAGAATCATCCAACTTAACCAAGTTCGTCCATTTTGGTCTTTCTTCCTTTCGACTATTTTCAAAGTGGACCGAAGCCAAATGTCTTGCAAAGATTGATGTAATATGACACAATAAACCATGTGGAGAAGTTTGAGACCAACGAAGAGAGATTTGGTCCAAGAATCATCCAACTTAACCAAGTTCGTCCATTTTGGTCTTTCTTCTTTCGACTATTTTCGAAGTGGACCGAAGCCAAATGTGTTGCAAAGATTGATGTAATATGACACAATAAACCATGTGGAGAAGTTTGAGACCAACGAAGAGAGATTTGGTCAAGAATCATCCAACTTAACCAGGTTCGTCCATTTTGGTCTTTTCTCGTTTCGACTAGCTTCGAACTGGACCGAAGCCAAATGTCTTGCAAAGATTGATGTAATATGACACAATAAACCATGTGGAGAAGTTTGAGACCAACGAAGAGAGATTTGGTCCAAGAATCATCCAACTTAACCAAGTTCGTCCATTTTGGTCTTTCTTCCTTTCGACTATTTTCAAAGTGGACCGAAGCCAAATGTGTTGCAAAGATTGATGTAATATGACACAATAAACCATGTGGAGAAGTTTGAGACCAACGAAGAGAGATTTGGTCCAAGAATCATCCAACTTAACCAAGTTCGTCCATTTTGGTCTTTCTTCCTTTCGACTATTTTCGAAGTGGACCGAAGCCAAATGTCTTGCAAAGATTGATGTAATATGACACAATAAACCATGTGGAGAAGTTTGAGACCAACGAAGAGAGATTTGGTCCAAGAATCATCCAACTTAACCAGGTTCGTCCATTTTGGTCTTTCTTCCTTTCGACTATTTTCGAAGTGGACCGAAGCCAAATGTGTTGCAAAGATTGATGTAATATGACACAATAAACCATGTGGAGAAGTTTGAGACCAACGAAGAGAGATTTGGTCCAAGAATCATCCAACTTAACCAGGTTCGTCCATTTTGGTCTTTCTTCGTTTCGACTAGCTTCAAAGTGGACCGAAGCCAAATGTCTTGCAAAGATTGATGTAATATGACACAATAAACCATGTGGAGAAGTTTGAGACCAACGAAGAGAGATTTGGTCCAAGAATCATCCAACTTAACCAGGTTCGTCCATTTTGGTCTTTCTTCCTTTCGACTATTTTCGAAGTGGACCGAAGCCAAATGTCTTGCAAAGATTGATGTAATATGACACAATAAACCATGTGGAGAAGTTTGAGACCAACGAAGAGAGATTTGGTCCAAGAATCATCCAACTTAACCAGGTTCGTCCATTTTGGTCTTTCTTCTTTTCGACTAGCTTCGAAGTGGACCGAAGCCAAATGTCTTGCAAAGATTGATGTAATATGACACAATAAACCATGTGGAGAAGTTTGAGACCAACGAAGAGAGATTTGGTCCAAGAATCATCCAACTTAACCAAGTTCGTCCATTTTGGTCTTTCTTCGTTTCGACTAGCTTCAAAGTGGACCGAAGCCAAATGTCTTGCAAAGATTGATGTAATATGACACAATAAACCATGTGGAGAAGTTTGAGACCAACGAAGAGAGATTTGGTCCAAGAATCATCCAACTTAACCAGGTTCGTCCATTTTGGTCTTTCTTCCTTTCGACTATTTTCGAAGTGGACCGAAGCCAAATGTCTTGCAAAGATTGATGTAATATGACACAATAAACCATGTGGAGAAGTTTGAGACCAACGAAGAGAGATTTGGTCCAAGAATCATCCAACTTAACCAGGTTCGTCCATTTTGGTCTTTCTTCGTTTCGACTAGCTTCAAAGTGGACCGAAGCCAAATGTCTTGCAAAGATTGATGTAATATGACACAATAAACCATGTGGAGAAGTTTGAGACCAACGAAGAGAGATTTGGTCCAAGAATCATCCAACTTAACCAGGTTCGTCCATTTTGGTCTTTTTTCCTTTCGACTATTTTCGAAGTGGACCGAAGCCAAATGTCTTGCAAAGATTGATGTAATATGACACAATAAACCATGTGGAGAAGTTTGAGACCAACGAAGAGAGATTTGGTCCAAGAATCATCCAACTTAACCAAGTTCGTCCATTTTGGTCTTTCTTCCTTTCGACTATTTTCGAAGTGGACCGAAGCCAAATGTCTTGCAAAGATTGATGTAATATGACACAATAAACCATGTGGAGAAGTTTGAGACCAACGAAGAGAGATTTGGTCCAAGAATCATCCAACTTAACCAAGTTCGTCCATTTTGGTCTTTCTTCCTTTCGACTATTTTCGAAGTGGACCGAAGCCAAATGTGTTGCAAAGATTGATGTAATATGACACAATAAACCATGTGGAGAAGTTTGAGACCAACGAAGAGAGATTTGGTCCAAGAATCATCCAACTTAACCAAGTTCGTCCATTTTGGTCTTTCTTCTTTCGACTATTTTCGAAGTGGACCGAAGCCAAATGTCTTGCAAAGATTGATGTAATATGACACAATAAACCATGTGGAGAAGTTTGAGACCAACGAAGAGAGATTTGGTCCAAGAATCATCCAACTTAACCAGGTTCGTCCATTTTGGTCTTTCTTCTTTTCGACTAGCTTCGAAGTGGACCGAAGCCAAATGTCTTGCAAAGATTGATGTAATATGACACAATAAACCATGTGGAGAAGTTTGAGACCAACGAAGAGAGATTTGGTCAAGAATCATCCAACTTAACCAGGTTCGTCCATTTTGGTCTTTCTTCCTTTCGACTATTTTCGAAGTGGACCGAAGCCAAATGTCTTGCAAAGATTGATGTAATATGACACAATAAACCATGTGGAGAAGTTTGAGACCAACGAAGAGAGATTTGGTCCAAGAATCATCCAACTTAACCAGGTTCGTCCATTTTGGTCTTTCTTCGTTTCGACTAGCTTCAAAGTGGACCGAAGCCAAATGTCTTGCAAAGATTGATGTAATATGACACAATAAACCATGTGGAGAAGTTTGAGACCAACGAAGAGAGATTTGGTCAAGAATCATCCAACTAAACCAGGTTCGTCCATTTTGGTCTTTTTTTGTTTCGACTTGCTTCGAAGTGGACCGAAGCCAAATGTCTTGCAAAGATTGATGTAATATGACACAATAAACCATGTGGAGAAGTTTGAGACCAACGAAGAGAGATTTGGTCCAAGAATCATCCAACTTAACCAGGTTCGTCCATTTTGGTCTTTCTTCGTTTCGACTAGCTTCGAAGTGGACCGAAGCCAAATGTCTTGCAAAGATTGATGTAATATGACACAATAAACCATGTGGAGAAGTTTGAGACCAACGAAGAGAGATTTGGTCCAAGAATCATCCAACTTAACCAAGTTCGTCCATTTTGGTCTTTCTTCGTTTCGACTAGCTTCAAAGTGGACCGAAGCCAAATGTCTTGCAAAGATTGATGTAATATGACACAATAAACCATGTGGAGAAGTTTGAGACCAACGAAGAGAGATTTGGTCCAAGAATCATCCAACTTAACCAGGTTCGTCCATTTTGGTCTTTCTTCCTTTCGACTATTTTCGAAGTGGACCGAAGCCAAATGTCTTGCAAAGATTGATGTAATATGACACAATAAACCATGTGGAGAAGTTTGAGACCAACGAAGAGAGATTTGGTCCAAGAATCATCCAACTTAACCAAGTTCGTCCATTTTGGTCTTTCTTTGTTTCGACTAGCTTCAAAGTGGACCGAAGCCAAATGTCTTGCAAAGATTGATGTAATATGACACAATAAACCATGTGGAGAAGTTTGAGACCAACGAAGAGAGATTTGGTCAAGAATCATCCAACTTAACCAGGTTCGTCCATTTTGGTCTTTCTTCGTTTCGACTATTTTCGAAGTGGACCGAAGCCAAATGTTTGCAAAGATTGATGTAATATGACACAATAAACCATGTGGAGAAGTTTGAGACCAACGAAGAGAGATTTGGTCCAAGAATCATCCAACTTAACCAGGTTCGTCCATTTTGGTCTTTCTTCGTTTCGACTAGCTTCAAAGTGGACCGAAGCCAAATGTCTTGCAAAGATTGATGTAATATGACACAATAAACCATGTGGAGAAGTTTGAGACCAACGAAGAGAGATTTGGTCCAAGAATCATCCAACTTAACCAAGTTCGTCCATTTTGGTCTTTCTTCCTTTCGACTATTTTCGAAGTGGACCGAAGCCAAATGTCTTGCAAAGATTGATGTAATATGACACAATAAACCATGTGGAGAAGTTTGAGACCAACGAAGAGAGATTTGGTCAAGAATCATCAAACTTAACCAGGTTCGTCCATTTTGGTCTTTCTTCGTTTCGACTAGCTTCGAAGTGGACCGAAGCCAAATGTCTTGCAAAGATTGATGTAATATGACACAATAAACCATGTGGAGAAGTTTGAGACCAACGAAGAGAGATTTGGTCAAGAATCATCCAACTTAACCAGGTTCGTCCATTTTGGTCTTTTTTTGTTTCGACTAGCTTCGAAGTGGACCGAAGCCAAATGTCTTGCAAAGATTGATGTAATATGACACAATAAACCATGTGGAGAAGTTTGAGACCAACGAAGAGAGATTTGGTCCAAGAATCATCCAACTTAACCAGGTTCGTCCATTTTGGTCTTTCTTCCTTTCGACTATTTTCGAAGTGGACCGAAGCCAAATGTCTTGCAAAGATTGATGTAATATGACACAATAAACCATGTGGAGAAGTTTGAGACCAACGAAGAGAGATTTGGTCCAAGAATCATCCAACTTAACCAGGTTCGTCCATTTTGGTCTTTCTTCTTTTCGACTAGCTTCGAAGTGGACCGAAGCCAAATGTCTTGCAAAGATTGATGTAATATGACACAATAAACCATGTGGAGAAGTTTGAGACCAACGAAGAGAGATTTGGTCCAAGAATCATCCAACTTAACCAGGTTCGTCCATTTTGGTCTTTCTTCGTTTCGACTAGCTTCAAAGTGGACCGAAGCCAAATGTCTTGCAAAGATTGATGTAATATGACACAATAAACCATGTGGAGAAGTTTGAGACCAACGAAGAGAGATTTGGTCAAGAATCATCCAACTTAACCAGGTTCGTCCATTTTGGTCTTTCTTCCTTTCGACTATTTTCGAAGTGGACCGAAGCCAAATGTGTTGCAAAGATTGATGTAATATGACACAATAAACCATGTGGAGAAGTTTGAGACCAACGAAGAGAGATTTGGTCCAAGAATCATCCAACTTAACCAAGTTCGTCCATTTTGGTCTTTCTTCCTTTCGACTATTTTCGAAGTGGACCGAAGCCAAATGTGTTGCAAAGATTGATGTAATATGACACAATAAACCATGTGGAGAAGTTTGAGACCAACGAAGAGAGATTTGGTCAAGAATCATCCAACTTAACCAGGTTCGTCCATTTTGGTCTTTTTCGTTTCGACTAGCTTCGAACTGGACCGAAGCCAAATGTCTTGCAAAGATTGATGTAATATGACACAATAAACCATGTGGAGAAGTTTGAGACCAACGAAGAGAGATTTGGTCCAAGAATCATCCAACTTAACCAGGTTCGTCCATTTTGGTCTTTCTTCCTTTCGACTATTTTCGAATTGGACCGAAGCCAAATGTCTTGCAAAGATTGATGTAATATGACACAATAAACCATGTGGAGAAGTTTGAGACCAACGAAGAGAGATTTGGTCAAGAATCATCCAACTAAACCAGGTTCGTCCATTTTGGTCTTTCTTCCTTTCGACTATTTTCGAAGTGGACCGAAGCCAAATGTGTTGCAAAGATTGATGTAATATGACACAATAAACCATGTGGAGAAGTTTGAGACCAACGAAGAGAGATTTGGTCCAAGAATCATCCAACTTAACCAAGTTCGTCCATTTTGGTCTTTCTTCCTTTCGACTATTTTCGAAGTGGACCGAAGCCAAATGTCTTGCAAAGATTGATGTAATATGACACAATAAACCATGTGGAGAAGTTTGAGACCAACGAAGAGAGATTTGGTCAACGAATCATCCAACTAAACCAGGTTCGTCCATTTTGGTCTTTTTTCGTTTCGACTAGCTTCGAACTGGACCGAAGCCAAATGTCTTGCAAAGATTGATGTAATATGACACAATAAACCATGTGGAGAAGTTTGAGACCAACGAAGAGAGATTTGGTCCAAGAATCATCCAACTTAACCAGGTTCGTCCATTTTGGTCTTTCTTCCTTTCGACTATTTTCGAATTGGACCGAAGCCAAATGTCTTGCAAAGATTGATGTAATATGACACAATAAACCATGTGGAGAAGTTTGAGACCAACGAAGAGAGATTTGGTCAAGAATCATCCAACTAAACCAGGTTCGTCCATTTTGGTCTTTCTTCCTTTCGACTATTTTCGAAGTGGACCGAAGCCAAATGTGTTGCAAAGATTGATGTAATATGACACAATAAACCATGTGGAGAAGTTTGAGACCAACGAAGAGAGATTTGGTCCAAGAATCATCCAACTTAACCAAGTTCGTCCATTTTGGTCTTTCTTCCTTTCGACTATTTTCGAAGTGGACCGAAGCCAAATGTGTTGCAAAGATTGATGTAATATGACACAATAAACCATGTGGAGAAGTTTGAGACCAACGAAGAGAGATTTGGTCAACGAATCATCCAACTAAACCAGGTTCGTCCATTTTGGTCTTTCTTCCTTTCGACTATTTTCGAAGTGGACCGAAGCCAAATGTTTGCAAAGATTGATGTAATATGACACAATAAACCATGTGGAGAAGTTTGAGACCAACGAAGAGAGATTTGGTCCAACAATCATCCAACTTAACCAGGTTCGTCCATTTTGGTCTTTCTTCGTTTCGACTAGCTTCAAAGTGGACCGAAGCCAAATGTCTTGCAAAGATTGATGTAATATGACACAATAAACCATGTGGAGAAGTTTGAGACCAACGAAGAGAGATTTGGTCCAAGAATCATCCAACTTAACCAGGTTCGTCCATTTTGGTCTTTCTTCTTTTCGACTAGCTTCGAAGTGGACCGAAGCCAAATGTCTTGCAAAGATTGATGTAATATGACACAATAAACCATGTGGAGAAGTTTGAGACCAACGAAGAGAGATTTGGTCCAAGAATCATCCAACTTAACCAGGTTCGTCCATTTTGGTCTTTCTTCCTTTCGACTATTTTCGAATTGGACCGAAGCCAAATGTCTTGCAAAGATTGATGTAATATGACACAATAAACCATGTGGAGAAGTTTGAGACCAACGAAGAGAGATTTGGTCAAGAATCATCCAACTAAACCAGGTTCGTCCATTTTGGTCTTTCTTCCTTTCGACTATTTTCGAAGTGGACCGAAGCCAAATGTGTTGCAAAGATTGATGTAATATGACACAATAAACCATGTGGAGAAGTTTGAGACCAACGAAGAGAGATTTGGTCCAAGAATCATCCAACTTAACCAAGTTCGTCCATTTTGGTCTTTCTTCCTTTCGACTATTTTCGAAGTGGACCGAAGCCAAATGTCTTGCAAAGATTGATGTAATATGACACAATAAACCATGTGGAGAAGTTTGAGACCAACGAAGAGAGATTTGGTCAACGAATCATCCAACTAAACCAGGTTCGTCCATTTTGGTCTTTCTTCCTTTCGACTATTTTCGAAGTGGACCGAAGCCAAATGTTTGCAAAGATTGATGTAATATGACACAATAAACCATGTGGAGAAGTTTGAGACCAACGAAGAGAGATTTGGTCCAACAATCATCCAACTTAACCAGGTTCGTCCATTTTGGTCTTTCTTCGTTTCGACTAGCTTCAAAGTGGATAGAAGCCAAATGTCTTGCAAAGATTGATGTAATATGACACAATAAACCATGTGGAGAAGTTTGAGACCAACGAAGAGAGATTTGGTCCAAGAATCATCCAACTTAACCAGGTTCGTCCATTTTGGTCTTTCTTCTTTTCGACTAGCTTCGAAGTGGACCGAAGCCAAATGTCTTGCAAAGATTGATGTAATATGACACAATAAACCATGTGGAGAAGTTTGAGACCAACGAAGAGAGATTTGGTCCAAGAATCATCCAACTTAACCAAGTTCGTCCATTTTGGTCTTTCTTCCTTTCGACTATTTTCGAATTGGACCGAAGCCAAATGTGTTGCAAAGATTGATGTAATATGACACAATAAACCATGTGGAGAAGTTTGAGACCAACGAAGAGAGATTTGGTCAACGAATCATCCAACTAAACCAGGTTCGTCCATTTTGGTCTTTCTTCCTTTCGACTATTTTTGAAGTGGACCGAAGCCAAATGTGTTGCAAAGATTGATGTAATATGACACAATAAACCATGTGGAGAAGTTTGAGACCAACGAAGAGAGATTTGGTCCAAGAATCATCCAACTTAACCAAGTTCGTCCATTTTGGTCTTTCTTCCTTTCGACTATTTTCGAAGTGGACCGAAGCCAAATGTCTTGCAAAGATTGATGTAATATGACACAATAAACCATGTGGAGAAGTTTGAGACCAACGAAGAGAGATTTGGTCAACGAATCATCCAACTAAACCAGGTTCGTCCATTTTGGTCTTTCTTCCTTTCGACTATTTTCGAAGTGGACCGAAGCCAAATGTTTGCAAAGATTGATGTAATATGACACAATAAACCATGTGGAGAAGTTTGAGACCAACGAAGAGAGATTTGGTCCAACAATCATCCAACTTAACCAGGTTCGTCCATTTTGGTCTTTCTTCGTTTCGACTAGCTTCAAAGCGGATAGAAGCCAAATGTCTTGCAAAGATTGATGTAATATGACACAATAAACCATGTGGAGAAGTTTGAGACCAACGAAGAGAGATTTGGTCCAAGAATCATCCAACTTAACCAGGTTCGTCCATTTTGGTCTTTCTTCTTTTCGACTAGCTTCGAAGTGGACCGAAGCCAAATGTCTTGCAAAGATTGATGTAATATGACACAATAAACCATGTGGAGAAGTTTGAGACCAACGAAGAGAGATTTGGTCCAAGAATCATCCAACTTAACCAAGTTCGTCCATTTTGGTCTTTCTTCCTTTCGACTATTTTCGAATTGGACCGAAGCCAAATGTGTTGCAAAGATTGATGTAATATGACACAATAAACCATGTGGAGAAGTTTGAGACCAACGAAGAGAGATTTGGTCAACGAATCATCCAACTAAACCAGGTTCGTCCATTTTGGTCTTTCTTCCTTTCGACTATTTTTGAAGTGGACCGAAGCCAAATGTGTTGCAAAGATTGATGTAATATGACACAATAAACCATGTGGAGAAGTTTGAGACCAACGAAGAGAGATTTGGTCCAAGAATCATCCAACTTAACCAAGTTCGTCCATTTTGGTCTTTCTTCCTTTCGACTATTTTCGAAGTGGACCGAAGCCAAATGTGTTGCAAAGATTGATGTAATATGACACAATAAACCATGTGGAGAAGTTTGAGACCAACGAAGAGAGATTTGGTCAAGAATCATCCAACTAAACCAGGTTCGTCCATTTTGGTCTTTCTTCCTTTCGACTATTTTCGAAGTGGACCGAAGCCAAATGTTTGCAAAGATTGATGTAATATGACACAATAAACCATGTGGAGAAGTTTGAGACCAACGAAGAGAGATTTGGTCCAACAATCATCCAACTTAACCAGGTTCGTCCATTTTGGTCTTTCTTCGTTTCGACTAGCTTCAAAGTGGACCGAAGCCAAATGTCTTGCAAAGATTGATGTAATATGACACAATAAACCATGTGGAGAAGTTTGAGACCAACGAAGAGAGATTTGGTCCAAGAATCATCCAACTTAACCAGGTTCGTCCATTTTGGTCTTTCTTCTTTTCGACAAGCTTCGAAGTGGACCGAAGCCAAATGTCTTGCAAAGATTGATGTAATATGACACAATAAACCATGTGGAGAAGTTTGAGACCAACGAAGAGAGATTTGGTCCAAGAATCATCCAACTTAACCAAGTTCGTCCATTTTGGTCTTTCTTCCTTTCGACTATTTTCGAATTGGACCGAAGCCAAATGTCTTGCAAAGATTGATGTAATATGACACAATAAACCATGTGGAGAAGTTTGAGACCAACGAAGAGAGATTTGGTCAACGAATCATCCAACTAAACCAGGTTCGTCCATTTTGGTCTTTCTTCCTTTCGACTATTTTCGAAGTGGACCGAAGCCAAATGTGTTGCAAAGATTGATGTAATATGACACAATAAACCATGTGGAGAAGTTTGAGACCAACGAAGAGAGATTTGGTCCAAGAATCATCCAACTTAACCAAGTTCGTCCATTTTGGTCTTTCTTCCTTTCGACTATTTTCGAAGTGGACCGAAGCCAAATGTGTTGCAAAGATTGATGTAATATGACACAATAAACCATGTGGAGAAGTTTGAGACCAACGAAGAGAGATTTGGTCAAGAATCATCCAACTAAACCAGGTTCGTCCATTTTGGTCTTTCTTCCTTTCGACTATTTTCGAAGTGGACCGAAGCCAAATGTTTGCAAAGATTGATGTAATATGACACAATAAACCATGTGGAGAAGTTTGAGACCAACGAAGAGAGATTTGGTCCAAGAATCATCCAACTTAACCAGGTTCGTCCATTTTGGTCTTTCTTCGTTTCGACTAGCTTCAAAGCGGACCGAAGCCAAATGTCTTGCAAAGATTGATGTAATATGACACAATAAACCATGTGGAGAAGTTTGAGACCAACGAAGAGAGATTTGGTCCAAGAATCATCCAACTTAACCAGGTTCGTCCATTTTGGTCTTTCTTCTTTTCGACTAGCTTCGAAGTGGACCGAAGCCAAATGTCTTGCAAAGATTGATGTAATATGACACAATAAACCATGTGGAGAAGTTTGAGACCAACGAAGAGAGATTTGGTCCAAGAATCATCCAACTTAACCAAGTTCGTCCATTTTGGTCTTTCTTCCTTTCGACTATTTTCGAATTGGACCGAAGCCAAATGTGTTGCAAAGATTGATGTAATATGACACAATAAACCATGTGGAGAAGTTTGAGACCAACGAAGAGAGATTTGGTCAACGAATCATCCAACTAAACCAGGTTCGTCCATTTTGGTCTTTCTTCCTTTCGACTATTTTCGAAGTGGACCGAAGCCAAATGTTTGCAAAGATTGATGTAATATGACACAATAAACCATGTGGAGAAGTTTGAGACCAACGAAGAGAGATTTGGTCCAAGAATCATCCAACTTAACCAGGTTCGTCCATTTTGGTCTTTCTTCTTTTCGACTAGCTTCGAAGTGGACCGAAGCCAAATGTCTTGCAAAGATTGATGTAATATGACACAATAAACCATGTGGAGAAGTTTGAGACCAACGAAGAGAGATTTGGTCAACGAATCATCCAACTAAACCAGGTTCGTCCATTTTGGTCTTTTTTCGTTTCGACTAGCTTCGAAGTGGACCGAAGCCAAATGTCTGCAAAGATTGATGTAATATGACACAATAAACCATGTGGAGAAGTTTGAGACCAACGAAGAGAGATTTGGTCCAAGAATCATCCAACTTAACCAGGTTCGTCCATTTTGGTCTTTCTTCCTTTCGACTATTTTTGAAATGGACCGAAGCCAAATGTCTTGCAAAGATTGATGTAATATGACACAATAAACCATGTGGAGAAGTTTGAGACCAACGAAGAGAGATTTGGTCCAAGAATCATCCAACTTAACCAGGTTCGTCCATTTTGGTCTTTCTTCGTTTCGACTAGCTTCGAACTGGACCGAAGCCAAATGTCTTGCAAAGATTGATGTAATATGACACAATAAACCATGTGGAGAAGTTTGAGACCAACGAAGAGAGATTTGGTCCAAGAATCATCCAACTTAACCAGGTTCGTCCATTTTGGTCTTTCTTCGTTTCGACTATTTTCGAAGTGGACCGAAGCCAAATGTCTTGCAAAGATTGATGTAATATGACACAATAAACCATGTGGAGAAGTTTGAGACCAACGAAGAGAGATTTGGTCCAAGAATCATCCAACTTAACCAAGTTCGTCCATTTTGGTCTTTCTTCCTTTCGACTATTTTCGAAGTGGACCGAAGCCAAATGTCTTGCAAAGATTGATGTAATATGACACAATAAACCATGTGGAGAAGTTTGAGACCAACGAAGAGAGATTTGGTCCAAGAATCATCCAACTTAACCAGGTTCGTCCATTTTGGTCTTTCTTCGTTTCGACTAGCTTCGAAGTGGACCGAAGCCAAATGTCTTGCAAAGATTGATGTAATATGACACAATAAACCATGTGGAGAAGTTTGAGACCAACGAAGAGAGATTTGGTCCAAGAATCATCCAACTTAACCAAGTTCGTCCATTTTGGTCTTTCTTCGTTTCGACTAGCTTCGAAGTGGACCGAAGCCAAATGTCTTGCAAAGATTGATGTAATATGACACAATAAACCATGTGGAGAAGTTTGAGACCAACGAAGAGAGATTTGGTCCAAGAATCATCCAACTTAACCAAGTTCGTCCATTTTGGTCTTTCTTCATTTTGACTAGCTTCAAAGTGGACCGAAGCCAAATGTCTTGCAAAGATTGATGTAATATGACACAATAAACCATGTGGAGAAGTTTGAGACCAACGAAGAGAGATTTGGTCCACGAATCATCCAACTTAACCAGGTTCGTCCATTTTGGTCTTTCTTCCTTTCGACTATTTTCGAAGTGGACCGAAGCCAAATGTCTTGCAAAGATTGATGTAATATGACACAATAAACCATGTGGAGAAGTTTGAGACCAACGAAGAGAGATTTGGTCCAAGAATCATCTAACTTAACCAAGTTCGTCCATTTTGGTCTTTCTTCGTTTCGACTAGCTTCAAAGTGGACCGAAGCCAAATGTCTTGCAAAGATTGATGTAATATGACACAATAAACCATGTGGAGAAGTTTGAGACCAACGAAGAGAGATTTGGTCCAAGAATCATCCAACTTAACCAAGTTCGTCCATTTTGGTCTTTCTTGCTTTCGACTATTTTCGAAGTGGACCGAAGCCAAATGTGTTGCAAAGATTGATGTAATATGACACAATAAACCATGTGGAGAAGTTTGAGACCAACGAAGAGAGATTTGGTCCAAGAATCATCTAACTTAACCAGGTTCGTCCATTTTGGTCTTTCTTCTTTTCGACAATCTTCGAAGTGGACCGAAGCCAAATGTCTTGCAAAGATTGATGTAATATGACACAATAAACCATGTGGAGAAGTTTGAGACCAACGAAGAGAGATTTGGTCCAAGAATCATCTAACTTAACCAAGTTCGTCCATTTTGGTCTTTCTTCGTTTCGACTAGCTTCAAAGTGGACCGAAGCCAAATGTCTTGCAAAGATTGATGTAATATGACACAATAAACCATGTGGAGAAGTTTGAGACCAACGAAGAGAGATTTGGTCCACGAATCATCCAACTTAACCAGGTTCGTCCATTTTGGTCTTTCTTCCTTTCGACTATTTTCGAAGTGGACCGAAGCCAAATGTCTTGCAAAGATTGATGTAATATGACACAATAAACCATGTGGAGAAGTTTGAGAAACGAAGAGAGATTTGGTCCAAGAATCATCCAACTTAACCAGGTTCGTCCATTTTGGTCTTTCTTCGTTTCGACTAGCTTCAAAGTGGATAGAAGCCAAATGTCTTGCAAAGATTGATGTAATATGACACAATAAACCATGTGGAGAAGTTTGAGACCAACGAAGAGAGATTTGGTCAACGAATCATCCAACTAAACCAGGTTCGTCCATTTTGGTCTTTCTTCCTTTCTACTATTTTCGAAGTGGACCGAAGCCAAATGTGTTGCAAAGATTGATGTAATATGACACAATAAACCATGTGGAGAATTTTGAGACCAACGAAGAGAGATTTGGTCCAAGAATCATGCAACTTAACCAAGTTCGTCCATTTTGGTCTTTCTTCCTTTCGACTATTTTCGAAGTGGACCGAAGCCAAATGTGTTGCAAAGATTGATGTAATATGACACAATAAACCATGTGGAGAAGTTTGAGACCAACGAAGAGAGATTTGGTCAACGAATCATCCAACTAAACCAGGTTCGTCCATTTTGGTCTTTTTTCGTTTCGACTAGCTTCGAACTGGACCGAAGCCAAATGTCTGCAAAGATTGATGTAATATGACACAATAAACCATGTGGAGAAGTTTGAGACCAACGAAGAGAGATTTGGTCCAAGAATCATCCAACTTAACCAGGTTCGTCCATTTTGGTCTTTCTTCCTTTCGACTATTTTCGAATTGGACCGAAGCCAAATGTCTTGCAAAGATTGATGTAATATGACACAATAAACCATGTGGAGAAGTTTGAGACCAACGAAGAGAGATTTGGTCAACGAATCATCCAACTAAACCAGGTTCGTCCATTTTGGTCTTTCTTCCTTTCTACTATTTTCGAAGTGGACCGAAGCCAAATGTTTGCAAAGATTGATGTAATATGACACAATAAACCATGTGGAGAAGTTTGAGACCAACGAAGAGAGATTTGGTCCAACAATCATCCAACTTAACCAGGTTCGTCCATTTTGGTCTTTCTTCGTTTCGACTAGCTTCAAAGTGGATAGAAGCCAAATGTCTTGCAAAGATTGATGTAATATGACACAATAAACCATGTGGAGAAGTTTGAGACCAACGAAGAGAGATTTGGTCCAAGAATCATCCAACTTAACCAGGTTCGTCCATTTTGGTCTTTCTTCTTTTCGACTAGCTTCGAAGTGGACCGAAGCCAAATGTCTTGCAAAGATTGATGTAATATGACACAATAAACCATGTGGAGAAGTTTGAGACCAACGAAGAGAGATTTGGTCCAAGAATCATCCAACTTAACCAAGTTCGTCCATTTTGGTCTTTCTTCCTTTCGACTATTTTCGAAGTGGACCGAAGCCAAATGTGTTGCAAAGATTGATGTAATATGACACAATAAACCATGTGGAGAAGTTTGAGACCAACGAAGAGAGATTTGGTCAACGAATCATCCAACTAAACCGGGTTCGTCCATTTTGGTCTTTTTTCGTTTCGACTAGCTTCGAACTGGACCGAAGCCAAATGTCTGCAAAGATTGATGTAATATGACACAATAAACCATGTGGAGAAGTTTGAGACCAACGAAGAGAGATTTGGTCCAAGAATCATCCAACTTAACCAAGTTCGTCCATTTTGGTCTTTCTTCCTTTCGACTATTTTCGAAATGGACCGAAGCCAAATGTCTTGCAAAGATTGATGTAATATGACACAATAAACCATGTGGAGAAGTTTGAGACCAACGAAGAGAGATTTGGTCCAAGAATCATCGAACTTAACCAGGTTCGTCCATTTTGGTCTTTCTTCGTTTCGACTAGCTTCGAACTGGACCGAAGCCAAATGTCTTGCAAAGATTAATGTAATATGACACAATAAACCATGTGGAGAAGTTTGAGACCAACGAAGAGAGATTTCGTCCAAGAATCATCCAACTTAACCAGGTTCGTCCATTTTGGTCTTTCTTCCTTTCGACTATTTTCGAAATGGACCGAAGCCAAATGTCTTGCAAAGATTGATGTAATATGACACAATAAACCATGTGGAGAAGTTTGAGACCAACGAAGAGAGATTTGGTCCAAGAATCATCCAACTTAATCAGGTTCGTCCATTTTGGTCTTTCTTCGTTTCGACTAGCTTCGAACTGGACCGAAGCCAAATGTCTTGCAAAGATTAATGTAATATGACACAATAAACCATGTGGAGAAGTTTGAGACCAACGAAGAGAGATTTGGTCCAAGAATCATCCAACTTAACCAGGTTCGTCCATTTTGGTCTTTCTTCCTTTCGACTATTTTCGAAATGGACCGAAGCCAAATGTCTTGCAAAGATTAATGTAATATGACACAATAAACCATGTGGAGAAGTTTGAGACCAACGAAGAGAGATTTGGTCCAAGAATCATCCAACTTAACCAGGTTCATCCATTTTGGTCTTTCTTCGTTTCGACTAGCTTCGAACTGGACCGAAGCCAAATGTCTTGCAAAGATTAATGTAATATGACACAATAAACCATGTGGAGAAGTTTGAGACCAACGAAGAGAGATTTGGTCCAAGAATCATCCAACTTAACCAGGTTCGTCCATTTTGGTCTTTCTTCCTTTCGACTATTTTCGAAATGGACCGAAGCCAAATGTCTTGCAAAGATTGATGTAATATGACACAATAAACCATGTGGAGAAGTTTGAGACCAACGAAGAGAGATTTGGTCCAAGAATCATCCAACTTAACCAGGTTCGTCCATTTTGGTCTTTCTTCCTTTCGACTATTTTCGAAATGGACCGAAGCCAAATGTCTTGCAAAGATTGATGTAATATGACACAATAAACCATGTGGAGAAGTTTGAGACCAACGAAGAGAGATTTGGTCCAAGAATCATCCAACGTAACCAAGTTCGTCCATTTTGGTCTTTCTTCCTTTCGACTATTTTCGAACTGGACCGAAGCCAAATGTCTTGCAAAGATTGATGTAATATGACACAATAAACCATGTGGAGAAGTTTGAGACCAACGAAGAGAGATTTGGTCCAAGAATCATCTAACTTAACCAAGTTCGTCCATTTTGGTCTTTCTTCGTTTCGACAAGCTTCGAAGTGGACCGAAGCCAAATGTCTTGCAAAGATTGATGTAATATGACACAATAAACCATGTGGAGAAGTTTGAGACCAACGAAGAGAGATTTGGTCCAAGAATCATTAACTTAACCAAGTTCATCCATTTTGGTCTTTCTTCATTTTGACTAGCATCAAAGTGGAGCGAAGCCAAATGTCTTGCAAAGATTGATGTAATATGACACAATAAACCATGTGGAGAAGTTTGAGACCAACGAAGAGAGATTTGGTCCACGAATCATCCAACTTAACTAGGTTCGTCCATTTTGGTCTTTCTTCCTTTCGACTATTTTCGAAGTGGACCGAAGCCAAATGTCTTGCAAAGATTGATGTAATATGACACAATAAACCATGTGGAGAAGTTTGAGACCAACGAAGAGAGATTTGGTCCAAGAATCATCTAACTTAACCAACTTCATCCATTTTGGTCTTTCTTCGTTTTGACTAGCTTCAAAGCGGATAGAAGCCAAATGTCTTGCAAAGATTGATGTAATATGACACAATAAACCATGTGGAGAAGTTTGAGACCAACGAAGAGAGATTTGGTCCAAGAATTATGCAACTTAACCAAGTTCGTCCATTTTGGTCTTCTTGCTTTCGACTATTTTCGAAGTGGACCGAAGCCAAATGTGTTGCAAAGATTGATGTAATATGACACAATAAACCATGTGGAGAAGTTTGAGACCAACGAAGAGAGATTTGGCCCAAGAATCATCTAACTTAACCAGGTTCGTCCATTTTGGTCTTTCTTCTTTTCGACAATCTTCGAACTGGACCGAAGCCAAATGTCTTGCAAAGATTAATGTAATATGACACAATAAACCATGTGGAGAAGTTTGAGACCAACGAAGAGAGATTTGGTCCAAGAATCATCTAACTTAACCAAGTTCGTCCATTTTGGTCTTTCTTCGTTTCGACAAGCTTCGAAGTGGACCGAAGCCAAATGTCTTGCAAAGATTGATGTAATATGACACAATAAACCATGTGGAGAAGTTTGAGACCAACGAAGAGAGATTTGGTACAAGAATCATTTAACTTAACCAACTTCATCCATTTTGGTCTTTCTTCATTTTGACTAGCATCAAAGTGGAGCGAAGCCAAATGTCTTGCAAAGATTGATGTAATATGACACAATAAACCATGTGGAGAAGTTTGAGACCAATGAAGAGAGATTTGGTCCACGATTCATCCAGCTTAACTAGGTTCGTCCATTTTGGTCTTTCTTCCTTTCGACTATTTTCGAAGTGGACCGAAGCCAAATGTCTTGCAAAGATTGATGTAATATGACACAATAAACCATGTGGATAAGTTTGAGACCAACGAAGAGAGATTTGGTCCAAGAATCATCTAACTTAACCAACTTCATCCATTTTGGTCTTTCTTCGTTTTGACTAGCATCAAAGTGGACTGAAGCCAAATGTCTTGCAAAGATTGATGTAATATGACACAATATACCATGTGGAGAAGTTTGAGACCAACGAAGAGAGATTTGGTCCACGAATCATCCAGCTTAACTAGGTTCGTCCATTTTGGTCTTTCTTCCTTTCGACTATTTTCGAAGTGGACCGAAGCCAAATGTCTTGCAAAGATTGATGTAATATGACACAATAAACCATGTGGAGAAGTTTTAGACCAACGAAGAGAGATTTCGTCCAAGAATCATCTAACTTAACCAAGTTCGTCCATTTTAGTCTTTCTTTGTTTTGACTAGCTTCAAAGTGAACCAAGCCAAATGTCTTGCAAAGATTGATGTAATATGACACAATAAACCATGTGGAGAAGTTTGAGACCAACGAAGAGAGATTTGGTCCAAGAATCATCTAACTTAACCAAGTTCGTCCATTTTGGTCTTTCTTCGTTTCGACAAGCTTCGAAGTGGACCGAAGCCAAATGTCTTGCAAAGATTGATGTAATATGACACAATAAACCATGTGGAGAAGTTTGAGACCAACGAAGAGAGATTTGGTCCAAGAATCATTTAACTTAACCAACTTCATCCATTTTGGTCTTTCTTCATTTTGACTAGCATCAAAGTGGCGCGAAGCCAAATGTCTTGCAAAGATTGATGTAATATGACACAATAAACCATGTGGAGAAGTTTGAGACCAATGAAGAGAGATTTGGTCCACGATTCATCCAGCTTAACTAGGTTCGTCCATTTTGGTCTTTCTTCCTTTCGACTATTTTCGAAGTGGACCGAAGCCAAATGTCTTGCAAAGATTGATGTAATATGGCACAATAAACCATGTGGAGAAGTTTGAGACCAACGAAGAGGGATTTGGTCCAACAATCATCCAACTTAACCAGGTTCATCCATTTTGGTCTTTCTTCGTTTCGACTAGCTTCAAAGCGGATAGAAGCCAAATGTGTTGCAAAGATTGATGTAATATGACACAATAAACCATGTGGAGGAGTTTGAGACCAACGAAGAGAGATTTGGTCAACGAATCATCAAACTTAACCAGGTTCGTCCATTTTGGTGTTTCTTCGTTTCGACTAGCTTCGAACTGGACCGAAGCCAAAAGTCTTGCAAAAATTGATGTAATATGACACAATAAACCATGTGGAGAAGTTTGAGACCAACGAAGTGAGATTTGGTCCAAGAATCATCAAACTTAACCAAGTTCGTCCACTTTGGTCTTTTTTCGTTTCGACTAACTTCGAACTGGACCGAAGCCAAATGTCTTGCAAAGATTAATGTAATATGACACAATAAACCATGTGGAGAAGTTTGAGACCAATGAAGAGAGATTTGGTCCACGGATCATCCAACTTAACCAGGTTCGTCCATTTTGGTCTTTCTTAGTTTCGACTAGCTTCGAACTGGACCGGAGCCAAATGTCTTGCAAAGATTAATGTAATATGACTCAATAAACCATGTGGAGAAGTTTGAGACCAACGGAGAGAGATTTCATCCAAGAATCATCTAACTAAACCAAGTTCGTCCATTTTAGTCTTTATTCGTTTCGACTAGCTTCAATGTGAACCGAAGCCAAATGTCTTGCAAAGATTGATGTAATATGACACAATAAACCATGTGGAGAAGTTTGAGACCAATGCAGAGAGATTTGGTGCACGAATCATCCAGCTTAACTAGGTTCGTCCATTTTGGTCTTTCTTCGTTTCGACTATTTTCGAAGTGGACCGAAGCCAAATGTCTTGCAAAGATTAATGTAATATGACACAATAAACCATGTGGAGAAGTTTGAGACCAACGAAGAGAGATTTGGTCAACGAATCATCCAACTAAACCAGGTTCGTCCATTTTGGTCTTTCTTCGTTTCGACTAGCTTCGAACTGGACCGAAGCCAAATGTCTGCAAAGATTGATGTAATATGACACAATAAACAATGTGGAGAAGTTTGAGACCAACGAAGAGAGATTTGGTCCAAGAATCATCCTACGTAACCAAGTTCGTCCATTTTGGTCTTTCTTCCTTTCGATTATTTTCGAAGTGGACCGAACCAAATGTGTTGCAAAGACAGATGTAATATGACACAATAAACCATGTGGAGAAGTTTGAGACCAACGAAGAGAGATTTGGTCAACGAATCATCAAACTTAACCAGGTTCGTCCATTTTGGTCTTTTTTTGTTTCGACTAGCTTCGAACTGGACTGAAGCCAAATGTCTTGCAAAGATTAATGTAATATGACACAATAAACCATGTGGAGAAGTTTGAGACCAACGAAGAGAGATTTGGTCCAAGAATCATCCAACTTAACCAGGTTCGTCCATTTTGGTCTTTCTTCCTTTCGACTATTTTCGAATTGAACCGAAGCCAAATGTGTTGCAAAGATTGATGTAATATGACACAATAAACCATGTGGAGAAGTTTGAGACCAACGAAGGGAGATTTGGTCAACGAATCATCCAACTAAACCAGGTTCGTCCATTTTGGTCTTTTTTCGTTTCGACTAGCTTCGAACTAGGGGTGGGCACGGGTCGGGTTGGCCCGGTGTCCCGACCCGGCCCGTAGAGCATCGGGACACATTCGGGACGGGGTAAATCGGGACACGGGACAGAGGCGGGACTTTTTTTTAGTGTCCCGGTAATTTTCGGGACGGTACCGGGACAGGCCTAATCCCGTCCCGGACCGGCCTGAGTATAGCTTAGTCCAGACCCGTCCCGGAAACCAGACCCGCACATCCCGACAGGCACCATCCCGAGTTCAAGCTTCACCTTCACTCGTTCAGTTAGATTTTCCATTCTCGTTCATTCGTCACTCTTACTCATTCTCTCTTCACCTTCATCAAGCTCAAGCAAACCCTAAATCACAGATTAATCACTACAACACTACAGTCGGCGAGTGAGGAAGATCTAGATTCACCAGGTTGGATTCTCATTTTTTATTTGTTGCATTTGGCTTTCCTAATTGTTTCCTGAGAATGATTTGAGGCTTTAAATTTGTTTGTGAACAAGTATTGATATTTTTGGCTTTCTAGTTCTGGGTCATTTGGATGTGGCTCGTGAGCTTGTACCGAGCTTAATATCTTTCAATTACTTAATTGATTAAGTGCTTGTGTTTCCTTTTCGCAAGAACAAATAGCGCTTGTGATTCTGATAGATTCTCCAGAAACAAACAAAATAGAAATTATGCTTTTTTAGGCTGGGTTGATGAAGACAAGGTTAGATGACCTGTAATTTCTTTCCACGTTGCTTTCTTCTTTGAGCTTTTTTGTCAAAAGTCATCTTTAGGTTATATAGCTTCTTTAGATGGACTATGACACGTGATCGATTCAAGTTTTCTTTTTAGCTTGTCCATCTACATAGTATTCTTCCTTGCTTCTAGAAAGACTAATTTTCTGGGTTCTTCTTATAGCCCATTTTTTTTTGCATCTGAATAAAAGAGAATTACTATTTACTTCTCTATTTTTGTCATGAGAAACTTCAACTTGGCATCCATTTATTTATTCTCCTTGTCTTGTTTCCCTTATTGCAGTGTTGCTGTTTAGATACATAATATATATATGTTCTGTTCTGATAGAAAAGATTAACATTAACCCCTTCAAAAAGACCATTCGGTGGTCGTGCTTTGGATGTTTGCTTGCACTCCATGTGGCTGTGAGGTTTCTTTGTTTAATTTGTTTGATCTCATACCTTTATTGATCCTTTTTCTACTTCTACTTTCCCCTAGAACAAATTCTGGAATCCAATTGACTTGCTTTTAGGTGTGCATAGGCCTGATTCTTATTTAGTTTTAGCATAGGCCTGATTTTGTTTTGTTTTTCTAATTGTCTGTCCTTTACTTGATTTGCAGTGGGATTTTGAGGTTAATTTAATGTTCCATCACCATGCTTATGTAGGATAGATAGTCTTCTTACTCAAAGTACCAACTAACTTGTGTATTCTCTTAGTTTGATTGCGTTAATGAGTGGAATGTAATTTCATTTAAATGCTTCATCGACAATCATCAGAAATTTTTCAAAGTCTATTTTATTATCAACACCAAGAAATGAGCTAAATATTTGACTGTAATAATAATAATTCCATAAAATGTATAGGAGACATTTTGTGCTGTTACAATAAAATGCATACACACATGGGTCCCTACTTGGATCAAAAGAAAGTTGGTTGGTATGAAATCACTATTCTGATTTCAAACAGCAATATTATTATTAAGTAAAAACGTAAAACACTTTTATTTAGGAGTTTGGGTAATTAATTTTTTTATTTTAATATTACAGTAAAGATTTGAAAATTTGTCTTTAGAATATACCAATCATTTTTAGCATTTTCATATATTTAATCTAAATAACTTAAGAGCCTGGTCATGTAATTATTGTGACACCACTAATTTATTTTATTTAATGACCATTCTAGCTACTATTCCTAAATGTACTAGTACTACACATTCATCTGTAACACTAATGCATAGTAACCTTTTTTGTGAAATCCTCCATAACTTGAACTTAATTTTACTGTGTCCAGACACCAACATTCCCAATTCCTTGTCAACATCCTATTCCTATTCCTATGTGATTCTCACACACACACACCTACACCTAAACTTAAACTATTCACTTTGGACTGATATAAATATTGATCATCTTTCTTGAATATTAAAAGAATCACATGGCTGACATTTTTTTTTTTTTTTGATTTAGAAAATTAAGATATACAATGGCAGAGCAAATTCATACAAGAGCATCTGGAGCAAGTTTGAATGAGCAAGCCCGACAAGAGCATCAACTTGGGGTAGGCATTTCTCAATCCTCTACTAGTGCAACTGCTAACACCACAGCAGGTTCGAAAACTTCTAATCCTAAGCCTAGATCTATAGTGTGGGACCATTTTACAAAGTTGTCATTAGAACAGACTAAGGGAGAGGAAAAAGCCAAGTGTCATCATTGTAAAAGTGAATTTCTTTGTAACTCAAGTAGTCATGGGACAAATGGAATGCTAAAACACTTGAAAAGGCGTCATAAGTGGATTTTTGTTGAGAAGAATCAGTCACTTATAGGGGTTATAGAGGGTGAGGAAGGTCCAGGAGGGAGAAAAACAACAGTTTCTATTTCCTATAATACAGAGGAAATTAGAAAAATGCTTGCTATTTTTGTTATAGAAGATGAGATGCCATTTAGTGTTGTTGAAGGGCGTGGGTTTCGTCAATTTGTGAATCGGTTGGAACCTAGATTTACTGTGCCATCTAGGAGGACCATTACAAGAGATTGTTACCAACTTTTTCTAGATGAAAAATGTAAGTTAAAAGAGTTTCTTAAGAAGTCATGTGTGAGGGCTTGCTTGACTACGGATTGTTGGACATCCATTCAAAATATTTCCTATATGTGTCTCACAACTCATTTTATTGATGAAAACTGGAGACTTCAAAAGAGAATTTTAAATTTCTCACAAATTGACAACCACAAAGGTGAGACTATAGGAAAAGAAATTGATAGGTGTTTGAGGGAATGGGGAATTGAAAATGTATTTACAATAACTGTGGATAATGCTTCCTCTAATGATGTGGCCATTTCTTATTTGAGAAGGAAATTGAAGAATTGGAATGGTTTGGTATGTGAAGGAGACTATATGCATATGAGGTGTGCTGCTCACATTTTGAATTTAATTGTGAATGATGGGTTGAAAGACTTGAATCCATCCATTGTTTCTATCCGAAATGCCATTCGGTATGTTAGGTCTTCTCCCCAACGCCTCCAAAAATTCAAACAAGCTGCACATGCAGAAAAAATTAGTAGTGGAGCCTCTCTTTGCTTTGATGTTCCAACTAGGTGGAATTCCACCTACACTATGTTGGAACATGCTATACCATTTCAAAAAGCATTTGAGAGACTTGAGGATGAAGATGAGGGCTATGTCACTTGGTTTAAAGATGATAGACAACCATCTAGTTTAGATTGGGATAATGCTAGAGCATTTGTTCAATTTTTGAAGTTATTTTATGAGGTGACTTTGGCACTTTCTGGTTCTTTACATGTCACAGCCAATTGTGCTTTTGATGAAATTCAAACAATTAATGAATTATTGGTAAAGTGGAGTGAGAATGAAGTTGATTGTGTTTTGGGGACTATGGCATGTAATATGAGAAATAAGTTTGATAAGTATTGGGGGAAGATAGAAAATATTAATCCACTAATTTATATTGGTATTGTGCTGGATCCACGGTATAAACTTGAGTATGTGAATTTTATATGTGATGCAAATTATGAGATTGGGACAGCTACTCTTTTGAAAAAGAAGATAGCAAACACATTGTGGTAGCTATACAATTTTTATATACAAGAGTCACATGAGGTATCTCAAACCTCTGATGATAGTGCAAGCCATGAAGAGTCAGTTATTACCAAGGAAGGTTTAGCAGACATGGGATGGGTAACAACAGCACATAAAAAGGAAAGAAAAAACCAGTGGAAAAAATTAAAGTTGGCTCAGGAATGTCCAGACAAAAAAAAATGATTTGGAGAAATATCTGGCACATGATGTAGTAGATGATGGTATAGATGATTTTGATATCTTGTCTTGGTGGAAGGAGAATTCTATGAAGTATAGTGTACTTTCAATTCTAGCACGTGATGTATTGGCCATTCCAGTTTCTACTGTTGCATCTGAGTCTTGCTTCAGCACTGGGGGACGAGTCCTTGATGTTTTTCGGAGTTCTTTGTCACCAAAGATGGTTGAAGCACTTATATGCACTCAAAATTGGTTGAATCCTAATGAGTACAAGATACAAGAAGTCTTTGATGAGTTTCAAGCAAATGATGCTGTTATTAATGGTAAGTTTTTATTCTAACTATATAACTTTTACATTGTATGTTTTTTTTCCTCTTTATTTAATATTTACTAATTCTTCATATGTTACTTTTACAATTTTATAGAAATTGGTGGGGCCATGACCTCAGTGACCAACCAAGCAATTCAAGAGGGAAATAGAATGTGTAAGTCTTATACGTATATATATTTGGGTATAAGAATTTTCTTGTGTTTAGAAATAAATGTTCCATAAACTTGGGTACAAGTCTTACATAAATTCATTTCTTTTTTCCATACTTGGCAGCTAGAGATTAGCAACGCCTACGCTACACTCTTGAAGTTTATTGCTGGAAGGAAGGCTATTTAATGATTTAAATCATTTTATTGTGTTTGTATTAATTGGTTTTCTATATATCATGTTATGTGTTTATTTTAAAATTGTCTTGATTTTTCAGTTTTATCTATATTGTAAGACTCAAGACACTATATATTGTTACTGTATTATTTTCATACCATTTTGATCTTAATACTGTAATTTTTGTGCATCAATTTAAATCAAAATGTTTCATTCTAAATGCATTTATGCCTTATATTACTTTTGTAAATGTATTCTCAGTAGACATGGTTAATAATATATTTTCCCATTTAATTAACCATTTGTATCTAATTGGCAATGGAGATCACCTCAATTCTTATGTGTAGCATGCCAAAGTTTCTTTCCTACAAGAAACAACAGTAGTTCCACGCCAGCAGAAGTGCATAATCAAGGTAATAACCTCAACTCTCTCCGCATCTGAATGTTTGGATCTATTGAGCTGAATGTTTGGATTTGTGAACTAAGTGACAGTTAATTTTTGTCAAATCTAGGAACAATCTTACTGATTCTGAAGCTTTTAATATCTTAATAAATGTTTATGTTGTAGGAACCAACTTTAGGCTATTGGGTTGGTGGGGAAATGAATTCTATGTTATGGTCTTTCATGGTTTTGGGAATGGAAACCTTTTTATCCTCAAAAATACAGAAGCTTTTTCTCCATTTATTTGCTTCCCGATTGGGTAAACACAATTAATTCGAGGCTGTGATATTGCACCTAGTTTCTCTTTTTGGGGTCTGGCAAATATGTTCTTTCCTGATTTACAGAAGATCATTAATTACTTATAGCCTTAGCTGAAGTACAAGCTCTGTTATTAAATTATTTTGCTTAACTGCTCTACTTACCCTCTGCCTTGCATGGAAATGCTTGGCTTTTATGGAGCTTCTAATTATTTTTGTTTACTTTTAAAGGCTGTGATATCTCTTTTTGTTTTTGTTAATTTTAATTGTTTATATTAATGGCTCTTATTTTACAAATCTATGTATCTCTTTTTGTTTGCTGTAATGCCTTGGATAACAGTGGTTCTGGGTCAGTTCATTAGTTTTCTTTTTGATCAGATTTACATAAACTGGTTCAGAATTATTCTCATGGAAGCTTTTTCTGATGGGTGTTTAAAAACTGAAACATTAAATGATATGTATGTATGTAGTGCTTAAAGGTTACTTATGAAAGCTGCCATCGTGGGGCTTCCTTTGCTGCTATTCATAGTATATTTATCTTTCCAATTTTCTTCCTTGGAGATGATTAATTTGCTAGTGACTGATTTGGTCAAGCTCTTGTGACAAATACAATTACTCCTGCCTTTCTCTTTCATCTTCAATGATTGGATGCCAAAGCTAACATCCATTACTATTTCTTCTTTTTAGCCCTTTCATTATTATTTCACTGCCCCACCATATCCATGTTCTATCTTTTTTTTTCCCTGTGATTTTAATTTGTTTGGTTCTGCATATATATGGATAGATATAGCCACGCATTTTTAATTTTTGCATTTATAAGTGGCTGCCATTGATGGAGATTAGAAATGCCAAAGGGGAAACCCCCATTTATAGGGCTGCCTTCAATGGTAACCTAAAGTTATTGAAGTACTTAGCCCACCAAGTAGCTGATTTAAAGGAGCACTATCACAGAAAACAAGACAAATTGTAGTTTACTGATGGAATAACTTGACATTGTAAAGAAACTGTAGTGTTGTTCTGTTTTTAGATTCTATTTTGTATCATCTTGTGTAAAGTGGATTGTTTATTTAGAATATTAACAATGCATGTGCATGGTAGAGTTACTCTCTTGTTATTTGCATGTTTACCCATACAGTGAATTTTCTCTTAGCTTTTGACTCAAATGTTAGCAAGTTATTTTCTTATTTTTATTTTTTTCCAATGAACTTGTTAGGCTTAAATTAGTCTTGCCCATTCTTTCAACTTGTGTGCTCATTCATGCTGCATCAGATTTAAAATGTTCTTTATCAAAATTCAGATTGATTTATTCTCTAATGTGTTACAATGCAGAAATGGGGGAGGGGAGAATTTCTTCCATTACTGTAAGTGTGGTAAGCAATTATGTCTCAGTCTTGTGCTTTTTAGTAGTAAGAATCCCATTTACCTGTTTGAGCATGGCATTCATGATTTCTTCAAACAGGTTGTTTAATTATATGTATTCTGTAATTTCATGATTAGCTATATGCGGCCTTTGTTTAATTAGGTGACCTGTTGGGTAGATTTTGAGGCCACACAAGTATTTGCTTGTTTACTGATAATGCTGCATCACACTCTTTTTCCCTTTGATATGTGTACGTGTTAATATATGCTGGAGATTGGAGTTTTTGAATTTCTGAAGTATAAATGTATACTTATTTTAATTGGTACACTGTTGCTGTCTTTTTATCATGGGACAAACCATGCTTTCTTGCTTTCTTGTTTTACAGCCATTTAAAGTGCAGCAAATCGGGACGGGACATGACCCGAGACAGGTCGGGACGGGACACGGGACATAACCGGGACGGAACCGGGACAAACATATTCACAAACGGGACGGGACGGGACGGGACAACAAGGTAAATCGGGACGGGACCGGGACAAAAATTCTTGTCCCAGGGTATTTTCGGGACGGGACCGGGACGGCCCAAATCCCGGCCCGTGCCCACCCCTACTTCGAACTGGACCGAAGCCAAATGTCTGCAAAGATTGATGTAATATGACACAATAAACAATGTGGAGAAGTTTGAGACCAACGAAGAGAGATTTGGTCCAAGAATCATCCAACTTAACTAGGTTCGTCCATTTTGGTATTTCTTCCTTTCGACTATTTTCGAATTGGACCGAAGCCAAATGTCTTGCAAAGATTGATGTAATATGACACAATAAACCATGTGGAGAAGTTTGAGACCAATGCAAAGAGATTTGGTGCACGAATCATCCAGCTTAACTAGGTTCGTCCATTTTGGTCTTTCTTCGTTTCGACTATTTTCGAAGTGGACCGAAGCCAAATGTCTTGCAAAGATTAATGTAATATGACACAATAAACCATGTGGAGAAGTTTGAGACCAACGAAGAGAGATTTGGTCAACGAATCATCCAACTAAACCAGGTTCGTCCATTTTGGTCGTTCTTCCTTTCTACTATTTTCGAAGTGGACCGAAGCCAAATGTGTTGCAAAGATTGATGTAATATGACACAATAAACCATGTGGAGAAGTTTGAGACCAACGAACAGAGATTTGGTCCAAGAATTATGCAACTTAACCAAGTTCGTCTATTTTGGTCTTTCTTCCTTTCGACTATTTTCGAAGTGGACCGAAGCCAAATGTGTTGCAAAGATTGATGTAATATGACACAATAAACCATGTGGAGAAGTTTGAGACCAACGAAGAGAGATTTGGTCAACGAATCATCCAACTAAACCAGGTTCGTCCATTTTGGTCGTTCTTCCTTTCTACTATTTTCGAAGTGGACCGAAGCCAAATGTGTTGCAAAGATTGATGTAATATGACACAATAAACCATGTGGAGAAGTTTGAGACCAACGAACAGAGATTTGGTCCAAGAATTATGCAACTTAACCAAGTTCGTCTATTTTGGTCTTTCTTCCTTTCGACTATTTTCGAAGTGGACCGAAGCCAAATGTGTTGCAAAGATTGATGAAATATGACACAATAAACCATGTGGAGAAGTTTGAGACTAACGAAGGGAGATTTGGTCAACGAATCATCCAACTAAACCAAGTTCGTCCATTTTGGTCTTTTTTCGTTTCGACTAGCTTCGAACTGGACCGAAGCCAAATGTCTGCAAAGATTGATGTAATATGACACAATAAACAATGTGGAGAAGTTTGAGACCAACGAAGAGAGATTTGGTCCAAGAATCATCCAACTTAACTAGGTTCGTCCATTTTGGTATTTCTTCCTTTCGACTATTTTCGAATTGGACCAAAGCCAAATGTCTTGCAAAGATTGATGTAATATGACACAATAAACCATGTGAAGAAGTTTGAGACCAATGCAGAGAAATTTGGTGCACGAATCATCCAGCTTAACTAGGTTCGTCCATTTTGGTCTTTCTTCGTTTCGACTATTTTCGAAGCGGACCGAAGCCAAATGTCTTGCAAAGATTAATGTAATATGACACAATAAACCATGTGGAGAAGTTTGAGACCAACGAAGAGATTTGGTCAATGAATCATCCAACTAAACCAGGTTCGTCCATTTTGGTATTTATTCCTTTCGACTATTTTCGAATTGGACCGAAGCCAAATGTCTTGCAAAGATTGATGTAATATGACACAATAAACCATGTGGAGAAGTTTGAGAACAACGAAGAGAGATTTGGTCCAAGAATCATCCAACTTAACTAGGTTCGTCCATTTTGGTATTTCTTCCTTTCGACTATTTTCGAAGTGGACCGAAGCCAAATGTCTTGCAAAGATTGATGTAATATGACACAATAAACCATGTGGAGAAGTTTTAGACCAACGAAGAGAGATTTCGTCCAAGAATCATCTAACTTAACCAAGTTCGTCCATTTTAGTCTTTCTTTGTTTTGACTAGCTTCAAAGTGAACCAAGCCAAATGTCTTGCAAAGATTGATGTAATATGACACAATAAACCATGTGGAGAAGTTTGAGACCAACGAAGAGAGATTTCGTCCAAGAATCATCCAACTTAACCAGGTTCGTTCATTTTGGTATTTCTTCCTTTCGACTATTTTCGAAATGGACCGAAGCCAAATGTCTTGCAAAGATTAATGTAATATGACACAATAAACCATGTGGAGAAGTTTGAGACCAACGAAGAGAGATTTGGTCAACGAATCATCCAACTAAACCAGGTTCGTCCATTTTGGTCGTTCTTCCTTTCTACTATTTTCGAAGTGGACCGAAGCCAAATGTGTTGCAAAGATTGATGTAATATGACACAATAAACCATGTGGAGAAGTTTGAGACCAACGAACAGAGATTTGGTCCAAGAATTATGCAACTTAACCAAGTTCGTCTATTTTGGTCTTTCTTCCTTTCGACTATTTTCGAAGTGGACCGAAGCCAAATGTGTTGCAAAGATTGATGTAATATGACACAATAAACCATGTGGAGAAGTTTGAGACTAACGAAGGGAGATTTGGTCAACGAATCATCCAACTAAACCAGGTTCGTCCATTTTGGTCTTTTTCGTTTCGACTAGCTTCGAACTGGACCGAAGCCAAATGTCTGCAAAGATTGATGTAATATGACACAATAAACAATGTGGAGAAGTTTGAGACCAACGAAGAGAGATTTGGTCCAAGAATCATCCAACTTAACTAGGTTCGTCCATTTTGGTATTTCTTCCTTTCGACTATTTTCGAATTGGACCGAAGCCAAATGTCTTGCAAAGATTGATGTAATATGACACAATAAACCATGTGGAGAAGTTTGAGACCAATGCAGAGAGATTTGGTGCACGAATCATCCAGCTTAACTAGGTTCGTCCATTTTGGTCTTTCTTCGTTTCGACTATTTTCGAAGTGGACCGAAGCCAAATGTCTTGCAAAGATTAATGTAATATGACACAATAAACCATGTGGAGAAGTTTGAGACCAACGAAGAGAGATTTGGTCAACGAATCATCCAACTAAACCAGGTTCGTCCATTTTGGTCGTTCTTCCTTTCTACTATTTTCGAAGTGGACCGAAGCCAAATGTGTTGCAAAGATTGATGTAATATGACACAATAAACCATCTGGAGAAGTTTGAGACCAACGAACAGAGATTTGGTCCAAGAATTATGCAACTTAACCAAGTTCGTCTATTTTGGTCTTTCTTCCTTTCGACTATTTTCGAAGTGGACCGAAGCCAAATGTGTTGCAAAGATTGATGTATTATGACACAATAAACCATGTGGAGAAGTTTGAGACCAACGAAGGGAGATTTGGTCAATGAATCATCCAACTAAACCAGGTTCGTCCATTTTGGTCTTTTTTCGTTTCCACTAGCTTCAAACTGGACCGAAGCCAAAAGTCTGCAAAGATTGATGTAATATGACACAATAAACAATGTGGAGAAGTTTGAGACCAACGAAGAGAGATTTGGTCCAAGAATCATCCAACTTAACTAGGTTCGCCATTTTGGTATTTCTTCCTTTCGACTATTTTCGAATTGGACCGAAGCCAAATGTCTTGCAAAGATTGATGTAATATGACACAATAAACCATGTGGAGAAGTTTGAGACCAATGCATAGAGATTTGGTGCACGAATCATCCAGCTTAACTAGGTTCGTCCATTTTGGTCTTTCTTCGTTTCGACTATTTTCGAAGTGGACCGAAGCCAAATGTCTTGCAAAGATTAATGTAATATGACACAATAAACCATGTGGAGAAGTTTGAGACCAACGAAGAGAGATTTGGTCCACGGATCATCCAACTTAACCAGGTTCGTCCATTTTGGTCTTTCTTCGTTTCGACTAGCTTCGAACTGGACCGAAGCCAAATGTGTTGCAAAGATTGATGCAATATGACACAATACACCATGTGGAGAAGTTTGAGACCAACGAAGAGAGATTTGGTCCAAGAATCATCCAACTTAACCAAGTTTGTCCATTTTGGTCGTTCTTCCTTTCGACTAGCTTCGAACTGGACCGAAGCCAAATGTCTTGCAAAGATTGATGTAATATGACACAATAAACCATGTGGAGAAGTTTGAGACCAACGAAGAGAGATTTGGTCAACGAATCATCCAACTAAACTAGGTTCGTCCATTTTGGTCGTTCTTCCTTTCTACTCTTTTAGAAGTGGACCGAAGCCAAATGTGTTGCAAAGATTAATGTAATATGACACAATAAACCATGTGGAGAAGTTTGAGACCAACGAAGAGAGATTTGGTCCAAGAATTATGCAACTTAACCAAGTTCGTCTAATTTGGTCTTTCTTCCTTTCGACTATTTTTGAAGTGGACCGAAGCCAAATGTGTTGCAAAGATTGATGTAATATGACACAATAAACCATGTGGAGAAGTTTGAGACTAACAAAGGGAGATTTGGTCAACGAATCATCCAACTAAACCAGGTTCGTCCATTTTGGTCTTTTTTCGTTTCGACTAGCTTCGAACTGGACCGAAGCCAAATGTCTGCAAAGATTGACGTAATATGACACAATAAACAATGTGGAGAAGTTTGAGACCAACGAAGAGAGATTTGGTCCAAGAATCATCCAACTTAACTAGGTTCGTCCATTTTGGTATTTCTTCCTTTCGACTATTTTCGAATTGGACCGAAGCCAAATGTCTTGCAAAGATTGATGTAATATGACACAATAAACCATGTGGAGAAGTTTGAGACCAATGCAGAGAGATTTGGTGCACGAATCATCCAGCTTAACTAGGTTCGTCCATTTTGGTCTTTCTTCGTTTCGACTATTTTCGAAGTGGACCGAAGCCAAATGTCTTGCAAAGATTAATGTAATATGACACAATAAACCATGTGGAGAAGTTTGAGACCAACGAAGAGAGATTTGGTCAACGAATCATCCAACTAAACCAGGTTCGTCCATTTTGGTCGTTCTTCCTTTCTACTATTTTCGAAGTGGACCGAAGCCAAATGTGTTGCAAAGATTGATGTAATATGACACAATAAACCATCTGGAGAAGTTTGAGACCAACGAACAGAGATTTGGTCCAAGAATTATGCAACTTAACCAAGTTCGTCTATTTTGGTCATTCTTCCTTTCGACTATTTTCGAAGTGGACCGAAGCCAAATGTGTTGCAAAGATTGATGTAATATGACACAATAAACCATGTGGAGAAGTTTGAGACCAACGAAGGGAGATTTGGTCAATGAATCATCCAACTAAACCAGGTTCATCCATTTTGGTCTTTTTTCGTTTCCACTAGCTTCAAACTGGACCGAAGCCAAAAGTCTGCAAAGACTGATGTAATATGACACAATAAACAATGTGGAGAAGTTTGAGACCAACGAAGAGAGATTTGGTCCAAGAATCATCCAAGTTAACTAGGTTCGCCATTTTGGTATTTCTTCCTTTCGACTATTTTCGAATTGGACCGAAGCCAAATGTCTTGCAAAGATTGATGTAATATGACACAATAAACCATGTGGAGAAGTTTGAGACCAATGCATAGAGATTTGGTGCACGAATCATCCAGCTTAACTAGGTTCGTCCATTTTGGTCTTTCTTCGTTTCGACTATTTTCGAAGTGGACCGAAGCCAAATGTCTTGCAAAGATTAATGTAATATGACACAATAAACCATGTGGAGAAGTTTGAGACCAACGAAGAGAGATTGAGTCCACGGATCATCCAACTTAACCAGGTTCGTCCATTTTGGTCTTTCTTCGTTTCGACTAGCTTCGAACTGGACCGAAGCCAAATGTGTTGCAAAGATTGATGCAATATGACACAATACACCATGTGGAGAAGTTTGAGACCAACGAAGAGAGATTTGGTCCAAGAATCATCCAACTTAACCAAGTTTGTCCATTTTGGTCGTTCTTCCTTTCGACTAGCTTCGAACTGGACCGAAGCCAAATGTCTTGCAAAGATTGATGTAATATGACACAATAAACCATGTGGAGAAGTTTGAGACCAACGAAGAGAGATTTGGTCAACGAATCATCCAACTAAACTAGGTTCGTCCATTTTGGTCGTTCTTCCTTTCTACTCTTTTCGAAGTGGACCGAAGCCAAATGTGTTGCAAAGATTAATGTAATATGACACAATAAACCATGTGGAGAAGTTTGAGACCAACGAAGAGAGATTTGGTCCAAGAATTATGCAACTTAACCAAGTTTGTCTATTTTGGTCTTTCTTCCTTTCGACTATTTTTGAAGTGGACCGAAGCCAAATGTGTTGCAAAGATTGATGTAATATGACACAATAAACCATGTGGAGAAGTTTGAGACTAACGAAGGGAGATTTGGTCAACGAATCATCCAACTAAACCAGGTTCGTCCATTTTGGTCTTTTTTCGTTTCGACTAGCTTCGAATTGGACCGAAGCCAAATGTCTGCAAAGATTGATGTAATATGACACAATAAACAATGTGGAGAAGTTTGAGACCAACGAAGAGAGATTTGGTCCAAGAATCATCCAACTTAACTAGGTTCGTCCATTTTGGTATTTCTTCCTTTCGACTATTTTCGAATTGGACCGAAGCCAAATGTCTTGCAAAGATTGATGTAATATGACACAATAAACCATGTGGAGAAGTTTGAGACCAATGCAGAGAGATTTGGTGCACGAATCATCCAGCTTAACTAGGTTCGTCCATTTTGGTCTTTCTTCGTTTCGACTATTTTCGAAGTGGACCGAAGCCAAATGTCTTGCAAAGATTAATGTAATATGACACAATAAACCATGTGGAGAAGTTTGAGACCAACGAAGAGAGATTTGGTCAATGAATCATCCAACTAAACCAGGTTCGTCCTTTTTGGTCGTTCTTTCTTTCTACTATTTTCAAAGTGGACCGAAGCCAAATGTGTTGCAAAGATTGATGTAATATGACACAATAAACCATGTGGAGAAGTTTGAGACCAACGAACAGAGATTTGGTCCAAGAATTATGCAACTTAACCAAGTTCGTCTATTTTGGTCTTTCTTCCTTTCGACTATTTTCGAAGTGGACCGAAGCCAAATGTGTTGCAAAGATTGATGTAATATGACACAATAAACCATGTGGAGAAGTTTGAGACTAACGAAGGGAGATTTGGTCAACGAATCATCTAACTAAACCAGGTTCGTCCATATTGGTCTTTTTCGTTTCGACTAGCTTCGAACTGGACCGAAGCCAAATGTCTGCAAAGATTGATGTAATATGACACAATAAACAATGTGGAGAAGTTTGAGACCAACGAAGAGAGATTTGGTCCAAGAATCATCCAACTTAACTAGGTTCGTCCATTTTGGTATTTCTTCCTTTCGACTATTTTCGAATTGGACCGAAGCCAAATGTCTTGCAAAGATTGATGTAAAATGACACAATAAACCATGTGGAGAAGTTTGAGACCAATGCAGAGAGATTTGGTGCACGAATCATCCAGCTTAACTAGGTTCGTCCATTTTGGTCTTTCTTCGTTTCGACTATTTTCGAAGTGGACCGAAGCCAAATGTCTTGCAAAGATTAATGTAATAGGACACAATAAACCATGTGGAGAAGTTTGAGACCAACGAAGAGAGATTTGGTCAACGAATCATCCAACTAAACCAGGTTCGTCCATTTTGGTCGTTCTTCCTTTCTACTATTTTCGAAGTGGACCGAAGCCAAATGTGTTGCAAAGATTGATGTAATATGACACAATAAACCATCTGGAGAAGTTTGAGACCAACGAACAGAGATTTGGTCCAAGAATTATGCAACTTAACCAAGTTCGTCTATTTTGGTCTTTCTTCCTTTCGACTATTTTCGAAGTGGACCGAAGCCAAATGTGTTGCAAAGATTGATGTAATATGACACAATAAACCATGTGGAGAAGTTTGAGACCAACGAAGGGAGATTTGGTCAATGAATCATCCAACTAAACCAGGTTCGTCCATTTTGGTCTTTTTTCGTTTCCACTAGCTTCAAACTGGACCGAAGCCAAATGTCTGCAAAGATTGATGTAATATGACACAATAAACAATGTGGAGAAGTTTGAGACCAACGAAGAGAGATTTGGTCCAAGAATCATCCAACTTAACTAGGTTCGTCCATTTTGGTATTTCTTCCTTTCGACTATTTTCGAATTGGACCGAAGCCAAATGTCTTGCAAAGATTGATGTAATATGACACAATAAACCATGTGGAGAAGTTTGAGACCAATGCAGAGAGATTTGGTGCACGAATCATCCAGCTTAACTAGGTTCGTCTATTTTGGTCTTTCTTCCTTTCGACTATTTTCGAAGTGGACCGAAGCCAAATGTCTTGCAAAGATTGATGTAATATGACACAATAAACCATGTGGAGAAGTTTGAGACCAACGAAGGGAGATTTGGTCAATGAATCATCCAACTAAACCAGGTTCGTCCATTTTGGTCTTTTTTCGTTTCGACTAGCTTCGAACTGGACCGAAGCCAAAAGTCTGCAAAGATTGATGTAATATGACACAATAAACAATGTGGAGAAGTTTGAGACCAATGCATAGAGATTTGGTGCACGAATCATCCAGCTTAACTAGGTTCGTCCATTTTGGTCTTTCTTCGTTTCGACTATTTTCGAAGTGGACCGAAGCCAAATGTCTTGCAAAGATTAATGTAATATGACACAATAAACCATGTGGAGAAGTTTGAGACCAACGAAGAGAGATTTGGTCAACGAATCATCCAACTAAACTAGGTTCGTCCATTTTGGTCGTTCTTCCTTTCTACTCTTTTCGAAGTGGACCGAAGCCAAATGTCTTGCAAAGATTGATGTAATATGACACAATAAACCATGTGGAGAAGTTTGAGACCAATGCATAGAGATTTGGTCAACGAATCATCCAACTAAACCAGGTTCGTCCATTTTGGTCGTTCTTCCTTTCTACTATTTTCGAAGTGGACCGAAGCCAAATGTGTTGCAAAGATTGATGTAATATGACACAATAAACCATGTGGAGAAGTTTGAGACCAACGAAGAGAGATTTGGTCAACGAATCATCCAACTAAACTAGGTTCGTCCATTTTGGTCGTTCTTCCTTTCTACTCTTTTCGAAGTGGACCGAAGCCAAATGTGTTGCAAAGATTAATGTAATATGACACAATAAACCATGTGGAGAAGTTTGAGACCAACGAAGAGAGATTTGGTCCAAGAATTATGCAACTTAACCAAGTTCGTCTATTTTGGTCTTTCTTCCTTTCGACTATTTTTGAAGTGGACCGAAGCCAAATGTGTTGCAAAGATTGATGTAATATGACACAATAAACCATGTGGAGAAGTTTGAGACTAACGAAGGGAGATTTGGTTAACGAATCATCCAACTAAACCAGGTTCGTCCATTTTGGTCTTTTCTCGTTTTGACTAGCTTCGAACTGGACCGAAGCCAAATGTCTGCAAAGATTGATGTAATATGACACAATAAACAATGTGGAGAAGTTTGAGACCAACGAAGAGAGATTTGGTCCAAGAATCATCCAACTTAACTTGGTTCGTCCATTTTGGTATTTCTTCCTTTCGACTATTTTCGAATTGGACCGAAGCCAAATGTCTTGCAAAGATTGATGTAATATGACACAATAAACCATGTGGAGAAGTTTGAGACCAATGCAGAGAGATTTGGTGCACGAATCATCCAGCTTAACTAGGTTCGTCCATTTTGGTCTTTCTTCGTTTCGACTATTTTCGAAGTGGACCGAAGCCAAATGTCTTGCAAAGATTAATGTAATATGACACAATAAACCATGTGGAGAAGTTTGAGACCAACGAAGAGAGATTTGGTCAACGAATCATCCAACTAAGCCAGGTTCGTCCATTTTGGTCTTTCTTCGTTTCTACTATTTTCGAAGTGGACCGAAGCCAAATGTGTTGCAAAGATTGATGTAATATGACACAATAAACCATCTGGAGAAGTTTGAGACCAACGAACAGAGATTTGGTCCAAGAACTATGCAACTTCACCAAGTTCGTCTATTTTGGTCTTTCTTCCTTTCGACTATTTTCGAAGTGGACCGAAGCCAAATGTCTTGCAAAGATTAATGTAATATGACACAATAAACCATGTGGAGAAGTTTGAGACCAACGAGAGAGATTTCATCCAAAAATCATCTAACTTAACCAAGTTCGTCCATTTTAGTCTTTATTCGTTTCGACTAGCTTCAATGTGAACCGAAGCCAAATGTCTTGCAAAGATTGATGTAATATGACACAATAAACCATGTGGAGAAGTTTGAGACCAAGGAAGAGATATTTGGTCCAAGAATCATCCAACGTAACCAAGTTCGTCCATTTTGCTCTTTCTTCCTTTCGATTATTTTCAAAGTGGACCGAACCAAATGTGTTGCAAAGACAGATGTAATATGACACAATAAACCATGTGGAGAAGTTTGAGACCAACGAAGAGAGATTTGGTCCAAGAATCATCCAACTAAACCAGGTTCGTCCATTTTGGTCTTTCTTCCTTTCGAATATTTTCGAAGTGGACCGAAGCCAAATGTGTTGCAAAGATTGATGTAATATGACACAATAAACCATGTGGAGAAGTTTGAGACCAACGAAGAGAGATTTGGTCAACGAATCATCCAACTAAACCAGGTTCGTCCATTTTGGTCGTTCTTCCTTTCTACTATTTTCGAACTGGACCGAAGCCAAATGTGTTGCAAAGATTGATGTAATATGACACAATAAACCATGTGGAGAAGTTTGAGACCAACGAAGAGAGATTTGGTCAACGAATCATCCAACGTAACCAAGTTCGTCCATTTTGGTCCTTCTTCCTTTCGACTATTTTCGAATTGGACCGAAGCCAAATGTGTTGCAATGATTGATGTAATATGACACAATAAACCATGTGGAGAAGTTTGAGACCAACGAAGAGAGATTTGGTCCAAGAATCATCCAACTTAACCAAGTTCGTCCATTTTGGTCGTTCTTCCTTTCGACTATTTTCGAAGTGGACCGAAGCCAAATGTGTTGCAAAGATTGATGTAATATGACACAATAAACCATGTGGAGAAGTTTGAGACCAACGAAGAGAGATTTGGTCAACGAATCATCAAACTTAACCAGGTTCGTCCATTTTGGTCTTTCTTCGTTTCGACTAGCTTCGAACTGGACCGAAGCCAAATGTCTTGCAAAGATTGATGCAATATGACACAATAAACCATGTGGAGAAGTTTGAGACCAACGAAGAGAGATTTGGTCAACGAATCATCCAACTAAACCAGGTTCGTCCATTTTGGTCTTTCTTCCTTTCGAATATTTTTGAAGTGGACCAAAGCCAAATGTGTTGCAAAGATTGATTAATATGACACAATAAACCATGTGGAGAAGTTTGAGACCAACGAAGAGAGATTTGGACAACGAATCATCAAACTTAACCAGGTTCGTCCATTTTGGTCTTTTTTCGTTTCGACTAGCTTCGAATTGGACCGAAGCCAAATGTCTGCAAAGATTGATGTAATATGACACAATAAACCATGTGGAGAAGTTTGAGACCAACGAAGAGAGATTTGGTCCAAGAATCATCCAACTTAACTAGGTTCGTCCATTTTGGTCTTTCTTCCTTTCGACTATTTTCGAATTGGACCGAAGCCAAATGTCTTGCAAAGATTGATGTAATATGACACAATAAACCATGTGGAGAAGTTTGAGACCAACGAAGAGAGATTTGGTGCACGAATCATCCAACTTAACTAGGTTCGTCCATTTTGGTCTTTCTTCGTTTCGACTATTTTCGAAGTGGACCGAAGCCAAATGTCTTGCAAAGATTAATGTAATATGACACAATAAACCATGTGGAGAAGTTTGAGACCAACGAAGAGAGATTTGGTCAATGAATCATCCAACTAAACCAGGTTCGTCCTTTTTGGTCGTTCTTTCTTTCTACTATTTTCAAAGTGGACCGAAGCCAAATGTGTTGCAAAGATTGATGTAATATGACACAATAAACCATGTGGAGAAGTTTGAGACCAACGAACAGAGATTTGGTCCAAGAATTATGCAACTTAACCAAGTTCGTCCATTTTGGTCTTTCTTCCTTTCGACTATTTTCGAAGTGGACCGAAGCCAAATGTGTTGCAAAGATTGATGTAATATGACACAATAAACCATGTGGAGAAGTTTGAGACAACGAAGAGAGATTTGGTCAACGAATCATCTAACTAAACCAGGTTCGTCCATTTTGGTCTTTTTCGTTTCGACTAGCTTCGAACTGGACCGAAGCCAAATGTCTGCAAAGATTGATGTAATATGACACAATAAACCATGTGGAGAAGTTTGAGACCAACGAAGAGAGATTTGGTCCAAGAATCATCCAACTTAACTAGGTTCGTCCATTTTGGTATTTCTTCCTTTCGACTATTTTCGAATTGGACCGAAGCCAAATGTCTTGCAAAGATTGATGTAAAATGACACAATAAACCATGTGGAGAAGTTTGAGACCAACGAAGAGAGATTTGGTGCACGAATCATCCAACTTAACTAGGTTCGTCCATTTTGGTCTTTCTTCGTTTCGACTATTTTCGAAGTGGACCGAAGCCAAATGTCTTGCAAAGATTAATGTAATATGACACAATAAACCATGTGGAGAAGTTTGAGACCAACGAAGAGAGATTTGGTCAACGAATCATCCAACTAAACCAGGTTCGTCCATTTTGGTCTTTCTTCCTTTCTACTATTTTCGAAGTGGACCGAAGCCAAATGTGTTGCAAAGATTGATGTAATATGACACAATAAACCATGTGGAGAAGTTTGAGACCAACGAACAGAGATTTGGTCCAAGAATCATGCAACTTAACCAAGTTCGTCCATTTTGGTCTTTCTTCCTTTCGACTATTTTCGAAGTGGACCGAAGCCAAATGTGTTGCAAAGATTGATGTAATATGACACAATAAACCATGTGGAGAAGTTTGAGACCAACGAAGGGAGATTTGGTCAATGAATCATCCAACTAAACCAGGTTCGTCCATTTTGGTCTTTTTTCGTTTCGACTAGCTTCAAACTGGACCGAAGCCAAATGTCTGCAAAGATTGATGTAATATGACACAATAAACCATGTGGAGAAGTTTGAGACCAACGAAGAGAGATTTGGTCCAAGAATCATCCAACTTAACTAGGTTCGTCCATTTTGGTCTTTCTTCCTTTCGACTATTTTCGAATTGGACCGAAGCCAAATGTCTTGCAAAGATTGATGTAATATGACACAATAAACCATGTGGAGAAGTTTGAGACCAACGAAGAGAGATTTGGTGCACGAATCATCCAACTTAACCAGGTTCGTCCATTTTGGTCTTTCTTCCTTTCGACTATTTTCGAAGTGGACCGAAGCCAAATGTCTTGCAAAGATTGATGTAATATGACACAATAAACCATGTGGAGAAGTTTGAGACCAACGAAGAGAGATTTGGTCAAGAATCATCCAACTAAACCAGGTTCGTCCATTTTGGTCTTTTTTCGTTTCGACTAGCTTCGAACTGGACCGAAGCCAAATGTCTGCAAAGATTGATGTAATATGACACAATAAACCATGTGGAGAAGTTTGAGACCAACGAAGAGAGATTTGGTGCACGAATCATCCAACTTAACTAGGTTCGTCCATTTTGGTCTTTCTTCGTTTCGACTATTTTCGAAGTGGACCGAAGCCAAATGTCTTGCAAAGATTGATGTAATATGACACAATAAACCATGTGGAGAAGTTTGAGACCAACGAAGAGAGATTTGGTCAACGAATCATCCAACTAAACTAGGTTCGTCCATTTTGGTCTTTCTTCCTTTCTACTCTTTTCGAAGTGGACCGAAGCCAAATGTCTTGCAAAGATTGATGTAATATGACACAATAAACCATGTGGAGAAGTTTGAGACCAACGAATAGAGATTTGGTCAACGAATCATCCAACTAAACCAGGTTCGTCCATTTTGGTCTTTCTTCCTTTCGACTATTTTCGAAGTGGACCGAAGCCAAATGTGTTGCAAAGATTGATGTAATATGACACAATAAACCATGTGGAGAAGTTTGAGACCAACGAAGAGAGATTTGGTCAACGAATCATCCAACTAAACCAGGTTCGTCCATTTTGGTCTTTCTTCCTTTCTACTCTTTTCGAAGTGGACCGAAGCCAAATGTGTTGCAAAGATTGATGTAATATGACACAATAAACCATGTGGAGAAGTTTGAGACCAACGAAGAGAGATTTGGTCCAAGAATTATCCAACTTAACCAAGTTCGTCCATTTTGGTCTTTCTTCCTTTCGACTATTTTTGAAGTGGACCGAAGCCAAATGTGTTGCAAAGATTGATGTAATATGACACAATAAACCATGTGGAGAAGTTTGAGACCAACGAAGAGAGATTTGGTTAACGAATCATCCAACTAAACCAGGTTCGTCCATTTTGGTCTTTTCTCGTTTTGACTAGCTTCGAACTGGACCGAAGCCAAATGTCTGCAAAGATTGATGTAATATGACACAATAAACAATGTGGAGAAGTTTGAGACCAACGAAGAGAGATTTGGTCCAAGAATCATCCAACTTAACTTGGTTCGTCCATTTTGGTCTTTCTTCCTTTCGACTATTTTCGAATTGGACCGAAGCCAAATGTCTTGCAAAGATTGATGTAATATGACACAATAAACCATGTGGAGAAGTTTGAGACCAACGAAGAGAGATTTGGTCCACGAATCATCCAACTTAACCAGGTTCGTCCATTTTGGTCTTTCTTCGTTTCGACTATTTTCGAAGTGGACCGAAGCCAAATGTCTTGCAAAGATTGATGTAATATGACACAATAAACCATGTGGAGAAGTTTGAGACCAACGAAGAGAGATTTGGTCAACGAATCATCCAACTAAACCAGGTTCGTCCATTTTGGTCTTTCTTCGTTTCGACTATTTTCGAAGTGGACCGAAGCCAAATGTGTTGCAAAGATTGATGTAATATGACACAATAAACCATGTGGAGAAGTTTGAGACCAACGAAGAGAGATTTGGTCCAAGAATCATCCAACTTAACCAAGTTCGTCCATTTTGGTCTTTCTTCCTTTCGACTATTTTCGAAGTGGACCGAAGCCAAATGTCTTGCAAAGATTGATGTAATATGACACAATAAACCATGTGGAGAAGTTTGAGACCAACGAAGAGAGATTTGGTCCAAAAATCATCTAACTTAACCAAGTTCGTCCATTTTGGTCTTTCTTCGTTTCGACTAGCTTCAATGTGAACCGAAGCCAAATGTCTTGCAAAGATTGATGTAATATGACACAATAAACCATGTGGAGAAGTTTGAGACCAACGAAGAGAGATTTGGTCCAAGAATCATCCAACTTAACCAAGTTCGTCCATTTTGGTCTTTCTTCCTTTCGATTATTTTCAAAGTGGACCGAACCAAATGTGTTGCAAAGATTGATGTAATATGACACAATAAACCATGTGGAGAAGTTTGAGACCAACGAAGAGAGATTTGGTCCAAGAATCATCCAACTAAACCAGGTTCGTCCATTTTGGTCTTTCTTCCTTTCGACTATTTTCGAAGTGGACCGAAGCCAAATGTGTTGCAAAGATTGATGTAATATGACACAATAAACCATGTGGAGAAGTTTGAGACCAACGAAGAGAGATTTGGTCAACGAATCATCCAACTAAACCAGGTTCGTCCATTTTGGTCTTTCTTCCTTTCGACTATTTTCGAACTGGACCGAAGCCAAATGTGTTGCAAAGATTGATGTAATATGACACAATAAACCATGTGGAGAAGTTTGAGACCAACGAAGAGAGATTTGGTCAACGAATCATCCAACGTAACCAAGTTCGTCCATTTTGGTCTTTCTTCCTTTCGACTATTTTCGAATTGGACCGAAGCCAAATGTGTTGCAAAGATTGATGTAATATGACACAATAAACCATGTGGAGAAGTTTGAGACCAACGAAGAGAGATTTGGTCCAAGAATCATCCAACTTAACCAAGTTCGTCCATTTTGGTCTTTCTTCCTTTCGACTATTTTCGAAGTGGACCGAAGCCAAATGTGTTGCAAAGATTGATGTAATATGACACAATAAACCATGTGGAGAAGTTTGAGACCAACGAAGAGAGATTTGGTCAACGAATCATCAAACTTAACCAGGTTCGTCCATTTTGGTCTTTCTTCGTTTCGACTAGCTTCGAACTGGACCGAAGCCAAATGTCTTGCAAAGATTGATGTAATATGACACAATAAACCATGTGGAGAAGTTTGAGACCAACGAAGAGAGATTTGGTCAAGAATCATCCAACTAAACCAGGTTCGTCCATTTTGGTCTTTCTTCCTTTCGACTATTTTTGAAGTGGACCGAAGCCAAATGTGTTGCAAAGATTGATGTAATATGACACAATAAACCATGTGGAGAAGTTTGAGACCAACGAAGAGAGATTTGGTCAAGAATCATCAAACTTAACCAGGTTCGTCCATTTTGGTCTTTTTTCCTTTCGACTAGCTTCAATGTGAACCGAAGCCAAATGTCTTGCAAAGATTGATGTAATATGACACAATAAACCATGTGGAGAAGTTTGAGACCAACGAAGAGAGATTTGGTCCAAGAATCATCCAACTTAACCAGGTTCGTCCATTTTGGTCTTTCTTCCTTTCGACTATTTTCGAAGTGGACCGAAGCCAAATGTGTTGCAAAGATTGATGTAATATGACACAATAAACCATGTGGAGAAGTTTGAGACCAACGAAGAGAGATTTGGTCAAAAATCATCCAACTTAACCAGGTTCGTCCATTTTGGTCTTTCTTCATTTCGACTAGCTTCGAAGTGGACCGAAGCCAAATGTCTTGCAAAGATTGATGTAATATGACACAATAAACCATGTGGAGAAGTTTGAGACCAACGAAGAGAGATTTGGTCCAAGAATCATCCAACTTAACCAAGTTCGTCCATTTTGGTCTTTCTTCCTTTCGACTATTTTCAAAGTGGACCGAAGCCAAATGTCTTGCAAAGATTGATGTAATATGACACAATAAACCATGTGGAGAAGTTTGAGACCAACGAAGAGAGATTTGGTCAAAAAATCATCAAACTTAACCAGGTTCGTCCATTTTGGTCTTTCTTCATTTCGACTAGCTTCGAACTGGACCGAAGCCAAATGTCTTGCAAAGATTGATGTAATATGACACAATAAACCATGTGGAGAAGTTTGAGACCAACGAAGAGAGATTTGGTCCAAGAATCATCTAACTTAACCAAGTTCGTCCATTTTGGTCTTTCTTCGTTTCGACTAGCTTCAAAGTGGACCGAAGCCAAATGTGTTGCAAAGATTGATGTAATATGACACAATAAACCATGTGGAGAAGTTTGAGACCAACGAAGAGAGATTTGGTCAAGAATCATCAACTTAACCAAGTTCGTCCATTTTGGTCTTTTTTCTTTTCGACTAGCTTCAATGTGACCGAAGCCAAATGTCTTGCAAAGATTGATGTAATATGACACAATAAACCATGTGGAGAAGTTTGAGACCAACGAAGAGAGATTTGGTCAAAAAATCATCAAACTTAACCAGGTTCGTCCATTTTGGTCTTTTTTCGTTTCGACTAGCTTCGAACTGGACCGAAGCCAAATGTCTGCAAAGATTGATGTAATATGACACAATAAACCATGTGGAGAAGTTTGAGACCAACGAAGAGAGATTTGGTCCAAGAATCATCCAACTTAACCAAGTTCGTCCATTTTGGTCTTTCTTCGTTTCGACTAGCTTCAAAGTGGACCGAAGCCAAATGTGTTGCAAAGATTGATGTAATATGACACAATAAACCATGTGGAGAAGTTTGAGACCAACGAAGAGAGATTTGGTCCAAGAATCATCCAACTTAACCAGGTTCGTCCATTTTGGTCTTTCTTCGTTTCGACTAACTTCGAACTGAACCGAAGCCAAATGTCTTGCAAAGATTGATGTAATATGACACAATAAACCATGTGGAGAAGTTTGAGACCAACGAAGAGAGATTTGGTCAAAAATCATCAAACTTAACCAGGTTCGTCCATTTGGTCTTTCTTCATTTCGACTAGCTTCGAACTGGACCGAAGCCAAATGTCTTGCAAAGATTGATGTAATATGACACAATAAACCATGTGGAGAAGTTTGAGACCAACGAAGAGAGATTTGGTCAAGAATCATCAAACTTAACCAGGTTCGTCCATTTTGGTCTTTTTTTATTTCGACTAGCTTCGAACTGGACCGAAGCCAAATGTCTTGCAAAGATTGATGTAATATGACACAATAAACCATGTGGAGAAGTTTGAGACCAACGAAGAGAGATTTGGTCCAAGAATCATCCAACTTAACCAGGTTCGTCCATTTTGGTCTTTCTTCCTTTCGACTTTTTTTGAAGTGGACCGAAGCCAAATGTGTTGCAAAGATTGATGTAATATGACACAATAAACCATGTGGAGAAGTTTGAGACCAACGAAGAGAGATTTGGTCCAAGAATCATCCAACTTAACCAAGTTCGTCCATTTTGGTCTTTCTTCCTTTCGACTATTTTCGAAGTGGACCGAAGCCAAATGTGTTGCAAAGATTGATGTAATATGACACAATAAACCATGTGGAGAAGTTTGAGACCAACGAAGAGAGATTTGGTCAAAAAATCATCCAACTTAACCAGGTTCGTCCATTTTGGTCTTTCTTCATTTCGACTAGCTTCGAAGTGGACCGAAGCCAAATGTCTTGCAAAGATTGATGTAATATGACACAATAAACCATGTGGAGAAGTTTGAGACCAACGAAGAGAGATTTGGTCCAAGAATCATCCAACTTAACCAAGTTCGTCCATTTTGGTCTTTCTTCGTTTCGACTAGCTTCAAAGTGGACCGAAGCCAAATGTGTTGCAAAGATTGATGTAATATGACACAATAAACCATGTGGAGAAGTTTGAGACCAACGAAGAGAGATTTGGTCAAGAATCATCAAACTTAACCATGTTCGTCCATTTTGGTCTTTTTTCTTTTCGACTAGCTTCAATGTGACCGAAGCCAAATGTCTTGCAAAGATTGATGTAATATGACACAATAAACCATGTGGAGAAGTTTGAGACCAACGAAGAGAGATTTGGTCAAAGAATCATCAAACTTAACCAGGTTCGTCCATTTTGGTCTTTTTTCGTTTCGACTAGCTTCGAAGTGGACCGAAGCCAAATGTCTGCAAAGATTGATGTAATATGACACAATAAACCATGTGGAGAAGTTTGAGACCAACGAAGAGAGATTTGGTCCAAGAATCATCCAACTTAACCAAGTTCGTCCATTTTGGTCTTTCTTCCTTTCGACTAGCTTCGAAGTGGACCGAAGCCAAATGTCTTGCAAAGATTGATGTAATATGACACAATAAACCATGTGGAGAAGTTTGAGACCAACGAAGAGAGATTTGGTCAAGAATCATCAAACTTAACCAGGTTCGTCCATTTTGGTCTTTCTTCGTTTCGACTAGCTTCGAAGTGGACCGAAGCCAAATGTCTTGCAAAGATTGATGTAATATGACACAATAAACCATGTGGAGAAGTTTGAGACCAACGAAGAGAGATTTGGTCCAAGAATCATCCAACTTAACCAGGTTCGTCCATTTTGGTCTTTCTTCGTTTCGACTAGCTTCGAAGTGGACCGAAGCCAAATGTCTTGCAAAGATTGATGTAATATGACACAATAAACCATGTGGAGAAGTTTGAGACCAACGAAGAGAGATTTGGTCCAAGAATCATCCAACTTAACCAAGTTCGTCCATTTTGGTCTTTCTTCCTTTCGACTAGCTTCGAAGTGGACCGAAGCCAAATGTCTTGCAAAGATTGATGTAATATGACACAATAAACCATGTGGAGAAGTTTGAGACCAACGAAGAGAGATTTGGTCAAGAATCATCAAACTTAACCAGTTCGTCCATTTTGGTCTTTCTTCGTTTCGACTAGCTTCGAAGTGGACCGAAGCCAAATGTCTTGCAAAGATTGATGTAATATGACACAATAAACCATGTGGAGAAGTTTGAGACCAACGAAGAGAGATTTGGTCCAAGAATCATCCAACTTAACCAGGTTCGTCCATTTTGGTCTTTCTTCGTTTCGACTAGCTTCGAAGTGGACCGAAGCCAAATGTCTTGCAAAGATTGATGTAATATGACACAATAAACCATGTGGAGAAGTTTGAGACCAACGAAGAGAGATTTGGTCCAAGAATCATCCAACTTAACCAAGTTCGTCCATTTTGGTCTTTCTTCCTTTCGACTATTTTCGAAGTGGACCGAAGCCAAATGTCTTGCAAAGATTGATGTAATATGACACAATAAACCATGTGGAGAAGTTTGAGACCAACGAAGAGAGATTTGGTCCAAGAATCATCCAACTAAACCAGGTTCGTCCATTTTGGTCTTTCTTCGTTTCGACTAACTTCGAAGTGAACCGAAGCCAAATGTCTTGCAAAGATTGATGTAATATGACACAATAAACCATGTGGAGAAGTTTGAGACCAACGAAGAGAGATTTGGTCCAAGAATCATCCAACTTAACCAAGTTCGTCCATTTTGGTCTTTCTTCGTTTCGACTAGCTTCAAAGTGAACCGAAGCCAAATGTCTTGCAAAGATTGATGTAATATGACACAATAAACCATGTGGAGAAGTTTGAGACCAACGAAGAGAGATTTGGTCAAAAATCATCAAACTTAACCAGGTTCGTCCATTTTGGTCTTTCTTCATTTCGACTAGCTTCGAACTGGACCGAAGCCAAATGTCTTGCAAAGATTGATGTAATATGACACAATAAACCATGTGGAGAAGTTTGAGACCAACGAAGAGAGATTTGGTCAAGAATCATCCAACTTAACCAGGTTCGTCCATTTTGGTCTTTTTTTATTTCGACTAGCTTCGAAGTGGACCGAAGCCAAATGTCTTGCAAAGATTGATGTAATATGACACAATAAACCATGTGGAGAAGTTTGAGACCAACGAAGAGAGATTTGGTCCAAGAATCATCCAACTTAACCAGGTTCGTCCATTTTGGTCTTTCTTCCTTTCGACTTTTTTGAAGTGGACCGAAGCCAAATGTGTTGCAAAGATTGATGTAATATGACACAATAAACCATGTGGAGAAGTTTGAGACCAACGAAGAGAGATTTGGTCCAAGAATCATCCAACTTAACCAAGTTCGTCCATTTTGGTCTTTCTTCCTTTCGACTATTTTCGAAGTGGACCGAAGCCAAATGTGTTGCAAAGATTGATGTAATATGACACAATAAACCATGTGGAGAAGTTTGAGACCAACGAAGAGAGATTTGGTCAAAGAATCATCAAACTTAACCAGGTTCGTCCATTTTGGTCTTTCTTCGTTTCGACTAGCTTCGAAGTGGACCGAAGCCAAATGTCTTGCAAAGATTGATGTAATATGACACAATAAACCATGTGGAGAAGTTTGAGACCAACGAAGAGAGATTTGGTCCAAGAATCATCCAACTTAACCAAGTTCGTCCATTTTGGTCTTTTTTCTTTTCGACTAGCTTCAATGTGACCGAAGCCAAATGTCTTGCAAAGATTGATGTAATATGACACAATAAACCATGTGGAGAAGTTTGAGACCAACGAAGAGAGATTTGGTCAAAGAATCATCCAACTTAACCAGGTTCGTCCATTTTGGTCTTTCTTCCTTTCGACTTTTTTCGAAGTGGACCGAAGCCAAATGTCTTGCAAAGATTGATGTAATATGACACAATAAACCATGTGGAGAAGTTTGAGACCAACGAAGAGAGATTTGGTCCAAGAATCATCCAACTTAACCAAGTTCGTCCATTTTGGTCTTTCTTCCTTTCGACTATTTTCGAAGTGGACCGAAGCCAAATGTCTTGCAAAGATTGATGTAATATGACACAATAAACCATGTGGAGAAGTTTGAGACCAACGAAGAGAGATTTGGTCCAAGAATCATCCAACTTAACCAGGTTCGTCCATTTTGGTCTTTCTTCCTTTCGACTATTTTCGAAGTGGACCGAAGCCAAATGTCTTGCAAAGATTGATGTAATATGACACAATAAACCATGTGGAGAAGTTTGAGACCAACGAAGAGAGATTTGGTCCAAGAATCATCCAACTTAACCAGGTTCGTCCATTTTGGTCTTTCTTCCTTTCGACTATTTTCGAATTGGACCGAAGCCAAATGTCTTGCAAAGATTGATGTAATATGACACAATAAACCATGTGGAGAAGTTTGAGACCAACGAAGAGAGATTTGGTCAAGAATCATCCAACTTAACCAGGTTCGTCCATTTTGGTCTTTCTTCCTTTCGACTATTTTCGAAGTGGACCGAAGCCAAATGTCTTGCAAAGATTGATGTAATATGACACAATAAACCATGTGGAGAAGTTTGAGACCAACGAAGAGAGATTTGGTCCAAGAATCATCCAACTTAACCAAGTTCGTCCATTTTGGTCTTTCTTCCTTTCGACTATTTTCGAAGTGGACCGAAGCCAAATGTCTTGCAAAGATTGATGTAATATGACACAATAAACCATGTGGAGAAGTTTGAGACCAACGAAGAGAGATTTGGTCCAAGAATCATCAACTTAACCAGGTTCGTCCATTTTGGTCTTTCTTCGTTTCGACTAGCTTCGAAGTGGACCGAAGCCAAATGTCTTGCAAAGATTGATGTAATATGACACAATAAACCATGTGGAGAAGTTTGAGACCAACGAAGAGAGATTTGGTCAAGAATCATCCAACTTAACCAGGTTCGTCCATTTTGGTCTTTTTTTGTTTCGACTAGCTTCGAAGTGGACCGAAGCCAAATGTCTTGCAAAGATTGATGTAATATGACACAATAAACCATGTGGAGAAGTTTGAGACCAACGAAGAGAGATTTGGTCCAAGAATCATCCAACTTAACCAGGTTCGTCCATTTTGGTCTTTCTTCCTTTCGACTATTTTCGAATTGGACCGAAGCCAAATGTCTTGCAAAGATTGATGTAATATGACACAATAAACCATGTGGAGAAGTTTGAGACCAACGAAGAGAGATTTGGTCAAGAATCATCCAACTTAACCAGGTTCGTCCATTTTGGTCTTTCTTCCTTTCGACTTTTTTCGAAGTGGACCGAAGCCAAATGTGTTGCAAAGATTGATGTAATATGACACAATAAACCATGTGGAGAAGTTTGAGACCAACGAAGAGAGATTTGGTCCAAGAATCATCCAACTTAACCAAGTTCGTCCATTTTGGTCTTTCTTCCTTTCGACTATTTTCGAAGTGGACCGAAGCCAAATGTCTTGCAAAGATTGATGTAATATGACACAATAAACCATGTGGAGAAGTTTGAGACCAACGAAGAGAGATTTGGTCAAAGAATCATCCAACTTAACCAGGTTCGTCCATTTTGGTCTTTCTTCATTTCGACTAGCTTCGAAGTGGACCGAAGCCAAATGTCTTGCAAAGATTGATGTAATATGACACAATAAACCATGTGGAGAAGTTTGAGACCAACGAAGAGAGATTTGGTCAAGAATCATCCAACTTAACCAGGTTCGTCCATTTTGGTCTTTTTTTGTTTCGACTAGCTTCGAAGTGGACCGAAGCCAAATGTCTTGCAAAGATTGATGTAATATGACACAATAAACCATGTGGAGAAGTTTGAGACCAACGAAGAGAGATTTGGTCAAGAATCATCCAACTAAACCAGGTTCGTCCATTTTGGTCTTTCTTCCTTTCGACTTTTTTCGAAGTGGACCGAAGCCAAATGTCTTGCAAAGATTGATGTAATATGACACAATAAACCATGTGGAGAAGTTTGAGACCAACGAAGAGAGATTTGGTCCAAGAATCATCCAACTTAACCAAGTTCGTCCATTTTGGTCTTTCTTCCTTTCGACTATTTTCGAAGTGGACCGAAGCCAAATGTGTTGCAAAGATTGATGTAATATGACACAATAAACCATGTGGAGAAGTTTGAGACCAACGAAGAGAGATTTGGCCAAAAAATCATCAAACTTAACCAGGTTCGTCCATTTTGGTCTTTCTTCGTTTCGACTAGCTTCGAACTGGACCGAAGCCAAATGTCTTGCAAAGATTGATGTAATATGACACAATAAACCATGTGGAGAAGTTTGAGACCAACGAAGAGAGATTTGGTCAAGAATCATCCAACTTAACCAGGTTCGTCCATTTTGGTCTTTTTTTGTTTCGACTAGCTTCGAAGTGGACCGAAGCCAAATGTCTTGCAAAGATTGATGTAATATGACACAATAAACCATGTGGAGAAGTTTGAGACCAACGAAGAGAGATTTGGTCCAAGAATCATCCAACTTAACCAGGTTCGTCCATTTTGGTCTTTCTTCCTTTCGACTATTTTCGAATTGGACCGAAGCCAAATGTCTTGCAAAGATTGATGTAATATGACACAATAAACCATGTGGAGAAGTTTGAGACCAACGAAGAGAGATTTGGTCCAAAGAATCATCCAACTTAACCAGGTTCGTCCATTTTGGTCTTTCTTCCTTTCGACTTTTTTCGAAGTGGACCGAAGCCAAATGTCTTGCAAAGATTGATGTAATATGACACAATAAACCATGTGGAGAAGTTTGAGACCAACGAAGAGAGATTTGGTCCAAGAATCATCCAACTTAACCAAGTTCGTCCATTTTGGTCTTTCTTCCTTTCGACTATTTTCGAAGTGGACCGAAGCCAAATGTGTTGCAAAGATTGATGTAATATGACACAATAAACCATGTGGAGAAGTTTGAGACCAACGAAGAGAGATTTGGTCAAGAATCATCCAACTTAACCAGGTTCGTCCATTTTGGTCTTTCTTCGTTTCGACTAGCTTCGAAGTGGACCGAAGCCAAATGTCTTGCAAAGATTGATGTAATATGACACAATAAACCATGTGGAGAAGTTTGAGACCAACGAAGAGAGATTTGGTCAAGAATCATCCAACTTAACCAGGTTCGTCCATTTTGGTCTTTTTTGTTTCGACTAGCTTCGAAGTGGACCGAAGCCAAATGTCTTGCAAAGATTGATGTAATATGACACAATAAACCATGTGGAGAAGTTTGAGACCAACGAAGAGAGATTTGGTCCAAGAATCATCCAACTTAACCAGGTTCGTCCATTTTGGTCTTTCTTCCTTTCGACTATTTTCGAATTGGACCGAAGCCAAATGTCTTGCAAAGATTGATGTAATATGACACAATAAACCATGTGGAGAAGTTTGAGACCAACGAAGAGAGATTTGGTCAAGAATCATCCAACTTAACCAGGTTCGTCCATTTTGGTCTTTCTTCCTTTCGACTTTTTCGAAGTGGACCGAAGCCAAATGTCTTGCAAAGATTGATGTAATATGACACAATAAACCATGTGGAGAAGTTTGAGACCAACGAAGAGAGATTTGGTCCAAGAATCATCCAACTTAACCAAGTTCGTCCATTTTGGTCTTTCTTCCTTTCGACTATTTTCGAAGTGGACCGAAGCCAAATGTCTTGCAAAGATTGATGTAATATGACACAATAAACCATGTGGAGAAGTTTGAGACCAACGAAGAGAGATTTGGTCCAAGAATCATCAACTTAACCAGGTTCGTCCATTTTGGTCTTTCTTCGTTTCGACTAGCTTCGAAGTGGACCGAAGCCAAATGTCTTGCAAAGATTGATGTAATATGACACAATAAACCATGTGGAGAAGTTTGAGACCAACGAAGAGAGATTTGGTCAAGAATCATCCAACTTAACCAGGTTCGTCCATTTTGGTCTTTTTTTGTTTCGACTAGCTTCGAAGTGGACCGAAGCCAAATGTCTTGCAAAGATTGATGTAATATGACACAATAAACCATGTGGAGAAGTTTGAGACCAACGAAGAGAGATTTGGTCCAAGAATCATCCAACTTAACCAGGTTCGTCCATTTTGGTCTTTCTTCCTTTCGACTATTTTCGAATTGGACCGAAGCCAAATGTCTTGCAAAGATTGATGTAATATGACACAATAAACCATGTGGAGAAGTTTGAGACCAACGAAGAGAGATTTGGTCAAGAATCATCCAACTTAACCAGGTTCGTCCATTTTGGTCTTTCTTCCTTTCGACTTTTTCGAAGTGGACCGAAGCCAAATGTCTTGCAAAGATTGATGTAATATGACACAATAAACCATGTGGAGAAGTTTGAGACCAACGAAGAGAGATTTGGTCCAAGAATCATCCAACTTAACCAAGTTCGTCCATTTTGGTCTTTCTTCCTTTCGACTATTTTCGAAGTGGACCGAAGCCAAATGTCTTGCAAAGATTGATGTAATATGACACAATAAACCATGTGGAGAAGTTTGAGACCAACGAAGAGAGATTTGGTCCAAGAATCATCCAACTTAACCAGGTTCGTCCATTTTGGTCTTTCTTCGTTTCGACTAGCTTCGAAGTGGACCGAAGCCAAATGTCTTGCAAAGATTGATGTAATATGACACAATAAACCATGTGGAGAAGTTTGAGACCAACGAAGAGAGATTTGGTCAAGAATCATCCAACTTAACCAGGTTCGTCCATTTTGGTCTTTTTTGTTTCGACTAGCTTCGAAGTGGACCGAAGCCAAATGTCTTGCAAAGATTGATGTAATATGACACAATAAACCATGTGGAGAAGTTTGAGACCAACGAAGAGAGATTTGGTCCAAGAATCATCCAACTTAACCAGGTTCGTCCATTTTGGTCTTTCTTCCTTTCGACTATTTTCGAATTGGACCGAAGCCAAATGTCTTGCAAAGATTGATGTAATATGACACAATAAACCATGTGGAGAAGTTTGAGACCAACGAAGAGAGATTTGGTCAAGAATCATCCAACTTAACCAGGTTCGTCCATTTTGGTCTTTCTTCCTTTCGACTATTTTCGAAGTGGACCGAAGCCAAATGTCTTGCAAAGATTGATGTAATATGACACAATAAACCATGTGGAGAAGTTTGAGACCAACGAAGAGAGATTTGGTCCAAGAATCATCCAACTTAACCAAGTTCGTCCATTTTGGTCTTTCTTCCTTTCGACTATTTTCGAAGTGGACCGAAGCCAAATGTCTTGCAAAGATTGATGTAATATGACACAATAAACCATGTGGAGAAGTTTGAGACCAACGAAGAGAGATTTGGTCAAGAATCATCCAACTTAACCAGGTTCGTCCATTTTGGTCTTTCTTCCTTTCGACTATTTTCGAAGTGGACCGAAGCCAAATGTCTTGCAAAGATTGATGTAATATGACACAATAAACCATGTGGAGAAGTTTGAGACCAACGAAGAGAGATTTGGTCAAGAATCATCCAACTAAACCAGGTTCGTCCATTTTGGTCTTTCTTCGTTTCGACTAGCTTCGAAGTGGACCGAAGCCAAATGTCTTGCAAAGATTGATGTAATATGACACAATAAACCATGTGGAGAAGTTTGAGACCAACGAAGAGAGATTTGGTCCAAGAATCATCCAACTTAACCAGGTTCGTCCATTTTGGTCTTTCTTTGTTTCGACTAGCTTCGAAGTGGACCGAAGCCAAATGTCTTGCAAAGATTGATGTAATATGACACAATAAACCATGTGGAGAAGTTTGAGACCAACGAAGAGAGATTTGGTCAAGAATCATCCAACTTAACCAGGTTCGTCCATTTTGGTCTTTCTTCGTTTCGACTAGCTTCGAAGTGGACCGAAGCCAAATGTCTTGCAAAGATTGATGTAATATGACACAATAAACCATGTGGAGAAGTTTGAGACCAACGAAGAGAGATTTGGTCCAAGAATCATCCAACTTAACCAGGTTCGTCCATTTTGGTCTTTCTTCCTTTCGACTATTTTCGAATTGGACCGAAGCCAAATGTCTTGCAAAGATTGATGTAATATGACACAATAAACCATGTGGAGAAGTTTGAGACCAACGAAGAGAGATTTGGTCAAGAATCATCCAACTTAACCAGGTTCGTCCATTTTGGTCTTTCTTCCTTTCGACTATTTTCGAAGTGGACCGAAGCCAAATGTCTTGCAAAGATTGATGTAATATGACACAATAAACCATGTGGAGAAGTTTGAGACCAACGAAGAGAGATTTGGTCAAGAATCATCCAACTTAACCAGGTTCGTCCATTTTGGTCTTTTTCGTTTCGACTAGCTTCGAAGTGGACCGAAGCCAAATGTCTTGCAAAGATTGATGTAATATGACACAATAAACCATGTGGAGAAGTTTGAGACCAACGAAGAGAGATTTGGTCCAAGAATCATCCAACTTAACCAGGTTCGTCCATTTTGGTCTTTCTTCCTTTCGACTATTTTCGAATTGGACCGAAGCCAAATGTCTTGCAAAGATTGATGTAATATGACACAATAAACCATGTGGAGAAGTTTGAGACCAACGAAGAGAGATTTGGTCAAGAATCATCCAACTTAACCAGGTTCGTCCATTTTGGTCTTTTTTCGTTTCGACTAGCTTCGAAGTGGACCGAAGCCAAATGTCTTGCAAAGATTGATGTAATATGACACAATAAACCATGTGGAGAAGTTTGAGACCAACGAAGAGAGATTTGGTCAAGAATCATCCAACTTAACCAGGTTCGTCCATTTTGGTCTTTCTTCCTTTCGACTATTTTCGAAGTGGACCGAAGCCAAATGTCTTGCAAAGATTGATGTAATATGACACAATAAACCATGTGGAGAAGTTTGAGACCAACGAAGAGAGATTTGGTCCAAGAATCATCCAACTTAACCAGGTTCGTCCATTTTGGTCTTTCTTCCTTTCGACTATTTTCGAATTGGACCGAAGCCAAATGTCTTGCAAAGATTGATGTAATATGACACAATAAACCATGTGGAGAAGTTTGAGACCAACGAAGAGAGATTTGGTCAAGAATCATCCAACTTAACCAGGTTCGTCCATTTTGGTCTTTCTTCCTTTCGACTATTTTCGAAGTGGACCGAAGCCAAATGTTTGCAAAGATTGATGTAATATGACACAATAAACCATGTGGAGAAGTTTGAGACCAACGAAGAGAGATTTGGTCCAAGAATCATCCAACTTAACCAGGTTCGTCCATTTTGGTCTTTCTTCGTTTCGACTAGCTTCGAAGTGGACCGAAGCCAAATGTCTTGCAAAGATTGATGTAATATGACACAATAAACCATGTGGAGAAGTTTGAGACCAACGAAGAGAGATTTGGTCCAAGAATCATCCAACTTAACCAGGTTCGTCCATTTTGGTCTTTCTTCCTTTCGACTAGCTTCGAAGTGGACCGAAGCCAAATGTCTTGCAAAGATTGATGTAATATGACACAATAAACCATGTGGAGAAGTTTGAGACCAACGAAGAGAGATTTGGTCCAAGAATCATCCAACTTAACCAGGTTCGTCCATTTTGGTCTTTCTTCGTTTCGACTATTTTCGAAGTGGACCGAAGCCAAATGTCTTGCAAAGATTGATGTAATATGACACAATAAACCATGTGGAGAAGTTTGAGACCAACGAAGAGAGATTTGGTCCAAGAATCATCCAACTTAACCAAGTTCGTCCATTTTGGTCTTTCTTCGTTTCGACTAGCTTCGAAGTGGACCGAAGCCAAATGTCTTGCAAAGATTGATGTAATATGACACAATAAACCATGTGGAGAAGTTTGAGACCAACGAAGAGAGATTTGGTCCAAGAATCATCCAACTTAACCAGGTTCGTCCATTTTGGTCTTTCTTCGTTTCGACTAGCTTCGAAATGGACCGAAGCCAAATGTCTTGCAAAGATTGATGTAATATGACACAATAAACCATGTGGAGAAGTTTGAGACCAACGAAGAGAGATTTGGTCCAAGAATCATCCAACTTAACCAGGTTCGTCCATTTTGGTCTTTCTTCGTTTCGACTAGCTTCGAAGTGGACCGAAGCCAAATGTCTTGCAAAGATTGATGTAATATGACACAATAAACCATGTGGAGAAGTTTGAGACCAACGAAGAGAGATTTGGTCCAAGAATCATCCAACTTAACCAAGTTCGTCCATTTTGGTCTTTCTTCGTTTCGACTAGCTTCGAAATGGACCGAAGCCAAATGTCTTGCAAAGATTGATGTAATATGACACAATAAACCATGTGGAGAAGTTTGAGACCAACGAAGAGAGATTTGGTCCAAGAATCATCCAACTTAACCAGGTTCGTCCATTTTGGTCTTTCTTCGTTTCGACTAGCTTCGAAGTGGACCGAAGCCAAATGTCTTGCAAAGATTGATGTAATATGACACAATAAACCATGTGGAGAAGTTTGAGACCAACGAAGAGAGATTTGGTCCAAGAATCATCCAACTTAACCAGGTTCGTCCATTTTGGTCTTTCTTCCTTTCGACTAGCTTCGAAGTGGACCGAAGCCAAATGTCTTGCAAAGATTGATGTAATATGACACAATAAACCATGTGGAGAAGTTTGAGACCAACGAAGAGAGATTTGGTCCAAGAATCATCCAACTTAACCAGGTTCGTCCATTTTGGTCTTTCTTCGTTTCGACTATTTTCGAAGTGGACCGAAGCCAAATGTCTTGCAAAGATTGATGTAATATGACACAATAAACCATGTGGAGAAGTTTGAGACCAACGAAGAGAGATTTGGTCCAAGAATCATCCAACTTAACCAAGTTCGTCCATTTTGGTCTTTCTTCCTTTCGACTATTTTCGAAGTGGACCGAAGCCAAATGTCTTGCAAAGATTGATGTAATATGACACAATAAACCATGTGGAGAAGTTTGAGACCAACGAAGAGAGATTTGGTCAAGAATCATCCAACTTAACCAGGTTCGTCCATTTTGGTCTTTCTTCCTTTCGACTATTTTCGAAGTGGACCGAAGCCAAATGTCTTGCAAAGATTGATGTAATATGACACAATAAACCATGTGGAGAAGTTTGAGACCAACGAAGAGAGATTTGGTCAAGAATCATCAAACTTAACCAGGTTCGTCCATTTTGGTCTTTCTTCATTTCGACTAGCTTCGAAGTGGACCGAAGCCAAATGTCTTGCAAAGATTGATGTAATATGACACAATAAACCATGTGGAGAAGTTTGAGACCAACGAAGAGAGATTTGGTCCAAGAATCATCCAACTTAACCAGGTTCGTCCATTTTGGTCTTTCTTCGTTTCGACTAGCTTCGAAGTGGACCGAAGCCAAATGTCTTGCAAAGATTGATGTAATATGACACAATAAACCATGTGGAGAAGTTTGAGACCAACGAAGAGAGATTTGGTCCAAGAATCATCCAACTTAACCAAGTTCGTCCATTTTGGTCTTTCTTCCTTTCGACTATTTTCGAAGTGGACCGAAGCCAAATGTCTTGCAAAGATTGATGTAATATGACACAATAAACCATGTGGAGAAGTTTGAGACCAACGAAGAGAGATTTGGTCCAAGAATCATCCAACTTAACCAGGTTCGTCCATTTTGGTCTTTCTTCCTTTCGACTATTTCGAAGTGGACCGAAGCCAAATGTCTTGCAAAGATTGATGTAATATGACACAATAAACCATGTGGAGAAGTTTGAGACCAACGAAGAGAGATTTGGTCCAAGAATCATCCAACTTAACCAGGTTCGTCCATTTTGGTCTTTCTTCCTTTCGACTATTTCGAAGTGGACCGAAGCCAAATGTCTTGCAAAGATTGATGTAATATGACACAATAAACCATGTGGAGAAGTTTGAGACCAACGAAGAGAGATTTGGTCCAAGAATCATCCAACTTAACCAGGTTCGTCCATTTTGGTCTTTCTTCGTTTCGACTAGCTTCAAAGTGGACCGAAGCCAAATGTCTTGCAAAGATTGATGTAATATGACACAATAAACCATGTGGAGAAGTTTGAGACCAACGAAGAGAGATTTGGTCCAAGAATCATCCAACTTAACCAGGTTCGTCCATTTTGGTCTTTCTTCGTTTCGACTAGCTTCGAAGTGGACCGAAGCCAAATGTCTTGCAAAGATTGATGTAATATGACACAATAAACCATGTGGAGAAGTTTGAGACCAACGAAGAGAGATTTGGTCCAAGAATCATCCAACTTAACCAGGTTCGTCCATTTTGGTCTTTCTTCCTTTCGACTAGCTTCGAAGTGGACCGAAGCCAAATGTCTTGCAAAGATTGATGTAATATGACACAATAAACCATGTGGAGAAGTTTGAGACCAACGAAGAGAGATTTGGTCCAAGAATCATCCAACTTAACCAAGTTCGTCCATTTTGGTCTTTCTTCGTTTCGACTAGCTTCAAAGTGAACCGAAGCCAAATGTCTTGCAAAGATTGATGTAATATGACACAATAAACCATGTGGAGAAGTTTGAGACCAACGAAGAGAGATTTGGTCCAAGAATCATCCAACTTAACCAAGTTCGTCCATTTTGGTCTTTCTTGTTTCGACTAGCTTCAAAGTGGACCGAAGCCAAATGTCTTGCAAAGATTGATGTAATATGACACAATAAACCATGTGGAGAAGTTTGAGACCAACGAAGAGAGATTTGGTCCAAGAATCATCAACTTAACCAGGTTCGTCCATTTTGGTCTTTCTTCCTTTCGACTAGCTTCAAAGTGGACCGAAGCCAAATGTCTTGCAAAGATTGATGTAATATGACACAATAAACCATGTGGAGAAGTTTGAGACCAACGAAGAGAGATTTGGTCCAAGAATCATCCAACTTAACCAGGTTCGTCCATTTTGGTCTTTCTTCGTTTCGACTAGCTTCGAAGTGGACCGAAGCCAAATGTCTTGCAAAGATTGATGTAATATGACACAATAAACCATGTGGAGAAGTTTGAGACCAACGAAGAGAGATTTGGTCCAAGAATCATCCAACTTAACCAAGTTCGTCCATTTTGGTCTTTCTTCGTTTCGACTAGCTTCAATGTGACCGAAGCCAAATGTCTTGCAAAGATTGATGTAATATGACACAATAAACCATGTGGAGAAGTTTGAGACCAACGAAGAGAGATTTGGTCCAAGAATCATCCAACTTAACCAGGTTCGTCCATTTTGGTCTTTCTTCGTTTCGACTAGCTTCGAAGTGGACCGAAGCCAAATGTCTTGCAAAGATTGATGTAATATGACACAATAAACCATGTGGAGAAGTTTGAGACCAACGAAGAGAGATTTGGTCCAAGAATCATCCAACTTAACCAGGTTCGTCCATTTTGGTCTTTTTTCCTTTCGACTAGCTTCAAGTGGACCGAAGCCAAATGTCTTGCAAAGATTGATGTAATATGACACAATAAACCATGTGGAGAAGTTTGAGACCAACGAAGAGAGATTTGGTCCAAGAATCATCCAACTTAACCAGGTTCGTCCATTTTGGTCTTTCTTCGTTTCGACTAGCTTCGAAGTGGACCGAAGCCAAATGTCTTGCAAAGATTGATGTAATATGACACAATAAACCATGTGGAGAAGTTTGAGACCAACGAAGAGAGATTTGGTCCAAGAATCATCCAACTTAACCAAGTTCGTCCATTTTGGTCTTTCTTCCTTTCGACTATTTTCGAAGTTGACCGAAGCCAAATGTCTTGCAAAGATTGATGTAATATGACACAATAAACCATGTGGAGAAGTTTGAGACCAACGAAGAGAGATTTGGTCCAAGAATCATCCAACTTAACCAGGTTCGTCCATTTTGGTCTTTCTTCGTTTCGACTAGCTTCGAAGTGGACCGAAGCCAAATGTCTTGCAAAGATTGATGTAATATGACACAATAAACCATGTGGAGAAGTTTGAGACCAACGAAGAGAGATTTGGTCCAAGAATCATCCAACTTAACCAAGTTCGTCCATTTTGGTCTTTCTTCCTTTCGACTATTTTCGAAGTTGACCGAAGCCAAATGTCTTGCAAAGATTGATGTAATATGACACAATAAACCATGTGGAGAAGTTTGAGACCAACGAAGAGAGATTTGGTCCAAGAATCATCCAACTTAACCAAGTTCGTCCATTTTGGTCTTTCTTCGTTTCGACTAGCTTCAAAGTGAACCGAAGCCAAATGTCTTGCAAAGATTGATGTAATATGACACAATAAACCATGTGGAGAAGTTTGAGACCAACGAAGAGAGATTTGGTCAAGAATCATCCAACTTAACCAGGTTCGTCCATTTTGGTCTTTCTTCCTTTCGACTTTTTCGAAGTGGACCGAAGCCAAATGTCTTGCAAAGATTGATGTAATATGACACAATAAACCATGTGGAGAAGTTTGAGACCAACGAAGAGAGATTTGGTCCAAGAATCATCCAACTTAACCAAGTTCGTCCATTTTGGTCTTTCTTCCTTTCGACTATTTTCGAAGTGGACCGAAGCCAAATGTCTTGCAAAGATTGATGTAATATGACACAATAAACCATGTGGAGAAGTTTGAGACCAACGAAGAGAGATTTGGTCAAGAATCATCCAACTTAACCAGGTTCGTCCATTTTGGTCTTTTTTCGTTTCGACTAGCTTGAAGTGGACCGAAGCCAAATGTCTTGCAAAGATTGATGTAATATGACACAATAAACCATGTGGAGAAGTTTGAGACCAACGAAGAGAGATTTGGTCCAAGAATCATCCAACTTAACCAAGTTCGTCCATTTTGGTCTTTCTTCGTTTCGACTAGCTTCAATGTGACCGAAGCCAAATGTCTTGCAAAGATTGATGTAATATGACACAATAAACCATGTGGAGAAGTTTGAGACCAACGAAGAGAGATTTGGTCAAAGAATCATCAACTTAACCAGGTTCGTCCATTTTGGTCTTTCTTCGTTTCGACTAGCTTCGAAGTGGACCGAAGCCAAATGTCTTGCAAAGATTGATGTAATATGACACAATAAACCATGTGGAGAAGTTTGAGACCAACGAAGAGAGATTTGGTCCAAGAATCATCCAACTTAACCAAGTTCGTCCATTTTGGTCTTTCTTCCTTTCGACTATTTTCGAAGTGGACCGAAGCCAAATGTCTTGCAAAGATTGATGTAATATGACACAATAAACCATGTGGAGAAGTTTGAGACCAACGAAGAGAGATTTGGTCAAGAATCATCCAACTTAACCAGGTTCGTCCATTTTGGTCTTTTTCATTTCGACTAGCTTCGAAGTGGACCGAAGCCAAATGTCTTGCAAAGATTGATGTAATATGACACAATAAACCATGTGGAGAAGTTTGAGACCAACGAAGAGAGATTTGGTCCAAGAATCATCCAACTTAACCAGGTTCGTCCATTTTGGTCTTTCTTCCTTTCGACTATTTTCGAATTGGACCGAAGCCAAATGTCTTGCAAAGATTGATGTAATATGACACAATAAACCATGTGGAGAAGTTTGAGACCAACGAAGAGAGATTTGGTCAAGAATCATCCAACTTAACCAGGTTCGTCCATTTTGGTCTTTTTTCGTTTCGACTAGCTTCGAAGTGGACCGAAGCCAAATGTCTGCAAAGATTGATGTAATATGACACAATAAACCATGTGGAGAAGTTTGAGACCAACGAAGAGAGATTTGGTCCAAGAATCATCCAACTTAACCAGGTTCGTCCATTTTGGTCTTTCTTCCTTTCGACTATTTTCGAAGTGGACCGAAGCCAAATGTCTTGCAAAGATTGATGTAATATGACACAATAAACCATGTGGAGAAGTTTGAGACCAACGAAGAGAGATTTGGTCCAAGAATCATCCAACTTAACCAGGTTCGTCCATTTTGGTCTTTCTTCCTTTCGACTAGCTTCAATGTGACCGAAGCCAAATGTCTTGCAAAGATTGATGTAATATGACACAATAAACCATGTGGAGAAGTTTGAGACCAACGAAGAGAGATTTGGTCAAGAATCATCCAACTTAACCAGTTCGTCCATTTTGGTCTTTCTTCCTTTCGACTATTTTCGAAGTGGACCGAAGCCAAATGTCTTGCAAAGATTGATGTAATATGACACAATAAACCATGTGGAGAAGTTTGAGACCAACGAAGAGAGATTTGGTCCAAGAATCATCCAACTTAACCAAGTTCGTCCATTTTGGTCTTTCTTCCTTTCGACTATTTTCGAAGTGGACCGAAGCCAAATGTCTTGCAAAGATTGATGTAATATGACACAATAAACCATGTGGAGAAGTTTGAGACCAACGAAGAGAGATTTGGTCAAGAATCATCCAACTTAACCAGGTTCGTCCATTTTGGTCTTTCTTCGTTTCGACTAGCTTCGAAGTGGACCGAAGCCAAATGTCTTGCAAAGATTGATGTAATATGACACAATAAACCATGTGGAGAAGTTTGAGACCAACGAAGAGAGATTTGGTCCAAGAATCATCCAACTTAACCAGGTTCGTCCATTTTGGTCTTTCTTCGTTTCGACTAGCTTCGAAGTGGACCGAAGCCAAATGTCTTGCAAAGATTGATGTAATATGACACAATAAACCATGTGGAGAAGTTTGAGACCAACGAAGAGAGATTTGGTCCAAGAATCATCCAACTTAACCAGGTTCGTCCATTTTGGTCTTTCTTCGTTTCGACTAGCTTCGAAGTGGACCGAAGCCAAATGTCTTGCAAAGATTGATGTAATATGACACAATAAACCATGTGGAGAAGTTTGAGACCAACGAAGAGAGATTTGGTCCAAGAATCATCCAACTTAACCAAGTTCGTCCATTTTGGTCTTTCTTGTTTCGACTAGCTTCAAAGTGGACCGAAGCCAAATGTCTTGCAAAGATTGATGTAATATGACACAATAAACCATGTGGAGAAGTTTGAGACCAACGAAGAGAGATTTGGTCCAAGAATCATCCAACTTAACCAAGTTCGTCCATTTTGGTCTTTCTTCGTTTCGACTAGCTTCAATGTGACCGAAGCCAAATGTCTTGCAAAGATTGATGTAATATGACACAATAAACCATGTGGAGAAGTTTGAGACCAACGAAGAGAGATTTGGTCCAAGAATCATCCAACTTAACCAGGTTCGTCCATTTTGGTCTTTCTTCGTTTCGACTAGCTTCGAAGTGGACCGAAGCCAAATGTCTTGCAAAGATTGATGTAATATGACACAATAAACCATGTGGAGAAGTTTGAGACCAACGAAGAGAGATTTGGTCCAAGAATCATCCAACTTAACCAAGTTCGTCCATTTTGGTCTTTCTTGTTTCGACTAGCTTCAAAGTGGACCGAAGCCAAATGTCTTGCAAAGATTGATGTAATATGACACAATAAACCATGTGGAGAAGTTTGAGACCAACGAAGAGAGATTTGGTCCAAGAATCATCCAACTTAACCAGGTTCGTCCATTTTGGTCTTTCTTCGTTTCGACTAGCTTCGAAGTGGACCGAAGCCAAATGTCTTGCAAAGATTGATGTAATATGACACAATAAACCATGTGGAGAAGTTTGAGACCAACGAAGAGAGATTTGGTCCAAGAATCATCCAACTTAACCAGTTCGTCCATTTTGGTCTTTCTTCGTTTCGACTAGCTTCGAAGTGGACCGAAGCCAAATGTCTTGCAAAGATTGATGTAATATGACACAATAAACCATGTGGAGAAGTTTGAGACCAACGAAGAGAGATTTGGTCCAAGAATCATCCAACTTAACCAAGTTCGTCCATTTTGGTCTTTCTTCGTTTCGACTAGCTTCAATGTGGACCGAAGCCAAATGTCTTGCAAAGATTGATGTAATATGACACAATAAACCATGTGGAGAAGTTTGAGACCAACGAAGAGAGATTTGGTCCAAGAATCATCCAACTTAACCAGGTTCGTCCATTTTGGTCTTTCTTCGTTTCGACTATTTTCGAAGTGGACCGAAGCCAAATGTCTTGCAAAGATTGATGTAATATGACACAATAAACCATGTGGAGAAGTTTGAGACCAACGAAGAGAGATTTGGTCCAAGAATCATCCAACTTAACCAGTTCGTCCATTTTGGTCTTTCTTCCTTTCGACTATTTTCGAAGTGGACCGAAGCCAAATGTCTTGCAAAGATTGATGTAATATGACACAATAAACCATGTGGAGAAGTTTGAGACCAACGAAGAGAGATTTGGTCCAAGAATCATCCAACTTAACCAAGTTCGTCCATTTTGGTCTTTCTTCGTTTCGACTAGCTTCAAAGTGACCGAAGCCAAATGTCTTGCAAAGATTGATGTAATATGACACAATAAACCATGTGGAGAAGTTTGAGACCAACGAAGAGAGATTTGGTCCAAGAATCATCCAACTTAACCAAGTTCGTCCATTTTGGTCTTTCTTCCTTTCGACTATTTTCAAAGTGGACCGAAGCCAAATGTCTTGCAAAGATTGATGTAATATGACACAATAAACCATGTGGAGAAGTTTGAGACCAACGAAGAGAGATTTGGTCCAAGAATCATCCAACTTAACCAGGTTCGTCCATTTTGGTCTTTCTTCGTTTCGACTAGCTTCGAAGTGGACCGAAGCCAAATGTCTTGCAAAGATTGATGTAATATGACACAATAAACCATGTGGAGAAGTTTGAGACCAACGAAGAGAGATTTGGTCCAAGAATCATCCAACTTAACCAAGTTCGTCCATTTTGGTCTTTCTTCCTTTCGACTATTTTCGAAGTGGACCGAAGCCAAATGTCTTGCAAAGATTGATGTAATATGACACAATAAACCATGTGGAGAAGTTTGAGACCAACGAAGAGAGATTTGGTCCAAGAATCATCCAACTTAACCAAGTTCGTCCATTTTGGTCTTTCTTCCTTTCGACTATTTTCGAAGTTGACCGAAGCCAAATGTCTTGCAAAGATTGATGTAATATGACACAATAAACCATGTGGAGAAGTTTGAGACCAACGAAGAGAGATTTGGTCAAGAATCATCCAACTTAACCAGGTTCGTCCATTTTGGTCTTTCTTCGTTTCGACTAGCTTCGAAGTGGACCGAAGCCAAATGTCTTGCAAAGATTGATGTAATATGACACAATAAACCATGTGGAGAAGTTTGAGACCAACGAAGAGAGATTTGGTCCAAGAATCATCCAACTTAACCAGGTTCGTCCATTTTGGTCTTTCTTCCTTTCGACTATTTTCGAAGTGGACCGAAGCCAAATGTCTTGCAAAGATTGATGTAATATGACACAATAAACCATGTGGAGAAGTTTGAGACCAACGAAGAGAGATTTGGTCAAGAATCATCCAACTTAACCAGGTTCGTCCATTTTGGTCTTTCTTCCTTTCGACTATTTCGAAGTGAACCGAAGCCAAATGTCTTGCAAAGATTGATGTAATATGACACAATAAACCATGTGGAGAAGTTTGAGACCAACGAAGAGAGATTTGGTCAAGAATCATCCAACTTAACCAGGTTCGTCCATTTTGGTCTTTCTTCGTTTCGACTAGCTTCGAAGTGGACCGAAGCCAAATGTCTTGCAAAGATTGATGTAATATGACACAATAAACCATGTGGAGAAGTTTGAGACCAACGAAGAGAGATTTGGTCCAAGAATCATCCAACTTAACCAAGTTCGTCCATTTTGGTCTTTCTTCGTTTCGACTAGCTTCGAAGTGAACCGAAGCCAAATGTCTTGCAAAGATTGATGTAATATGACACAATAAACCATGTGGAGAAGTTTGAGACCAACGAAGAGAGATTTGGTCCAAGAATCATCCAACTTAACCAAGTTCGTCCATTTTGGTCTTTCTTCGTTTCGACTAGCTTCAAAGTGGACCGAAGCCAAATGTCTTGCAAAGATTGATGTAATATGACACAATAAACCATGTGGAGAAGTTTGAGACCAACGAAGAGAGATTTGGTCAAGAATCATCCAACTTAACCAGGTTCGTCCATTTTGGTCTTTCTTCGTTTCGACTAGCTTCGAAGTGGACCGAAGCCAAATGTCTTGCAAAGATTGATGTAATATGACACAATAAACCATGTGGAGAAGTTTGAGACCAACGAAGAGAGATTTGGTCCAAGAATCATCCAACTTAACCAGGTTCGTCCATTTTGGTCTTTCTTCCTTTCGACTAGCTTCGAAGTGGACCGAAGCCAAATGTCTTGCAAAGATTGATGTAATATGACACAATAAACCATGTGGAGAAGTTTGAGACCAACGAAGAGAGATTTGGTCCAAGAATCATCCAACTTAACCAGGTTCGTCCATTTTGGTCTTTCTTCGTTTCGACTAGCTTCGAAGTGGACCGAAGCCAAATGTCTTGCAAAGATTGATGTAATATGACACAATAAACCATGTGGAGAAGTTTGAGACCAACGAAGAGAGATTTGGTCCAAGAATCATCCAACTTAACCAAGTTCGTCCATTTTGGTCTTTCTTCGTTTCGACTAGCTTCAAAGTGAACCGAAGCCAAATGTCTTGCAAAGATTGATGTAATATGACACAATAAACCATGTGGAGAAGTTTGAGACCAACGAAGAGAGATTTGGTCCAAGAATCATCCAACTTAACCAGGTTCGTCCATTTTGGTCTTTCTTCGTTTCGACTAGCTTCAATGTGAACCGAAGCCAAATGTCTTGCAAAGATTGATGTAATATGACACAATAAACCATGTGGAGAAGTTTGAGACCAACGAAGAGAGATTTGGTCCAAGAATCATCCAACTTAACCAAGTTCGTCCATTTTGGTCTTTCTTCCTTTCGACTATTTTCAAAGTGGACCGAAGCCAAATGTCTTGCAAAGATTGATGTAATATGACACAATAAACCATGTGGAGAAGTTTGAGACCAACGAAGAGAGATTTGGTCCAAGAATCATCCAACTTAACCAGGTTCGTCCATTTTGGTCTTTCTTCGTTTCGACTAGCTTCGAAGTGGACCGAAGCCAAATGTCTTGCAAAGATTGATGTAATATGACACAATAAACCATGTGGAGAAGTTTGAGACCAACGAAGAGAGATTTGGTCCAAGAATCATCCAACTTAACCAAGTTCGTCCATTTTGGTCTTTCTTCGTTTCGACTAGCTTCAAAGTGAACCGAAGCCAAATGTCTTGCAAAGATTGATGTAATATGACACAATAAACCATGTGGAGAAGTTTGAGACCAACGAAGAGAGATTTGGTCCAAGAATCATCCAACTTAACCAAGTTCGTCCATTTTGGTCTTTCTTCGTTTCGACTAGCTTCAAAGTGGACCGAAGCCAAATGTCTTGCAAAGATTGATGTAATATGACACAATAAACCATGTGGAGAAGTTTGAGACCAACGAAGAGAGATTTGGTCAAGAATCATCCAACTTAACCAAGTTCGTCCATTTTGGTCTTTCTTCGTTTCGACTAGCTTCGAAGTGGACCGAAGCCAAATGTCTTGCAAAGATTGATGTAATATGACACAATAAACCATGTGGAGAAGTTTGAGACCAACGAAGAGAGATTTGGTCCAAGAATCATCCAACTTAACCAGGTTCGTCCATTTTGGTCTTTCTTCGTTTCGACTAGCTTCGAAGTGGACCGAAGCCAAATGTCTTGCAAAGATTGATGTAATATGACACAATAAACCATGTGGAGAAGTTTGAGACCAACGAAGAGAGATTTGGTCAAGAATCATCCAACTTAACCAGTTCGTCCATTTTGGTCTTTCTTCGTTTCGACTAGCTTCGAAGTGGACCGAAGCCAAATGTCTTGCAAAGATTGATGTAATATGACACAATAAACCATGTGGAGAAGTTTGAGACCAACGAAGAGAGATTTGGTCCAAGAATCATCCAACTTAACCAAGTTCGTCCATTTTGGTCTTTCTTCCTTTCGACTATTTTCAAAGTGGACCGAAGCCAAATGTCTTGCAAAGATTGATGTAATATGACACAATAAACCATGTGGAGAAGTTTGAGACCAACGAAGAGAGATTTGGTCCAAGAATCATCCAACTTAACCAGGTTCGTCCATTTTGGTCTTTCTTCGTTTCGACTACTTCGAAGTGACCGAAGCCAAATGTCTTGCAAAGATTGATGTAATATGACACAATAAACCATGTGGAGAAGTTTGAGACCAACGAAGAGAGATTTGGTCCAAGAATCATCTAACTTAACCAAGTTCGTCCATTTTGGTCTTTCTTCGTTTCGACTAGCTTCAAAGTGAACCGAAGCCAAATGTCTTGCAAAGATTGATGTAATATGACACAATAAACCATGTGGAGAAGTTTGAGACCAACGAAGAGAGATTTGGTCCAAGAATCATCTAACTTAACCAAGTTCGTCCATTTTGGTCTTTCTTCGTTTCGACTAGCTTCAAAGTGGACCGAAGCCAAATGTCTTGCAAAGATTGATGTAATATGACACAATAAACCATGTGGAGAAGTTTGAGACCAACGAAGAGAGATTTGGTCAAGAATCATCCAACTTAACCAAGTTCGTCCATTTTGGTCTTTCTTCGTTTCGACTAGCTTCGAAGTGGACCGAAGCCAAATGTCTTGCAAAGATTGATGTAATATGACACAATAAACCATGTGGAGAAGTTTGAGACCAACGAAGAGAGATTTGTCCAAGAATCATCCAACTTAACCAGGTTCGTCCATTTTGGTCTTTCTTCCTTTCGACTAGCTTCGAAGTGGACCGAAGCCAAATGTCTTGCAAAGATTGATGTAATATGACACAATAAACCATGTGGAGAAGTTTGAGACCAACGAAGAGAGATTTGGTCCAAGAATCATCCAACTTAACCAGTTCGTCCATTTTGGTCTTTCTTCGTTTCGACTAGCTTCGAAGTGGACCGAAGCCAAATGTCTTGCAAAGATTGATGTAATATGACACAATAAACCATGTGGAGAAGTTTGAGACCAACGAAGAGAGATTTGGTCCAAGAATCATCCAACTTAACCAAGTTCGTCCATTTTGGTCTTTCTTCGTTTCGACTAGCTTCGAAGTGAACCGAAGCCAAATGTCTTGCAAAGATTGATGTAATATGACACAATAAACCATGTGGAGAAGTTTGAGACCAACGAAGAGAGATTTGGTCCAAGAATCATCCAACTTAACCAGGTTCGTCCATTTTGGTCTTTCTTCCTTTCGACTATTTTCGAAGTGGACCGAAGCCAAATGTCTTGCAAAGATTGATGTAATATGACACAATAAACCATGTGGAGAAGTTTGAGACCAACGAAGAGAGATTTGGTCCAAGAATCATCCAACTTAACCAGGTTCGTCCATTTTGGTCTTTCTTCCTTTCGACTATTTTCGAAGTGGACCGAAGCCAAATGTCTTGCAAAGATTGATGTAATATGACACAATAAACCATGTGGAGAAGTTTGAGACCAACGAAGAGAGATTTGGTCCAAGAATCATCCAACTTAACCAAGTTCGTCCATTTTGGTCTTTCTTCGTTTCGACTAGCTTCAAAGTGGACCGAAGCCAAATGTCTTGCAAAGATTGATGTAATATGACACAATAAACCATGTGGAGAAGTTTGAGACCAACGAAGAGAGATTTGGTCCAAGAATCATCCAACTTAACCAGGTTCGTCCATTTTGGTCTTTCTTCGTTTCGACTAGCTTCAAAGTGACCGAAGCCAAATGTCTTGCAAAGATTGATGTAATATGACACAATAAACCATGTGGAGAAGTTTGAGACCAACGAAGAGAGATTTGGTCCAAGAATCATCCAACTTAACCAGGTTCGTCCATTTTGGTCTTTCTTCCTTTCGACTATTTTCGAAGTGGACCGAAGCCAAATGTCTTGCAAAGATTGATGTAATATGACACAATAAACCATGTGGAGAAGTTTGAGACCAACGAAGAGAGATTTGGTCCAAGAATCATCCAACTTAACCAAGTTCGTCCATTTTGGTCTTTCTTCGTTTCGACTAGCTTCAAAGTGAACCGAAGCCAAATGTCTTGCAAAGATTGATGTAATATGACACAATAAACCATGTGGAGAAGTTTGAGACCAACGAAGAGAGATTTGGTCCAAGAATCATCCAACTTAACCAGGTTCGTCCATTTTGGTCTTTCTTCCTTTCGACTATTTTCGAAGTGGACCGAAGCCAAATGTCTTGCAAAGATTGATGTAATATGACACAATAAACCATGTGGAGAAGTTTGAGACCAACGAAGAGAGATTTGGTCCAAGAATCATCCAACTTAACCAAGTTCGTCCATTTTGGTCTTTCTTCGTTTCGACTAGCTTCAAAGTGGACCGAAGCCAAATGTCTTGCAAAGATTGATGTAATATGACACAATAAACCATGTGGAGAAGTTTGAGACCAACGAAGAGAGATTTGGTCCAAGAATCATCCAACTTAACCAAGTTCGTCCATTTTGGTCTTTCTTCGTTTCGACTAGCTTCAAAGTGGACCGAAGCCAAATGTCTTGCAAAGATTGATGTAATATGACACAATAAACCATGTGGAGAAGTTTGAGACCAACGAAGAGAGATTTGGTCCAAGAATCATCCAACTTAACCAAGTTCGTCCATTTTGGTCTTTCTTCGTTTCGACTAGCTTCGAAGTGGACCGAAGCCAAATGTCTTGCAAAGATTGATGTAATATGACACAATAAACCATGTGGAGAAGTTTGAGACCAACGAAGAGAGATTTGGTCCAAGAATCATCCAACTTAACCAGGTTCGTCCATTTTGGTCTTTCTTCTTTCGACTATTTCGAAGTGGACCGAAGCCAAATGTCTTGCAAAGATTGATGTAATATGACACAATAAACCATGTGGAGAAGTTTGAGACCAACGAAGAGAGATTTGGTCCAAGAATCATCCAACTTAACCAGGTTCGTCCATTTTGGTCTTTCTTCCTTTCGACTATTTTCGAAGTGGACCGAAGCCAAATGTCTTGCAAAGATTGATGTAATATGACACAATAAACCATGTGGAGAAGTTTGAGACCAACGAAGAGAGATTTGGTCCAAGAATCATCCAACTTAACCAAGTTCGTCCATTTTGGTCTTTCTTCGTTTCGACTAGCTTCAAAGTGAACCGAAGCCAAATGTCTTGCAAAGATTGATGTAATATGACACAATAAACCATGTGGAGAAGTTTGAGACCAACGAAGAGAGATTTGGTCCAAGAATCATCCAACTTAACAAGTTCGTCCATTTTGGTCTTTCTTCGTTTCGACTAGCTTCAAGTGAACCGAAGCCAAATGTCTTGCAAAGATTGATGTAATATGACACAATAAACCATGTGGAGAAGTTTGAGACCAACGAAGAGAGATTTGGTCCAAGAATCATCCAACTTAACCAGGTTCGTCCATTTTGGTCTTTCTTCCTTTCGACTATTTTCGAAGTGGACCGAAGCCAAATGTCTTGCAAAGATTGATGTAATATGACACAATAAACCATGTGGAGAAGTTTGAGACCAACGAAGAGAGATTTGGTCCAAGAATCATCCAACTTAACCAAGTTCGTCCATTTTGGTCTTTCTTCGTTTCGACTAGCTTCAAAGTGAACCGAAGCCAAATGTCTTGCAAAGATTGATGTAATATGACACAATAAACCATGTGGAGAAGTTTGAGACCAACGAAGAGAGATTTGGTCCAAGAATCATCCAACTTAACCAAGTTCGTCCATTTTGGTCTTTCTTCCTTTCGACTATTTTCGAAGTGGACCGAAGCCAAATGTCTTGCAAAGATTGATGTAATATGACACAATAAACCATGTGGAGAAGTTTGAGACCAACGAAGAGAGATTTGGTCCAAGAATCATCTAACTTAACCAAGTTCGTCCATTTTGGTCTTTCTTCGTTTTGACTAGCTTCAAAGTGAACCGAAGCCAAATGTCTTGCAAAGATTGATGTAATATGACACAATAAACCATGTGGAGAAGTTTGAGACCAACGAAGAGAGATTTGGTCCAAGAATCATCCAACTTAACCAAGTTCGTCCATTTTGGTCTTTCTTCGTTTCGACTAGCTTCAAAGTGGACCGAAGCCAAATGTCTTGCAAAGATTGATGTAATATGACACAATAAACCATGTGGAGAAGTTTGAGACCAACGAAGAGAGATTTGGTCCAAGAATCATCCAACTTAACCAGGTTCGTCCATTTTGGTCTTTCTTCCTTTCGACTATTTTCGAAGTGGACCGAAGCCAAATGTCTTGCAAAGATTGATGTAATATGACACAATAAACCATGTGGAGAAGTTTGAGACCAACGAAGAGAGATTTGGTCCAAGAATCATCCAACTTAACCAAGTTCGTCCATTTTGGTCTTTCTTCGTTTCGACTAGCTTCAAAGTGGACCGAAGCCAAATGTCTTGCAAAGATTGATGTAATATGACACAATAAACCATGTGGAGAAGTTTGAGACCAACGAAGAGAGATTTGGTCCAAGAATCATCCAACTTAACCAAGTTCGTCCATTTTGGTCTTTCTTTCTTTCGACTAGCTTCAAAGTGGACCGAAGCCAAATGTCTTGCAAAGATTGATGTAATATGACACAATAAACCATGTGGAGAAGTTTGAGACCAACGAAGAGAGATTTGGTCCAAGAATCATCCAACTTAACCAAGTTCGTCCATTTTGGTCTTTCTTCGTTTCGACTAGCTTCGAAGTGACCGAAGCCAAATGTCTTGCAAAGATTGATGTAATATGACACAATAAACCATGTGGAGAAGTTTGAGACCAACGAAGAGAGATTTGGTCCAAGAATCATCCAACTTAACCAGGTTCGTCCATTTTGGTCTTTCTTCCTTTCGACTATTTTCGAAGTGGACCGAAGCCAAATGTCTTGCAAAGATTGATGTAATATGACACAATAAACCATGTGGAGAAGTTTGAGACCAACGAAGAGAGATTTGGTCCAAGAATCATCCAACTTAACCAAGTTCGTCCATTTTGGTCTTTCTTCGTTTCGACTAGCTTCAAAGTGGACCGAAGCCAAATGTCTTGCAAAGATTGATGTAATATGACACAATAAACCATGTGGAGAAGTTTGAGACCAACGAAGAGAGATTTGGTCCAAGAATCATCCAACTTAACCAAGTTCGTCCATTTTGGTCTTTCTTCGTTTCGACTAGCTTCGAAGTGGACCGAAGCCAAATGTCTTGCAAAGATTGATGTAATATGACACAATAAACCATGTGGAGAAGTTTGAGACCAACGAAGAGAGATTTGGTCCAAGAATCATCCAACTTAACCAGGTTCGTCCATTTTGGTCTTTCTTCGTTTCGACTAGCTTCGAAGTGGACCGAAGCCAAATGTCTTGCAAAGATTGATGTAATATGACACAATAAACCATGTGGAGAAGTTTGAGACCAACGAAGAGAGATTTGGTCCAAGAATCATCCAACTTAACCAAGTTCGTCCATTTTGGTCTTTCTTCTTTCGACTAGCTTCGAAGTGGACCGAAGCCAAATGTCTTGCAAAGATTGATGTAATATGACACAATAAACCATGTGGAGAAGTTTGAGACCAACGAAGAGAGATTTGGTCCAAGAATCATCCAACTTAACCAAGTTCGTCCATTTTGGTCTTTCTTCGTTTCGACTAGCTTCAAAGTGGACCGAAGCCAAATGTCTTGCAAAGATTGATGTAATATGACACAATAAACCATGTGGAGAAGTTTGAGACCAACGAAGAGAGATTTGGTCCAAGAATCATCCAACTTAACCAGGTTCGTCCATTTTGGTCTTTCTTCGTTTCGACTAGCTTCGAAGTGGACCGAAGCCAAATGTCTTGCAAAGATTGATGTAATATGACACAATAAACCATGTGGAGAAGTTTGAGACCAACGAAGAGAGATTTGGTCCAAGAATCATCCAACTTAACCAAGTTCGTCCATTTTGGTCTTTCTTCGTTTCGACTAGCTTCAAAGTGGACCGAAGCCAAATGTCTTGCAAAGATTGATGTAATATGACACAATAAACCATGTGGAGAAGTTTGAGACCAACGAAGAGAGATTTGGTCCAAGAATCATCCAACTTAACCAAGTTCGTCCATTTTGGTCTTTCTTTCTTTCGACTAGCTTCAAAGTGGACCGAAGCCAAATGTCTTGCAAAGATTGATGTAATATGACACAATAAACCATGTGGAGAAGTTTGAGACCAACGAAGAGAGATTTGGTCCAAGAATCATCCAACTTAACCAAGTTCGTCCATTTTGGTCTTTCTTCGTTTCGACTAGCTTCGAAGTGAACCGAAGCCAAATGTCTTGCAAAGATTGATGTAATATGACACAATAAACCATGTGGAGAAGTTTGAGACCAACGAAGAGAGATTTGGTCCAAGAATCATCCAACTTAACCAAGTTCGTCCATTTTGGTCTTTCTTCGTTTCGACTATTTTCGAAGTGGACCGAAGCCAAATGTCTTGCAAAGATTGATGTAATATGACACAATAAACCATGTGGAGAAGTTTGAGACCAACGAAGAGAGATTTGGTCCAAGAATCATCCAACTTAACCAGGTTCGTCCATTTTGGTCTTTCTTCGTTTCGACTAGCTTCAAAGTGGACCGAAGCCAAATGTCTTGCAAAGATTGATGTAATATGACACAATAAACCATGTGGAGAAGTTTGAGACCAACGAAGAGAGATTTGGTCCAAGAATCATCCAACTTAACCAAGTTCGTCCATTTTGGTCTTTCTTCGTTTCGACTAGCTTCAATGTGACCGAAGCCAAATGTCTTGCAAAGATTGATGTAATATGACACAATAAACCATGTGGAGAAGTTTGAGACCAACGAAGAGAGATTTGGTCCAAGAATCATCCAACTTAACCAAGTTCGTCCATTTTGGTCTTTCTTCGTTTCGACTAGCTTCAAAGTGGACCGAAGCCAAATGTCTTGCAAAGATTGATGTAATATGACACAATAAACCATGTGGAGAAGTTTGAGACCAACGAAGAGAGATTTGGTCCAAGAATCATCCAACTTAACCAAGTTCGTCCATTTTGGTCTTTCTTCGTTTCGACTATTTTCGAAGTGGACCGAAGCCAAATGTCTTGCAAAGATTGATGTAATATGACACAATAAACCATGTGGAGAAGTTTGAGACCAACGAAGAGAGATTTGGTCCAAGAATCATCTAACTTAACCAAGTTCGTCCATTTTGGTCTTTCTTCGTTTCGACTAGCTTCAAAGTGAACCGAAGCCAAATGTCTTGCAAAGATTGATGTAATATGACACAATAAACCATGTGGAGAAGTTTGAGACCAACGAAGAGAGATTTGGTCCAAGAATCATCCAACTTAACCAAGTTCGTCCATTTTGGTCTTTCTTCGTTTCGACTAGCTTCGAAGTGGACCGAAGCCAAATGTCTTGCAAAGATTGATGTAATATGACACAATAAACCATGTGGAGAAGTTTGAGACCAACGAAGAGAGATTTGGTCCAAGAATCATCCAACTTAACCAAGTTCGTCCATTTTGGTCTTTCTTCGTTTCGACTAGCTTCAAAGTGGACCGAAGCCAAATGTCTTGCAAAGATTGATGTAATATGACACAATAAACCATGTGGAGAAGTTTGAGACCAACGAAGAGAGATTTGGTCCAAGAATCATCCAACTTAACCAAGTTCGTCCATTTTGGTCTTTCTTCGTTTCGACTAGCTTCAAAGTGGACCGAAGCCAAATGTCTTGCAAAGATTGATGTAATATGACACAATAAACCATGTGGAGAAGTTTGAGACCAACGAAGAGAGATTTGGTCCAAGAATCATCCAACTTAACCAAGTTCGTCCATTTTGGTCTTTCTTCGTTTCGACTAGCTTCAAAGTGAACCGAAGCCAAATGTCTTGCAAAGATTGATGTAATATGACACAATAAACCATGTGGAGAAGTTTGAGACCAACGAAGAGAGATTTGGTCCAAGAATCATCCAACTTAACCAAGTTCGTCCATTTTGGTCTTTCTTCGTTTCGACTAGCTTCAAAGTGGACCGAAGCCAAATGTCTTGCAAAGATTGATGTAATATGACACAATAAACCATGTGGAGAAGTTTGAGACCAACGAAGAGAGATTTGGTCCAAGAATCATCCAACTTAACCAAGTTCGTCCATTTTGGTCTTTCTTCGTTTCGACTAGCTTCAAAGTGGACCGAAGCCAAATGTCTTGCAAAGATTGATGTAATATGACACAATAAACCATGTGGAGAAGTTTGAGACCAACGAAGAGAGATTTGGTCCAAGAATCATCAACTTAACCAAGTTCGTCCATTTTGGTCTTTCTTCGTTTCGACTAGCTTCAAAGTGGACCGAAGCCAAATGTCTTGCAAAGATTGATGTAATATGACACAATAAACCATGTGGAGAAGTTTGAGACCAACGAAGAGAGATTTGGTCCAAGAATCATCCAACTTAACCAAGTTCGTCCATTTTGGTCTTTCTTCGTTTCGACTAGCTTCAAAGTGGACCGAAGCCAAATGTCTTGCAAAGATTGATGTAATATGACACAATAAACCATGTGGAGAAGTTTGAGACCAACGAAGAGAGATTTGGTCCAAGAATCATCCAACTTAACCAAGTTCGTCCATTTTGGTCTTTCTTCGTTTCGACTAGCTTCAAAGTGGACCGAAGCCAAATGTCTTGCAAAGATTGATGTAATATGACACAATAAACCATGTGGAGAAGTTTGAGACCAACGAAGAGAGATTTGGTCCAAGAATCATCCAACTTAACCAAGTTCGTCCATTTTGGTCTTTCTTCCTTTCGACTATTTTCGAAGTGGACCGAAGCCAAATGTCTTGCAAAGATTGATGTAATATGACACAATAAACCATGTGGAGAAGTTTGAGACCAACGAAGAGAGATTTGGTCCAAGAATCATCCAACTTAACCAAGTTCGTCCATTTTGGTCTTTCTTCGTTTCGACTAGCTTCAAAGTGGACCGAAGCCAAATGTCTTGCAAAGATTGATGTAATATGACACAATAAACCATGTGGAGAAGTTTGAGACCAACGAAGAGAGATTTGGTCCAAGAATCATCCAACTTAACCAAGTTCGTCCATTTTGGTCTTTCTTCGTTTCGACTAGCTTCAAAGTGGACCGAAGCCAAATGTCTTGCAAAGATTGATGTAATATGACACAATAAACCATGTGGAGAAGTTTGAGACCAACGAAGAGAGATTTGGTCCAAGAATCATCCAACTTAACCAAGTTCGTCCATTTTGGTCTTTCTTCGTTTCGACTAGCTTCGAAGTGGACCGAAGCCAAATGTCTTGCAAAGATTGATGTAATATGACACAATAAACCATGTGGAGAAGTTTGAGACCAACGAAGAGAGATTTGGTCCAAGAATCATCTAACTTAACCAAGTTCGTCCATTTTGGTCTTTCTTCGTTTCGACTAGCTTCAAAGTGGACCGAAGCCAAATGTCTTGCAAAGATTGATGTAATATGACACAATAAACCATGTGGAGAAGTTTGAGACCAACGAAGAGAGATTTGGTCCAAGAATCATCAACTTAACCAAGTTCGTCCATTTTGGTCTTTCTTCGTTTCGACTAGCTTCGAAGTGGACCGAAGCCAAATGTCTTGCAAAGATTGATGTAATATGACACAATAAACCATGTGGAGAAGTTTGAGACCAACGAAGAGAGATTTGGTCCAAGAATCATCTAACTTAACCAAGTTCGTCCATTTTGGTCTTTCTTCGTTTCGACTAGCTTCGAAGTGGACCGAAGCCAAATGTCTTGCAAAGATTGATGTAATATGACACAATAAACCATGTGGAGAAGTTTGAGACCAACGAAGAGAGATTTGGTCCAAGAATCATCCAACTTAACCAGGTTCGTCCATTTTGGTCTTTCTTCGTTTCGACTATTTTCGAAGTGGACCGAAGCCAAATGTCTTGCAAAGATTGATGTAATATGACACAATAAACCATGTGGAGAAGTTTGAGACCAACGAAGAGAGATTTGGTCCAAGAATCATCCAACTTAACCAAGTTCGTCCATTTTGGTCTTTCTTCGTTTCGACTAGCTTCAAAGTGGACCGAAGCCAAATGTCTTGCAAAGATTGATGTAATATGACACAATAAACCATGTGGAGAAGTTTGAGACCAACGAAGAGAGATTTGGTCCAAGAATCATCCAACTTAACCAAGTTCGTCCATTTTGGTCTTTCTTCGTTTCGACTAGCTTCGAAGTGGACCGAAGCCAAATGTCTTGCAAAGATTGATGTAATATGACACAATAAACCATGTGGAGAAGTTTGAGACCAACGAAGAGAGATTTGGTCCAAGAATCATCCAACTTAACCAAGTTCGTCCATTTTGGTCTTTCTTCTTTTCGACTATTTCGAAGTGGACCGAAGCCAAATGTCTTGCAAAGATTGATGTAATATGACACAATAAACCATGTGGAGAAGTTTGAGACCAACGAAGAGAGATTTGGTCCAAGAATCATCCAACTTAACCAAGTTCGTCCATTTTGGTCTTTCTTCGTTTCGACTAGCTTCGAAGTGGACCGAAGCCAAATGTCTTGCAAAGATTGATGTAATATGACACAATAAACCATGTGGAGAAGTTTGAGACCAACGAAGAGAGATTTGGTCCAAGAATCATCCAACTTAACCAAGTTCGTCCATTTTGGTCTTTCTTCGTTTCGACTAGCTTCGAAGTGGACCGAAGCCAAATGTCTTGCAAAGATTGATGTAATATGACACAATAAACCATGTGGAGAAGTTTGAGACCAACGAAGAGAGATTTGGTCCAAGAATCATCCAACTTAACCAAGTTCGTCCATTTTGGTCTTTCTTCGTTTCGACTAGCTTCAAAGTGGACCGAAGCCAAATGTCTTGCAAAGATTGATGTAATATGACACAATAAACCATGTGGAGAAGTTTGAGACCAACGAAGAGAGATTTGGTCCAAGAATCATCTAACTTAACCAAGTTCGTCCATTTTGGTCTTTCTTCGTTTCGACTAGCTTCAAAGTGGACCGAAGCCAAATGTCTTGCAAAGATTGATGTAATATGACACAATAAACCATGTGGAGAAGTTTGAGACCAACGAAGAGAGATTTGGTCCAAGAATCATCCAACTTAACCAAGTTCGTCCATTTTGGTCTTTTTTCTTTCGACTAGCTTCGAAGTGGACCGAAGCCAAATGTCTTGCAAAGATTGATGTAATATGACACAATAAACCATGTGGAGAAGTTTGAGACCAACGAAGAGAGATTTGGTCCAAGAATCATCCAACTTAACCAAGTTCGTCCATTTTGGTCTTTCTTCGTTTCGACTAGCTTCGAAGTGGACCGAAGCCAAATGTCTTGCAAAGATTGATGTAATATGACACAATAAACCATGTGGAGAAGTTTGAGACCAACGAAGAGAGATTTGGTCCAAGAATCATCTAACTTAACCAAGTTCGTCCATTTTGGTCTTTCTTCGTTTCGACTAGCTTCGAAGTGGACCGAAGCCAAATGTCTTGCAAAGATTGATGTAATATGACACAATAAACCATGTTTGAGACCAACGAAGAGAGATTTGGTCCAAGAATCATCTAACTTAACCAAGTTCGTCCATTTTGGTCTTTCTTCGTTTTGACTAGCTTCAAAGTGGACCGAAGCCAAATGTCTTGCAAAGATTGATGTAATATGACACAATAAACCATGTGGAGAAGTTTGAGACCAACGAAGAGAGATTTGGTCCAAGAATCATCTAACTTAACCAAGTTCGTCCATTTTGGTCTTTCTTCGTTTCGACTAGCTTCGAAGTGGACCGAAGCCAAATGTCTTGCAAAGATTGATGTAATATGACACAATAAACCATGTGGAGAAGTTTGAGACCAACGAAGAGAGATTTGGTCCAAGAATCATCTAACTTAACCAAGTTCGTCCATTTTGGTCTTTCTTCGTTTCGACTAGCTTCGAAGTGGACCGAAGCCAAATGTCTTGCAAAGATTGATGTAATATGACACAATAAACCATGTGGAGAAGTTTGAGACCAACGAAGAGAGATTTGGTCCAAGAATCATCCAACTTAACCAAGTTCGTCCATTTTGGTCTTTCTTCGTTTCGACTAGCTTCGAAGTGGACCGAAGCCAAATGTCTTGCAAAGATTGATGTAATATGACACAATAAACCATGTGGAGAAGTTTGAGACCAACGAAGAGAGATTTGGTCCAAGAATCATCTAACTTAACCAGGTTCGTCCATTTTGGTCTTTCTTCGTTTCGACTAGCTTCGAAGTGGACCGAAGCCAAATGTCTTGCAAAGATTGATGTAATATGACACAATAAACCATGTGGAGAAGTTTGAGACCAACGAAGAGAGATTTGGTCCAAGAATCATCCAACTTAACCAAGTTCGTCCATTTTGGTCTTTCTTTCTTTCGACTATTTTCGAAGTGGACCGAAGCCAAATGTCTTGCAAAGATTGATGTAATATGACACAATAAACCATGTGGAGAAGTTTGAGACCAACGAAGAGAGATTTGGTCCAAGAATCATCTAACTTAACCAAGTTCGTCCATTTTGGTCTTTCTTCGTTTCGACTAACTTCAAAGTGGACCGAAGCCAAATGTCTTGCAAAGATTGATGTAATATGACACAATAAACCATGTGGAGAAGTTTGAGACCAACGAAGAGAGATTTGTCCAAGAATCATCCAACTTAACCAAGTTCGTCCATTTTGGTCTTTCTTCTTTCGACTAGTTTCGAAGTGGACCGAAGCCAAATGTCTTGCAAAGATTGATGTAATATGACACAATAAACCATGTGTGAGACCAACGAAGAGAGATTTGGTCCAAGAATCATCTAACTTAACCAAGTTCGTCCATTTTGGTCTTTCTTCGTTTTGACTAGCTTCAAAGTGGACCGAAGCCAAATGTCTTGCAAAGATTGATGTAATATGACACAATAAACCATGTGGAGAAGTTTGAGACCAACGAAGAGAGATTTGGTCCAAGAATCATCCAACTTAACCAAGTTCGTCCATTTTGGTCTTTCTTCGTTTCGACTAGCTTCAAAGTGGACCGAAGCCAAATGTCTTGCAAAGATTGATGTAATATGACACAATAAACCATGTGGAGAAGTTTGAGACCAACGAAGAGAGATTTCGTCCAAGAATCATCTAACTTAACCAAGTTCGTCCATTTTGGTCTTTCTTCGTTTCGACTAGCTTCAAAGTGGACCGAAGCCAAATGTCTTGCAAAGATTGATGTAATATGACACAATAAACCATGTGGAGAAGTTTGAGACCAACGAAGAGAGATTTGTCCAAGAATCATCCAACTTAACCAGGTTCGTCCATTTTGGTCTTTCTTCGTTTCGACTAGCTTCGAAGTGGACCGAAGCCAAATGTCTTGCAAAGATTGATGTAATATGACACAATAAACCATGTGGAGAAGTTTGAGACCAACGAAGAGAGATTTGGTCCAAGAATCATCCAACTTAACCAAGTTCGTCCATTTTGGTCTTTCTTTCTTTCGACTATTTTCGAAGTGGACCGAAGCCAAATGTCTTGCAAAGATTGATGTAATATGACACAATAAACCATGTGGAGAAGTTTGAGACCAACGAAGAGAGATTTCGTCCAAGAATCATCTAACTTAACCAAGTTCGTCCATTTTGGTCTTTCTTCGTTTCGACTAAGCTTCAAAGTGGACCGAAGCCAAATGTCTTGCAAAGATTGATGTAATATGACACAATAAACCATGTGGAGAAGTTTGAGACCAACGAAGAGAGATTTGTCCAAGAATCATCCAACTTAACCAGTTCGTCCATTTTGGTCTTTCTTCGTTTCGACTAGTTTCGAAGTGGACCGAAGCCAAATGTCTTGCAAAGATTGATGTAATATGACACAATAAACCATGTGTGAGACCAACGAAGAGAGATTTGGTCCAAGAATCATCTAACTTAACCAAGTTCGTCCATTTTGGTCTTTCTTCGTTTTGACTAGCTTCAAAGTGGACCGAAGCCAAATGTCTTGCAAAGATTGATGTAATATGACACAATAAACCATGTGGAGAAGTTTGAGACCAACGAAGAGAGATTTGGTCCAAGAATCATCCAACTTAACCAAGTTCGTCCATTTTGGTCTTTCTTCGTTTCGACTAGCTTCGAAGTGGACCGAAGCCAAATGTCTTGCAAAGATTGATGTAATATGACACAATAAACCATGTGGAGAAGTTTGAGACCAACGAAGAGAGATTTCGTCCAAGAATCATCCAACTTAACCAAGTTCGTCCATTTTGGTCTTTCTTCGTTTCGACTAGCTTCGAAGTGGACCGAAGCCAAATGTCTTGCAAAGATTGATGTAATATGACACAATAAACCATGTGGAGAAGTTTGAGACCAACGAAGAGAGATTTGGTCCAAGAATCATCAACTTAACCAAGTTCGTCCATTTTGGTCTTTCTTCGTTTCGACTATTTTCGAAGTGGACCGAAGCCAAATGTCTTGCAAAGATTGATGTAATATGACACAATAAACCATGTGGAGAAGTTTGAGACCAACGAAGAGAGATTTGGTCCAAGAATCATCCAACTTAACCAAGTTCGTCCATTTTGGTCTTTCTTCGTTTCGACTAGCTTCAAAGTGGACCGAAGCCAAATGTCTTGCAAAGATTGATGTAATATGACACAATAAACCATGTGGAGAAGTTTGAGACCAACGAAGAGAGATTTGGTCCAAGAATCATCTAACTTAACCAGGTTCGTCCATTTTGGTCTTTCTTCGTTTCGACTAGCTTCGAAGTGGACCGAAGCCAAATGTCTTGCAAAGATTGATGTAATATGACACAATAAACCATGTGGAGAAGTTTGAGACCAACGAAGAGAGATTTGGTCCAAGAATCATCCAACTTAACAAGGTTCGTCCATTTTGGTCTTTCTTCGTTTCGACTAGCTTCGAAGTGGACCGAAGCCAAATGTCTTGCAAAGATTGATGTAATATGACACAATAAACCATGTGGAGAAGTTTGAGACCAACGAAGAGAGATTTGGTCCAAGAATCATCCAACTTAACCAAGTTCGTCCATTTTGGTCTTTCTTCGTTTCGACTAGCTTCGAAGTGGACCGAAGCCAAATGTCTTGCAAAGATTGATGTAATATGACACAATAAACCATGTGGAGAAGTTTGAGACCAACGAAGAGAGATTTGGTCCAAGAATCATCCAACTTAACCAAGTTCGTCCATTTTGGTCTTTCTTCGTTTCGACTAGCTTCGAAGTGGACCGAAGCCAAATGTCTTGCAAAGATTGATGTAATATGACACAATAAACCATGTGGAGAAGTTTGAGACCAACGAAGAGAGATTTGGTCCAAGAATCATCCAACTTAACCAGGTTCGTCCATTTTGGTCTTTCTTCGTTTCGACTAGCTTCGAAGTGGACCGAAGCCAAATGTCTTGCAAAGATTGATGTAATATGACACAATAAACCATGTGGAGAAGTTTGAGACCAACGAAGAGAGATTTGTCCAAGAATCATCCAACTTAACCAAGTTCGTCCATTTTGGTCTTTCTTCGTTTCGACTAGCTTCGAAGTGGACCGAAGCCAAATGTCTTGCAAAGATTGATGTAATATGACACAATAAACCATGTGGAGAAGTTTGAGACCAACGAAGAGAGATTTGGTCCAAGAATCATCTAACTTAACCAAGTTCGTCCATTTTGGTCTTTCTTCGTTTCGACTAGCTTCGAAGTGGACCGAAGCCAAATGTCTTGCAAAGATTGATGTAATATGACACAATAAACCATGTGGAGAAGTTTGAGACCAACGAAGAGAGATTTGGTCCAAGAATCATCCAACTTAACCAAGTTCGTCCATTTTGGTCTTTCTTCGTTTCGACTAGCTTCGAAGTGGACCGAAGCCAAATGTCTTGCAAAGATTGATGTAATATGACACAATAAACCATGTGGAGAAGTTTGAGACCAACGAAGAGAGATTTCGTCCAAGAATCATCCAACTTAACCAAGTTCGTCCATTTTGGTCTTTCTTCGTTTCGACTAGCTTCGAAGTGGACCGAAGCCAAATGTCTTGCAAAGATTGATGTAATATGACACAATAAACCATGTGGAGAAGTTTGAGACCAACGAAGAGAGATTTCGTCCAAGAATCATCCAACTTAACCAGGTTCGTCCATTTTGGTCTTTCTTTCTTTCGACTATTTTCGAAGTGGACCGAAGCCAAATGTCTTGCAAAGATTGATGTAATATGACACAATAAACCATGTGGAGAAGTTTGAGACCAACGAAGAGAGATTTGGTCCAAGAATCATCCAACTTAACCAAGTTCGTCCATTTTGGTCTTTCTTCGTTTCGACTAGCTTCGAAGTGGACCGAAGCCAAATGTCTTGCAAAGATTGATGTAATATGACACAATAAACCATGTGGAGAAGTTTGAGACCAACGAAGAGAGATTTGGTCCAAGAATCATCAAACTTAACCAAGTTCGTCCATTTTGGTCTTTCTTCGTTTCGACTAGCTTCGAAGTGGACCGAAGCCAAATGTCTTGCAAAGATTGATGTAATATGACACAATAAACCATGTGGAGAAGTTTGAGACCAACGAAGAGAGATTTCGTCCAAGAATCATCCAACTTAACCAAGTTCGTCCATTTTGGTCTTTCTTTCTTTCGACTATTTTCGAAGTGGACCGAAGCCAAATGTCTTGCAAAGATTGATGTAATATGACACAATAAACCATGTGGAGAAGTTTGAGACCAACGAAGAGAGATTTGGTCCAAGAATCATCTAACTTAACCAAGTTCGTCCATTTTGGTCTTTCTTCTTTCGACTAGCTTCGAAGTGGACCGAAGCCAAATGTCTTGCAAAGATTGATGTAATATGACACAATAAACCATGTGGAGAAGTTTGAGACCAACGAAGAGAGATTTGGTCCAAGAATCATCCAACTTAACAAGTTCGTCCATTTTGGTCTTTCTTCCTTTCGACTAGTTCGAAGTGGACCGAAGCCAAATGTCTTGCAAAGATTGATGTAATATGACACAATAAACCATGTGGAGAAGTTTGAGACCAACGAAGAGAGATTTGGTCCAAGAATCATCCAACTTAACCAAGTTCGTCCATTTTGGTCTTTCTTCGTTTCGACTAGCTTCGAAGTGGACCGAAGCCAAATGTCTTGCAAAGATTGATGTAATATGACACAATAAACCATGTGGAGAAGTTTGAGACCAACGAAGAGAGATTTGGTCCAAGAATCATCAACTTAACCAGGTTCGTCCATTTTGGTCTTTCTTCATTTCGACTAGCTTCGAATTGGACCGAAGCCAAATGTCTTGCAAAGATTGATGTAATATGACACAATAAACCATGTGGAGAAGTTTGAGACCAACGAAGAGAGATTTCGTCCAAGAATCATCCAACTTAACCAAGTTCGTCCATTTTGGTCTTTCTTCGTTTCGACTAGCTTCTAAGTGGACCGAAGCCAAATGTCTTGCAAAGATTGATGTAATATGACACAATAAACCATGTGGAGAAGTTTGAGACCAACGAAGAGAGATTTCGTCCAAGAATCATCCAACTTAACCAAGTTCGTCCATTTTGGTCTTTCTTCGTTTCGACTAGCTTCGAAGTGGACCGAAGCCAAATGTCTTGCAAAGATTGATGTAATATGACACAATAAACCATGTGGAGAAGTTTGAGACCAACAAGAGAGATTTGGTCCAAGAATCATCCAACTTAACAAGGTTCGTCCATTTTGGTCTTTCTTCCTTTCGACTATGTTCGAAGTGGACCGAAGCCAAATGTCTTGCAAAGATTGATGTAATATGACACAATAAACCATGTGGAGAAGTTTGAGACCAACGAAGAGAGATTTCGTCCAAGAATCATCCAACTTAACCAGGTTCGTCCATTTTGGTCTTTCTTCGTTTCAACTAGCTTCGAAGTGGACCGAAGCCAAATGTCTTGCAAAGATTGATGTAATATGACACAATAAACCATGTGGAGAAGTTTGAGACCAACGAAGAGAGATTTCGTCCAAGAATCATCCAACTTAACCAGGTTCGTCCATTTTGGTCTTTCTTCGTTTCGACTAGCTTTGAATTAGTCCGAAGCCAAATGTCTTGCAAAGATTGATGTAATATGACACAATAAACCATGTGGAGAAGTTTGAGACAAACGAAGAGAGATTTCGTCCAAGAATCATCCAACTTAACCAAGTTCGTCCATTTTGGTCTTTCTTCGTTTCGACTAGCTTCTAAGTGGACCGAAGCCAAATGTCTTGCAAAGATTGATGTAATATGACACAATAAACCATGTGGAGAAGTTTGAGACCAACAAAGAGAGATTTGGTCCAAGAATCATCAAACTTAACCAAGTTCGTCCTTTTTGGTCTTTCTTCTTTTCGACTAGCTTCGAAGTGGACCGAAGCCAAATGTCTTGCAAAGATTGATGTAATATGACACAATAAACCATGTGGAGAGAGTTTGAGACCAACAAAGAGAGATTTGGTCCAGAATCATCAAACTTAACCAAGTTCGTCCATTTTGGTCTTTCTTCGTTTTGACTAGCTTCGAAGTGGACCGAAGCCAAATGTCTTGCAAAGATTGATGTAATATGACACAATAAACCATGTGGAGAAGTTTGAGACCAACGAAGAGAGATTTTGTCCAAGAATCATCTAACTTAACCAAGTTCGTCCATTTTGGTCTTTCTTCGTTTCATCTAGTTTCGAAGTGGACCGAAGCCAAATGTCTTGCAAAGATTAATGTAATATGACACAATTAACCATGTGTGAGAGCAACGAAGAGAGATTTGGTCCAAGAATCATCTAACTTAACCAAGTTCATCCATTTTGTTCTTTCTTCATTTTGACTAGCATCAAAGTGGACCGAAGCCAAATGTCTTGCAAAGATTGATGTAATATGACACAATAAACCATGTGGAGAAGTTTGAGACCAACGAAGAGAGATTTGGTCCAAGAATCATCCAACTTAACCAAGTTCGTCCATTTTGTCTTTCTTCGTTTCGACTATTTTCGAAGTGGACCGAAGCCAAATGTCTTGCAAAGATTGATGTAATATGACACAATAAACCATGTGGAGAAGTTTGAGACCAACGAAGAGAGATTTTGTCCAAGAATCATCTAACTTAACCAAGTTCGTCCATTTTGGTCTTTCTTTGTTTCGACTAACGTCAAAGTGGACCGAAGCCAAATGTCTTGCAAAGATTGATGTAATATGACACAATAAACCATGTGGAGAAGTTTGAGACCAACGAAGAGAGATTTGTCCAAGAATCATCCAACTTAACCAGGTTCGTCCATTTTGGTCTTTCTTCCTTTCAACTAGTTTCGAAGTGGACCGAAGCCAAATGTCTTGCAAAGATTAATGTAATATGACACAATAAACCATGTGTGAGACCAACGAAGAGAGATTTGGTCCAAGAATCATCTAACTTAACCAAGTTCGTCCATTTTGGTCTTTCTTCATTTTGACTAGCTTCAAAGTGGACCGAACCAAATGTCTTGCAAAGATTGATGTAATATGACACAATAAACCATGTGGAGAAGTTTGAGACCAACGAAGAGAGATTTGGTCCAAGAATCATCCAACTTAACCATGTTCGTCCATTTTGGTCTTTCTTCGTTTCGACTAGCTTCGAAGTGGACCGAAGCCAAATGTGTTGCAAAGATTGATGTAATATGACACAATAAACCATGTGGAGAAGTTTGAGACCAACGAAGAGAGATTTGGTCCAAGAATCATCTAACTTAACCAAGTTCGTCCATTTTGGTCTTTCTTCGTTTCGACTAGCTTCGAAGTGGACCGAAGCCAAATGTCTTGCAAAGATTGATGTAATATGACACAATAAACCATGTGGAGAAGTTTGAGACCAACGAAGAGAGATTTGGTCCAAGAATCATCTAACTTAACCAAGTTCGTCCATTTTGGTCTTTCTTCATTTTGACTAGCATCAAAGTGGACCGAAGCCAAATGTCTTGCAAAGATTGATGTAATATGACACAATAAACCATGTGGAGAAGTTTGAGACCAACGAAGAGAGATTTGGTCCAAGAATCATCCAACTTAACCAAGTTCGTCCATTTTGTCTTTCTTTCTTTCGACTATTTTCAAGTGGACCGAAGCCAAATGTCTTGCAAAGATTGATGTAATATGACACAATAAACCATGTGGAGAAGTTTGAGACCAACGAAGAGAGATTTCATCCAAGAATCATCTAACTTAACCAAGTTCGTCCATTTTGGTCTTTCTTTGTTTCGACTAACTTCAAAGTGGACCGAAGCCAAATGTCTTGCAAAGATTGATGTAATATGACACAATAAACCATGTGGAGAAGTTTGAGACCAACAAAGAGAGATTTGTCCAAGAATCATCCAACTTAAACAGGTTCGTCCATTTTGGTCTTTCTTCGTTTCAACTAGTTTCGAAGTGGACCGAAGCCAAATGTCTTGCAAAGATTGATGTAATATGACACAATAAACCATGTGTGAGACCAACGAAGAGAGATTTGGTCCAAGAATCATCTAACTTAACCAAGTTCGTCCATTTTGGTCTTTCTTCATTTGACTAGCATCAAAGTGGACCGACAGAAATGTCTTGCAAAGATTGATGTAATATGACACAATAAACCATGTGGAGAAGTTTGAGACCAACGAAGAGAGATTTGGTCCAAGAATCATCCAACTTAACCAAGTTCGTCCATTTTGGTCTTTCTTCGTTTCGACTAGCTTCGAAGTGGACCGAAGCCAAATGTCTTGCAAAGATTGATGTAATATGACACAATAAACCATGTGGAGAAGTTTGAGACCAACGAAGAGAGATTTCGTCCAAGAATCATCTAACTTAACCAAGTTCGTCCATTTTGGTCTTTCTTTGTTTCGACTAACTTCAAAGTGGACCGAAGCCAAATGTCTTGCAAAGATTGATGTAATATGACACAATAAACCATGTGGAGAAGTTTGAGACCAACAAAGAGAGATTTTTCCAAGAATCATCCAACTTAACCAGGTTCATCCATTTTGGTCTTTCTTCGTTTCAACAGTTTCGAAGTGGACCGAAGCCAAATGTCTTGCAAAGATTAATGTAATATGACACAATAAACCATGTGTGAGACCAACGAAGAGAGATTTGGTCCAAGAATCATCTAACTTAACCAAGTTCATCCATTTTGGTCTTTCTTCTTTTTGACTAGCATCAAAGTGGACCGAAGCCAAATGTCTTGCAAAGATTGATGTAATATGACACAATAAACCATGTGGAGAAGTTTGAGACCAACGAAGAGAGATTTGGTCCAAGAATCATCTAACTTAACCAAGTTCGTCCATTTTTGTCTTTCTTCATTTTGACTAGCTTCAAAGTGGACCGAAGCCAAATGTCTTGCAAAGATTGATGTAATATGACACAATAAACCATGTGGAGAAGTTTGAGACCAACGAAGAGAGATTTGGTCCAAGAATCATCTAACTTAACCAAGTTCGTCCATTTTTGTCTTTCTTCGTTTCGACTATTTTCGAAGTGGACCGAAGCCAAATGTCTTGCAAAGATTGATGTAATATGACACAATAAACCATGTGGAGAAGTTTGAGACCAACGAAGAGAGATTTTGTCCAAGAATCATCTAACTTAACCAAGTTCGTCCATTTTGGTCTTTCTTTCTTTCTACTAGCTTCGAAGTGGACCGAAGCCAAATGTGTTGCAAAGATTAATGTAATATGACACAATAAACCATGTGTGAGACCAACAAAGAGAGATTTGTCCAAGAATCATCCAACTTAACTAGGTTCATCCATTTTGGTCTTTCTTCCTTTCAACTAGTTTCGAAGTGGACCGAAGCCAAATGTCTTGCAAAGATTGATGTAATATGACACAATAAACCATGTGTGAGACCAACGAAGAGAGTTTGGTCCAAGAATCATCTAACTTAACCAGGTTCATCCATTTTGGTCTTTCTTCGTTTCGACTAGTTTCGAAGTGGACCGAAGCCAAATGTCTTGCAAAGATTAATGTAATATGACACAATAAACCATGTGTGTGAGACCAACGAAGAGAGATTTGGTCCAAGAATCATCTAACTGAACCAAGTTCGTCCATTTTGGTCTTTCTTCATTTTGACTAGCATCAAAGTGGACCGAAGCCAAATGTCTTGCAAAGATTGATGTAATATGACACAATAAACCATGTGGAGAAGTTTGAGACCAACGAAGAGAGATTTGGTCCAAGAATCATCTAACTTAACCAAGTTCGTCCATTTTTGTCTTTCTTCATTTTGACTAGCATCAAAGTGGACCGAAGCCAAATGTCTTGCAAAGATTGATGTAATATGACACAATAAACCATGTGGAGAAGTTTGAGACCAACGAAGAGAGATTTGGTCCAAGAATCATCTAACTTAACCAAGTTCGTCCATTTTTGTCTTTCTTCGTTTCGACTATTTTCGAAGTGGACCGAAGCCAAATGTCTTGCAAAGATTGATGTAATATGACACAATAAACCATGTGGAGAAGTTTGAGACCAACGAAGAGAGATTTTGTCCAAGAATCATCTAACTTAACCAAGTTCGTCCATTTTGGTCTTTCTTTCTTTCTACTAGCTTCGAAGTGGACCGAAGCCAAATGTCTTGCAAAGATTAATGTAATATGACACAATAAACCATGTGTGAGACCAACAAAGAGAGATTTGTCCAAGAATCATCCAACTTAACCAGGTTCATCCATTTTGGTCTTTCTTCCTTTCGACTAGTTTCGAAGTGGACCGAAGCCAAATGTCTTGCAAAGATTAATGTAATATGACACAATAAACCATGTGTGAGACCAACGAAGAGAGATTTGGTCCAAGAATCATCTAACTTAACCAAGTTCGTCCATTTTGGTCTTTCTTCATTTTGACTAGCATCAAAGTGGACCGAAGCCAAATGTCTTGCAAAGATTAATGTAATATGACACAATAAACCATGTGGAGAAGTTTGAGACCAACGAAGAGAGATTTGGTCCAAGAATCATCCAACTTAACCAAGTTCGTCCATTTTGGTCTTTCTTCGTTTCGACTATCTTCGAAGTGGACCGAAGCCAAATGTCTTGCAAAGATTGATGTAATATGACACAATAAACCATGTGGAGAAGTTTGAGACCAACGAAGAGAGATTTCGTCCAAGAATCATCAAACTTAAGCAAGTTCGTCCATTTTGGTCTTTCTTTGTTTCTACTAACTTCAAAGTGGACCGAAGCCAAATGTCTTGCAAAGATTGATGTAATATGACACAATAAACCATGTGGAGAAGTTTGAGACCAACAAAGAGAGATTTGTCCAAGAATCATCCAACTTAACCAGGTTCGTCCATTTTGGTTTTTCTTCGTTTCGACTAGCTTCGAAGTGGACCGAAGCCAAATGTCTTGCAAAGATTAATGTAATATGACACAATAAACCATGTGTGAGACCAACGAAGAGAGATTTGGTCCAAGAATCATCTAACTTAACCAAGTTCGTCCATTTTGTTCTTTCTTCATTTTGACTAGCATCAAAGTGGACCGAAGCCAAATGTCTTGCAAAGATTGATGTAATATGACACAATAAACCATGTGGAGAAGTTTGAGACCAACGAAGAGAGATTTGGTCCAAGAATCATCCAACTTAACCAGGTTCGTCCATTTTGGTTTTTCTTCGTTTCGACTAGGTTCGAAGTGGACCGAAGCCAAATGTCTTGCAAAGATTAATGTAATATGACACAATAAACCATGTGTGAGACCAACGAAGAGAGATTTGGTCCAAGAATCATCTAACTTAACCAAGTTCATCCATTTTGGTCTTTCTTCATTTTGACTAGCTTCAAAGTGGACCGAAGCCAAATGTCTTGCAAAGATTGATGTAATATGACACAATAAACCATGTGGAGAAGTTTGAGACCAACGAAGAGAGATTTGGTCCAAGAATCATCTAACTTAACCAAGTTCGTCCATTTTTGTTTTTCTTCGTTTCGACTATTTTCAAAGTGGACCGAAGCCAAATGTCTTGCAAAGATTGATGTAATATGACACAATAAACCATGTGGAGAAGTTTGAGACCAACGAAGAGAGATTTTGTCCAAGAATCATCTAACTTAACCAAGTTCGTCCATTTTGGTCTTTCTTTGTTTCTACTAGCTTCGAAGTGGACCGAAGCCAAATGTCTTGCAAAGATTGATGTAATATGACACAATAAACCATGTGTGAGACCAACAAAGAGAGATTTGTCCAAGAATCATCCAACTTAACCAGGTTCGTCCATTTTGGTCTTTCTTCCTTTCGACTAGTTTCGAAGTGGACCGAAGCCAAATGTCTTGCAAAGATTAATGTAATATGACACAATAAACCATGTGTGAGACCAACGAAGAGAGATTTGGTCCAAGAATCATCTAACTTAACCAAGTTCGTCCATTTTGGTCTTTCTTCATTTTGACTAGCTTCAAAGTGGACCGAAGCCAAATGTCTTGCAAAGATTGATGTAATATGACACAATAAACCATGTGGAGAAGTTTGAGACCAACGAAGAGAGATTTGGTCCAAGAATCATCTAACTTAACCAAGTTCGTCCATTTTGGTCTTTCTTCGTTTCGACTAGCTTCGAAGTGGACCGAAGCCAAATGTCTTGCAAAGATTGATGTAATATGACACAATAAACCATGTGGAGAAGTTTGAGACCAACGAAGAGAGATTTCATCCAAGAATCATCTAACTTAACCAAGTTCGTCCATTTTGGTCTTTCTTGTTTCGACTAACTTCAAAGTGGACCGAAGCCAAATGTCTTGCAAAGATTGATGTAATATGACACAATAAACCATGTGGAGAAGTTTGAGACCAACGAAGAGAGATTTGTCCAAGAATCATCCAACTTAACCAGGTTCGTCCATTTTGGTTTTTCTTCGTTTCGACTAGCTTCGAAGTGGACCGAAGCCAAATGTCTTGCAAAGATTGATGTAATATGACACAATAAACCATGTGTGAGACCAACGAAGAGAGATTTGGTCCAAGAATCATCTAACTTAACCAAGTTCGTCCATTTTGGTCTTTCTTCATTTTGACTAGCTTCAAAGTGGACCGAAGCCAAATGTCTTGCAAAGATTGATGTAATATGACACAATAAACCATGTGGAGAAGTTTGAGACCAACGAAGAGAGATTTGGTCCAAGAATCATCCAACTTAACCAGGTTCGTCCATTTTGGTCTTTCTTCCTTTCGACTATTTTCGAAGTGGACCGAAGCCAAATGTCTTGCAAAGATTGATGTAATATGACACAATAAACCATGTGGAGAAGTTTGAGACCAACGAAGAGAGATTTGGTCCAAGAATCATCCAACTTAACCAGGTTCGTCCATTTTGGTCTTTCTTCCTTTCGACTATTTTCGAAGTGGACCGAAGCCAAATGTCTTGCAAAGATTGATGTAATATGACACAATAAACCATGTGGAGAAGTTTGAGACCAACGAAGAGAGATTTGGTCCAAGAATCATCCAACTTAACCAGGTTCGTCCATTTTGGTCTTTCTTTCTTTTGACTATTTTCTAAGTGGACCGAAGCCAAATGTCTTGCAAAGATTGATGTAATATGACACAATAAACCATGTGGAGAAGTTTGAGACCAACGAAGAGAGATTTCATCCAAGAATCATCTAACTTAAGCAAGTTCGTCCATTTTGGTCTTTCTTTGTTTCTACTAACGTCAAAGTGGACCGAAGCCAAATGTCTTGCAAAGATTGATGTAATATGACACAATAAACCATGTGGAGAAGTTTGAGACCAACAAAGAGAGATTTGTCCAAGAATCATCCAACTTAACCAGGTTCGTCCATTTTGGTCTTTCTTCGTTTCGACTAGTTTCGAAGTGGACCGAAGCCAAATGTCTTGCAAAGATTGATGTAATATGACACAATAAACCATGTGTGAGACCAACGAAGAGAGATTTGGTCCAAGAATCATCTAACTTAACCAAGTTCGTCCATTTTGGTCTTTCTTCGTTTTGACTAGCTTCAAAGTGGACCGAAGCCAAATGTCTTGCAAAGATTGATGTAATATGACACAATAAACCATGTGGAGAAGTTTGAGACCAACGAAGAGAGATTTGGCCAAGAATCATCCAACTTAACCAGGTTCGTCCATTTTGGTCTTTCTTCGTTTCGACTTTCTTCGAAGTGGACCGAAGCCAAATGTCTTGCAAAGATTGATGTAATATGACACAATAAACCATGTGGAGAAGTTTGAGACCAACGAAGAGAGATTTGGTCCAAGAATCATCCAACTTAACCAAGTTCGTCCATTTTGGTCTTTCTTCGTTTCGACTATTTTCGAAGTGGACCGAAGCCAAATGTCTTGCAAAGATTGATGTAATATGACACAATAAACCATGTGGAGAAGTTTGAGACCAACGAAGAGAGATTTCGTCCAAGAATCATCCAACTTAACCAAGTTCGTCCATTTTGGTCTTTCTTCGTTTCTACTAACTTCAAAGTGGACCGAAGCCAAATGTCTTGCAAAGATTGATGTAATATGACACAATAAACCATGTGGAGAAGTTTGAGACCAACGAAGAGAGATTTGGCCAAGAATCATCTAACTTAACCAGGTTCGTCCATTTTGGTCTTTCTTTCTTTCGACTATTTTCTAAGTGGACCGAAGCCAAATGTCTTGCAAAGATTGATGTAATATGACACAATAAACCATGTGGAGAAGTTTGAGACCAACGAAGAGAGATTTCGTCCAAGAATCATCTAACTTAACCAAGTTCGTCCATTTTGGTCTTTCTTCGTTTCGACTAGCTTCGAAGTGGACCGAAGCCAAATGTCTTGCAAAGATTGATGTAATATGACACAATAAACCATGTGGAGAAGTTTGAGACCAACAAAGAGAGATTTGGTCCAAGAATCATCAAACTTAACCAAGTTCGTCCATTTTGGTCTTTCTTCGTTTCGACTAGCTTCGAAGTGGACCGAAGCCAAATGTCTTGCAAAGATTGATGTAATATGACACAATAAACCATGTGGAGAAGTTTGAGACCAACGAAGAGAGATTTGGTCCAAGAATCATCCAACTTAACCAGGTTCGTCCATTTTGGTCTTTCTTCGTTTCGACTAGCTTCGAAGTGGACCGAAGCCAAATGTCTTGCAAAGATTGATGTAATATGACACAATAAACCATGTGGAGAAGTTTGAGACCAACGAAGAGAGATTTCATCCAAGAATCATCCAACTTAACCAGGTTCGTCCATTTTGGTCTTTCTTCGTTTCTACTAGCTTCGAAGTGGACCGAAGCCAAATGTCTTGCAAAGATTGATGTAATATGACACAATAAACCATGTGGAGAAGTTTGAGACCAACGAAGAGAGATTTAGTCCAAGAATCATCCAACTTAACCAAGTTCGTCCATTTTGGTCTTTCTTCGTTTCGACTAACTTCGAAGTGGACCGAAGCCAAATGTCTTGCAAAGATTGATGTAATATGACACAATAAACCATGTGGAGAAGTTTGAGACCAACGAAGAGAGATTTGGTCCAAGAATCATCTAACTTAACCAAGTTCGTCCATTTTGGTCTTTCTTCGTTTCGACTAGCTTCAAAGCGGATAGTATGACACAATAAACCATGTGGAGAAGTTTGAGACCAACGAAGAGAGATTTGGTCCAAGAATCATCCAACTTAACCAAGTTCGTCCATTTTGGTCTTTCTTCGTTTCGACTAGCTTCGAAGTGGACCGAAGCCAAATGTGTTGCAAAGATTGATGTAATATGACACAATAAACCATGTGGAGAAGTTTGAGACCAACGAAGAGAGATTTTGTCCAAGAATCATCCAACTTAACCAGGTTCGTCCATTTTGGTCTTTCTTCCTTTCGACTATTTTCGAAGTGGACCGAAGCCAAATGTCTTGCAAAGATTGATGTAATATGACACAATAAACCATGTGGAGAAGTTTGAGACCAACGAAGAGAGATTTGGCCAAGAATCATCCAACTTAACCAGGTTCGTCCATTTTGGTCTTTCTTCGTTTCGACTTCTTCGAAGTGGACCGAAGCCAAATGTCTTGCAAAGATTGATGTAATATGACACAATAAACCATGTGGAGAAGTTTGAGACCAACGAAGAGAGATTTGGTCCAAGAATCATCCAACTTAACCAGGTTCGTCCATTTTGGTCTTTCTTCGTTTCGACTAACTTCAAAGTGGACCGAAGCCAAATGTCTTGCAAAGATTGATGTAATATGACACAATAAACCATGTGGAGAAGTTTGAGACCAACAAAGAGAGATTTGGCCAAGAATCATCCAACTTAACCAGGTTCGTCCATTTTGGTCTTTCTTTCTTTCGACTATTTTCTAAGTGGACCGAAGCCAAATGTCTTGCAAAGATTGATGTAATATGACACAATAAACCATGTGGAGAAGTTTGAGACCAACGAAGAGAGATTTCGTCCAAGAATCATCTAACTAAAGCAAGTTCGTCCATTTTGGTCTTTCTTTGTTTCGACTAACTTCAAAGTGGACCGAAGCCAAATGTCTTGCAAAGATTGATGTAATATGACACAATAAACCATGTGGAGAAGTTTGAGACCAACGAAGAGAGATTTGTCCAAGAATCATCCAACTTAACAGGTTCGTCCATTTTGGTCTTTCTTCGTTTCGACTAGTTTCGAAGTGGACCGAAGCCAAATGTCTTGCAAAGATTGATGTAATATGACACAATAAACCATGTGGAGAAGTTTGAGACCAACGAAGAGAGATTTGGTCCAAGAATCATCCAACTTAACCAAGTTCGTCCATTTTGGTCTTTCTTCGTTTCGACTAGCTTCGAAGTGGACCGAAGCCAAATGTCTTGCAAAGATTGATGTAATATGACACAATAAACCATGTGGAGAAGTTTGAGACCAACGAAGAGAGATTTGGTCCAAGAATCATCCAACTTAACCAAGTTCGTCCATTTTGGTCTTTCTTCGTTTCGACTAGCTTCGAAGTGGACCGAAGCCAAATGTCTTGCAAAGATTGATGTAATATGACACAATAAACCATGTGGAGAAGTTTGAGACCAACGAAGAGAGATTTGGTCCAAGAATCATCCAACTTAACCAAGTTCGTCCATTTTGGTCTTTCTTCGTTTCGACTAGCTTCGAAGTGGACCGAAGCCAAATGTCTTGCAAAGATTGATGTAATATGACACAATAAACCATGTGGAGAAGTTTGAGACCAACAAAGAGAGATTTTGTCCAAGAATCATCCAACTTAACCAGGTTCATCCATTTTGGTCTTTCTTCCTTTCGACTATTTTCGAAGTGACCGAAGCCAAATGTCTTGCAAAGATTGATGTAATATGACACAATAAACCATGTGGAGAAGTTTGAGACCAACGAAGAGAGATTTGGCCAAGAATCATCCAACTTAACCAGGTTCGTCCATTTTGGTCTTTCTTCGTTTCGACTTTCTTCGAAGTGGACCGAAACCAAATGTCTTGCAAAGATTGATGTAATATGACACAATAAACCATGTGGAGAAGTTTGAGACCAACGAAGAGAGATTTGGTCCAAGAATCATCCAACTTAACCAGGTTCGTCCATTTTGGTCTTTCTTCGTTTCTACTAACTTCAAAGTGGACCGAAGCCAAATGTCTTGCAAAGATTGATGTAATATGACACAATAAACCATGTGGAGAAGTTTGAGACCAACAAAGAGAGATTTGGCCAAGAATCATCCAACTTAACCAGGTTCGTCCATTTTGGTCTTTCTTTCTTTCGACTATTTTCTAAGTGGACCGAAGCCAAATGTCTTGCAAAGATTGATGTAATATGACACAATAAACCATGTGGAGAAGTTTGAGACCAACGAAGAGAGATTTCGTCCAAGAATCATCTAACTTAACCAAGTTCGTCCATTTTGGTCTTTCTTTGTTTCGACTAACTTCAAAGTGGACCGAAGCCAAATGTCTTGCAAAGATTGATGTAATATGACACAATAAACCATGTGGAGAAGTTTGAGACCAACAAAGAGAGATTTGTCCAAGAATCATCCAACTTAAACAGGTTCGTCCATTTTGGTCTTTCTTCGTTTCGACTAGTTTCGAAGTGGACCGAAGCCAAATGTCTTGCAAAGATTGATGTAATATGACACAATAAACCATGTGGAGAAGTTTGAGACCAACGAAGAGAGATTTGGTCCAAGAATCATCCAACTTAACCAGGTTTGTCCATTTTGGTCTTTCTTCGTTTCGACTAGCTTCGAAGTGGACCGAAGCCAAATGTCTTGCAAAGATTGATGTAATATGACACAATAAACCATGTGGAGAAGTTTGAGACCAACGAAGAGAGATTTGGTCCAAGAATCATCCAACTTAACCAAGTTCGTCCATTTTGGTCTTTCTTCGTTTCGACTAGCTTCGAAGTGGACCGAAGCCAAATGTCTTGCAAAGATTGATGTAATATGACACAATAAACCATGTGGAGAAGTTTGAGACCAACGAAGAGAGATTTGGTCCAAGAATCATCCAACTTAACCAAGTTCGTCCATTTTGGTCTTTCTTCGTTTCGACTAGCTTCGAAGTGGACCGAAGCCAAATGTCTTGCAAAGATTGATGTAATATGACACAATAAACCATGTGGAGAAGTTTGAGACCAACAAAGAGAGATTTTGTCCAAGAATCATCCAACTTAACCAGGTTCGTCCATTTTGGTCTTTCTTCCTTTCGACTATTTCGAAGTAGACCGAAGCCAAATGTCTTGCAAAGATTGATGTAATATGACACAATAAACCATGTGGAGAAGTTTGAGACCAACGAAGAGAGATTTGGCCAAGAATCATCCAACTTAACCAGGTTCGTCCATTTTGGTCTTTCTTCGTTTCGACTTTCTTCGAAGTGGACCGAAGCCAAATGTCTTGCAAAGATTGATGTAATATGACACAATAAACCATGTGGAGAAGTTTGAGACCAACGAAGAGAGATTTGGTCCAAGAATCATCCAACTTAACCAGGTTCGTCCATTTTGGTCTTTCTTCGTTTCGACTAACTTCAAAGTGGACCGAAGCCAAATGTCTTGCAAAGATTGATGTAATATGACACAATAAACCATGTGGAGAAGTTTGAGACCAACGAAGAGAGATTTGGCCAAGAATCATCCAACTTAACCAGGTTCGTCCATTTTGGTCTTTCTTTCTTTCGACTATTTTCGAAGTGGACCGAAGCCAAATGTCTTGCAAAGATTGATGTAATATGACACAATAAACCATGTGGAGAAGTTTGAGACCAACGAAGAGAGATTTCGTCCAAGAATCATCTAACTAAACCAAGTTCGTCCATTTTGGTCTTTCTTTGTTTCGACTAACTTCAAAGTGGACCGAAGCCAAATGTCTTGCAAAGATTGATGTAATATGACACAATAAACCATGTGGAGAAGTTTGAGACCAACGAAGAGAGATTTCGTCCAAGAATCATCCAACTTAACCAAGTTCGTCCATTTTGGTCTTTCTTCGTTTCGACTAGCTTCGAAGTGGACCGAAGCCAAATGTCTTGCAAAGATTGATGTAATATGACACAATAAACCATGTGGAGAAGTTTGAGACCAACGAAGAGAGATTTAGTCCAAGAATCATCCAACTTAACCAAGTTCGTCCATTTTGGTCTTTCTTCGTTTCGACTAGCTTCGAAGTGGACCGAAGCCAAATGTCTTGCAAAGATTGATGTAATATGACACAATAAACCATGTGGAGAAGTTTGAGACCAACGAAGAGAGATTTGGTCCAAGAATCATCCAACTTAACCAAGTTCGTCCATTTTGGTCTTTCTTCGTTTCGACTAGCTTCGAAGTGGACCGAAGCCAAATGTCTTGCAAAGATTGATGTAATATGACACAATAAACCATGTGGAGAAGTTTGAGACCAACGAAGAGAGATTTGGTCCAAGAATCATCCAACTTAACCAAGTTCGTCCATTTTGGTCTTTCTTCGTTTCGACTAGCTTCGAAGTGGACCGAAGCCAAATGTCTTGCAAAGATTGATGTAATATGACACAATAAACCATGTGGAGAAGTTTGAGACCAACGAAGAGAGATTTGGTCCAAGAATCATCCAACTTAACCAAGTTCGTCCATTTTGGTCTTTCTTTCTTTCGACTATTTTGAAGTGGACCGAAGCCAAATGTCTTGCAAAGATTGATGTAATATGACACAATAAACCATGTGGAGAAGTTTGAGACCAACGAAGAGAGATTTGGTCCAAGAATCATCTAACTTAACCAAGTTCGTCCATTTTGGTCTTTCTTTGTTTCGACTAACTTAAAGTGGACCGAAGCCAAATGTCTTGCAAAGATTGATGTAATATGACACAATAAACCATGTGGAGAAGTTTGAGACCAACAGAGATTTGTCCAAGAATCATCCAACTTAACCAGGTTCGTCCATTTTGGTCTTTCTTCGTTTCGACTAGTTTCGAAGTGGACCGAAGCCAAATGTCTTGCAAAGATTAATGTAATATGACACAATAAACCATGTGTGAGACCAACGAAGAGAGATTTGGTCCAAGAATCATCTAACTTAACCAAGTTCGTCCATTTTGGTCTTTCTTCATTTTGACTAGCTTCAAAGTGGACCGAAGCCAAATGTCTTGCAAAGATTGATGTAATATGACACAATAAACCATGTGGAGAAGTTTGAGACCAACGAAGAGAGATTTCGTCCAAGAATCATCTAACTTAACCAAGTTCGTCCATTTTGGTCTTTCTTTGTTTCGACTAACGTTAAAGTGGACCGAAGCCAAATGTCTTGCAAAGATTGATGTAATATGACACAATAAACCATGTGGAGAAGTTTGAGACCAACAGAGATTTGTCCAAGAATCATCCAACTTAACCAAGTTCGTCCATTTTGGTCTTTCTTCGTTTCGACTAGTTTCAAAGTGGACCGAAGCCAAATGTCTTGCAAAGATTGATGTAATATGACACAATAAACCATGTGTGAGACCAACGAAGAGAGATTTGGTCCAAGAATCATCTAACTTAACCAAGTTCGTCCATTTTGGTCTTTCTTCATTTTGACTAGCTTCAAAGTGGACCGAAGCCAAATGTCTTGCAAAGATTGATGTAATATGACACAATAAACCATGTGGAGAAGTTTGAGACCAACGAAGAGAGATTTGGTCCAAGAATCATCCAACTTAACCAAGTTCGTCCATTTTTGTCTTTCTTCGTTTCGACTATTTTCGAAGTGGACCGAAGCCAAATGTCTTGCAAAGATTGATGTAATATGACACAATAAACCATGTGGAGAAGTTTGAGACCAACGAAGAGAGATTTCGTCCAAGAATCATCTAACTTAACCAGGTTCGTCCATTTTGGTCTTTCTTCCTTTCGACTATTTTCGAAGTGGACCGAAGCCAAATGTCTTGCAAAGATTGATGTAATATGACACAATAAACCATGTGGAGAAGTTTGAGACCAACGAAGAGAGATTTGGTCCAAGAATCATCCAACTTAACAAGGTTCGTCCATTTTGGTCTTTCTTTCTTTTGACTATTTTCAAAGTGGACCGAAGCCAAATGTCTTGCAAAGATTGATGTAATATGACACAATAAACCATGTGGAGAAGTTTGAGACCAACGAAGAGAGATTTGGTCCAAGAATCATCTAACTTAACCAAGTTCGTCCATTTTGGTCTTTCTTCGTTTCGACTAGCTTCGAAGTGGACCGAAGCCAAATGTCTTGCAAAGATTGATGTAATATGACACAATAAACCATGTGGAGAAGTTTGAGACCAACGAAGAGAGATTTGGTCCAAGAATCATCCAACTTAACCAAGTTCGTCCATTTTGGTCTTTCTTCGTTTCGACTAGCTTCGAAGTGGACCGAAGCCAAATGTCTTGCAAAGATTGATGTAATATGACACAATAAACCATGTGGAGAAGTTTGAGACCAACGAAGAGAGATTTGGTCCAAGAATCATCCAACTTAACCAGGTTCGTCCATTTTGGTCTTTCTTTCTTTCGACTATTTTCGAAGTGGACCGAAGCCAAATGTCTTGCAAAGATTGATGTAATATGACACAATAAACCATGTGGAGAAGTTTGAGACCAACGAAGAGAGATTTGGTCCAAGAATCATCTAACTTAACCAAGTTCGTCCATTTTGGTCTTTCTTCATTTCGACTAACGTCAAAGTGGACCGAAGCCAAATGTCTTGCAAAGATTGATGTAATATGACACAATAAACCATGTGGAGAAGTTTGAGACCAACGAAGAGAGATTTGGCCAAGAATCATCCAACTTAACCAGGTTCGTCCATTTTGGTCTTTCTTGTTTCGACTACTTCGAAGTGAACCGAAGCCAAATGTCTTGCAAAGATTGATGTAATATGACACAATAAACCATGTGGAGAAGTTTGAGACCAACGAAGAGAGATTTGGTCCAAGAATCATCTACTTAACCAAGTTCGTCCATTTTGGTCTTTCTTCATTTTGACTAGCTTCAAAGTGGACCGAAGCCAAATGTCTTGCAAAGATTGATGTAATATGACACAATAAACCATGTGGAGAAGTTTGAGACCAACGAAGAGAGATTTGGTCCAAGAATCATCCAACTTAACCAAGTTCGTCCATTTTGGTCTTTCTTCGTTTCGACTATTTTCGAAGTGGACCGAAGCCAAATGTCTTGCAAAGATTGATGTAATATGACACAATAAACCATGTGGAGAAGTTTGAGACCAACGAAGAGAGATTTGGTCCAAGAATCATCTAACTTAACCAGGTTCGTCCATTTTGGTCTTTCTTCCTTTCGACTATTTTCGAAGTGGACCGAAGCCAAATGTCTTGCAAAGATTGATGTAATATGACACAATAAACCATGTGGAGAAGTTTGAGACCAACGAAGAGAGATTTGGTCCAAGAATCATCCAACTTAACAAGTTCGTCCATTTTGGTCTTTCTTTCTTTTGACTATTTTCAAAGTGGACCGAAGCCAAATGTCTTGCAAAGATTGATGTAATATGACACAATAAACCATGTGGAGAAGTTTGAGACCAACGAAGAGAGATTTGGTCCAAGAATCATCTAACTTAACCAAGTTCGTCCATTTTGGTCTTTCTTCGTTTCGACTAGCTTCGAAGTGGACCGAAGCCAAATGTCTTGCAAAGATTGATGTAATATGACACAATAAACCATGTGGAGAAGTTTGAGACCAACGAAGAGAGATTTCGTCCAAGAATCATCCAACTTAACCAAGTTCGTCCATTTTGGTCTTTCTTCGTTTCGACTAGCTTCGAAGTGGACCGAAGCCAAATGTCTTGCAAAGATTGATGTAATATGACACAATAAACCATGTGGAGAAGTTTGAGACCAACGAAGAGAGATTTGGTCCAAGAATCATCCAACTTAACCAGGTTCGTCCATTTTGGTCTTTCTTTCTTTCGACTATTTTCGAAGTGGACCGAAGCCAAATGTCTTGCAAAGATTGATGTAATATGACACAATAAACCATGTGGAGAAGTTTGAGACCAACGAAGAGAGATTTCATCCAAGAATCATCTAACTTAACCAAGTTCGTCCATTTTGGTCTTTCTTCATTTCTACTAACTTCAAAGTGGACCGAAGCCAAATGTCTTGCAAAGATTGATGTAATATGACACAATAAACCATGTGGAGAAGTTTGAGACCAACGAAGAGAGATTTGGCCAAGAATCATCCAACTTAACAGGTTCGTCATTTTGGTCTTTCTTGTTTCGACAACTTCGAAGTGAACCGAAGCCAAATGTCTTGCAAAGATTGATGTAATATGACACAATAAACCATGTGGAGAAGTTTGAGACCAACGAAGAGAGATTTGGTCCAAGAATCATCTACTTAACCAAGTTTATCCATTTTGGTCTTTCTTCATTTTGACTAGCTTCAAAGTGGACCGAAGCCAAATGTCTTGCAAAGATTGATGTAATATGACACAATAAACCATGTGGAGAAGTTTGAGACCAACGAAGAGAGATTTGGTCCAAGAATCATCCAACTTAACCAAGTTCGTCCATTTTGGTCTTTCTTCGTTTCGACTAGCTTCGAAGTGGACCGAAGCCAAATGTCTTGCATAAGATTGATGTAATATGACACAATAAACCATGTGGAGAAGTTTGAGACCAACAAAGAGAGATTTGGTCCAAGAATCATCCAACTTAACAAGGTTCGTCCATTTTGGTCTTTTTTCCTTTCGACTAGCTTCGAAGTGGACCGAAGCCAAATGTCTTGCAAAGATTGATGTAATATGACACAATAAACCATGTGGAGAAGTTTGAGACCAACGAAGAGAGATTTGGTCCAAGAATCATCTAACTTACCAAGTTCGTCCATTTTGGTCTTTCTTCATTTTGACTAGCTTCAAAGTGGACCGAAGCCAAATGTCTTGCAAAGATTGATGTAATATGACACAATAAACCATGTGGAGAAGTTTGAGACCAACGAAGAGAGATTTGGTCCAAGAATCATCCAACTTAACCAAGTTCGTCCATTTTGGTCTTTCTTCGTTTCGACTAGCTTCGAAGTGGACCGAAGCCAAATGTGTTGCAAAGATTGATGTAATATGACACAATAAACCATGTGGAGAAGTTTGAGACCAACGAAGAGAGATTTGGTCCAAGAATCATCCAACTTAACAAGTTCGTCCATTTTGGTCTTTCTTCCTTTCGACTAGCTTCGAAGTGGACCGAAGCCAAATGTCTTGCAAAGATTGATGTAATATGACACAATAAACCATGTGGAGAAGTTTGAGACCAACGAAGAGAGATTTGGTCCAAGAATCATCCAACTTAACAAGGTTCGTCCATTTTGGTCTTTCTTCCTTTCGACTATCTTCGAAGTGGACCGAAGCCAAATGTCTTGCAAAGATTAATGTAATATGACACAATAAACCATGTGGAGAAGTTTGAGACCAACGAAGAGAGATTTGGTCCAAGAATCATCCAACTTAACAAGTTCGTCCATTTTGGTCTTTCTTTCTTTCGACTATTTTCAAAGTGGACCGAAGCCAAATGTCTTGCAAAGATTGATGTAATATGACACAATAAACCATGTGGAGAAGTTTGAGACCAACGAAGAGAGATTTCATCCAAGAATCATCTAACTTAACCAAGTTCGTCCATTTTGGTCTTTCTTCGTTTCGACTATTTTCAAAGTGGACCGAAGCCAAATGTCTTGCAAAGATTGATGTAATATGACACAATAAACCATGTGGAGAAGTTTGAGACCAACGAAGAGAGATTTGGTCCAAGAATCATCTAACTTAACCAAGTTCGTCCATTTTGGTCTTTCTTCGTTTTGACTAGCTTCAAAGTGGACCGAAGCCAAATGTCTTGCAAAGATTGATGTAATATGACACAATAAACCATGTGGAGAAGTTTGAGACCAACGAAGAGAGATTTGGTCCAAGAATCATCCAACTTAACCAAGTTCGTCCATTTTGGTCTTTCTTCGTTTCGACTAGCTTCGAAGTGGACCGAAGCCAAATGTGTTGCAAAGATTGATGTAATATGACACAATAAACCATGTGGAGAAGTTTGAGACCAACGAAGAGAGATTTGGTCCAAGAATCATCCAACTTAACCAGGTTCGTCCATTTTGGTCTTTCTTCCTTTCGACTATTTTCGAAGTGGACCGAAGCCAAATGTCTTGCAAAGATTGATGTAATATGACACAATAAACCATGTGGAGAAGTTTGAGACCAACAAGAGAGATTTGGTCCAAGAATCATCCAACTTAACAAGTTCGTCCATTTTGGTCTTTCTTCCTTTCGACTATCTTCGAAGTGGACCGAAGCCAAATGTCTTGCAAAGATTAATGTAATATGACACAATAAACCATGTGGAGAAGTTTGAGACCAACGAAGAGAGATTTGGTCCAAGAATCATCCAACTTAACAAGGTTCGTCCATTTTGGTCTTTCTTTCTTTCGACTAGCTTCGAAGTGGACCGAAGCCAAATGTCTTGCATAAGATTGATGTAATATGACACAATAAACCATGTGGAGAAGTTTGAGACCAACGAAGAGAGATTTGGTCCAAGAATCATCTAACTTAACAAGTTCGTCCATTTTGGTCTTTCTTCCTTTCGACTATCTTCGAAGTGGACCGAAGCCAAATGTCTTGCAAAGATTGATGTAATATGACACAATAAACCATGTGGAGAAGTTTGAGACCAACGAAGAGAGATTTGGTCCAAGAATCATCCAACTTAACAAGTTCGTCCATTTTGGTCTTTCTTGTTTCGACTAGCTTCGAAGTGGACCGAAGCCAAATGTCTTGCAAAGATTAATGTAATATGACACAATAAACCATGTGGAGAAGTTTGAGACCAACGAAGAGAGATTTGGTCAAGAATCATCTACTTAACCAAGTTCGTCCATTTTGGTCTTTCTTCATTTTGACTAGCTTCAAAGTGGACCGAAGCCAAATGTCTTGCAAAGATTGATGTAATATGACACAATAAACCATGTGGAGAAGTTTGAGACCAACGAAGAGAGATTTAGTCCAAGAATCATCCAACTTAACCAAGTTCGTCCATTTTGGTCTTTCTTCGTTTCGACTAGCTTCGAAGTGGACCGAAGCCAAATGTCTTGCAAAGATTGATGTAATATGACACAATAAACCATGTGGAGAAGTTTGAGACCAACAAAGAGAGATTTGGTCCAAGAATCATCCAACTTAACAAGTTCGTCCATTTTGGTCTTTCTTCCTTTCGACTAGCTTCGAAGTGGACCGAAGCCAAATGTCTTGCAAAGATTGATGTAATATGACACAATAAACCATGTGGAGAAGTTTGAGACCAACAAAGAGAGATTTGGTCCAAGAATCATCTAACTTAACAAGTTCGTCCATTTTGGTCTTTCTTCCTTTCGACTATCTTCGAAGTGGACCGAAGCCAAATGTCTTGCAAAGATTGATGTAATATGACACAATAAACCATGTGGAGAAGTTTGAGACCAACGAAGAGAGATTTGGTCCAAGAATCATCCAACTTAACAAGTTCGTCCATTTTGGTCTTTCTTTCTTTCGACTATTTTCAAAGTGGACCGAAGCCAAATGTCTTGCAAAGATTGATGTAATATGACACAATAAACCATGTGGAGAAGTTTGAGACCAACGAAGAGAGATTTCATCCAAGAATCATCTAACTTAACCAAGTTCGTCCATTTTGGTCTTTCTTCGTTTCGACTAGCTTCGAAGTGGACCGAAGCCAAATGTGTTGCAAAGATTGATGTAATATGACACAATAAACCATGTGGAGAAGTTTGAGACCAACGAAGAGAGATTTGGTCCAAGAATCATCCAACTTAACCCAGTTCGTCCATTTTGGTCTTTCTTCGTTTCGACTAGCTTCGAAGTGGACCGAAGCCCAATGTCTTGCAAAGATTGATGTAATATGACACAATAAACCATGTGGAGAAGTTTGAGACCAACGAAGAGAGATTTGGTCCAAGAATCATCCAACTTAACCAGGTTCGTCCATTTTGGTCTTTCTTTCTTTCGACTATTTTCGAAGTGGACCGAAGCCAAATGTCTTGCAAAGATTGATGTAATATGACACAATAAACCATGTGGAGAAGTTTGAGACCAACGAAGAGAGATTTCATCCAAGAATCATCTAACTTAACCAAGTTCGTCCATTTTGGTCTTTCTTCGTTTCTACTAACGTCAAAGTGGACCGAAGCCAAATGTCTTGCAAAGATTGATGTAATATGACACAATAAACCATGTGGAGAAGTTTGAGACCAACGAAGAGAGATTTGGCCAAGAATCATCCAACTTAACCAGGTTCGTCCATTTTGGTCTTTCTTGTTTCGACTAGTTCGAAGTGGACCGAAGCCAAATGTCTTGCAAAGATTGATGTAATATGACACAATAAACCATGTGGAGAAGTTTGAGACCAACAAAGAGAGATTTGGTCCAAGAATCATCCAACTTAACAAGTTCATCCATTTTGGTCTTTCTTCCTTTCGACTATCTTCGAAGTGGACCGAAGCCAAATGTCTTGCAAAGATTAATGTAATATGACACAATAAACCATGTGGAGAAGTTTGAGACCAACGAAGAGAGATTTTGTCCAAGAATCATCCAACTTAACCAAGTTCGTCCATTTTGGTCTTTCTTCGTTTCGACTAGCTTCGAAGTGGACCGAAGCCAAATGTCTCATAAAGATTGATGTAATATGACACAATAAACCATGTGGAGAAGTTTGAGACCAACGAAGAGAGATTTGGTCCAAGAATCATCCAACTTAACCAAGTTCGTCCATTTTGGTCTTTCTTCGTTTCGACTAGCTTCGAAGTGGACCGAAGCCAAATGTGTTGCAAAGATTGATGTAATATGACACAATAAACCATGTGGAGAAGTTTGAGACCAACGAAGAGAGATTTGGTCCAAGAATCATCCAACTTAACCAGGTTCGTCCATTTTGGTCTTTCTTCGTTTCGACTAGCTTCGAAGTGGACCGAAGCCAAATGTCTTGCAAAGATTGATGTAATATGACACAATAAACCATGTGGAGAAGTTTGAGACCAACGAAGAGAGATTTGGTCCAAGAATCATCCAACTTAACCAGGTTCGTCCATTTTGGTCTTTCTTTCTTTCGACTATTTTCGAAGTGGACCGAAGCCAAATGTCTTGCAAAGATTGATGTAATATGACACAATAAACCATGTGGAGAAGTTTGAGACCAACGAAGAGAGATTTCGTCCAAGAATCATCTAACTTAACCAGGTTCGTCCATTTTGGTCTTTCTTTCTTTCGACTATTTTCGAAGTGGACCGAAGCCAAATGTCTTGCAAAGATTGATGTAATATGACACAATAAACCATGTGGAGAAGTTTGAGACCAACGAAGAGAGATTTGGTCCAAGAATCATCCAACTTAACCAAGTTCGTCCATTTTGGTCTTTCTTTCTTTCGACTATTTTCGAAGTGGACCGAAGCCAAATGTCTTGCAAAGATTGATGTAATATGACACAATAAACCATGTGGAGAAGTTTGAGACCAACAAAGAGAGATTTGGTCCAAGAATCATCCAACTTAACCAGGTTCGTCCATTTGGTCTTTCTTTCTTTTGACTATTTTCTAAGTGGACCGAAGCCAAATGTCTTGCAAAGATTGATGTAATATGACACAATAAACCATGTGGAGAAGTTTGAGACCAACAAAGAGAGATTTCGTCCAAGAATCATCCAACTTAACCAGGTTCGTCCATTTTGGTCTTTCTTTCTTTCGACTATTTTCGAAGTGGACCGAAGCCAAATGTCTTGCAAAGATTGATGTAATATGACACAATAAACCATGTGGAGAAGTTTGAGACCAACAAAGAGAGATTTGGTCCAAGAATCATCCAACTTAACCAGGTTCGTCCATTTTGGTCTTTCTTCATTTCGACTAACTTCAAAGTTGACCGAAGCCAAATGTCTTGCAAAGATTGATGTAATATGACACAATAAACCATGTGGAGAAGTTTGAGACCAACGAAGAGAGATTTGGTCCAGAATCATCTAACTTAACCAAGTTCGTCCATTTTGGTCTTTCTTCATTTCGACTATTTTCGAAGTGGACCGAAGCCAAATGTCTTGCAAAGATTGATGTAATATGACACAATAAACCATGTGGAGAAGTTTGAGACCAACGAAGAGAGATTTGGTCCAAGAATCATCCAACTTAACAAGGTTCGTCCATTTTGGTCTTTTTTCGTTTCGACTAGCTTCGAAATGGACCGAAGCCAAATGTCTTGCAAAGATTGATGTAATATGACACAATAAACCATGTGGAGAAGTTTGAGACCAACGAAGAGAGATTTCGTCCAAGAATCATCCAACTTAACCAAGTTCGTCCATTTTGGTCTTTCTTCGTTTCGACTAACTTCAAAGTGGACCGAAGCCAAATGTCTTGCAAAGATTGATGTAATATGACACAATAAACCATGTGGAGAAGTTTGAGACCAACGAAGAGAGATTTCGTCAAGAATCATCCAACTTAACCAGGTTCGTCCATTTTGGTCTTTCTTTCTTTCGACTATCTTCGAAGTGGACCGAAGCCAAATGTCTTGCAAAGATTGATGTAATATGACACAATAAACCATGTGGAGAAGTTTGAGACCAACGAAGAGAGATTTGGTCCAAGAATCATCTAACTTAACCAAGTTCGTCCATTTTGGTCTTTCTTCGTTTCGACTAGCTTCAAAGTGGACCGAAGCCAAATGTCTTGCAAAGATTGATGTAATATGACACAATAAACCATGTGGAGAAGTTTGAGACCAACGAAGAGAGATTTAGCCAAGAATCATCCAACTTAACCAGGTTCGTCCATTTTGGTCTTTCTTTGTTTCGACTATCTTCGAAGTGGACCGAAGCCAAATGTCTTGCAAAGATTAATGTAATATGACACAATAAACCATGTGGAGAAGTTTGAGACCAACGAAGAGAGATTTGGTCCAAGAATCATCCAACTTAACCAGGTTCGTCCATTTTGGTCTTTCTTTCTTTCGACTATTTTCGAAGTGGACCGAAGCCAAATGTCTTGCAAAGATTGATGTAATATGACACAATAAACCATGTGGAGAAGTTTGAGACCAACGAAGAGAGATTTCGTCAAGAATCATCTAACTTAACCAAGTTCGTCCATTTTGGTCTTTCTTCGTTTCGACTAGCTTCAAAGTGGACCGAAGCCAAATGTCTTGCAAAGATTGATGTAATATGACACAATAAACCATGTGGAGAAGTTTGAGACCAACGAAGAGAGATTTCGTCCAAGAATCATCTAACTTAACCAAGTTCGTCCATTTTGGTCTTTCTTTGTTTCGACTAACTTCAAAGTGGACCGAAGCCAAATGTCTTGCAAAGATTGATGTAATATGACACAATAAACCATGTGGAGAAGTTTGAGACCAACAAAGAGAGATTTGGTCCAAGAATCATCCAACTTAACCAGGTTCGTCCATTTTGGTCTTTCTTTCTTTCGACTATCTTCGAAGTGGACCGAAGCCAAATGTCTTGCAAAGATTGATGTAATATGACACAATAAACCATGTGGAGAAGTTTGAGACCAACGAAGAGAGATTTGGTCCAAGAATCATCTAACTTAACCAAGTTCGTCCATTTTGGTCTTTCTTCGTTTCGACTAGCTTCAAAGTGGACCGAAGCCAAATGTCTTGCAAAGATTGATGTAATATGACACAATAAACCATGTGGAGAAGTTTGAGACCAACGAAGAGAGATTTGCCAAGAATCATCCAACTTAACCAGGTTCGTCCATTTTGGTCTTTCTTTGTTTCGACTATCTTCGAAGTGGACCGAAGCCAAATGTCTTGCAAAGATTGATGTAATATGACACAATAAACCATGTGGAGAAGTTTGAGACCAACGAAGAGAGATTTGGTCCAAGAATCATCCAACTTAACCAGGTTCGTCCATTTTGGTCTTTCTTTCTTTCGACTATTTTCGAAGTGGACCGAAGCCAAATGTCTTGCAAAGATTGATGTAATATGACACAATAAACCATGTGGAGAAGTTTGAGACCAACGAAGAGAGATTTCGTCAAGAATCATCTAACTTAACCAAGTTCGTCCATTTTGGTCTTTCTTCGTTTCGACTAGCTTCAAAGTGGACCGAAGCCAAATGTCTTGCAAAGATTGATGTAATATGACACAATAAACCATGTGGAGAAGTTTGAGACCAACGAAGAGAGATTTCGTCCAAGAATCATCTAACTTAACCAAGTTCGTCCATTTTGGTCTTTCTTTGTTTCGACTAACTTCAAAGTGGACCGAAGCCAAATGTCTTGCAAAGATTGATGTAATATGACACAATAAACCATGTGGAGAAGTTTGAGACCAACGAAGAGAGATTTCGTCCAAGAATCATCCAACTTAACCAGGTTCGTCCATTTTGGTCTTTCTTTCTTTCGACTATCTTCGAAGTGGACCGAAGCCAAATGTCTTGCAAAGATTGATGTAATATGACACAATAAACCATGTGGAGAAGTTTGAGACCAACGAAGAGAGATTTGGTCCAAGAATCATCTAACTTAACCAAGTTCGTCCATTTTGGTCTTTCTTCGTTTCGACTAGCTTCAAAGTGGACCGAAGCCAAATGTCTTGCAAAGATTGATGTAATATGACACAATAAACCATGTGGAGAAGTTTGAGACCAACGAAGAGAGATTTGGCCAAGAATCATCCAACTTAACCAGGTTCGTCCATTTTGGTCTTTCTTTGTTTCGACTATTTTCGAAGTGGACCGAAGCCAAATGTCTTGCAAAGATTGATGTAATATGACACAATAAACCATGTGGAGAAGTTTGAGACCAACGAAGAGAGATTTGGTCCAAGAATCATCCAACTTAACCAGGTTCGTCCATTTTGGTCTTTCTTCATTTCGACTAACTTCAAAGTTGACCGAAGCCAAATGTCTTGCAAAGATTGATGTAATATGACACAATAAACCATGTGGAGAAGTTTGAGACCAACGAAGAGAGATTTCGTCCAAGAATCATCTAACTTAACCAAGTTCGTCCATTTTGGTCTTTCTTCGTTTCGACTATTTTCGAAGTGGACCGAAGCCAAATGTCTTGCAAAGATTGATGTAATATGACACAATAAACCATGTGGAGAAGTTTGAGACCAACGAAGAGAGATTTGGTCCAAGAATCATCCAACTTAACCAGGTTCGTCCATTTTGGTCTTTCTTTATTTCGACTATTTTCGAAGTGGACCGAAGCCAAATGTCTTGCAAAGATTGATGTAATATGACACAATAAACCATGTGGAGAAGTTTGAGACCAACGAAGAGAGATTTGGTCCAAGAATCATCCAACTTAACCAGGTTCGTCCATTTTGGTCTTTCTTATTTCGACTATTTTCGAAGTGGACCGAAGCCAAATGTCTTGCAAAGATTGATGTAATATGACACAATAAACCATGTGGAGAAGTTTGAGACCAACGAAGAGAGATTTGGTCCAAGAATCATCCAACTTAACAAGTTCGTCCATTTTGGTCTTTTTTCGTTTCGACTAGCTTCGAAATGGACCGAAGCCAAATGTCTTGCAAAGATTGATGTAATATGACACAATAAACCATGTGGAGAAGTTTGAGACCAACGAAGAGAGATTTCGTCCAAGAATCATCCAACTTAACCAAGTTCGTCCATTTTGGTCTTTCTTCGTTTCTACTAACTTCAAAGTGGACCGAAGCCAAATGTCTTGCAAAGATTGATGTAATATGACACAATAAACCATGTGGAGAAGTTTGAGACCAACGAAGAGAGATTTGGTCCAAGAATCATCTAACTTAACCAAGTTCGTCCATTTTGGTCTTTCTTCGTTTTGACTATTTTGAAGTGGACCGAAGCCAAATGTCTTGCAAAGATTGATGTAATATGACACAATAAACCATGTGGAGAAGTTTGAGACCAACGAAGAGAGATTTAGTCCAAGAATCATCCAACTTAACCAGGTTCGTCCATTTTGGTCTTTCTTTCTTTCGACTATTTTCGAAGTGGACCGAAGCCAAATGTCTTGCAAAGATTGATGTAATATGACACAATAAACCATGTGGAGAAGTTTGAGACCAACGAAGAGAGATTTCCTCAAGAATCATCTAACTTAACCAAGTTCGTCCATTTTGGTCTTTCTTCGTTTCGACTAGCTTCAAAGTGGACCGAAGCCAAATGTCTTGCAAAGATTGATGTAATATGACACAATAAACCATGTGGAGAAGTTTGAGACCAACGAAGAGAGATTTGGCCAAGAATCATCCAACTTAACCAAGTTCGTCCATTTTGGTCTTTCTTTGTTTTGACTAGCTTCGAAGTGGACCGAAGCCAAATGTCTTGCAAAGATTGATGTAATATGACACAATAAACCATGTGGAGAAGTTTGAGACCAACGAAAGAGATTTGGTCCAAGAATCATCTAACTTAACCAAGTTCGTCCATTTTGGTCTTTCTTCGTTTCGACTATTTTCGAAGTGGACCGAAGCCAAATGTCTTGCAAAGATTGATGTAATATGACACAATAAACCATGTGGAGAAGTTTGAGACCAACGAAGAGAGATTTCTTCCAAGAATCATCTAACTTAACCAAGTTCGTCCATTTTGGTCTTTCTTCCTTTCGACTATTTTCAAAGTGGACCGAAGCCAAATGTCTTGCAAAGATTGATGTAATATGACACAATAAACCATGTGGAGAAGTTTGAGACCAACGAAGAGAGATTTGGTCCAAGAATCATCCAACTTAACCAGGTTCGTCCATTTTGGTCTTTCTTTGTTTCGACTATCTTCGAAGTGGACCGAAGCCAAATGTCTTGCAAAGATTGATGTAATATGACACAATAAACCATGTGGAGAAGTTTGAGACCAACGAAGAGAGATTTGGTCCAAGAATCATCTAACTTAACCAAGTTCGTCCATTTTGGTCTTTCTTTGTTTCGACTAGCTTCAAAGTGGACCGAAGCCAAATGTCTTGCAAAGATTGATGTAATATGACACAATAAACCATGTGGAGAAGTTTGAGACCAACGAAGAGAGATTTAGCCAAGAATCATCCAACTTAACCAAGTTCGTCCATTTTGGTCTTTCTTCCTTTCGACTATTTTCGAAGTGGACCGAAGCCAAATGTCTTGCAAAGATTGATGTAATATGACACAAAAAACCATGTGGAGAAGTTTGAGACCAACGAAGAGAGATTTGGCCAAGAATCATCCAACTTAACCAGGTTCGTCCATTTTGGTCTTTCTTTCTTTCGACTATTTTCGAAGTGAACCGAAGCCAAATGTCTTGCAAAGATTGATGTAATATGACACAATAAACCATGTGGAGAAGTTTGAGACCAACGAAGAGAGATTTCCTCAAGAATCATCTAACTTAACCAAGTTCGTCCATTTTGGTCTTTCTTCATTTCGACTAGCTTCAAAGTGGACCGAAGCCAAATGTCTTGCAAAGATTGATGTAATATGACACAATAAACCATGTGGAGAAGTTTGAGACCAACGAAGAGAGATTTGGTCAAGAATCATCCAACTTAAAAAGTTCGTCCATTTTGGTCTTTCTTCGTTTCGACTATTTTCGAAGTGGACCGAAGCCAAATGTCTTGCAAAGATTGATGTAATATGACACAATAAACCATGTGGAGAAGTTTGAGACCAACGAAAAGAGATTTCTTCCAAGAATCATCTAACTTAACCAAGTTCGTCCATTTTGGTCTTTCTTCGTTTCGACTAACTTCAAAGTGGACCGAAGCCAAATGTCTTGCAAAGATTGATGTAATATGACACAATAAACCATGTGGAGAAGTTTGAGACCAACGAAGAGAGATTTTGTCCAAGAATCATCTAACTTAACCAAGTTCGTCCATTTTGGTCTTTCTTCGTTTCGACTAGCTTCAAAGTGGACCGAAGCCAAATGTCTTGCAAAGATTGATGTAATATGACACAATAAACCATGTGGAGAAGTTTGAGACCAACAAAGAGAGATTTGTCCAAGAATCATCCAACTTAACCAGGTTCGTCCATTTTGGTCTTTCTTTCTTTCGACTATTTTTGAAGTGGACCGAAGCCAAATGTCTTGCAAAGATTGATGTAATATGACACAATAAACCATGTGGAGAAGTTTGAGACCAACGAAGAGAGATTTCGTCAAGAATCATCTAACTTAACCAAGTTCGTCCATTTTGGTCTTTCTTCCTTTCGACTAGCTTCAAAGTGGACCGAAGCCAAATGTCTTGCAAAGATTGATGTAATATGACACAATAAACCATGTGGAGAAGTTTGAGACCAACGAAGAGAGATTTGGCCAAGAATCATCCAACTTAACAAGGTTCGTCCATTTTGGTCTTTCTTCGTTTCGACTAGTTTCGAAGTGGACCGAAGCCAAATGTCTTGCAAAGATTAATGTAATATGACACAATAAACCATGTGGAGAAGTTTGAGACCAACGAAGAGAGATTTGGTCCAAGAATCATCTAACTTAACCAAGTTCGTCCATTTTGGTCTTTCTTCGTTTCGACTATTTTCGAAGTGGACCGAAGCCAAATGTCTTGCAAAGATTGATGTAATATGACACAATAAACCATGTGGAGAAGTTTGAGACCAACGAAGAGAGATTTAGTCCAAGAATCATTCAACTTAACCAAGTTCGTCCATTTTGGTCTTTCTTCATTTCGACTAGCTTCAAAGTGGACCGAAGCCAAATGTCTTGCAAAGATTGATGTAATATGACACAATAAACCATGTGGAGAAGTTTGAGACCAACGAAGAGAGATTTCGCCAAGAATCATCCAACTTTACCAGGTTCGTCCATTTTGGTCTTTCTTCCTTTCGACTAGTTTCAAAGTGGACCGAAGCCAAATGTCTTGCAAAGATTAATGTAATATGACACAATAAACCATGTGGAGAAGTTTGAGACCAACGAAGAGAGATTTGGTCCAAGAATCATCCAACTTAACCAAGTTCGTCCATTTTGGTCTTTCTTCGTTTCGACTAACTTCAAAGTGGACCGAAGCCAAATGTCTTGCAAAGATTGATGTAATATGACACAATAAACCATGTGGAGAAGTTTGAGACCAACGAAGAGAGATTTGGTCCAAGAATCATCCAACTTAACCAAGTTCGTCCATTTTGGTCTTTCTTCGTTTCGACTAGCTTCGAAGTGGACCGAAGCCAAATGTCTTGCAAAGATTGATGTAATATGACACAATAAACCATGTGGAGAAGTTTGAGACCAACGAAGAGAGATTTGGTCCAAGAATCATCCAACTTAACCAGGTTCGTCCATTTTGGTCTTTCTTTCTTTCGACTATTTTTGAAGTGGACCGAAGCCAAATGTCTTGCAAAGATTGATGTAATATGACACAATAAACCATGTGGAGAAGTTTGAGACCAACGAAGAGAGATTTCCTCAAGAATCATCTAACTTAACCAAGTTCGTCCATTTTGGTCTTTCTTCATTTCGACTAGCTTCAAAGTGGACCGAAGCCAAATGTCTTGCAAAGATTGATGTAATATGACACAATAAACCATGTGGAGAAGTTTGAGACCAACGAAGAGAGATTTGGACAAGAATCATCCAACTTAAAAAGTTCGTCCATTTTGGTCTTTCTTCGTTTCGACTATTTTCGAAGTGGACCGAAGCCAAATGTCTTGCAAAGATTGATGTAATATGACACAATAAACCATGTGGAGAAGTTTGAGACCAACGAAAGAGATTTCTTCCAAGAATCATCTAACTTAACCAAGTTCGTCCATTTTGGTCTTTCTTCGTTTCTACTAACTTCAAAGTGGACCGAAGCCAAATGTCTTGCAAAGATTGATGTAATATGACACAATAAACCATGTGGAGAAGTTTGAGACCAACGAAGAGAGATTTGGTCCAAGAATCATCTAACTTAACCAAGTTCGTCCATTTTGGTCTTTCTTCGTTTTGACTAGCTTCAAAGTGGACCGAAGCCAAATGTCTTGCAAAGATTGATGTAATATGACACAATAAACCATGTGGAGAAGTTTGAGACCAACGAAGAGAGATTTCGTCCAAGAATCATCAAACTTAACCAAGTTCGTCCATTTTGTCTTTCTTCGTTTCGACTAGCTTCAAAGTGGACCGAAGCCAAATGTCTTGCAAAGATTAATGTAATATGACACAATAAACCATGTGGAGAAGTTTGAGACCAACAAAGAGAGATTTGCCCAAGAATCATCCAACTTAACCAGGTTCATCCATTTTGGTTTTTGTTTCTTTCGACTATTTTTGAAGTGGACCGAAGCCAAATGTCTTGCAAAGATTGATGTAATATGACACAATAAACCATGTGGAGAAGTTTGAGACCAACAAAGAGAGATTTGCCCAAGAATCATCCAACTTAACTAGGTTCGTCCATTTTGGTCTTTCTTTCTTTCGACTATTTTTGAAGTGGACCGAAGCCAAATGTCTTGCAAAGATTGATGTAATATGACACAATAAACCATGTGGAGAAGTTTGAGACCAACGAAGAGAGATTTAGTCCAAGAATCATCCAACTTAACCAGGTTCGTCCATTTTGGTCTTTCTTTCTTTCGACCATTTTTGAAGTGGACCGAAGCCAAATGTCTTGCAAAGATTGATGTAATATGACACAATAAACCATGTGGAGAAGTTTGAGACCAACGAAGAGAGATTTCCTCAAGAATCATCTAACTTAACCAAGTTGTCCATTTTGGTCTTTCTTCATTTCGACTAGCTTCAAAGTGGACCGAAGCCAAATGTCTTGCAAAGATTGATGTAATATGACACAATAAACCATGTGGAGAAGTTTGAGACCAACAAAGAGAGATTTGGTCCAAGAATCATCTAACTTAACCAGGTTCGTCCATTTTGGTCTTTCTTCCTTTTGACTATTTTCGAAGTGGACCGAAGCCAAATGTTTTGCAAAGATTGATGTAATATGACACAATAAACCATGTGGAGAAGTTTGAGACCAACGAAGAGAGATTTCGTCCAAGAATCATCCAACTTAACCAAGTTCGTCCATTTTGGTCTTTCTTCGTTTCGACTAGCTTCAAAGTGGACCGAAGCCAAATGTCTCACAAAGATTGATGTAATATGACACAATAAACCATGTGGAGAAGTTTGAGACCAACGAAGAGAGATTTGGTCCAAGAATCATCTAACTTAACCAAGTTCGTCCATTTTGGTCTTTCTTCGTTTTGACTAGCTTCAAAGTGGACCGAAGCCAAATGTCTTGCAAAGATTGATGTAATATGACACAATAAACCATGTGGAGAAGTTTGAGACCAACGAAGAGAGATTTCGTCCAAGAATCATCCAACTTAACCAAGTTCGTCCATTTTTGTCTTTCTTCGTTTCGACTAGCTTCAAAGTGGACCGAAGCCAAATGTCTTGCAAAGATTGATGTAATATGACACAATAAACCATGTGGAGAAGTTTGAGACCAACGAAGAGAGATTTCGCCAAGAATCATCCAACTTTACCAGGTTCGTCCATTTTGGTCTTTCTTCCTTTCGACTAGTTCTAAGTGGACCGAAGCCAAATGTCTTGCAAAGATTGATGTAATATGACACAATAAACCATGTGGAGAAGTTTGAGACCAACGAAGAGAGATTTGGTCCAAGAATCATCCAACTTAACCAAGTTCGTCCATTTTGGTCTTTCTTCGTTTCGACTAACTTCAAAGTGGACCGAAGCCAAATGTCTTGCAAAGATTGATGTAATATGACACAATAAACCATGTGGAGAAGTTTGAGACCAACGAAGAGAGATTTCGTCCAAGAATCATCCAACTTAACCAAGTTCGTCCATTTTGGTCTTTCTTCGTTTCGACTAGCTTCGAAGTGGACCGAAGCCAAATGTCTTGCAAAGATTGATGTAATATGACACAATAAACCATGTGGAGAAGTTTGAGACCAACAAAGAGAGATTTGGTCCAAGAATCATCTAACTTAACCAGGTTCGTCCATTTTGGTCTTTCTTCCTTTTGACTATTTTCGAAGTGGACCGAAGCCAAATGTCTTGCAAAGATTGATGTAATATGACACAATAAACCATGTGGAGAAGTTTGAGACCAACGAAGAGAGATTTTGTCCAAGAATCATCCAACTTAACCAAGTTCGTCCATTTTGGTCTTTCTTCGTTTCGACTAGCTTCGAAGTGGACCGAAGCCAAATGTCTTGCAAAGATTGATGTAATATGACACAATAAACCATGTGGAGAAGTTTGAGACCAACAAAGAGAGATTTGGTCCAAGAATCATCCAACTTAACCAGGTTCGTCCATTTTGGTCTTTCTTCCTTTTGACTATTTTCGAAGTGGACCGAAGCCAAATGTCTTGCAAAGATTTATGTAATATGACACAATAAACCATGTGGAGAAGTTTGAGACCAACGAAGAGAGATTTGGTCCAAGAATCATCTAACTTAACCAAGTTCGTCCATTTTGGTCTTTCTTCGTTTCGACTAACTTCAAAGTTGACCGAAGCCAAATGTCTTGCAAAGATTGATGTAATATGACACAATAAACCATGTGGAGAAGTTTGAGACCAACGAAGAGAGATTTGGTCCAAGAATCATCCAACTTAACCAAGTTCGTCCATTTTGGTCTTTCTTCGTTTCGACTAGCTTCAAAGTGGACCGAAGCCAAATGTCTTGCAAAGATTGATGTAATATGACACAATAAACCATGTGGAGAAGTTTGAGACCAACAAAGAGAGATTTCATCCAAGAATCATCTAACTTAACCAAGTTCGTCCATTTTGGTCTTTCTTCGTTTCGACTATTTTTGAAGTGGACCGAAGCCAAATGTCTTGCAAAGATTGATGTAATATGACACAATAAACCATGTGGAGAAGTTTGAGACCAACGAAGAGAGATTTAGCCAAGAATCATCCAACTTAACCAGGTTCGTCCATTTTGGTCTTTCTTTCCTTCGACTACTTTTGAAGTGGACCGAAGCCAAATGTCTTGCAAAGATTGATGTAATATGACACAATAAACCATGTGGAGAAGTTTGAGACCAACGAAGAGAGATTTCCTCAAGAATCATCTAACTTAACCAAGTTTGTCCATTTTGGTCTTTCTTCATTTCGACTAGCTTCAAAGTGGACCGAAGCCAAATGTCTTGCAAAGATTGATGTAATATGACACAATAAACCATGTGGAGAAGTTTGAGACCAACGAAGAGAGATTTAGCCAAGAATCATCCAACTTAACCAAGTTCGTCCATTTTGGTCTTTCTTTGTTTCGACTATCTTCGAAGTGGACCGAAGCCAAATGTCTTGCAAAGATTGATGTAATATGACACAATAAACCATGTGGAGAAGTTTGAGACCAACGAAGAGAGATTTCTTCCAAGAATCATCCAACTTAACCAGGTTCGTCCATTTTGGTCTTTCTTTCTTTCGACTATTTTCGAAGTGGACCGAAGCCAAATGTCTTGCAAAGATTGATGTAATATGACACAATAAACCATGTGGAGAAGTTTGAGACCAACGAAGAGAGATTTCATCCAAGAATCATCTAACTTAACCAAGTTCGTCCATTTTGGTCTTTCTTCGTTTCGACTATTTTTGAAGTGGACCGAAGCCAAATGTCTTGCAAAGATTGATGTAATATGACACAATAAACCATGTGGAGAAGTTTGAGACCAACGAAGAGAGATTTAGTCCAAGAATCATCCAACTTAACCAGGTTCGTCCATTTTGGTCTTTCTTTCTTTCGACTATTTTCGAAGTGGACCGAAGCCAAATGTCTTGCAAAGATTGATGTAATATGACACAATAAACCATGTGGAGAAGTTTGAGACCAACGAAGAGAGATTTCGTCAAGAATCATCTAACTTAACCAAGTTCGTCCATTTTGGTCTTTCTTCGTTTCGACTAGCTTCAAAGTGGACCGAAGCCAAATGTCTTGCAAAGATTGATGTAATATGACACAATAAACCATGTGGAGAAGTTTGAGACCAACGAAAAGAGATTTCTCCAAGAATCATCTAAATTAACCAAGTTCGTCCATTTTGGTCTTTCTTCGTTTCGACTAACTTCAAAGTGGACCGAAGCCAAATGTCTTGCAAAGATTGATGTAATATGACACAATAAACCATGTGGAGAAGTTTGAGACCAACGAAGAGAGATTTCGTCCAAGAATCATCTAACTTAACCAAGTTCGTCCATTTTGGTCTTTCTTCATTTCGACTATTTTTGAAGTGGACCGAAGCCAAATGTCTTGCAAAGATTGATGTAATATGACACAATAAACCATGTGGAGAAGTTTGAGACCAACGAAGAGAGATTTCGTCCAAGAATCATCCAACTTAACCAGGTTCGTCCATTTTGGTTTTTTTTTTTCGACTATTTTCGAAGTGGACCGAAGCCAAATGTCTTGCAAAGATTGATGTAATATGACACAATAAACCATGTGGAGAAGTTTGAGACCAACGAAGAGAGATTTCGTCAAGAATCATCTAACTTAACCAAGTTCGTCCATTTTGGTCTTTCTTCGTTTCGACTAGCTTCAAAGTGGACCGAAGCCAAATGTCTTGCAAAGATTGATGTAATATGACACAATAAACCATGTGGAGAAGTTTGAGACCAACGAAGAGAGATTTAGTCAAGAATCATCTAACTTAACCAAGTTCGTCCATTTTGGTCTTTCTTCGTTTTGACTAGCTTCAAAGTGGACCGAAGCCAAATGTCTTGCAAAGATTAATGTAATATGACACAATAAACCATGTGGAGAAGTTTGAGACCAACGAAGAGAGATTTAGTCCAAGAATCATCCAACTTAACCAGGTTCGTCCATTTTGGTCTTTCTTTCTTTCGACTATTTTCGAAGTGGACCGAAGCCAAATGTCTTGCAAAGATTGATGTAATATGACACAATAAACCATGTGGAGAAGTTTGAGACCAACGAAGAGAGATTTCGTCAAGAATCATCTAACTTAACCAAGTTCGTCCATTTTGGTCTTTCTTCGTTTCGACTAGCTTCAAAGTGGACCGAAGCCAAATGTCTTGCAAAGATTGATGTAATATGACACAATAAACCATGTGGAGAAGTTTGAGACCAACGAAAAGAGATTTCTTCCAAGAATCATCTAACTTAACCAAGTTCGTCCATTTTGGTCTTTCTTCGTTTCGACTAACTTCAAAGTGGACCGAAGCCAAATGTCTTGCAAAGATTGATGTAATATGACACAATAAACCATGTGGAGAAGTTTGAGACCAACGAAGAGAGATTTTGTCCAAGAATCATCTAACTTAACCAAGTTCGTCCATTTTGGTCTTTCTTCGTTTCGACTAGCTTCAAAGTGGACCGAAGCCAAATGTCTTGCAAAGATTGATGTAATATGACACAATAAACCATGTGGAGAAGTTTGAGACCAACGAAGAGAGATTTCGTCAAGAATCATCTAACTTAACCAAGTTCGTCCATTTTGGTCTTTCTTCGTTTCGACTAGCTTCAAAGTGGACCGAAGCCAAATGTCTTGCAAAGATTGATGTAATATGACACAATAAACCATGTGGAGAAGTTTGAGACCAACAAAGAGAGATTTGGCCAAGAATCATCCAACTTAACAAGGTTCGTCCATTTTGGTCTTTCTTCGTTTCGACTAGTTTCGAAGTGGACCGAAGCCAAATGTCTTGCAAAGATTAATGTAATATGACACAATAAACCATGTGGAGAAGTTTGAGACCAACGAAGAGAGATTTCGTCAAGAATCATCTAACTTAACCAAGTTCGTCCAATTTGGTCTTTTTTCATTTCGACTAGCTTCAAAGTGGACCGAAGCCAAATGTCTTGCAAAGATTGATGTAATATGACACAATAAACCATGTGGAGAAGTTTGAGACCAACGAAAAGAGATTTCTTCCAAGAATCATCTAATTAACCAAGTTCGTCCATTTTGGTCTTTCTTCGTTTCGACTAACTTCAAAGTGGACCGAAGCCAAATGTCTTGCAAAGATTGATGTAATATGACACAATAAACCATGTGGAGAAGTTTGAGACCAACGAAGAGAGATTTTGTCCAAGAATCATCTAACTTAACCAAGTTCGTCCATTTTGGTCTTTCTTCGTTTCGACTAGCTTCAAAGTGGACCGAAGCCAAATGTCTTGCAAAGATTGATGTAATATGACACAATAAACCATGTGGAGAAGTTTGAGACCAACGAAGAGAGATTTCGTCAAGAATCATCTAACTTAACCAAGTTCGTCCATTTTGGTCTTTCTTCGTTTCGACTAGCTTCAAAGTGGACCGAAGCCAAATGTCTTGCAAAGATTGATGTAATATGACACAATAAACCATGTGGAGAAGTTTGAGACCAACAAAGAGAGATTTGGCCAAGAATCATCCAACTTAACAAGGTTCGTCCATTTTGGTCTTTCTTCGTTTCGACTAGTTTCGAAGTGGACCGAAGCCAAATGTCTTGCAAAGATTAATGTAATATGACACAATAAACCATGTGGAGAAGTTTGAGACCAACGAAGAGAGATTTCGTCAAGAATCATCTAACTTAACCAAGTTCGTCCATTTTGGTCTTTTTTCATTTCGACTAGCTTCAAAGTGGACCGAAGCCAAATGTCTTGCAAAGATTGATGTAATATGACACAATAAACCATGTGGAGAAGTTTGAGACCAACGAAGAGAGATTTGGCCAAGAATCATCCAACTTAACAGGTTCGTCCATTTTGGTCTTTCTTCGTTTCGACTAGTTTCCAAGTGGACCGAAGCCAAATGTCTTGCAAAGATTAATGTAATATGACACAATAAACCATGTGGAGAAGTTTGAGACCAACGAAGAGAGATTTGGTCCAAGAATCATTTAACTTAACCAAGTTCGTCCATTTTGGTCTTTCTTTCTTTCGACTATTTTCGAAGTGGACCGAAGCCAAATGTCTTGCAAAGATTAATGTAATATGACACAATAAACCATGTGGAGAAGTTTGAGACCAACGAAGAGAGATTTGGTCCAAGAATCATTTAACTTAACCAAGTTCGTCCATTTTGGTCTTTCTTTCTTTCGACTATTTTCGAAGTGGACCAAGCAAAATGTCTTGACAAGATTAATGTAATATGACACAATAAACCATGTGGAGAAGTTTGAGACCAACGAAGAGAGATTTGGTCCAAGAATCATTTAACTTAACCAAGTTCGTCCATTTTGGTCTTTCTCGTTTCGACTAGCTTTAAAGTGGACCGAAGCCAAATGTCTTGCAAAGATTGATGTAATATGACACAATAAACCATGTGGAGAAGTTTGAGACCAACGAAGAGAGATTTGGTCCAAGAATCATTTAACTTAACCAAGTTCGTCCATTTTGGTCTTTCTTCGTTTCGACTAGCTTCAAAGTGGACCGAAGCCAAATGTCTTGCAAAGATTGATGTAATATGACACAATAAACCATGTGGAGAAGTTTGAGACCAACGAAGAGAGATTTGGCCAAGAATCATCCAACTTAACCAGGTTCGTCCACTTTGGTCTTTCTTTCTTTCGACTATTTTCGAAGTGGACCGAAGCCAAATGTCTTGCAAAGATTGATGTAATATGACACAATAAACCATGTGGAGAAGTTTGAGACCAACGAAGAGAGATTTCGTCAAGAATCATCTAACTTAACCAAGTTCGTCCATTTTGGTCTTTCTTCGTTTTCACTAGCTTCAAAGTGGACCGAAGCCAAATGTCTTGCAAAGATTAATGTAATATGACACAATAAACCATGTGGAGAAGTTTGAGACCAACGAAGAGAGATTTAGTCCAAGAATCATCCAACTTAACCAGGTTCGTCCATTTTGGTCTTTCTTTCTTTCGACTATTTTCGAAGTAGACTGAAGCCAAATGTCTTGCAAAGATTGATGTAATATGACACAATAAACCATGTGGAGAAGTTTGAGACCAACGAAGAGAGATTTCGTCAGAGAATCATCTAACTTAACCAAGTTCGTCCATTTTGGTCCTTCTTCGTTTTGACTAGCTTCAAAGTGGACCGAAGCCAAATGTCTTGCAAAGATTGATGTAATATGACACAATAAACCATGTGGAGAAGTTTGAGACCAACGAAGAGAGATTTGGCCAAGAATCATCAACTTAAAGGTTCGTCCATTTCGGTCTTTCTTCGTTTCGACTAGTTTCGAAGTGGACCGAAGCCAAATGTCTTGCAAAGATTAATGTAATATGACACAATAAACCATGTGGAGAAGTTTGAGACCAACGAAGAGAGATTTAGTCCAAGAATCATCCAACTTAACCAGGTTCGTCCATTTTGGTCTTTCTTTCTTTCGACTATTTTCGAAGTGGACTGAAGCCAAATGTCTTGCAAAGATTGATGTAATATGACACAATAAACCATGTGGAGAAGTTTGAGACCAACGAAGAGAGATTTCGTCAAGAATCATCTAACTTAACCAAGTTCGTCCATTTTGGTCTTTCTTCGTTTCGACTAGCTTCAAAGTGGACCGAAGCCAAATGTCTTGCAAAGATTGATGTAATATGACACAATAAACCATGTGGAGAAGTTTGAGACCAACGAAAAGAGATTTCTTCCAAGAATCATCTAAATTAACCAAGTTCGTCCATTTTGGTCTTTCTTCGTTTCTACTAACTTCAAAGTGGACCGAAGCCAAATGTCTTGCAAAGATTGATGTAATATGACACAATAAACCATGTGGAGAAGTTTGAGACCAACGAAGAGAGATTTTGTCCAAGAATCATCTAACTTAACCAAGTTCGTCCATTTTGGTCTTTCTTCGTTTCGACTAGCTTCAAAGTGGACCGAAGCCAAATGTCTTGCAAAGATTGATGTAATATGACACAATAAACCATGTGGAGAAGTTTGAGACCAACGAAGAGAGATTTCATCAAGAATCATCTAACTTAACCAAGTTCGTCCATTTTGGTCTTTCTTCGTTTCGACTAGCTTCAAAGTGGACCGAAGCCAAATGTCTTGCAAAGATTGATGTAATATGACACAATAAACCATGTGGAGAAGTTTGAGACCAACAAAGAGAGATTTGGCCAAGAATCATCCAACTTAACAGGTTCGTCCATTTTGGTCTTTCTTCGTTTCGACTAGTTTCGAAGTGGACCGAAGCCAAATGTCTTGCCAAGATTAATGTAATATGACACAATAAACCATGTGGAGAAGTTTGAGACCAACGAAGAGAGATTTGGTCCAAGAATCATTTAACTTAACCAAGTTCGTCCATTTTGGTCTTTCTTCGTTTCGACTAGCTTCAAATTGGACCGAAGCCAAATGTCTTGCAAAGATTGATGTAATATGACACAATAAACCATGTGGAGAAGTTTGAGACCAACGAAGAGAGATTTGGTCCAAGAATCATTTAACTTAACCAAGTTCGTCCATTTTGGTCTTTCTTTCTTTCGACTATTTTCGATTTGGACTGAAGCAAAATGTCTTGCCAAGATTAATGTAATATGACACAATAAACCATGTGGAGAAGTTTGAGATCAACGAAGAGAGATTTGGTCCAAGAATCATTTAACTTAACCAAGTTCGTCCATTTTGGTCTTTCTTCGTTTCGACTAGCTTCAAAGTGGACCGAAGCAAAATGTCTTGCAAAGATTGATGTAATATGACACAATAAACCATGTGGAGAAGGTTGAGATCAACGAAGAGAGATTTGGTCCAAGAATCATTTAACTTAACCAAGTTCGTCCATTTTGGTCTTTCTTCGTTTTGACTAGCTTCAAAGTGGACCGAAGCCAAATGTCTTGCAAAGATTGATGTAATATGACACAATAAACCATGTGGAGAAGTTTGAGACTAACAAAGAGAGATTTAGTCCAAGAATCATCCAACTTAACCAAGTCGTCCACTTTGGTCTTTCTTTCTTTCGACTATTTTCGAAGTGGACCGAAGCCAAATGTCTTGCGAAGATTGATGTAATATGACACAATAAACCATGTGGAGAAGTTTGAGACCAACGAAGAGAGATTTGGCCAAGAATCATCCAACTTAACAAGGTTCATCCATTTTGGTCTTTCTTCATTTCGACTAGTTTCGAAGTGGACCGAAGCCAAATGTCTTGCAAAGATTGATGTAATATGACACAATAACCCATGTGGAGAAGTTTGAGACCAACGAAGAGAGATATCATCAAACATAGCCAAGTTCGTCCATTTTTGTCTTTCTTCATTTCGACTAGCTTCAAAGTGAACCGAAGCCAAATGTCTTGCAAAGATTAATGTAATATGACACAATAAACCATGTGGAGAAGTTTGAGACCAACGAAGAGAGATTTCTTCCAAGAATCATCTAACTTAACCAAGTTCATCAATTTTGGTCTTTCTTCCTTTCTACTAACGTGAAAGTGGACCGAAGCCAAATGTCTTGCAAAGATGGATGTAATATGACACAATAAACCATGTGGAGAAGTTTGAGACCAACGAAGAGAGATTTCGTCCAAGAATCATCTAACTTAGCCAAGTTCGTCCATTTTGTCTTTCTTCGTTTCAACTAGCTTCAAAGTGGACCGAAGCCAAATGTCTTGCGAAGATGGATGTAATATGACACAATAAAACCATGTGGAGAAGTTTGAGACCAACGAAGAGAGATTTGGCCCAAGAATCATCCAACTTAACAAAGGTCGTCCACTTTGGTCTTTCTTTCTTTCGACTATTTTCGAAGTGGACCGAAGCCAAATGTTTTGCAAAGATTTATGTAATATGACACAATAAACCATGTGGAGAAGGTTGAGACTAACGAAGAGAGATTTGGTCCAAGAATCATCTAACTTAACCAAGTTCGTCCATTTTGGTCTTTCTTCGTTTCGACTAGCTTCAAAGTGGACCGAAGCCAAATGTCTTGCAAAGATTGATGTAATATGACACAATAAACCTGTGGAGAAGTTTGAGACCAACGAAGAGAGATTTGGCCAAGAATCATCCAACTTAACAAGGTTCGTCCATTTTGGTCTTTCTTCATTTCGACTAGTTTTGAAGTGGACCGAAGCCAAATGTCTTGCAAAGATTAATGTAATATGACACAATAAACCATGTGGAGAAGTTTGAGACCAACGAAGAGAGATTTCTTCCAAGAATCATCTAACTTAACCAAGTTCGTCCATTTTGGTCTTTCTTCGTTTCTACTAACGTCAAAGTGAACCGAAGCCAAATGTCTTGCAAAGATTAATGTAATATGACACAATAAACCATGTGGAGAAGTTTGAGACCAACGAAGAGAGATTTGGCCAAGAATCATCCAACTTAACCAGGTTCGTCCACTTTGGTCTTTCTTCGTTTCGACTAGCTTCAAATTGGACCGAAGCCAAATGTCTTGCAAAGATTGATGTAATATGACACAATAAACCATGTGGAGAAGTTTGAGATCAACGAAGAGAGATTTGGTCCAAGAATCATTTAACTTAACCAAGTTCGTCCATTTTGGTCTTTCTTTCTTTCGACTATTTTCGATTTGGACTGAAGCAAAATGTCTTGCCAAGATTAATGTAATATGACACAATAAACCATGTGGAGAAGTTTGAGATCAACGAAGAGAGATTTGGTCCAAGAATCATTTAACTTAACCAAGTTCGTCCATTTTGGTCTTTCTCCGTTTCGACTAGCTTCAAAGTGGACCGAAGCAAAATGTCTTGCAAAGATTGATGTAATATGACACAATAACCCATGTGGAGAAGTTTGAGATCAACGAAGAGAGATTTGGTCCAAGAATCATTTAACTTAACCAAGTTCGTCCATTTTGGTCTTTCTTCGTTTTGACTAGCTTCAAAGTGGACCGAAGCCAAATGTCTTGCAAAGATTGATGTAATATGACACAATAAACCATGTGGAGAAGTTTGAGACTAACAAAGAGAGATTTAGTCCAAGAATCATCCAACTTAACCAAGTCGTCCACTTTGGTCTTTCTTTCTTTCGACTATTTTCGAAGTGGACCGAAGCCAAATGTCTTGCGAAGATTGATGTAATATGACACAATAAACCATGTGGAGAAGTTTGAGACCAACGAAGAGAGATTTGGCCAAGAATCATCCAACTTAACAAGGTTCGTCCATTTTGGTCTTTCTTCATTTCGACTAGTTTCGAAGTGGACCGAAGCCAAATGTCTTGCAAAGATTGATGAAATATGACACAATAACCATGTGGAGAAGTTTGAGACCAACGAAGAGAGATATCATCAAACATAGCCAAGTTCGTCCATTTTTGTCTTTCTTCATTTCGACTAGCTTCAAAGTGAACCGAAGCCAAATGTCTTGCAAAGATTAATGTAATATGACACAATAAACCATGTGGAGAAGTTTGAGACCAACGAAGAGAGATTTCTTCCAAGAATCATCTAACTTAACCAAGTTCATCAATTTTGGTCTTTCTTCCTTTCTACTAACGTGAAAGTGGACCGAAGCCAAATGTCTTGCAAAGATTGATGTAATATGACACAATAAACCTTGTGGAGAAGTTTGAGACCAACGAAGAGAGATTTCGTCTAAGAATCATCTAACTTAGCCAAGTTCGTCCATTTTTGTCTTTCTTCGTTTCAACTAGCTTCAAAGTGGACCGAAGCCAAATGTCTTACGAAGATGGATGTAATATGACACAATAAAACCATGTGGAGAAGTTTGAGACCAACGAAGAGAGATTTGGCCCAAGAATCATCCAACTTAACAAAGGTCGTCCACTTTGGTCTTTCTTTCTTTCTACTATTTTCGAAGTGGACCGAAGCCAAATGTTTTGCAAAGATTTATGTAATATGACACAATAAACCATGTGGAGAAGGTTGAGACTATTGAAGAGAGATTTGGTCCAAGAATCATCTAACTTAACCAAGTTCGTCCATTTTGGTCTTTCTTCGTTTCGACTAGCTTCAAAGTGGACCGAAGCCAAATGTCTTGCAAAGATTGATGTAATATGACACAATAAACCCTGTGGAGAAGTTTGAGACCAACGAAGAGAGATTTGGCCAAGAATCATCCAACTTAACAAGGTTCGTCCATTTTGGTCTTTCTTCATTTCGACTAGTTTTGAAGTGGACCGAAGCCAAATGTCTTGCAAAGATTAATGTAATATGACACAATAAACCATGTGGAGAAGTTTGAGACCAACGAAGAGAGATTTCTTCCAAGAATCATCTAACTTAACCAAGTTCGTCCATTTTGGTCTTTCTTCGTTTCTACTAACGTCAAAGTGAACCGAACCCAAATGTCTTGCAAAGATTAATGTAATATGACACAATAAACCATGTGGAGAAGTTTGAGACCAACGAATAGAGATTTGGCCAAGAATCATCCAACTTAACCAGGTTCGTCCACTTTGGTCTTTCTTCGTTTCGACTAGCTTCAAATTGGACCGAAGCTAAATGTCTTGCAAAGATTGATGTAATATGACACAATAAACCATGTGGAGAAGTTTGAGATCAACGAAGAGAGATTTGGTCCAAGAATCATTTAACTTAACCAAGTTCGTCCATTTTGGTCTTTCTTTCTTTCGACTATTTTCGATTTGGACTGAAGCAAAATGTCTTGCCAAGATTAATGTAATATGACACAATAAACCATGTGGAGAAGTTTGAGATCAACGAAGAGAGATTTGGTCCAAGAATCATTTAACTTAACCAAGTTCGTCCATTTTGGTCTTTCTCCGTTTCGACTAGCTTCAAAGTGGACCGAAGCAAAATGTCTTGCAAAGATCGATGTAATATGACACAATAACCCATGTGGAGAAGTTGAGATCAACGAAGAGAGATTTGGTCCAAGAATCATTTAACTTAACCAAGTTCGTCCATTTTGGTCTTTCTTCGTTTTGACTAGCTTCAAAGTGGACCGAAGCCAAATGTCTTGCAAAGATTGATGTAATATGACACAATAAACCATGTGGAGAAGTTTGAGACTAACAAAGAGAGATTTAGTCCAAGAATCATCCAACTTAACCAAAGTCGTCCACTTTGGTCTTTCTTTCTTTCGACTATTTTCGAAGTGGACCGAAGCCAAATGTCTTGCGAAGATTGATGTAATATGACACAATAAACCCTGTGGAGAAGTTTGAGACCAACGAAGAGAGATTTGGCCAAGAATCATCCAACTTAACAAGGTTCGTCCATTTTGGTCTTTCTTCATTTCGACTAGTTTCGAAGTGGACCGAAGCCAAATATCTTGCAAAGATTGATGAAATATGACACAATAACCCATGTGGAGAAGTTTGAGACCAACGAAGAGAGATATCATCAAACATAGCCAAGTTCGTCCATTTTTGACTTTCTTCATTTCGACTAGCTTCAAAGTGAACCGAAGCCAAATGTCTTGCAAAGATTAATGTAATATGACACAATAAACCATGTGGAGAAGTTTGAGACCAACGAAGAGAGATTTCTTCCAAGAATCATCTAACTTAACCAAGTTCATCAATTTTGGTCTTTCTTCCTTTCTACTAACGTGAAAGTGGACCGAAGCCAAATGGCTTGCAAAGATGGATGTAATATGACACAATAAACCTTGTGGAGAAGTTTGAGACCAACGAAGAGAGATTTCGTCCAAGAATCATCTAACTTAGCCAAGTTCGTCCATTTTTGTCTTTCTTCGTTTCAAGTAGCTTCAAAGTGGACCGAAGCCAAATGTCTTGCGAAGATGATGTAATATGACACAATAAAACCATGTGGAGAAGTTTGAGACCAACGAAGAGAGATTTGGCCCAAGAATCATCCAACTTAACAAAGGTCGTCCACTTTGGTCTTTCTTTCTTTCTACTATTTTCGAAGTGGACCGAAGCCAAATGTTTTGCAAAGATTTATGTAATATGACACAATAAACCATGTGGAGAAGGTTGAGACTATTGAAGAGAGATTTGGTCCAAGAATCATCTAACTTAACCAAGTTCGTCCATTTTGGTCTTTCTTCGTTTCGACTAGCTTCAAAGTGGACCGAAGCCAAATGTCTTGCAAAGATTGATGTAATATGACACAATAAACCTGTGGAGAAGTTTGAGACCAACGAAGAGAGATTTGGCCAAGAATCATCCAACTTAACAAGGTTCGTCCATTTTGGTCTTTCTTCATTTCGACTAGTTTTGAAGTGGACCGAAGCCAAATGTCTTGCAAAGATTAATGTAATATGACACAATAAACCATGTGGAGAAGTTTGAGACCAACGAAGAGAGATTTTGTCCAAGAATCATCAAACTTAGCCAAGTTCGTCCATTTTTGTCTTTCTTCGTTTCGACTAGCTTCAAAGTGGACCGAAGCCAAATGTCTTGCAAAGATTGATGTAATATGACACAATAAACCATGTGGAGAAGTTTGAGACCAACAAAGAGAGATTTCTTCCAAGAATCATCTAACTTAACCAAGTTCGTCCATTTTGGTCTTTCTTCGTTTCTACTAACGTGAAAGTGGACCGAAGCCAAATGTCTTGCAAAGATTGATGTAATATGACACAATAAACCATGTGGAGAAGTTTGAGACCAACGAAGAGAGATTTCTTCCAAGAATCATCTAACTTAACCAAGTTCGTCCATTTTGGTCTTTCTTCCTTTCTACTAGCTTCAAAGTGAACCGAAGCCAAATGTCTTGCAAAGATTAATGTAATATGACACAATAAACCATGTGGAGAAGTTTGAGACCAACGAAGAGAGATTTGGTCCAAGAATCATCCAACTTAACCAAGTTCATCCACTTTGGTCTTTCTTTCTTTCGACTATTTTCGAAGTGGACCGAAGCCAAATGTTTTGCAAAGATTTATGTAATATGACACAATAAACCATGTGGAGAAGTTTGAGACCAACGAAGAGAGATTTGGTCCAAGAATCATCCAACTTAACCAAGTTCGTCCACTTTGGTCTTTCTTTCTTTCGACTATTTTCGAAGTGGACCGAAGCCAAATGTCTTGCAAAGATTTATGTAATATGACACAATAAACCATGTGGAGAAGTTTGAGACTAACGAAGAGAGATTTGGTCCAAGAATCATCTAACTTAACCTAGTTCGTCCATTTTGGTCTTTCTTCGTTTCGACTAGCTTCAAAGTGGACCGAAGCCAAATGTCTTGCAAAGATTGATGTAATATGACACAATAAACCCTGTGGAGAAGTTTGAGACCAACGAAGAGAGATTTGGCCAAGAATCATCCAACTTAACAAGGTTCGTCCATTTTGGTCTTTCTTCATTTCGACTAGTTTTGAAGTGGACCGAAGCCAAATGTCTTGCAAAGATTAATGTAATATGACACAATAAACCATGTGGAGAAGTTTGAGACCAACGAAGAGAGATTTCTTCCAAGAATCATCTAACTTAACCAAGTTCGTCCACTTTGGTTTTTCTTCGTTTCGACTAGCTTCAAAGTGAACCGAAGCCAAATGTCTTGCAAAGATTAATGTAATATGACACAATAACCATGTGGAGAAGTTTGAGACCAACGAAGAGAGATTTGGCCAAGAATCATCCAACTTAACCAGGTTTGTCAACTTTGGTCTTTCTTTCTGTAGACTATTTTTGAAGTGGACCGAAGCCAAATGTCTTGCAAAGATTGATGTAATATGACACAATAAACCATGTGGAGAAGTTTGAGACCAACGAAGAGAGATTTGGCCAAGAATCATCCAACTTAACAAGGTTCGTCCATTTTTGACTTTCTTCGTTTCGACTAGCTTCAAAGTGGACCGAAGCCAAATGTCTTGCAAAGATTGATGTAATATGACACAATAAACCATGTGGAGAAGTTTGAGACCAACGAAGAGAGATTTAGTCCAAGAATCATCCAACTTAACCAAGTTCGTCCATTTTGGTCTTTCTTCCTTTCGACTATTTTCGAAGTGGACAGAAGCCAAATGTCTTGCGAAGATTGATGTAATATGACACAATAAACCATGTGGAGAAGTTTGAGACCAACGAAGAGAGATTTGGTCCAAGAATCATCCAACTTAACCAAGTTCATCCACTTTGGTCTTTCTTTCTTTCGACTATTTTCGAAGTGGACCGAAGCCAAATGTTTTGCAAAGATTTATGTAATATGACACAATAAACCATGTGGAGAAGTTTGAGACCAACGAAGAGAGATTTGGTCCAAGAATCATCTAACTTAACCTAGTTCGTCCATTTTGGTCTTTCTTCGTTTCGACTAGCTTCAAAGTGGACCGAAGCCAAATGTCTTGCAAAGATTGATGTAATATGACACAATAAACCATGTGGAGAAGTTTGAGACCAACGAAGAGAGATTTGGCCAAGAATCATCCAACTTAACAAGGTTCGTCCATTTTGGTCTTTCTTCATTTCGACTAGTTTTGAAGTGGACCGAAGCCAAATGTCTTGCAAAGATTAATGTAATATGACACAATAAACCATGTGGAGAAGTTTGAGACCAACGAAGAGAGATTTCTTCCAAGAATCATCTAACTTAACCAAGTTCGTCCACTTTGGTCTTTCTTCGTTTCGACTAGCTTCAAAGTGAACCGAAGCCAAATGTCTTGCAAAGATTAATGTAATATGACACAATAAACCATGTGGAGAAGTTTGAGACCAACGAAGAGAGATTTGGCCAAGAATCATCCAACTTAACCAGGTTTGTCAACTTTGGTCTTTCTTTCTGTAGACTATTTTTGAAGTGGACCGAAGGCAAATGTCTTGCAAAGATTGATGTAATATGACACAATAAACCATGTGGAGAAGTTTGAGACCAACGAAGAGAGATTTGGCCAAGAATCATCCAACTTAACAAGGTTCGTCCATTTTGGTCTTTCTTCATTTCGACTAGTTTTGAAGTGGACCGAAGCCAAATGTCTTGCAAAGATTAATGTAATATGACACAATAAACCATGTGGAGAAGTTTGAGACCAACGAAGAGAGATTTCTTCCAAGAATCATCTAACTTAACCAAGTTCGTCCATTTTGGTCTTTCTTCGTTTCGACTAGCTTCAAAGTGAACCGAAGCCAAATGTCTTGCAAAGATTAATGTAATACGACACAATAACCATGTGGAGAAGTTTGAGACCAACGAAGAGAGATTTGGCCAAGAATCATCCAACTTAACCAGGTTTGTCAACTTTGGTCTTTCTTTCTTTAGACTATTTTTGAAGTGGACCGAAGGCAAATGTCTTGCAAAGATTGATGTAATATGACACAATAAACCATGTGGAGAAGTTTGAGACCAACGAAGAGAGATTTGGCCAAGAATCATCCAACTTAACAAGGTTCGTCCATTTTGGTCTTTCTTCATTTCGACTAGTTTTGAAGTGGACCGAAGGCAAATGTCTTGCAAAGATTGATGTAATATGACACAATAAACCATGTGGAGAAGTTTGAGACAAACGAAGAGAGATTTCTTCCAAGAATCATCTAACTTAACCAAGTTTGTCCATTTTGGTCTTTCTTCGTTTCTACTAACGTCAAAGTGGACCGAAGCCAAATGTCTTGCAAAGATTGATGTAATATGACACAATAAACCATGTGGAGAAGTTTGAGACCAACGAAGAGAGATTTCGTCCAAGAATCATACAACTAAACTAGGTTCATCCATTTTGGTCTTTCTTCATTTCGACTAGTTTCTAAGTGGACCGAAGCCAAATGTCTTGCAAAGATTAATTAATATGACACAATAAACCATGTGGAGAAGTTTGAGACCAACGAAGAGAGATTTCTTCCAAGAATCATCTAACTTAACCAAGTTCGTCCATTTTGGTCTTTCTTCGTTTCTACTAACGTCAAAGTGGACCGAAGCCAAATGTCTTGCAAAGATTGATGTAATATGACAAAATAAACCATGTGGAGAAGTTTGAGACCAACGAAGAGAGATTTTGTCCAAGAATCATCAAACTTAGCCAAGTTCGTCCATTTTTGTCTTTCTTCGTTTCGACTAGCTTCAAAGTGGACCGAAGCCAAATGTCTTGCAAAGATTGATGTAATATGACACAATAAACCATGTGGAGAAGTTTGAGACCAACGAAGAGAGATTTAGTCCAAGAATCATCCAACTTAACCAAGTTCGTCCATTTTGGTCTTTCTTCCTTTCGACTATTTTCGAAGTGGACAGAAGCCAAATGTCTTGCAAAGATTGATGTAATATGACACAATAAACCATGTGGAGAAGTTTGAGACCAACGAAGAGAGATTTGGCCCAAGAATCATCCAACTTAACCAAGTTCATCCACTTTGGTCTTTCTTTCTTTCGACTATTTTTGAAGTGGACCGAAGCCAAATGTTTTGCAAAGATTTATGTAATATGACACAATAAACCATGTGGAGAAGTTTGAGACCAACGAAGAGAGATTTGGTCCAAGAATCATCTAACTTAACCAAGTTCGTCCATTTTGGTCTTTCTTCGTTTCGACTAGCTTCAAAGTGGACCGAAGCCAAATGTCTTGCAAAGATTGATGTAATATGACACAATAAACCCTGTGGAGAAGTTTGAGACCAACGAAGAGAGATTTGGCCAAGAATCATCCAACTTAACAAGGTTCGTCCATTTTGGTCTTTCTTCATTTCGACTAGTTTTGAAGTGGACCGAAGCCAAATGTCTTGCAAAGATTAATGTAATATGACACAATAAACCATGTGGAGAAGTTTGAGACCAACGAAGAGAGATTTCTTCCAAGAATCATCTAACTTAACCAAGTTCGTCCATTTTGGTCTTTCTTCGTTTCTACTAACGTCAAAGTGAACCGAACCCAAATGTCTTGCAAAGATTAATGTAATATGACACAATAACCCATGTGGAGAAGTTTGAGACCAACGAAGAGAGATTTGGCCAAGAATCATCCAACTTAACCAGGTTCGTCCACTTTGGTCTTTCTTTCTTTCGACTATTTTCGAAGTGGACCGAAGCCAAATGTTTTGCAAAGATTGATGTAATATGACACAATAAACCATGTGGAGAAGTTTGAGACCAACGAAGAGAGATTTGGTCCAAGAATCATACAACTTAACCAGGTTCGTCCATTTTGGTCTTTCTTCGTTTCGACTAGTTTCGAAGTGGACCGAAGCCAAATGTCTTGCAAAGATTAATGTAATATGACACAATAAACCATGTGGAGAAGTTTGAGACCAACGAAGAGAGATTTCTTCCAAGAATCATCTAACTTAACCAAGTTCGTCCACTTTGGTCTTTCTTCATTTCGACTAGTTTCGAAGTGGACCGAAGCCAAATGTCTTGCAAAGATTAATGTAATATGACACAATAAACCATGTGGAGAAGTTTGAGACCAACGAAGAGAGATTTAGTCCAAGAATCATCCAACTTAACCAAGTTCGTCCATTTTGGTCTTCCTTTTTTTCGACTATTTTTGAAGTGGACCGAAGCCAAATGTCTTGCGAAGATTGATGTAATATGACACAATAAACCATGTGGAGAATTTTGAGACCAACGAAGAGAGATTTAGTCCAAGAATCATCCAACTTAACCAAGTTCGTCCATTTTGGTCTTTCTATCTTTCGACTGTTTTCGAAGTGGACCGAAGCCAAATGTCTTGCAAAGATTGATGTAATATGACACAATAAACCATGTGGAGAAGTTTGAGACCAACGAAGAGAGATTTCATCAAGAATCATCTAACTTAACCAAGTTTCTCCATTTTGGTCTTTCTTCATTTCGACTAGCTTCAAAGTGGACCGAAGCCAAATGTCTTGCAAAGATTGATGTAATATGACACAATAAACCATGTGGAGAAGTTTGAGACCAACGAAGAGAGATTTGGTCAAAGAATCATCCAACTTAACCAAGTTCGTCCTTTTTGGTCTTTCTTCGTTTCGACTAGTTTGGAAGTGGACCGAAGCCAAATGTCTTGCAAAGATTAATGTAATATGACACAATAAACCATGTGGAGAAGTTTGAGACCAACGAAGAGAGATTTGGCCAAGAATCATCCAACTTAACCAGGTTCGTCCACTTTGGTCTTTCTTTCTGTCGACTATTTTCGAAGTGGACCGAAGCCAAATGTCTTGCAAAGATTGATGTAATATGACACAATAAACCATGTGGAGAAGTTTGAGACCAACAAAGAGAGATTTCTTCCAAGAATCATCAAACTTAACTAAGTTCGTCCACTTTGGTCTTTCTTTCTTTCGACTATTTTCGAAGTTAACCGAAGCCAAATGTTTTGCAAAGATTGATGTAATATGACACAATAACCATGTGGAGAAGTTTGAGACCAACGAAGAGAGATTTAGTCCAAGAATCATCCAACTTAACCATGTTGGTCCATTTTGGTTTTTCTTTCTTTCGACTATTTTCGAAGTGGACCGAAGCCAAATGTCTTGCAAAGATTGATGTAATATGACACAATAAACCATGTGGAGAAGTTTGAGACCAACGAAGAGAGATTTGTTCCAAGAATCATCTAACTTAACCAAGTTCGTCCATTTTGGTCTTTCTTCATTTCGACTAGTTTTGCAATGGACCGAAGCCAAATGTCTTGCAAAGATTAATGTAATATGACACAATAAACCATGTGGAGAAGTTTGAGACCAACAAAGAAGATTTGGTCCAAGAATCATCCAACTTAACCATGTTCGTCCACTTTGGCCTTTCTTTCTTTCGACTATTTTTGAAGTGGCCCGAACCCAAATTTTTTGCAAAGATTGATGTAATATGACACAATAAACCATGTGGAGAAGTTTGAGACCAACGAGGAGAGATTTGGTCCAAGAATCATCCAACTTAACCAAGTTCGTCCACATTGGTCTTTCTTCGTTTCGACTAGTTTCGAAGTGGACCGAAGCCAAATGTCTTACAAAGATTGATGTAATATGACACAATAAACCATGTGGAGAAGTTTGAGACCAACGAAGAGAGATTTAGTCCAAGAATCATCTAACTTAACTAAGTTCGTCCACTTTGGTCTTTCTTTCTTTCGACTATTTTCGAAGTGGACCGAAGCCAAATGTTTTGCAAAGATTGATGTAATATGACACAATAACCATGTGGAGAAGTTTGAGACCAACGAAGAGAGATTTAGTCCAAGAATCATCTAACTTACCAAGTTCGTCCATTTTGGTTTTTCTTCATTTCGACTAGCTTCAAAGTGGACCGAAGCCAAATGTCTTGCAAAGATTGATGTAATATGACACAATAACCCATGTGGAGAAGTTTGAGACCAACGAAGAGAGATTTGGCAAAGAATCATCTAACTTAACCAGGTTCGTCAACTTTGGTCTTTCTTTCTTTCGACTATTTTCGAAGTGGACCGAAGCCAAATGTTTTGCAAAGATTGATGTAATATGACACAATAAACCATGTGGAGAAGTTTGAGACCAACGAAGAGAGATTTCGTCCAAGAATCATACAACTTAACCAGGTTCGTCCATTTTGGTCTTTCTTCGTTTCGACTAGTTTCGAAGTGGACCGAAGCCAAATGTCTTGCAAAGATTAATGTAATATGACACAATAAACCATGTGGAGAAGTTTGAGACCAACGAAGAGAGATTTCTTCCAAGAATCATCTAACTTAACCAAGTTCGTCCATTTTGGTCTTTCTTCGTTTCGACTAGTTTCGAAGTGGACCGAAGCCAAATGTCTTGCAAAGATTAATGTAATATGACACAATAAACCATGTGGAGAAGTTTGAGACCAACGAAGAGAGATTTAGTCCAAGAATCATCCAACTTAACCAAGTTCGTCCACTTTGGTCTTTCTTTCTTTCGACTAGCTTCAAAGTGGACTGAAGCCAAATGTCTTGCAAAGATTGATGTAATATGACACAATAAACCATGTGGAGAAGTTTGAGACCAACGAAGAGAGATTTAGTCCAAGAATCATCCAACTTAACCAAGTTCGTCCATTTTGGTCTTTCTTTTTTTCGACTAATTTCGAAGTGGACTGAAGCCAAATGTCTTGCAAAGATTGATGTAATATGACACAATAAACCATGTGGAGAAGTTTGAGACCAACGAAGAGAGATTTGGTCCAAGAATCATCCAACTTAACCAAGTTCGTCCACTTTGGTCTTTCTTTCTTTCGACTATTTTCGAAGTGGACCGAAGCCAAATGTCTTGCAAAGATTGATGTAATATGACACAATAAACCATGTGGAGAAGTTTGAGACTAACGAAGAGAGATTTGGTCCAAGAATCATCTAACTTAACCAAGTTCGTCCATTTTGGTCTTTCTTCGTTTCGACTAGCTTCAAAGTGAAACGAAGCCAAATGTCTTGCAAAGATTGATGTAATATGACACAATAAACCATGTGGAGAAGTTTGAGACCAACGAAGAGAGATTTGGCTAAGAATCATCCAACTTAACCAAGTTCGTCCATTTTGGTCTTTCTTTGTTTCGACAAGCTTCGAAGTGGACCGAAGCCAAATGTCTTGCAAAGATTGATGTAATATGACACAATAAACCATGTGGAGAAGTTTGAGACCAACGAAGAGAGATTTCTTCCAAGAATCATCTAACTTAACTAAGTTTGTCCTCTTTGGTATTTCTTTCTTTCGACTATTTTCGAAGTTGACCAAAGCCAAATGTTTTGAAAAGATTGATGTAATATGACACAATAAACCATGTGGAGAAGTTTGAGACCAACGAAGAGAGATTTCTTCCAAGAATCATCTAACTTAACAAAGTTCGTCCATTTTGGTCTTTCTTCGTTTCTACTAACGTCAAAGTGAACCGAAGCCAAATGTCTTGCAAAGATTGATGTAATATGACACAATAAACCATGTGGAGAAGTTTGAGACCAACAAAGAGAGATTTGGTCCAAGAATCACCAAACTTAACCAGGTCTATCCAATTTGGTCTTTCTTTCTTTCGACTATTTTCGAAGTGGACCGAAGCCAAATGTTTTGCAAAGATTAATGTAATATGACACAATAAACCATGTGGAGAAGTTTGAGACCAACGAAGAGAGATTTAGTCCAAGAATCATCCAACTTAACTAGGTTCGTCCATTTTGGTCTTTCTTCGTTTCGACTAGTTTCGAAGTGGACCGAAGCCAAATGTCTTGCAAAGATTAATGTAATATGACACAATAAACCATGTGGAGAAGTTTGAGACCAACGAAGAGAGATTTCGTCAGATAATCATCTAACTTAACCAAGTTCGTCCATTTTGGTCTTTCTTCGTTTCGACTAGTTTCAAAGTGGACCGAAGCCAAATGTCTTGCAAAGATTGATGTAATATGACACAATAAACCATGTGGAGAAGTTTGAGACCAACGAAGAGAGATTTCTTCCAAGAATCATCTAACTTAACTAAGTTTGTCCTCTTTGGTCTTTCTTTCTTTCGACTATTTTTGAAGTTGACCAAAGCCAAATGTTTTGCAAAGATTGATGTAATATGACACAATAACCATGTGGAGAAGTTTGAGACCAACGAAGAGAGATTTGGCCATGAATCATCCAACTTAACCAGGTTCGTCCACTTTGGTCTTTCTTTCTTTCGACTATTTTCGAAGTGGACCGAAGCCAAATGTCTTGCAAAGATTGATGTAATATGACACAATAAACCATGTGGAGAAGTTTGAGACCAACGAAGAGAGATTTGTTCCAAGAATCATCTAACTTAACCAAGTTCGTCCATTTTGGTCTTTCTTCATTTCGACTAGTTTTGCAATGGACCGAAGCCAAATGTCTTGCAAAGATTGATGTAATATGACACAATAAACCATGTGGAGAAGTTTGAGACCAACGAAGAGAGATTTGGTCCAAGAATCATCCAACTTAACCATGTTCGTCCACTTTGGTCTTTCTTTCTTTCGACTATTTTTGAAGTGGACCGAAGCCAAATGTTTTGCAAAGATTGATGTAATATGACACAATAAACCATGTGGAGAAGTTTGAGACCAACGAAGAGAGATTTGGTCCAAGAATCATCCAACTTAACCAAGTTCGTCCACATTGGTCTTTCTTCGTTTCGACTAGTTTCGAAGTGGACCGAAGCCAAATGTCTTGCAAAGATTGATGTAATATGACACAATAAACCATGTGGAGAAGTTTGAGACCAACGAAGAGAGATTTAGTCCAAGAATCATCCAACTTAACTAAGTTCGTCCACTTTGGTCTTTCTTTCTTTCGACTATTTTCGAAGTGGACCGAAGCCAAATGTTTTGCAAAGATTGATGTAATATGACACAATAACCCATGTGGAGAAGTTTGAGACCAACGAAGAGAGATTTAGTCCAAGAATCATCTAACTTAACCAAGTTCGTCCATTTTGGTTTTTCTTCATTTTGACTAGCTTCAAAGTGGACCGAAGCCAAATGTCTTGCAAAGATTGATGTAATATGACACAATAAACCATGTGGAGAAGTTTGAGACCAACGAAGAGAGATTTGGCAAAGAATCATCTAACTTAACCAGGTTCGTCAACTTTGGTCTTTCTTTCTTTCGACTATTTTCGAAGTGGACCGAAGCCAAATGTTTTGCAAAGATTGATGTAATATGACACAATAAACCATGTGGAGAAGTTTGAGACCAACGAAGAGAGATTTCGTCCAAGAATCATACAACTTAACCAGGTTCGTCCATTTTGGTCTTTCTTCGTTTCGACTAGTTTCGAAGTGGACCGAAGCCAAATGTCTTGCAAAGATTGATGTAATATGACACAATAAACCATGTGGAGAAGTTTGAGACCAACGAAGAGAGATTTCTTCCAAGAATCATCTAACTTAACCAAGTTCGTCCATTTTGGTCTTTCTTCGTTTCGACTAGTTTCGAAGTGGACCGAAGCCAAATGTCTTGCAAAGATTAATGTAATATGACACAATAAACCATGTGGAGAAATTTGAGACCAACGAAGAGAGATTTAGTCTAAGAATCATCCAACTTAACCAAGTTCGTCCACTTTGGTCTTTCTTTCTTTCGACTAGCTTCAAAGTGGACCGAAGCCAAATGTCTTGCAAAGATTGATGTAATATGACACAATAAACCATGTGGAGAAGTTTGAGACCAACGAAGAGAGATTTAGTCCAAGAATCATCCAACTTAACCAAGTTCGTCCATTTTGGTCTTTCTTTTTTTCGACTAATTTCGAAGTGGACCGAAGCCAAATGTCTTGCGAAGATTGATGTAATATGACACAATAAACCATGTGGAGAAGTTTGAGACCAACGAAGAGAGATTTGGTCCAAGAATCATCCAACTTAACCAAGTTCGTCCACTTTGGTCTTTCTTTCTTTCGACTATTTTCGAAGTGGACCGAAGCCAAATGTCTTGCAAAGATTGATGTAATATGACACAATAAACCATGTGGAGAAGTTTGAGACCAACGAAGAGAGATTTGGTCCAAGAATCATCTAACTTAACCAAGTTCGTCCATTTTGGTCTTTCTTCGTTTCGACTAGCTTCAAAGTGAAACGAAGCCAAATGTCTTGCAAAGATTGATGTAATATGACACAATAAACCATGTGGAGAAGTTTGAGACCAACGAAGAGAGATTTGGCTAAGAATCATCCAACTAAACCAAGTTCGTCCATTTTGGTCTTTCTTTGTTTCGACAAGCTTCGAAGTGGACCGAAGCCAAATGTCTTGCAAAGATTGATGTAATATGACACAATAAACCATGTGGAGAAGTTTGAGACCAACGAAGAGAGATTTCTTCCAAGAATCATCTAACTTAACTAAGTTTGTCCTCTTTGGTCTTTCTTTCTTTCGACTATTTTCGAAGTTGACCGAAGCCAAATGTTTTGCAAAGATTGATGTAATATGACACAATAAACCATGTGGAGAAGTTTGAGACCAACGAAGAGAGATTTCTTCCAAGAATCATCTAACTTAACAAAGTTCGTCCATTTTGGTCTTTCTTCGTTTCGACTAACGTCAAAGTGAACCGAAGCCAAATGTCTTGCAAAGATTGATGTAATATGACACAATAAACCATGTGGAGAAGTTTAAGACTAACAAAGAGAGATTTGGTCCAAGAATCACCAAACTTAACCAGGTCTATCCAATTTGGTCTTTCTTTCTTTCGACTATTTTCGAAGTAGACCGAAGCCAAATGTTTTGCAAAGATTAATGTAATATGACACAATAAACCATGTGGAGAAGTTTGAGACCAACGAAGAGAGATTTAGTCCAAGAATCATCCAACTTAACTAGGTTCGTCCATTTTGGTCTTTCTTCGTTTCGACTAGTTTCGAAGTGGACCGAAGCCAAATGTCTTGCAAAGATTAATGTAATATGACACAATAAACCATGTGGAGAAGTTTGAGACCAACGAAGAGAGATTTCGTCAGATAATCATCTAACTTAACAAAGTTCGTCCATTTTGGTCTTTCTTCGTTTCGACTAGTTTCAAAGTGGACCGAAGCCAAATGTCTTGCAAAGATTGATGTAATATGACACAATAAACCATGTGGAGAAGTTTGAGACCAACAAAGAGAGATTTCTTCCAAGAATCATCTAACTTAACTAAGTTTGTCCTCTTTGGTCTTTCTCTCTTTCGACTATTTTCGAAGTTGACCAAAGCCAAATGTTTTGAAAAGATTGATGTAATATGACACAATAACCATGTGGAGAAGTTTGAGACCAACGAAGAGAGATTTGGCCATGAATCATCCAACTTAACCAGGTTCGTCCACTTTGGTCTTTCTTTCTTTCGACTATTTTCGAAGTGGACTGAAGCCAAATGTCTTGCAAAGATTGATGTAATATGACACAATAAACCATGTGGAGAAGTTTGAGACCAACGAAGAGAGATTTCTTCCAAGAATCATCTAACTTAACTAAGTTCGTTCACTTTGGTCTTTCTTTCTTTCGACTATTTTCGAAGTTGACCGAAGCCAAATGTTTTGCAAAGATTGATGTAATATGACACAATAACCATGTGGAGAAGTTTGAGACCAACAAAGAGAGATTTGGTACAAGAATCATCCAACTTAACCAGGTTCGTCCATTTTGGTCTTTCTTCGTTTCGACTAGCTTCAAAGTTGACCGAAGCCAAATGTCTTGCAAAGATTGATGTAATATGACACAATAAACCATGTGGAGAAGTTTGAGACAAACGAAGAGAGATTTGGTCTAAGAATCATCCGACTTAACCAAGTTTGTCCATTTTGGTCTTTCTTCGTTTCGACTCTCTTCAAAGTTGACCAAAGCCAAATGTCTCACAAAGATTGATGTAATATGACACAATAAACCATGTGGAGAAGTTTGAGACCAACGAAGAGAGATTTGGTCCAAGAATCATCCAACTTAACCAAGTTCGTCCATTTTGGTCTTTCTTCGTTTCGACTAGCTTCGAAGTGAACCGAAGCCAAATGTCTTGCAAAGATTGATGTAATATGACACAATAAACCATGTGGAGAAGTTTGAGACCAACAAAGAGAGATTTGGTCCAAGAATCATCCAACTTAACCAGGTCTATCCAATTTGGTCTTTCTTTCTTTCGACTATTTTCGAAGTGGACCGAAGCCAAATGTTTTGCAAAGATTAATGTAATATGACACAATAAACCATGTGGAGAAGTTTGAGACCAACAAAGAGAGATTTAGTCCAAGAATCATCCAACTTAACTAGGTTCGTCCATTTTGGTCTTTCTTCATTTCGACTAGTTTCGAAGTGGACCGAAGCCAAATGTCTTGCAAAGATTGATGTAATATGACACAATAAACCATGTGGAGAAGTTTGAGACCAACGAAGAGAGATTTCTTCCAAGAATCATCTAACTTAACTAAGTTCGTCCACTTTGGTCTTTCTTTCTTTCGACTATTTTCGAAGTTGACCGAAGCCAAATGTTTTGCAAAGATTGATGTAATATGACACAATAAACCATGTGGAGAAGTTTGAGACCAACGAAGAGAGATTTCTTCCAAGAATCATCTAACTTAACAAAGTTCGTCCATTTTGGTCTTTCTTCGTTTCGACTAACGTCAAAGTGAACCGAAGCCAAATGTCTTGCAAAGATTGATTTAATATGACACAATAAACCATGTGGAGAAGTTTGAGACCAACAAAGAGAGATTTGGTCCAAGAATCACCAAACTTAACCAGGTCTATCCAATTTGGTCTTTCTTTCTTTCGACTATTTTCGAAGTAGACCGAAGCCAAATGTCTTGCAAAGATTAATGTAATATGACACAATAAACCATGTGGAGAAGTTTGAGACCAACGAAGAGAGATTTAGTCCAAGAATCATCCAACTTAACTAGGTTCGTCCATTTTGGTCTTTCTTCGTTTCGACTAGTTTCGAAGTGGACCGAAGCCAAATGTCTTGCAAAGATTGATGTAATATGACACAATAAACCATGTGGAGAAGTTTGAGACCAACGAAGAGAGATTTCTTCCAAGAATCATCCAACTTAACCAAGTTCGTCCATTTTGGTCTTTCTTTGTTTCGACTAGTTTCGAAGTGGACCGAAGCCAAATGTCTTGCAAAGATTAATGTAATATGACACAATAAACCATGTGGAGAAGTTTGAGACCAACGAAAGAGATTTCGTCAGATAATCATCTAACTTAACCAAGTTCGTCCATTTTGGTCTTTCTTCGTTTCGACTAGTTTCAAAGTGGACCGAAGCCAAATGTCTTGCAAAGATTGATGTAATATGACACAATAAACCATGTGGAGAAGTTTGAGACCAACGAAAAGAGATTTCGTCAGATAATCATCTAACTTAACCAAGTTCGTCCATTTTGGTCTTTCTTCGTTTCGACTAGTTTCAAAGTGGACCGAAGCCAAATGTCTTGCAAAGATTGATGTAATATGACACAATAAACCATGTGGAGAAGTTTGAGACCAACGAAGAGAGATTTGGTCCAAGAATCATCTAACTTAACCATGTTCGTCCACTTTGGTCTTTCTTTCTTTCGACTAGTTTCAAAGTGGACCGAAGCCAAATGTCTTGCAAAGATTGATGTAATATGACACAATAAACCATGTGGAGAAGTTTGAGACCAACGAAGAGAGATTTGGTCCAAGAATCATCCAACTTAACCAAGTTCGTCCATTTTGGTCTTTCTTCGTTTCGACTAGCTTCGAAGTGAACCGAAGCCAAATGTCTTGCAAAGATTGATGTAATATGACACAATAAACCATGTGGAGAAGTTTAAGACCAACAAAGAGAGATTTGGTCCAAGAATCATCCAACTTAACCAGGTCTATCCAATTTGGTCTTTCTTTCTTTCGACTATTTTCGAAGTGGACCGAAGCCAAATGTTTTGCAAAGATTAATGTAATATGACACAATAAACCATGTGGAGAAGTTTGAGACCAACAAAGAGAGATTTAGTCCAAGAATCATCCAACTTAACTAGGTTCGTCCATTTTGGTCTTTCTTCATTTCGACTAGTTTCGAAGTGGACCGAAGCCAAATGTCTTGCAAAGATTGATGTAATATGACACAATAAACCATGTGGAGAAGTTTGAGACCAACGAAGAGAGATTTCTTCCAAGAATCATCTAACTTAACTAAGTTCGTCCACTTTGGTCTTTCTTTCTTTCGACTATTTTCGAAGTTGACCAAAGCCAAATGTTTTGCAAAGATTGATGTAATATGACACAATAAACCATGTGGAGAAGTTTGAGACAAACGAAGAGAGATTTCTTCCAAGAATCATCTAACTTAACAAAGTTCGTCCATTTTGGTCTTTCTTCGTTTCGACTAACTTCAAAGTGAACCGAAGCCAAATGTCTTGCAAAGATTGATGTAATATGACACAATAAACCATGTGGAGAAGTTTGAGACCAACGAAGAGAGATTTCTTCCAAGAATCATCTAACTTAACTAAGTTCGTCCACTTTGGTCTTTCTTTCTTTCGACTATTTTCGAAGTGGACCGAAGCCAAATGTTTGCAAAGATTGATGTAATATGACACAATAAACCATGTGGAGAAGTTTGAGACCAACGAAGAGAGATTTAGTCCAAGAATCATCCAACTTAACTAGGTTCGTCCATTTTGGTCTTTCTTCGTTTCGACTAGTTTCGAAGTGGACCGAAGCCAAATGTCTTGCAAAGATTAATGTAATATGACACAATAAACCATGTGGAGAAGTTTGAGACCAACGAAGAGAGATTTCTTCCAAGAATCATCCAACTTAACCAAGTTCGTCCATTTTGGTCTTTCTTTGTTTCGACTAGTTTCGAAGTGGACCGAAGCCAAATGTCTTGCAAAGATTAATGTAATATGACACAATAAACCATGTGGAGAAGTTTGAGACCAACGAAAAGAGATTTCGTCAGATAATCATCTAACTTAACCAAGTTCGTCCATTTTGGTCTTTCTTCGTTTCGACTAGTTTCAAAGTGGACCGAAGCCAAATGTCTTGCAAAGATTGATGTAATATGACACAATAAACCATGTGGAGAAGTTTGAGACCAACGAAAAGAGATTTCGTCAGATAATCATCTAACTTAACCAAGTTCGTCCATTTTGGTCTTTCTTCGTTTCGACTAGTTTCAAAGTGGACCGAAGCCAAATGTCTTGCAAAGATTGATGTAATATGACACAATAAACCATGTGGAGAAGTTTGAGACCAACGAAGAGAGATTTGGTCCAAGAATCATCTAACTTAACCATGTTCGTCCACTTTGGTCTTTCTTTCTTCGACTAGTTTCAAAGTGGACCGAAGCCAAATGTCTTGCAAAGATTGATGTAATATGACACAATAAACCATGTGGAGAAGTTTGAGACCAACGAAGAGAGATTTGGCCATGAATCATCCAACTTAACCATGTTCGTCCACTTTGGTCTTTCTTTCTTTCGACTATTTTCGAAGTGGACCGAAGCCAAATGTCTTGCAAAGATTGATGTAATATGACACAATAAACCATGTGGAGAAGTTTGAGACCAACGAAGAGAGATTTAGTCCAAGAATCATCCGATTTAACTAAGTTCGTCCACTTTGGTCTTTCTTTCTTTCGACTATTTTCGAAGTGGACCGAAGCCAAATGTCTTGCAAAGATTGATGTAATATGACACAATAAACCATGTGGAGAAGTTTGAGACCAACGAAGAGAGATTTTGCTAAGAATCATCCAACTTAACCAAGTTCGTCCATTTTGGTCTTTTTCGTTTCGACTAGTTTCAAAGTGGACCGAAGCCAAATGTCTTGCAAAGATTGATGTAATATGACACAATAAACCATGTGGAGAAGTTTGAGACCAACGAAAAGAGATTTCGTCAGATAATCATCTAACTTAACCAAGTTCGTCCATTTTGGTCTTTCTTCGTTTCGACTAGTTTCAAAGTGGACCGAAGCCAAATGTCTTGCAAAGATTGATGTAATATGACACAATAAACCATGTGGAGAAGTTTGAGACCAACGAAAAGAGATTTCGTCAGATAATCATCTAACTTAACCAAGTTCGTCCATTTTGGTCTTTCTTCGTTTCGACTAGTTTCAAAGTGGACCGAAGCCAAATGTCTTGCAAAGATTGATGTAATATGACACAATAAACCATGTGGAGAAGTTTGAGACCAACGAAGAGAGATTTGGTCCAAGAATCATCTAACTTAACCAAGTTCGTCCACTTTGGTCTTTCTTTCTTCGACTAGTTTCAAAGTGGACCGAAGCCAAATGTCTTGCAAAGATTGATGTAATATGACACAATAAACCATGTGGAGAAGTTTGAGACCAACGAAGAGAGATTTGGCCAAGAATCATCCAACTTAACCATGTTCGTCCACTTTGGTCTTTCTTTCTTTCGACTATTTTCGAAGTGGACCGAAGCCAAATGTCTTGCAAAGATTGATGTAATATGACACAATAAACCATGTGGAGAAGTTTGAGACCAACGAAGAGAGATTTAGTCCAAGAATCATCCAACTTAACTAAGTTCGTCCACTTTGGTCTTTCTTTCTTTCGACTATTTTCGAAGTGGACCGAAGCCAAATGTCTTGCAAAGATTGATGTAATATGACACAATAAACCATGTGGAGAAGTTTGAGACCAACGAAGAGAGATTTTGCTAAGAATCATCCAACTTAACCAAGTTCGTCCATTTTGGTCTTTTTCGTTTCGACTAGTTTCAAAGTGGACCGAAGCCAAATGTCTTGCAAAGATTGATGTAATATGACACAATAAACCATGTGGAGAAGTTTGAGACCAACGAAGAGAGATTTCGTCAGATAATCATCTAACTTAACCAAGTTCGTCCATTTTGGTCTTTCTTCGTTTCGACTAGTTTCAAAGTGGACCGAAGCCAAATGTCTTGCAAAGATTGATGTAATATGACACAATAAACCATGTGGAGAAGTTTGAGACCAACGAAAAGAGATTTCGTCAGATAATCATCTAACTTAACCAAGTTCGTCCATTTTGGTCTTTCTTCGTTTCGACTAGTTTCAAAGTGGACCGAAGCCAAATGTCTTGCAAAGATTGATGTAATATGACACAATAAACCATGTGGAGAAGTTTGAGACCAACGAAGAGAGATTTGGTCCAAGAATCATCTAACTTAACCAAGTTCGTCCACTTTGGTCTTTCTTTCTTCTGACTAGTTTCAAAGTGGACCGAAGCCAAATGTCTTGCAAAGATTGATGTAATATGACACAATAAACCATGTGGAGAAGTTTGAGACCAACGAAGAGAGATTTGGCCAAGAATCATCCAACTTAACCAAGTTCGTCCACTTTGGTCTTTCTTTCTTTCGACTATTTTCGAAGTGGACCGAAGCCAAATGTCTTGCAAAGATTGATGTAATATGACACAATAAACCATGTGGAGAAGTTTGAGACCAACGAAGAGAGATTTGGCCAAGAATCATCCAACTTAACCAAGTTCGTCCACTTTGGTCTTTCTTTCTTTCGACTATTTTCGAAGTGGACCGAAGCCAAATGTCTTGCAAAGATTGATGTAATATGACACAATAAACCATGTGGAGAAGTTTGAGACCAACGAAGAGAGATTTAGTCCAAGAATCATCCAACTTAACTAAGTTCGTCCACTTTGGTCTTTCTTTCTTTCGACTATTTTCGAAGTGGACCGAAGCCAAATGTCTTGCAAAGATTGATGTAATATGACACAATAAACCATGTGGAGAAGTTTGAGACCAACGAAGAGAGATTTTGCTAAGAATCATCCAACTTAACCAAGTTCGTCCATTTTGGTCTTTTTTGTTTCGACTAGTTTCAAAGTGGACCGAAGCCAAATGTCTTGCAAAGATTGATGTAATATGACACAATAAACCATGTGGAGAAGTTTGAGACCAACGAAAAGAGATTTCGTCAGAGAATCATCTAACTTAACCAAGTTCGTCCATTTTGGTCTTTCTTCGTTTCGACTAGTTTCAAAGTGGACCGAAGCCAAATGTCTTGCAAAGATTGATGTAATATGACACAATAAACCATGTGGAGAAGTTTGAGACCAACGAAGAGAGATTTCGTCAGATAATCATCTAACTTAACCAAGTTCGTCCATTTTGGTCTTTCTTCGTTTCGACTAGTTTCAAAGTGGACCGAAGCCAAATGTCTTGCAAAGATTGATGTAATATGACACAATAAACCATGTGGAGAAGTTTGAGACCAACGAAGAGAGATTTGGTCCAAGAATCATCTAACTTAACCAAGTTCGTCCACTTTGGTCTTTCTTTCTTCGACTAGTTTCAAAGTGGACCGAAGCCAAATGTCTTGCAAAGATTGATGTAATATGACACAATAAACCATGTGGAGAAGTTTGAGACCAACGAAGAGAGATTTGGCCAAGAATCATCCAACTTAACCATGTTCGTCCACTTTGGTCTTTCTTTCTTTCGACTATTTTCGAAGTGGACCGAAGCCAAATGTCTTGCAAAGATTGATGTAATATGACACAATAAACCATGTGGAGAAGTTTGAGACCAACGAAGAGAGATTTAGTCCAAGAATCATCCGACTTAACTAAGTTCGTCCACTTTGGTCTTTCTTTCTTTCGACTATTTTCGAAGTGGACCGAAGCCAAATGTCTTGCAAAGATTGATGTAATATGACACAATAAACCATGTGGAGAAGTTTGAGACCAACGAAGAGAGATTTTGCTAAGAATCATCCAACTTAACCAAGTTCGTCCATTTTGGTCTTTTTCGTTTCGACTAGTTTCAAAGTGGACCGAAGCCAAATGTCTTGCAAAGATTGATGTAATATGACACAATAAACCATGTGGAGAAGTTTGAGACCAACGAAAAGAGATTTCGTCAGATAATCATCTAACTTAACCAAGTTCGTCCATTTTGGTCTTTCTTCGTTTCGACTAGTTTCAAAGTGGACCGAAGCCAAATGTCTTGCAAAGATTGATGTAATATGACACAATAAACCATGTGGAGAAGTTTGAGACCAACGAAGAGAGATTTGGTCCAAGAATCATCCAACTTAACCAAGTTCGTCCATTTTGGTCTTTCTTTCTTTCGACTAGTTTCAAAGTGGACCGAAGCCAAATGTCTTGCAAAGATTGATGTAATATGACACAATAAACCATGTGGAGAAGTTTGAGACCAACGAAGAGAGATTTCGTCAGAGAATCATCTAACTTAACCAAGTTCGTCCATTTTGGTCTTTCTTCGTTTCGACTAGTTTCAAAGTGGACCGAAGCCAAATGTCTTGCAAAGATTGATGTAATATGACACAATAAACCATGTGGAGAAGTTTGAGACCAACGAAGAGAGATTTGGTCCAAGAATCATCTAACTTAACCAAGTTCGTCCACTTTGGTCTTTCTTTCTTTCGACTAGTTTCAAAGTGGACCGAAGCCAAATGTCTTGCAAAGATTGATGTAATATGACACAATAAACCATGTGGAGAAGTTTGAGACCAACGAAGAGAGATTTGGCCAAGAATCATCCAACTTAACCAAGTTCGTCCACTTTGGTCTTTCTTTCTTTCGACTATTTTCGAAGTGGACCGAAGCCAAATGTCTTGCAAAGATTGATGTAATATGACACAATAAACCATGTGGAGAAGTTTGAGACCAACGAAGAGAGATTTTGCTAAGAATCATCCAACTTAACCAAGTTCGTCCATTTTGGTCTTTTTCGTTTCGACTAGTTTCAAAGTGGACCGAAGCCAAATGTCTTGCAAAGATTGATGTAATATGACACAATAAACCATGTGGAGAAGTTTGAGACCAACGAAAGAGATTTCGTCAAGAATCATCTAACTTAACCAAGTTCGTCCATTTTGGTCTTTCTTCGTTTCGACTAGTTTCAAAGTGGACCGAAGCCAAATGTCTTGCAAAGATTGATGTAATATGACACAATAAACCATGTGGAGAAGTTTGAGACCAACGAAAAGAGATTTCGTCAGAGAATCATCTAACTTAACCAAGTTCGTCCATTTTGGTCTTTCTTCGTTTCGACTAGTTTCAAAGTGGACCGAAGCCAAATGTCTTGCAAAGATTGATGTAATATGACACAATAAACCATGTGGAGAAGTTTGAGACCAACGAAGAGAGATTTGGTCCAAGAATCATCTAACTTAACCAAGTTCGTCCACTTTGGTCTTTCTTTCTTCGACTAGTTTCAAAGTGGACCGAAGCCAAATGTCTTGCAAAGATTGATGTAATATGACACAATAAACCATGTGGAGAAGTTTGAGACCAACGAAGAGAGATTTGGCCAAGAATCATCCAACTTAACCAAGTTCGTCCACTTTGGTCTTTCTTTCTTTCGACTATTTTCGAAGTGGACCGAAGCCAAATGTCTTGCAAAGATTGATGTAATATGACACAATAAACCATGTGGAGAAGTTTGAGACCAACGAAGAGAGATTTGGCCAAGAATCATCCAACTTAACCAAGTTCGTCCACTTTGGTCTTTCTTTCTTTCGACTATTTTCGAAGTGGACCGAAGCCAAATGTCTTGCAAAGATTGATGTAATATGACACAATAAACCATGTGGAGAAGTTTGAGACCAACGAAGAGAGATTTAGTCCAAGAATCATCCAACTTAACTAAGTTCGTCCACTTTGGTCTTTCTTTCTTTCGACTATTTTCGAAGTGGACCGAAGCCAAATGTCTTGCAAAGATTGATGTAATATGACACAATAAACCATGTGGAGAAGTTTGAGACCAACGAAGAGAGATTTTGCTAAGAATCATCCAACTTAACCAAGTTCGTCCATTTTGGTCTTTTTTGTTTCGACTAGTTTCAAAGTGGACCGAAGCCAAATGTCTTGCAAAGATTGATGTAATATGACACAATAAACCATGTGGAGAAGTTTGAGACCAACGAAAAGAGATTTCGTCAGAATCATCTAACTTAACCAAGTTCGTCCATTTTGGTCTTTCTTCGTTTCGACTAGTTTCAAAGTGGACCGAAGCCAAATGTCTTGCAAAGATTGATGTAATATGACACAATAAACCATGTGGAGAAGTTTGAGACCAACGAAGAGAGATTTCGTCAAGAATCATCTAACTTAACCAAGTTCGTCCATTTTGGTCTTTCTTCGTTTCGACTAGTTTCAAAGTGGACCGAAGCCAAATGTCTTGCAAAGATTGATGTAATATGACACAATAAACCATGTGGAGAAGTTTGAGACCAACGAAGAGAGATTTGGTCCAAGAATCATCTAACTTAACCAAGTTCGTCCACTTTGGTCTTTCTTTCTTCGACTAGTTTCAAAGTGGACCGAAGCCAAATGTCTTGCAAAGATTGATGTAATATGACACAATAAACCATGTGGAGAAGTTTGAGACCAACGAAGAGAGATTTGGCCAAGAATCATCCAACTTAACCAAGTTCGTCCACTTTGGTCTTTCTTTCTTTCGACTATTTTCGAAGTGGACCGAAGCCAAATGTCTTGCAAAGATTGATGTAATATGACACAATAAACCATGTGGAGAAGTTTGAGACCAACGAAGAGAGATTTAGTCCAAGAATCATCCAACTTAACCAAGTTCGTCCACTTTGGTCTTTCTTTCTTTCGACTATTTTCGAAGTGGACCGAAGCCAAATGTCTTGCAAAGATTGATGTAATATGACACAATAAACCATGTGGAGAAGTTTGAGACCAACGAAGAGAGATTTTGCTAAGAATCATCCAACTTAACCAAGTTCGTCCATTTTGGTCTTTTTCGTTTCGACTAGTTTCAAAGTGGACCGAAGCCAAATGTCTTGCAAAGATTGATGTAATATGACACAATAAACCATGTGGAGAAGTTTGAGACCAACGAAAAGAGATTTCGTCAAGAATCATCTAACTTAACCAAGTTCGTCCATTTTGGTCTTTCTTCGTTTCGACTAGTTTCAAAGTGGACCGAAGCCAAATGTCTTGCAAAGATTGATGTAATATGACACAATAAACCATGTGGAGAAGTTTGAGACCAACGAAGAGAGATTTGGTCCAAGAATCATCTAACTTAACCAAGTTCGTCCATTTTGGTCTTTCTTTCTTTCGACTAGTTTCAAAGTGGACCGAAGCCAAATGTCTTGCAAAGATTGATGTAATATGACACAATAAACCATGTGGAGAAGTTTGAGACCAACGAAGAGAGATTTCGTCAAAGAATCATCTAACTTAACCAAGTTCGTCCATTTTGGTCTTTCTTCTTTCGACTAGCTTCAAAGTGGACCGAAGCCAAATGTCTTGCAAAGATTGATGTAATATGACACAATAAACCATGTGGAGAAGTTTGAGACCAACGAAGAGAGATTTGGTCCAAGAATCATCCAACTTAACCAGGTTCGTCCATTTTGGTCTTTCTTCGTTTCGACTAGTTTCGAAGTGGACCGAAGCCAAATGTCTTGCAAAGATTGATGTAATATGACACAATAAACCATGTGGAGAAGTTTGAGACCAACGAAGAGAGATTTGGCCAAGAATCATCCAACTTAACCAGGTTCGTCCACTTTGGTCTTTCTTTCTTTCGACTATCTTCGAAGTGGACCGAAGCCAAATGTCTTGCAAAGATTGATGTAATATGACACAATAAACCATGTGGAGAAGTTTGAGACCAACGAAGAGAGATTTAGTCCAAGAATCATCCAACTTAACTAAGTTCGTCCACTTTGGTCTTTCTTTCTTTCGACTATTTTCGAAGTGGACCGAAGCCAAATGTCTTGCAAAGATTGATGTAATATGACACAATAAACCATGTGGAGAAGTTTGAGACCAACGAAGAGAGATTTGGCCAAGAATCATCCAACTTAACCAAGTTCGTCCATTTTGGTCTTTCTTCGTTTCGACTAGCTTCAAAGTGGACCGAAGCCAAATGTCTTGCAAAGATTGATGTAATATGACACAATAAACCATGTGGAGAAGTTTGAGACCAACGAAGAGAGATTTGGTCCAAGAATCATCCAACTTAACCAGGTTCGTCCATTTTGGTCTTTCTTCGTTTCGACTAGTTTCGAAGTGGACCGAAGCCAAATGTCTTGCAAAGATTGATGTAATATGACACAATAAACCATGTGGAGAAGTTTGAGACCAACGAAGAGAGATTTCGTCAAGAATCATCTAACTTAACCAAGTTCGTCCATTTTGGTCTTTCTTCGTTTCGACTAGTTTCAAAGTGGACCGAAGCCAAATGTCTTGCAAAGATTGATGTAATATGACACAATAAACCATGTGGAGAAGTTTGAGACCAACGAAGAGAGATTTGGTCAAGAATCATCCAACTTAACCAAGTTCGTCCATTTTGGTCTTTCTTCGTTTCGACTAGTTTCAAAGTGGACCGAAGCCAAATGTCTTGCAAAGATTGATGTAATATGACACAATAAACCATGTGGAGAAGTTTGAGACCAACGAAGAGAGATTTGGTCCAAGAATCATCCAACTTAACCAAGTTCGTCCACTTTGGTCTTTCTTTCTTTCGACTATCTTCGAAGTGGACCGAAGCCAAATGTCTTGCAAAGATTGATGTAATATGACACAATAAACCATGTGGAGAAGTTTGAGACCAACGAAGAGAGATTTAGTCCAAGAATCATCCAACTTAACCAAGTTCGTCCACTTTGGTCTTTCTTTCTTTCGACTATTTTCGAAGTGGACCGAAGCCAAATGTCTTGCAAAGATTGATGTAATATGACACAATAAACCATGTGGAGAAGTTTGAGACCAACGAAGAGAGATTTGGCTAAGAATCATCCAACTTAACCAAGTTCGTCCATTTTGGTCTTTCTTCGTTTCGACTAGCTTCAAAGTGGACCGAAGCCAAATGTCTTGCAAAGATTGATGTAATATGACACAATAAACCATGTGGAGAAGTTTGAGACCAACGAAGAGAGATTTCGTCAGAGAATCATCTAACTTAACCAAGTTCGTCCATTTTGGTCTTTCTTCGTTTCGACTAGTTTCAAAGTGGACCGAAGCCAAATGTCTTGCAAAGATTGATGTAATATGACACAATAAACCATGTGGAGAAGTTTGAGACCAACGAAGAGAGATTTGGTCCAAGAATCATCTAACTTAACCAAGTTCGTCCACTTTGGTCTTTCTTTCTTTCGACTAGTTTCAAAGTGGACCGAAGCCAAATGTCTTGCAAAGATTGATGTAATATGACACAATAAACCATGTGGAGAAGTTTGAGACCAACGAAGAGAGATTTGGCCAAGAATCATCCAACTTAACCAAGTTCGTCCACTTTGGTCTTTCTTTCTTTCGACTATTTTCGAAGTGGACCGAAGCCAAATGTCTTGCAAAGATTGATGTAATATGACACAATAAACCATGTGGAGAAGTTTGAGACCAACGAAGAGAGATTTAGTCCAAGAATCATCCAACTTAACCAAGTTCGTCCACTTTGGTCTTTCTTTCTTTCGACTATTTTCGAAGTGGACCGAAGCCAAATGTCTTGCAAAGATTGATGTAATATGACACAATAAACCATGTGGAGAAGTTTGAGACCAACGAAGAGAGATTTTGCTAAGAATCATCCAACTTAACCAAGTTCGTCCATTTTGGTCTTTTTTCGTTTCGACTAGTTTCAAAGTGGACCGAAGCCAAATGTCTTGCAAAGATTGATGTAATATGACACAATAAACCATGTGGAGAAGTTTGAGACCAACGAAGAGAGATTTCGTCAAGAATCATCTAACTTAACCAAGTTCGTCCATTTTGGTCTTTCTTCGTTTCGACTAGTTTCAAAGTGGACCGAAGCCAAATGTCTTGCAAAGATTGATGTAATATGACACAATAAACCATGTGGAGAAGTTTGAGACCAACGAAGAGAGATTTGGTCCAAGAATCATCCAACTTAACCAAGTTCGTCCATTTTGGTCTTTCTTTCTTTCGACTAGTTTCAAAGTGGACCGAAGCCAAATGTCTTGCAAAGATTGATGTAATATGACACAATAAACCATGTGGAGAAGTTTGAGACCAACGAAGAGAGATTTCGTCAAAGAATCATCTAACTTAACCAAGTTCGTCCATTTTGGTCTTTCTTCGTTTCGACTAGCTTCAAAGTGGACCGAAGCCAAATGTCTTGCAAAGATTGATGTAATATGACACAATAAACCATGTGGAGAAGTTTGAGACCAACGAAGAGAGATTTGGTCCAAGAATCATCCAACTTAACCAAGTTCGTCCATTTTGGTCTTTCTTCGTTTCGACTAGTTTCAAAGTGGACCGAAGCCAAATGTCTTGCAAAGATTGATGTAATATGACACAATAAACCATGTGGAGAAGTTTGAGACCAACGAAGAGAGATTTGGCCAAGAATCATCCAACTTAACCAAGTTCGTCCACTTTGGTCTTTCTTTCTTTCGACTATCTTCGAAGTGGACCGAAGCCAAATGTCTTGCAAAGATTGATGTAATATGACACAATAAACCATGTGGAGAAGTTTGAGACCAACGAAGAGAGATTTAGTCCAAGAATCATCCAACTTAACCAAGTTCGTCCACTTTGGTCTTTCTTTCTTTCGACTATTTTCGAAGTGGACCGAAGCCAAATGTCTTGCAAAGATTGATGTAATATGACACAATAAACCATGTGGAGAAGTTTGAGACCAACGAAGAGAGATTTCGTCAAAGAATCATCTAACTTAACCAAGTTCGTCCATTTTGGTCTTTCTTCGTTTCGACTAGCTTCAAAGTGGACCGAAGCCAAATGTCTTGCAAAGATTGATGTAATATGACACAATAAACCATGTGGAGAAGTTTGAGACCAACGAAGAGAGATTTCGTCAGAGAATCATCCAACTTAACCAAGTTCGTCCATTTTGGTCTTTCTTCGTTTCGACTAGTTTCAAAGTGGACCGAAGCCAAATGTCTTGCAAAGATTGATGTAATATGACACAATAAACCATGTGGAGAAGTTTGAGACCAACGAAGAGAGATTTGGTCCAAGAATCATCCAACTTAACCAAGTTCGTCCATTTTGGTCTTTCTTTCTTTCGACTAGTTTCAAAGTGGACCGAAGCCAAATGTCTTGCAAAGATTGATGTAATATGACACAATAAACCATGTGGAGAAGTTTGAGACCAACGAAGAGAGATTTGGCCAAGAATCATCCAACTTAACCAGGTTCGTCCACTTTGGTCTTTCTTTCTTTCGACTATCTTCGAAGTGGACCGAAGCCAAATGTCTTGCAAAGATTGATGTAATATGACACAATAAACCATGTGGAGAAGTTTGAGACCAACGAAGAGAGATTTAGTCCAAGAATCATCCAACTTAACTAAGTTCGTCCACTTTGGTCTTTCTTTCTTTCGACTATTTTCGAAGTGGACCGAAGCCAAATGTCTTGCAAAGATTGATGTAATATGACACAATAAACCATGTGGAGAAGTTTGAGACCAACGAAGAGAGATTTGGCCAAGAATCATCCAACTTAACCAAGTTCGTCCATTTTGGTCTTTCTTCGTTTCGACTAGCTTCAAAGTGGACCGAAGCCAAATGTCTTGCAAAGATTGATGTAATATGACACAATAAACCATGTGGAGAAGTTTGAGACCAACGAAGAGAGATTTGGTCCAAGAATCATCCAACTTAACCAAGTTCGTCCATTTTGGTCTTTCTTCGTTTCGACTAGTTTCGAAGTGGACCGAAGCCAAATGTCTTGCAAAGATTGATGTAATATGACACAATAAACCATGTGGAGAAGTTTGAGACCAACGAAGAGAGATTTGGCCAAGAATCATCCAACTTAACCAAGTTCGTCCATTTTGGTCTTTCTTCGTTTCGACTAGCTTCAAAGTGGACCGAAGCCAAATGTCTTGCAAAGATTGATGTAATATGACACAATAAACCATGTGGAGAAGTTTGAGACCAACGAAGAGAGATTTGGCCAAGAATCATCCAACTTAACAAGGTTCGTCCACTTTGGTCTTTCTTTCTTTCGACTATCTTCGAAGTGGACCGAAGCCAAATGTCTTGCAAAGATTGATGTAATATGACACAATAAACCATGTGGAGAAGTTTGAGACCAACGAAGAGAGATTTGGTCCAAGAATCATCTAACTTAACCAAGTTCGTCCATTTTGGTCTTTCTTCGTTTCGACTAGCTTCAAAGTGGACCGAAGCCAAATGTCTTGCAAAGATTGATGTAATATGACACAATAAACCATGTGGAGAAGTTTGAGACCAACGAAGAGAGATTTGGTCAAGAATCATCCAACTTAACCAAGTTCGTCCATTTTGGTCTTTCTTCGTTTCGACTAGTTTCAAAGTGGACCGAAGCCAAATGTCTTGCAAAGATTGATGTAATATGACACAATAAACCATGTGGAGAAGTTTGAGACCAACGAAGAGAGATTTGGTCCAAGAATCATCCAACTTAACCAAGTTCGTCCACTTTGGTCTTTCTTTCTTTCGACTAGTTTCAAAGTGGACCGAAGCCAAATGTCTTGCAAAGATTGATGTAATATGACACAATAAACCATGTGGAGAAGTTTGAGACCAACGAAGAGAGATTTGGCCAAGAATCATCCAACTTAACCAGGTTCGTCCACTTTGGTCTTTCTTTCTTTCGACTATCTTCGAAGTGGACCGAAGCCAAATGTCTTGCAAAGATTGATGTAATATGACACAATAAACCATGTGGAGAAGTTTGAGACCAACGAAGAGAGATTTGTCCAAGAATCATCCAACTTAACCAAGTTCGTCCATTTTGGTCTTTCTTCGTTTCGACTAGCTTCAAAGTGGACCGAAGCCAAATGTCTTGCAAAGATTGATGTAATATGACACAATAAACCATGTGGAGAAGTTTGAGACCAACGAAGAGAGATTTGGCCAAGAATCATCCAACTTAACCAAGTTCGTCCATTTTGGTCTTTCTTCGTTTCGACTAGCTTCAAAGTGGACCGAAGCCAAATGTCTTGCAAAGATTGATGTAATATGACACAATAAACCATGTGGAGAAGTTTGAGACCAACGAAGAGAGATTTGGTCCAAGAATCATCCAACTTAACCAAGTTCGTCCATTTTGGTCTTTCTTCGTTTCGACTAGCTTCAAAGTGGACCGAAGCCAAATGTCTTGCAAAGATTGATGTAATATGACACAATAAACCATGTGGAGAAGTTTGAGACCAACGAAGAGAGATTTAGTCCAAGAATCATCCAACTTAACCAAGTTCGTCCACTTTGGTCTTTCTTTCTTTCGACTATTTTCGAAGTGGACCGAAGCCAAATGTCTTGCAAAGATTGATGTAATATGACACAATAAACCATGTGGAGAAGTTTGAGACCAACGAAGAGAGATTTGGCCAAGAATCATCCAACTTAACCAAGTTCGTCCATTTTGGTCTTTCTTCGTTTCGACTAGCTTCAAAGTGGACCGAAGCCAAATGTCTTGCAAAGATTGATGTAATATGACACAATAAACCATGTGGAGAAGTTTGAGACCAACGAAGAGAGATTTGGCCAAGAATCATCCAACTTAACCAAGTTCGTCCATTTTGGTCTTTCTTCGTTTCGACTAGCTTCAAAGTGGACCGAAGCCAAATGTCTTGCAAAGATTGATGTAATATGACACAATAAACCATGTGGAGAAGTTTGAGACCAACGAAGAGAGATTTGGCCAAGAATCATCCAACTTAACCAAGTTCGTCCATTTTGGTCTTTCTTCGTTTCGACTAGCTTCAAAGTGGACCGAAGCCAAATGTCTTGCAAAGATTGATGTAATATGACACAATAAACCATGTGGAGAAGTTTGAGACCAACGAAGAGAGATTTGGCCAAGAATCATCCAACTTAACCAAGTTCGTCCATTTTGGTCTTTCTTCGTTTCGACTAGCTTCGAAGTGGACCGAAGCCAAATGTCTTGCAAAGATTGATGTAATATGACACAATAAACCATGTGGAGAAGTTTGAGACCAACGAAGAGAGATTTGGTCCAAGAATCATCCAACTTAACCAGGTTCGTCCATTTTGGTCTTTCTTCGTTTCGACTAGTTTCGAAGTGGACCGAAGCCAAATGTCTTGCAAAGATTGATGTAATATGACACAATAAACCATGTGGAGAAGTTTGAGACCAACGAAGAGAGATTTGGTCCAAGAATCATCTAACTTAACCAAGTTCGTCCATTTTGGTCTTTCTTCGTTTCGACTAGCTTCAAAGTGGACCGAAGCCAAATGTCTTGCAAAGATTGATGTAATATGACACAATAAACCATGTGGAGAAGTTTGAGACCAACGAAGAGAGATTTGGTCAAGAATCATCCAACTTAACCAAGTTCGTCCATTTTGGTCTTTCTTCGTTTCGACTAGTTTCAAAGTGGACCGAAGCCAAATGTCTTGCAAAGATTGATGTAATATGACACAATAAACCATGTGGAGAAGTTTGAGACCAACGAAGAGAGATTTGGTCCAAGAATCATCCAACTTAACCAAGTTCGTCCACTTTGGTCTTTCTTTCTTTCGACTAGTTTCAAAGTGGACCGAAGCCAAATGTCTTGCAAAGATTGATGTAATATGACACAATAAACCATGTGGAGAAGTTTGAGACCAACGAAGAGAGATTTGGCCAAGAATCATCCAACTTAACCAGGTTCGTCCACTTTGGTCTTTCTTTCTTTCGACTATCTTCGAAGTGGACCGAAGCCAAATGTCTTGCAAAGATTGATGTAATATGACACAATAAACCATGTGGAGAAGTTTGAGACCAACGAAGAGAGATTTGGTCCAAGAATCATCCAACTTAACCAAGTTCGTCCATTTTGGTCTTTCTTCGTTTCGACTAGCTTCAAAGTGGACCGAAGCCAAATGTCTTGCAAAGATTGATGTAATATGACACAATAAACCATGTGGAGAAGTTTGAGACCAACGAAGAGAGATTTGGCCAAGAATCATCCAACTTAACCAAGTTCGTCCATTTTGGTCTTTCTTCGTTTCGACTAGCTTCAAAGTGGACCGAAGCCAAATGTCTTGCAAAGATTGATGTAATATGACACAATAAACCATGTGGAGAAGTTTGAGACCAACGAAGAGAGATTTGGTCCAAGAATCATCCAACTTAACCAAGTTCGTCCATTTTGGTCTTTCTTCGTTTCGACTAGCTTCAAAGTGGACCGAAGCCAAATGTCTTGCAAAGATTGATGTAATATGACACAATAAACCATGTGGAGAAGTTTGAGACCAACGAAGAGAGATTTGGTCCAAGAATCATCCAACTTAACCAAGTTCGTCCACTTTGGTCTTTCTTTCTTTCGACTATTTTCGAAGTGGACCGAAGCCAAATGTCTTGCAAAGATTGATGTAATATGACACAATAAACCATGTGGAGAAGTTTGAGACCAACGAAGAGAGATTTGGCCAAGAATCATCCAACTTAACCAAGTTCGTCCATTTTGGTCTTTCTTCGTTTCGACTAGCTTCAAAGTGGACCGAAGCCAAATGTCTTGCAAAGATTGATGTAATATGACACAATAAACCATGTGGAGAAGTTTGAGACCAACGAAGAGAGATTTGGCCAAGAATCATCCAACTTAACCAAGTTCGTCCATTTTGGTCTTTCTTCGTTTCGACTAGCTTCAAAGTGGACCGAAGCCAAATGTCTTGCAAAGATTGATGTAATATGACACAATAAACCATGTGGAGAAGTTTGAGACCAACGAAGAGAGATTTGGTCAAGAATCATCCAACTTAACCAAGTTCGTCCATTTTGGTCTTTCTTCGTTTCGACTAGCTTCAAAGTGGACCGAAGCCAAATGTCTTGCAAAGATTGATGTAATATGACACAATAAACCATGTGGAGAAGTTTGAGACCAACGAAGAGAGATTTGGTCCAAGAATCATCCAACTTAACCAAGTTCGTCCATTTTGGTCTTTCTTCGTTTCGACTAGTTTCGAAGTGGACCGAAGCCAAATGTCTTGCAAAGATTGATGTAATATGACACAATAAACCATGTGGAGAAGTTTGAGACCAACGAAGAGAGATTTGTCCAAGAATCATCCAACTTAACCAAGTTCGTCCATTTTGGTCTTTCTTCGTTTCGACTAGCTTCAAAGTGGACCGAAGCCAAATGTCTTGCAAAGATTGATGTAATATGACACAATAAACCATGTGGAGAAGTTTGAGACCAACGAAGAGAGATTTGGTCCAAGAATCATCCAACTTAACCAAGTTCGTCCATTTTGGTCTTTCTTCGTTTCGACTAGTTTCAAAGTGGACCGAAGCCAAATGTCTTGCAAAGATTGATGTAATATGACACAATAAACCATGTGGAGAAGTTTGAGACCAACGAAGAGAGATTTGGTCCAAGAATCATCCAACTTAACCAAGTTCGTCCACTTTGGTCTTTCTTTCTTTCGACTAGTTTCAAAGTGGACCGAAGCCAAATGTCTTGCAAAGATTGATGTAATATGACACAATAAACCATGTGGAGAAGTTTGAGACCAACGAAGAGAGATTTGGTCCAAGAATCATCCAACTTAACCAAGTTCGTCCACTTTGGTCTTTCTTTCTTTCGACTATCTTCGAAGTGGACCGAAGCCAAATGTCTTGCAAAGATTGATGTAATATGACACAATAAACCATGTGGAGAAGTTTGAGACCAACGAAGAGAGATTTGGTCCAAGAATCATCCAACTTAACCAAGTTCGTCCATTTTGGTCTTTCTTTCTTTCGACTATTTTCGAAGTGGACCGAAGCCAAATGTCTTGCAAAGATTGATGTAATATGACACAATAAACCATGTGGAGAAGTTTGAGACCAACGAAGAGAGATTTGGCAAGAATCATCCAACTTAACCAAGTTCGTCCATTTTGGTCTTTCTTCGTTTCGACTAGTTTCGAAGTGGACCGAAGCCAAATGTCTTGCAAAGATTGATGTAATATGACACAATAAACCATGTGGAGAAGTTTGAGACCAACGAAGAGAGATTTGGCCAAGAATCATCCAACTTAACCAAGTTCGTCCATTTTGGTCTTTCTTCGTTTCGACTAGCTTCGAAGTGGACCGAAGCCAAATGTCTTGCAAAGATTGATGTAATATGACACAATAAACCATGTGGAGAAGTTTGAGACCAACGAAGAGAGATTTGCCAAGAATCATCCAACTTAACCAAGTTCGTCCATTTTGGTCTTTCTTCGTTTCGACTAGCTTCAAAGTGGACCGAAGCCAAATGTCTTGCAAAGATTGATGTAATATGACACAATAAACCATGTGGAGAAGTTTGAGACCAACGAAGAGAGATTTGGCCAAGAATCATCCAACTTAACCAAGTTCGTCCATTTTGGTCTTTCTTCGTTTCGACTAGCTTCAAAGTGGACCGAAGCCAAATGTCTTGCAAAGATTGATGTAATATGACACAATAAACCATGTGGAGAAGTTTGAGACCAACGAAGAGAGATTTGGCCAAGAATCATCCAACTTAACCAAGTTCGTCCACTTTGGTCTTTCTTTCTTTCGACTATCTTCGAAGTGGACCGAAGCCAAATGTCTTGCAAAGATTGATGTAATATGACACAATAAACCATGTGGAGAAGTTTGAGACCAACGAAGAGAGATTTGGTCCAAGAATCATCCAACTTAACCAAGTTCGTCCATTTTGGTCTTTCTTCGTTTCGACTAGCTTCAAAGTGGACCGAAGCCAAATGTCTTGCAAAGATTGATGTAATATGACACAATAAACCATGTGGAGAAGTTTGAGACCAACGAAGAGAGATTTGGCAAGAATCATCCAACTTAACCAAGTTCGTCCATTTTGGTCTTTCTTCGTTTCGACTAGCTTCAAAGTGGACCGAAGCCAAATGTCTTGCAAAGATTGATGTAATATGACACAATAAACCATGTGGAGAAGTTTGAGACCAACGAAGAGAGATTTGGTCCAAGAATCATCCAACTTAACCAAGTTCGTCCACTTTGGTCTTTCTTTCTTTCGACTATCTTCGAAGTGGACCGAAGCCAAATGTCTTGCAAAGATTGATGTAATATGACACAATAAACCATGTGGAGAAGTTTGAGACCAACGAAGAGAGATTTGGTCCAAGAATCATCCAACTTAACCAAGTTCGTCCACTTTGGTCTTTCTTTCTTTCGACTAGTTTCAAAGTGGACCGAAGCCAAATGTCTTGCAAAGATTGATGTAATATGACACAATAAACCATGTGGAGAAGTTTGAGACCAACGAAGAGAGATTTGGTCCAAGAATCATCCAACTTAACCAAGTTCGTCCACTTTGGTCTTTCTTTCTTTCGACTATCTTCGAAGTGGACCGAAGCCAAATGTCTTGCAAAGATTGATGTAATATGACACAATAAACCATGTGGAGAAGTTTGAGACCAACGAAGAGAGATTTGGTCCAAGAATCATCCAACTTAACAAGTTCGTCCATTTTGGTCTTTCTTCGTTTCGACTAGCTTCGAAGTGGACCGAAGCCAAATGTCTTGCAAAGATTGATGTAATATGACACAATAAACCATGTGGAGAAGTTTGAGACCAACGAAGAGAGATTTGGTCCAAGAATCATCCAACTTAACCAAGTTCGTCCATTTTGGTCTTTCTTCGTTTCGACTAGCTTCAAAGTGGACCGAAGCCAAATGTCTTGCAAAGATTGATGTAATATGACACAATAAACCATGTGGAGAAGTTTGAGACCAACGAAGAGAGATTTGGTCCAAGAATCATCCAACTTAACCAAGTTCGTCCATTTTGGTCTTTCTTCGTTTCGACTAGCTTCAAAGTGGACCGAAGCCAAATGTCTTGCAAAGATTGATGTAATATGACACAATAAACCATGTGGAGAAGTTTGAGACCAACGAAGAGAGATTTGGCCAAGAATCATCCAACTTAACCAAGTTCGTCCATTTTGGTCTTTCTTCGTTTCGACTAGCTTCAAAGTGGACCGAAGCCAAATGTCTTGCAAAGATTGATGTAATATGACACAATAAACCATGTGGAGAAGTTTGAGACCAACGAAGAGAGATTTGCCAAGAATCATCCAACTTAACCAAGTTCGTCCACTTTGGTCTTTCTTTCTTTCGACTATCTTCGAAGTGGACCGAAGCCAAATGTCTTGCAAAGATTGATGTAATATGACACAATAAACCATGTGGAGAAGTTTGAGACCAACGAAGAGAGATTTGGTCCAAGAATCATCCAACTTAACCAAGTTCGTCCACTTTGGTCTTTCTTCTTTCGACTAGCTTCAAAGTGGACCGAAGCCAAATGTCTTGCAAAGATTGATGTAATATGACACAATAAACCATGTGGAGAAGTTTGAGACCAACGAAGAGAGATTTGGCCAAGAATCATCCAACTTAACCAAGTTCGTCCACTTTGGTCTTTCTTTCTTTCGACTATCTTCGAAGTGGACCGAAGCCAAATGTCTTGCAAAGATTGATGTAATATGACACAATAAACCATGTGGAGAAGTTTGAGACCAACGAAGAGAGATTTGGTCCAAGAATCATCCAACTTAACCAAGTTCGTCCATTTTGGTCTTTCTTCGTTTCGACTAGCTTCAAAGTGGACCGAAGCCAAATGTCTTGCAAAGATTGATGTAATATGACACAATAAACCATGTGGAGAAGTTTGAGACCAACGAAGAGAGATTTGGCCAAGAATCATCCAACTTAACCAAGTTCGTCCATTTTGGTCTTTCTTCGTTTCGACTAGTTTCAAAGTGGACCGAAGCCAAATGTCTTGCAAAGATTGATGTAATATGACACAATAAACCATGTGGAGAAGTTTGAGACCAACGAAGAGAGATTTGGTCCAAGAATCATCCAACTTAACCAAGTTCGTCCATTTTGGTCTTTCTTCTTTCGACTAGTTTCAAAGTGGACCGAAGCCAAATGTCTTGCAAAGATTGATGTAATATGACACAATAAACCATGTGGAGAAGTTTGAGACCAACGAAGAGAGATTTGTCCAAGAATCATCCAACTTAACCAAGTTCGTCCACTTTGGTCTTTCTTTCTTTCGACTATCTTCGAAGTGGACCGAAGCCAAATGTCTTGCAAAGATTGATGTAATATGACACAATAAACCATGTGGAGAAGTTTGAGACCAACGAAGAGAGATTTGTCCAAGAATCATCCAACTTAACCAAGTTCGTCCACTTTGGTCTTTCTTCTTTCGACTATTTTCAAAGTGGACCGAAGCCAAATGTCTTGCAAAGATTGATGTAATATGACACAATAAACCATGTGGAGAAGTTTGAGACCAACGAAGAGAGATTTGGCCAAGAATCATCCAACTTAACCAGTTCGTCCATTTTGGTCTTTCTTCTTTCGACTATCTTCGAAGTGGACCGAAGCCAAATGTCTTGCAAAGATTGATGTAATATGACACAATAAACCATGTGGAGAAGTTTGAGACCAACGAAGAGAGATTTGGTCCAAGAATCATCCAACTTAACCAAGTTCGTCCATTTTGGTCTTTCTTCGTTTCGACTAGCTTCAAAGTGGACCGAAGCCAAATGTCTTGCAAAGATTGATGTAATATGACACAATAAACCATGTGGAGAAGTTTGAGACCAACGAAGAGAGATTTGGTCCAAGAATCATCCAACTTAACCAAGTTCGTCCATTTTGGTCTTTCTTCGTTTCGACTAGTTTCGAAGTGGACCGAAGCCAAATGTCTTGCAAAGATTGATGTAATATGACACAATAAACCATGTGGAGAAGTTTGAGACCAACGAAGAGAGATTTGGCCAAGAATCATCCAACTTAACCAAGTTCGTCCATTTTGGTCTTTCTTCGTTTCGACTATTTCGAAGTGGACCGAAGCCAAATGTCTTGCAAAGATTGATGTAATATGACACAATAAACCATGTGGAGAAGTTTGAGACCAACGAAGAGAGATTTGGTCCAAGAATCATCCAACTTAACCAAGTTCGTCCACTTTGGTCTTTCTTTCTTTCGACTATTTTCGAAGTGGACCGAAGCCAAATGTCTTGCAAAGATTGATGTAATATGACACAATAAACCATGTGGAGAAGTTTGAGACCAACGAAGAGAGATTTAGTCCAAGAATCATCCAACTTAACCAAGTTCGTCCATTTTGGTCTTTCTTTCTTTCGACTATTTTCGAAGTGGACCGAAGCCAAATGTCTTGCAAAGATTGATGTAATATGACACAATAAACCATGTGGAGAAGTTTGAGACCAACGAAGAGAGATTTGGTCCAAGAATCATCCAACTTAACCAAGTTCGTCCATTTTGGTCTTTCTTCGTTTCGACTAGTTTCGAAGTGGACCGAAGCCAAATGTCTTGCAAAGATTGATGTAATATGACACAATAAACCATGTGGAGAAGTTTGAGACCAACGAAGAGAGATTTGTCCAAGAATCATCCAACTTAACCAAGTTCGTCCACTTTGGTCTTTCTTTCTTTCGACTATTTTCGAAGTGGACCGAAGCCAAATGTCTTGCAAAGATTGATGTAATATGACACAATAAACCATGTGGAGAAGTTTGAGACCAACGAAGAGAGATTTGGCAAGAATCATCCAACTTAACCAAGTTCGTCCATTTTGGTCTTTCTTCGTTTCGACTAGCTTCAAAGTGGACCGAAGCCAAATGTCTTGCAAAGATTGATGTAATATGACACAATAAACCATGTGGAGAAGTTTGAGACCAACGAAGAGAGATTTGGTCCAAGAATCATCCAACTTAACCAAGTTCGTCCATTTTGGTCTTTCTTCGTTTCGACTAGTTTCGAAGTGGACCGAAGCCAAATGTCTTGCAAAGATTGATGTAATATGACACAATAAACCATGTGGAGAAGTTTGAGACCAACGAAGAGAGATTTGGTCCAAGAATCATCCAACTTAACCAAGTTCGTCCATTTTGGTCTTTCTTTCTTTCGACTATTTTCGAAGTGGACCGAAGCCAAATGTCTTGCAAAGATTGATGTAATATGACACAATAAACCATGTGGAGAAGTTTGAGACCAACGAAGAGAGATTTGGCCAAGAATCATCCAACTTAACCAAGTTCGTCCATTTTGGTCTTTCTTCGTTTCGACTAGCTTCAAAGTGGACCGAAGCCAAATGTCTTGCAAAGATTGATGTAATATGACACAATAAACCATGTGGAGAAGTTTGAGACCAACGAAGAGAGATTTGGCCAAGAATCATCCAACTTAACCAGTTCGTCCATTTTGGTCTTTCTTCGTTTCGACTAGTTTCGAAGTGGACCGAAGCCAAATGTCTTGCAAAGATTGATGTAATATGACACAATAAACCATGTGGAGAAGTTTGAGACCAACGAAGAGAGATTTGGTCCAAGAATCATCCAACTTAACCAAGTTCGTCCACTTTGGTCTTTCTTTCTTTCGACTATTTTCGAAGTGGACCGAAGCCAAATGTCTTGCAAAGATTGATGTAATATGACACAATAAACCATGTGGAGAAGTTTGAGACCAACGAAGAGAGATTTGGTCCAAGAATCATCCAACTTAACCAAGTTCGTCCATTTTGGTCTTTCTTCGTTTCGACTAGCTTCAAAGTGGACCGAAGCCAAATGTCTTGCAAAGATTGATGTAATATGACACAATAAACCATGTGGAGAAGTTTGAGACCAACGAAGAGAGATTTGGTCCAAGAATCATCCAACTTAACCAAGTTCGTCCATTTTGGTCTTTCTTCGTTTCGACTAGTTTCGAAGTGGACCGAAGCCAAATGTCTTGCAAAGATTGATGTAATATGACACAATAAACCATGTGGAGAAGTTTGAGACCAACGAAGAGAGATTTGGTCCAAGAATCATCCAACTTAACCAAGTTCGTCCACTTTGGTCTTTCTTTCTTTCGACTATCTTCGAAGTGGACCGAAGCCAAATGTCTTGCAAAGATTGATGTAATATGACACAATAAACCATGTGGAGAAGTTTGAGACCAACGAAGAGAGATTTGGTCCAAGAATCATCCAACTTAACCAAGTTCGTCCATTTTGGTCTTTCTTCGTTTCGACTAGCTTCAAAGTGGACCGAAGCCAAATGTCTTGCAAAGATTGATGTAATATGACACAATAAACCATGTGGAGAAGTTTGAGACCAACGAAGAGAGATTTGGTCCAAGAATCATCCAACTTAACCAAGTTCGTCCATTTTGGTCTTTCTTCGTTTCGACTAGTTTCGAAGTGGACCGAAGCCAAATGTCTTGCAAAGATTGATGTAATATGACACAATAAACCATGTGGAGAAGTTTGAGACCAACGAAGAGAGATTTGGCCAAGAATCATCCAACTTAACCAAGTTCGTCCATTTTGGTCTTTCTTCGTTTCGACTAGCTTCAAAGTGGACCGAAGCCAAATGTCTTGCAAAGATTGATGTAATATGACACAATAAACCATGTGGAGAAGTTTGAGACCAACGAAGAGAGATTTGGTCCAAGAATCATCCAACTTAACCAAGTTCGTCCATTTTGGTCTTTCTTCTTTCGACTAGTTTCGAAGTGGACCGAAGCCAAATGTCTTGCAAAGATTGATGTAATATGACACAATAAACCATGTGGAGAAGTTTGAGACCAACGAAGAGAGATTTGGCCAAGAATCATCCAACTTAACCAAGTTCGTCCATTTTGGTCTTTCTTCGTTTCGACTAGTTTCGAAGTGGACCGAAGCCAAATGTCTTGCAAAGATTGATGTAATATGACACAATAAACCATGTGGAGAAGTTTGAGACCAACGAAGAGAGATTTGGTCCAAGAATCATCCAACTTAACCAAGTTCGTCCATTTTGGTCTTTCTTCGTTTCGACTAGCTTCAAAGTGGACCGAAGCCAAATGTCTTGCAAAGATTGATGTAATATGACACAATAAACCATGTGGAGAAGTTTGAGACCAACGAAGAGAGATTTGGCCAAGAATCATCCAACTTAACCAAGTTCGTCCATTTTGGTCTTTCTTCTTTCGACTAGCTTCAAAGTGGACCGAAGCCAAATGTCTTGCAAAGATTGATGTAATATGACACAATAAACCATGTGGAGAAGTTTGAGACCAACGAAGAGAGATTTGGTCCAAGAATCATCCAACTTAACCAAGTTCGTCCATTTTGGTCTTTCTTCGTTTCGACTAGTTTCGAAGTGGACCGAAGCCAAATGTCTTGCAAAGATTGATGTAATATGACACAATAAACCATGTGGAGAAGTTTGAGACCAACGAAGAGAGATTTGGCCAAGAATCATCCAACTTAACCAAGTTCGTCCACTTTGGTCTTTCTTTCTTTCGACTATCTTCGAAGTGGACCGAAGCCAAATGTCTTGCAAAGATTGATGTAATATGACACAATAAACCATGTGGAGAAGTTTGAGACCAACGAAGAGAGATTTAGTCCAAGAATCATCCAACTTAACCAAGTTCGTCCACTTTGGTCTTTCTTTCTTTCGACTATTTTCGAAGTGGACCGAAGCCAAATGTCTTGCAAAGATTGATGTAATATGACACAATAAACCATGTGGAGAAGTTTGAGACCAACGAAGAGAGATTTGGCCAAGAATCATCCAACTTAACCAAGTTCGTCCATTTTGGTCTTTCTTCGTTTCGACTAGCTTCAAAGTGGACCGAAGCCAAATGTCTTGCAAAGATTGATGTAATATGACACAATAAACCATGTGGAGAAGTTTGAGACCAACGAAGAGAGATTTGGTCCAAGAATCATCCAACTTAACCAAGTTCGTCCACTTTGGTCTTTCTTTCTTTCGACTATTTTCGAAGTGGACCGAAGCCAAATGTCTTGCAAAGATTGATGTAATATGACACAATAAACCATGTGGAGAAGTTTGAGACCAACGAAGAGAGATTTGGCCAAGAATCATCCAACTTAACCAAGTTCGTCCATTTTGGTCTTTCTTCGTTTCGACTAGCTTCAAAGTGGACCGAAGCCAAATGTCTTGCAAAGATTGATGTAATATGACACAATAAACCATGTGGAGAAGTTTGAGACCAACGAAGAGAGATTTGGTCCAAGAATCATCCAACTTAACCAAGTTCGTCCATTTTGGTCTTTCTTCGTTTCGACTAGTTTCGAAGTGGACCGAAGCCAAATGTCTTGCAAAGATTGATGTAATATGACACAATAAACCATGTGGAGAAGTTTGAGACCAACGAAGAGAGATTTGGCCAAGAATCATCCAACTTAACCAAGTTCGTCCATTTTGGTCTTTCTTCTTTCGACTAGCTTCGAAGTGGACCGAAGCCAAATGTCTTGCAAAGATTGATGTAATATGACACAATAAACCATGTGGAGAAGTTTGAGACCAACGAAGAGAGATTTGGTCCAAGAATCATCCAACTTAACCAAGTTCGTCCATTTTGGTCTTTCTTCGTTTCGACTAGCTTCAAAGTGGACCGAAGCCAAATGTCTTGCAAAGATTGATGTAATATGACACAATAAACCATGTGGAGAAGTTTGAGACCAACGAAGAGAGATTTGGTCCAAGAATCATCCAACTTAACCAAGTTCGTCCATTTTGGTCTTTCTTCGTTTCGACTAGCTTCAAAGTGGACCGAAGCCAAATGTCTTGCAAAGATTGATGTAATATGACACAATAAACCATGTGGAGAAGTTTGAGACCAACGAAGAGAGATTTGGCCAAGAATCATCCAACTTAACCAGGTTCGTCCATTTTGGTCTTTCTTTCGTTTCGACTATCTTCGAAGTGGACCGAAGCCAAATGTCTTGCAAAGATTGATGTAATATGACACAATAAACCATGTGGAGAAGTTTGAGACCAACGAAGAGAGATTTGGTCCAAGAATCATCCAACTTAACCAAGTTCGTCCATTTTGGTCTTTCTTCGTTTCGACTAGCTTCAAAGTGGACCGAAGCCAAATGTCTTGCAAAGATTGATGTAATATGACACAATAAACCATGTGGAGAAGTTTGAGACCAACGAAGAGAGATTTGGTCCAAGAATCATCCAACTTAACCAAGTTCGTCCATTTTGGTCTTTCTTCGTTTCGACTAGTTTCGAAGTGGACCGAAGCCAAATGTCTTGCAAAGATTGATGTAATATGACACAATAAACCATGTGGAGAAGTTTGAGACCAACGAAGAGAGATTTGTCCAAGAATCATCCAACTTAACCAAGTTCGTCCACTTTGGTCTTTCTTTCTTTCGACTATTTTCGAAGTGGACCGAAGCCAAATGTCTTGCAAAGATTGATGTAATATGACACAATAAACCATGTGGAGAAGTTTGAGACCAACGAAGAGAGATTTGGTCCAAGAATCATCCAACTTAACCAAGTTCGTCCACTTTGGTCTTTCTTTCTTTCGACTATTTTCGAAGTGGACCGAAGCCAAATGTCTTGCAAAGATTGATGTAATATGACACAATAAACCATGTGGAGAAGTTTGAGACCAACGAAGAGAGATTTGGCCAAGAATCATCCAACTTAACCAAGTTCGTCCATTTTGGTCTTTCTTTCTTTCGACTATCTTCGAAGTGGACCGAAGCCAAATGTCTTGCAAAGATTGATGTAATATGACACAATAAACCATGTGGAGAAGTTTGAGACCAACGAAGAGAGATTTAGTCCAAGAATCATCCAACTTAACCAAGTTCGTCCACTTTGGTCTTTCTTTCTTTCGACTATTTTCGAAGTGGACCGAAGCCAAATGTCTTGCAAAGATTGATGTAATATGACACAATAAACCATGTGGAGAAGTTTGAGACCAACGAAGAGAGATTTGGCTAAGAATCATCCAACTTAACCAAGTTCGTCCATTTTGGTCTTTCTTCGTTTCGACTAGCTTCAAAGTGGACCGAAGCCAAATGTCTTGCAAAGATTGATGTAATATGACACAATAAACCATGTGGAGAAGTTTGAGACCAACGAAGAGAGATTTGGTCCAAGAATCATCCAACTTAACCAAGTTCGTCCATTTTGGTCTTTCTTTCTTTCGACTAGTTTCGAAGTGGACCGAAGCCAAATGTCTTGCAAAGATTGATGTAATATGACACAATAAACCATGTGGAGAAGTTTGAGACCAACGAAGAGAGATTTGGCCAAGAATCATCCAACTTAACCAAGTTCGTCCATTTTGGTCTTTCTTCGTTTCGACTAGCTTCAAAGTGGACCGAAGCCAAATGTCTTGCAAAGATTGATGTAATATGACACAATAAACCATGTGGAGAAGTTTGAGACCAACGAAGAGAGATTTGGTCCAAGAATCATCCAACTTAACCAAGTTCGTCCATTTTGGTCTTTCTTCGTTTCGACTAGCTTCGAAGTGGACCGAAGCCAAATGTCTTGCAAAGATTGATGTAATATGACACAATAAACCATGTGGAGAAGTTTGAGACCAACGAAGAGAGATTTGGCCAAGAATCATCCAACTTAACCAAGTTCGTCCATTTTGGTCTTTCTTTCTTTCGACTAGCTTCAAAGTGGACCGAAGCCAAATGTCTTGCAAAGATTGATGTAATATGACACAATAAACCATGTGGAGAAGTTTGAGACCAACGAAGAGAGATTTGGTCCAAGAATCATCCAACTTAACCAAGTTCGTCCATTTTGGTCTTTCTTCGTTTCGACTAGCTTCAAAGTGGACCGAAGCCAAATGTCTTGCAAAGATTGATGTAATATGACACAATAAACCATGTGGAGAAGTTTGAGACCAACGAAGAGAGATTTGGTCCAAGAATCATCCAACTTAACCAAGTTCGTCCATTTTGGTCTTTCTTTGTTTCGACTAGCTTCAAAGTGGACCGAAGCCAAATGTCTTGCAAAGATTGATGTAATATGACACAATAAACCATGTGGAGAAGTTTGAGACCAACGAAGAGAGATTTGTCCAAGAATCATCCAACTTAACCAAGTTCGTCCATTTTGGTCTTTCTTCGTTTCGACTAGCTTCAAAGTGGACCGAAGCCAAATGTCTTGCAAAGATTGATGTAATATGACACAATAAACCATGTGGAGAAGTTTGAGACCAACGAAGAGAGATTTGGTCCAAGAATCATCCAACTTAACCAAGTTCGTCCACTTTGGTCTTTCTTTCTTTCGACTATTTTCGAAGTGGACCGAAGCCAAATGTCTTGCAAAGATTGATGTAATATGACACAATAAACCATGTGGAGAAGTTTGAGACCAACGAAGAGAGATTTGGCCAAGAATCATCCAACTTAACCAAGTTCGTCCACTTTGGTCTTTCTTTCTTTCGACTATCTTCGAAGTGGACCGAAGCCAAATGTCTTGCAAAGATTGATGTAATATGACACAATAAACCATGTGGAGAAGTTTGAGACCAACGAAGAGAGATTTGTCCAAGAATCATCCAACTTAACCAAGTTCGTCCATTTTGGTCTTTCTTCGTTTCGACTAGCTTCAAAGTGGACCGAAGCCAAATGTCTTGCAAAGATTGATGTAATATGACACAATAAACCATGTGGAGAAGTTTGAGACCAACGAAGAGAGATTTGGTCCAAGAATCATCCAACTTAACCAAGTTCGTCCATTTTGGTCTTTCTTCGTTTCGACTAGTTTCGAAGTGGACCGAAGCCAAATGTCTTGCAAAGATTGATGTAATATGACACAATAAACCATGTGGAGAAGTTTGAGACCAACGAAGAGAGATTTGGCCAAGAATCATCCAACTTAACCAAGTTCGTCCATTTTGGTCTTTCTTTCTTTCGACTATCTTCAAAGTGGACCGAAGCCAAATGTCTTGCAAAGATTGATGTAATATGACACAATAAACCATGTGGAGAAGTTTGAGACCAACGAAGAGAGATTTGTCCAAGAATCATCCAACTTAACCAAGTTCGTCCACTTTGGTCTTTCTTTCTTTCGACTATTTTCGAAGTGGACCGAAGCCAAATGTCTTGCAAAGATTGATGTAATATGACACAATAAACCATGTGGAGAAGTTTGAGACCAACGAAGAGAGATTTTGTCCAAGAATCATCCAACTTAACCAAGTTCGTCCATTTTGGTCTTTCTTTCTTTCGACTATTTTCGAAGTGGACCGAAGCCAAATGTCTTGCAAAGATTGATGTAATATGACACAATAAACCATGTGGAGAAGTTTGAGACCAACGAAGAGAGATTTGGCCAAGAATCATCCAACTTAACCAGGTTCGTCCATTTTGGTCTTTCTTCTTTCGACTATCTTCGAAGTGGACCGAAGCCAAATGTCTTGCAAAGATTGATGTAATATGACACAATAAACCATGTGGAGAAGTTTGAGACCAACGAAGAGAGATTTGTCCAAGAATCATCCAACTTAACCAAGTTCGTCCACTTTGGTCTTTCTTTCTTTCGACTATTTTCGAAGTGGACCGAAGCCAAATGTCTTGCAAAGATTGATGTAATATGACACAATAAACCATGTGGAGAAGTTTGAGACCAACGAAGAGAGATTTGGCCAAGAATCATCCAACTTAACCAAGTTCGTCCATTTTGGTCTTTCTTCGTTTCGACTAGCTTCAAAGTGGACCGAAGCCAAATGTCTTGCAAAGATTGATGTAATATGACACAATAAACCATGTGGAGAAGTTTGAGACCAACGAAGAGAGATTTGGTCCAAGAATCATCCAACTTAACCAAGTTCGTCCATTTTGGTCTTTCTTCGTTTCGACTAGTTTCGAAGTGGACCGAAGCCAAATGTCTTGCAAAGATTGATGTAATATGACACAATAAACCATGTGGAGAAGTTTGAGACCAACGAAGAGAGATTTGGCCAAGAATCATCCAACTTAACCAAGTTCGTCCATTTTGGTCTTTCTTCGTTTCGACTAGCTTCAAAGTGGACCGAAGCCAAATGTCTTGCAAAGATTGATGTAATATGACACAATAAACCATGTGGAGAAGTTTGAGACCAACGAAGAGAGATTTGGTCCAAGAATCATCCAACTTAACCAAGTTCGTCCATTTTGGTCTTTCTTCGTTTCGACTAGCTTCAAAGTGGACCGAAGCCAAATGTCTTGCAAAGATTGATGTAATATGACACAATAAACCATGTGGAGAAGTTTGAGACCAACGAAGAGAGATTTGGCCAAGAATCATCCAACTTAACCAAGTTCGTCCACTTTGGTCTTTCTTTCTTTCGACTATCTTCGAAGTGGACCGAAGCCAAATGTCTTGCAAAGATTGATGTAATATGACACAATAAACCATGTGGAGAAGTTTGAGACCAACGAAGAGAGATTTGGTCCAAGAATCATCCAACTTAACCAAGTTCGTCCATTTTGGTCTTTCTTCTTTCGACTATTTTCGAAGTGGACCGAAGCCAAATGTCTTGCAAAGATTGATGTAATATGACACAATAAACCATGTGGAGAAGTTTGAGACCAACGAAGAGAGATTTGGCCAAGAATCATCCAACTTAACCAGGTTCGTCCATTTTGGTCTTTCTTTCTTTCGACTATCTTCGAAGTGGACCGAAGCCAAATGTCTTGCAAAGATTGATGTAATATGACACAATAAACCATGTGGAGAAGTTTGAGACCAACGAAGAGAGATTTGGTCCAAGAATCATCCAACTTAACCAAGTTCGTCCACTTTGGTCTTTCTTTCTTTCGACTATTTTCGAAGTGGACCGAAGCCAAATGTCTTGCAAAGATTGATGTAATATGACACAATAAACCATGTGGAGAAGTTTGAGACCAACGAAGAGAGATTTAGTCCAAGAATCATCCAACTTAACCAAGTTCGTCCACTTTGGTCTTTCTTTCTTTCGACTATTTTCGAAGTGGACCGAAGCCAAATGTCTTGCAAAGATTGATGTAATATGACACAATAAACCATGTGGAGAAGTTTGAGACCAACGAAGAGAGATTTTGTCCAAGAATCATCCAACTTAACCAAGTTCGTCCATTTTGGTCTTTCTTCGTTTCGACTAGCTTCAAAGTGGACCGAAGCCAAATGTCTTGCAAAGATTGATGTAATATGACACAATAAACCATGTGGAGAAGTTTGAGACCAACGAAGAGAGATTTGGTCCAAGAATCATCCAACTTAACCAAGTTCGTCCATTTTGGTCTTTCTTCGTTTCGACTAGTTTCGAAGTGGACCGAAGCCAAATGTCTTGCAAAGATTGATGTAATATGACACAATAAACCATGTGGAGAAGTTTGAGACCAACGAAGAGAGATTTGGCCAAGAATCATCCAACTTAACCAAGTTCGTCCATTTTGGTCTTTCTTCGTTTCGACTAGCTTCAAAGTGGACCGAAGCCAAATGTCTTGCAAAGATTGATGTAATATGACACAATAAACCATGTGGAGAAGTTTGAGACCAACGAAGAGAGATTTGGCTAAGAATCATCCAACTTAACCAAGTTCGTCCATTTTGGTCTTTCTTCGTTTCGACTAGCTTCAAAGTGGACCGAAGCCAAATGTCTTGCAAAGATTGATGTAATATGACACAATAAACCATGTGGAGAAGTTTGAGACCAACGAAGAGAGATTTGGCCAAGAATCATCCAACTTAACCAGGTTCGTCCATTTTGGTCTTTCTTTCTTTCGACTATCTTCGAAGTGGACCGAAGCCAAATGTCTTGCAAAGATTGATGTAATATGACACAATAAACCATGTGGAGAAGTTTGAGACCAACGAAGAGAGATTTGGCCAAGAATCATCCAACTTAACCAGTTCGTCCATTTTGGTCTTTCTTTCTTTCGACTATCTTCGAAGTGGACCGAAGCCAAATGTCTTGCAAAGATTGATGTAATATGACACAATAAACCATGTGGAGAAGTTTGAGACCAACGAAGAGAGATTTGGTCCAAGAATCATCCAACTTAACCAAGTTCGTCCATTTTGGTCTTTCTTTCTTTCGACTAGTTTCAAAGTGGACCGAAGCCAAATGTCTTGCAAAGATTGATGTAATATGACACAATAAACCATGTGGAGAAGTTTGAGACCAACGAAGAGAGATTTGGTCCAAGAATCATCCAACTTAACCAGGTTCGTCCATTTTGGTCTTTCTTCGTTTCGACTAGTTTCGAAGTGGACCGAAGCCAAATGTCTTGCAAAGATTGATGTAATATGACACAATAAACCATGTGGAGAAGTTTGAGACCAACGAAGAGAGATTTGGCCAAGAATCATCCAACTTAACCAGGTTCGTCCACTTTGGTCTTTCTTTCTTTCGACTATCTTCGAAGTGGACCGAAGCCAAATGTCTTGCAAAGATTGATGTAATATGACACAATAAACCATGTGGAGAAGTTTGAGACCAACGAAGAGAGATTTGGTCCAAGAATCATCCAACTTAACCAAGTTCGTCCATTTTGGTCTTTCTTCGTTTCGACTAGCTTCAAAGTGGACCGAAGCCAAATGTCTTGCAAAGATTGATGTAATATGACACAATAAACCATGTGGAGAAGTTTGAGACCAACGAAGAGAGATTTGGTCCAAGAATCATCCAACTTAACCAAGTTCGTCCATTTTGGTCTTTCTTCGTTTCGACTAGTTTCGAAGTGGACCGAAGCCAAATGTCTTGCAAAGATTGATGTAATATGACACAATAAACCATGTGGAGAAGTTTGAGACCAACGAAGAGAGATTTGGCCAAGAATCATCCAACTTAACCAAGTTCGTCCATTTTGGTCTTTCTTCGTTTCGACTAGCTTCAAAGTGGACCGAAGCCAAATGTCTTGCAAAGATTGATGTAATATGACACAATAAACCATGTGGAGAAGTTTGAGACCAACGAAGAGAGATTTGGCCAAGAATCATCCAACTTAACCAAGTTCGTCCATTTTGGTCTTTCTTCGTTTCGACTAGCTTCAAAGTGGACCGAAGCCAAATGTCTTGCAAAGATTGATGTAATATGACACAATAAACCATGTGGAGAAGTTTGAGACCAACGAAGAGAGATTTGGTCCAAGAATCATCCAACTTAACCAAGTTCGTCCATTTTGGTCTTTCTTTCTTTCGACTATCTTCGAAGTGGACCGAAGCCAAATGTCTTGCAAAGATTGATGTAATATGACACAATAAACCATGTGGAGAAGTTTGAGACCAACGAAGAGAGATTTGGTCCAAGAATCATCCAACTTAACCAAGTTCGTCCATTTTGGTCTTTCTTTCTTTCGACTATTTTCGAAGTGGACCGAAGCCAAATGTCTTGCAAAGATTGATGTAATATGACACAATAAACCATGTGGAGAAGTTTGAGACCAACGAAGAGAGATTTGGCCAAGAATCATCCAACTTAACCAAGTTCGTCCACTTTGGTCTTTCTTTCTTTCGACTATCTTCGAAGTGGACCGAAGCCAAATGTCTTGCAAAGATTGATGTAATATGACACAATAAACCATGTGGAGAAGTTTGAGACCAACGAAGAGAGATTTAGTCCAAGAATCATCCAACTTAACAAGTTCGTCCACTTTGGTCTTTCTTTCTTTCGACTATTTTCGAAGTGGACCGAAGCCAAATGTCTTGCAAAGATTGATGTAATATGACACAATAAACCATGTGGAGAAGTTTGAGACCAACGAAGAGAGATTTGGTCCAAGAATCATCCAACTTAACCAAGTTCGTCCACTTTGGTCTTTCTTTCTTTCGACTATTTTCGAAGTGGACCGAAGCCAAATGTCTTGCAAAGATTGATGTAATATGACACAATAAACCATGTGGAGAAGTTTGAGACCAACGAAGAGAGATTTTGCCAAGAATCATCCAACTTAACCAAGTTCGTCCATTTTGGTCTTTCTTCGTTTCGACTAGCTTCAAAGTGGACCGAAGCCAAATGTCTTGCAAAGATTGATGTAATATGACACAATAAACCATGTGGAGAAGTTTGAGACCAACGAAGAGAGATTTGGCCAAGAATCATCCAACTTAACCAAGTTCGTCCATTTTGGTCTTTCTTCGTTTCGACTAGCTTCAAAGTGGACCGAAGCCAAATGTCTTGCAAAGATTGATGTAATATGACACAATAAACCATGTGGAGAAGTTTGAGACCAACGAAGAGAGATTTGGCCAAGAATCATCCAACTTAACCAGGTTCGTCCACTTTGGTCTTTCTTTCTTTCGACTATCTTCGAAGTGGACCGAAGCCAAATGTCTTGCAAAGATTGATGTAATATGACACAATAAACCATGTGGAGAAGTTTGAGACCAACGAAGAGAGATTTGGCCAAGAATCATCCAACTTAACCAGGTTCGTCCACTTTGGTCTTTCTTTCTTTCGACTATCTTCGAAGTGGACCGAAGCCAAATGTCTTGCAAAGATTGATGTAATATGACACAATAAACCATGTGGAGAAGTTTGAGACCAACGAAGAGAGATTTAGTCCAAGAATCATCCAACTTAACCAAGTTCGTCCATTTTGGTCTTTCTTCTTTCGACTATTTTCAAAGTGGACCGAAGCCAAATGTCTTGCAAAGATTGATGTAATATGACACAATAAACCATGTGGAGAAGTTTGAGACCAACGAAGAGAGATTTGGTCCAAGAATCATCCAACTTAACCAAGTTCGTCCATTTTGGTCTTTCTTCGTTTCGACTAGTTTCGAAGTGGACCGAAGCCAAATGTCTTGCAAAGATTGATGTAATATGACACAATAAACCATGTGGAGAAGTTTGAGACCAACGAAGAGAGATTTGGCCAAGAATCATCCAACTTAACCAGGTTCGTCCACTTTGGTCTTTCTTTCTTTCGACTATCTTCGAAGTGGACCGAAGCCAAATGTCTTGCAAAGATTGATGTAATATGACACAATAAACCATGTGGAGAAGTTTGAGACCAACGAAGAGAGATTTGGCCAAGAATCATCCAACTTAACCAAGTTCGTCCACTTTGGTCTTTCTTTCTTTCGACTATCTTCGAAGTGGACCGAAGCCAAATGTCTTGCAAAGATTGATGTAATATGACACAATAAACCATGTGGAGAAGTTTGAGACCAACGAAGAGAGATTTGGTCCAAGAATCATCCAACTTAACCAAGTTCGTCCACTTTGGTCTTTCTTTCTTTCGACTATTTTCAAAGTGGACCGAAGCCAAATGTCTTGCAAAGATTGATGTAATATGACACAATAAACCATGTGGAGAAGTTTGAGACCAACGAAGAGAGATTTGGTCCAAGAATCATCCAACTTAACCAAGTTCGTCCATTTTGGTCTTTCTTCGTTTCGACTAGTTTCGAAGTGGACCGAAGCCAAATGTCTTGCAAAGATTGATGTAATATGACACAATAAACCATGTGGAGAAGTTTGAGACCAACGAAGAGAGATTTGGCCAAGAATCATCCAACTTAACCAAGTTCGTCCACTTTGGTCTTTCTTTCTTTCGACTAGCTTCGAAGTGGACCGAAGCCAAATGTCTTGCAAAGATTGATGTAATATGACACAATAAACCATGTGGAGAAGTTTGAGACCAACGAAGAGAGATTTGGTCCAAGAATCATCCAACTTAACCAAGTTCGTCCACTTTGGTCTTTCTTTCTTTCGACTATTTCGAAGTGGACCGAAGCCAAATGTCTTGCAAAGATTGATGTAATATGACACAATAAACCATGTGGAGAAGTTTGAGACCAACGAAGAGAGATTTGGTCCAAGAATCATCCAACTTAACCAAGTTCGTCCATTTTGGTCTTTCTTCGTTTCGACTAGCTTCGAAGTGGACCGAAGCCAAATGTCTTGCAAAGATTGATGTAATATGACACAATAAACCATGTGGAGAAGTTTGAGACCAACGAAGAGAGATTTGGCCAAGAATCATCCAACTTAACCAAGTTCGTCCACTTTGGTCTTTCTTTCTTTCGACTATCTTCGAAGTGGACCGAAGCCAAATGTCTTGCAAAGATTGATGTAATATGACACAATAAACCATGTGGAGAAGTTTGAGACCAACGAAGAGAGATTTGTCCAAGAATCATCCAACTTAACCAAGTTCGTCCACTTTGGTCTTTCTTTCTTTCGACTATTTTCGAAGTGGACCGAAGCCAAATGTCTTGCAAAGATTGATGTAATATGACACAATAAACCATGTGGAGAAGTTTGAGACCAACGAAGAGAGATTTGGTCCAAGAATCATCCAACTTAACCAAGTTCGTCCACTTTGGTCTTTCTTTCTTTCGACTATTTTCGAAGTGGACCGAAGCCAAATGTCTTGCAAAGATTGATGTAATATGACACAATAAACCATGTGGAGAAGTTTGAGACCAACGAAGAGAGATTTGGCCAAGAATCATCCAACTTAACCAAGTTCGTCCATTTTGGTCTTTCTTCGTTTCGACTAGCTTCAAAGTGGACCGAAGCCAAATGTCTTGCAAAGATTGATGTAATATGACACAATAAACCATGTGGAGAAGTTTGAGACCAACGAAGAGAGATTTGGCCAAGAATCATCCAACTTAACCAAGTTCGTCCATTTTGGTCTTTCTTCGTTTCGACTAGCTTCAAAGTGGACCGAAGCCAAATGTCTTGCAAAGATTGATGTAATATGACACAATAAACCATGTGGAGAAGTTTGAGACCAACGAAGAGAGATTTGGCCAAGAATCATCCAACTTAACCAAGTTCGTCCATTTTGGTCTTTCTTCGTTTCGACTAGCTTCAAAGTGGACCGAAGCCAAATGTCTTGCAAAGATTGATGTAATATGACACAATAAACCATGTGGAGAAGTTTGAGACCAACGAAGAGAGATTTGGCCAAGAATCATCCAACTTAACCAAGTTCGTCCATTTTGGTCTTTCTTCGTTTCGACTAGCTTCAAAGTGGACCGAAGCCAAATGTCTTGCAAAGATTGATGTAATATGACACAATAAACCATGTGGAGAAGTTTGAGACCAACGAAGAGAGATTTGGCCAAGAATCATCCAACTTAACCAAGTTCGTCCACTTTGGTCTTTCTTTCTTTCGACTATCTTCGAAGTGGACCGAAGCCAAATGTCTTGCAAAGATTGATGTAATATGACACAATAAACCATGTGGAGAAGTTTGAGACCAACGAAGAGAGATTTGGTCCAAGAATCATCCAACTTAACCAGGTTCGTCCATTTTGGTCTTTCTTTCTTTCGACTATTTTCGAAGTGGACCGAAGCCAAATGTCTTGCAAAGATTGATGTAATATGACACAATAAACCATGTGGAGAAGTTTGAGACCAACGAAGAGAGATTTGGCCAAGAATCATCCAACTTAACCAAGTTCGTCCATTTTGGTCTTTCTTTCTTTCGACTATCTTCGAAGTGGACCGAAGCCAAATGTCTTGCAAAGATTGATGTAATATGACACAATAAACCATGTGGAGAAGTTTGAGACCAACGAAGAGAGATTTGGTCCAAGAATCATCCAACTTAACCAAGTTCGTCCACTTTGGTCTTTCTTTCTTTCGACTATTTTCGAAGTGGACCGAAGCCAAATGTCTTGCAAAGATTGATGTAATATGACACAATAAACCATGTGGAGAAGTTTGAGACCAACGAAGAGAGATTTGGTCCAAGAATCATCCAACTTAACCAAGTTCGTCCACTTTGGTCTTTCTTTCTTTCGACTATTTTCGAAGTGGACCGAAGCCAAATGTCTTGCAAAGATTGATGTAATATGACACAATAAACCATGTGGAGAAGTTTGAGACCAACGAAGAGAGATTTTGTAAGAATCATCCAACTTAACCAAGTTCGTCCATTTTGGTCTTTCTTCGTTTCGACTAGCTTCAAAGTGGACCGAAGCCAAATGTCTTGCAAAGATTGATGTAATATGACACAATAAACCATGTGGAGAAGTTTGAGACCAACGAAGAGAGATTTGGTCCAAGAATCATCCAACTTAACCAAGTTCGTCCATTTTGGTCTTTCTTCGTTTCGACTAGTTTCGAAGTGGACCGAAGCCAAATGTCTTGCAAAGATTGATGTAATATGACACAATAAACCATGTGGAGAAGTTTGAGACCAACGAAGAGAGATTTGGCCAAGAATCATCCAACTTAACCAAGTTCGTCCATTTTGGTCTTTCTTCGTTTCGACTAGCTTCAAAGTGGACCGAAGCCAAATGTCTTGCAAAGATTGATGTAATATGACACAATAAACCATGTGGAGAAGTTTGAGACCAACGAAGAGAGATTTGGCCAAGAATCATCCAACTTAACCAAGTTCGTCCATTTTGGTCTTTCTTCGTTTCGACTAGCTTCAAAGTGGACCGAAGCCAAATGTCTTGCAAAGATTGATGTAATATGACACAATAAACCATGTGGAGAAGTTTGAGACCAACGAAGAGAGATTTGGCCAAGAATCATCCAACTTAACCAGGTTCGTCCACTTTGGTCTTTCTTTCTTTCGACTATCTTCGAAGTGGACCGAAGCCAAATGTCTTGCAAAGATTGATGTAATATGACACAATAAACCATGTGGAGAAGTTTGAGACCAACGAAGAGAGATTTGGCCAAGAATCATCCAACTTAACCAGGTTCGTCCACTTTGGTCTTTCTTTCTTTCGACTATCTTCGAAGTGGACCGAAGCCAAATGTCTTGCAAAGATTGATGTAATATGACACAATAAACCATGTGGAGAAGTTTGAGACCAACGAAGAGAGATTTGGTCCAAGAATCATCCAACTTAACCAAGTTCGTCCACTTTGGTCTTTCTTTCTTTCGACTATTTTCAAAGTGGACCGAAGCCAAATGTCTTGCAAAGATTGATGTAATATGACACAATAAACCATGTGGAGAAGTTTGAGACCAACGAAGAGAGATTTGGCCAAGAATCATCCAACTTAACCAGGTTCGTCCACTTTGGTCTTTCTTTCTTTCGACTATCTTCGAAGTGGACCGAAGCCAAATGTCTTGCAAAGATTGATGTAATATGACACAATAAACCATGTGGAGAAGTTTGAGACCAACGAAGAGAGATTTGGTCCAAGAATCATCCAACTTAACCAAGTTCGTCCACTTTGGTCTTTCTTTCTTTCGACTATTTTCGAAGTGGACCGAAGCCAAATGTCTTGCAAAGATTGATGTAATATGACACAATAAACCATGTGGAGAAGTTTGAGACCAACGAAGAGAGATTTGGTCCAAGAATCATCCAACTTAACCAAGTTCGTCCATTTTGGTCTTTCTTCGTTTCGACTAGTTTCGAAGTGGACCGAAGCCAAATGTCTTGCAAAGATTGATGTAATATGACACAATAAACCATGTGGAGAAGTTTGAGACCAACGAAGAGAGATTTGGCCAAGAATCATCCAACTTAACCAGGTTCGTCCACTTTGGTCTTTCTTTCTTTCGACTATCTTCGAAGTGGACCGAAGCCAAATGTCTTGCAAAGATTGATGTAATATGACACAATAAACCATGTGGAGAAGTTTGAGACCAACGAAGAGAGATTTAGTCCAAGAATCATCCAACTTAACTAAGTTCGTCCACTTTGGTCTTTCTTTCTTTCGACTATTTTCGAAGTGGACCGAAGCCAAATGTCTTGCAAAGATTGATGTAATATGACACAATAAACCATGTGGAGAAGTTTGAGACCAACGAAGAGAGATTTGGTCCAAGAATCATCCAACTTAACCAAGTTCGTCCATTTTGGTCTTTCTTCGTTTCGACTAGCTTCAAAGTGGACCGAAGCCAAATGTCTTGCAAAGATTGATGTAATATGACACAATAAACCATGTGGAGAAGTTTGAGACCAACGAAGAGAGATTTGGCCAAGAATCATCCAACTTAACCAAGTTCGTCCATTTTGGTCTTTCTTCGTTTCGACTAGCTTCAAAGTGGACCGAAGCCAAATGTCTTGCAAAGATTGATGTAATATGACACAATAAACCATGTGGAGAAGTTTGAGACCAACGAAGAGAGATTTGGCCAAGAATCATCCAACTTAACCAAGTTCGTCCATTTTGGTCTTTCTTCGTTTCGACTAGCTTCAAAGTGGACCGAAGCCAAATGTCTTGCAAAGATTGATGTAATATGACACAATAAACCATGTGGAGAAGTTTGAGACCAACGAAGAGAGATTTGGCCAAGAATCATCCAACTTAACCAAGTTCGTCCATTTTGGTCTTTCTTCGTTTCGACTAGCTTCAAAGTGGACCGAAGCCAAATGTCTTGCAAAGATTGATGTAATATGACACAATAAACCATGTGGAGAAGTTTGAGACCAACGAAGAGAGATTTGGTCCAAGAATCATCCAACTTAACCAAGTTCGTCCATTTTGGTCTTTCTTCGTTTCGACTAGCTTCAAAGTGGACCGAAGCCAAATGTCTTGCAAAGATTGATGTAATATGACACAATAAACCATGTGGAGAAGTTTGAGACCAACGAAGAGAGATTTGGCCAAGAATCATCCAACTTAACCAGGTTCGTCCACTTTGGTCTTTCTTTCTTTCGACTATCTTCGAAGTGGACCGAAGCCAAATGTCTTGCAAAGATTGATGTAATATGACACAATAAACCATGTGGAGAAGTTTGAGACCAACGAAGAGAGATTTGGTCCAAGAATCATCCAACTTAACCAAGTTCGTCCATTTTGGTCTTTCTTCGTTTCGACTAGCTTCAAAGTGGACCGAAGCCAAATGTCTTGCAAAGATTGATGTAATATGACACAATAAACCATGTGGAGAAGTTTGAGACCAACGAAGAGAGATTTGGCCAAGAATCATCCAACTTAACCAAGTTCGTCCATTTTGGTCTTTCTTCGTTTCGACTAGCTTCAAAGTGGACCGAAGCCAAATGTCTTGCAAAGATTGATGTAATATGACACAATAAACCATGTGGAGAAGTTTGAGACCAACGAAGAGAGATTTGGCCAAGAATCATCCAACTTAACCAAGTTCGTCCATTTTGGTCTTTCTTCGTTTCGACTAGCTTCAAAGTGGACCGAAGCCAAATGTCTTGCAAAGATTGATGTAATATGACACAATAAACCATGTGGAGAAGTTTGAGACCAACGAAGAGAGATTTGGCCAAGAATCATCCAACTTAACCAGGTTCGTCCACTTTGGTCTTTCTTTCTTTCGACTATCTTCGAAGTGGACCGAAGCCAAATGTCTTGCAAAGATTGATGTAATATGACACAATAAACCATGTGGAGAAGTTTGAGACCAACGAAGAGAGATTTAGTCCAAGAATCATCCAACTTAACTAAGTTCGTCCACTTTGGTCTTTCTTTCTTTCGACTATTTTCGAAGTGGACCGAAGCCAAATGTCTTGCAAAGATTGATGTAATATGACACAATAAACCATGTGGAGAAGTTTGAGACCAACGAAGAGAGATTTGGCCAAGAATCATCCAACTTAACCAAGTTCGTCCATTTTGGTCTTTCTTCGTTTCGACTAGCTTCAAAGTGGACCGAAGCCAAATGTCTTGCAAAGATTGATGTAATATGACACAATAAACCATGTGGAGAAGTTTGAGACCAACGAAGAGAGATTTGGTCCAAGAATCATCCAACTTAACCAGGTTCGTCCATTTTGGTCTTTCTTCGTTTCGACTAGTTTCGAAGTGGACCGAAGCCAAATGTCTTGCAAAGATTGATGTAATATGACACAATAAACCATGTGGAGAAGTTTGAGACCAACGAAGAGAGATTTGGCCAAGAATCATCCAACTTAACCAGGTTCGTCCACTTTGGTCTTTCTTTCTTTCGACTATCTTCGAAGTGGACCGAAGCCAAATGTCTTGCAAAGATTGATGTAATATGACACAATAAACCATGTGGAGAAGTTTGAGACCAACGAAGAGAGATTTAGTCCAAGAATCATCCAACTTAACTAAGTTCGTCCACTTTGGTCTTTCTTTCTTTCGACTATTTTCGAAGTGGACCGAAGCCAAATGTCTTGCAAAGATTGATGTAATATGACACAATAAACCATGTGGAGAAGTTTGAGACCAACGAAGAGAGATTTAGTCCAAGAATCATCCAACTTAACCAAGTTCGTCCATTTTGGTCTTTCTTTTTTTCGACTATTTCGAAGTGGACCGAAGCCAAATGTCTTGCAAAGATTGATGTAATATGACACAATAAACCATGTGGAGAAGTTTGAGACCAACGAAGAGAGATTTGGCCAAGAATCATCCAACTTAACCAGGTTCGTCCATTTTGGTCTTTCTTCGTTTCGACTAGTTTCGAAGTGGACCGAAGCCAAATGTCTTGCAAAGATTGATGTAATATGACACAATAAACCATGTGGAGAAGTTTGAGACCAACGAAGAGAGATTTGGTCCAAGAATCATCCAACTTAACCAGGTTCGTCCACTTTGGTCTTTCTTTCTTCGACTATCTTCGAAGTGGACCGAAGCCAAATGTCTTGCAAAGATTGATGTAATATGACACAATAAACCATGTGGAGAAGTTTGAGACCAACGAAGAGAGATTTAGTCCAAGAATCATCCAACTTAACTAAGTTCGTCCACTTTGGTCTTTCTTTTTTCGACTATTTCGAAGTGGACCGAAGCCAAATGTCTTGCAAAGATTGATGTAATATGACACAATAAACCATGTGGAGAAGTTTGAGACCAACGAAGAGAGATTTGGCCAAGAATCATCCAACTTAACCAAGTTCGTCCATTTTGGTCTTTCTTTCGTTTCGACTAGTTTCAAAGTGGACCGAAGCCAAATGTCTTGCAAAGATTGATGTAATATGACACAATAAACCATGTGGAGAAGTTTGAGACCAACGAAGAGAGATTTGGTCAAGAATCATCCAACTTAACCAAGTTCGTCCATTTTGGTCTTTCTTCGTTTCGACTAGTTTCAAAGTGGACCGAAGCCAAATGTCTTGCAAAGATTGATGTAATATGACACAATAAACCATGTGGAGAAGTTTGAGACCAACGAAGAGAGATTTGGTCCAAGAATCATCCAACTTAACCAAGTTCGTCCACTTTGGTCTTTCTTTCTTTCGACTAGTTTCAAAGTGGACCGAAGCCAAATGTCTTGCAAAGATTGATGTAATATGACACAATAAACCATGTGGAGAAGTTTGAGACCAACGAAGAGAGATTTGGTCAAAGAATCATCCAACTTAACCAAGTTCGTCCATTTTGGTCTTTCTTCGTTTCGACTAGCTTCAAAGTGGACCGAAGCCAAATGTCTTGCAAAGATTGATGTAATATGACACAATAAACCATGTGGAGAAGTTTGAGACCAACGAAGAGAGATTTGGTCCAAGAATCATCCAACTTAACCAAGTTCGTCCACTTTGGTCTTTCTTCGTTTCGACTAGTTTCGAAGTGGACCGAAGCCAAATGTCTTGCAAAGATTGATGTAATATGACACAATAAACCATGTGGAGAAGTTTGAGACCAACGAAGAGAGATTTGGTCCAAGAATCATCCAACTTAACCAGGTTCGTCCATTTTGGTCTTTCTTCGTTTCGACTAGTTTCGAAGTGGACCGAAGCCAAATGTCTTGCAAAGATTGATGTAATATGACACAATAAACCATGTGGAGAAGTTTGAGACCAACGAAGAGAGATTTGGCCAAGAATCATCCAACTTAACCAGGTTCGTCCACTTTGGTCTTTCTTTCTTCGACTATCTTCGAAGTGGACCGAAGCCAAATGTCTTGCAAAGATTGATGTAATATGACACAATAAACCATGTGGAGAAGTTTGAGACCAACGAAGAGAGATTTAGTCCAAGAATCATCCAACTTAACTAAGTTCGTCCACTTTGGTCTTTCTTTCTTTCGACTATTTTCGAAGTGGACCGAAGCCAAATGTCTTGCAAAGATTGATGTAATATGACACAATAAACCATGTGGAGAAGTTTGAGACCAACGAAGAGAGATTTGTCCAAGAATCATCCAACTTAACCAAGTTCGTCCACTTTGGTCTTTCTTCGTTTCGACTAGTTTCGAAGTGGACCGAAGCCAAATGTCTTGCAAAGATTGATGTAATATGACACAATAAACCATGTGGAGAAGTTTGAGACCAACGAAGAGAGATTTGGTCCAAGAATCATCCAACTTAACCAAGTTCGTCCATTTTGGTCTTTCTTCGTTTCGACTAGCTTCAAAGTGGACCGAAGCCAAATGTCTTGCAAAGATTGATGTAATATGACACAATAAACCATGTGGAGAAGTTTGAGACCAACGAAGAGAGATTTGGTCCAAGAATCATCCAACTTAACCAGGTTCGTCCATTTTGGTCTTTCTTCGTTTCGACTAGTTTCGAAGTGGACCGAAGCCAAATGTCTTGCAAAGATTGATGTAATATGACACAATAAACCATGTGGAGAAGTTTGAGACCAACGAAGAGAGATTTGGCCAAGAATCATCCAACTTAACCAAGTTCGTCCATTTTGGTCTTTCTTTCGTTTCGACTAGTTTCAAAGTGGACCGAAGCCAAATGTCTTGCAAAGATTGATGTAATATGACACAATAAACCATGTGGAGAAGTTTGAGACCAACGAAGAGAGATTTGGTCAAGAATCATCCAACTTAACCAAGTTCGTCCATTTTGGTCTTTCTTCGTTTCGACTAGTTTCAAAGTGGACCGAAGCCAAATGTCTTGCAAAGATTGATGTAATATGACACAATAAACCATGTGGAGAAGTTTGAGACCAACGAAGAGAGATTTGGTCCAAGAATCATCCAACTTAACCAAGTTCGTCCACTTTGGTCTTTCTTTCTTTCGACTAGTTTCAAAGTGGACCGAAGCCAAATGTCTTGCAAAGATTGATGTAATATGACACAATAAACCATGTGGAGAAGTTTGAGACCAACGAAGAGAGATTTGGTCCAAGAATCATCCAACTTAACCAAGTTCGTCCATTTTGGTCTTTCTTCTTTCGACTAGCTTCAAAGTGGACCGAAGCCAAATGTCTTGCAAAGATTGATGTAATATGACACAATAAACCATGTGGAGAAGTTTGAGACCAACGAAGAGAGATTTGGTCCAAGAATCATCCAACTTAACCAAGTTCGTCCATTTTGGTCTTTCTTCGTTTCGACTAGTTTCGAAGTGGACCGAAGCCAAATGTCTTGCAAAGATTGATGTAATATGACACAATAAACCATGTGGAGAAGTTTGAGACCAACGAAGAGAGATTTGGCCAAGAATCATCCAACTTAACCAGGTTCGTCCATTTTGGTCTTTCTTTCTTTCGACTATCTTCGAAGTGGACCGAAGCCAAATGTCTTGCAAAGATTGATGTAATATGACACAATAAACCATGTGGAGAAGTTTGAGACCAACGAAGAGAGATTTAGTCCAAGAATCATCCAACTTAACCAAGTTCGTCCACTTTGGTCTTTCTTTCTTTCGACTATTTTCGAAGTGGACCGAAGCCAAATGTCTTGCAAAGATTGATGTAATATGACACAATAAACCATGTGGAGAAGTTTGAGACCAACGAAGAGAGATTTAGTCCAAGAATCATCCGACTTAACTAAGTTCGTCCACTTTGGTCTTTCTTCGTTTCGACTAGTTTCGAAGTGGACCGAAGCCAAATGTCTTGCAAAGATTGATGTAATATGACACAATAAACCATGTGGAGAAGTTTGAGACCAACGAAGAGAGATTTGGTCCAAGAATCATCCAACTTAACCAAGTTCGTCCATTTTGGTCTTTCTTCGTTTCGACTAGCTTCAAAGTGGACCGAAGCCAAATGTCTTGCAAAGATTGATGTAATATGACACAATAAACCATGTGGAGAAGTTTGAGACCAACGAAGAGAGATTTGGTCCAAGAATCATCCAACTTAACCAGGTTCGTCCATTTTGGTCTTTCTTCGTTTCGACTAGTTTCGAAGTGGACCGAAGCCAAATGTCTTGCAAAGATTGATGTAATATGACACAATAAACCATGTGGAGAAGTTTGAGACCAACGAAGAGAGATTTGGCCAAGAATCATCCAACTTAACCAAGTTCGTCCATTTTGGTCTTTCTTTCGTTTCGACTAGTTTCAAAGTGGACCGAAGCCAAATGTCTTGCAAAGATTGATGTAATATGACACAATAAACCATGTGGAGAAGTTTGAGACCAACGAAGAGAGATTTGGTCAGAGAATCATCCAACTTAACCAAGTTCGTCCATTTTGGTCTTTCTTCGTTTCGACTAGTTTCAAAGTGGACCGAAGCCAAATGTCTTGCAAAGATTGATGTAATATGACACAATAAACCATGTGGAGAAGTTTGAGACCAACGAAGAGAGATTTGGTCCAAGAATCATCCAACTTAACCAAGTTCGTCCACTTTGGTCTTTCTTTCTTTCGACTAGTTTCAAAGTGGACCGAAGCCAAATGTCTTGCAAAGATTGATGTAATATGACACAATAAACCATGTGGAGAAGTTTGAGACCAACGAAGAGAGATTTCGTCCAAGAATCATCTAACTTAACCAAGTTCGTCCATTTTGGTCTTTCTTCTTTCGACTAGCTTCAAAGTGGACCGAAGCCAAATGTCTTGCAAAGATTGATGTAATATGACACAATAAACCATGTGGAGAAGTTTGAGACCAACGAAGAGAGATTTAGTCCAAGAATCATCCAACTTAACCAAGTTCGTCCACTTTGGTCTTTCTTCGTTTCGACTAGTTTCGAAGTGGACCGAAGCCAAATGTCTTGCAAAGATTGATGTAATATGACACAATAAACCATGTGGAGAAGTTTGAGACCAACGAAGAGAGATTTGGTCCAAGAATCATCCAACTTAACCAGGTTCGTCCATTTTGGTCTTTCTTCGTTTCGACTAGTTTCGAAGTGGACCGAAGCCAAATGTCTTGCAAAGATTGATGTAATATGACACAATAAACCATGTGGAGAAGTTTGAGACCAACGAAGAGAGATTTGGCCAAGAATCATCCAACTTAACCAGGTTCGTCCACTTTGGTCTTTCTTTCTTTCGACTATCTTCGAAGTGGACCGAAGCCAAATGTCTTGCAAAGATTGATGTAATATGACACAATAAACCATGTGGAGAAGTTTGAGACCAACGAAGAGAGATTTAGTCCAAGAATCATCCAACTTAACAAGTTCGTCCACTTTGGTCTTTCTTTCTTTCGACTATTTTCGAAGTGGACCGAAGCCAAATGTCTTGCAAAGATTGATGTAATATGACACAATAAACCATGTGGAGAAGTTTGAGACCAACGAAGAGAGATTTAGTCCAAGAATCATCCAACTTAACTAAGTTCGTCCACTTTGGTCTTTCTTCGTTTCGACTAGTTTCGAAGTGGACCGAAGCCAAATGTCTTGCAAAGATTGATGTAATATGACACAATAAACCATGTGGAGAAGTTTGAGACCAACGAAGAGAGATTTGGTCCAAGAATCATCCAACTTAACCAGGTTCGTCCATTTTGGTCTTTCTTCGTTTCGACTAGTTTCGAAGTGGACCGAAGCCAAATGTCTTGCAAAGATTGATGTAATATGACACAATAAACCATGTGGAGAAGTTTGAGACCAACGAAGAGAGATTTGGTCCAAGAATCATCCAACTTAACCAGGTTCGTCCACTTTGGTCTTTCTTTCTTTCGACTATCTTCGAAGTGGACCGAAGCCAAATGTCTTGCAAAGATTGATGTAATATGACACAATAAACCATGTGGAGAAGTTTGAGACCAACGAAGAGAGATTTAGTCCAAGAATCATCCAACTTAACTAAGTTCGTCCACTTTGGTCTTTCTTTTTTTCGACTATTTCGAAGTGGACCGAAGCCAAATGTCTTGCAAAGATTGATGTAATATGACACAATAAACCATGTGGAGAAGTTTGAGACCAACGAAGAGAGATTTGGCTAAGAATCATCCAACTTAACCAAGTTCGTCCATTTTGGTCTTTCTTTCGTTTCGACTAGTTTCAAAGTGGACCGAAGCCAAATGTCTTGCAAAGATTGATGTAATATGACACAATAAACCATGTGGAGAAGTTTGAGACCAACGAAGAGAGATTTGGTCAAGAATCATCCAACTTAACCAAGTTCGTCCATTTTGGTCTTTCTTCGTTTCGACTAGTTTCAAAGTGGACCGAAGCCAAATGTCTTGCAAAGATTGATGTAATATGACACAATAAACCATGTGGAGAAGTTTGAGACCAACGAAGAGAGATTTGGTCCAAGAATCATCCAACTTAACCAAGTTCGTCCACTTTGGTCTTTCTTTCTTTCGACTAGTTTCAAAGTGGACCGAAGCCAAATGTCTTGCAAAGATTGATGTAATATGACACAATAAACCATGTGGAGAAGTTTGAGACCAACGAAGAGAGATTTGGTCCAAGAATCATCCAACTTAACCAAGTTCGTCCATTTTGGTCTTTCTTCTTTCGACTAGCTTCAAAGTGGACCGAAGCCAAATGTCTTGCAAAGATTGATGTAATATGACACAATAAACCATGTGGAGAAGTTTGAGACCAACGAAGAGAGATTTAGTCCAAGAATCATCCAACTTAACTAAGTTCGTCCACTTTGGTCTTTCTTCATTTCGACTAGTTTCGAAGTGGACCGAAGCCAAATGTCTTGCAAAGATTGATGTAATATGACACAATAAACCATGTGGAGAAGTTTGAGACCAACGAAGAGAGATTTGGTCCAAGAATCATCCAACTTAACCAGGTTCGTCCATTTTGGTCTTTCTTCGTTTCGACTAGTTTCGAAGTGGACCGAAGCCAAATGTCTTGCAAAGATTGATGTAATATGACACAATAAACCATGTGGAGAAGTTTGAGACCAACGAAGAGAGATTTGGCCAAGAATCATCCAACTTAACCAGGTTCGTCAACTTTGGTCTTTCTTTCTTCCGACTATCTTCGAAGTGGACCGAAGCCAAATGTCTTGCAAAGATTGATGTAATATGACACAATAAACAATGTGGAGAAGTTTGAGACCAACGAAGAGAGATTTAGTCCAAGAATCATCCGACTTAACTAAGTTCGTCCACTTTGGTCTTTCTTTCTTTCGACTATTTTCGAAGTGGACCGAAGCCAAATGTCTTGCAAAGATTGATGTAATATGACACAATAAACCATGTGGAGAAGTTTGAGACCAACGAAGAGAGATTTAGTCCAAGAATCATCCGACTTAACTAAGTTCGTCCACTTTGGTCTTTCTTCGTTTCGACTAGTTTCGAAGTGGACCGAAGCCAAATGTCTTGCAAAGATTGATGTAATATGACACAATAAACCATGTGGAGAAGTTTGAGACCAACGAAGAGAGATTTGGTCCAAGAATCATCCAACTTAACCAAGTTCGTCCATTTTGGTCTTTCTTCGTTTCGACTAGCTTCAAAGTGGACCGAAGCCAAATGTCTTGCAAAGATTGATGTAATATGACACAATAAACCATGTGGAGAAGTTTGAGACCAACGAAGAGAGATTTGGTCCAAGAATCATCCAACTTAACCAGGTTCGTCCATTTTGGTCTTTCTTCGTTTCGACTAGTTTCGAAGTGGACCGAAGCCAAATGTCTTGCAAAGATTGATGTAATATGACACAATAAACCATGTGGAGAAGTTTGAGACCAACGAAGAGAGATTTGGCTAAGAATCATCCAACTTAACCAAGTTCGTCCATTTTGGTCTTTCTTTCGTTTCGACTAGTTTCAAAGTGGACCGAAGCCAAATGTCTTGCAAAGATTGATGTAATATGACACAATAAACCATGTGGAGAAGTTTGAGACCAACGAAGAGAGATTTGGTCAAGAATCATCCAACTTAACCAAGTTCGTCCATTTTGGTCTTTCTTCGTTTCGACTAGTTTCAAAGTGGACCGAAGCCAAATGTCTTGCAAAGATTGATGTAATATGACACAATAAACCATGTGGAGAAGTTTGAGACCAACGAAGAGAGATTTGGTCCAAGAATCATCCAACTTAACCAAGTTCGTCCACTTTGGTCTTTCTTTCTTTCGACTAGTTTCAAAGTGGACCGAAGCCAAATGTCTTGCAAAGATTGATGTAATATGACACAATAAACCATGTGGAGAAGTTTGAGACCAACGAAGAGAGATTTCGTCAAAGAATCATCTAACTTAACTAAGTTCGTCCATTTTGGTCTTTCTTCATTTCGACTAGCTTCAAAGTGGACCGAAGCCAAATGTCTTGCAAAGATTGATGTAATATGACACAATAAACCATGTGGAGAAGTTTGAGACCAACGAAGAGAGATTTAGTCCAAGAATCATCCAACTTAACCAAGTTCGTCCACTTTGGTCTTTCTTCGTTTCGACTAGTTTCGAAGTGGACCGAAGCCAAATGTCTTGCAAAGATTGATGTAATATGACACAATAAACCATGTGGAGAAGTTTGAGACCAACGAAGAGAGATTTGGTCCAAGAATCATCCAACTTAACCAGGTTCGTCCATTTTGGTCTTTCTTCGTTTCGACTAGTTTCGAAGTGGACCGAAGCCAAATGTCTTGCAAAGATTGATGTAATATGACACAATAAACCATGTGGAGAAGTTTGAGACCAACGAAGAGAGATTTGGCCAAGAATCATCCAACTTAACCAGGTTCGTCAACTTTGGTCTTTCTTTCTTCGACTATCTTCGAAGTGGACCGAAGCCAAATGTCTTGCAAAGATTGATGTAATATGACACAATAAACCATGTGGAGAAGTTTAAGACCAACGAAGAGAGATTTAGTCCAAGAATCATCCGACTTAACTAAGTTCGTCCACTTTGGTCTTTCTTTCTTTCGACTATTTTCGAAGTGGACCGAAGCCAAATGTCTTGCAAAGATTGATGTAATATGACACAATAAACCATGTGGAGAAGTTTGAGACCAACGAAGAGAGATTTAGTCCAAGAATCATCCAACTTAACTAAGTTCGTCCACTTTGGTCTTTCTTCGTTTCGACTAGTTTCGAAGTGGACCGAAGCCAAATGTCTTGCAAAGATTGATGTAATATGACACAATAAACCATGTGGAGAAGTTTGAGACCAACGAAGAGAGATTTGGTCCAAGAATCATCCAACTTAACCAGGTTCGTCCATTTTGGTCTTTCTTCGTTTCGACTAGTTTCGAAGTGGACCGAAGCCAAATGTCTTGCAAAGATTGATGTAATATGACACAATAAACCATGTGGAGAAGTTTGAGACCAACGAAGAGAGATTTGGTCCAAGAATCATCCAACTTAACCAGGTTCGTCAACTTTGGTCTTTCTTTCTTTCGACTATCTTCGAAGTGGACCGAAGCCAAATGTCTTGCAAAGATTGATGTAATATGACACAATAAACCATGTGGAGAAGTTTGAGACCAACGAAGAGAGATTTAGTCCAAGAATCATCCAACTTAACTAAGTTCGTCCACTTTGGTCTTTCTTTTTTTCGACTATTTCGAAGTGGACCGAAGCCAAATGTCTTGCAAAGATTGATGTAATATGACACAATAAACCATGTGGAGAAGTTTGAGACCAACGAAGAGAGATTTGGCTAAGAATCATCCAACTTAACCAAGTTCGTCCATTTTGGTCTTTCTTTCGTTTCGACTAGTTTCAAAGTGGACCGAAGCCAAATGTCTTGCAAAGATTGATGTAATATGACACAATAAACCATGTGGAGAAGTTTGAGACCAACGAAGAGAGATTTCGTCAGATAATCATCTAACTTAACCAAGTTCGTCCATTTTGGTCTTTCTTCGTTTCGACTAGTTTCAAAGTGGACCGAAGCCAAATGTCTTGCAAAGATTGATGTAATATGACACAATAAACCATGTGGAGAAGTTTGAGACCAACGAAGAGAGATTTGGTCCAAGAATCATCCAACTTAACCAAGTTCGTCCACTTTGGTCTTTCTTTCTTTCGACTAGTTTCAAAGTGGACCGAAGCCAAATGTCTTGCAAAGATTGATGTAATATGACACAATAAACCATGTGGAGAAGTTTGAGACCAACGAAGAGAGATTTCGTCAAAGAATCATCCAACTTAACCAAGTTCGTCCATTTTGGTCTTTCTTCATTTCGACTAGCTTCAAAGTGGACCGAAGCCAAATGTCTTGCAAAGATTGATGTAATATGACACAATAAACCATGTGGAGAAGTTTGAGACCAACGAAGAGAGATTTAGTCCAAGAATCATCCAACTTAACTAAGTTCGTCCACTTTGGTCTTTCTTCATTTCGACTAGTTTCGAAGTGGACCGAAGCCAAATGTCTTGCAAAGATTGATGTAATATGACACAATAAACCATGTGGAGAAGTTTGAGACCAACGAAGAGAGATTTGGTCCAAGAATCATCCAACTTAACCAGGTTCGTCCATTTTGGTCTTTCTTCGTTTCGACTAGTTTCGAAGTGGACCGAAGCCAAATGTCTTGCAAAGATTGATGTAATATGACACAATAAACCATGTGGAGAAGTTTGAGACCAACGAAGAGAGATTTGGCCAAGAATCATCCAACTTAACCAGGTTCGTCAACTTTGGTCTTTCTTTCTTCCGACTATCTTCGAAGTGGACCGAAGCCAAATGTCTTGCAAAGATTGATGTAATATGACACAATAAACAATGTGGAGAAGTTTGAGACCAACGAAGAGAGATTTAGTCCAAGAATCATCCGACTTAACTAAGTTCGTCCACTTTGGTCTTTCTTTCTTTCGACTATTTTCGAAGTGGACCGAAGCCAAATGTCTTGCAAAGATTGATGTAATATGACACAATAAACCATGTGGAGAAGTTTGAGACCAACGAAGAGAGATTTAGTCCAAGAATCATCCAACTTAACTAAGTTCGTCCACTTTGGTCTTTCTTCGTTTCGACTAGTTTCGAAGTGGACCGAAGCCAAATGTCTTGCAAAGATTGATGTAATATGACACAATAAACCATGTGGAGAAGTTTGAGACCAACGAAGAGAGATTTGGTCCAAGAATCATCCAACTTAACCAAGTTCGTCCATTTTGGTCTTTCTTCGTTTCGACTAGCTTCAAAGTGGACCGAAGCCAAATGTCTTGCAAAGATTGATGTAATATGACACAATAAACCATGTGGAGAAGTTTGAGACCAACGAAGAGAGATTTGGTCCAAGAATCATCCAACTTAACCAGGTTCGTCCATTTTGGTCTTTCTTCGTTTCGACTAGTTTCGAAGTGGACCGAAGCCAAATGTCTTGCAAAGATTGATGTAATATGACACAATAAACCATGTGGAGAAGTTTGAGACCAACGAAGAGAGATTTGGCCAAGAATCATCCAACTTAACCAGGTTCGTCCACTTTGGTCTTTCTTTCTTTCGACTATCTTCGAAGTGGACCGAAGCCAAATGTCTTGCAAAGATTGATGTAATATGACACAATAAACCATGTGGAGAAGTTTGAGACCAACGAAGAGAGATTTAGTCCAAGAATCATCCAACTTAACTAAGGTCGTCCACTTTGGTCTTTCTTTCTTTCGACTATTTTCGAAGTGGACCGAAGCCAAATGTCTTGCAAAGATTGATGTAATATGACACAATAAACCATGTGGAGAAGTTTGAGACCAACGAAGAGAGATTTAGTCCAAGAATCATCCAACTTAACTAAGTTCGTCCACTTTGGTCTTTCTTTCTTTCGACTATTTTCGAAGTGGACCGAAGCCAAATGTCTTGCAAAGATTGATGTAATATGACACAATAAACCATGTGGAGAAGTTTGAGACCAACGAAGAGAGATTTAGTCCAAGAATCATCCGACTTAACTAAGTTCGTCCACTTTGGTCTTTCTTTCTTTCGACTATTTTCGAAGTGGACCGAAGCCAAATGTCTTGCAAAGATTGATGTAATATGACACAATAAACCATGTGGAGAAGTTTGAGACCAACGAAGAGAGATTTGGCTAAGAATCATCCAACTTAACCAAGTTCGTCCATTTTGGTCTTTCTTCGTTTCGACTAGCTTCAAAGTGGACCGAAGCCAAATGTCTTGCAAAGATTGATGTAATATGACACAATAAACCATGTGGAGAAGTTTGAGACCAACGAAGAGAGATTTGGTCCAAGAATCATCCAACTTAACCAGGTTCGTCCATTTTGGTCTTTCTTCGTTTCGACTAGTTTCGAAGTGGACCGAAGCCAAATGTCTTGCAAAGATTGATGTAATATGACACAATAAACCATGTGGAGAAGTTTGAGACCAACGAAGAGAGATTTGGCCATGAATCATCCAACTTAACCAGGTTCGTCAACTTTGGTCTTTCTTTCTTCCGACTATCTTCGAAGTGGACCGAAGCCAAATGTCTTGCAAAGATTGATATAATATGACACAATAAACCATGTGGAGAAGTTTAAGACCAACGAAGAGAGATTTAGTCCAAGAATCATCCGACTTAACTAAGTTCGTCCACTTTGGTCTTTCTTTCTTTCGACTATTTTCGAAGTGGACCGAAGCCAAATGTCTTGCAAAGATTGATGTAATATGACACAATAAACCATGTGGAGAAGTTTGAGACCAACGAAGAGAGATTTGGCTAAGAATCATCCAACTTAACCAAGTTCGTCCATTTTGGTCTTTCTTCGTTTCGACTAGCTTCAAAGTGGACCGAAGCCAAATGTCTTGCAAAGATTGATGTAATATGACACAATAAACCATGTGGAGAAGTTTGAGACCAACGAAGAGAGATTTGGTCCAAGAATCATCCAACTTAACCAGGTTCGTCCATTTTGGTCTTTCTTCGTTTCGACTAGTTTCGAAGTGGACCGAAGCCAAATGTCTTGCAAAGATTGATGTAATATGACACAATAAACCATGTGGAAAGTTTGAGACCAACGAAGAGAGATTTGGCCAAGAATCATCCAACTTAACCAGGTTCGTCAACTTTGGTCTTTCTTTCTTTCGACTATCTTCGAAGTGGACCGAAGCCAAATGTCTTGCAAAGATTGATGTAATATGACACAATAAACAATGTGGAGAAGTTTAAGACCAACGAAGAGAGATTTAGTCCAAGAATCATCCGACTTAACTAAGTTCGTCCACTTTGGTCTTTCTTTCTTTCGACTATTTTCGAAGTGGACCGAAGCCAAATGTCTTGCAAAGATTGATGTAATATGACACAATAAACCATGTGGAGAAGTTTGAGACCAACGAAGAGAGATTTAGTCCAAGAATCATCCGACTTAACTAAGTTCGTCCACTTTGGTCTTTCTTCGTTTCGACTAGTTTCGAAGTGGACCGAAGCCAAATGTCTTGCAAAGATTGATGTAATATGACACAATAAACCATGTGGAGAAGTTTGAGACCAACGAAGAGAGATTTGGTCCAAGAATCATCCAACTTAACCAAGTTCGTCCATTTTGGTCTTTCTTCGTTTCGACTAGCTTCAAAGTGGACCGAAGCCAAATGTCTTGCAAAGATTGATGTAATATGACACAATAAACCATGTGGAGAAGTTTGAGACCAACGAAGAGAGATTTGGTCCAAGAATCATCCAACTTAACCAGGTTCGTCCATTTTGGTCTTTCTTCGTTTCGACTAGTTTCGAAGTGGACCGAAGCCAAATGTCTTGCAAAGATTGATGTAATATGACACAATAAACCATGTGGAAAAGTTTGAGACCAACGAAGAGAGATTTGGCCAAGAATCATCCAACTTAACCAGGTTCGTCCACTTTGGTCTTTCTTTCTTCGACTATCTTCGAAGTGGACCGAAGCCAAATGTCTTGCAAAGATTGATGTAATATGACACAATAAACAATGTGGAGAAGTTTGAGACCAACGAAGAGAGATTTAGTCCAAGAATCATCCAACTTAACTAAGGTCGTCCACTTTGGTCTTTCTTTCTTTCGACTATTTTCGAAGTGGACCGAAGCCAAATGTCTTGCAAAGATTGATGTAATATGACACAATAAACCATGTGGAGAAGTTTAAGACCAACGAAGAGAGATTTAGTCCAAGAATCATCCGACTTAACTAAGTTCGTCCACTTTGGTCTTTCTTTCTTTCGACTATTTTCGAAGTGGACCGAAGCCAAATGTCTTGCAAAGATTGATGTAATATGACACAATAAACCATGTGGAGAAGTTTAAGACCAACGAAGAGAGATTTAGTCCAAGAATCATCCGACTTAACTAAGTTCGTCCACTTTGGTCTTTCTTTCTTTCGACTATTTTCGAAGTGGACCGAAGCCAAATGTCTTGCAAAGATTGATGTAATATGACACAATAAACCATGTGGAGAAGTTTGAGACCAACGAAGAGAGATTTGGCTAAGAATCATCTAACTTAACCAGGTTCGTCCATTTTGGTCTTTCTTCGTTTCGACTAGTTTCGAAGTGGACCGAAGCCAAATGTCTTGCAAAGATTGATGTAATATGACACAATAAACCATGTGGAAAAGTTTGAGACCAACGAAGAGAGATTTGGCCATGAATCATCCAACTTAACCAGGTTCGTCAACTTTGGTCTTTCTTTCTTCCGACTATCTTCGAAGTGGACCGAAGCCAAATGTCTTGCAAAGATTGATATAATATGACATAATAAACAATGTGGAGAAGTTTAAGACCAACGAAGAGAGATTTAGTCCAAGAATCATCCGACTTAACTAAGCTCGTCCACTTTGGTCTTTCTTTCTTTCGACTATTTTCGAAGTGGACCGAAGCCAAATGTCTTGCAAAGATTGATGTAATATGACACAATAAACCATGTGGAGAAGTTTAAGACCAACGAAGAGAGATTTAGTCCAAGAATCATCCGACTTAACTAAGCTCGTCCACTTTGGTCTTTCTTCGTTTCGACTAGTTTCGAAGTGGACCGAAGCCAAATGTCTTGCAAAGATTGATGTAATATGACACAATAAACCATGTGGAGAAGTTTGAGACCAACGAAGAGAGATTTGGTCCAAGAATCATCCAACTTAACCAAGTTCGACCATTTTGGTCTTTCTTCGTTTCGACTAGCTTCAAAGTGGACCGAAGCCAAATGTCTTGCAAAGATTGATGTAATATGACACAATAAACCATGTGGAGAAGTTTGAGACCAACGAAGAGAGATTTGGTCCAAGAATCATCCAACTTAACCAGGTTCGTCCATTTTGGTCTTTCTTCGTTTCGACTAGTTTCGAAGTGGACCGAAGCCAAATGTCTTGCAAAGATTGATGTAATATGACACAATAAACCATGTGGAAAAGTTTGAGACCAACGAAGAGAGATTTGGCCATGAATCATCCAACTTAACCAGGTTCGTCAACTTTGGTCTTTCTTTCTTCCGACTATCTTCGAAGTGGACCGAAGCCAAATGTCTTGCAAAGATTGATGTAATATGACACAATAAACAATGTGGAGAAGTTTAAGACCAACGAAGAGAGATTTAGTCCAAGAATCATCCGACTTAACTAAGGTCGTCCACTTTGGTCTTTCTTTCTTTCGACTATTTTCGAAGTGGACCGAAGCCAAATGTCTTGCAAAGATTGATGTAATATGACACAATAAACCATGTGGAGAAGTTTAAGACCAACGAAGAGAGATTTAGTCCAAGAATCATCCGACTTAACTAAGTTCGTCCACTTTGGTCTTTCTTTCTTTCGACTATTTTCGAAGTGGACCGAAGCCAAATGTCTTGCAAAGATTGATGTAATATGACACAATAAACCATGTGGAGAAGTTTAAGACCAACGAAGAGAGATTTAGTCCAAGAATCATCCGACTTAACTAAGCTCGTCCATTTTGGTCTTTCTTTCTTTCGACTATTTTCGAAGTGGACCGAAGCCAAATGTCTTGCAAAGATTGATGTAATATGACACAATAAACCATGTGGAGAAGTTTGAGACCAACGAAGAGAGATTTAGTCCAAGAATCATCCGACTTAACTAAGCTCGTCCACTTTGGTCTTTCTTCGTTTCGACTAGTTTCGAAGTGGACCGAAGCCAAATGTCTTGCAAAGATTGATGTAATATGACACAATAAACCATGTGGAGAAGTTTGAGACCAACGAAGAGAGATTTGGTCCAAGAATCATCCAACTTAACCAAGTTCGTCCATTTTGGTCTTTCTTCGTTTCGACTAGCTTCAAAGTGGACCGAAGCCAAATGTCTTGCAAAGATTGATGTAATATGACACAATAAACCATGTGGAGAAGTTTGAGACCAACGAAGAGAGATTTGGTCCAAGAATCATCCAACTTAACCAGGTTCGTCCATTTTGGTCTTTCTTCGTTTCGACTAGTTTCGAAGTGGACCGAAGCCAAATGTCTTGCAAAGATTGATGTAATATGACACAATAAACCATGTGGAAAAGTTTGAGACCAACGAAGAGAGATTTGGCCATGAATCATCCAACTTAACCAGGTTCGTCAACTTTGGTCTTTCTTTCTTCCGACTATCTTCGAAGTGGACCGAAGCCAAATGTCTTGCAAAGATTGATGTAATATGACACAATAAACAATGTGGAGAAGTTTAAGACCAACGAAGAGAGATTTAGTCCAAGAATCATCCGACTTAACTAAGGTCGTCCACTTTGGTCTTTCTTTCTTTCGACTATTTTCGAAGTGGACCGAAGCCAAATGTCTTGCAAAGATTGATGTAATATGACACAATAAACCATGTGGAGAAGTTTAAGACCAACGAAGAGAGATTTAGTCCAAGAATCATCCGACTTAACTAAGTTCGTCCACTTTGGTCTTTCTTTCTTTCGACTATTTTCGAAGTGGACCGAAGCCAAATGTCTTGCAAAGATTGATGTAATATGACACAATAAACCATGTGGAGAAGTTTAAGACCAACGAAGAGAGATTTAGTCCAAGAATCATCCGACTTAACTAAGCTCGTCCACTTTGGTCTTTCTTTCTTTCGACTATTTTCGAAGTGGACCGAAGCCAAATGTCTTGCAAAGATTGATGTAATATGACACAATAAACCATGTGGAGAAGTTTGAGACCAACGAAGAGAGATTTGGCTAAGAATCATCCAACTTAACCAAGTTCGACCATTTTGGTCTTTCTTCGTTTCGACTAGCTTCAAAGTGGACCGAAGCCAAATGTCTTGCAAAGATTGATGTAATATGACACAATAAACCATGTGGAGAAGTTTGAGACCAACGAAGAGAGATTTGGTCCAAGAATCATCCAACTTAACCAGGTTCGTCCATTTTGGTCTTTCTTCGTTTCGACTAGTTTCGAAGTGGAGCGAAGCCAAATGTCTTGCAAAGATTGATGTAATATGACACAATAAACCATGTGGAAAAGTTTGAGACCAACGAAGAGAGATTTGGCCATGAATCATCCAACTTAACCAGGTTCGTCAACTTTGGTCTTTCTTTCTTCCGACTATCTTCGAAGTGGACCGAAGCCAAATGTCTTGCAAAGATTGATGTAATATGACACAATAAACCATGTGGAGAAGTTTAAGACCAACGAAGAGAGATTTAGTCCAAGAATCATCCGACTTAACTAAGCTCGTCCACTTTGGTCTTTCTTTCTTTCGACTATTTTCGAAGTGGACCGAAGCCAAATGTCTTGCAAAGATTGATGTAATATGACACAATAAACCATGTGGAGAAGTTTAAGACCAACGAAGAGAGATTTAGTCCAAGAATCATCCGACTTAACTAAGCTCGTCCACTTTGGTCTTTCTTTCTTTCGACTATTTTCGAAGTGGACCGAAGCCAAATGTCTTGCAAAGATTGATGTAATATGACACAATAAACCATGTGGAGAAGTTTGAGACCAACGAAGAGAGATTTAGTCCAAGAATCATCCGACTTAACTAAGCTCGTCCACTTTGGTCTTTCTTCGTTTCGACTAGTTTCGAAGTGGACAGAAGCCAAATGTCTTGCAAAGATTGATGTAATATGACACAATAAACCATGTGGAGAAGTTTGAGACCAACGAAGAGAGATTTGGTCCAAGAATCATCCAACTTAACCAAGTTCGACCATTTTGGTCTTTCTTCGTTTCGACTAGCTTCAAAGTGGACCGAAGCCAAATGTCTTGCAAAGATTGATGTAATATGACACAATAAACCATGTGGAGAAGTTTGAGACCAACGAAGAGAGATTTGGTCCAAGAATCATCCAACTTAACCAGGTTCGTCCATTTTGGTCTTTCTTCGTTTCGACTAGTTTCGAAGTGGAGCGAAGCCAAATGTCTTGCAAAGATTGATGTAATATGACACAATAAACCATGTGGAAAAGTTTGAGACCAACGAAGAGAGATTTGGCCATGAATCATCCAACTTAACCAGGTTCGTCAACTTTGGTCTTTCTTTCTTCCGACTATCTTCGAAGTGGACCGAAGCCAAATGCCTTGCAAAGATTGATATAATATGACATAATAAACAATGTGGAGAAGTTTAAGACCAACGAAGAGAGATTTAGTCCAAGAATCATCCGACTTAACTAAGGTCGTCCACTTTGGTCTTTCTTTCTTTCGACTATTTTCGAGGTGGACCGAAGCCAAATGTCTTGCAAAGATTGATGTAATATGACACAATAAACCATGTGGAGAAGTTTAAGACCAACGAAGAGAGATTTAGTCCAAGAATCATCCGACTTAACTAAGCTCGTCCACTTTGGTCTTTCTTTCTTTCGACTATTTTCGAAGTGGACCGAAGCCAAATGTCTTGCAAAGATTGATGTAATATGACACAATAAACCATGTGGAGAAGTTTAAGACCAACGAAGAGAGATTTAGTCCAAGAATCATCCGACTTAACTAAGCTCGTCCACTTTGGTGTTTCTTTCTTTCGACTATTTTCGAAGTGGACCGAAGCCAAATGTCTTGCAAAGATTGATGTAATATGACACAATAAACCATGTGGAGAAGTTTGAGACCAACGAAGAGAGATTTGGCTAAGAATCATCCAACTTAACCAAGTTCGACCATTTTGGTCTTTCTTCGTTTCGACTAGCTTCAAAGTGGACCGAAGCCAAATGTCTTGCAAAGATTGATGTAATATGACACAATAAACCATGTGGAGAAGTTTGAGACCAACGAAGAGAGATTTGGTCCAAGAATCATCCAACTTAACCAGGTTCGTCCATTTTGGTCTTTCTTCGTTTCGACTAGTTTCGAAGTGGAGCGAAGCCAAATGTCTTGCAAAGATTGATGTAATATGACACAATAAACCATGTGGAAAAGTTTGAGACCAACGAAGAGAGATTTGGCCATGAATCATCCAACTTAACCAGGTTCGTCAACTTTGGTCTTTCTTTCTTCCGACTATCTTCGAAGTGGGCCGAAGCCAAATGTCTTGCAAAGATTGATATAATATGACATAATAAACAATGTGGAGAAGTTTAAGACCAACGAAGAGAGATTTAGTCCAAGAATCATCCGACTTAACTAAGCTCGCCCACTTTGGTCTTTCTTTCTTTCGACTATTTTCGAAGTGCACCGAAGCCAAATGTCTTGCAAAGATTGATGTAATATGACACAATAAACCATGTGGAGAAGTTTGAGACCAACGATGAGAGATTTGGCTAAGAATCATCCAACTTAACCAAGTTCGACCATTTTGGTCTTTCTTCGTTTCGACTAGCTTCAAAGTGGACCGAAGCCAAATGTCTTGCAAAGATTGATGTAATATGACACAATAAACCATGTGGAGAAGTTTGAGACCAACGAAGAGAGATTTGGTCCAAGAATCATCCAACTTAACCAGGTTCGTCCATTTTGGTCTTTCTTCGTTTCGACTAGTTTCGAAGTGGAGCGAAGCCAAATGTCTTGCAAAGATTGATGTAATATGACACAATAAACCATGTGGAAAAGTTTGAGACCAACGAAGAGAGATTTGGCCATGAATCATCCAACTTAACCAGGTTCGTCAACTTTGGTCTTTCTTTCTTCCGACTATCTTCGAAGTGGACCGAAGCCAAATGTCTTGCAAAGATTGATATAATATGACATAATAAACAATGTGGAGAAGTTTAAGATCAACGAAGAGAGATTTAGTCCAAGAATCATCCGACTTAACTAAGCTCGTCCACTTTGGTCTTTCTTTCTTTCGACTATTTTCGAAGTGGACCGAAGCCAAATGTCTTGCAAAGATTGATGTAATATGACACAATAAACCATGTGGAGAAGTTTAAGACCAACGAAGAGAGATTTAGTCCAAGAATCATCCGACTTAACTAAGCTCGTCCACTTTGGTGTTTCTTTCTTTCGACTATTTTCGAAGTGGTCCGAAGCCAAATGTCTTGCAAAGATTGATGTAATATGACACAATAAACCATGTGGAGAAGTTTGAGACCAACGAAGAGAGATTTGGCTAAGAATCATCCAACTTAACCAAGTTCGACCATTTTGGTCTTTCTTCGTTTCGACTAGCTTCAAAGTGGACCGAAGCCAAATGTCTTGCAAAGATTGATGTAATATGACACAATAAACCATGTGGAGAAGTTTGAGACCAACGAAGAGAGATTTGGTCCAAGAATCATCCAACTTAACCAGGTTCGTCCATTTTGGTCTTTCTTCGTTTCGACTAGTTTCGAAGTGGAGCGAAGCCAAATGTCTTGCAAAGATTGATGTAATATGACACAATAAACCATGTGGAAAAGTTTGAGACCAACGAAGAGAGATTTGGCCATGAATCATCCAACTTAACCAGGTTCGTCAACTTTGGTCTTTCTTTCTTCCGACTATCTTCGAAGTGGGCCGAAGCCAAATGTCTTGCAAAGATTGATATAATATGACATAATAAACAATGTGGAGAAGTTTAAGACCAACGAAGAGAGATTTAGTCCAAGAATCATCCGACTTAACTAAGCTCGCCCACTTTGGTCTTTCTTTCTTTCGACTATTTTCGAAGTGCACCGAAGCCAAATGTCTTGCAAAGATTGATGTAATATGACACAATAAACCATGTGGAGAAGTTTGAGACCAACGATGAGAGATTTGGCTAAGAATCATCCAACTTAACCAAGTTCGACCATTTTGGTCTTTCTTCGTTTCGACTAGCTTCAAAGTGGACCGAAGCCAAATGTCTTGCAAAGGTTGATGTAATATGACACAATAAACCATGTGGAGAAGTTTGAGACCAACGAAGAGAGATTTGGTCCAAGAATCATCCAACTTAACCAGGTTCGTCCATTTTGGTCTTTCTTCGTTTCGACTAGTTTCGAAGTGGAGCGAAGCCAAATGTCTTGCAAAGATTGATGTAATATGACACAATAAACCATGTGGAAAAGTTTGAGACCAACGAAGAGAGATTTGGCCATGAATCATCCAACTTAACCAGGTTCGTCAACTTTGGTCTTTCTTTCTCCGACTATCTTCGAAGTGGACCGAAGCCAAATGCCTTGCAAAGATTGATATAATATGACATAATAAACAATGTGGAGAAGTTTAAGACCAACGAAGAGAGATTTAGTCCAAGAATCATCCGACTTAACTAAGGTCGTCCACTTTGGTCTTTCTTTCTTTCGACTATTTTCGAAGTGGACCGAAGCCAAATGTCTTGCAAAGATTGATGTAATATGACACAATAAACCATGTGGAGAAGTTTAAGACCAACGAAGAGAGATTTAGTCCAAGAATCATCCGACTTAACTAAGCTCGTCCACTTTGGTCTTTCTTTCTTTCGACTATTTTCGAAGTGGACCGAAGCCAAATGTCTTGCAAAGATTGATGTAATATGACACAATAAACCATGTGGAGAAGTTTGAGACCAACGAAGAGAGATTTTGCTAAGAATCATCCAACTTAACCAAGTTCGTCCATTTTGGTCTGTTTTCGTTTCGACTAGTTTCAAAGTGGACCGAAGCCAAATGTCTTGCAAAGATTGATGTAATATGACACAATAAACCATGTGGAGAAGTTTGAGACCAACGAAGAGAGATTTTGCTAAGAATCATCCAACTTAACCAAGTTCGTCCATTTTGGTCTTTCTTCGTTTCGACTAGTTTCAAAGTGGACCGAAGCCAAATGTCTTGCAAAGATTGATGTAATATGACACAATAAACCATGTGGAAAAGTTTGAGACCAACGAAGAGAGATTTGGCCATGAATCATCCAACTTAACCAGGTTCGTCAACTTTGGTCTTTCTTTCTTCCGACTATCTTCGAAGTGGACCGAAGCCAAATGTCTTGCAAAGATTGATATAATATGACATAATAAACAATGTGGAGAAGTTTAAGATCAACGAAGAGAGATTTAGTCCAAGAATCATCCGACTTAACTAAGCTCGTCCACTTTGGTCTTTCTTTCTTTCGACTATTTTCGAAGTGGACCGAAGCCAAATGTCTTGCAAAGATTGATGTAATATGACACAATAAACCATGTGGAGAAGTTTAAGACCAACGAAGAGAGATTTAGTCCAAGAATCATCCGACTTAACTAAGCTCGTCCACTTTGGTGTTTCTTTCTTTCGACTATTTTCGAAGTGGACCGAAGCCAAATGTCTTGCAAAGATTGATGTAATATGACACAATAAACCATGTGGAGAAGTTTGAGACCAACGAAGAGAGATTTGGCTAAGAATCATCCAACTTAACCAAGTTCGACCATTTTGGTCTTTCTTCGTTTCGACTAGCTTCAAAGTGGACCGAAGCCAAATGTCTTGCAAAGATTGATGTAATATGACACAATAAACCATGTGGAGAAGTTTGAGACCAACGAAGAGAGATTTGGTCCAAGAATCATCCAACTTAACCAGGTTTGTCCATTTTGGTCTTTCTTCGTTTCGACTAGTTTCGAAGTGGAGCGAAGCCAAATGTCTTGCAAAGATTGATGTAATATGACACAATAAACCATGTGGAAAAGTTTGAGACCAACGAAGAGAGATTTGGCCATGAATCATCCAACTTAACCAGGTTCGTCAACTTTGGTCTTTCTTTCTTCCGACTATCTTCGAAGTGGACCGAAGCCAAATGTCTTGCAAAGATTGATATAATATGACATAATAAACAATGTGGAGAAGTTTAAGACCAACGAAGAGAGATTTAGTCCAAGAATCATCCGACTTAACTAAGCTCGCCCACTTTGGTCTTTCTTTCTTTCGACTATTTTCGAAGTGCACCGAAGCCAAATGTCTTGCAAAGATTGATGTAATATGACACAATAAACCATGTGGAGAAGTTTGAGACCAACGATGAGAGATTTGGCTAAGAATCATCCAACTTAACCAAGTTCGACCATTTTGGTCTTTCTTCGTTTCGACTAGCTTCAAAGTGGACCGAATCCAAATGTCTTGCAAAGATTGATGTAATATGACACAATAAACCATGTGGAGAAGTTTGAGACCAACGAAGAGAGATTTGGTCCAAGAATCATCCAACTTAACCAGGTTCGTCCATTTTGGTCTTTCTTCGTTTCGACTAGTTTCGAAGTGGAGCGAAGCCAAATGTCTTGCAAAGATTGATGTAATATGACACAATAAACCATGTGGAAAAGTTTGAGACCAACGAAGAGAGATTTGGCCATGAATCATCCAACTTAACCAGGTTCGTCAACTTTGGTCTTTCTTTCTTCCGACTATCTTCGAAGTGGACCGAAGCCAAATGCCTTGCAAAGATTGATATAATATGACATAATAAACAATGTGGAGAAGTTTAAGACCAACGAAGAGAGATTTAGTCCAAGAATCATCCGACTTAACTAAGGTCGTCCACTTTGGTCTTTCTTTCTTTCGACTATTTTCGAAGTGGACCGAAGCCAAATGTCTTGCAAAGATTGATGTAATATGACACAATAAACCATGTGGAGAAGTTTAAGACCAACGAAGAGAGATTTAGTCCAAGAATCATCCGACTTAACTAAGCTCGTCCACTTTGGTCTTTCTTTCTTTCGACTATTTTCAAAGTGGACCGAAGCCAAATGTCTTGCAAAGATTGATGTAATATGACACAATAAACCATGTGGAGAAGTTTGAGACCAACGAAGAGAGATTTTGCTAAGAATCATCCAACTTAACCAAGTTCGTCCATTTTGGTCTGTTTTCGTTTCGACTAGTTTCAAAGTGGACCGAAGCCAAATGTCTTGCAAAGATTGATGTAATATGACACAATAAACCATGTGGTGAAGTTTGAGACCAACGAAGAGAGATTTTGCTAAGAATCATCCAACTTAACCAAGTTCGTCCATTTTGGTCTTTCTTCGTTTCGACTAGTTTCAAAGTGGACCGAAGCCAAATGTCTTGCAAAGATTGATGTAATATGACACAATAAACCATGTGGAGAAGTTTGAGACCAACGAAGAGCGATTTGGTCCAAGAATCATCTAACTTCACCAAGTTCGTCCATTTTGGTCTTTCTTCGTTTCGACTAGCTTCAAAGTGGACCGAAGCCAAATGTCTTGCAAAGATTGATGTAATATGACACAATAACCCATGTGGAGAAGTTTGAGACCAACGAAGAGAGATTTCGTCAAAGAATCATCTAACTTAACCAAGTTCGTCAATTTTAGTCTTTCTTCGTTTCGACTAGCTTCGTCAAAGATTGATGTAATATGACACAATAACCCATGTGGAGATGTTTGAGACCAACGAAGAGAGATTTGGCCAAGAATCATCCAACTTAACTAGGTTCGTCCACTTTGGTCTTTCTTTCTTTTGACTATTTTCGAAGTGGCCCGAAGCCAAATGTTTTGCAAAGATTGATGTAATATGACACAATAAACCATGTGGAGAAGTTTGAGACCAACGAAGACAGATTTGGTCCAAGAATCATCCAACTTAACTAGGTTCGTCCATTTTGGTCTTTCTTCATTTCGACTACTTTCAAAGTGAACCGAAGCCAAATGTCTTGCAAAGATTAATGTAATATGTCACAATAAGCCATGTGGAGAAGTTTGAGACCAATGAAGAGAGATTTAACCCAAGAATCATCCATCTTAACCAGGTTCGTCCATTTTGGTCTTTCTGTCTTTCGGCTATTTTCGAAGTGGACCGAAGCCAAATGTCTTGCAAAGATTGATGAAATATGACACAATAAACCATGTGGAGAAGTTTGAGACCAACGAAGAGAGATTTCATCAGAGAATCATCCAACTTAACCAAGTTTGTCCCTTTTGGTCTTTCTTCATTTCGACTAGCTTCAAAGTGGACCGATGCCAACTGTCTTGCAAAGATTGATGTAATATAACACAATAAACTATGTGGACAAGTGTGAGACTAACAAAGAGAGATTTCGTCCAAGAATCATCTAACTTAACCAAGTTCGTCCATTTTAGTCTTTCTTCATTTCGACTAGCTTCAAAGTGGACCGAAGCCAAATGTCTTGCGAAGATGGATGTAATATGACACAATAACCCATGTGGAGAAGTTTGAGACCAACGAAGAGAGATTTGGCCAAGAATCATACAACTTAACCAGGTTCGTCCATTTTGGTCTCTCTTCGTTTCGACTAGTTTCGAAGTGGACCGAAGCCAAATGTCTTGCAAAGATTAATGTAATATAACAAAATAAACCATGTGGAGAAGTTTGTGACCAACGAAAAGAGATTTCTTCCAAGAATCATCTAACTTAACCAAGTTCGTCCATTTTGGTCTTTCTTCGTTTCTACTAACGTCAAAGTGGACCGAAGCCAAATGTCTTGCAAAGATTGATGTAATATGACACAATAAACCATGTGGAGAAGTTTGAGACCAACGAAGAGAGATTTCGTCCAAGTATCATCTAACTTAGCCAAGTTTGTCCATTTTTGTCTTTCTTTCTTTCGACTATTTTCGAAGTGGACCGAAGCCAAATGTTTTGTAAAGATTGATGTAATATGACACAATAAGCCATGTGGAGAAGTTTGAGACCAACAAAGAGAGATTTGTTCCAAGAATCATCTAACTTCACCAAGTTCGTCCATTTTGGTCTTTCTTCGTTTCGACTAGCTTCAAAGTGTACAGAAGCCAAATGTCTTGCAAAGATTGATGTAATATGACACAATAAACCATGTGGAGAAGTTTGAGACCAATGAAGAGAGATTTGGTCCAAGAATCATCCAACTTAACCAAGTTCTTCCACTTTGGTCTTTCTTTCTTTCGACTATTTTCAAAGTGGACCGAAGCCAAATGTTTTGCAAAGATTGATGTAATATGACACAATAACCCAAGTGGAGAAGTTTGAGACCAACGAAGAGCGATTTGGCCATGAATCATCCAACTTAACAAGGTTCGTCCACTTTGGTCTTTCTTTCTTTCGACTATTTTCGAAGTGGACAGAAGCCAAATGTTTTGCAAAGATTGATGTAATATGACACAATAAGCCATGTGGAGAAGTTTGACACCAACAAAGAGAGATTTGTTCCAAGAATCATCTAACTTCACCAAGTTCGTCGATTTTGGTCTTTCTTCGTTTCGACTAGCTTCAAAGTGGACAGAAGCCAAATGTCTTGCAAAGATTGATGTAATATGACACAATAAACCATGTGGAGAAGTTTGAGACCAACGAAGACCGATTTGGTCCAAGAATCATCCAACTTAACCATGTTCGTCCACTTTGGCCTTTCTTTCTTTCGACTATTTTCGAAGTGGCCCAAAGCCATATGTTTTGCAAAGATTGATGTAATATGACACAATAAACCATGCGAAGAAGTTTGAGACTATTGAAGAGAGATTTGGTCCAAGAATGATCCAACTTAACCAAGTTCGTCCATTTTGGTCTTTCTTCGTTTCAACTAGTTTCGAAGTGGACCGAAGCCAAATGTCTTGCAAAGATTAATGTAATATGACACAATAAACCATGTGGAGAAGTTTGAGACCAATGAATAGAGATTTCGTCTGAGAATCATCCAACTTAACTAGGTTCGGCCATTTTGGTCTTTCTTCGTTTCGACTAGTTTCGAAGTGGACCGAAGCCAAATGCCTTGCAAAGATTAATGTAATATGACACAATAAACCACGTGGAGAAGTTTAAGACCAACGAAGAGAGATTTAGTCCAAGAATCATCCAACTTAACTAAGGTCGTCCACTTTGGTCTTTCTTTCTTTCGACTATTTTCAAAGTGGACCGAAGCCAAATGTTTTGCAAAGATTGATGTAATATGACACAATAAACCATGTGGAGAAGTTTGAGACCAACGAAGAGAGATTTCGTCAAAGAATCATCAAACTTAACCAAGTTCGTCCATTTGGTCTTTCTTCGTTTCGACTAGCTTCAAAGTGGACCGAAGCCAAATGTCTTGCAAAGATTGATGTAATATGACACAATAAACCATGTGGAGAAGTTTGAGACCAACGAAGAGAGATTTGGTCCAAGAATCATCCAACTTAACCAGGTTCATCCATTTTGGTCTTTCTTCGTTTCGACTAGCTTTAAAGTGGACCGAAGCCAAATGTCTTGCAAAGATTGATGTAATATGACACAATAACCCATGTGGAGAACTTTGAGACCAACGAAGAGAGATTTCGTCAAAGAATCATCAAACTTAACCAGGTTCGTCCATTTTGGTTTTTCTTCGTTTCGACTACTTTCAAACTGGATCGAAGCCAAAATGTCTTGCAAAGATTAATGTAATATGACACAATAAACCATGTGGAGAAGTTTCAGACCAACGAAGAGAGATTTAGTCCAAGAATCATCCAACTTAACCAAGTTCGTCCATTTTGGTTTTTCTTTCTTTCGACTATTTTCGAAGTAGACCGAAGCCAAATGTCATGCAAAGATTGATGTAATATGACACAATAAACCATGTGGAGAAGTTTGAGACCAACGAAGAGAGATTTCGTCAAAGAATCATCAAACTTAACCAAGTTCGTCCATTTGGTCTTTCTTCGTTTCGACTAGCTTGAAAGTGGACCGAAGCCAAATGTCTTGCAAAGATTGATGTAATATGACACAATAAACCATGTGGAGAAGTTTGAGACCAACGAAGAGAGATTTGGTCCAAGAATCATCCAACTTAACCAGGTTCATCCATTTTGGTCTTTCTTCGTTTCGACTAGCTTTAAAGTGGATCGAAGCCAAATGTCTTGCAAAGATTGATGTAATATGACACAATAACCCATGTGGAGAACTTTGAGACCAACGAAAAGAGATTTGGTCCAAGAATCATCCAACTTAACCAGGTTCGTCCATTTTGGTTTTTCTTCGTTTCGACTACTTTCAAAGTGGATCGAAGCCAAAATGTCTTGCAAAGATTAATGTAATATGACACAATAAACCATGTGGAGAAGTTTCAGACCAACAAAGAGAGATTTAGTCCAAGAATCATCCAACTTAACCAAGTTCGTCCATTTTGGTTTTTCTTTCTTTCGACTATTTTCGAAGTGGACCGAAGCCAAATGTCTTGCAAAGATTGATGTAATATGACACAATAAACCATGTGGAGAAGTTTGAGACCAACGAAGAGAGATTTCGTCAGAGAATCATCAAACTTAACCAAGTTCGTCCATTTGGTCTTTCTTCGTTTCGACTAGCTTCAAAGTGGACCGAAGCCAAATGTCTTGCAAAGATTGATGTAATATGACACAATAAACCATGTGGAGAAGTTTGAGACCAACGAAGAGAGATTTGGTCCAAGAATCATCTAACTTAACCAGGTTCGTCCATTTTAGTCTTTCTTCGTTTCGACTAGTTTCGAAGTGGACCGAAGCCAAATGTCTTGCAAAGATTAATGTAATACGACACAATAAACCATGTGGAGAAGTTTGAGACCAACGAAGAGAGATTTGGCTAAGAATCATCCAACTTAACCAAGTTCGACCATTTTGGTCTTTCTTCGTTTCGACTAGCTTCGAAGTGGACCGAAGCCAAATGTCTTGCAAAGATTAATGTAATACGACACAATAACCCATGTGGAGAAGTTTGAGACCTACGAAGAGCGATTTGGCTATGAATCATCCAACTTAACAAGGTTCGTCCACTTTGGTCTTTCTTTCTTTCGACTATTTTCGAAGTGGACTGAAGCCAAATGTCTTGCAAAGATTGATGTAATATGACACAATAAACCATGTGGAGAAGTTTGAGACAAAGGAAGAGAGATTTCTTCCAAGAATCATCTAACTTAACTAAGTTCGTCCACTTTGGTATTTCTTTCTTTCGACTATTTTCGAAGTTGACCAAAGCCAAATGTCTTGCAAAGATTGATGTAATATGACACAATAAACCATGTGGAGAAGTTTGAAACCAACGAAGAGAGATTTGGTCCAAGAATCATCTAACTTAACCAAGTTCGTCCATTTTGGTCTTTCTTCGTTTCCACTAGCTTCAAAGTGGACCGAAGCCAAATGTCTTGCAAAGGTTGATGTAATATGACACAATAAATCATGTGGAGAAGTTTGAGACAAACGAAGACAGATTTGGTCCAAGAATCATCCAACTTCACCAATTTCGTCCATTTTAGTCTTTCTACATTTCGACTAGCTTCAAAGTTGACCGAAGCCAAATATCTCGCAAAGGTTGATGTAATATGACACAATAAATCATGTGGAGAAGTTTGAGACCAACGAAGATAGATTTGGTCCAAGAATTATCCAACTTCACCAATTTCGTCCATTTTGGTCTTTCTTCGTTTCGACTAGCTTCGAAGTGGACCGAAGCCAAATGTCTTGCAAAGATTAATGTAATATGACACAATAAACCATGTGGAGAAGTTTGAGACCAACGAAGAGAGATTTGGTCCAAGAATCATCCAACTTAACCAAGTTCGTCCATTTTGGTCTTTCTTCGTTTTGACTTTCTTCAAAGTTGACCAAAGCGAAATGTCTCACAAAGATTGATGTAATATGACATAATAAACCATGTGGAGAAGTTTGAGACCAACGAAGAGAGATTTGGTCCAAGAATCATCTAACTTAACCAGGTTCGTCCATTTTAGTCTTTCTTCGTTTCGACTAGTTTCGAAGTGGACCGAAGCCAAATGTCTTGCAAAGATTAATGTAATACGACACAATAAACCATGTGGAGAAGTTTGAGACCAACGAAGAGAGATTTGGTCCAAGCATCATCCAACTTAACCAAGTTCGTCCATTTTGGTCTTTCTTCGTTTCAACTAGCTTCAAAGTGGACCGAAGCCAAATGTCTTGCAAAGATTGATGTAATATGACACAATAAACCATGTGGAGAATTTTGAGACCAACGAAGAGAGATTTGGTCCAAGAATCATCCAACTTCACCAATTTCGTCCATTTTAGTCTTTCTACATTTCGACTAGCTTCAAAGTTGACCGAAGCCAAATATCTCGCAAAGGTTGATGTAATATGACACAATAAATCATGTGGAGAAGTTTGAGACCAACGAAGACAGATTTGGTCGAAGAATTATCCAACTTCACCAATTTCGTCCATTTTGGTCTTTCTTCGTTTCGACTAGCTTCGAAGTGGACCGAAGCCAAATGTCTTGCAAAGATTAATGTAATATGACACAATAAACCATGTGGAGAAGTTTGAGACTAACGAAGAGAGATTTCGTCCATGTATCATCTAACTTAGCCAAGTTCGTCCATTTTTGTCTTTCTTCGTTTCGACTAGCTTCAAAGTGGACCGAAGCCAAATGTCTTGCAAAGATTGATGTAATATGACACAATAAACCATGTGGAGAATTTTGAGGCCAACGAAGAGAGATTTGGTCCAATAATCATCCAACTTAACCAAGTTCGTCCATTTAGGTCTTTCTTCATTTCGACTATTTTCGAAGTGGACCGAAGCCAAATGTCTTGCAAAGATTGATGTAATATGACACAATAAACCATGTGGAGAAGTTTGAAACCAACGAAGAGAGATTTGGTCCAAGAATCATCTAACTTTACCAAGTTCGTCCATTTTGGTCTTTCTTCGTTTCGACTAGCTTCAAAGTGGACCAAAGCCAAATGTCTTGCAAAGATTGATGTAATATGACACAATAAACCATGTGGAGAAGTTTGAGACCAACGAAGAGAGATTTGGTTCAAGAATCATCTAACTTAACCAAGTTCGTCCATTTTAGTCTTTCTTCGTTTCGACTAACTTCAAAGTGGACCGAAGCCAAATGTTTTGCAAAGATTGATGTAATATGACACAATAAACCATGTGGAGAAGTTTGAGACCAACGAAGAGAGATTTGGTCTAAGAATCATCTAACTTCACCAATTTCATCCATTTTAGTCTTTCTTCATTTTGACTCTCTTCAAAGTTGACCGAACCGAAATGTCTCACAAAGATTGATGTAATATGACATAATAAACCATGTGGAAAAGTTTGAGGCCAACGAAGAGAGATTGGTCCAAGAATCATCCAACTTAACCAAGTTCGTCCATAAGAAGAACTTATAAAACTCCTATTGGCATGTCACCTTATAAAATTGTTTTTGGCAAAGCTTGTCACGTCCCTGTAGAACTTGAGCATAAATCTTTTTGGGCTGTCAAGCAGTGTAATCTTGATTACAATTGAGTGGGAGAGAGTGAAAATTGCAGCTTCAGGAACTAGAGGAATTAAGGTTAGAGGCCTATGACAACTCGGTAATATACAAGGGCAAATCCAAAGCTTTCCATGATGCTAAGTTAACTAGGAAAGAATTTCATGTAGGCAAAAAAGTTCTGCTATATAATTCAAGATTGAAATTATTTCCTGGAAAACTTAAGTCAAGGTGGCCTGGACCTTTTGTGGTCACCCATGTCCATCCTCACGGAGCTATAGAGATTAGGAGCCTTGACACTAACGAAATTTTCAAAGTAAATGGACACAGGTTAAAGCATTTTTATGAAGGTGATACTACCTAGATGGTGGAAGGAATTCAGCTGGAGGATCCATGAGCTAAAAGATGGTCGAGCCAATGACATAAAACAAAGGCGCTTCTTGGGAGGCAACCCTGTTAATTTTAGGGAAGTTTGCATTTTTAGTTCTGTCTATTTTTTATTTATGTCCACCTTTTCAATTTTAGTATGTTTTATTTTTTTCTTGCATTAGGGACAATGCAAAATTTAAGTGTGGGGGGAGGAATGGAAAATTCTGCATGTTTGCATGACTTAACTACTCTCTACATCTGAATTTTTGCATCTTCTTCTTAGTTTTGCATTCAAGAGAAAACAAGAAAATCTCTTGAAAGTGTAGTTCTCATATTAATCAAGAATAACCCATGACATAAGTGAATATGGCTGAGTGGATCCTAACTCAAAAGCCAAATCTCAAACCTATACATTGTATAGTGTGATTGATCATGAGGTCCAAGTGAGCTATTTGAGCTGAGTGAAAGGTTGGGACGTTCATGCCAACTTGAGAGTTCATATATTATTTTTTTTCATGTGTGTATTTTGTTCAATCTTGGGTATAGACCTCTGAAATTTGCTCTAAGCCTTGCAAATGCCATATGTTTAGAGTCATATCTGCATGCTTGAAAGTGATTTGGGCACTTAGGTTTATCCAATTTAGCCTTTCATAGCCCACCTTGCATAATCACCATTAGTTGACCACTTTTAAGCCTTAGCCTTCCTTTCTTTTAAGCACATTATAAGCCATATACCATTCCTTTGATGTATCCCCATTTTTGAACCCAACACCTTGAAGGACTATGTGAATTTGAGACATCAAATTGCTGCCTAGTTAGTAACTAGGAAAGTGGAAAGAAAGAGCCTCAAAAGATGTGAAAATCTCCCAAAGCAAAGTGAAGAAAAAGTCCAGAAAAAGAAAAGAAAGAATTCTGGAAAAAGAAAAAAAAATGAGGAATGAAGAAAGAGCTGAAAAGAAAAAAAAAATCTGCAAGAAAAGCAGAAGAGTGAAAAAGAAGGGAGAAGCAAAATATGCAAGTATGAGGCTTGATAGTTGAAGAATAAGTGAGCTTGAAAAGTATGCTTTGAATTCACATAATCTCTTCTTGGTGTAGTTTAACCTTTGATTTCAATACCATTAATCCTTTTTATCTTACCAAAAACCCCATTGCAACCAAGCAAAAGTCCTTTTGATTCAAGTATGCAATGTACTCTAAGAGGTGGAGGTAAGACTAAAAATCAAATTTTAGTAGCTCTTGCTCTATGATTATGAACTTGAGAGTGAATACTTTAAACCTAAACACTCGAGAGAATTGAGTGTAAACACATATATCGAGTGAGGATCATTCACATTATGCATTGTGAAATCTAAGATAAGAGTCTTTGCATAATGACATATCTACTTATGTTTGTGAGGTGATGACTTGCTTTACATGGTGATTTACAATTCTCAGGAGAGTTTTCTTTGTTTTGATCTTAGTTTGATTGAGGATGATCAAGAGTTTAAGTGTGGCGGAATTTGTTAGGTCTCATTTTAGTCACATTTCAACCCCATATTTTCTTGGTTTAGTGACACATTCTTTGGATGTTTCATTTGATTTAAACCACTTGTTAGATTCTTTAATTCATAAGGATGATAAAATAAATTGAGCTTAATTGCATGTTTTTAACTAACATTTGTATTTTTACAAGTGATTAATTTCCAACCATTGACAAGCATTGAAAAACCAAGCTGAAAAGAAGCAGAATGGCAGAGCAATGCTGCCAGTTCTGCCAATGCTTGCTGTGGCGAGTTATTTGCTTCACCGTGGCGAGCTGGAGCAATTCTGCACCTATTTTGAAGAGTTCTGTACCAATTAGACTTCTGGGGAGCATTGTCATACAAAATTGAAGAATCCTAAACCTAGAAGTCTCTATGGAAGCATGGTTCAAATAGAATTAAAGTCTTGAAAAAATATATCCACTTAGTGTCCTAATTAGAGTGTGATTAGGATTGACTTGTACTTAAAAGTATAGCTTAATTGAGAGTCCAATTTTGAGTCTAATTAGGGGTAGATATATTATAAATAATCAAGAGGGCAGATCTGAACCATACCACAGCCACCATTCACGCATCCAAGAGACACAAGACATCACTGCTGGAGATGCCACATGCCACTGCCTAGAAGACATTCATCCATTGTCCCTTTTGCCAAATCTATTATTTTTCTCCTTTGTTTAATTTTTTGTTCAAGTGGACCATGCTTTCATTCCAGAAGTTTACTGGATCTATTAGCATGGTAGCTTAATTTCTTATATGCTTAGCTAGATATATCTAAGCCATGATGCCAAGTTTGTGAGACAAGATTATGATTTTAATGTTAGATAAATTAATTTGAGTATTCTGAAATTATTTGACAGCATTGTTATTGAATCCATTTGGATTTGTTTGGAGTAGCTAACCAACCTATTTGAATGATTCATATTGTTAGCCTATTAAGTAAGTCTGGAACCTTAATTAATTAGCATAAGTAACAACTAGTTAATCTTAGAATTAGATTGGCTAGAATAATTTCAGATCTGAATTATATAAAGCCGCTAGTGGACCTTTATGGTTTAGGTTAGATGATGTTTTTCATAAATCTTAATGCTCCAAGAGCGGTTAAATCTCATGCGCTGGTGTATTGAGGTTATTGGACTTGGTAGATTTTGAGCTCAGACATTCTAGTTACAAAACAAAGGGTAAGGGAAGATAAGGAATTTTGTAGTACAAAGTTCTACAGTCTAGCTATTCGAAATTAATTTACTTATGTGTCAATGATTGAATTTTTCTCAGTCATGGTGAGGATATGTCGATGCTTCTCTCAATTATCCAATCAATCCACTTTTATTTACTCTCTTTTGTTTACTTGCTGCCCATAATTTATTATTCAACAATTACCTATCCAAAAGCCCCCCTTTTCCTTAATTGTGTGATTGATATATTAGGTTAGTTAGTTATATTTTACATTAGGTTATTCTCATAGTTAGTAGTGTGTTATTTCTTTTATTAGTAGTAGTTTATTACTTTCTTTTAAAGCAATCCTATTAGATTAAACACACACTTCCTCATGGAATCGATCATACTTGCCCTATATTATATTATAATTACAAGGGAGTAGTAATTTAATTTGTGAGGCTACGACATCTCTTACAAAGACTTTCCAGAATCATTGTTTTGGAAGAGAATTAATAAGAGTCCTAGTTAAACTAGAATTAGGAATGACTTTGTAATTAACGTATTAAGAGTCCTAATGTGAGCAGAACTAAGAATAGCCATATTATAAATAGAAAGGAGGGCTGGAAGACAGAGGACATGCACCAGACACCAACCAGCAGCGAGGAGATTACAAGCAAGCAAGGCATCACCTTCTTCTACTCTTTTATGTTCTTTTATTTTACCATTGTGTTTTTCCATCATCATGTGTAACTAACTCTATTCTAGGGGCTAAGATATAGCCCAATTTCTTGTATAGACATGATTGATGATATTATGACAATTCCATCTTTTATTCAATTGAGATTTGATTTTCTGCACTTCACTCTTGATTGATCTAGCCAATTAGTTGGGAGATATCTGTGGGTTCTCTATGAGTTGGGGATGAGTAGTTAACTTAGACCATGAAAGTTAAATCCATAGTGGATCTGAGGACGATCTTGTACCAAAGACCCTGTGTAGCCACATGAGAGCTAGGGAGATCCCCTAGAATACCCTAAAGGGATGTCCATGAAACCTAAGGCATTATGGTTACTACAACTCACATAGACCCGTAGTAAGGTTAGTAATTATAATTAGAATTGATTTGACCTCATGCCAAGGCTGATTGATGAGATTAGGGAGTCCTGGCTAGCAATTGATAATTGTGGAAAGTCATAACTAAATCATGAAAGTCTATACCAAGGAATTGTGGTGAAATTTGAATCCCTAGACCTTTATCACTTGAATTCTTCTTTGCGCATACTTCTTCTTATTTTCTTCTTATATGCTTTCTTCTTTTTCTATTTTATTTTGCTGTTATCACTCTAGTTTGATTGGTTCAGCAATATTGGAGTTATAGTACTCTAGTATTCAAGAACAATTCATTAGGTACGATAACCTCGGAATACTTGCCAGCTGCACTGATAGTGTTCGCTTGCACTTTATTCCATCCGCACTCCACACATAATTCTTTCATTCCACATCTATATTTTCTATGCACCCACAAATAGCACATCAAGTTTTTGGCACTGGTGCAGGGGATTGTGCCATTGACATTAGAGGAATTAATGAGGTATTGACTCAAGCACAAGTTTATTTTTCTGTTTTACTTTGAAATACTTTTTTCTACTTTTCAAAAAAATTTTCTGGTGCATGAGAAGTACAAGAACTCAAAATCTATTCCCTTTTGATCTAGAAATTGAAAAGACCATTAAAAGAAATCTAAGAGCCAAGAGGGTAGTCAGAAATTTGCAGCCAGAACTAAAAAAGATGTAGTACCAAACAACCAATCGAATGAAGCATATATTCCTCTCAGAACCTTTGCTGTCCTAAAAGTTCATAATGCTATGTCAAGCATCCAGAGTCCAGCTCTAGAAGCAAACAATTTTGAGATCAAACCAGCTGTGATCCAGATGGTACAAAATAACCAATTTTCAGGAGCACCTAATGAAGATCCAAATCTGCACTTCTCTACCTTTTTGGAGATTTGTTACACATTTAAATATAACGGGGTATCAGAGGAGGCAATAAAGCTCAGATTATTTTCTTTTTCACTCAGAGATGGAGCAAGAAGGTGGCTGAATTCTTTGCCACCTGGTTCACTAGACACATGGGATTCTTTAGCACAAAAATTTCTCACTAAATATTTCCCTCCTTCGAAGACTACCAAGCTGAGAACTGAGATTGTTAATTTAAATCAATTTGATAGAAAATCTCTCTATGATGCTTGGGAAAGATTCAAGGAGCTGCTAAGGAAGTGCCCACACCATGGAATGCAAGATTGGCTAGTCATGCAAGTATTATATGGAAGATACGGCCCTAACACCAAGATAGTTATAGATGCAGCAGCAGGAGGAGCCTTTCTAAACAAAGACTATGCTAAAGCCTATGAGTTGCTTGAAGAGGTCACCACAAATGCCTCTAATTTGAGCTCTAGGAGAGATAATGAGAAGAAAGTAGCTAGTATTCAAGATGCAGATGCAATTGCAAAAATTTTAGCCAAATTGGACCAAGTACTCTCTTTCCACACTGCTCTACTCAAAAGAAATCCTATGGAGGCTGTGCAAGAATAATCCGAAGAGGTGAACTATGTGGGGAACAACAATCCCTACTCCAAGACCTACAATCTTGGATGGAGAAATCATCCAAATTTTTCATGGAAGAACCCAGGACAGGCATCACCTTCGTATCAACCACAACAACAATAACCTCCAAGGATGAATTTAGAAGAAGCTATGACAAAACTTGTAGCATCCCAAGCTAACCTTATAGAGAAGACTAATTAGTTCATGGTCACTACAAATGCTTCCTTCAAGCAATTGGAGAACCAAGTAGGACAGATTTCTCAACTTCTCACCACAAGGCATCCAGGTGCATTACTTACCACCACTGAAGCTAATCCAAGGGATGTGAAATCCATCACTTTGAGAAGTAGAAAAATTCTTGAAGCTGTCCAAGAACCCACGCCACAATAGGAAGAAAAGGAAGCTAAAATTGAAGCTGAAAAAGCACCTGAATTCACACAAGAGCAGAGGCTAGAACCGCAGAAGCAAAAGGAGAAGGAGAAGCCGAAATCCAAGCTTTTTCCTGACAATCCTCCACCATACAAACGCCTCTTCCCTTTCCTAACAGATTCAAAAAGTAGAAGCTGGACAAACAATTTGCAAAGTTTCTTGAGGTATTTAAAAAATTGCATATTAACATTCCGTTTATAGAAGCTTTGGAGTAGATGCCCAACTATGTGAAGATCATGAAGGATATTTTGTCTAACAAAAGGAAGCTACAAGATTATGAGACTGTTGCACTTACTAAAGAGTGCAATGTTATCCCTCAAAAGAAGCTACCATAGAAGCTTGAAGACCCTGGAAGCTTCACCATTCCATGCATTATATGTTAGGAGTACTTCAGGAAAGCATTATGTGACTTGGAAGCTAGCATGAATTTAATGCCACTCTTAGTCTATAGAAAGATGAATACTGGAGAAGCCAAGCCTATTACTGTATCCTTGCAATTAGTAGACAGATCCATTAAATATCCAAGAGGTATTGTAGAAGATGTTTTGGTTAAAGTTGACAAATTCATCTTCCCAGCATATTTTATTATATTAGATATGGAAGAAGATCAAGAGATCCCTATTATTTTGGGAAGACCATTCTTAGCAACTGGGAGAGCCTTGATTGATGTGCACAAAGGGAACTTGACCTTGAGAGTGCAAGAAGAAAAAGTAACTTTTGACATCCTCAAGGCACTAAAGCACCTAGCTGATGAAGAATCGTGTTTTAGAGTAGATCTCTTAAATCAATGCATCCAGGAAGTGAAGCAAATTTCAAAGTTTTCAGAACCTCTTGAAGCATGCCTAGCTGGGATGACACCAGAAGAGGATCCTGATATTGAAGATTGCATTCAACAACTTGGGCAACCCCACCAATATTTATCAAGAAACTAGCCGAAGAATTGGGGGAGCCTGAAATACAAGCCGCACCATCAACTGAGAAAGCACCCAAACTGGAGTTGAAACTATTGCCTGATCACCTGAAGTATAGCTATCTGGGAGATTTAGAGACCCTACCAGTTATTCTTTCTGCTTCCCTAACCAAAGAACGGGAAAGAAAAGTTACTGAGAGTGCTGAGAGCAAACAAGAAGGTGATAGGGTGGACTATTGCTAACATTAGAGGCATAAGTCCCACTTTATGCATGCACAAGGTTTACATGGAAGAAAATTTCAAGCCCTCAGTAGAGCACTAGAGAAGGCTGAATCCCAAGTTGAAAGATGTTGTCAGAAAAGAAGTGCAGAAGTGGCTTGATGCTGGAATCATCTACCCCGTCTCTAACAACCAATGGGTGAGTCCTGTTCAAGTTATGCCAAAGAAGGGAGGAATCACTATGGTAGAAAATGACAATAATGAGTTGATTCTAACCAAAACTATGACTGGATGGAGAGTATGCATTGACTACAGGAAGCCAAACAAAGCCACCAGAAAATATCACTTCCCACTACCATTTATTGATTAGATGCTGGACAGGTTAGCAAGATATCCTTTCTACTATTTTCTGTATGGATATTTTGGCTACAATTAGATTGCCATAGCCCCTGAAGACCAAGAAAAGACAACATTTATATGTCCTTATGGAACCTTTGCATTTAGAAGGATGCCATTTGGGTTAGAGGCTCATGATGGCATTTTTCTCTGATATGGTGGAGAAATTCATAGAAATCTTTATGGATGATTTCTCAGTATTTAGGAACTCTTTTGATTCTTGCCTCCACAACTTGTCATTGGTACTCAAAAGATGCCAAGAAATAAATTTGGTACTGAATTTGGAAAAATGCTACTTTATGGTGACAAAAGGAATTGTTTTGGGCCACAGAATATCACTAGAAGGCATACAGGTAGACAGAGCCAAAGTGGAGCTAATTGAGAGGCTTCCTCCTCCTACTACTGTCAAAGGAATGAGGAGTTTTCTAGGGCATGCAGGATTCTATAGGAGATTCATTAAGGATTTCTCAAAGATCACCAAGCATCAAGCCATTGTGCAATCTTCTATTCAAGGAAGCAGAATTTTCATTCACAAGAGAATGCAAGAGTGCATTTGAGACCTCGAAGAAAGCACTCATCATTGCCCCCATCATAATCACACCAAAATGGGAGAAGCCCTTTGAAATAATGTGTGATGCCAGTGATTATGTAGTAGGAGCTATTCTAGGGCAGACAACAAATAAGACTTTTAGAGCCATCTACTACACATACCTCATTGGCAACAAGACCATAGTCTACACTAACCATGCAGCACTAAAGTACTTGTTGAATAAGAAAGATGCCAAGCTGAGACTGATTAGGTGGATTCTTCTACTGCAAGAATTTGATCTAAAGATAAAAGACAAGAAAGGAATAGACAACCTAATAGCAGATTATTTTTCTAGACTAGAAATTCATGCTAAGGAAAAAATTCCAGTAGCAAATTCCTTTCCCGATGAGCAAGTCTTCTCCATCAAAACAGTTGTGAGAAACGGATAGCATAGAAGAAGATATGGCGATCCATGGTATGCTGACTATGTCAACTACCTAGCAAGCCATGAACTCCCACCTAAAACAACCTATCAATAGAGGAAGAAATTTCTATTTGAGGTAAAATATTATTTTCAGGATAACCCTATGTTTTATCGCATATGCAGTGACCACATGATCAAAAGATGTGTCCCAGAAGAAGAATATTCTTCTATTCTAGAGAGCTGCCATTCGAGTAGCTATGTAGGACATTTTCCAGCTCACAAAATAGCCAACAAAGTGTTACAAAGTGGATTCTGTTAGCCTATACTCTTCAAAGATGCATAATCTTTTGTTAAAAGCTGTGATAGAGGCCAAAGAACTGAAAATTTATCTAGGAAGAATTAAATGCCTCAAAACCTAATTTTAGAAGTTGAATTATTTGATGTTTGGGACATTGACTTCATGGGACCATTTCCATCATCATATGGAAACCTGTACATTATAGTTACTGTAGACTATGTATCAAAATGGGTAGAAGCTGCTGCCTCATCTACTAATGATTCCAAGGTGGTGCAAATATTTCTCAGAAATAATATATTCACCCGCTTTGGAGTCCCAATGACATTGATAAGTGATGGAGGCACACACTTCTGCAATAAACAACTCAAGAATTTCCTTATCAAATACGGAGTAAGGCATAAAATTGCCACCCCGTATCACCCATAAACTAGTGGGCAAGTGGAGGTATCTAACAAGGGGCTGAAGAAGATATTAGAGAAGACTATCCTCACCAATAGAAAAGATTGGTCTTTGAAACTGAATGATGTGCTTTGGGCATACAAAACAATATTCAAGACTCCCTTAGGCATGTCACCCTACAACATAGTCTTTGCGAAGGAGTGCCGCTTCCCAATAGAGTTAGAAGATAAAACATATTGGGCTGTGAAATGGTTGAATTTTGACCCACATGCAGTTGGGCAAAATAGAATATTGCAACTTAATACACTGGATGAATTCAGAAGAGAGGCATTTGAAAATGCCCAAATATACAAGGAAAGAATCAAGGCTTGGCATGATAAGAAAATTTTAAAGAAGGACTTTTATTCTGGACAACGAGTGCTGCTATTCAACTCTAGACTCAGGCTACATCTAGGTAAGTTAAAATCAAGATGGTCAGGTCCTTACACAATCACTAATGTGACTCTATTTGGAGCTATAGAGATAAAAGGCAACATGCACACTTTTAAGGTGAATGGACACAGACTAAAGCCATACCTCATTAGTCAACAAATACAGGTGCATGTTGTCAACCTTTAGGATCCTCCATGAAAGCAGACAAAGTCGGGCTGAGGACTATAAACCAAGCGCTTATAAGAGGCAACCCATCGGTTTTTATTTCTTTCCTTTACTTTTCTTTTGTGTGTTTTAATTTCCTTAGTCTTTCTTTACTTTTTTGACAATTTTTCTACTATTCATAATTACTCAATTGAATTTCGAAAGTCTTGCAGGTATTAGGTGTCAAATTGGAGAAAAATTGATTAATTTCGGAGCAAAACAGAGTGAAAATAGGATTCCAGGCGCCATGGCCTCTTATTCCATCATGTAATTCAGAATCCAGGTGCCATGGCGCCCAACACTGTTCACATTGCCAATTTTTTTTTAAAAAAAAAATTGGCAAAATTACAAAAATGCCCCTTGCCATGGCGCCAGCTAAGGTTGCCGCGGCGCCCTATCCCCGAATTGAAATTCCCAGCCATACCATTTCTTCATACTTCTCTCATTTTTCCTCACTCAACTACCTCTTCATACGCTACTCATTCTCTCAAATTTCCACCGGCTATTTGCTCCCAAATTGCACCCATTCACTTCCACCTAACTTCCAAACACAAACCCTTAGAAATATTCCGAGATTAGAAGATAAATCATCCCATTTTCCCACTTTCTCTCTCTACCCGAGCACTTTCTCTCTCTACTGGTCTTCCAAGTTTTGAATGGATTTTGGCAAGAAAAGGCTTGAAATCACACCCCAGCACTGCATAAAGGTAATTTCACACATACCCATTCAATTTAATAGGTTGCATTTGGAGATTTTAATGCATTACATGTCTTGGATGTTCTTGCTCGAAATTGACTTAGTATGATGATGGGGAATGATTTCATGGTGGCATGTTGATTGGGTTGAGTTCATTTCACTCCATAGTTAGTCTATTTTTCATGGTTTGCCTTAATTGCCCCAAAAGAGTGAAAATTGATTTTGTGAAAGTATGAAAATTTGGCAATTTTAGTGTGAAATTGGGAATTGCTGGAATTGTGCTTTCATTTTGTGGAATAGGTGCTTGTTAGGACTCATTTTAATCATATTTTAGTCTCATATTTCTTTAGGTTATTGATACATTCTTAGCATATTTTATGTGATTTAGATTACTTTTTAGATTCTTGAGTTCATATAGGTGAAAATATAAATTAGGCCTAATTGCATATTTTTAGTTGAATTTTGTATTCTCATTAGTATTTGAATTCTTGATGGATATTAATTCCTCTTTTATATAGGATATGTTAAAAGAATATGTGAGCTGAAAGTACAGAAAGAGAGTCCTAATCCAACTCAAATGCCAAGAGAATTAATTTCCTTGTCAAAGTAGGACACGTCGCTTGACCAAGAAGAAGAGTTGGAGCTCAACTAAAATTCTGTTATCCCTTTGCTGAAAGGAGTCCACGCCTAACTAGGAGTCTAGGATTTTAATTCCTTATATATATTTCAAGAAGACAAATCTAAAAAAAAAAAAAAGAGGAGAAACCAGCAAAATCGCACACAGCGAAAGCACAACCACAACCAACACACATACACGCCACTGCTAGAGGAAGAAAGGATCTACGTCACAACCTAACTGCTGGCAGAATTTGATACATCCATTGTTCCTTATCGCCGAGACTTCATCTTGTATTTCTTTTGTTGATTTTCGGTTAAGATTACTATGTTTTTATTCCAAAATTTTACCGGATCTTTCATTATCTAAGCCATGATACCAAATTTGTGAGACAAGATTATGGTTTGAATGTTAGATAAATTAATTTCAATATTCTGAAATTATTTGATAGCATTGTTATTGAATCCATTCAGATTTGTTTGGAGTAGCTAACCAGCCTATTCAAATGATTCATATTGTTAGCCAAATAATTAAGTCTGGACCCTTAATTAGTCGGCACAAGTAACAACTTGTTAATCTTAGAATTGGATTAGCTAGAATAATTTCATATCTGAATTACATAAAACTGCTGGTGGATCTTTATGGTTCAGGTTAGATGATGTTTTTCATGGATCTTAATGCTCCGAGTTTAATTAAATTTCATGCACTGGTGTATTCAGGTTATTGAATCCGGTAGGTTTTGTGCTCAGACAATAAGGGAAGATAGGGAATTTTGTCGTACAAAGTTCTACAGTCTAGCTATTCAATATTAATTTACCTATGTGTTAATGATTTAATTTGTGTTATCATGGTGAGGATATGTTGATGCTAAGCATGCTTAATTCCATTCTTCAATCTATTCACTTTTCTTTACTTGTCTTTACTTTTCTTTATTCTCTTTTCTTTACTTCTAAGTCTGCCCAGAATTTTTTAGATCAAATATATTCAAACCCCCATTTTTTCCTTTTGGTTTGCTTAGGTATAGTAAAAAGTAGTTAGTAGTTTATTTTTCTATTATTTCCATTCTTAGTTTACTTTCTTTTAAAGCAATCATATTAGATTGAATTAATTCTTCCTTGTGGGAATGATCCTACTTGCCCTATACTATATTATATTCAAGTGAGTAGTGACTTAATTTGTGAGGCTACGACACTTCTTACAAATTTTGGCGCCGTTGCTGAGGAAGCAACAATTTAATCTTCTAGGATTATTAGTGTTTAATGTGTTTTCTTTGTTTTGAGTTTTATAGGTTTAATTGATTTTATGTTCTTGAGGAGTGGAAGAATACTTTCCAACAGCCAAGACTAATCAGAATTGGAAGAAAGGTTCAACATCAATCCATTATTCGAACCTAACACTTCCTTTGAAAGGGAAACCGAGGACAAAGAGATGGCAACCTTGAAACAGTTTGCAGAATCGGACTTAACAATTCAGCCATTGGCAAGAACCTATCCTGCTCTTGTTGTTCCTTTGAAGCTCAATTTTGGATTCATCAACTTGCTGCCCAAATTTTGTGGAAGGCCAGGAGAGGATCCATACCGCCATATCAATGAATTCATGATAACTTGCTCAACCATTCAGCAAGAAGGAGTTACCGAAGATTAAGTGAAGCTGAGAGCATTTCCTTTCACATTGCAAGATGCAGCCAAAGATTGGTTGTACTACTTAATGCTTAGATCTATCACAGAATGGCATCAATTTCACAAAATGTTTCTAGAAAAAAAATTTCTAGCCTCTTGTATTGGGTCAATTCGAAAGGAAATATGCCGAATCAAGCAAATAAGTGGTGAGACTTTATATGAGTATTGGGAGCACTTCAACAAACTATGTGCATCATGTCCAAAGAACCAAATCAGCAACCAACTTCTCATCCAATATTTTTATGAGGGATTAGCACCCCATGACCAAGGAATGATTGATGCTGCAAGTGGTAGAGCCCTCATGGACAAAACACCTGCACAAGCTTGAGCTCTAATTGACAACATGACTCAGAACTCTCAACAATTTAGGGAAAGAAGTGGTTCTTTCTTGCACCCTCCTAATGCCGCAAGCAACCCTAATGCACAACTTACCCAGCTGCAAGCTATAATAAATCAAATGATGATCGGTTCAACTTCAGCAACTGTTTGTGGTATATGCACAGCTCCAGGACACATGACTGATTCATGTCCTAATTTACAACAACCGGGAAAGGTAAATGCTATGTACAACAAAAGGTATGATCCCTTTGCTCCTACCTACAATGAGGGGTGGAGAGATCACCAAAATCTCAAATACGGGCCACCCAAAAATAATCCACCAAGATTTGATCAAGTTCAACACCCTCCACCACAAGTGCAAGCTGCTGACAAAACCCAAGAATTTCACTGATTTAAGGCATGATTCTGAGAATAAATACCAAAATCTAGGAAGCTAGATTAAGCAACTACAAACTTGCATCTCCAACAATGAAGTGATGATTGGGAATTTCCAAGCTTAAATGAATAACATGCTGCCTTCCCAACCGTTTGCCAACCCGAAGGAAAGCGTGAATGCTATCATGATACGAAGCGGGCATGAGCTGTAGCTCATCTACTATGAAACCGAGAGAGGGAACATGAAAATAGGTACATTCTAAAGCCACCATTCTCTCAAAGGTTCAAGCAAAAGGAGCAATTGCAACAGCCGTTACCAGTAGCTGAACAACCCGAACAGCACCTCCAAAAAGCACCGAAACAAGGTAGATCTGAGCTGCAAGAGCAATGCTGTCAGCCCAGTTCTGGATAACAAAACAACAGCAATAAGAGGCCATTCCAACAGCAGAAAAAGGACGAAACAAAGCTGGAAAAATTTGAAGAAAACAGGTACATTCCGAAGCCTCCATTCCCTCAAAGATTCAAGCAAAAGAAGCATGAAGAGGCTAATCAAGAAATTCTGGAAACATTCCAAAAAGTTGAGGTAAATATTCCACTATTGGATGCTATCAAGCAAGTTCCAAGGTACGCTAAATTTCTTAAATAACTTTGCACTTCTAAAAGAAAATTAATTGGCAATGAGAAAATTAGTGTAGGGGAAAATGTTTATGCTATTTTTCAAAAGAAAATTCCCACAAAATGCCAAGATCCAGGGATGTTCACTATCCCTTGTAAAATTGGCAACACTTCTTTTGAAAAAGATAGGATAGACCTACGAGCATCAATTAATGTCATGCCTAGAAATATCTATGAAAAATTGAACCTAGGGAATTTAAAGGAAACTAGATTAATAATTCAATTAGTTGACAGAACTAATGTGTACCCAAATGGTTAAGTCCTTAGGGAACATAAAGAAACTAGTGGGTGGACATTGTCTGACATAAAAGGTTTAAATCCTACATTATGCTCCCATAAGATAGCTCTAGAACCTAATGCAAACCCTAAGCGCAAATCAAAAGCATTTCATGATGCTAAGTTAACTAAGAAAGAGTTTCATGTAGGCAAAAAGGTGCTGCTATATAATTCAAAACTGAAGTTATTTCCTAGGAAACTTAAGTCAAGATGGCTTGGCCCTTTTGTTGTCACTCATATCCATCCTCATGGGGCTATAGAGATTAGGAGCCTCAACACTAACAAAATTTTTAAAGCAAATAGACACAGGTTAAAGCATTTCAATGAAGGTGGTACTGTCTGCAAGGTGGAGGAAATTCTGTTGGACGATCCCTTAGCATAAAGAAGGTCGAGCCAATGACATAAAACAAAGGTGCTTCTTGGGAGGCAACCCATGTTAATTTCAGGGAAGTTTGCATTTTTAATTCTATTTATTTTTTTTCTTTCTTTTATTTCTGTCAAATTTTCTTATCATTAATTCTGTTTATCTTTTCCACTTTAGTATGTTTTATTTTTTCCTTGCATAAGGGACAATGCAAAATTTAAGTGTGTGGGGGGGGGGGAGAATGGAAAATTTTGCATGTTTGCATGACTTAACTACTCTCTACATCTGAATTTTTGCATCTTCTTCTTAGTTCTACATTCAAGAGAAAACAAGAAAATCGCTTGAAAGTGTAGTTTTCATATCAAAACAAGTATAACCCATGACATAAGTGAATATAGCTGAATGGATCCTAACTCAAAAAGCTAAATCTCAAACCTATACATAGTATAATATAATTGATCATGAGGTTCAAGTGAGCTATTTGAGCTGAGTGAAAGGTTGGGACATTCATGCCAACTTGAGAGTTCATATAATATTTTTCTTCATGCACGTATTTTGTACAATCTAGGGTATAGACCTCTGAAATTTGCTCTAAGCCTTGCCACATGTTTAGAGTTATATCTGCATGCTTGAAAGTGATTTGGGCACTTAGGTTTAACCAATTTAGCCTTTTATAGCCCACCTTGCATAATTTCCACTAGTTGACCACTTTTGCGCCTTAGCCTTCCTTTCTTTTAAGCACATTATAAGCCATATACCATTCCTTTGGTTTAACCCCAATTTCTGAACCCAACACCTTGAAGGACTATGTGAATTTGAGACATCAAATTGTTGCCTAGTTAGTAACTAGGGAAGTGGAAAGAAAGAGCCTCAAAAGATGTGAAAATTTCCCAAAGCAAAGTGCAGAAAAAGTCTAGAAAAAGAAAAAAAAACTCTGGAAAAATTCTAGAAAAGTGGAAAGAGCTGAAAAGAAAAAAAAAATTCTGCAAGAAAAGCAAAAGAATGAAAAAAAAGGTAGAAGCAAAATATGTAGTTATGAGGCTTGATAGTAGAGAATAAGTGAGCTTGAAAAGAGTATGCCTTGAATTCACATAATCTCTTCTTGGTGTAGTTTAACCCTTGATTCCATCTCCATTAATCCTTTTTACCTTACCAAAGCCCCATTACAACCAAGGAAAAGCCCTTTTGATTCAAGTATGCAATGTGCTCTAAGAGGTGGAGGTAAGACTAAAAATCAAATTTTAGTAGCTCTTGCTCTATGATTATGAACTTGAGAGTAAACACTTCAAACCTAAACACTTGAGAGAATTTGAGCGTAAATACATATATCCAGTGAGGATCATTCACATTATGCATTATGCAAACTGAGAAACTGAAATCTTTGATAGGAGTCTTTGCCTAATGACATATCCGCTTATGCTTGTGAGGTGATGACTTGTTTAACATGGTGACTACCAGTTCTCAAGAGAATTGTCTTGATTCTGTTTTTAGTTTGATCGAGGACGATCAAGAGTTTAAGTGTGGGGGAATTTGTTAGGACTCATTTTAATCATATTTTAGTCTCATATTTCTTTAGGTTATTGATACATTCTTAGCATATTTTATGTGATTTAGATTACTTTTCAAATTCTTGAGTTCATATAGGTGAAAATATAAATTGGGCCTAATTGCATATTTTTAGTTGAATTTTGTATTCTCATTAGTATTTGAATTCTTGATGGATATTAATTCCTCTTTTATATAGGATATGTTAAAAGAATATGTGAGCTAAAAGTAGAGAAAGAGAGTCCTAATCCAACTAAAATGCCAAGAGCATTAATTTCCTTCTCAACGTAGGACACATCGCGTGACTAACAAGAAGAGTTGGAGCTGAACTAAAATTCTGTTATCCCTTTGCTGAAAGGAGTCCACATCTAACTAGGAGTCTAGGATTTTAATTCCTTATATATATTTCAAGAAGGCATATCTGAAAAAAGAGAGAGGGGAAACCAGAAGAATCGCACCCAACGAAAGCACAACCACAACCAACACACATACATGCCACTGCTAGAGGACAACCTAACTGCTGGCAGAATTTGATACATCCATTGCTCCTTATTGCCAAGACTTCATCTTGTATTTCTTTTGTTGATTTTTAGTTAAGGTTACTATGTTTTTATTCTGGAATTTTACTGGATCTTTCATTATGGTAGCTTAATTTCTCATATGCTTAGCTAGACTTATCTAAGCCATGATACCAAATTTGCGAGAAGATTATGGTTTGAATGTTAGATAAATTAATTTGAGTATTTTGAAATTATTTGATAGCATTGTTATTGAATTCATTCGGATTTGTTTGGAGTAGCTAACAAGCCTATTCGAATGATTCATATTGTTAGCCAATTAATTAATTCTGAATCCTCAATTAGTTGGCACAAGTAACAACTAGTTAATCTTAGAATTGGATTAGCTAGAATAATTTTAGATCTGAATTACATAAAACCACAGGTGGATCTTTATGGTTCAGGTTAGATGATGTTTTCCATGGATCTTAATGCTACGAGTTCAATTAAATTTCATGCGCTGGTGTATTGAGGTTATTGAATCAGGTAGGTTTTGTGCTCAGACGGTAAGGGAAGATAGGGAATTTTGCCGTACAAAGTTCTACAGTATATCTATTGAATATTAATTTACTTATCTATTAATGATTTAATTTGTGTTATCATGGTTAGGATATGTCGATGCGAAGCATGCTTAATTCTATTCTTCAATCTATTCGCTTTTCTTTACCTTTCTTTATTCTCTTTTCTTTACTTCTAAATCTGCCCATAATTTTTTAGATCAAATATATGCAAACCCCCTTTTTTCCTTTTTGTTTTCTTATGTATAGTAAAAAGTAGTTAGTAGTTTATTTTTCTATTATTTCCATTCATAGTGTACTTTCTTTTAAAGCAATCTTATTAGATTGAATTAATTCTTCCCCATGGGAATGATCCTACTTGCCCTATACTATATTATATTTCAAGGGAGTAGTGATTTAATTTGTGAGGCTACGACACCTCTGACAATGCTTCATTTTTTTTCTTTGTTTTGTGTGTGTTTTGCAGCCAACATATGCCAACTAAAAGGTTGGGAAAAAGAAAGGGTTCATCTTCCTCCCAAACACCGGAGTATGATGCAACAAGGTTTGTGAGCAAGAAGGCTCATGATATCTATGAGGAGTTGTGCACAAGACCACCTATAGTTGAATTTGGTATTGACCTACGGCTGCCGTGCTTTGCCCCTATTGCCAACCAAATGACATGGAGGGAATGGTTGAAGTTTGCTCAACAGCCAGAGCCTACCGCAATCAACATTGTCAGGGAATTCTAGGTAAACATTTTGGAATTAAAAACCCCCTATCAAAGCTGGGTGAGAGGCCGTTATGTAACCTTTGATGGGGAACTCATCAATGATATATATGAAATCCCTTGGATGCCAATTGGAGAGTGGGGCTTCAACTAGTTCATTGATCATGGAGACTACCATGACATAACCAGAGGACTGTGCATTGAAGGCACACAATGGGTCACTAGAGACGAGGAATTCTACCATTTCCCCAAGGCTGGATTAGACAAGATTAATAAAACTTAGTTGCATTTCATCTCCGTCTGCCTGCTGCCCTCTACACACACCTCTGATGTCACTAAGTTGAGAGCTAGATTCTTATGGGCAATGCACAATAGATGGAGGTTCAACATGGGAGCCACCATTAAAGATACCTTAGGCATCGTAGGACAAACAACTAACAAGAAGGTGATCCCTTTTCCCCACCTCATCATGGCTCTTTGAAAGAAAGCAGGGGTGGTTTAGACAGATTCAAAACCCCTGGTAAAGCTAGGGCGGGCCTTGATCAAGACATTCTTTGACCACCTCTGACCACTAGCCCTTAAAGGAGCCCCTGCGCCTCTACCACCACCTCAACCTCCCACTCCTCCTGCAGCACAACAGCCACCTCTCCACCATCAAGGCTATATGGACCCTGCACTTGCTACCAGACTTAATAGCTTCATTGAGTACAACTATCAATGGTATGGCACTTCCATTCAATGGTACTATATAGCTGAGTAGTACTTAGAAGTTGGTGCAGTGGGGCATTCTGGCTTGCTGCCATTCCCCACAATGCTCCACTGCCACAAGATGAGGAAGACATCTCCGAAGAAATCTCTGAAGAGGACAATGACTAGGCTGCCATACCAGGTTGGCCCTTTCCTTACTCTTTTTATTTTTTGCATTGAGGACAATGCTAGATTTAAGTGTGGGGGAGGGACATGTTTTATTCAATAGCCTAGTAGTTGAAATTTTTTGTAAATTTGAGTAGTAGAATAATTGTTTTATTTTGCATGATTGTGTGATTTTTTCTTAATTTTCTTTGTTTTTGCATGAGATTTATACTAGCTCCTAGATCACGTACTGATTACTAAAGTACTCCTGGCCTATTACGCATGGACAGGTGAAACTCCTAGGGTCTTCAAGCTTCTATGGTAGCTTCTTTTGGAGTATAGCACTGCCCTCTTCAATAAGTGCAATTGTCTCATAGTCTTGCAGCTTTCTCTTGTTGGACAAGATGTCCTTCATGAATTTCACATAGCTGGGCATTTGTTCCAAAGCTTCTACAAAAGGAATGTTAATATGCAATTTTTTAAATACCTCAAGAAACTTTGCAAATTACTTTTCCAGCTAATGCTTTTTGAATCTGTTTGGAAACGGGAGAGGCGGCTTGTATGGTGGAAGATTGTTAGGGAAAAGCTTGGATCTTGACTTCTCCACTAACTCCTGCGGTTTTGGCCTCTCTCCTGGTGTGTCTTAAGGTGCTTTTTCAGCTTCAATTTCAGTTTCTTTTTCTCCTTCAGGCGTGGGTTCTTGGACAGCATCTAGTATCTTTCCACTTCTCAAAGTGATAGCTTTAACATCTCTTGGATTTACTTCAATTGTGCTTGGTAGTGCGCCAGGCTACCTTGTGGTTAGAAGTTAAGAAATTTGGCTTACCTGGTTCTCCAATTGCTTGATGGAAGCATTTGTAGTGACTATGAATTGGTTATTTTTCTCTGTAAGGTCCGCTTGTGATGCTGCCAGCTTGGCCATGGCTTCTTCTAGATTCATTCTTGGAGGTTGTTGTTGATGTTGTTGATATGGAGGTGCTGCTTGTCTTGAATTCTTCCATGAAAAATTAGGATGATTCCTCTAGCTTGGGTTGTAGGTCTTGGAGTAGGGATTGTTGTTCCCCACATAACTCACCTCTTCGGCTTCTTCTTGCACAGCCTCCATAGAACTTCCTTTGAGTAGAGCAATGTGGAGAGAAAGTACCTGATCCAGCTTAGCTGAAAGTGTTGCAATTGCATCAGTATCTTGAATGCCAACTACTTTCTCGTTATTATCCCTCCTAGAGCTCCAATCAGAGGCATTTGTGGTGACCTCTTCAAGCAACTCATAGGCTTCAGCATAATCTTTGTTCAGAAAGGCTCCTCCAGCTGCTGCATCTACCACTTTTTTGGTGTTAGGGCCTAATCCTCCATAGAATACTTACATGACTAGCCAATCTTGCATTCCATGGTGTGGACACTTCCTTAGCAGCTCCTTGAATCTTTCCTAAGCATCATATAGAGATTCTCTGTCAAATTGATTAAAGTTGACAATCTCAGTTCTCAGCTTGGTAATCTTCAAAGGAGGAAAATATTTAGTGAGAAATTTCTGTGCTAAGGAGTCCTATGTATCAAGTGAACCGGGTGGCAAAGAATTCAGCCACCTTCTTGCTCCATCCTTGAGTGAAAAAGAAAATAGTCTGAGCTTTATTGCCTCTTCTAACACCCTGTTATATTTGAATGTGTCACATATCTCCAGAAAAGTAGAGAGGTGTAGATTTGGATCTTCATTGGGTGCTCCTGAAAATTGATTATTTTGAACCATCTGGATCACAGCTAGTTTGATCTCAAAATTGTTTGCTTCAATAACTGGACTCCGAATGCTTGACATAGCATTCTGAACTTTTAGGACAGCAAAGGTTCGAAGGGGAATATGTCCCTCATTCGGTTGATTATTTGGTGCTGCCATCTTTTTCAGTTCTGGTTGCAAGTTCCGAACTACTCTTTTTGCTCTCAGATTTTTTTTAATTGTCTTTTCAATCTCTGGATTAAAAGGGAGTAAATTTCTGAATCTTGTTCTTCTCATGCACCAGAAAAATTCATGAAAAGTAGAAGAAAGAAATTCAAAGTGAAGCAGAAAAATAAAAATGTGCTTGAGTCACTATCTTATTAATTCCTCTAATATCAATAAAATAATCCCCGGCAACGGCGCCAAAAACTTGATGTGGGAATTATGAGTGTAGAATTAGGTGTAGGATGGATGTGAAATAATGATGGAATAAAGTGCAAGTGTACACTATTTGTGTAGCCAGCAAGTATTCCAGGGTTGTCTTACCCAAGGGATTGTGATTGATTACTGGAGTATATCAACTCCAATAATGCTCAACCGATCATAAGAGAGTGATAACAACAATAAAAAATCAATAAAAGGAAAGCATAAAGAAAGCAATTAGAATAAGGTATTTGAGATAAAGAAATAGGGGATAAAGGCCTAGGGATTCAGATTTCACCCCAAGTCCTTGGTATAGACTTTCATGATTCAGTTATGACTTTCCACAATCATTAATTGCTAGCCAGGATTCCCTAATCTAATTAACCAACCTTGGCGTGAGGTCAGACTAATTCTAATTACAATTACCAACCCTACTATGGGCCAGGGCGAGTTGTAATAACCATAATTGCATTAAGTTCCATGGACATCCCTTTCGGGTATTCTAGGGGATCTCCCTAACTCTCTTGTAACAACATAGGATTTTGGTTATAGACCGCCACAGAACCCTATGGATTTAACCTTCGTGGTCTAAGTTAACTAATCATCTTCTAGTCATAGAAAACCCACAAGTTTCCCCCAACTACTTGGCCTAATCAGTCAAGAGTGAAGTGCAGAACTTTAAACCTCAATTAAATAAAAGTTGGAATTCTCATAACATCAACAATCATGTTTATACAAGTAGTTGGGCTACATCTTAGCCTCTAGAGAAGAAATTAGTTACACATGATGATTAAAGAAAACATAATGATGAAATAAAGGGACATGGAAGATGGTTGGGAGTGACGCCTTGCTTCTGACTTGCTTGTTGTGTGTTGTGTTGATGCGTGGTTCTTCTCCTCTTTGCTTCTCAGTCCTCCTTCTTATTTATATTACCTCTAATCCTAATTAGACTCATCCTAGGATTCTAAGTTGCATTACAATTCTTAGCTCTAATGTAATCCTAATCATACTTTAATTAGGATTCTAATTACATTGCAATTACACAACTTTAATCCTACTTGATTAATAATTCTAGAGAGTCTTCTATGTCTTGGAGTCTCAATTCTTGTAGGAGAAGGATTCTTGGAATTCCAATTTGGTGTAGAATTCTTCAGCTCTTCTTCAGAAAGTCTTCAGGTTGCCACGGCGAGCTAAGACATTAAAATGCATGTTGCTCTCTGGAAGAGCTCGCCATAGCGAGCAAAGGCTGAATTAGCTCTTTTGCTCTCGGGTTCACCTCGCCACGGCGAGCTCTGGCATAATGCTATATATGTTTTACCTTAATTATGAATATTTTACATAAATGCAATATGTTTTACCTTAATTATGAATATAAATGCAAGGGAAATTAATCATAAAAGTCTATATAAAATGTGATTATCACCACATCATCAGAAGGTGTGACCCTAAAGAAGAACAACAGGCCATTCTAGAGAGTTGTCATTCTACTGACTATGCAGGACACTATGCAGCTAACAAAAATGCCAGTAGAATCTTACAGTCTAGGTTTTATTGGCCAACAATTTTCAAAGGTGCACGAGCTTATGTGAAGGCATGTGACAAGTGCCAAAGGACTGGCACAATAACTGGAAAGAATGAGATACCCCAGAACACCATTCTAGAAGTTGATATTTTTTATGTATGGGGCACTTCATGGGACCATTTCTTTCTTCTTATGGAAATCTCTATATTCTAGTAGTTGTGGACTATGTCTCCAAGTGGGTGGAAGCAGTTGCCTCTCCCACTAATGACTACAAGGTGGTGCAGAGATTCTTGACGAAGAATATTTTTACCTGCTTTGGAGTACCTAGAGCTTTAATCAGTGATGAAGGGAAGCACGTATGCAACAACTAACTCAAAGCACTCCTTATCAGATATGGAGTGAAGCACAAAATTGCTACCCCTTATCATCCACAAACCAGTGGCCAAGTGGAGGTGTCCAACAGAGATCTGAAAAGCATTTTAGAGAAGATCGTCAATGCTAATAGGAAGGATTGGTCTGTGAAGCTGGATGAGCAATTTGGGCATACAAAACAACATTCAAGACCCCCATAGGCATGTCACCATACAACATTGTCTTTGTGAAGGAGTGTCATCTACCTATAGAGATGGAGCACAAAGTATACTGGGCTATCAAGATGTTAAACTTTGACCCACATACAGCTGGAAAGAAGAGACTACTCTAACTCAATGCACTAGATGAGTTTAGGAGAAAAGCATATGAGAATGCCCGTATTACAAGGAAAGAGTCAAAGCTTGTCATGACAAGAAGATAGAGATAAAAGAGTTCCATCATGGCCAACAACTATTGTTATTCAATTCAAGATTGAGGTTGTTCCCCAGAAATCTCAAATCAAGGTGGTCCGGCCCCTTTATAGTAACAAAAGTCTCACCATTCGGGGCAATTGAAATAGAAAAGAATGGGAGAGCATTCAAAGTTAATGGCAGATATTGAAGGCTTATTTTGCAGGAGGACAATGGCCCAAATATTTTGCCACTCTTGCCAATCTAGAATAGCATTTGAGATAGTCAGGCTGAGGACTACAAACTAAGTGATTTCAATTTAAGATTGAGCTTATTCCTAGGAAAGTTCAAATCAAGGTGTTCCAACCCCTTTACAGTAACAAAAGTCTCACCATTCAGAGCAGTTGAAATAGAAAAGAATGGGAGAGCATTCAAAGTCAATGGACAGAGATTGAAGGCCTATTTTGCAGGAGGACAATAGCCCAAATATTCTGCCACTCTTGCCAATCCAGAATAGCATCTGAGATAGTCGGGCTGAGGACAATAAACTAAGCGCTTGTTGGGAGGCAACCTAACGGTTTCTTTTCCTTTCTTTTTGTGTGTTTAATTTTACATTTTGTTTCCTTCTTTAAGTTAGTATTTAGAGTCACTCAAACAATTATCTTGAGTTATGTAGGTTTTGGGCAAAATCTGCAGCAACATTTTGAAGAATTCAAGCACAACTGACACAAATTTCAAGTACAGGGTGCCACAGCCTCGATTTGGGTGCCATTGCAACAGAAAAATTCCAGCAAGCAAGCAAATGGTGCCATGGCATGAAGTCCCAGCGCCACGGCGCCCTGCGCTATTCACAAAGCCAACATTCAAAAATAAAAATAAAATTTGAAGAGTGGCGCCATGGCGAGACTGGGATGGTGCCACGGCGCCAACAGCATTCCATAATTAAATTCCAGCTGCCCCCCCTTCGTGCCTCTTCACCCTCTCATTCACACTTTCCTTATTTCTCTCCTAACCCTCACACACACTCATACAATCTTCATTTTTCTTCAAAATTTCACCATGGGCAGCTGCCAAATCACTCCCAAACACTTCCAAGAAGACAGTCCAGCCAAGAACTAGGAGATTCGAGAAGAAAATTCTCACTTTTACAAGCTTTCTCTCTCTAGAACAAGATTTTCTCTCTCCTCGGATTTGTGGAATCCTTGCATGGTTCAGCACTTGGAAAGGTTTGGAATCATTCCTAAATGGTTCCTAGAGGTATTTGCTAGCCCACCCACCTCAATTCCTTGCTTGCATGTTGAAAATTAGTTGAGATTGCCCTCTTTGAACCCCATGTTCGAATTTGCTTAAGGTGAATGGTGAATTTGAATTAACTTGGTATGTGAGGATACTCTAGCATCCACTTGCATCATTATTAGCCATATTTTCACTTGAATGCATGTTTAGATAGTGAGAAAGGAGATTGCACATATTGGTATAGTTGTGTGACTAGTTGTATAGTTGTGTGCTAAGTGTGGAGTAGTGTAGGTTGTGTGTTTTGTGTTGTTGTGCACTTGTTTTGCAAGTTAAAATGCCATTGAAAAAGTTGGGCAAGCGTAAAGCATCCTCCTCCAAAGCACTAAATTATGACACAGTGAGGTTTGTGAACAAAAGAGCACAAAACCGATATGGGGAGCTATGCCACAAACCATTTATTGCAGAATTTGGAATAGACCTCAGCTTGCCTTGCTATGCACAGATTGCCAATGAAATGGTGCAAAGGCATTGGATCAAGTTTGCACATCAGCCCGACCCGACCGCAATGAACATCGTCAAGGAATTCTATGTAAATATGCTAGAAGTGGCTTCCCCATATGAGAGCTAGGTAAGAGGAATCACTGTTGACTTCATGGCTATAAGCATATATGCATTATATGAGATTCCATGGAGCCCCATCGGAGAGCCTTCATTGAACACTTTCTTGGTAGAAGGGGACTATAATGACATAACTCACGAGTTGTGCATTGAAGGCACACAGTGGACGACCAAGAACGGTGAATTCTACCACTTCCCCAAGGCTAGGTTAAATAAGATTTACAAGACTTGGCTGTACTTCATCTCGGTGCTCCTCCTTCCATCAACCCACACCTCCGATGTCACAAAAATGCGGGTTGAGTTTCTGTGGGCTATACACAACCGCTGGGTTTATGAGATCGGCACTACCATAGAAGAAACCATCCTGACAGCTGGTCAATCTGAGCACAAGAAGGTCTTACCCTTCTCTCATCTCATCTCTGCCTTGTGCAAAATGGCTGGTGTCCAATGGGGTCCAGAGGAAGCTCTTCTAGAATCTGGATGATGTCTCGACAAGAAGTTCTTTGACAGGCTCTGACCTCCAGCATTGAGAGGTGCCCCTGCCCAGCAAGCTCCTGCACATCCACCTCCTGCTCCACAAGCTGAACCTGAGCAACAACCACAACATCAAATGCTTGGGCATATTGAGACAAACCTAGCCTAGAGGATGGAGGCATTTATGAACTTTGGCTACCAGTGGTTCCAGGTAGCAGGGCAGCACATTAGCACCCTATCTGTTGGCCACCCTAGTTTACTTCCATTTCCTGTTTGGCCACCACCACCACTTGAACCACTAGAGCTAGATGATGAGTCCTCATCACTGGGAGATCCCTATGACCTCGACTAGGCAGTTCCTCTAGGTTGTCCCTTTCCTTATCTCTTTTATTATTTTGCATTGGGGACACTGCAAAGTTTCAGTGTAGGGGAGTTAGGATACTTATGATTGTTTGAGTATTTGAGTAAGTTAGTAGTATTAGTAGTATTTTGAATGATTGCATGAATTTTTTTTTCTTTCTTTAAGTTTCTTGCATGATTGTGTGACTGTGTGTTTTGACTGAAGACCATGGCTAATGATGAAAACTGTGCTTGACTGATGATATTATGGGATGAGAAAACTTGATTTGATATGGAAACAGTGTATGATTATTTATTATATCTCATTCCATTGATGATTGGAAAGCCTCTAGGAATTCTGAGCTAACCCTTGAGTATGTGTGAACCCACATTTATTGTTAATTCCCATTGTGTGCATAATTATTGAGATATTGGAGTGAATCAAATGTATGAGGATAAAATAGCCAATTGAGAGCCATAAAGCTGCATCCTTCAAGCTCTTAAATTTGCTTTTGAGTGTGTCAGGCATTCTTGATTTCTCTAAAACTTGCTCTGTTATGCATGTTGAGATCACATTGAAATCACAGACACTAAAGTGATTGGGGCACCTAGGTTTAGCCATCCTAGCCTTCCACACACCCCTAGCTTAATTAACCTAAGCTGAATTGATAGCCGGTCCATTTAAACTTGTTCCTAATAGTATTGTGGATCATGGCATTCTCAAGGAATTGCTACTTGACTGCTATGAAACCCCATTGCATAGGAAGCCTACACATAGCATCCAATTCAGGGATGGTGTGAGTTGACTTCCAGTTCAACCAAGTCTTGAACATTGAGCTAACCCTTAGTTGACCCTCTCGAGCCTTAGCCTTCCCTTCATTTAACCTTATTTCAAGCCATACACCCATTCCTTGGTTTTTCCCCATTTTAAACCTAACATCTTAAAGGAATTAGTGAATTTAGGGAAAGAGAAGAGTCCCTAGTTAGTAACCAGGGAAGTAGGAAGAAAAGCATCAAAAGATGAAAATCTCCCAAGAAGAGGGCAAAGAAAAGAAAAAAGAGAAAGTTCTGAACTGGCCAAAAAAGAGAAGAAAGGAAAAGAGAGAAAAAAGAAAAAGAAATTGAAAAGAAAAATAGCCAAAAGAAAAAAAAAAAAAAAAGAATGAGAAAGAAGGGAGAAGAAAAATATGCAAGTATGATGCTTGGTGGTTGGAGAGTATGTGAGCTTAAAAAGTAGCTTTGAATTCACATAGTCACTTCTTGGTGTATCTTAACCCTTTGCACCTTCACGAAGCCCCATTACAACCCTCAAAAAACCCTTTGATTAGTGGTTGTGGTTTATTGAGTGGTGTAGATTTGATGTATGAGCAAGCCTATGAAGGAATCTTGAATTGCATTGACGTGAGTGCATATTCAACCCTTCAAACACTTGAGAGAATTGAGAGAATCTTTGCCTATGTGAGGGAATTCATCCTCTTTGCATTTAATTTCATGAAATTTGATAAGTTATTATGTACATGTGCACTTGATTTTATACCTTATACCTTTCTTATGGCTTTCCATGACAACCCTTCCATATGGTAACTTTTAATACCCACTTGAGTGAGAATTTGAGCCTAATCCATTGCTTATTTTGAGAGTTACCTTGGGGGCGTGGGACTAATCCATATTGTAACGAGTAATCTTGCATTGTGATATGATGATTGATTTCCAATGAATCCCATGTGAATAATTGTGAGGCCAATATGGTTAGTAGGTCATTTTTAAATGCCTTGCTGCATGGGACCCACATACCAGAAGGACCCAAATGAAGGGAAGACTGCATTCTGCCAAGGACCTGGCGCCGTGGCAACACAATTTTCTAGGAAGGGCCATTCTGGCGTTGTGTCACAAAAACCTAGACAACATTGACCCATTCAGCCCAGTTGCATGAGGAAAGCAATCCTGAACCACCTGGAACTCTTGCTTGACCAGAATTGAAGTCTTTGAGGACAACTAGACTGCTTGGAACCCTTGTTCAAGTAAAATTAGGAAGAGGATTGTTCCATTTAGCAATCCTAGTTAGAGTAAACTTAGGAAGAGCGTGAGAGTCCTAAGTGGAGTGAAGCTAGGAATGGCATCATTATAAATAAGCAACTAGGGCCAGCATCTAGAGCATCATTGGCAGCTTGACAGAATTGGAGATAGCAAGGAGCAAGGCATCACAACTTTCTTCTTCCCCTTTTTGTTCATATTTTCTTTTATAAACATTATGTGTTTAAATTGTGTCATGAGTAACTAATCTTCTTTCTAGGCACTAAGATGCATACCAATTCCGTGTATAGACCTGAATTATGATTTTATGACGTTCTATATTTTATTCAATTAAGGTTTAAGTTTTTGTACTTCATTCCTTGATTAATCTAGCCAATTAGTTAGGAAATATGTGGATTGCTATGACCCGGGAGGCAATTAGCTAATCTAGACCACGGGAATTAGATTCATAATAGAGCTTAGGGCTAGAATTTGCCTAAGACCCTGTGTAGCCACAAGGAATCTATAGCACGAACCTATAGATCTCCTACTAGGAATCCACAAAGCTTAATGCGATTACAGTTACTACAATTCACATAGGGATATGAATGGATTGATAATTGTGATTGGTTTAATCTGACCTCGGGAGGGGCTTTTTAATGTATTAGGGAGATCCTGGCTAGCAATTGATAAAACTAGAATTCATAATTGAAGTAAGGAAAGTCTATACATAGGATTGTGGTGAAATCTGAATCCCTAGGCTTTTATCCATTGTTTCCTCTACACATGTTCTTATTTCTACATGCCTCAACTTTTATGCTGTTTTACTTTATTTTATTTTGCTTCCATCACTATATTTTGACCACTTGAGTAATACTAGAGTTATAGTACTTTGGTAATCAATTCACAGTCCCTTGGGTACGACAACCCTGGAATACCTTGCCGAGCTACATTGATAGTGTACACTTGCAATGTGTTTCCAACATCTTTTACATTCTAAATCACGAACATCAATGACTAATGAGACTATTCACTATATATCGTGGGCAAGGTGACAGATCCAAATGTTTTTTAATAAAGAAAAAGTTTGCTAATTGGAACACAATATGCATATATATATATATACACACACACCCATACATAAATTTGAGTTAACCGATTTATTTATATATTGATATAGTATTACCACATGATAAATTCAATGAAAATAATTTCACATTAATTCAAATTTTATGAAAAAATATATGATAATTTCATTTTAGATATTCATTAGTCATTGTCACAAATTTTTTTTGAAAAAGAAGCATTACGGCTATGCTCATATATGTTTCTAGTATCTTATGACAAAATTGAAAAGATAGTTTGTCTTTTTATTTTGTTTAGTCATTATTAAAATTTATGGAGAAAAGCAGAAATTTTCTATGGGTCATGACGTAATTTTATAGTACCTTTATTAAGAAATTATTTCGTTGATTGGCATGGGGAATTGCTCCACATCCACAGATGGAAATAACCTGGCATGCGGGGAAATATTATTTTAGTGGATGTTTAGCTAATGTTCAAGTAAATTATTTTGTTGGCTTTCTCAGTTTTATACCAAAATTAAATGGTGCAGTTTGAAAGCAATTAAGATACAATGTTGACTTGAACGTTATAAGTAGCGGTAATACATACATAGCCTCAAAATGTGATACTCATGAGGGTCCATGTGATGGTGGTATTCACATGCTTCTTGACTTAGTGTAGCTCTTTTGTTTGGTGTGTGCAAATCACAGCCATTGATCAAGTTGGCAAGGCACAACATTCCCTTTAAATACCACCCTAAGTATGATTGACTGCAGAGTCCAGGTGCAAACTAACCTAGCTATTGAGGCAAAGTGAGGGAATGAGATTGAAATTTCACATATGTTTACCATTATTTTTATTATCTTGCTCCTTCTCCATTTCCCCTCTCATTTTTCCAAAATCACATAATTCCCAATCTTTCTCTGATTTTTTCCGGTTATTCTATTGTCACCCTAAACCATCCATTCTCGTTCCTGTGATTTTTCTTTTTTGCTTCGTGAAAGCAAAGAGGTTCAAACCCTAGACTTTCTTTTCTAGTTTCAGCTTGCCATGTCTCTGCTAAAAAGTTTTCAATCTCCACACAATGTAAAGTAAGCATTTTAACCTATGAAAATGAGGGAATTTATGGAGAAAAAGAGTTAAGGTAGTTTCTCTGACTTTTTTTTTTTTGTTTTTATAGGATCTACTAATTGAAAGGACATTCATTTATAGATTCTCAATGTGGCCATTCAAGCTTCACATTGAGGTATCATTCTTTTTAAAGCAGCATTTTCTTTATAATATTTTCTAAATAGGTAATTTTGGTGTTAGATGAACTCTATTTCCTGTTTTTCTGGTATGTTTGGTGATAGTCTGAAGTGTATCCCTTTTGTTTCCAACTACTTACCTTTATATGTCCTCTCTAGTGCCATTACAGAGAAATGGGCCTTGTACTGGGCCCAAAACTCTTATGGATTTAAGCCCACACTATCAGCCCAAACTGACTACACGGTCCTTACCACTTGCCCCCCAGGTTGGGTGCTCAAGGAATTGAGTGCTCGACTTAGTTATCGTGGACAGATTAGCTTGAGCAACTACTTTTGTTTTGATATACACTTTTTTCATTATTTATCACCATCATTGTAGTTATGAGTATTTTTTTCATTCAAAATATTTATTGTGCCGCCATTACTTGAACCTTCATAATGCGCGCCCACATTTATTACAACACCCTATTGTCTCTTCGACGCTTTGTCGTTTCAACTTTTATCACTGCCATCATTGTAGCATTAACTATTTCCCATCATTATTTCATATTATATTATTATTAGCTTGTTAAGGTGATTGCATTTTTGTCTTTTTTCGAAGTATACTGTAATTGTACCATTGCTACACTAACCGTACTGCCACTACACTACCACCAATAGCTATACTCTACCATCATCATTTCTTATAAATAGAAATCTAAGGGTCCCATTGTTTTTACCTTTACTGTTCTTGATTTCGATTTGCCTTCAGTTTGTTGTTTCTGGTGATCACCATCGTCTGTCTTCTGGTTTCCTTTCGTTCTGCTTTTCACTACTTGCGAGCCTTCTTCATTTTGTCTCAAGTTTGCTCACCAATCTTTTGTCACGTCTCTACTACCTTCTAGTTTCTATTGCCTTTGGTGTGTGTCTTTTGCTTGTCTTCTCTCCACGCTAGTTATTGGGTTTTTAGGGAGGGTTAGGTCTGGTGTTCTATTCAGTCATAAAATGATGAATCAGTCTAGCTAAATAGGTAGTGGTGTTGAAAAGCTTGATGTGTAGAAAAATGTGTGTATGGAATTCAATGCAAGTGTACACTGTCAGTGTAGATGGCAGAGTATCCCAGGGTTGTCGTACCCAAGGGACTATGAAATTGATTACCGTAATACTATAATGACAGTATTACTCAAGCGATCGAAATATGGTGACAGAAGCAAAGCAAATTGAAGTAAAATAGCAACTAAAATAGAAGTGAGATTAAACAGGTGTAAACTAGTGATTAAAAGCCTAGGGGCACCACAATCATATGTATAAACTCTCCTAAGTTCATTTATGAATCCCAATTTTATCAATTGCTAGCCAGGATCTCCCTAAGTTATTAAAGAGCCCCTTCCAAGGTTAGATTAAACTAATTATAAATACCAATCCAATCATATCTCTATGTTAATTGTAGTAACTGAAATTGCCTTAAGTTCTATAGATTCCTTTTAATGGCTACATAAGGTCCTAGGCACATTCCTATCCTAAGCTCCACTATGGATTCATTTCTCATGGTCTAGATTAACTATTCACTTACCAGTTCATAGCAATCCACAAATTCCTTAACTAATTGGCCAGATCAATCAAGGAGTAAAGCACAGAGAATTAAAACTCAATTGAATCAAACATGAAATTTCATTAATTTATAATTCAAGTTAATACATAGATTGGGCTACATCCTAGCTCCTAGAAATAAGTTTAGCTACTCATGACAAAAATCAAATACATCATTGAGGTAGAAGAAGAAATGAAGGAAATAAGAAGAAGAAGAAAAACTCTTTGTAGATCCACTACTTCCTTGCCTCCACACTTTCCTCTTGCTTCTTTCTGCGCCCAATTTTGCCAAAAGATCCTAACTACTAATCCTAGTTGCCTATTTACACCCTAGGTCTAATTTCTAATTCAAACTAGGACTCCTAATAGTCTATTTGGCCCAAAAGCCCACAAAATAGCATGTCAGGGACTCCAAGAAGCCACGACATGAACTTTCTGGTGCCAAGGCACCAATTGCATGCTTTATGGAATTTTTCTGCTGCCACAGCTCCCTATGGTGCCTAATACAACCCCGCCAACTCTGTGATGAAACCCATGATAATAGTTTATATCTCAAGCTATTTTCTATTCAAATTTGGGAAAGGAGGAAATCGCAATCCAACAGCTATGTTGAGGTACGAACCTTGGTATGTGTAGAAGCCACAATCAAGGAATGGAGCTTGATTGATAAGTCAGAGTATGAATGCCACAGATGGAGATTTGATAAGTTCAAATAGATCTCAAAGAACTAAAGAGAGAATGAATTCTCACAATTTGATCAAAACGCATAATCTAAATTTTATTCAATCAATAAGGCCTATTTAAAGGCATTACAAGAAAAGGAAATCTGTTCAAAACAAAAAGGAAACTAAATAAAGAAAGAAATTGACTAATTCAGCTTTCCCTAAATTAGGAAACTAAATCAATCAACTTAGGAAAACTAGATCAATCAACTTCTCAAAATATGGAAACTAAAATCAATTAGCTATTCCTATTACAATCAGCCCCATAATTTCCTAATTCATTGGCTGGGCAATCTTGAATTTGAATCATGTTGACAACTCTTGGTTGATCATGCTCCATGGGCCTACACGAACCAGCTTGCTCCAAGATCTCTTGCGCCAGGCCATTCAATGCTTCCTTGAACCTCTTTGCTCTAGCTCTTGTCATGGGGCTAGGTGGAACTACAAGTGGATCTCTACTCCATTTGGCAGCAGTCACGTTTCCATCAGCGCCCTATAGCACCAAGTTAGAGCTTGCTAGAATTTCCTCGCGCCACAGCGCCAACTTGCTGCACATGTTGAAATTTCACTATTTTGCCTCATTTAGTGCTTGGTTTCTGCAAAATAACCAAATAAGGTCAAAAACACTCAATCCTTCCTCAATCTAGGACTTAAATGTGAGGGAATGAGACACAAAATCTCTATATAAAATGCATTCATCAAACTCCCCCAAACTTATCATTTTGCTCGTCCTCGAGTAAAATCAAAGAGAAGGAACACGAAAGGCAACAAATCAATCACCTAAAACTTACTAACCACATTGGCCTCAAAGAACACTCACATGGGATACATTGGAGACTAAGATGCAATACAAGATCAATCAATATCAACAGTCCCAAACCCCCAAGGTAACTCTCAACATAGATTAAAAGTTCAAGCTCAAGCTCTCAATCAAATGGGCATTACAAATCACCATATGGATAGGTTATTAAGCCATGGAAAGCCATTGTTACTAAAGAAGTTGATAAGTGTAATTTATATAGATATTTTGGTATCATTTCCCTTGCATTTCAGTCCCAAATAAATGTAGAACATGAGGCTTTTAATGTCATTTCTTTATTTTGCATGAACAAGCACCGAAGAAGCCAAGCTGAAGGAAAACTTAGCCAGATGGCATTCTGCCATGCTGCACCGTGGCACAGAGGGTAGGGCGCCGTGGCGCCAAGTGCTAGAAATCAACATTTCAATTCTGCCAATGCACACCGTGGCACCCAAAAGTCAGGTTGTGGCATCCTAGAGACCTTCTTGTGCAAAATTGAAGACTTCAAAGCCAAGTGAACTTCCGAGAAGCCGTGTCATGGAAGGATTAGGAGTCCCAAGCCAAGAAGACTCTTCGAAGTCCTTGCTTGAGCAAAATTGAAGTCTTTGAAGCATGGACTTACTTGGAATCTTAGTCTAAGCAAGATTAGGAATGACTTTGTAATTAGAGTTATAATTCAACTAAGAGTCTTATTTTAAGTAAAGCTAGGAAGATGATTGTTCTAATTAAAATCCTAGTTTGAGTAAACTTAGGGAGACTATCAAGAGTCCTAGTTTGAGTGAAATTAGGAAGAAACATATTATAAATAAGGATCATTGGAAGCTTGGCAAGGGGGAGACGACTAGGCAGCTTGGGGACGGCAGAGAGCAAAGAGCAAGGCATAACACCATTTTCTTCTTCCCTTTTATATTCATGTTTTCTTTCTTTTGCATTATATGTCCAAGTTACATTATGTGTAACTAAGTTTCTTTCTAAGGGCTAGGATGTAGCCCAATTCTATGTATAGACTTAATTGATGATTTTATGAAATTTCCATGTTTTATTCAATTGAGGTTTAATTCTCTTAACTTCATTCCTTGATTGATCAGGCACCGTCAGTTAGGGAAATTGTGGGTTTTCTATGAGATCGAGAGGAGATTAGTTAATCTAGACCACGGGAATTAGATCCATAGTGGAGCTTAGAATAGGAATGTCCGAGGACCCTGTGTAGCTGCATGGGAACTAGGGAGTTTCCCCTAGACCTCCCTAAGGGATGTCCACAAAACTTAAAGCAATTCAGTTACCACAACTCGCATAGGAATATAGCATGGTTGGTAATTGTAGTTAGATTCAATCTGACCTTGCAAGCTGATTGATGTGATTAGGGATTCCTGGCTAGCAATTGATAAAACTGGAATTCATAAACAGAATCAAGAGAGTCTATACATAGGAATTGTGGTGAAATCTGAATTCCTAGGCTTTTATCCATTATTTTCTATATTACTTACTACTTTCTCTTATTTACTTTTATGTTGTTTTCTTTACTTTACTTTGCTTCCATCACTAGTTTTCGACTGCTTGAGTAATACTAGAGTTACAGTACTATGGTAATCTATACTAGTCCCTTGGGTTCGACATCCCTGGAATACTTTGCCAGCTACATTGATAGTGTATGCTTGCACTGTGTTTCCAACCATAATCCATCCCTTAATTCACACACCATACACGAAACACTAAAAGTATAAGACATAAAATGAAGTGTGCATACACAACAACCCATCAAGCTTCATGAAATCAAATGCAATGAAGATGAATTCCCTCACACAGATGAAAATACACTCCAATCTCTCAAGTGTCTTGAGGGTTGAAACACTCAAGTCAATGCAATTCAAGGTTCCCCTATAGGTTTGCTCATATATCAAATCTCCACCATTAAATAATAAACCAAAGTTACTAATCATAGGGACTTTTATGGGTTGTAATGGGGCTTTAGGCAAGGTATGGTCAGAAGGGTACATTTTTGGTAAAATTGAAGGTAAAATATACTAAAAAGAGACTATGAATCCAAAGCTACCCTTCAAGCTCAATCACTCTCTCCAACTACCAAGCCTCATCCTTACACATTTCTTCTCCCTTGTTTCTCATTCTTTTGCTTTTTTTCTTTTTCTATTTCCAACTTTTTTTTTTCTTTTTCTACACTTTGCTTTTTTTCTTGGGAGAATTTTCATACTTTTTTTTTTTGGGCTACTTCTTCCCTCTTTCCTTAGATACAAACCAAGCAACATTTCCAAGCCTCAAATTCACACATTCCTTTAAGGTGTTAGGTTCAAAATATGGGTAAATCAAAGGAAGGGCATATAGCTTACAATGTGGTTAAAAGAAGGGTAGGTTAAGGCTCAAATGGGTTAACTAATGGTGATTATGCAAGGTGGGCTATGAAAGGCTAGAATGGCTAAACCTAGGTGCCTTAATCACCTTAGTGTCAATGATTCCACTGTGGTCTCAACATGCATAATAGAGCAAGTTCTAGAAAAACTAAAAAAAAATGCATGGCACACTCACAAACAATTTAAGAGCTTCAAATATGCAACTTTATGACTCAAAAGCTCACAAATGGCTAATATTCATCCTCATGCATTTTCATTCAATCCACTATCTAAGTGTTTGTACACAACATGGGAATTAGCAATAAATATAGGATCACACCGAATCAAGGTTGGCTTAGAATTTCCAAAGGCTTTCCAATAATCAATTGAATAGGTATAACAATTCAAAATATCAAGTCAAGCGAGTAGGACATAATAGATAATCATGCATTGCAAATCATCAGTTCAAGTCTCCTCATCCTAAAATATCACAGATCAAGCACAATTTTATCATTGGCCATGGTTTTTAGTCAAAGATTTTTTTTTTTTTGAATAAAACTGAAACTAATCAACTACACACAATCATGAAAAAATAGAGAAAAGCATGCAATATGCAGACACAACTGCTCAGAAAAAAACAAGAAACAGGCATAAGTATCCCCCTCAAACTCAAAACTTGCAGTGTCTTCAATGTAAAAACCTAAAAGAGAAAGGAAAGGGTACTCCCTGTGTGAGGCTGGCTAATCATCATGTCCTCATAGGCGACATCCGTATCGCCCTCCAAACTTGCTTCCCAACCTGCATAAGTTAATTGAATTGTCTAAGATACTCTAAAAATAAAAAAAATAAACAATTAAACTAAGCTAAAAATTGCAAAAACTTAAAAGAAAAGAAAGAAAAAAAATAATTGGGTTGCCTCCCAATAAGCGCTTGGTTTATAGTCTTCAGCCTGACTATCTCATGTTCATTAGGGCACATCTAGAGGACTGTAGGGAGAAATCATAAATTCTCCAACTCCTTTTCTTTCCTTACTTGGGCTGCCAACCATCTTTAGAACTTTTTCAAGGCAAGTTGGGCATCCTAAGTAGCACCATTCTAGAGTTCCCTTGCCTTTACTCTTTTTATTCTTGTCTTTCTTCTTCTTGATATTTGGGGCTTTGTTAGTTGGTAGCACTAGTTCCATAGCTTTAACTTCAACCCTCTTTTCTTGGGGCTCTTTAATTGTGTTGCCTAAGATAGGGTCTTCAAAGAGTTTAAAAGTGGCATGATCTCTATTAACTCTTAATCGAGGCTCTCTAGCACCCAGGTCTATTATGGCTCTACTAGTTGCCAAGAAAGATCTTCCCAGTATTAAGAGGATATCAACATCCTCCTCCATATCAAGCACCACGAAATCCACTGGGAAGAAGAATTTGCATACTTTGATGAGTACATTCTCCACCAATCCATATGGGTATTTAAGGGATTTGTCAACAAACTCTAGAATGGTGGGCTTTACTTCCCCAATGCCCAGTTTCTTGAACATAGATAGGGGCATTAGATTTACACTAGCCCCCATATCACATAGTGCCCTGCCTGCATCCATGTTACCTATACTGTAGGGTATAGTGAATTTCCCTGGATCTTTCAGTTTTACTGGTAACTTCCTTTGGAGGATTGCACTGCATTCTTCATTCAACATTATTTTCTCATCCCCCTCTAGCTTCCTCTTCTTGCGAAGAAGTTCCTTGATGAAAGTGGCATATTTGGGCATCTTGGTGATAGCCTCTAGGAAGGGAACGTTGATCTATAGCTTTTTGAATATTTCTAAGCATTTTAAAAATTCATCCTCTTCCTTTTTCTTCTTCATCATTAGCCTTTGTGGAAAAGGAACCTTGGGCACATATGGTGATGGATTATCTGGAAACAGTTTGGATTTGGGCTTGTCCATCTTCTTGGGTTCTGATGCCTTAGACACTGCAATAGTCTCTTCTTCTATAAACTTGGGCCTTTCTTCTTTCTCCCCTTCAACTGTGGAAGTTTGCTTCAAATCAGTCTCAACCACCTTCCTACTGCTCCCTTAGATTCACTTTAGTGGTGCTAGGTAATGAGCTAGGTTGTCTAGTAGTCAACAGTTGAGAAATCTGCCCCACCTGATTCTCTAGCTGTTTGATAGAAGCAGTGGTGTTGTTCATGAACTGATTAGTCCTCTCATTGAGGTCTACTTGAGAAGCTGCCAGCTTTGCCATTGCCTTTTCTAGGTTCATCTTGGGTGGTTGTTGTTGTTGTGGTAGAAATAATGGGTTCCCTTGACCTTGATTCTTCCAAGAAAAGTTAGGGTGATTGTGCCAACCTGGATTGTAGGTACTGGAGTATGGGTTGTTACCCACATAATTCACCTCTACCAGTCCTTCTTATATGTCTTCCCCAGGATTGCCTTTGAGTAGTACAATTTGAAAAGAGAGCATGATGTATTTGAAATATATTGTGAAATATGATGTTGGAAACACAGTGCAAGCGTACACTATCAATGTAGCTTGACATGGTATTCTGGGGTTGTCGTACCCAAGGGACTGTTAATTGATTACCAAAGTACTATAACTCTAGTATTACTCAAGCGGTCAAGATATAATGATAGAAGAAAAATAAAGTAAAATAAAACAACATAAAAGTACAGTGAAGTACAAATAAGAATGTGTGTAGAAGAAATAATGGATAAAGGCCTAGGGATTCAAAATTCACCACAATCCTATGTATAGACTTTCCTCATTTCAATTATGAATTCTAGTTTTATCAATTGCTAGCCAAGACTCCCTAATCTATTAAAAAGCCCCTCCCAAGGTCAGATTAATCTAATTACAGATTACCAATCCAGTCATATCCCTATGTGGATTGTAGTAACTGCAACAACATTAAGTTCTGTGGATTCCTTTTAAGGGAATCTAAGGGTCACTCCCACAGGTCTTTTGTGGCTACACAGGCTCCTAGGCACATTCCTGCCCTAAGCTCCAATGTGGATCTAATTCTCGTGGTCCAGATATACTAATTGCCTCCTGGGTCATAGCAATCCACGAATTCCCTAACTAATTGGCCAGATCAATCAAGGAATGAAGTGCAGAAAATTAAACCTCAATTGAATAAAATATAGAATATCATAATTTAAGTCTATACACAAAATTGGGCTACATCTTAACCTCTAGAAAGAAGAATAGTTACACATAATGTAAACTAAACACATAATGTTTGTAAAAGAAAACATGAATAGGGATAAAAAGGGAAACAAGAAAGTGTGACGCCTTGTTATCCTCCAAGTTGTCAATGATGCTGATGTCTTGCCAATGATGCCTCTGGATGCTGGCCCTTACTGCCTATTTATAATGCTGCCATTCCTAGCTTTACTCAACTTAGGTTTGTAATGTCATTCCTAAGTCTACTCAAACTAGGATTGCTAAATGGAACAATCCTCTTCCTAATTTTACTTGAACTATACTTCCCAACAGTCAATTTGGCTTCAAAGACTTCAATTCTGGTCAAGGAAGAGTTCTAGGTAGTTCAGGATTGCCTTCATCATGCAACTGAGCTGAATAGGCTAATTCTAGAAGTGCAGCCTCGCCATGGCGCCCCACGGCGCCACCACGGTGCCCAAATGCATCATTCTATTGTTTCCAGGAGCCACGGTGCCAGATCTTCATGCCATGGCGCCCAATGCTTGGCAGAATGTCATTTTCACATCGTTTGGCTCCTTTTGAAGTGTGGGACCTACAAAATAGTAAATTGTCATCAAAAGCATCGTAATTTACGTAAATTTGGGACTTAAATGCAAGGGAATTCATACCAAAATGTCTATATAATTTACACTCATCAAACTCCGCTACACTTAGCATTTTGCTCATCCTAGAGTAAAATTAAGGAGAAAGAAACAAGCAAGACAACAAGGCATTCAAACATGGCCTACTAACCATATTGGCCTCAAAATTATTTACATAGGATTCATTGGAAATCAATAGTCATATCACAATACAAGATTACTCATCACAAGGTGGATTAGTCCCATGTCCCCAATAAGTAATGGTTTAAGCTCAAACTCTCACTCAATTGGGTATTAAAAGCTACCATATGAAAGGGTTATCAAATCATAGAAAGCCATAAGAAAGGTATAAGGTATAAAAGTAAGTGCACATGTACATAAGAACTCATTAAGTTTCATGAAGTTGAATGCAAAGAGGATGAATTCACTCACATATGTGAAAATTCACTCAATTCTCTTAAGTGTTTGTAGGGTTGAATATACACTCAAGTCAATGCAATTCAAGATTCCTCCATAGGCTTGCTCATATATCAAATCTCCACCACTTAATAATAAACCACAACTATTAATCAAAGGGTCTTTTAAGGGATGTAATGGGGCTTTAAGATGGTGAAAAGGGTTAGGATACACCAAGAAGTGATTATGTGAATTCAAAGCTACCATTTTATTTCACATACTCTCTAACCACAAGCCTCTATATATTTTTCTACCTTTTTCTCATCTTTTTGCCTTTTTGGCTCCTTTTCTTTTCTATTTCTTTTCTTTCTTTGCTTTCTTTTTCTTTCTTCGACTTTTTCAGGATTTTTTCTCTTTTCTTCTTTTCCTGCTATTCTGCCCTTTTTTCTTAGGAGATTATCCTCATTATGAAGTTTTTCTTTTCTTTCTTCCCTAGTTACTAACTAGGGAGTCTTTTCTTTCCCTGAATTCACACATTCCTTCAAGGTGTTGGGTTCAGAATGGGGAAGAAACGAAGGAATGGTATATGGCTTGAAATGGGGTTAAATGAAGGGAAGGCTAAGGCTCAAGAGGGTCAACTAAGGGTTAGCTCAATGTTCAAGGCTTGGGTGAACTGGAAGTTAAATCACACCATCCCTAGGTTGGATGCTATGCTTAGGCTTTCTATGCAGTGGGGTTTCATGGCAGTCAAGTAGCAATTCCTTGACAATGCCATGATCCATAGTACTATTAGAAACAGGCTTGAAACCTATGTGCCCTAATCACTCTAGTGTCTGTTGACACACTCACAAAATGTATAATGGAGCAAGTTCTAGAGAAATCAAGAATGCATGACACACTCACAAACAAAATAAGAGCTTCAAGTATGTAGCTCTTTGGCTCAAAAGCTTGTTAGGGAATAATTCATCCTCATACATTTTGATTCACTCCAATATCTCAGTAATTATGCACACAATAGGAATTAACAAATATGGGTTCACACATAATCAAGGGTTGGCTCAGAATTCCCAAATTCTTTCCAATCATCAATGGAATAAGATATACTAACTAATCATGCATTGTTTCCATATTAATTCAAGTTTCTTCATCCCATAATATCATCGGTTAAGCACAGTTTCATCATTAGCCATGGTTTTCAGCCAAAACAACACACACAATCACACAATCATGCAAGAGAAAAAAAATCATGCAATCATGCAGGAAACAAAACAAATGCTAATAATTTACTCAAATACTCAAACAATCATAAATATCCCAACTCCCCTACACTTAAAGATTGCAGTGTCCCTAATGCAAAATAATAATAAAAGAGATAAGGAAAGGGACAAGCTGGTGGAAGTAGCTTAATTGGAGTCGTCGGGATCCCCCAGTGATGAGGACTCATCATTTGGCTCTGGAGCTGTAGGTGGTGGTGGAGGCCAAGCAGGGAATGGTGGCAAGCCATGATGTCCAGCAAATAGGGTGCTAATGTGCTGCCCTGCTACTTGTAACCATTGGTAGCCATAGTTCATGAATGCCTCCATCCTCTGGGCTAGGTTTGGTTCCATATGCCCAGGCATTTGATGTTGTGGTGGTTGTGCAGGTGCATCTTCCTCTACAGGAGGTGGTTGTGCAACAAGGACTTGCTAGGCTAGGGCACCTCTCAGTGTGGGCGGTTGGAGCCTGTTAACGAATTTCTTGTCGAGATACCATCCAGGTTCTAGTAGAGGCTCTGCACTTCCCCATATGACACCAAATTGCTGGCATAGAGTAGTGATCATGTGGGGGAAGGGAAGGACCTTCTTGTGTTCGGTCATGCCCACATTGTAGAAGGTTTCTCGAATGGTGACCCCAATGTCGCACTCCCATCTATTATGGATTGCCCATAGGAACTCCACCCTCATCTTGATGATGTCTGAAGTGTGTGTGGAGGGCAGTAAGCAAACAAAAATGAAGTGGAGCCAGGTCTTGTAGATTTTGTAGGGTCTAACCTTGGGGAAATGGTAGAAATCTCCGTTTCTAGTCGTCCACTGGGTGCCCGAAATGCACAATGTGCGGGTTATATCATTGTAGTCCCCCTCTCCCAAGAATCTATTGAGTCTAATCTCTCCCACTGGATTCTGAGGGATTTCATAAAGATCATTAAGAATGTCATTTCCAAACCTCATTGTTGTCCCTCGAACCCAGCTCTGATAAGGAGATTCTTGCTCCAGCAAGTTTGCATAAAATTCTCATACTATGTTGATGGCGGCTGGATCTAGTTGTTGAGTAAAATATATCCATATCTGCCATGCCATTTCATTAGCGATTGGAGCATAGCATTGTAGGCTAAGGTCAATGCCAAATTCTGCAATGAATGGCTTATTGCATAGCTCCTCATATCTATCTTGTGCCCGTTTGTTTACAAACCTCATCGGGTCATAATCCGGTGCTTTAAAGGAGGATGCCTTTCACTTCCCCAACTTTTTTAATGGCATTTTATTCTACAAAACAATTGAAAAACAACACAAAACAAAACCACCGACACCACACTACCACTATTCAACTACACAGTTAGACTACACAATTACACACTATCTAATTGTGCATTCAAGTTAAAATATGGCTAAAGAGAGTTCAAATGCAACAATTACACACCACAGTATCCATTCATACTAAGCCAATTCAAATTTTCTGCTCACACTACACAGTCTCGGGTATGGGGTTCCAAGAAGCCAAACTCACCAAATTACCAACATGTAAGCAAGGAAATGAGTTGGGATAGCTATTAATTACCTCTGGGAACCATTTAGTAATCATTCCAAACCTTTCCAAGTACTGAAACTTGCATCAATTGCAAGAACCCAAGGACAGAGAAAATTTCGTCCTAGTGAGAGAAAGCTTCAAAAAGTGGAAATTTTCTTGTGCAATCCTCTAGTTTTTGGCTTGAATGTGTTCTTGGGAGTGTTTTGGTGTGAATTGGTGCATACCTAAGGTGAAATTTTGAAGAAAAATGGAGATTGAATGAGTGGGTAAGTGGTAGGAGAGAAATGAGGGAAGTGTGAATGAGGGAAGATGAAGAGGCATGAGGGCGGCAGGGGTTTTTGATTCTACCATACTAGTGGCGCCAAGCTTTAGGTAAAATATATTTTTTTTTTTTTGAATTTCAAAATTGGCCACATGAACGGTGTGGGATGCCATGGCGCCTAAGGATCACGCAGTGGTGCCCTGAGCATGCTTTCTGGAAAATTCTTGTGCCATGGCGCCCTTTTCGAGGCCGTGGTGCCCTGTGCTTAAGTTTTGTGCTGTTTGTGCTTAAATTCTTTGAAATATTGCTCTAGACTATGCCCAGAACCTGCATAACTCCAGATAATTGTTTGAGTGACTCTAAATAACAGAAAATACTAATTAAAGAGAGGAAAGAAAATGCAAAATTAAATACACAAAAAGAAAGGAAAAGAAACTGTTGGGTTACCTCTCAACAAGCACTTAGTTTATAGTCCTCAGCTCAACTATTTCAGGTGCTATTCTAGATTGGAAAGAGTGGCATAATATTTGGGCAATTATCTTCCTTTAAATTAGGCTTTTAATCTCTGCTCATTTACTTTGAATGCTCTCCCATTCTTCTCTATCTCCACAGCTCCGAATGGTGATACTTTGGTTACTTTGACGGGTCCAGACTACCTTGATTTCAGCTTACCTGGAAATAGCCTCAACCTTGAATTAAATAGCAGCACTTGTTAGCCAGGATGGAATTCTTTTTGCTCTATCTTGTTGTCATGCTAGGCTTTGACTCTTTCCTTGTAGATACAAGCATTCTCATATGCTTCTCTCTTGAACTCATCTAATGCATTAAGTTGGAGTAGTCTCTTCTCTCCAACAGCATGTGGGTCAAAGTTTAGCATCTTTACAGCCCAGTATGCTTTGTGCTCCATTTCTACAGGTAGATGACATTCCTTCCCAAAGACAATGTTATATGGTGACATGCCCACAGGAGTCTTGAATGTTATTCTGTATGCCTAGAGTGCATCATCTAGCTTTATAGAACAATCCTTCCTATTGGCATGGATAATCTTCTCTAGTATTCTTTTCAGCTCCTTGTTGGACACCTCCAATTGCCCACTGGTTTGTGGATGATAAGGGGTAGCAATTCTGTGCTTCATTCCATATTTGATAAAGAGTGCTTTGAGTTGACTGTTGCAGAAATGCTTACCTTCATCACTGATCAAGGCTCTGGGTACTCCAAAGTAGGTAAAAATGTTCTTTCTCAAGAATCTTTGCACCACCTTGGAATCATTGGTAGGAGAGGCGGCTTCCCTACTTAGAGACATAGTCCACGGCTACTAAAATATAGAGATTCCCATCAGAAGAAGGAAGTGGTCCCATGAAGTCAATGCCCCATACATAAAAAATATCAACTTCCAGAATAGCATTTTGGGGTATCTCATTCTTCCTGGTTATTGTGCCAGTCCTTTGTCACCTGTCACATGCCTTCACATACGCCTTTGCATCCTTGAAAATTGTTGGCCAGTAGAATCCAGACTGCAAGATTCTATTAGCAGTTCTATTGGGTGCATAGTGTCCTGCATAGTTAGTGGAGTGACAACTCTCTAAAATGGCCTTCTGCTCTTCTTCAGGGACACACTGCCTGATGATATGGTCACTGCATCTCCGATAATGTACTGGATTATCCCAGAAATAGTGCCTTACCTACAATAGGAATTTCTTCTTCTATTGATAGGTTATGTCAGGAGGTAGTTCATGACTAGCCAGGTAGTTCACAAAATCAGCATACCATGGTCAATCTTGCACTAGCTTGGGCCATTCTTTCCCCATAAAAGTATTGATGGAAAATATTTGTTCATTAGGGAAGTTATCTGCTACAAGGATGTCATCAAAAGTATGAGCTCCAATCTAGAAAAATGATTTGTAATAAGGTTGTTTGCACCCTTCTTGTCTCTGATCTCCAGGTCAAATTCTTGTAGCAACAGGACCCACCTGATCAATCTTGGCTTGACATCCTTCTTTTCTAGCAAGTACTTGATTGCAGTATGGTCAGTGTATACTATGGTCTTGTTGCCAATAAGATATGGTCTGAATTTGTTAAAGGCATAGACCACAGCTAGCAGCTCCTTTTTAGTAGTAGCATAGTTTACTTGAGCAGGATCAAGGGTCTTACTTGTGTAGTAGATTACTCTAAAAACTTTCTCTCTTGTCTGTCCTAAGACAGCCCCTACTGCATAATCACTAGCATCACATATAATTTCAAAATAGGTCTCCCAGTGAGGTGTCACCATTATGGGAGCGGTGACAAGTGCCTTCTTCAAGGCTTCAAAAGAAACCCTGCATTCTTCAGTGAAATTAAAAGCAGCTTCCTTCAATAAAAGATTGCAGAGAGGCTTTGTGATCTTGGAGAAGTCTTTTATGGATCTCCTATAGAATCCAACATGTCCCAAGAAACTTCTCACTCCTTTAACATTGGAAGAAGGAGGGAGTTTCTCAATCAGCTCCACCTTGGCTCTGTCTACCTTAATGCCTTTTAATGAAATTTTGTGGCCCAACACAATTCCTTCATGCACCATAAAGTGGCATTTCTCTCAGTTCAACACCAAGTTAGTTTCTTGGCATCTTCGCAGCACTAGGGTTAAGTTGTGGAGGCAGGAACAAATGAGCTCCCAAATACTAAGAAGTCATCCATGAAGATTTCTATGAACTTCTCCACTATGTCTGAGAATAATGCTGTCATAAGCCTCTGAAAGGTGGTAGGTGCATTACACAATCGAAGTGGCATTCTTCTGAAGGCGAAGGTACCATATGGGCATGTGAATGTTGTATTCTCTTGATCTTCAGGGGCTATGACAATCTGATTATAGCCAGAATACCCATCCAGAAAGTAGTAAAAAGGGTATCCAGCTATCCTGTCTAGCATCTGGTCTATGAATAGAAGTGGAAAGTGATCTTTCCTAGTTACCTTGTTCAGCTTCCTATAGTCAATGCAAATTCTCCATCTGGTCACAATTATGGTAGGGATTAGTTCATTATTTTCATTTTCTATTACTGTCATCCCACCTTTCTTGGGCACTACTTAAACAGGGCTCACCCATGGGCTATTAGAAATAACATAGATGATGCCTGCATCCAGCCATTTTTGCACTTTTATTCAAACCACCTCCTTCATCTTTGGATTCAGCCTTCTCTGGTGCTCTACTGAGGGTTTGTAATTCTCCTCCATGTAGATCTTGTGCATGTATAGGGTAGGACTTATGCCTTTAATGTCAGCAATGGTCCACCCTATTGCCTTCTTGTTGGCTCTCAGCACTCTCAGCAGTTTCCTGTAACATCCCAAATTTTCTAATAGAAGAATATAAATCTACATTAGAATAATTTAATTAGTGGTATGTTTGCTAAATGCAAATGTGAAGTGTGAGAATATTAAGGATATGTATGAGGATGATATTTGTGTGTACATGCACATATAACTAGGAAATTGATGTTATGTATTTATATGGTTGTATATTAGCTCAAATTTAATAAATATATATATATATATATATATATATATATATATATATATATATATATAAGGCATTATAAAAAGGAACTAAATGATGTCATTTTGTTGGAAACCGAAAGAGATAAGAAGCTATATAGTTATCTAGTTCAAATTAGACTAGTTGTAAATTACCTAGTTCAATAGCAAGGAAACTAATTGAATAGGAACTAAAAGTTGTAATTGGACCAAATGCCATAACTTGGCCTAAGAGGGATGAACTTATAATAATTAATTAAGGAATTAAAGAGTTAGAGATGTGGTATAAATTAGTGTAATTGGATTAAATGGCTATCTAAGTGAACTACTAGTGAGGGAGATGGTTAGAATGTGACCAAAGTGGTCCTAATTGGACCAAATGAAGGCAGCAACTGGTTCCCCCAAGTCCCATGCCACTTTGCATGTCCTTAGCCTCTAGAAACTTTGATATTAAAGAGAGGACACTCCCACCAATCATAACTTGAGAAAATACCACAGTGTGATAATTACATTCTTGATATTTTGTATTTTGGTGATATTTTTGTAAGACTTGCGCATGAAGGAGGGGAATGAAGACATGGGTAAGTCGATTAGGGAAGTGGTGAGTTCATGGAGACAACCAATCATCAAGCCACACTTGTCCCTACTATTAATTACCCATGATATTAATTAATTTAAGGAGATAATTATAGAAAATAAATTAGACAAAAAAACAAATAAATAAAGAGAGAGGAGAGGGGAGGAGGTCGGCAGAGCTACAGCAAAGGAAAGGAAGAAGAGAAAGAAAGGAGGAGAAGGTATTTACAGCTTAGGCAAGAAGAGAAAACAAATCTAGGAGTTAAGGTAGCTAATGACTCGCTTAAACCTCTTCTTGCATGCTATATAATTGCCTATGGGTGTGAATGCTTGTGGTATGCTATTATCTATATTCTTTGTTGTGTTTAACTTATATTCAAGAGGATTATCATGTTGTGGTGCTTAGAGCTGTCAAGGGAGTAGTTCTAAGTGAGTATGTGTTATTATGTGCATCATGGTGTTTTCTTTGCATCCATATGCCATTTAATGAGATTATTAACTAGTACCAATCATGTATATTTACTAATTGACTCATTAGCTACTGAGACTTCAAGTCTCATATCCATTTTGTGGAAATATAAATAATTTCCAAGTGGAGAAACACCAAGGGTGGCTGCCAAGCTTAACATAGAGTATGGTTGTGATTCAAATTGTAAATGACATGATTAATGTGTAATTATTTTTTTTAGTTGAATATTCGATGTATAAGGATGTATTGTCATGTTCATAAATGAGAAATGGACTGAATAGATGGAAGAGATAAATTAATAGAATTTTACTCAAACATGTACAATAACCCTAAAACTAATTTTCTGGCAGTTAAGAGGATAAATCCAGTAAGATGCCTTAAGCCCTGAGTTTTTACTTGAAAATTTTACAGCGATTATTTGACATATTGAACTTCATCTGTACCAATTTTCATGGCAATTGGAGCACAATATCTATACCAATTTTTGTGGAAATTGGAGCACAATTCCATGCCCAAATAATTTTTCAAAATAGCTAAACAGTATTCTCGCAGTAAACAAGGCAGTGTACAAACTCTACTTAATTGACCCATCAAACCAATGAGATTTTGTATGAAATTTTTACCACATGTTCTAAACACATTAAACTTGTAATATGAAGCTTTTCATGATTTTTAGACATTTATACATCACGTTCTCATATTTTACAAGAACAGGGCAGCAATCTGTTGACTCAGTAAGCTGTCCAATAGAAACCTAAACTTGTAATTGAGATTTACCACCTTAAACTAAGCTTAATAAAAAGTGTTTTTCATAAATATAAGAATTAAAATAGGGTGTTTACACTTCTCTTGCTTTCTAGTTAATGATGCAGATAAGATCACTAGTAGGGTCTCAGCATCTCCTAGGTAGTTGTACTTCAGGTGATCAGGCAGCTGCTTCAACTCCAATTTGGGTGCTTGCTCTATGGAAGGGACGTGCTTGACTTCAGGCTCCCCTAGCTCTTCAATAGGTTTCTTGATAAATATTGGTTGGGTTGCCTCCAGTTGTTGAATGCAGTCTTCCACTTAAGGTCTTCTTCAGGTGTTATTCTAGCTAGGCAAGCTTCAAGTGGTTCTGAGAATTTGGAAATTTGCTCCACCTCCTTGATGCAATGGTCTAGAATGTCTAGTCTGTAGCAGGATCCTTCATTAGCAAAGTGCTTCAGTGCCTTGAGAATGTCAAAGGACATTTCTTCATCCTGCACTCTTAAAATCAAGTTCGCTTTCTACACGTCTATCAGGGCCCTTTTGAAAATTGATTATTCTGCACCATCTGGATCACAGCAGGTTTGATCTCAAAATTATTTGCTTTTACTACTGGGCTCTGAATGCTAGACATAGCATTTTGAATTTTTGGTATAACAACGGTCTTGAGAGGTATATGCCCTTCACTGTGCTGATTTTTAGCCACTGCTATCTTTTCTAACTTTGGGTGCAAGTTTCTAACTACACTCTTCTCCTTTCAAAATCTTTTAATGGTCTTCTCAATTTTTGGATCAAAAGGAAGTAGAGTATGCTTCATGCACTAGAAAATTCACCTAGAAAGAAAAAGTGGTTAAAATACTAAAAAAAAAAAAACAAATTAAAATTTTTTACTTGAGTTAATACCTCGTTAATTCTTCCAATATCAATTGGCACAGTTCCCCAGCAACGGCGCCAAAAACTTGATGTATTTTAAATAGAGTGTGAAATAGGTTGTTAGAAACATAGTGCAAGCGTACCCTATCAATGTAGCTTGGCATGGTATTCTGGGGTTGTCGTACCCAAAGGACTATTAATTGATTACCAAAGTACTATAACTCTAGTATTACTCAAGCGGTCAAGATATAATGGTAGAAGCAAAATAAAGTAAAATAAAACAGCATAAAAGTACAAAGAAGTACAAATAAGAATGTGTGTAGAAGAAATAATGGATAAAAGCCTAGGGATTCAGATTTCACCACAATCCTATCTATAGACTTTTCTTATTTCAATTATGAATTCTAGTTTTATCAATTGCTAGCTAGGACTCCCTAATCTATTAAAAAGCCCCTCCCGAGGTCAGATTAATCAAATTACAAATCACCAATCAGTCATATCCCTATGTGGATTGTAGTAACTGCAACAACATTAAGTTCTGGTCGCACTATTTTTTTAGCATCTTCCTTCATGGTCGGCCAAAAATATCCCGATCGTACCACCTTTGAAACCAAGGTTTGAGCACCAATGTGGTTGCCACACACCCCTTCATGCAATTCTTGCAATATGTATGTTGATTGATTGGGACTTACACACTTCAATAATGGCTGCGAGTATCCCCTTTTATACAAATCATCTCCGTACAGACAATAAAACACGGATATTTGAGGTATTCTCTTAGCGTCTACTGGATCTTAGGGTAACTTGCCAAAACATATATACTTCTCAATCGGTGCTCTCCAGTCATTTACCAAGTTTTGAGTTGCTATCGCATTTACTTCAATGCCTTGTACTATACTTGGAATCGCTAAAGTTTCTTGTATCAACATTCGATGGTTTTGGGCCGACCTAGATCCTGTTAACTTAGATAGTAAGTAAGTCAGCTTTAGTGTTTTGCTCTCTTAGAATGTGCTGCACCTCAACCTCCTAGAATTTCTCCATTACTCTTTTAACCAGATCAAGATATTTCTACATACAATTCTCCTGTGCTTGATACTTCCTTCCTACCTGACTTGTTACAAGTTGGGAATCTGTTCTAACCCGGATTTTATCAACCCCCATTTCTTTAGCCATATTAAGGCCTGCAATCATGGCCCCATACTCCGTCTGATTATTTGAAGTCAGAAAGGCAAACTTGAGCGGATATTCCACCATTACCCCATATGGTCCTTTAACAATGATTTCTGTGCCCGAGCCATTGTGATTAGATGACCCATCTATGTAAAGGGTGCAACAAGGATTGTTCATCGCTTCTGAATATTCTCCCTAGATATTTCTTGGGGTAAACTTCGCAACAAAGTCTATTAATGCTTGTGCCTTTATCGGTCCCCTGGGTTCGAAAATTATGCCATGCTCCGATAGCTCTACAACCTAGGTTAGCATTCTCCCTCATAGGTTGAGTTTTTGAAGAATTTGCTTTAAAGATTGATTTATTTGCACAATGATTTGATGTCCATGAAAATACAGCCTTAAACACCAAGCAAAATGTACCAGAGCATATGCTATCTTTTCGATATGTTGGTATTTCAATTCAGCGCTGCTAAGGGCTTTACTTGTCAAGTATATAGGGGTTTGGGTTCCTTCTTCTTCCTTGATCAGCACGAAGCTGATGGCCTGGTCACATGTTGATAAATAAATATAAAATGTGTCACCGGGTTGGGGTGTAGCTAGAATAGGCTGTGACGCCAAATATTCTTTGAGCTGATCAAATGCCTTTTGGCAATCTGGAGTCTATTGAAAATCTTTGGCCTTTCTCAGTACAGAGAAGAATGGTAACAAACGTCACACAGCTTGTGACACAAAACGTGTTAACACGGCTATCCTCCCTGTTAACTTCCTTACTTTAGCTATATTCTTCAGAGATTGCATCATACAAATAGCCTGACATTTATTAGGATAAGCTTCAATTCCCTTTCCGTCAATAGGAAACCCAAGAATTTTCCCACCGGAGCACCAAATGTACATTTTTTAGGATTAATTTTCATTCCATACTGCCTCAGTGTTTGAAAAGTTTCATTCAAATCGTTCAAATGATGCTCAAAACTAGCTGACTTAGTGAGAATATCACCAACATATACCGCCAAGTTTCTCCCTACTTGCCCCTTAAACATCTTATCCATAAGTCTTTGATACGTACCCTTAGCATTCTTCAACCCAAAAGGCATTACCCTATAATAGTAGCATCCTTCATCGATAATAAACGTAGTTTTATCCTCATCCTGTAGATCTATTCTTATTTGATTATACCTTTAATAGGCTTCCATAAAACTTAACAATTGATATCATGCCGCCTGATCCACTAAATGATCTATATTCGGCAATGAGTATGGGTCCTTTGGGCACTCTTTATTTACGTTGGTGAAATTTGTACACATTCTCCATTTTCCGTTTGGCTTCTTAACCATAAGTACATTAGAAATCCAAGATGAATATTCCATTTATCTAATAAATCCCGCCTTAAGTAATTTTTGCAGCTTTTCCCTAATGGCAGCCTGTCTTTTTGGGCTGAAGAGTCTTTTCTTTTGGGCAACAGGCTTAGTTCCAGGTTTAATGCATAGTTTATGAGATATAAAGTTAGGATCAATACGTGTCATATCTACAGCAGTCCATGCGAAGGCCTCCACATTTTTCTTCAACAATTGATGTAGCTGTAACTATTGTTCTATAGGTACGTGGGCTGATATCTACACCGTCTGACATGGTCCACCTATCTGTACCTCTGTGAACTCTCCAACTGGTGCAGGTATTTTTTCTCCCTTGTCAACTCTGACATCTAGTTCAGCTGCATGAATTTCGCTCCCCTCTTTGCTATTCATCTTCCCTATGTCAGTTGGGATAACAAACAAACTCTTCTAGTACAACTTTCTGGCCTCCATCTGGTTACGATAACCTTTCCCTCATTCGTTGGGTATTTGACTACTAGATGGCAGGTAAAAACTATCGCCCTCAACTGATTTAAGGTTGGTCTTCTGAGTATGGCATTATATGGCGAAGGGCATTCAACTACTAAGAAATCCACCCGCTTTGTCACTTGACTTGATCTCTCGCCGAATGTGGCTTGTAAAGATATAGTTCCAACCATGGGAGTCTCGGTTCCCGAAAGCCTATCAAGATGCCTGACATAACATCAGCTCGGTTTTGGCTATAGCCATTTGCTTAAACACTTTCATGAAAAGGATATTTGCAGAACTTCCCTGATCTACGAGTACTTTTCTCACCCAAAAATTTGCTATCATCAACTCAATTACAACCAGATCATCATGCTCTCTTTGAATTTGCCCATAGTCTTCGTCGGTAGATGTAATTGAAGGATTTGCTTCTGGTACCTTGCTCTCTGGTTTCGAGCTACTTCATTTGTCCAATGAAAATGCCAATTGCCTACTCTATAGTGTCTCTTTTGCTCGGATGTCGAAGTACCTCCTGACGCGAAACCCCCAGATATAGTGTTAATGATCCCTGATATCCCACTCCTATGATTATCATTTCCAACGTCTTTGTTCCTGTCCTCCAATCTATCCCGCTACCTTGGAGGAAACTACCTCTGGGTCCTGGCATGGTATTCTATCATCACTATACTTGGTCGAGCTTGCAATCTAAACTGTTTCAAATGTCCTTTCTTAATAAGGCTCTCTACTAAATCCTTCAAGGCTTGACAATCCTCAATATCATGCCTGACCCCACGATGGTATTCACAATATGATCTAACGGTTTGTCTAGGCCTTGGCCTCATAGGCGGCAATCAGGCTACGCCATTTTGACAAATTTCGCGAAGCACATAAGATCTGGGTTTATTAAGCAGAGTATATTGGCCGTAATGAGGGATAAGTCGAGGCTTTCCTTTTCGTTCACGCATAAGCTCTCGCATTCTACCTGGTCTTGGTGCTATTTGCTCCACTTCCTCCAAATTCATATATTTCCTTGCTTGCTTGAGCAATTCTTGTAATGATGCTGGGGGATTTAAGGTGATATTTTACTTGAACCTTTCGTGTTGTAGTCCTACTATAAGTGTGTGCACTGCTACCACATCCTTCAAATCTTTAATCTACAAAGACAAAGATGTAAAATTTTGAATATAAAATCTTAAAAACTCACCTTCTTCCTAGTGTAAAGTGGTAAGCACAGCCGACGTCTTTTGCGGTGTTATGCTCTTCAAAAATCATGCTACGAATTGCTCTATCAACTGATCAAAGCTGCAAATAGACCTTGGGGGAAAACTGTTAAAGCACTGCAATGCCGCCTTTCTCAACGAGGTTGGGAATGTTTGGCACTTTATTTCATCCTCAACTCCGAAAATTAACATTAGATTTTCGAAACTGCAAACATGCTCCACAGAGTTTGTAGACCTATCATACAAATCTAATGTTGGTTGCTTGAAATTTTCCGGCAAAGGAAAAAACATTATCTTGTGTGTAAAGGGATGTTTGGATTGCTTAGAAGACATTGCATGGGGTGCATCACGAACATTGGTAGTAGACACTAACTCTGTCGTAGCTATCTCAGGCTCCATATTCAAAAGATGAAATTTAGATGATTGAGTGGTTGTTTCCACTTCAGAGGGTACATAAGTGTTATCTCTTTCTACATGCAACCGATGAATCTCCTGCATGTCCTGCTCTCTTTGTTCTTTCAACTCCTTTACTTCCTTCTTCATATCTTCAAGATGAGCCAACATCGTCGCAAGCAAGGCATGATTTAGGTCAGACACTGGAACAGTTGTTTGTTGAATAGGCGTATATGGGATGAAGGTTGTGGTACTTGATCCATCTTTTCAAGGGGTGATAGGGTTCAAGTCGGTCATGCATAAGGCTAAATTTGGATGTCACCTTCTTTGTTCACACTCACTTCACCAATATGGTGTTACATGAACTCTATTTCCTGTTTTTCTGGTATGTTTGGTGATAGTCTAAAATGTGTCCCTTTTGTTTTTAACGACTTACCTTTATATGTCCTCTCTAGTGCCATTAGGGAGAAATGGGCCTTGTACTGGGCCCAGAACTCTTATGGATCTAAGCCCACACTATCAGCCTAAACTGACTACATGGTCCTCACCCGTAATGTACCTGCAAGGTGTTACATATGGCAGGAAGCTTGATTACAATAAGGATTGCATTACTATGCTTTGTTTTACAGTTTCTCAATGAATTTCACATTGTGGATTGCAGAACTAATGTGTTGCTTGTTACAGATGCGACAAGATTCTAGCTTTTACTCTTCCTTTGCAGGCATTAGGAATTTATCTTGATGTGTTTCTTTCTTCTTTTGTTCTTTATGCCAAAAATTCTTTAATATATACCCTCTTATTTTACATCTTCTTTGTTGCTTTCTAAGAGTTACTAGGGTTTTTCTTATGTTTTAGATTTCATATTTATTTGCCCATCACCCCAAGATTTTCCTATGACAATTTGCATTGCTTCTTCCAGTTAGGTATTTTGGTCTTGTGGGCTAAATTGAATTATTCACCTATCTTTTTTTTTTAAGAAAAAATTATCCTTTCTCCAAAATCAAAGATAAAAATAGTGAAAATGACTAGAATCAGTCAAAATTGAGGCATTGAGAACAAAACAATGATTAGAATTGATGTCAATGGTACATTAAAATTTTGATTAATACTTTCTAGGTATCTGAAAAATATCTAACTTTTGAGATAACTTACGAAAATGATTCAAAATAGGAAAACTTGTTCAAAGTTTGATTGAGCAAGTGAAATAAAATTTCGTGCGATTTTCTTGACAATCAAGATCATCTTATGTTAGGGGTAATATAATATTGTCATGTTAATGAAATGCTAACCCTTCAATATTATTAAAGCTAAATCACTAACCATAATTATTTCATTCTCTTTATCACCTCAAAAATCAGAATGTTGGGAACTATTTATTTTTCTATCAAGTAGCTAACCTTTTACCTAGCTAATTTCTTTTGGCATTAAATTGATTGACCTTTTAAAACACGTAAAATAAGTTCATGGAATTTTCTAATCTGCAGTTCCTCCAAGCATATTATGGACATTTACCATATTTTTGAACTCATTTCTATATAGAACTAGAGAAGTGGGAGAATGACTTGTCCGGTGGCAGTGGTGGTGGTGACAAGGTTGTGACATGAGCTAGAGAGTCTAGGGTTCTGCTATTGCTAGCCTTAAAAGGAAATGTGAAGAGAGTAATGTCCACTGTTAAACTGCACAAGTTAAGAAGTTTAAATTCATAATGGAATTATCTAACCTCAAACCACAGTTATTTCTAAAACCTAGTTAATATCTTTTCTAAAAGTGATACAGGTTATCTTGATATATTTGTGTCTTGTTTTCTTTCTTTTCTTTTCTTTTTTCATTTGACCATTACCTCAACCGAGAGTCTATAAATATATTATATTTGTTAAATCATTTTTCAAGGTGGTATAAAAACAATCTCCTCAATGTATATATTAAGAAAATAACCTTGAAACCTAGTTTTGCAGTTTAACAGTAGAACATTACTCTCTTTTCATTTTCTTTCAATGCTGGTACTGCCCCAATGCAAACTCTTTGGCTTCTGTTACAACCTTGCAACCATGACTGCCACTAATATTGCAGGAAGAGCCATTATCCTGCATTTCTATTTTCATATAGAAACAAGTTCGAAAAGCTGGTAAATGTGCACAATATGCTGGAGGAACTGCAAGGTTAAAAATTCCTTACACTTCAATTATGTGTTTGAAAAGGCCAATTGATTCGGCGCCAAAAAGGATTGACCAGGTAATCTATTTACAACTTGAAAGGAAACATTATAAAAAAATAAAAATAAATGGATTAACCTCTTTTTTTTCAACGAAGTACTTTTATGTACTTTTTTCAATTTATCATTCTTACTAAAACAACATTTTCTTTCTGTATAATGTTTGCCAAACAGACACTAGATTAGGATCTTGTGTAGTCAAAATCTATGTAGTCATTGACATGGCTCCATAGGAGTTATTGGATGGGTTAATTTGTGCACTGAATCTTAGGCTTACTTGGAGTTACATCAGTGACTAGAAGAATTTTGATTGCATAAGCATTGTACCTTGAAGGTGTTGCGTATATGTCAATGGCCAGTTGCTAGGCATGATTATAATAGTCATTTGATTATTGTGGTATGTTCCATGGCTTCCGCAGAAATTTGACATTCTCGATAACATAAGTAATGTCATCTGCTTGTTAAAGATACCACAAGATTCTGGTTTTTGCTTTCTCTTTGTGCTTCATTAAGCATTTATCTTAATGTGTATTATGTCAAAATTTCTTTTGGAAGTTGATGTCAACCGCAAGCTCACGGTTTTGTCAAGTATTATAAAAGATAACCATCTCCACAGGAACTATTGTTACTGGTTACTTGTGGAAATGCAAGTATGGATTATCTAAATGAAATCAACGCAAAGTTGTGTTATATTTCTGAAATAAAAAGAAAGTGGTAGATGATATAGGAGATTTTAATAATCAAAAGCTTCTAGAATTGAGATTTACCACAATGTTGACTAATGAGATTTTTGTATAAAATCCTTTCAATTGTGAATGCTTACTTTTGAAGAAAAATTTTCCAAAGATAATTGTAATTCTCTTTCAAGATATTACAATCGTTGTCTAGAGATGCAAAACTAATATTTTCATGGTAGAAAAACAAGATTTAGGCACTTTGAGCTTTGTGAAACCTAGTTTTTCCTCAAGAGAATTTAGATATACTTTTGTGATCTCAACTCTCTTGTTCAATTTCTAAGGCTCCAATAATCTAATTTCACCTTTTGGTACTTCACTAGAATATATAGAATCATGCAAATAAATGGCCAATAAATTGGCAAGCATTTACATTTAGAAAATGAATCAAGAGAGGCATTGCATTCACATTTGAGAGGAAATTTATATTTACATCATGAAGTTGTCATTGGACTACTCCAAATCCTAGAATAAAAAGTTTACAACAACATGATGTATGGCAAGTACATGACGTTCCGAATAAAAATAGAAAACAGAGATTATGTATAGGAAAATGATTGCAGAACCAAGCTTCCTTGTAGAATTTCTTCAATAATTCTTCTTGATTTCTCACAAACAGTCACTCTAATTCTCCTCTAAACTCCTTCTTTTTTTCTTCTTTGGATGCTTGATTCTCCTTTAAGTAGACTTATTTTTTAGCTGCCAAACTTATGGATGACAAGCACCCCTATAGCGTCGCTACTATAGGTGGTGGCAAAATTAGAATCCAAATTTAATTTTCCAAACCACAAAGTTAAATTAGGTTGAAATTGGGGGATTTTAACAAGTAACTAAATACAACTGAAAAGTAAACACAATAACAAGAAAAAAACCAAAACAAACAAGTGATAAAACACAACCAACCTAGGGACTTTCTAACCACTGGTGACTTTGTCCTCAAGCTAAGATTTCATTTTAGTTCAATTAATGGAGGCTAAGCCAAGACTTTCTACTACAACATCAGCTGACATATGGCTAAAAGAATTAAACTTATTCTAAACAATAACCCATGAGTAAAATAGACATCCAATAAGCTCAAGTTCCAAAACCCCCCCAATCTCATAAATATTCAACAACCCACAACCCTAGCCACTCTAAATCTAAGCAATAATCAAGGAAGAGCCCATTCATAATTACCACAACCATAAATCTGCCATAAAATAATAATAACTCATCAAGAATATGGCACAAATCATGATGAAATAGAGTAGGACAGCAGCTATGAAATTCAACAGTAAATGCATATATTCATTGAACTAAAATACCAAAAAAGTACAAAAATCAAGTTTCAAGGGTCAACTGGTGGTCTTCAAGCTCCCTAGGTTGATTACAATGGAGTTTGCCCTCCATTTCTATGGAGAATCTGGAGAGAAGGAGGAGAAAACCCTAAGAACTAGAGAGAGAGAGGGGAATTTCGAGTATGAGGGGAAGAAGGAGGGAGAAAAGCTAAAAATGAGACTAAAAGGGGGAAATGTGTGTTTTGTGTCTATTTAAAATATTGCCCTTACACCTTGCCATTGGAAATAGTTGATTTACAACTATGCCACACTTCATAACTTCATGAATTTGTATGTATTGGTTAGTCAACAAGGTGTTTGCTTAGATCTGTGGGTCTTTGGGGCTTGGATAGATGGTCGTTATAGGGGTCTCTTGTTCTTGTGTCTAGAGTGTCTGGGATAGAAAGGGGAATTCACTCTAAGGAGTTGTGTGTCCTCTTTCTAGAAAGCCCTTTTCTTTATATAGAGCCAATAAGACGTGGGCTTTTGGGCCCGTCTGGCCCTAAGCCCATAAACACAATTGGCATGAGTGCTGATCCACATCATCAGCCCCCCAAGTTGGGTACTTAATGAGTTGAGTATCTGAGCTAACTGGTGATGACGATTGCTTCTGAGGGTAATCATTTAGCTCCAATTTTCTAGGAAAGGTGGCTACTTTTACTAATTTACTCTTAATTACGCCGTAAAGCTTTACTGACTTTGAGTTCCAATAAATGTATGTTCGAGCCATTATTGCATCTTTTGATATTCCCTATGCCCACTCGCTTTGATTTTACCATTGCCTTTATTACATTAATCATTATTATTATGTTACTATTTATTATTTTTACCATTACATTAATATTTACTTCGCCTTTCAAAGCACCCTACAACCATACTGTCACCGCTCCTTTATATAAATGTGGTCCTGAGGGTCCCATTACCTTTTTGCCTTTACTATTCCTGTGTTTGTCTCCTTCCATCTTCGCTTGTCTACTTCTTCTTCGGTGTCCATTCACTTTTTCAACTACCTTCTGTAGTTCCCTTCTTCCTACGTGCCTCTTGCCTTTCCTAGGTTTGTTCATCTTCCTCCCACATTCTTTGTTCTGCCTTCTTGTTCTTATTGCTGCTTGTTTTGTACATTTTAATCCTAACCGCGGTAGGGGTTAGAATATTAGGAGGTCACTGTTTCTAGTTGTGGGTTAGACACTGATTGTCATGGATTCGTCTAGCAGGTTAGGTCACGTTGACATTACCCCTCCTTTTATTGAAAGGTCAGGGTCTTCCGTAGGTGGGGAGGGGTGCAGAGCTGTCATAACCTCACAAATTAAATCACTACTCCCTTAAAATATAATATAGTGTAGGGCAAGTAGGATCGTTCCCACAAGGAAGACTTAATTCAATCTAATAGGATTACTTTCAAAGAATGGAAACAATAGAAAAGTAAACTACTAAATATCCTAATTTTTACTATACCTAAGCACACGAAAGGGGGGGGCTTTTGAATATATGTAATTGCTGAATAACAAAATTCTGGGCAGCAAGAAAACTAAAGAGAGTAAGGAAAAGTAAAGTAAAGTAAAGGAAAGTGACTAGATTGAGTAATAGAATTAATAAGGCATGCTTAGCATCGACATATCCTCACCATGATAACACAAACTTGATCATTAACACATAGGTAAATTAATTTTGAATAGCTAGATTGTAGAACTTTGTATGACAAAATTCCCTATCTTCCCTTACCATTTGTTTTGTAACTAGAACGTCTGAGCACAAAACCTACCAAGTCCAATAACCTCAATACACCAGCACATGAGATTTAACCAAACTTGGAGCATTAAAATCTATGGAAAATATCATCTAACCTGAACCATAAAGGTCCACCAGTGGCTTTATGTAATTCAGATATGAAATTATTCTAACTAATCCAATTCTAAGATTAACTAGTTGTGCCAACTAATTAAGGTTCCAGACTTAATTAATTAGCTAACCATATGAGTCATTCGAATAGGTTAGTTGGCCACTCCAAACAAATCCAAATAGATTCAATAACAATGCTGTCAAATAATTTCAGAATACTCAAAATCAATTTACCAAACATTCAAATCATAATCTTGTATCACAAATTTAGTATCATGGCTTAGATATGTCTAGCTAAGCATATAAGAATTTAAGCTACCATGTTAACAGATCTAACAAAATTCTAGAATGAAAGCATGGTCAACTTGTCCAAAAATAAACCAAAGAAATACAAGATGAAAGCCTTGGCAAAAGGGAACAAAGTTTGTCTCCAATTCTGCCCAGCAGTAACGTGCATCCAGATCTTTCTTTTTCCAGCCAGCAATTCGTTCTTTCTTTCAGCAGTAAGGTGTGTTGCTTGTCTCGTCCAGATCTACCTTCTTGAAATGTATATAAGGAATTAAATCCTAGTCCTAATCAGCCGTGGACTCTTCCAGCAAGAGGGAAAGCATAATTCTTTTCCAGCTCCAACTCTTCTTCTTAGCCACTTGATTTGTCCTACTTTGATAAGGAAATTAATTCTATTGGTGTTTAAGTTGGATTGGGACCCTCTTTTCATATTTTCAGCTCTCTTATTACTTTAACATATCCTACATAAAAAAGGAATAAATATCCATCAAGAATTCAAATACTAATGAGAATACAAACTTCCAATAAAAATATGCAATTAGGCCCAATTTAAGTTTTCGGCCATATGAACTCAAGAATTTGATAAGTAACCTAAATAAAATAGAATAGGCTGGAAAATGTCAATAATGCATGGAAATATGGGGCTGAATTATGATCAAAATAAATCCTAACAAATTCCCCCACACTTAAACTCTTGATTGTCCTCGGTCAAACTAAGAACAAAACAAAGAAAACTCTCCTGAGAATTGGTAGTCACCATGTCAAGCAAGTCATCACCTCACAAACATAAGCAGATATGTCATTAAGCAAAGACTTCTATCTCAGATTTCAGTTTCTCAGATTGCACAATGCCTAATGTGAATGATCCTCACTGGATATATGTGTTTACGCTCAAGTTCTTTCAAGTGTTTAGGTTTAAAGTGTTTACTCTCAAGTTCATAATCATAGAGCAAGAACTACCAAAATTTGATTTTCAGTCTTACCTCCACTGCTTAGAGCATATTTCATACTTGAATCAAAAAGACTTTTTCTTGGTTGCAATTGGGTTTTTTGGTAAGGTAAAAAGGATTAATGACGTTGAAATCAAGGGTTAAACTACACCAAGAAGAGATTATGCGAATTCAAAGCATACTTTTCAAGCTCACTTATTCTCCACTATCAAGCCTCATACTACATATTTTGCTTCTCCCTTCTTTCTCATTCTTTTGCTTTTGCTTTTCTTGCAGATTTTTCTTTTTTCTTTTCTTTCTTCATTCATCATTTTTTTTCCTTTTCCAGAATTTGTTTCTTTCCAGAATTCCCTTTTCTTTTTCTGGACTTTTTCTGCACTTTGCTTTGGGCGATTTTCACATCTTTTGAGGTTCTTTCTTTCCACTTCCCTAGTTACTAACTAGGCAACCTTTCCATGCCATAACTTCACACAATCCTTCAAGTTGTTGGGTTCAAAATTGGGGATAAATCAAAGGAATGGTGTTTGGCTTAAGATGTGCTTAAAAGAAAGGAAAGGCTAAGGCTCAAAAGTGGTCTACTAGTGGTAATTATGCAAGATGAGCCGTGAAAGGCTAAATTGGTTAAACCAAAGTGCCCAAATCACTTTCAAGCATGCAGATTTGACTCTAAACTTGTGGCAAGGTTTAGAGCAAATTTCAGAGGTCTATACCTTAGATTGAACAAAATACACACATGAAAAAAATATCATATGAACTTTCAAGTTGGCATGAATGTCCCAACCTTCACTCAGCTCAAATAACTCACTTGGATCTCATGATCAATCACATTACCCTTGTATAGGTTTGAGATTTAGCTTTTGAGTTAGGATCCACTTAGCCATATTCACTTATGTCATGGATTATACTTGTTTTGATATGAAAACTACACTTTCAAGTGATTTTCTTGTTTTCTCTTGAATGCAGAACTAAGAAGAAGGATACAAAAATTGAGATGTAGGGAGTAGTTAAGTCATGCAAACATGTAGAATTTTCCATTCCCCCCCCCCCCACACGCACACTTAAATTTTGTATTGTCCCTAATGCAAGGGAAAAAAAAAACATACTAAAATGGAAAAGATGGACAAAAATAAAAATAAGAAAATATGACAGAAAAAATTTGTGCACACTTCCCTGAAATTAACATGGGTTGCCTCCCATGAAGCGCCTTTGTTTTATGTCATTGGCTCAACCTTCTTCATGCTTAGGGATCTTCTAGCCGAATTGCCTCCACCATGCAGATAGCATCACCATCATAAAAATGCTTTAACCTGTGTCCATTCACTTTGAAAATTTTGTTAGTGTCAAGGCTCCTAATCTCTACAGCACCGCAAGGATGGACATGGGTGACAACAAAAGGACCAAGCCACCTTGACTTAAGTTTTTTAGGAAACAACTTCAGCTTTGAATTACATAGCAGCACTTTTTTGCCTACATGAAATTCTTTCCTAGTTAACTTAGCATCATGGAAAGCCTTGGATTTGCCCTTGTATATAACAGAATTGTCATAAGCTTCTAACCATAATTCCTCTAGTTCTTAAAGCTGCAATTTTTGCTCTCTCCTAGCTAGATTGTAATCAAGATTACATTGTTTGACAGCCCAAAAAGATTTATGCTCTAGTTCTATAGAGAGGTGATAGGTTTTACCAAAAACAATTCTATAAGGTGACATACCAATGGGAGATTTATAAGCTATTCTTATGGCCCATAAAGCATCACCTAATCTCAAACCCCAATCCTTCCTATTAGGTCGAACAATTTTTTCCAAGATTCCCTTTATTTCCCTGTTAGTACTCTTGGCTTGTCCATTTGTTTGAGGATGGTAGGTAGTAGACACTTTATGAGTGTCCTAAAATTTGTCTAGTAGAGCTTTTAAGGTGCGGTTACAAAAGTGTGTGCCTTTGTCACTGATTATTGCTCTTGGCATCCCATACCTATTCACAATGTCATTCTTTATATGCTTGACTACAGTTTTCGCATCATTATTCCTAGTAGGGAAAGCTTCTACCCATTTTGACAAGTAATCAACACAAACCAAGATATAGATATAAACAAAGGAAGAGGGAAATGGGCCCATGAAATCAATGCCCCATACATCAAAAATTTCACAAACAAAAACATTATAAAGTGGCATTTGATTTGTATTACCAATATTTCCAATTCATTGGCATAGCTCACATGCATGACAAAATTGAAAACAATCTTTATGAATGGTGGACCAATAGAAACCACACTCCAGCACCTTGTGTGTTGTTCTTTGGGTCCAAAGTGACCTCCTCCCTCACGGGAATGATAGAATTCTAACACAAAAAAAAATTTCAGCTTCATCTAAACAATGCCTAATGACTTGATCTTTGCATGAGTGCCATAAGTAAGGGTTATCCCATATGTAGAACCTAGCTTGAGATTTAATTTTCTCTCTAGCATGCCTAGGTAAGTTTGGGGGAAAATTTTTAGTCACTAAAAATTAACAATGTCAGCATACCAAGGGATAGTACTAGTCAATGCATCTAATAGGATTGCTTTCAAAGAATGGAAATAACAGAAAAGTAAACTATTAACTATCCTAATTTTTACTAAACCTAAGCACACGAAAAGGGGGGGGGTTCTGAATATGTAATTGCTGAATAATAAAATTCTGGGCAGCAAGTAAACTAAAGAGAGTAAGGAAAAGTAAAGTAAAGTAAAGGAAAGTGACTAGATTGAGTAATAGAATTAATAAGGCATGCTTAGCATCGACATATCCTCACCATGATAGCACAAACTTGATCATTAACACATAGGTAAATTAATTTCGAATAGCTAGACTGTAGAACTTTGTAAGACAAAATTCCCTATCTTCCCTTACTGTTTCTTTTGTAACTAGAACGTCTGAGCACAAAACCTACCAAGTCCAATAACCTCAATACACCAGCGCATGAGATTTAACCAAACTTGGAGCATTAAGATCTATGGAAAACATCATCTTACCTGAACCATAAAGGTCTACCAATGGCTTTATGTAATTCAGATATGAAATTATTCTAACTAATCCAATTCTAAGATTAACTAGTTCTTACTTGTGCCGACTAATTAAAGTTCTAGACTTAACTAATTAGCTAACAATATGAGTCATTCAAATAGGTTAGTTGGCCACTCCAAACAAATCCAAATAGATTCAATAACAATGCTGTCAAATAATTTCAGAATACTAAAAATCAATTTACCAAACATTCAAATCATAATCTTGTCTCACAAATTTAGGATCATGGCTTAGATATGTCTAGCTAAGCATATAAGAATTTAAGCTACCATGTTAACAGATCCAGCAAAATTCTGGATTGAAAGCATGGTCAACTTGTACGAAAATAAAAAAAAAGAAATACAAGATAAAAGCCTCATCAAAAGGGAACAAGGTTTGTCTCCAATTCTACCCAGCAGTAACGTGTATCCAAATCTTTCTTTTTCTAGCCAGTAATTCGTTCTTTCTTTCAGTAGTAAGGTGATACGAACCCTGCCAACATTGTGACGAAACCCATAACGAAATTGTTTAAGGATCGTTTCTACTTCAAGCTTGGATGGACAAACCGCAACCCAGCACCTATATTGAGGTGTGAACCTTGGTATAGTGAAGAAGCCACAATCAAGGATGGATGCTTGATTAATAAGTTGGATAGCTCTCAAAGAACTATAGAGAAGATGCAAAACTCACAATTTGTTTAAACGCATATTCTGATTATTATTGAATCAAAGAGGCCTATTTAAAGGCTTTACAAGAATAGGAAATCTTGTTTAAATAGAAAAGGAAATAAAATAAAAGTAATCTAATGTAATCTAATCAAATCAAATTACTTCTAAAATTAGGAAACTAAATAAAGTAACTAATCCTAATACAATCAGCCCTGTAATTTCCTAATTCAAATACAATCAGCCTTATTATTTCCCAATCAATTTGCTGGCCCATTTTGGGCATGAAGGAGGTTGACTATCCTCGGTTGGTCATGCTCCATAGGCCTCCACGAGCTAGCTTGCTCCAAGGCCCCTTGCACTAGCCCATTCAATGCTTCCTTGAACCTCTTTGCTCTAGCTCTTGTCATGGGTCCAAGTGGGACTTCAAGCGGGTCTCTATTCCATTTGGCAGCCATGTTTCCATCATTTCCATTGGCAGCAAAACCCCCTTTGGTAGTGCTGGCAGCAGAGCCTCCATTGGCAACATTGGTGGCTACGTTTGCATCATAAGGTGTGTTGTGTGTCTTGTCCAGATCTGCCTTCTTGAAATATATATAAGGAATTAAATGCTAGTCCTAATCAACCTTGGACTCTTCCGGCAAGAGGGAAAGCATAATTCTTTTCCAGCTCCAACTCTTCTTCTTAGCCACTTGATTTGTCCTACTTTGACAAGGAAATTAATTCTATTGGTGTTTAAGTTAGATTGGGACTCTCTTTTCATATTTTCAGCTCTCCTATTCCTTTAATATATCCTACATAAAAAAGGAATAAATACCCATCAAAATTCAAATACTAATGAGAATACAAACTTCCACTAAAAATATGCAACTAGGCCTAATTTAAGTTTTCGGCCACATGAACTCAAGAATTTGATAAGTAACCTAAATAAAATAGAATAGGCTGGAAACATGTCAATAATGCAAGGAAATATGGGGCTGAATTATGATCAAAATAAGTCCTAACAAGGGGTTAGCCACTGGAGTACCTTCTAAAGTGTCGGAGGGAGTTCCTAGTGTCGGGACCACCTCAAGTGATGATCCCACGCATGTAACCGTTGCGCTCCCATGAACGGCCCATGAAACTGATTGCGTCAGGGTTACCTATGCTCCTGGTTTCTCTCGCGTTAATGACCTTAGTTCGAAGGGCGCACCTTCTTCAAATGACCTAAGAGATGCCTGGTGGATCTCTCAGGGGATTATCACCACTAACTCATTGTTGACCGAGAGCAATATAGGTCCCACTAAGAGTTCACTTTGTGGCTCTACTATTCCGTCTATGGGTTTGACGTGGAGCCTTGCCCACCTGAAGCCGGAGTTTGTGAGGGTTGGTATGGGATAGGGTTTTTACTTGGATCCTTTACTATTCCTATTGGTGCAAGTTGTTCCTTCCTTTTTTCCAGCTTCGAAATACATGTCCTTAGGACCTTATAGATAGCCCCTTCACAACTTCATCAAAACACCTGGGCTACTCTTCACACTTTCCAAAAGATTTGTGCCAAACTAAACCGACCCCCACGATTAAATGTCTTTTTTCCATTTCTATTCTTTGAAGAACCCCTAAAAGCGCGAAGACGGGTATTAGTATTTTTCTGCAAAGAAGGGGAGGTCATTTATAGTTCTACCGAAAGAATCGGCCAAGCAATTCAAGCAATGGTTCTTTCACATGATCGTGCCCCAGTTGAGCTGGCTTTTTTTATTGATGGGAATAGGGACCCTAGGTTCCCCCTCAAATGGCGGAGATACTTTGGAAAGGTCAACGAAATAGCCAATGCCGACCTTGGCCCTACTGCCCTTTATCTAGTAAAGGAGCTGGAATCTAAAACTTATTCTGACCCCAAAGAAGCTTTTTATCGCGCTGTTCACTCTATTGGTGTGCATCATTTCTTTGTAAACGTGCTATTACTTTATTTTTGATCCTTTGACTTTGTCTTATTTTTGCTGATTGGAGGACGATGCCTAACTTGAAGAATTGATAGTGCAGATAGGTTGTGCAACTAATGGACTCTAGAGGAAGAAGAGGCCTTCTGGCGAGCCTTCTTCTCACTTTGAGATAGATGGTACCACATCTTCTAAGAGGTCGCGCTCTAGGGAGGCACTTCAACCACATTCTTCTTTCTCCAACCCCATCAACTTGGACGACCCTCCTCACATTAGCACTATAAAGGTGATGGCTCCTCCTTCTCGAGCTGGTGCCTCGGCGTCGGGGGGAACGGTCGACCTTCCAACATCCTCCCGCCCAAGGTTAATCAAAGAATTTGCTCCCTCCCTAACTGGTGACATGGTCAAGGACACATGCTCCTCTTTGGTTCAAAGGGGTTCAAAGAAAAAGCTAACAGTTGGATGAGGTTTACCCCTGGAAGGCAAAAAAAAAGACTATAATTCTTTTTCTCTCTTTCCCTAAACAACTATGGTAACATGTTTCCCTCACATTTGTCTACAGCTCCTGCCGATCCTGCTATGGAAATAAAGGTCGATGGTACTCCTAATGACTCTAAGGAACCTGACACTCACGGCGAGGCTGACACAGCAGGGGACTAGCCTACTTTAGCTTCCCCGGTATATTTTCTTTCACAGTATTTGCATTTTATCTTGTTTATAATGTTGTATTCATACACAATCATTTCTTTTCGTCTACCTAACAGGAGGGCCTTCCTCCTACATTGATCTTAAAACTCTGGTGGTCGAATTTCAACATGTTCGGTTGGATGCCATGCTGAGTTAAGTTGCAGCCAACTTCGATTAACAAATTCAAGCCATTAACCACAATCTCAGAATAATTTAGGTCATTAATAACCAAATTAAGTCCAACCAACATGCTACCACCAAAGATGACGGGCTCCAGGCTTTAAAAGAGACTGCAAAAGAGAGAGCTACGGATGCCGAGAAGATCGTTGGCTTGGAGGCGAAACTTATGTCTGCAAAAGAGCAAGCTGCATCGACAAAAGCGAAAACAAAATCTATTGAGGACAAGGCGTCATGGCCTTATCCAAGTGGGCTAAGTTGGGCAGTAGACTAAAGGCCACCTTACCTTCATCCATGCTGAGGCATCCGAGGTTCAGAATTGGGAGGCCGCCGTTTCACTCCGTGCTCGTGCTTCCGAAGACAAGTTGGAGAAAACTTTGTTGATGATTCAGGCCCTGGAGCAGGACTTGGTCACCATTGAATTTGTCGTTGCTGCTAAATCCAACCGGATAAAGTTCTCAAAGGAACAGGTTGCTGCGAAGCCCTAGTCAAGGAGTAGACCAAGATTCCGAGGCACCGCAGGGCTGAGAAACACCAAGCTATTGCATCAAGGGCCCACCTCATTAAACGCGTGGAGGATAACCTAGTCAACACACTGGTCAATGCCACCCATGAGGGCTTTAACAACTACTTAGATCAGGTCTATCTCTACTTGGGAGCACCCTCGAGAGATGAGCTTGCATCTGCTGTTAACTATTTAAAGGTGGTTCGCAATGGTGTCATCGTCGACCTTGATGACGAGGATGAGCTAGGTATTTCATTATAAGTTTCAGACTTAGACGTCGCGTCAAGCGATGAGAGGGAGAATTAAGGAATTTTGTTTTATTTGTTTTTCAAACTGTTGTACTGCTCCTATTTTTAATCAACTCTTGCCTTGTTGTCTTGTTACTTTTGCTCCTTTGACTTGACAATTTATGATCCTTGCTCAACTACTTTGCTTATTTTTTATTATTTTCTAAGAATTCAGTCATCACAGACTCATTTTGAAACATTATTGTTATTTGTTAAAAGGTCAGTTATTACCAGCAACACTAATTATCGTTGTTTGTCAATAGGTCAGCTACTACTAGGGATATTATCACTTTAAACGAACAATTGATCTTAGAATATTACTTCTCATTTGCATATATACGTGCCATGTGCTCAGCACTTCACGACCCTAAATTGTCTTTAATCGATAAGCCCCTTTGCCCAAAACCTCAGCAACAATGTACGGCCTATCCCATGTATGTGCTAGCTTTCCATCCCCACGATTTTTTCTTGTTGGAGAGACAAATCTTAGTACCAAGTCGCCTTGTTGAAAGTTCTTGGGTCAAACATGTTTGTTGTACTCACGAGTTAGTACTTTCTATGCTGTTATCATTTTCTCGTACACCCTTAACCTCCTTTCTTCTAACAGTTCCAGATTTTGTCATGTTGCTACTATCCTCACTATACACTAACCGTCTCAATTTAGGCTCCCCAACTTCCACTAATATCAATGCTTCAGCTCCATACATCAGACTGAAGGGCGTGCGACCAGTGGTGGTATGTGGGGTGGTTCGATATGACTACAAAACCCAGGCTAGCTCTTCGGCCCACATTCCTTCCTTCTCATCTAGCCTCTTCTTTAACCCTTGCAAAATGGTTTTATTGACCGCCTCGACCTGCCCATTAGCCTACGGATGTTCCACCGAAACAAAAGTCAACTAAACTCCTAGGTCAGCACAAAAGTCCTAAAAATGCCAGTCTATGAACTGCCGGCCATTATCAACACCTATCGTGTGGGGTACGCTGAACCTGCATAAAATGTGAAAAGATCAATTGCTTAAGAACTTTGGTTACCAAGTTATGATGGTCCTACACAAAGTATCAGACTAACATAAAATGTAGTTAACTACAAATTTTTTCATATGGTTAGAAGTAATAGTGGCTAATGACTACACCTCGACCCACTTGGAGAAGTAGTCCATAACCACTACTATAAAATGCTTCTGCCCCACTGCTGGTGGGAAGGGCCATAAAATATCAATACCCCATTTAGAGAAGGGCCATGGCTCTATTACATTATATAGCTTAGTTGCTGAAGCTATTATATTGGTTGCGAATCTTTAACACTCGCCACATATTTGTACGACTTTCTTAGCGTCTTCCTTCATTATTGGCCAAAAGTACCCAAATCACATCGCTTTCAATACCAGACTCCGAGCTCCAATATGATGGCCACATATACTTTCGTATAGCTATTATAGCACGTAATGTGCTTGGTCGGGACCGACACACTTCATTAATGGCTGGGAAAGTCCTCTTTTGTATAACTGTTCCTTATAAATACAATAAAATACAGATACCCAAGCTATTCTTTTGGCTTCGGTTCGGTCATGTGGTAGGTCTCCACTTCGCAAATATCTTTCAATTGGAGTTCTCCAATCACCCCTTGAGTCCTCCTTTGTTACCATACCTACCTCCTCTTTCCTTGTTATACTGGGTGCCTCTAAAGTTTCTTGTATTAAAGTTCGATGATTCTGCATCTGCCTAGATCCCGCTAACTTAGATACTAAGCTAGCTCTCGTGTTTTGCTCCCTTAGGATGTGCTCCACTTCAACTCTTGGAATTCTTGCATTATACCGTTGACTAAATCTAAATATCTTTGCATGTATTCCTCCCTTACCTAATACTGCCCCCAACCTAACTTGTCACTAGTTGAGAATCTAATCAAACCTTAACCTTACTAGCCCCTATCTCTTTCACTAGCTTTAATCCCACGACTATAGCTTTGTACTCTGCTTGATTGTTTGAGGTCAGAAATGTGAATTTAAGAGTGCATTTGACTGTTATCCCATCTGGTCCTTTCACGATGATTCCTGCGCCAGATTCTTTACTGTTGGATGACCCATCAACGTACAACATCCATCATGAGTTATCTTTCTGGACATGCTCTTCTTGTTCCCCCTAGGGTGAATTTTGCTATGAAGTCGGCCAATGCTTGTGCTTTTATTGCCCCTCTAAGCTCGAAAGCCACCCCGTGCTTAGATAACTCCATAGCCTATGCTAGCATTCTCCCGAAGAAGTCTAGTTGCAAGATTTGTTTTAAGGGTTGGTTCGTGCACACTACGACTTGTGGCTTTGAAAATATGGTCATAAACTCCTAGCAGCATGCATTAGCGCATAGGTTATTTTTTCTATATGCTGGTACCTTAGTTCGGCTCCACTGAGGGCTTACTAGTGAAGTATATTGGGGTTTGAGTTCTCGTTTGTTCTCGGATCAACGCGAAGCTGATGGCTGATTGTAGGCAGATAAATAAAGGTAAAGCATACCGCCGGGCCAAGGTGTTGCTAGTATTGGTGGCAACGCCAGGAATTTCTTGAGTGCTTCAAAGGCTTCTTGATAGTCAGGCATCCATTGAAAATTCTTATTCCCTTTAACGCTGAGAAAAATAGTAACGACCTTTGTGCGGACTGTGACACAAAGCAGGCCAGCGTTGCTATTCTTCCTTTAACTTCCTGACCTCATTGATTGTTTTAGGCTGTTCCATTTGACAAATAGCCTGGCACTTTTTCGTGTTTGCTTCATTTCCTTTCTAAGTCAACATGAATCCCAAAAACTTCCCTGTTGGCACACCAAACATGCATTTCTTAGAATTGATTTTCATCCCATACTTTTTCAAAGTGGAGAAAGTTTCCTTTAAGTCATTCACATGTTGGTCGAAACTTGTTGATTTAGCGAGGATGTCATATACATATACAACCAAGTCTTTTTTGATTTGATCCTTAAACATTCTATTCATTAGCCTTTAGTATGTCGCCCCAGCATTTTTTAACCCGAATGGCATCACCCTATAACAATAACATCCCTTCTTTGTGATAAACGTGGTCTTGTCATCATCCTGAGGATCCATTCTTATCTGATTATATCTCGACTAAGCATCCATAAAACTCAACAATCTATACCCAACAACTTCATCAACTAACTGATCTATATTCGGTAAGGGGTATGGGTCCTTAGGGTATGCCTTGTTTAGGTTGGTGAAGTTAGTACACATCCTCTATTTCCCATTCGGCTTCTTAACCATGACTACATTGGAAATTCAGGATGAATATTCGACTTCTCTAATAAATCCTACCTTAAGTAACTTCTGCACTTTTTCTTTAATGACAACTTACCTCTCTGGGCTGAAAAGCCTTTTTTTTCTGAGCGACAAGATGAGTACTGGGTTTAATGCACAATTTATGACATATAATGTTAAGGTTAATACCTGTCATATTGGCAGCAGTCTAGGCAAAAGTTTCGGTGTTGTCCTTCAATAATTGTTATAGTTGCTCTTGCTATTCTTTAGGAAGGTGGGTTAAGATCTACACCATTTGATTTCAGCCCCCGATCTGCACTTGCTTGAACTCTCTTGTGGGTATTGGCCTTCTTTCTTCTTGGTTGACCTTGGTATCCAATTCTGCTATCCCGACCTGGCTTCCTTGCCCAGTGATTACTTCTTCTTTCTTGGCTAGAACCACTAACAAGCTCCTTTGGTACAGCTCTCTAGCCACCATTGGGTCTCCCCTTATGGTGCCCACCCTTCTTCCCATTATGGGGTACTTGATTGCTAAGTGTCGAGTGGACACCACTGCCTTTCACAGATTAAGGGTCAATCGCCTGATTATTACATTATACGAAGATGGGCATTCGACTACCAGAAACTCTATCGCCTTGGTTACTTGATCAGGGTTCTCCTTGAAGGTTGCTTGAAAGAAAATCGTCCAAGCTACTGGTGTCTCGCTCTCTGAAAATCCTACTAATGATCCCCGATACGATTTCAACTCGGTCCTCGCTATAGCCATTTATTCAAATGCTCTCATAAAGAGTATGTCCGTTGAACTGCCTTGGTCAACCAAGATCCTTTTCAATCAAAAATTTGCCACCATTACCTTGATCACAATTGGATCATCATGTTCTTGCTAGAGTTGCCCGTAGTCTTCTTTTGTGAATATAATTAGGGGATCTGGCTTCTCATACCTAACCTTCTGACTATGGCCGACCTCATTAACTTGATGGTGATGTCTCTTACCAGCCTTATAATGCCTTTTCTGTTCCCTTGTTGACGCTCCCCCTTAGGCAAATTTGCTAGAAATTGTATTAATTACCCCCGATGGTCCACTTCTGTTTCCAACGACTGATTGTTCCCCTCTTTGGTGCTCAAATCTATCCCACTGCCTGAGAGGGAATCTATCCCTGCCTCTCATCCACTGCTCTTTGATTAGGCTGCTCAGCCCGACCTGCAGTTTGAACTGTTTAAAATGGCCTTTCTTTATTAGGCTCTCAATGAGGTCCTTCAAAGCTTGGCACTCCTCTGTTTCGTACCCGGCCCTGTGGTGGTACTCATAGTATGTTCGAACTTTCACCCCCGATTTTGGCCTCATGGGAGGTGGTAGTTGAGCTAAAAAGCTAGCTTGGCCAATTTCATGTAATAAGTGTGACCTGGGTTTGTTTAGAGTGGTATATCGACCATGATGAGGTCGGGGTCTCCCTTCTCTTTCTCTCATCATTTCTCTTGGTTTAGGTAGCCTCGACGCTGTTCTCTATCTCCTCCAAGTTCATGTATTTCCCCGCTTGTTGCAGTAACGCCTAGAGAGACCCGGGGGGGGGGGGGTTAAGGGTTATACTCTCTCTAAATCTTCCCTATTGCAAGCTAACCAACAGTGTATGGACTACTACCTCGCCTTTAAGGTCTTTCACCTATAACAAAAAAGTAATGAATCTTTGTATATAAGATCTTAAGGACTCACCTTCACCTTGCCGTAGTGTTGCCAACACCACAGAAGTCTTTTGAGGCGTGATACTTGTTGAAATTCAAGCTATGAACTGCTCTGATAATTGGTCAGAACCAGAGATAGATCTTGGAGGCAAGTTATTAAACTATTGTAACTTTGCCTTCTATAACGATGTCAGAAAAGTTTGACACTTTATTTCATCTTCGAGTCCAGAAATGAGAATTACATTCTCAAGGCTGCAGGTTGCTTACTTGGTGTGGGATGGGGCAACTCTTGCACATTACTCGTGGGCTACTAGTTCGATTGCGGGTACCTCGAGCTCTAGGTTTGGTAGATACGGCCCTGATGACTGTGCCGTAACCTTTGAATTTCTTGCACATCTTGCTCCCTCTGTTCCCTTATCTCCTTTTTCATATCTTCTAGATGAGCCGACAACATTATCAATATGGCTTGATTTGGGTCTAGTGGTGGTGGGATCGTCTGTTAGGCTAGGGTGTTAGGGGTAAAAGCTACAGTACTTGGTCTGCCTTTTTTGGGGGTGTGGAGGTTCGGCTCAGCCATTTGGAAAGCAGATCTGAAGGTCATGTGTTCAATCCACACTTACCGCACTAATTGTTGGTCGGTCAACAAGGTGTTTGCTTAGATCTGTGGGTCTTTGGGGCTTGGAATGATGGTCAATGGGGAGTCTCCTATTCTTGTGTCTAGAGTGTTTGGGATAGAAAAGGGTATTCACTCTAAGGAGTTATGTGTCCTCTTTCTAGAAACCCCTTTTCTTTATATAAAGCCAGTAGCATGTGGGCGTTGGGCCTGTCTAGCCCTAAGCCCATAAACACGATCTGCGTGAGTGCTAATCCACATCAGTATCCTTCTCCAATTAATCCCAAGCATATAAGTTCATCTAAATTGCACTAAGGTCAATCTTGTCTAGTCCTGAAAATAAAAATTTCATAACAAATAAATTGGAGCTCAAAAATAATATGAAAAGCAATTGATTCCAATTGGACCTCAATGAAGTGACTATTGGCTCATCAATTAAACACAAAATTGGGACATAAGAATTAAGAATAAGAGTCTAAAGATAAACATTAAAAAGTAGTGGGAACTTTTTGTTGAAAATCAAGGGAACAATAGTTGGGAAAAGCACATAAACCTTCTTACTAAAATCTACTTTCTAGTGACATCTCAAGAACAAGACAATGTGCAACAAAGAGGACAATCAAGAGCAAAAGAAAACAACCAATCATGCCAATACTTCTTTACCTTTGCCTCATCCACCACATCGTTCCCAAGTTTAATATCCACCAATATTGATAAGGAAAAGAGCACAACTTGAAACCAAGATCAATTAAAAGAAAAGTATACAAGAGATGCAATAAACATTTAGAATTTGTACCTTCTTAATTTCTATATCTACCATCTCAAAATTTCCGCAACCGCATTGATAACCGTATTCACCTCTTACCAAATTTAGTCATCCCCCAACCCCAGCCTTTGCCATTTGAGTATGAAAACACATCATAGAGCTATTAAATTTAGATATAATAGGAAAGTAGAACAACAAATTCAAATATTTTAGGGAATTTGTTGGTTACCTTTTTCCATTTTCATGGGAGTCTGTTGAAAATTTGGCTAAGCATTAAGCCTACCAGCTATAGTATTTAGAGACAATAATTAAACATGTTGATAGGCCCATAGTAATAGAAAGCATATACCAATTCCAAAGAGCAAGTATGCAAGTAGATGAATAAGCCATTCAAATTTCTCATGTACTTTCAAGTCCTCAACTTACTGATAAACACATTTTAGTGTTTCTCATTATATTACTATACTTAACTCTTATGTCCTAATTTTGTACATGATTAACTATTTTAGCACATATTTATTTTATAAAGGTATAATGGAATTTAATTACATTTTGCATTATAATTGCTCATTTTACAGTCTAAATTGCTTGTTATTAATTTTTTATTTTCAGCACTGAATTCGGGCAACCTTTCTACAAGTTGGGTAAACTATAATAGTCCATTAGGTTTAATAGCAATCAAGGATTTTCCGCTGCATGTGTGGCCCATTAGTACAATAAACTTTGAATCTTTTAAATACACACACACATATGTATATATAAGAAGTATACACATAATTTGAGCCCAATATTTGAGAGTCCAATTCATATGTGTAATATGAAGATTGTAAGTCAATAGGTGTGATCTAATAATGAAGAATATAAGTAGCTAGTATACAGAAAAAAGGGGTTTAAGCTTATTTGTCATCATTTATTAAAAAAATAAAAAATAAACTAAACTAATAAAACATTTTATATATTATGTATAATGTCCTATATTATCTTTGTAATTACAAAATCTTTCCTTTTTTTTTTTTTTTTCAATTTGGCTTTGGATTACAAAAATGTATACACTCTTCAAGCTTACCTAGTCAAATGTTTGGTGATAAACACTCAGAAAATATTCTTTCCTTGCCAAAACAAAATCATTTCATTCTACATATTGTGGTGTCTTTTTTTTTTTTTCAGTAAACTGCAATGTGTTTATTTATTCTTATATTTTAGGATCAAAAAGTTAACCTATAATAAAATTACTATTTATTGAGTGATTAGAATAGTATCTAAAAGGTTTGGTATTTCATTCTCCCTAATAACAAAACAAAATAAAAATACCATTTAATGAGATTTATTTTCCAATCATTATTATTCTTGGATAACTATAAAACGATACATAGCTATACATTCAGACATTAATCAATTTTTGGATTTGTTGAGAAAAAAACAACTTTTTTGAGGGGACAAATTGCTGTAAATTCTAAATTTTAAAGGTAACGGAATTAGTATGTACACATTAAAAGAAAATTTTCAAATCCAATGACCAAGTGATTACAACATGCATCTACCCCTGCCAAGGACATAGAACATTTATAAGGTGACGTTTACATTAGTGCCAAGCATATGATACATGAATGGTCTATAAGCCTACTCACAAGACTCTTGGATTTTGGGATGAAAGATGTTAAGTTGCTCCGGCAAAGAAATAAGAGTGAGTTGTGCATAATTTTTTCGAACAAAACATCTTGCTGAGATTTCTCAATGGTACATAATTTATGCTCATAGACAATGCTTCATATGGGAAACCCTATCTTTGCGTATTTTTTTTAATATTATATAGATTTCTATCCTAATTCTTGCACCCATAAAGTATTTTCAAAACAATTGAGAAATAATACATACATACATACAAGATTTAAGGATGTTTAAGTTAAACTCAATAAGAGACAACCATGAGCGTTGGGGAAAAAGAGAAATGACAAGATCTATAACAAGATGAAAAGAGAGACATATTATGTACTATACCCAGTTTACTTGATACAATATTTTTAGATCATATGAAACCATTATTCAAAATCATATTGAATTTTTGTAAGTCGAGTAAGAATTAGCTGTTACACAATGTATAGAATTTCGTAATATTTTGAAAGTTCTAATATTGTTGTTTTCATTTTTCTTTTTCCAAAATTACCGAAACACAACAATGTAAATCAAAATTTACAAAAAGAAAAAAAGATACAAAACAGAAAATACAACACAACTTGAATCAATGAAATCTTGCCAGCAACAACTACAATTATATTTGCCTTTACACTTGGGACATTTCCCGTCAACATATAAGCAAAATTAAGAAATCATTTCAACACAAAAAAAAAAAAAAATCAAGAAAACAAAAAGATGAGTAAGCATAAACAACTAGTCTATTCCATTAGGCTGAAAGGATACATTATTTCAATTTTTTGAATAAGGAAAGAAGCTAAAATGCCTAATCCTTGCATATATATATATATATATATATATAGTAGTACTACATGATCCATTCAATCCTTGCAGCATCCTCTATTTCCATTCATCATTAGTAGCGATCCATTGTTTGTTGTCACCAAGTGAATATTGCAAGCAAGATAGCATAGATAACTGTAAAAATGGCAATAAAACCTAGCAAGAGAAATTACCAAACTGAGGGTTCTGCAATGACAATAAGAAACAACTTGAGTAACTTTTGGAATGACAGAAATTTAAATCTCCTTGTCATTTGCAACCCCAAAAAGGGAAGAAATCCATCTTCAACAATTAAGCCAACTCTGGGTCTTCACCACAAAATCTGGTTCTGAGCCTAAGGTCCTAGTAGCTTAGATTAATCTAGATATTAACCGAACTCTAGTACTGAACTGATAGCATTATTAACTATAGTTGTAGAAAAAATTAACTCACTATGATAGAAATTAGGAAAGCTACCAACAACAGTATACTAGTTTCAACTCCAAAGGAAAATAGAATACACATGTTGCGAGCTCTATAATGTAAGTAAAAAGAATCTAACATGCTCAAACACCAAACAAAAGCAAAAAGGAGGGAGCAACCAACAAAAACCAAAGAATCACACACTGGGGTGAATGTAGGCAACCAGAAAGATGCATTCAAAGACATGCTTAAGCAGAAGCGAGAGAAAATGGTTAATCTAATTCATATAGATATTCACAAGGATAACAAAATAGACGGATGGATATATGTGGTCGAAAGGATCAATGGAATCACAATTTTTCAATCTTAGTAGTAAAGTGTATTTATGATCAAATTTGAAAACATCGAACTAACAAAAAAGCACAAGCATGCTACCTACACATCTATTCATATACACCCACATTTTCCACCTATTTTTTTCTTTTTGCGTCTCTCTAACATTTCTATTTATCGTTCTACCCCCGTAAGATAATTGAAAAAATGGTGCGTACAACTATCTTTTCTCCAAAATGTATTGTAGGATAAATTTATACTAAAAATTGATTTATATTTCAACATCAAAATGAACTTCAAATTTGAAATAAATAAATAATATCCTCTCATCTACTGTAACCAATTTAGGGTTTTGTTCATTCTATAGATGAATTTTCTACAAATTTAGGTTCTTGAAGCTTTTGGCAACCGAATTAGATTTCAAATATCAGTTTGCTAAATTGAATATTAATTTAAACAAATTCTTAATGTAAGGTAAAAATTCTACCCAAATAACATAGATTACCCACATATGTATATGCTACACTAAGATCCTAATTTTATAAATTTTTTATTCTCATACAAACAATCAACGTGGTTAAAATGAGGTTAGTGGACTAATTTGTTTTGAGAAGTGAAACTCACCTTACAGCTTCTTCTACAAGAAGAAAATTGATTGTAGCGTGAAAAAATTGATCCTAGATCGCAGAACATATGTGCTCCTTTTTGTGCTTGTATCTCTTTTTACTTCTTCATCTTCTGACTTGAGAGCATTTGTTGTCTATTGAGTTGTGAGCATTACAACTTAAAAAAAATCTTATTTATAGATATAATATCCCATTAGGTTAAATAGCATGTCAGAATCTTCCGCCCCTTGTGCGGCCCACTAGTACACTAAACTTTGAATCTATTAGATATGTAAAAAAGAAAAGTATAACCCATAATTTGCGCCCAATATATAAGAGCCCAAATGATATGTGTAATATGAAAGACTGTAAATCACAAGTTGTGATCTAATAATGGAGAATATAAGTAGCTAGCATAGAGTAGAATAGGGGTTTAAGCCTGTTTGTCATCATTTATTTAAAAAACTAAATTGATATAATATTGTATATATCATGTATAATGTCCTATGTATGCTCCTAGTAATTTACAAAAAAAAAATTCTTCAATTGGGCTTTGAATTACAAAATTGTTTACACTCTTCTTCTAGGGTTAATTTGTTTAAAAAATATAAATTTGGAAACTGTTTAACGAAATGCCACTAATCCAAAACTATTTCTTAATATACCACAAAACATGCGAGCATTAAAGGCACCAAAGAGAATGGCACAAAATTTCAACTTGAAAGCATAATTACATATGGCACCATTGACTTGTTCTTCTTCATCTTCATCTTCTCATCATCTCAGCAACTGGCACAAAACCTATATGCATGAATTTGTATTTCTGGAATTTTGAGTAGTTTCCTATCATCCAGATTCCTCTTGATATTTTCAAAATCTTTTTCTTCTTTGAAAATAGATCTAAAGTTGTCTTTAAATTTCAATTTTGAAGATGTTGAAGATCCAGTTGAGAAAGAAAACTTTGAAGGGAGAGAGCAGTGCATTATGAAGACAAAATATAAAACTACTAAATCTAATTTTCAAAATCCAACATCATAGCTTTCAGGTTCCATTAAGATATAAACTATGAATATGAACAATAAACTAGAGTTGAACAAAATATCTAATCACTAATACGTATAAGTGAGATGTTGAGATTCCTAGCCACCCCCTTATTGTCTAAAATGAGAGCAGGGTGACAGAGGTACCTTAAAATGCCATTCTTTGGCTTGAACAGGACTTACCCTCTTGCCGAATTCATGGCTAGGTGCAGGATATCAGTTTCCAATAGCCATCTTCATACTCATAAATAGATATAAAATTCAGAACATAATTGCAAATTTATAGTATCACATCATAATTCTTATCTTTACTTCCCCCTAGGCTATGATACCAGAGAGCACGAGGTATTTGTCCATAAATAGTATCACATCATCAAATATATAAACCAACTCTATTTGTCCATAGAAACAAGAAAAAAGAAGAATTATATATCCATTAAATCTTTATATTATCATGGATATATACTTTGGTATGTAAATACAATTAGGCTTCTAAGATCTTCCACACCCAGTAAAATAACTAGGGGCCTCTTCCTAAACCCAAGACAAGGTTCGTCTGAATTTGACAGTTTATTACAAGTTGTAAATGAGCAGGAAGCCTCTTCCAATGGTTCTAAGTGACACAAGGGAGGGTATTTTCAAAAATCTATATTCTCTTGGGCTGGATGAGGGAGTTAAATGGAAATGCAAAGACTAAAGCATTCTTAACTCGAGGGGTGAGATAGTTACTTCACTAATGGCAAGTATTAAATTTAGATTGATATTAAATAACTTACAATTTTCTCAGCAATAATACAATCATCTTTACCTGTAAATTGTCCTCCCTTTCTCTAGCATGCCTTCATCCATTTCTCATGGTGAGTGGGTTGAGAAGGCAGAGAGAGAAACACAAATGGGTCAGATTGAGCTGCTTCTTTCTACTGTTTCAACTCATCATTTATAAGCCTCTCCTCAAGCAATTCATAACCCTTATAGGACAGTCTATGGGGGTACTTATTCTTTTTTGCTATCTCTTGGGCTTTTCTTCTTTTTCCTGTTAAAAATACATTAGTAAACTCATTACAAAATTAAATAAAATAATGTACTCATTAAAATCAACTTACTAGAAATGTAAGGTCCTCTTGATTCTGAAGAAAAGCCTGCCAAGCCTCCTTATCAAGAAATGCGTACTCCTAACACGGATTGGTGTCCTTCAACTCCAAACACATACCAACTAGTCAAACTAGTCTTGAAAGCCTTCCATCACTCCCCTGCATATGATAGTAACTTCTTCTTCAGTTCAGTCCATCATAGTTTGAAACATCATACGTGAGCTGCAATTTGTACAAATAGTTAAGTTAGTGAAAAAATTAAACTTATGATAAAATTAAATGTATTTGTTGATATAAAAAGGATATATTCTGATATTTTCCCAAATCTGATCCTTCACATGCATCTCTACATCATCCTACTCATTTTCCAATATGCTAGCCTTGCTTCGGCCCAAGAGTCTGACAAAACTCTTAAACTTCTTCCTTCTTCTCTAATAGGATGCCCTTATTATCAAAATTAATATGTATCCTTTTCTCACCACCACGAGCAAAGATCAAGTCCTTCAACTATGTGCTATGTCTACCCTTCCTACTCGTGGTATGGCTACTTATAATACAAAACAAGACAAAGAAGTAGGGCAATATATGAAATTAAAAATAATCACCAAGCAACTATTAACTAATTTTTACATACACTTTCATGTAGGGATATTATCACATATCCTTTCATGATGATCATCTCTTGTGGCATGTACATCATCTGTTTCGTCTTCTTCATTTAACTCAAGGTAGCCTTGATGAGAAAGAATGAGTCTCATAAATATCCAAAGATGACTCATCTTTCTCATCACTAGCATTCATCTTTTTGTCTTGTAGAACCACAGACCATCTTTTATTAGATGGATCACATACATAAAAGACTTGCTTTGGTTTGGTTGCCATAATAGAAGGATAGTTCTTATAACCAACTCTATTAAGATCTACTAGTGTAAAACCTAACTCATCTGTCGGTACACCATTGCTCTCAACCCATTTACATTTAAAATAAACACTCTAAATTTAGCATAGTCAACCTCTCAAATCTTTTCAATAACCCCATAATAATTTATGGATGCTAAGATAGGGTTTTTGTCTTTTGAACTAGAGAAATGCATTGCTTTAGCCACTACCATTACACCATTATTTTGCATAGTGCTCGTCATCCTGAAAACTTGCATAAAACAGATACTCATTTATGTCATATGCACTTCAACATATGACATCATAATTAAGCCCAAGTGCTAGCCATTTAATCATATCAAAAACCCCATCATCCTTTATAAACCAGTGACCAAAACTCTTGTTATGTTCATTCAACAATTGTTGTTCACTCAACTGAGGGTATTTTGCCTTAACATGTTTTTATGAGCAAATAAGAAAGGATGAACTTCATGAATGTTATTCAAGATGCAAAAATGTGCTTTATGCACTTCATCACGAATCATACTCTTCATTGTTACTCCACATGTTTCGACACTTCTTCCCTTGTGACAAAACTTTGGAATCCGAGTAGCCTCTACATCTGGCAAGTACCCAGTACAAAATTTTATAGGCTCTTCAGCAACATATCTTTGAACAATAGATGCTTTCGGCTAGTGTGGATTTTTGACATACCCTTTTAAGATCTTCATATATCTCTCAATTGGGTACATTCATCGTAAATGAACAAGGCCACGCAACCTGGTCTTTTGAACTAGATTAATGATCAAGTGTGCCAAGATATCAAAAAATGAATGTAGAAAGTACATCTCCAATTGGCACAATATAATCACAGTATCATTCTCCAATTCATCCAATTTCTACAGGTTAATGACTTTGTTGCAAATAGTATTGAAGAAGAAGCACAATCTAGTTATGGTTTGTCACAATTTTTTTTGACAATATATCAAGAATATCCATTGGTATTAATTGTTGCATCAAAACATGATAATCATGAGACTTTAAGCCAATTAATTTTAGATCTTTCATCGAGACAAGCCTCTTGATATTGGAAGAATAGTCCTATGGCACTTTCACATCACGCAAACACTCGCACAAACTTCTCTTCTCAATCTTTGACAGTGTATGATAGGCTAGGGGTAAAAATGTCTGCTTACCTACTGAGTTTTGAGCTAACTCCTCTCGTATCCTCATACCTAATAAATCCATATGAGCATTCACAACATCCTTTGTCTTTCCCTATATGTTTAGAAGGGTTCTGATGAGATTATCACACACATTTTTCTCCACATGCATCACATCAATATTGTGTCTCACATCAAGAAAGCGCCAATATGGAAGATCAAAGAGAAAATGTCTTGTTTAAATTTGTCAAAAGACCTTTTTTTAGAGACTTGAATCAGCTTAAATATAAGCAAAACTAAATTAATTATCTTTCAGAAGAAATAATTTTCAAAAAAATAGAGCAACAACTCCAAAATAATATTGTACAAGCAATAATAAAATCTTTTAAAAATTTTCTCCATAATCAATTTTTTTCTAATTTTCCAAATGCCTTCTGGAAAAGGAGACAACATATGGTAGAACTACCTATGAAGTGGATTTTTCATAAAGGAATATTCCAACTAAAGCTCATCCAATTCAAATGAATCAGGAGCTCATGGAATATTGCAAAAAAGAAATTGATAGTCTCTTACAAAAGGGGATTATCAAAAAGAGTCAGCCTCCTTTGTCTTGTTTTGCATTTATGTCAATAAAACTGTAGAAATTAACTAGGGGACTCCTAGGCTTGTGATTAATTACAAGCCATTAAATCAAGCTTTATGGTGGATTAGGTATCTGATACCTTATAAAAAAGATCTTTTAGCTAGACTATATTCTGCTAAAATATTCTGCAAATTTGATATGAAATCTGGATTTTGGCAGAAACAAATTAAGCCTAAAGATAGGTATAAAATGACATTTACAGTTCCATTTGGACAATAGGAATGGAACGTAATTCCTTTTGGTTTAAAAAATGCTCCTTTTGAATTTCAAAGGATTATGAATGAAATCTATAATCCTTTCACTAAGTTCATAATTGTTTACATCTCAATGTCTTCTTATAAGTAACTAAGAAAAATGGGTTAGATGTCTCAAAAAATAAGATAGTCCTCTTTCAAACTAAAATTAGATTTCTTGGTCATTATATATTTCAAGGAACCATTGCTCCAATAGAAACGACAATACAATTTGTTGATAAATTTCTAAACCAAATCTTGGAAAAAAAATCAATTACAAAGATTTCTAGGCTGTCTTGACTATGTTTTAGATTTCTTTCTCAACTTAGTTAATTTAATTATTAAGCCTTTGTATGATCACCTTAGGAAAAATCCTTCTGCATGGACAGATTTGCATACTAAAATTGTTAGACAAGTCAAGTTTGAAGTCAAATGTTTGCCATGTCTGCATATTTTAGACCCAATTGCATACAAAATTATAGAAACGTATGCTTCGAACCTAGGCTATGGAGGCATCCTTAAACAAGTAAAAGACAATAAAGAAAAATTGTTGCTTTTACTTCAAAAAATTGGAATCTTACTCAATAGAATTATTCAACTATAAATAAGGAGATTTTATTAATTGTTTTATCTATACAAAAATTTCAAAGTGATTTACTAAACCAAACTTTTATAATTCCTGCCGATTGTAAATCAGTCAAAGATGTTTTATAAAAAGATGCAAAAAATTTGGCTTCTATTTTAAGTGCTTTACACACACACACACACACACACACACACACACATATATATATATAAAAACCAAATTGATGAATAGAGCTAGTTTAATGGGAAATCATAGATTTAACTGGTTTAAAATGCATAAAACTAGACATATTGTAGGAATGGATTAATATCCTCTCATGTTTATAAAATTGAACATGATACAAGACAACTAACCTCATAAAATTAAAATTAATTTGGAACAGAATCCTAATTATTTTTTAAAAATAATACCCCATTAGCAATAAAAAGTATATTTAAAAATGGAAGGTCCAAAAATTAAAACATTAATTCCAAACAAACATAAAGTGACTAATCTAATATCAGAAAAGTAAAAATATTTACCACTTTTCCTACGAAAGCAAACTTGAAATGAAATTACTATTTTATAGTCCATTTATTATAAAACTATAGTAGTTCTATTGTCTCTCTCTCCCCAAAACTATTGTTGTTTTTAGAAATTTAAGAAAGACTCTATAATTTTGTTTTTATTTTTTATACTCTCGTTTAATTATAAGTAACTTATTATTTACTTTCTTTCTTAACTATACCATATATCAAATAAAATTAGGAGATCAAAGAAGTATATTATAATCAATAATTTCTTAATCCATGTATTTTTTTGGCAATCAAATATACAAATACTCGTTCAATAATCAAGGGAAACTCTTAAAAAATATTTTTAAAATATTGAAAAACTAGAATCTCCTTCTCTTTCATAAGATTCCTTTTAATAAAATTTAAATTAAAAAAGAATCCTAAAAAATATATTTCATGAGATTCCATTTTTTAAAATATTATACCGAAGATGAAAACAAAAAAAAAAAAAAAAAGTTAAGATTCCTAATTTTTTTTTTTTAAAAAAAATAAACATTTTACTAAACACCTCCTAGAAAAATTATAATTTTTCTGCGCAACTTTTTCACACTTCATTATATACATCTTTATTTTAGTTCGTAAACGAGATTTTGACTCATGCTATGGACGGGCAGAAAATGGTTTGCATTAAAGTGATAATACATTTGTTAGCCTTTCTATTATGTGAGAATATAGGATGAGTTAGTTGAAAAAACAAAAAAAATAGTAAACAGAGTGAATGTAGGATGAGATAGCTGAAAAAAAACATAGTAAACAGTGTGAATGTACCTAGCTATGTATTGCATTGTCTTGCCAAGTATAAAACATGGCATCAATTGTATAGCATGACTATAGTGTAATTATTAAATTTAAACATATGGTGCCTGTGCATATCTTAATGAACAAATATTATAGCAAAATAAAAAGCAACTTTCATATAAAATGATAACTATTGCTACAGAAAATGATGTTTGACTTGACTTTGGAAAAATATTCTTCTACCTATATAGCTTGGTGGACATTATATTTATGGTAGCCATTTGTTTCGGGATTTGACCATCATTACTTATAGGTTTAGTCTACTGTTAATTTTACTTACAAATTGATGGACCCGGATTACCCGCAGTCGAGTGCACCATGCAGTCGATTGTGAGCCGTCGATCTACCTACTATTGCACAGTCAATACAATCAACTGCAATAGTAGATAGATCGGATGACCCGCAATCAACTATACGGTGCAGTCGACTGCATAATCCATTTTCCAAATTGATATTAACTTATTGCTAGTGTCACAGTGGCCTCGAAGTTGGCAATTACTTAGTTGACCTTAAATTTATTTTCTCAATTAACTGTAAGCGATTAACTTATGTATGAATTCGGGAGATAGCATTTCCGAATTATCTTTATGCATATAAATGTGAGGCAATAGAGTGTAACTAAAAGAATCCTGTGGGGGCAAGTGTGTCTACCTATGTTTACTAAATTATATATATGATATATTACTTTAAAAAATAAAAAATAAACGTGGCATTGTTGTTTGATTAGATTCCTCCACAAAGTATGCCATTAAATTTTTCCATTGCAGTTTGAATCACCTTAATGTTCTGTACGTAGCAGAACTATTGCTGTACTTAGCCCTGGACGAATAGAAGTTGTCTATGACTATAAGCCAGCATCATTGGTTATTATTCACTGCAAGCCAGAGGGATATTCCTTTTATATTGCCACCAAGCAATCACCAAACTTTAAGAAACAAACCTGGACCATATTATTATTTGTACCAAGCAAACCAGCAAAGTGAAATCCTACTTCACTATCCCATCTCGTATTTGACTTCACACAACTAATTAGAAAATCAGCGCACACACGCACAGTTAAGCTTGAACCTAGCACACATAGCAGCAAACAAACAACAAAACACAATCGAAGCAGAGAAATTAATTGAAAACAGAGTTTTACAGCAAAGAGTGAGGGACAACATACCAAAGCCATAAGCTCGGAGTAGATGGACGTGAACGCCGGCAAAATAATTTAACAGTTTCAAAATCGGTTTACAGTACAAACCGATTATATAACTTTTAAAATTTAATTAAAATATAACACATTTGAAATCGGTTCATGAAATAACCGATTTTAAATTTTTCTTGAAAATTTAATTAAAAATCAAATATTTAAATGGTATTATACAAAATTGGTTATAATATTAACCAATTTTAAATGTTTTTGAAAAATTTTAAACATTTATTTAATAAATTTATAAAATTGGTTGAATAATTAACCAATTTTAAAAGATTTTTAAAATCAGTTATTTAGCAACTAATTTTAAAAAAATTGCTCATAATTTTAAAAATAGCATTACATTTTTTAAAAAATTTATTATTTTTAGTCGATTTTAAATCTTATTCTTGAATATTTTTTTGTACTAATGTGTAGAGTCAACCATTGAGTTAGAAATAAAATGGTCACAAAGTGGCTCTCCTTAAAAGGAGAGGATTTCCCCTCCCATTATACTTTTATCATGCCTAAAATAGTCACAAAAGTGGCTCTCTTATTCTTAGTCATTCATTAAAAAACTAATATTTTTTTTGGCATACAAAAGAAAAATCATAAAATTAGAATGAGAATAATATTATAATGAAATGGAATGACATTATAAAGCATTCTATTGTTTGGCACACATAATTAATATGGAATGAAATCTTAATTAATTTTAAGTGACAATATTACTTTTATTAATGATGCAATTCATATAACTCATCTCATTATAAAACTTGTTATTATTTTTGTTGTTGCTGTTGGTTAGTTGTAACCTACAGATGAAATATTACTTTTATTAATTATTTTCTTTTAATTTATATGTTCATTCACTCTTTGATGAGCTTGGATAGATCCTCGTTGGATTATAACTCTGAAGGGGTAACGACTTTTCTTTTTCCCATGTTGTAGAATGACATGTTGAATGCTTCTCAAATTTAGTTCTTAGCGACTCCAGAAGAACAAGTAAAAGTAGGACAATCTCACAGATGCACATTTATGTTTGGTTTATTTGCAATAATTTATTTTTTTATAAGAAATGACAAATTGTTAAATAAAAAAAAAGAAGGAAATGATCGTTTATATATGACAATTTCTTACTTGTAAAGTTAGTCAATCACGCATCTAGAGTGGTTTACAACCACTGAAATATCTTTGTTTTTAGCTTCCATACCTACCTTATGAAATCACCACACAATTAAGAATCTCCAGCATCGTCATGAATTTCTCTCGAAATTTCCTTTTTATTCTCTGCTTAGATTTTCTATTATTCCAGCTTTTTCACTTCTTCACCTATTCAAGTGGAATTTATCAAGCTTCTAAGTTTGAGTATGTTAAATTCAAAAAGCTTCACATGATATAAATTTCGTTAAAACTTCATATGTATATATATATATATATATTGGATTTAAATTCAATGAAGTTTAGATCATATTAATTCAGTAAAATGAATAAAATCACTTAACATGATATATATTATATAAGTCAAAGTGGTGTAGAATAGAAAAAGCTCTTTAAAGAAGTTGTTGGACACCATCCAAAGCTTATCAAAACCAAAAAAGAAAAAAAAATAAAAATTCACAAACATGCAACGTCGGATTTGGAATCCTATATGACTTTTGTCCCAATTTTGGTGTTAAAACGACAGATCAATAGCAAGTTGCACATAAAATCTGAAAGTGAAAAGGAATTTAATATTTATTATTACCAAAACAATAGCAAGTTGTTGAACACCTTCAAAAGCTTATTAAAACACGTATATGCAATCTCTGATTTGGAATCTTAAATTATACTGTCCCAATTTCATTGCCAAAACAGCAAATCAACTGCATGTTGCGTACAAAAGCTTACGAAAGCGAAAGTGAATTAAATATGGATTATTGCTGAAACATTGGAAAATTGTTGAACACCACCTAAAGCTTATTAAATGCATGTAAAATCAGATTTGGATTCTTTTATTATATTAAACGGAAAATTAATAGCAAGTTGCGCATAACTTTGAAGAGAAAACACTCTTGAAGCTAAGTCTCTTAAGCATACTGAGAAGGATTTGTTCTCTAATTGTGTGCAAAGAAAATACTTTGTTGAAACCACTTTAATAATCTCTTGTCCCTTGAAAGGAATTTGTCTCCAATGTTGTTCAAGTTTAGATGCATATTCATCATCTACATCTTCCCTTTCTTCATCACTCAAATCCCCAAAATCAAGTATCTTAGGTGTGTCAACTGGGCGCTCAACAAAGATATGAACCTCCCCATGTCCTTTGATTTTATCAAGCATTTCCATAACATTTTTAACTATGGGACATATAGTTTGGATACCTTAACTCTTTCAAGAAACCCCAAAACACGGGCATGCTAAATCTTTCTAGATCAACATAATCTGTAATTTACCTTTCTACATAACTGTGAAGTGATCTAGCATCAAACTTCCCACTCAAAGGATTTGTCAATTACTGTTTCACATCTTGATTAATGATTTGTCTTCGTTATACTCAAACAGTGTGAGGATATCTTAAATGTAAATTAATTAAGAAAACTTTGGATATAGAAAATGAAGCCTAAAAAGAGAGAATTTTCTATTGCAAGCCTTTCATTATTTATAAGTTAATAGCTTTTTTGACATACAAAATGAAAATCATGAAATTAGAATGAGAATATGTATGATTAAGAATGAAATGGAATGTGATTCTAAAACATTCCATGGTTGGTACACCAAATTCATCTAAAATGAAATCATAATTAGTTTAGAATATAATAATACCCATATTAATTATGCAATTTTTTTTTTTTGAAAAATCAAAAAAATCAATTGATTTTTTTAGTTTGCGTGTAATTTTGTTAAACATAACTTATAATAAGAACTAGAGAGAATATATTCTAAAATAAAATCATTGATAATTAAATACAACCTTACTATAACCACTAGCAATAATCTATTATAGTTACATATATAGCGTGATAGGTCCCACAACGACCATGTTGTATTTTCTCTAACCACACATTATTCACTATTATTAGTTGGTAATGAATATGTACATTATAATAAGGAAAAGTCAGTTGCACACTTATATTTTTTTATCCCATTGCACACTTTTCATTTTCAGTGTATTTAAAATTATAAAAAAAATATAAAAGATAAAAAAAGAAAAATATAAAAATACAAAAATAAATGTAAATAAATGATGGTAGGCATAACATATCTCTTATAATAAAAGCAGCAAACTAGAGTTGACCCGCAAATCAATATCAAAGCTGGAATAATAAGGGTCTGTTTGTTTAGAGCATATTTTCATATTTTTATTTCCTTGTTTTTCATTTTTTGAAATATGTTTTTTTTTCATATTTTTCATTGTTTTAAAATAAGTTTATTTATTTTTATTTTAAATTTTATTTTCTCTTATTTTTGTATTTATTTAGTACTTAAAAATTATTTTTAATAAATTTATTAAATTATTAGTATTTTTATTGACAAAAAATAAAAATTTAAAATTAATAAAATTATAACTAACAATTTCTGAAAACATTAAATATTGAAAATTACATTTTTCGGTTTTTAGTTTTCATGTTGTCATTTTAGACCGATAGTTCCCTTATACTGCTGCCTTCTCTCTAACCACACGTTATTCTATCTATATAATATGGCTTTACAATGGATCTACCAACAAATGATTGATTATGCAAATATTGAATAGATGGTAATTTGCAAAGTTATTTTGGACAATAATAATAGTACACCATTTAGAGAACTCATAATTCTATGAAGTGTTCTTCTCAATCAAAACATCGTTTTCTCTTCTAACGTACTCACTGTGGCACTTTCTTTACAAGTAGTACATAGGACAAAAAAGTCTTCTACACTTGTGGCCATGCACATCCAACAGTGACTTGTTAATTTTTTGATTTAAAAAATAAAAAAGAAAAATTGTATATGTATACTTTGTTGATAGCCTTCAAGCATTTCGGTAAAGCATTCATTGTTGATAGACTTCACATGCTGCATGCCACTCATATATATTGTACATGGGATTGAGACATGAAGAAAGAAGAAAGAAATTTCTTTGATGAAACGTTATAATAGAATACTAAAAGACGCATAATTTTCCTAATTTCTAGGAAGAATAAAGTATCCAACAATTTCAACCTATAGAAAAAGAGGGCGGGATCGAATTCGGAGCGCCGAAGCTATAATTATTTAGGACAAATGAAATGAATGTTAATATAAAATAGACTAGTTTTAAACTCAATGGGGCAAGGCAACCTCCAGAAGCATAAAATTATTAAACTGAGAACTATATTTTCAATAATATGTTATTATAGCCCACCATTTTTCACATCTTTTATATTGCAAGCCGTCTAATTATAGTTGATTAGGGAAAGATTGTTGATTGCTAAACTTTCACTGAGATATTCATATGGTAATATGAGAAACTCTACACTAATCTGGTACATATGATTAGCTAACAGATATTAGCTTGCATTATTTTTTGTCTTGTTCTTCTCCTTTTTTCTTTTTGTGATGGAAAACTACTTAGTCAAGTATATATATGCTATGAAATTTTTAAAACTAAGAGATCAACGATGTATTCCCTTATCTCTATCATCTATCCTATCTATATAATTTTGCAGTGATTCCAATTTCAAATAGTCATTTTAGACAAGTAGGTCCCTTATCATGTTGCCTTCTCTCAAACAACACATTATTCTATCAATATATTTTTAGTTGCAAGTAATGTCAAAAGTGATATAGACTTGACCTGCAAAAGTCCTTCCAAAAATGACAAAAGTGATCGATGCATTTAGAAAATATCGACTCCATACATTTTTCCTTTGATTAAAATGATTGAAGATGAAACAGTTGAATATATGATAACTTGAAAAGTAATTTTAGACAAAGATAGTAAGTGAGTTTAGTCCTCTTAATACTTATGTTAGTTTTCACATCTTTAGATTAAATTTAAAATTCTCCCCAAACCCTTGAGCTAGTATCTAAAAGTTTACGTTTTCTGTGTTATGTATGACAAAAAAATAAAAAATAAAATAGTGTACCATTTAGAAAGTCTTAATTCGTCGACGTGTTGTTCTCAATCAAAGCTTTGATTTCTCTTCTAACGTACTAATACCGGCACTTCTTTAGTAGTAGTATATAGTTTCAAAAAAGTCTTGTACCCTTTTGGCTATATATTCTCATCCTTGAGTGACTTGACTTATTTTATTTGAAAATCATGTCTAATGAGAAATATAGGAATCTAGAGTTCTAGAATTGTGCAACTCACGGAGTAAATTTGGGGCAACATAATTAATTATTACAATTGGAGTATTATTAATCTCCTTTAAAATATAAAAATAAAATTTAATATTTTAATAAAAGTGATACATAATTTGAGACACGATGAAAATAAAATATTATATTTTATAAAAAAATTGGAATATGATTGCTTTACTTCTTTTTCGAACAATAAGTTTAAAATAAAGAAAAGAATATAATAATAATTAGTGTATGTTAATCAAAACATGTGTCAATCAATGAATGCAAAAAAAAATAAAAATAATAATAATAATAAAACTTGTTAAATTGTGTACACATGCCAAACCATAGAGTTTATCATCATTGATGGTAAACCACATACATCCGCCCAAACTTCACTTGCTAGGGGTGTGGACTTCTTGACACTTCCCTTAAAAGACTTCCTACCTCTTCAGCAAGAATGATTCATAGGTAAAAATTGGCAATGACAATAAAAAAAAAAGTTGGTTTTATGCTCTCTTTTAATAAAATATTTTGCTATTATTCATATATAAATGACATAATAAAACTCTTTTCAATTTTAATTTATCTGTTTCAAGTCCACATTATCACAAATAAATATATCTAAAACTCTTTAGTGATTCATGTCCATTCAATTCAAATTTATAATTATCATAGATGACTAAAAGATGCCCAAATTTTCCTACTCCCTTTGGTTCCTATTATAAAAAATCTTCTAGAACTTTTCATGGTTATTTTTTAAGTCATTTTATATTCTTTAGAAAGTATTTTTTTATTTATTTTTTTGCCCATAATAATGGTGATAATCATCCTTATTTTATGTTGTTCATTACCGATAAGTAATAAAACCTTCTCCCACACTTGCAAGACAAATTAATAGCAAAATGGTAAACATTTGAAGTCTTCTTTGTCCACTTCATCACTATCAAATAAGTTTAATAATAATAAATGATTCTAAAATTAGAATGTTGTAATTTTTTTTAAAGAATCAAGAAATTTATTATTCTTTATTTACGTATAATTTCACTAAACATAACTTATAATAAGCATAACTTATCATAAGAACCGAAGAAAGTATATTCTAAAATAAAAATTATTAATAATTAAATACAACATTATTATAACAACTAGCAATAGTTTATTATAATTACATATATAGCATGGTAGGTCCCACAACGACCGTATTGCATTTTCTCTGAAAACACAATGAATATGTCCTATTATAATAAGGAAAAGCCAGTTTCACGCTTATATTTTTGCAGTTCATTGCACACTTTTCATTTTCCATGCATTTATAGAGTAAAATTATAAATAAAAAATAAAAGAAATATAAAAAATATAAAAGTGAGTATAAATAAATGAAGATAGGCATAACATATCTCTTTTAATGAAGATAGAAAATATGACTCCATTCATCTCCCCTTCCATTGAAGTAAATAAGCTTATAAAATTTTCTGGTTAGCTCAAAATGCTTCTTCTTTTTTTTTTTTTGAAAAAAAATTATGTCAATCGAGTTTCCATCCTCACCATATGTAATATGGTTTTGGGATTACTTATAAAGGAATTACAAAGGATCCACCAACAAATGATTGATGATGCAAATATTGGATAGATGGTAATTTGCAAAGTTATTTTGGACAATAATAATAGTATAACATTTACAGAAGTCATAATTCTATGAAGTGTTCTTCTCAATCAAAACATTGTTTTCTCTTCTAACGTACTCACCGTGGTAATTATTTACAAGTAGTACATAGGACAAAAAGTCTTCTACACTTGTGGCTATGCACTTCCAACAGTGACTTGTTAATGATTTGATTTTTTTTTAAAAAAATTATGCAACCTGTCATATGGAAGTGATATATACTTTGTTGATAGACTTTGATGAGCATGATTTATATATATGTTTTTGTATAAATTCCCTTGCATTTAAGTCCCAAACTGAGATAGAATTAGGTGTTTTTAATGTTATTTTACTGTTTTGCAGGAACCAAGCACCTAAATGAGCCAAAGCAAGAAAATTCACCATGAGAACACAATCTTGGCGCCGTGGCATGGAAGACCGGTGTCGTGGCGCCATGTGTAGCCAGCAAAGAGTGCAAGGGAGCCATGGCGTGACAGCAAGTCCAGAACAGGCCCAATCAGCGCCATGGCGTCAGAAAAGTCATGCCATGGAGTCCTGGAGTCCCTGAAACACGAAGTTGAAGTCTTGTAGGCCAATTAGGTTATTGTAAGTCCTAGTTTGAGTAAAATTAGGAAGAGTATTATTATAAATAGGCAGCTAGGGCTAGAGTTGAAAGGGGGCAGACTTGGAGACGACAAGAAGCAAGGAGCAGGGGATCTACATGAACTTCTTCTTCTCCTTTCTGTTTTATTCATGTTTTCTTGCATATACATGATGTATTTGATTTGCAACATGAGTAACTAATTTTCTTTCTAGGATGTCGCCCAATTCCATGTATAGACTTGAATGATGATTCTATGAAATTCCATGTTTTATTCATTTGAGGTTTATTTCTCTGTGCTTTACTCCTTGATTGATCTAGCCAATTAATTAGGGAATTCGTAGATTGCTATGACCTAGGAGGCAATTAGCCAATCTAGATCACGGAAATTAAATCCATAGTGGAGCTTAGGGTAGGAATGTTCCTAGGACCCTATGTAGCCATAAAAGGAGTCCACAGAATTTAATGCGATTGCAGTTGCTACAATTCACATAGGGATATGAATGGATTGGTAATTGTAATTAGTTTAATCTGACATCGGGAGGGGCTTTTTAACAAATTAGGGAGATCCTGGCTGGTAATTGATATAATTGGAATTCATAATTGAAGTTAGGAGAGTCTATACTTAGGATTGTGATGGAATTTGAAACCCTTTTTAATCCGTAGCTTTTATCCCTTTCTAAATCTCGTTTTACTTTTATGCTGTTTTACTTCAATCTACATTGCTTCCATCATTATGTTTCGACCACTTGAGTAATATTGCAGTTATAGTATTCTGGTAATCAATTTCACCGTCCCTTGGGTACGACAACCCTGGAATACTTTGCCTGTTACACTGATAGTGTATACTTGCACTGTGTTTCTAACATATTACACACTCTATTTTACACACATCAGCCTTCAAGCATTTCTGTAAAGCATTAATTGTTGATAGACTTCACCTGCTGCATGCCACTGATATATATTGTATATGGGATTGAGACATGAAGAAATTTCTTTGATGAAACGTTAAATTAATTTTATTCAAAAATTTAAATTGATGTTGATTGTGTTTGTTTTATTTCAAAAAATATTCAAAGTACATATTGCTTTTAGTTTGGGACTTACCAGTATATTAAAAAAAAAAGGAAAAAAATTAAGGATACGTAATATGTGTCAAGAATTGACTTGTGGAGCTAGCAGTATAAAAGAAGTTTTAATAGAGTTTTCTTCCACACTTTCAGTTTTTTTTCTAGACTCATTCAGCCTTCTAAAGATGGAGAAACTGTTTCTTTGGCTTCATGTTCACACAGCATTGCCTTTTGGCTAGTTTAGCCATGAGAATTACTAACTCCTCCACCGATGAATATGCACTTCTTGCTTTAAAAGCCTCACTCAATGTAAACCCCGATCATGTTTTATCTATCAATTGGTCTAGCTCTTTCTCCTTCTGTAACTGGATTGGTGTTACTTGTGGTATCCATCATAGGAGAGTGAGAGTCTTGAATCTCAGCCACATGGGGCTTAATTCCACCATACCTCCACAGCTGGGAAATCTTTCTTTCCTTGTTGAACTTGACCTTCGCAACAATAGCTTTCATGGTCGGTTGCCACGGGATTTACTCCAATTGCATCGGCTAAAGCACGTTAACTTGAGCTGTAATGGATTTAGTGGAGAAATTCCTAACGGGATAGGCAGCTTATCTAAGCTAGAGCACTTGAGCTTCCGGTACAACACTTTAAGTAGTGTTATTACCGCATCTATATCCAACTTGTCAGTGCTGCATACCTTGGATTTTAGTTACAATCTCATCATTGGAAGCATTCCTTCTGAGATTGATCAACTTCGCAATTTGAAGTTTTTATGTATCGCATGCAATATGCATACGGGAACCATACCTCCAACAATTTCCAACATGTCTAAACTTGAAATATTGAGTTTATCTCTAAATTCATTATCAGGTATGTATCTAAAACTGAGGATATATTGAAAGGAGAAAGAAAGTAATGGAGGATTAATATTAAGAGATTTAATACCAATGTACCGACTATTATGGGCATTATTATCGAAATAAGACATTAAGTGTCTATAACTGGACTGTTTAACACGTTTCTATTTTAGTTTTCTATGTGAAATTTAAAGTTTTAAGCAATTTCCTAAATTTTCCATTCAATAGGATAAACATGCATGTATCCTTAGAAAAAATATAGGACGTTTGCAGCTTTCTTACCAAATCCCCAATAAATTTATCAAGGAATATAGATTACACAAAAAATAAATTTAGTTAGGGAAGTTTATCACTATATTTTTTTATTTTTGCCCGTTTAGATTAGTTTTTAGAAAAAGTTCTTTTAAGAGATATATATATTTTTTTCTTAGAATGGTTATTATGTACAACAAAATTTATTTTCACATTTGGATGTAATATAATAAAAGCACTTTTGTGTTAAAATTGCCATTTGGATGTAAAACTATGAAACCACTTTTGACAATAAAAAAATTATTTAAAAATAGTATGAATTAAAAAGTAAAAAGACAAAAATCTAATACATATAATATAAGTAGAAAGAAACGGGTATGAAAATGATGAATGGTATGGAGTAGAGTGTGAGGATGGGGTGAATACCTGGTATCTCCCTCGTCACCAAGCATTAAAAGTCAAGTTATTTCCCCTTGGAAGCTTGAAGATTGGGTGAGAGAACAGCTAGGTATAGGGAGGATTTTGGTTTTGAAGTTTTGGGTGAGATAGGAAATTTGATATTGCTAGGGTTAATTCTCTCTAGAAAAATATTATAATCAACTATCGGTATCCTTTCTCTTTCATTAACTGCATGTGTTTTTTTATTGAAGCTAAATTTTTAGCTTTATAAAAAAGCATCATTTTAGCTTTTTTAAATGCTTCAGATTTTGTTTTTTTTTTAAAGCTCCGTCCCAACAACATTATTTAGTTTAAAAGCACTTCAATTTTAAATGATAGAATAAGGCAACTAAAAGCTATTTAGCATTTTTATTGCGTGTTTCATTTGAGATACTTACATTTGGAAATTAGCTCTGAAGAATTCCAATAACACTATCTTTTATTTATTTTTATTTTTTTGACTCTGGGATTGTTTAATATACTTATTTTCTTGGCCATATGATCCCTTTTGTGACTATTGGTTTATATTCTATATCTTCTACAATAGTTGAAAGAAATTAATTACTTAAATTGATGACACATATGAATATATGGTAACCTAGTTTTAAAGTTCTATTATATAGGTTTTCCTTCTATACGAGTCCATATAGAAAAAAAACTGGTTAAGTTTTGATGATTGCTAATTTGATTCTTCTTACATTTACAGACCATGGAAATCTAGTGAAGATAAGAGGAAAAAACACCATAATAAATTAATATTTTTTTGTACAATAACTAATAACTTTTGATTATGCAAAGTACGGATTAGAGGAAATTGTTTCTGTTAAAGGAGATGTATATGGTTATGGGATTATGTTGATAAAAGTGTTCACAGGAAAGAAACCAACAAATGAGATGTTTGAAGATGGATCCAGCTTGAAAAGTTGGGTTAGTGAATCAATGCCCCATGTAATGATCCATGTTGAAAAGTTGGAATATATATATATATATATACATATATATATATCTATATATGGATTATCAAATCTAAAATTTAAAACAAGAAAACATAATAACTCATACAACCGTCACCGAAATAAATAAAAAACTTAAATAACAATATCATAATCTCAAAAAAATATATATATGCAATATATGTTAAATAATTTATATTTGCAATAGGAATTCATGTATTCGAATATTAAATCTTGTCAAACTTACTTTCTTATGGTACTAAAATAAATAACGCTATTATAGTATTAGAATTAGGGTTGAGCAGGGTTGGGTTTGCACCCTGACCAACCCAACTGAAGTAAACCGAAGTATTTTCTTAAACTGTCACAGGCTAGAATTTATTGTAACCCAACCAGTCAGTTATTGTCGGGTATAATGTCGGTTTTTGTAAAGTTTCTATACCTGAACAAAACCAAAAAAGTCAGACATTGAAACTGGAAAAAAGAAATCCAGGACTAACCATTTGCTTGATAAATTCGATTCAGAAGCCATTTAACAGAAGCCTACCTTTGTCATGAAGGTAGTGTTTTTGAAGTGGTTGGTGCTTCTTCTTTTTACATTCTTATTATCCTATAAGATATTTGTCCAATCTACATTTTGCTGTATGAGATATTTCTTCACAAATACTTGATATTTCTCGATTATTGACTGGTAGTGTCGGTTTGAAACAAGCATAACTGAAACCGACCATATCAATCCATTTTCTATGTTTTACTTAACCGATACAAATCCAGTAACCCGTAACTAAACGACCGACACCTATCTGAACTGCCTAAGTCAATCAGTTTTGGAGAGGTTATTTAATTTTGCTCACCCCTGGCTAGAATAATATAACTCAATATAAAATAAAATAACCAAACATAAAATAAAATTTCCGGGTTAAAATAATCCCAAATCAAAGCCCTATTTCATTGAAATAAAATCCTAGAAAATAACTCCATTTTTTTGCATCAGAACAAATAAGAAGATTTTAAAATTAAGTGAATATTGTTAATAATGTTGAATAATTACAAATTTTTAATTCTTATAAAATTTGATATGAATGATCAATGTTATAATATGAAATGATTCAATTGTTAAATTGACAAAAATCATTTTCTTTCTTTTTTTTTTTTTTGTATTGACCACTAGTATTTATGGAACATAAACCTATTAACAGATCTCTTAACTCATAGCTAATTCAGTTTGAGCTAAGTAGGACCTTAAGGGTCACAAAGCTCTCCTTACCAAATTTTAATAAAGTTAGATTTTTAAAACTCAAACTTAAGACTTTTAATTAAATAAAAACAACTTCGTACTAATTCACATATGCACTTAGTAGTAAAAAATCATTTTCTTAAAAAGCTATTCATGAAGGAAGTGTTCAAGTCTTACTTTATTCTTTATTCTTTATTCTTTTTTCTTTTTTTGAATAAGTAGATCCCTATATATACATGTGTGTCTTTAATTTTTCCCATACAATAAAGCGAAAGTAAGGAATAACTTTGTAAGTAGTATTTTTCTTGAGGTAGATATCTTAATTGAAATTTAAAATGTTTGGTTTCTTCGTTAATAGAATGTTGGTTTTACTCAATCACTAAAGGGAATGTTTAAAATCACTTTCATCTGACTGTTTTTAGTATCAACTTTTGAGAAAACTTTCACAGTGAGGTTATAAAGATTTTAATATCATATAAAAACTTATTAAATTTAAAAATTTAAACTCTTAAAAAAGAAAAGCACATGACAAGTTTTATATTAAAGAATTATTACTAATTGGCATCTGACTTTCTGTAAATTTGAAAACCTTCTGAGAATGCAGCTCTGTGATGCACCCGAAAGAATCATCGTTCTAAAATCTTAGTCGGCACTACAATGGTCTAAATCGCCAATAACAACGGGGATTAGACATGTTGGCCAGTCGCCATTGCCGGAATCAAAATCGCCTCTAGAAGAGGCAGCATGTTAATTTTATTTTTTTTTTAAGATTTTAGTATATTTAATTTCACATATCTTTAAATGTAATAGAACTCATTTATGGAAATAGTTCTGAACCAAACCCATTTGTCTACACAATATTACAATAGACCCCAAAATGTCAAAATGCTAATTATACACAAAATTTCTAAAAATCAACTCTTGGCAAAATTTTATTTTAAAACATAAAGTAGAATATTGGCAATGGATAATGTACAATGCTTGTTTACGATTTCCAAAATTTCTAAATATCAACTCTTGGCAAAATTTTATTTTAAAACATTAAGTAGAATATTGGCAATGGATAATGTACAATGTTTGTTTACGATTTCCTCCATTTTTTGTATTTAATATTAGTCTTGTTTAACTCAAATTTGATATCAAACTAATACATACCTAATATAATATTTAATAGTAATTGTTCATAAAAAAAATATTAGCTATAGATAGCTTAATATCAAGTACTAATGCTATCGGTATTTGCACTGTGTCTGGACAATTTCATTGTTCAAGGTCAATATGGGAAAGTATTGTTCTATTAAATCAACCATTGCTTATAGTGCTACTATTTAAATATATAGCCTTGCTTTATTGGTACAGAAAACGCTAATTTGATTATGCTTTTCATACAATTAAATAAATATTTTTTTGATAACAAATAAATAAAAATTTTAATTGTTGAAATTTCTCATGGAAGTAGTTTTGTTAGAATTTATTTATTATTTTTTAAATGCAAACTTTTTGTAGAATTTTCACAATAGTTTTCACAAGAAAATACAAAATGTCTGTGAGAAAATTTTTGAAGACTCTGACCAATTTACTTTCTCATTGAATCTTCCTTTGAAAAATTACCTTTTTATCATGGCATATTTTGTGAGAAAAATTCTTGTGACTAAGGTGAATTCATATGTGGTTTCTTTTTTTAAGGATTTTTTTTAAGAGATTTTGCTGAAATAGATAATTCTCACGATTTTTTTTTTTTAATTTTCTCACAGTCCTCTCTATGAAAGAATGATTTTTTTCTACTGTGAATTAGAGAATAAAATTGTTACTTGAACTTATAAATTCTTAATAACAATAAATTCTACTCAATTTTATTACTTGTGAAACCTAATCCATTTACTAAACACACAACTTCTTATAAAATTTCCCCTCCATGGTGGGATTGCCACCCCAAGTGGCTTGATCATCACTTCCCATCTTTTGGTCGTTAGTGGCCATTGAGAGGGGATTAGTGGTGACCAAGCCAGTCGTTGTGGCAATCCAATGTTGATTTAGTAGATTTTATGATTTTATATGTTGTCATTTAAAAAATATTAGTTTTTATTAAAAAATTTACATATGAAATAATTGTGCCTTGAATCCATTTGAAAACACACTATTGGGTGAGAGTACGTGGTTTTTGGGGTAAGCTCTTCTGTTTGTTGGATTGACTGACTCAATGAAAGGGCATGCAATAAAATCTTCTCTTTCACACCATGATTCCTTGAGCCTCACACTTGTGTGTCAAGCGTGAGATGTTAACACCGCGTGTTTGTTGGATTTACACAAAGTGGAGATACTAGATTTCTTTCTATTGCCTGAGCCACACACAAAAGGCAGACTATAATATCTTTTTCTTTCACCCCAAGTTTTACGTTTTTCACTTGTCAAATGTCTCTTTTCATTTATTTTTTTCCCATGGATGGAATTTATTATTATTTTTTATCATAAATAGACAAAAATATAAATTTTTAATATTAACTTAAAGAGTGATTAAATTTGATTTTAAAATATAAAAATGCTAAAATCTTATAATCCCAGATAGATAAGAGTAATTTATTGATCGATCATGTAGCTGTAAATGCTAAAGAGAGTATAATTCGGTGGTTGTATATGTAGAACTAGATTGCTGCTTTATTTGTGGACCATAAATTGAACACTTGAGGAAGATACAATCCAATCCAATACTCTTTGCAAATGGCTGGTTTGTGTTTTTAAACATGGACCGCATGTTTGTCTCTGGCGATGACACGTGTCTTTTGTTCTATAAAATATTGACATGTCTCCAATTGCTAACATTAGCCAACATAGGTACTAGAATATGTTGGTTTGGTTTTATTGGGACTAGGAAGTGCTACAAAGTAATGGGTTAGTTTGTGTTTTTTAACATCCACCGCGTCCAATCCGCATGCCGGATTGCAAATGCAAGAAAGGGAAAGAGAGGGAAAGGCTGATGGGAACATTCAGAGCAAATAAACCTTTGCCCGACGAGAAAGAGAGGGAAAGGATGACTTTGCATTTGAACGTAAATAAGAAAAAGGGGAAAACAAAAAAAAGAGGATAATGGAAGACAGAGAAAGGGAAAGAAAAGGGGTGCCACTGGAGGAGCCAGAGAAGCGGCCACTAATCGAAGAATAAGTAAACAATGGGTGTATTATCATACTAATCATTTGTATCTGAGTAATTTTTTTTTTCACCAATTATTTTTATTTGTCTATTACAAAAAAGCGATTAATAAAAATACACTAAAATGTAAATTTTTTTTTCTATCAAATTTTTAATAAAAATTGTTGAAATTAATATGTATATTTTAAAACTTGAAAAGTTAAGTGTATATTTTAAAATTTTTAATACAAAATGCACATAATATAAAATTTAAGGTTGATTATAAAGTTTATAAATTCCATTAGTAAAGGCATGATTATAATTGAGACATTTTATAGCAATTCTATCAAGGAAAGATGACATAAGTCAAGATAATGAGCCCACATTGGAATTTGATAGGGTTGGTAGGTGCAAAATGTCTCTATCAAACTAGAGCCTCAAGTGGATGACTTAGACTTTCTATAGTCTCCGTGCGCGCAGACTCCGCAGCCCATTCATTCACCAATTACTCTAAAAGGGCTGAATCATGCCAATGGAGTTCAACCTAAACTTTGCTTGCATCTGTTCTGTGTATCCTGATTGACTTCGATTAAAATGAATAGACTTATTAAAATTTCTGAAGGAAAAAAAGAATAAAATCAACTATACATAATATTTGTCAAGAATTGACTTACTTGTGCAGCAGTATAAAATAAGTTTTAATAGAATTTTTCTCTGCATTCCTTAGTTTTTCATACACTCATTCAGCCTCCTAAAGATGGAGAAACTGTTCCTTTGTCTCTTTCCCTTCATGCTCACACAGCATTGCTTTATGGCTAGCTTAGCCATGAGAATTACCAACTCCTCCACCGATGAATCTTCACTTCTTGCTTTAAAGGCCTCACTCAATTTAAACGCTGATCATGTTTTATCTATCAATTGGTCTAGCTCTGTCTCCTTCTGTAACTGGATTGGTGTTACTTGTGGTATCCATCATAGAAGAGTGAGAGTCTTGAATCTCAGTGACATGGGGCTTAGTGGCACCATACCTCCACAGGTGGGAAATCTTTCTTTCCTTGTTGAACTTGATCTTCACAACAATGGCTTCCATGGTCAGTTGCCATGGGATTTATTCCGATTGCATCGATTGAAGCGTGTTAACTTGAGCTATAATGGGTTTAGTGGAGAAATTCCTAATGGGATAGGCCGGTTGTCCATGCTTCAACATTTGAGCTTCCGAAATAACAATTTCAGTGGTTCTATTCCTCCATCTATATCCAACTTGTCAGTGATAGAGACCTTGGAGTGGAATCACAATCTCATCACTAGAAGCATTCCTCCTGAGATTGGTCAACTTCACCGCTTGAAGATTTTACGTATTCCATTTAATAAGCTTTCAGGAGCCATACCTTCAACAATTTCCAACATATCTTCACTGGAAATATTAAATTTGGCTAAAAATCCATTATCAGGTATGTATCTGCAAACTCAGGATATATTGAAAAGAAAATGAAAGTAAAACAAATGTATGGATTAAATTATAGATATTAATATCCACACAAGACATTAAGTGTGTACAATTGTACCATTTAACACATTTCTATTTTTGTTTTTTATGTGAAATTTAAAATTTTAAGCACTTTCCTAAATTGTCCAAGAAAAAATGTAATATGGACAGTGTGTATGTATATATTTTCACACACGTCCATATATAAGTTTGCGTAATTTGATTAGAAAATAATGGTTAAATTAAGAACCATCAAAATTTCCAAACATCTATCATTTTCTTTTTCTAGCCATATATCATTTGTCCATCTTTGCAAAGTAGTTGGATTTGAAAGTTCCAAATACAAATAATGACAAAATAGATGATATACTTTTGCAGGCATTAATTTCATGACAACCATTGTAATACACTTATTTGGCTTTTGTGGAATATAAGAAACTTTTCAAAAGAGATTGGTAATCTTTTACAACTAAGAATAATCTATTGTCATCATAATCAGTTGTCAGGTAGAGCCGTTTTATCATTAATAAATAGTTTTGAAATATCATTCTTGATTTTTATTTAAAATAATAAAAGAAAAAATAAAATAAACAACTGTAAAGAGTCATTGGAGGAGGGGAACTGTTGTAAAGAGCTGTTGGGAGGGATGGCTCTTTAAAGCCGTTGGGTGGGTGGGGGGGGGGGGGAATATATTATTGTGTGACAAAAAATTTAAAAATATAATAAAGTATTAAAAACATTTAAAAATATAATAATAATTTGTAATATTTTCAATAAAATAAAATTTTTTTACAAAATATATTATTCTGTGATAAAAAATTTGTAATTTATATTAATATTATATATTATGATAAAAAATTTTGTCATAAATTTATAATATTTTAATAAGATATTTATCAACATCAATATTTACAGTGATAGTAGATAAATAATAAAAATTTTATGAGAGTAAATAAAAAATAAAAGATAAGTAAAAAAGAGTTATCTTTACATTACTGTAAGAAAATGACAAACCATGGCTTACCACACAAGACTTATCTTTACTGTCCAGATATCATTATTTTAAATAAAAATCAAGAATGATATATTTTGTTACTGTCTACTTATCTTTTCTTTTTTTTTTATTTATTCTAGACCAGTCAAGCCTTTCAATTTTTTGTTGAATCGGTTCTATAATCGATCCATTACATATTTATACTTATATATCTTTTAGTCTTGGCCCCTCAATTTTTAATCTGGTTTCGCCCCTTTCTCCTTGTCAAATTGAACTAAAAAAATTGATGACAAATTATTACTGTATTATCAGTATATTAGCTATTATTCTAAATCAAACTTTTCAATCTTGTTTTTGAGCTAAATTGTAGAGAACATTCCAAAGGAGATTAGTAATCTTCAACAAGAGAAATCTATATTAGAAAAAATCAGTTGTCAATTCATATTCTTTTGATATTCATCAATAATTCAGTATTGCTTCATCTTGTTTGTAAAGTGGGATCTGAATATTATTTTCTATTCTAGGAATCTCCATTATTTTTAACTACTTTCCTAGTAAAAAAACTGCACAATTTAAAACTAGATAAGACATTACTTTTCTTTTCTTTTCTTTTTGGTTAGAATTAGACATTACTTTTCTTTTCTTTTTGGTTAGAATTAGACATTACATATGTTTGTTCTATTAATTTATTGCACAATTTAGATGTTCCTTTCATTAATCATTACATGTTTGTACCGAGTCCGGTAAATGTTTCTAATATTTTTTTTTTCTTCAACTAGCACTGAAGATAATGTTATGCTTCTCCTTGTCAAATTGTACTTAGAAATTTGATAACATATTTTTACTGCATTATCAGCATATTTGTTATTGTAAATAAAAAATATTATTTTCTAATCTATATAGCCTCTTCCTTCTTACTCCATGCATGGTTTGATATTACAGGATTTATACCAAACGAGATAGGCCATCTTGGTAAGCTTGAGAAATTGGGTTTGGGATTTAACCAATTGACTGGATCCATTCCTTGGAATATTTTCAACATCTCAACTTTGAAATACTTGTATTTGGGAAACAATTTCCTTTTTGGAAGTCTTCCATCAAATTTGGGATGTGGCTTGTCCAACCTAGAAGAATTGTACTTGCATTTCAACGCACTCACTGGAAACATTCCAAATAGTATATCCAATGCTTCTAAGCTTATCATTACTGCATTGCAAAGCAACAAACTTAGTGGAGTTATACCTAATACACTTGGGAATTTAAGAGAACTTCAGATGCTCTATTTATATGGAAATAATTTTTCAGTTGATGCATCCAGTCCCGAATTGAGCATTCTAACTTCTTTGGCGAGTTGTAGACACTTGAGAGAATTGGATATATCCGATAATCCATTCCATACAAAACTTCCCAAGTCAATTGGAAACCTCTCCAATTCCATGCAATATTTTAGAGCTGATTCCTGTGGTTTTCATGGGAATATTCCATTAGAATTAGGAAACCTCAGCAACTTGTATTATTTAAGCCTAAGCCAGAGTTATTTGAATGGATCAATTCCCACCACAATAAAAGTGTTACGAAAACTTCAACAATTATATCTTCATGACAACATGCTGCAAGGCTTAATCATTGATGAGCTTTGTGAAATCAAAGGTCTAGGAGATTTGAACCTAGGTGGAAATAACCTTTTTGGAGAGATCCCATTATGCTTTAGAAATCTTACTTCACTAAGGGTTCTTTACTTGTACTCCAACAAAATGAATTTTGAAATACAACACTCTTCTTTTTGGAGTCTCAAGGACATCTTGATGGTAGACTTATCTTCCAATGATTTAACTGGAATTCTTCCAATTAAGATCCAGGATGTAAGAGTTATAATACTATTGGATCTATCAAGAAATCTTATTTCAGGTAACATTCCTACAACTATTGGCAGCTTGCAAAATTTGCAAAATCTCTCCTTAGCACACAACAAATTACAAGGGCTTATTCCTGATTCAATTGGCAAATTGGTAAGCTTACACTTGCTAGATCTTTCCCAAAATCGTTTATCTGGTCAGATTCCAAAATCCTTGGAGTCACTTCAAGATCTGAGATACATCAATTTTCATATAATAGATTAGATGGAGAGATCCCGAGTGGTGGACCGTTCATATATTTCACAGCAGGGTCTTTCATGCATAATATAGCTTTATGTGGCAAGTCAAGCCTACAAGTTCCACCATGCCCTGGAAAGGAAAATAGGCATTCGAGAAGCAGAAATCTGATTTTGATCAGAATCATATTTCCCATAATCTTGATAGCCATTCTGGTAACTGTATGCATAGTCCTTCTGTTGTCTAAGAACAAACGTGTTGCCAATCAACTTGAAAGGGATCTACCTTCTTTTGAACAAACAAGAAGGATTTCTTATTATGAAGTTGTACAGGCCACTAATAGATTTGATGAGAGTAATCTACTTGGAAAGGGTGGTTTTGGCACTGTGTATAAAGGGATACTTTCTTGTGGAATGAAGGTTGCAATTAAAGTGATCAATTTGGAGTTGGAAGCAGCATCCAAGAGCTTTGATATAGAATGTGATGCACTACGCAATCTACGTCATCGAAATCTCATCAAAATCATCGGTAGTTGTTCAAATGTTGATTTCAAATATTTGATAATGAAGTTCATGCCAAATGGAAGTGTTGATAAATGGTTGCACTGTCATGAGTATTATCTAGATTTCTTGCAAAGGTTGAATATAATGATAGATGTGGCTTCTGCATTGGAATACCTCCATTATGGTTCTTCAACACCAGTGATTCATTGTGATTTAAAGCCTAATAATGTTTTGTTGGATGAAGATATGGTTGCTCATGTTAGTGACTTTGGCATTGCCAAAATTTTAGCTTAAGGACAAAGCAGAACACATACCTCAATGTTGGCTACAACAGGTTACATTGCACCAGGTCATTTCTCTAACATCTTACAAACCTATTTTATAGTTACTGTCACAATTAATAATACCTATATACTTTAATAGCAAATCAAACGGGTAGCTAGATACTGATCTCTCAATCTTAATCTTCCAATTTATACATTATGGTAGAACTTCAAAATCTATACACTATTATGTAAAATAAAAAGAGTTGAGTAGAGGTTCCCAAAATTTTCTGGAAACGTTCATTTATATGTTTAGGACATCACATAAAAATCCTACTACAAAATTGCTTAATCTGGTCATTGAGAGCTAGCCCCAAGTACAATTGATCCTGCTGCTTCACCACAATTTTGTTCCAACAAATTTAGGGCTACAGTTCAATTAGTAAATAAGTTCCATTCTGGCTAAATTTTTTTTTACATCATCCTTTGTATGTTGTAAAGCATATTATAGAAATTTCTGAGCTAAACTCTGTGCCCATGGCCTTGAATGATACCTCAAATGGGTACTAGCTCCAAATTTGAGTTTGTGTTTTTGTAGAATTTTCTGAAACCACAAATCAACCCATGTTTTAATGAAATTTGTTTCTGAAGTTCCTAAGCATCTTAGGCGCATAGACACACACATATATATATACCCCAGAATTTGCCAAAGTTTTTCTTTATCTTTACAAGCCTCTACAATAGTGATTACACAAATAGGTTCAAAGAGTCCAGTTTTAAGGAAAACTTTTTTTCTTAAAGAAAAAGAAAGTGAATAGTCTTTCTTAAACTATGCCCGTAAGTTGGGAAAATAATTGTACTTCAAGGTGGAAAAGTATGCCCAACGAGAGATATACGATGCTCATAATTGAGGAAATAACTATGCCCTTTACACAATATTGGATGGCCATCTCATCGTAAATTCTAAAACTTTTTTTTTGCCATAGTTAGGAGGGAGAGGATATATGTAAGGATTTCAACCTGCGGTCCTAGGGAGATTCGAATTCTTTGAACACTTGACTCTCCTTTTCATCTTGGTATCTTCTGGGGTCTTGTGCATTTCTCTATTCCCTATTTGGTCAAATAATCATAGAATTAGCTTTGAAGAATTCCAATAACACTATCTTTCTTTTTTCTTTTTTTTCCTTTCAACTCTGGGATTGTTCAATGTACTTATTTTCTTGGCCATATGATCCCTTTTGTGACTTGGTTTATACTCTATACCTTCTATAATAGTTGAAAGAAAATTAATTACTTAAATTGATGAGATTTATGAATATATGGTAACCTAGTTTTAAAGTTCTATTATATAAGTTTTCCTTCTATACTAGTCCATATAGAAAAAAACTGATTAAGTTTTGATGATTGCTGATTTGATTCTTCTTAGTGAAGATAAGAGGAAAAAACAACATAATAAATTATTTTTTGTACAATAAACTAATAACTTTTGATTATGCAGAGTATGGATCAGAGGGAATTATTTCTGTTAAAGGAGATGTGTATAGCTATGGGATTATGTTGATGGAAATGTTCACAACAAAGAAACCAACAGATGAGATGTTTGAAGATGCATCCAGCTTGAAAAGTTGGGTTAGTGAATCAATGCCCCATGCAATAATACATGTTGTTGATTCTACTTTGCTGCAGCTAGAGGGGCAACACATTGACAATATAATGGCACATGCATAATCTATTCTGAAGTTAGCCTTGAATTGTTGCGAAAATTTGCCTGAATCACGGATCAATATGCTGGATGTTGTTGCTTCATTGAAAAAAGTCAGGATCAAGTTCATGCAAAATGCAAGGGCGACGTGAATTTAAACTATATAGAAAGACATGTGCAATTATTGTCATTTCTCATGTTACTTGTTTAATTCATTTTTAGCACATACATTTGTACTATGTGTCTAGAGAATTTCATTTTCCAAGATCAATATGGAAAAGTATTGTTCTATTAAATCAACCATCAGTTTATAGAGCTACTACTTAAATCAATGGCCTTGCTTTATTGGTATAGAAATTGCTAATTGATTAAGCTTTTTCTTCTCATGCTCCTCTCTATGAAAATATTATTGTTTTCTTGTTGTGAATTAGAGAGTAAAATTGATACTTTAACTTATAAATTCCTAATAACAATAACTTCTACTCAATTTTATTACTTGTGAAACATAGTCCAGTTACTAAACACAACAAATCCTTTTGGTGCGGTACTAGGCTTTTGGTTTTTTTAATTTTTTTTATGGGGGTTTCATTTCGTATATGATTTTTTTAATAAAAAGTTAATTTTTCAGATGACAACTAAGCAAATCATCCCGACAAAATATCAAACTGCCACTCCTAGGTGTGATTGTCCCTTCCCATCTGTTGGTCAAAATATCAATTTTATTGTGGCTAATAGTTATGATTTAGTGTAATAGTACTTTTGAATATTATCGAAGAAGTTGCAGGTATGACAAGGCCTGCTCCCAAACAAAACACATCAACCATTAGACAAAAGAGACAGCTTCAACGCATAGAAAATACTCTTCTATTGCAAGAAGACTAGCTTTTATCAAATTCAAAGATACATCATATTGAGAAAACTTGTCTAACCAATATTTATTAGAATCTTAAGCATCCTCTTTCTGATCTTTGGGCATTTTGAATCCTATGAATTGGTTTGACCAACATTAATCAATGGGACTAATCATAAGGAAGACCCTACCATATTAAATTTGAGGTTAGCGGTTGCATATATGACAAAAATAATGTTAAGCAGAATGGGCAATAACTGATGCTGCATTGACAAGTTAAATTGACAAATTAGAATAGAACATCAGATTACAACACAATGGCAATATCAGATATTGCAAATGTTGTACCGAAGTCAACATTAGAGATAACATTAATGTTGTTTGGAGAATGGAACAATTATAATTATTTATAATTAAGTTCAATTTAATTACTAATTGAATCTCATAATATTTCACATAAGTGTATAATTTTAAAAGACAAAACATTGGTATCTTTTTTCTTATTATATTAGCACAAATAGCACATGTATTATTTATAGTGATATTATCATATAGAACTCCTTTTAATTAATCTCTATCTAGTCCACATTATTACAAATATAAATACCTAAAACTCTCACTAATCCATGCCCATTCAATTCAATTTTACATCTATAATTATAATAGAATACTAAAAGATGCACAAATTTTCTAATTTCTAGGATAAATGGGAAATCCAGCAATTTCAACCTGGAGGGAGACGGGGTAGGATCAAACCCAGGTATCGAAGCTACAATGTTGATGGTAGTACTAACTTAACTAAACCCTATTTAACCTGTAAATAGTTATTAAGGACAAAAGAAATGAATCTTCAATATAAAAATAGAGCAAGTTTAAACTCAATGAGGCAAGACAACCTCCAGAAACATAAAATTATTAAACTGAGAACTATATTTTCAATATGTTACAACAGCCCACCATTTTTCACATCTTTTATATTGCAAGCCATCTAATCACAGCTGATCCGGAAAAATTGCTAAACTTTCATTGAGAAATTCATATGGTAACATGAGAAACTTAACAAACAGATATTAGCTTGAATTATTTTTTGTCCTTTTATTCTCCTTTTTTCTTTTGTGAGGGAAAACTACTTAAATATATATATGGTATGAAATTTTTTATGGCTAAGAGTTCAACTACGTATTCCGTTATCTCTGTCCTCTATCTTATCTATATAATTTTGCAGTGATTACAATTTCACATGGTCATTTCAGACAAGTAGGTCCCTTATCATGGTGCCTTCTCTCAAACAATACATTATTCTATCAATATATTATTAGTTGCAAGTAAAGTCTTTTACAAGTCAAGCAAAGTAAATAGACTTGACCTGCAAAGGTCCTTCCAAACATGATAAAAGTGATTGATGCATATAGAAAATAAAGACTTCATATAGTTTTCCTTCTATGAATAAGAATAGGGTTATGAGAAGTTGATATTACACTACAATAACTGTAGCACATCTAAATCTTGAAAATTATGCATAGACTATAGTTGAAAATTTCTCGGCTTTTATTTTAGGAAATTTTTGAGTGTGCATTGACTATTGCCATCAACATAAGCATTGTAACTCATTTTCTTGAATCTTACTCTCATTTTTTCCATATCAAACTGAAGGGGAAAAAAAAAAGAAGAAAATCAGCAATAGATAAATACAATACAAGAGAAACGTTTTTGTTCAAAAAAAATTCCAACAGTGTAAAATCCGTTGGAACTTTTAGTGAATTCCAACAGAACCAAGCTTTCAATAAATAATTAGTGGGTTATATTTGACTTATATATACATATATACAAATGAGGGATCAATTGACTCCAAAAATAAATGTTTTCAATGATGAGTATCCATACAATCATTAGTAAAGAAATTAATGGCTATTTTTGAATCAGATTCAATGATTAGATTTTTTTATCATTTGCTAAATTGCTAATTCTATTCCTTTTATAATACTCCAAATCTCTCCTTTATTTATTGAACCTTCTCCCATGTTACCATAGTAATCCGAAACTAAATTCCCCGAAGAGTCTCTTAGAACTCCTTCAAACCCAATGATAAGCTAAAAAAAAAAAAATCCTTTGTTCCATTACCACAAAAATTGTTCTTTTTTTTTAAAAGATAATTCACTAATATATACATAAAACTCAGAGTAACTTATATAATTTTTTAAATTGACCCACGAGTATACTTAACTCATATTAAAAGTAACAGTTTTGAGAATAAAATAATTAATATTTCTTTTCTTCCTTGACATACAAAGGTTCTCAATAATTGAGTTCAATTTATATACACAAGTGTATAAATTTAAAAGATTAAACATTAGTATCTTTTTTAATTAAAATATTAGCTTAACAAACATCACAATTATTGTTTATAATGATACCATCACCTAGAACTCCTTTTAACTGATCTCTATCTAATCCACACTATTACAAATATAAATACCTAGAACTCTCACTTATCCATGTCCATCCAACTCAAATTTATAATTATAATAGAATACTAATTAAAAGATGCACAATTTTATCAATGTCTAGTATAAAAGTCATTGATAACTACCACCTTATAATAACCATCACGAGTTGTCTATTATAGTTACATTTAGCCTAGTAGTTCCCTCAATGATTATGTTGCGTTCTCTTCAACTAAGTAGTGTTATGTGCACACTTGTTTATTTACACTCACTTTTATTTTCCATATCTCTCTTATTTTTATTTTTCATATCTCAAATAATTTAATAAAATTGTCCAACAAGACATTAAAAAAAGACATTAAGGGTATTATTATCCAAACAAGACATTAAGTGTGCACAGTTTAACATGTTTCTATTTTAGTTTTTCATGTGAAATTTAAAATTTTAGGCACTTTCCAGAATTGTCTTAGGAAAAATGTAATGCTATTCTTAATTACCAATATAAAATAAAAGTGTAACATTAAAAAAGACTTAATTCAAAGTCCAAATAAAAACCCTAACATTTTATTGCCCATTTTACATCACCAGCATTCCATGTTAGCCAATACCTTCCATCCTTACATAAAAATTCAAAACTTTAGGAATTCCAAAGAAAAAAACAATAATTTTACCAGATTGTTAGATGGGAAAATGTTAAAAAATAAATAAAGCATCGAAATATTGAACTGAAGAATCAAGTCTATATATATATATACGTGTGTGTGTGTATATATATATATATATGTATATATATATATGTTGCTTCTGAGTTGTTCCTTTCAATGAAATTTCACTTCGGTAGGAAATGAAAGGTGAATGGATTATTTTTTACTGCTAATTAACTAATTTTTCTAATATAAAAGAAAATCAAGTAAAATAGAAATACCAGGGGTGGTTAACAAATTGTGTTAACATTTTACTTGACAGTATATTAGGAGAGGTTAATCTTGTGGGTGGCAATGCTAAGGAATATTGGTTTTGGTCAATTGTGAGGCTTTGGTACGAATGGAGTCATTATGGTATTGCTTATGTCTTGGCCTCTTTTTTTTTTGTCAATTTTTCATCGTTATCAAACTTTAACCTCAGAAATTTTGAAGATGATGCATAGATAAGACAGTATATCGAGGGAACTGTTAAAAGACTTCACATTCTCAATTGAAAAAAACAAAAATGTAGAGGATATGGTTTGGTGCAGTGAAGCAACCCTAGAGTTATGACTTTGGTTCTCTTATGTTTTGCATCAAACTTGACCCTCTTCTTAAATACTTGAGTTAATATTAAAAAAAAAAAAAAATTACATCCTCATCCTATTTATGACAAAAAAAGAAAAAAAAAAAAAGGCCAAATTTAATGACCCATGATAAAACCAATATTTTGAATATGTCTCCAAACAAAGTTGTTCATTGTCTCTGAGTGCTTCTTGCTTTTCACCCTAGAAGCCTTCCCATCTCATCTCAGATATCAGAATATCTTCTAATGCTATGCAGCCTGCATTTGTGAGCGTCCTTAGAATTTGTTGCATTTCATTTTCTCTTCTCACTTATTGCTTCCCTCACCTTTCCCGTCTAAATGACAAGGAAAGGCCAAAGGCATCTTCAACAGGAAATGTCCTTCTCTGAACTTCCAAATATGCATGATTCTGTTTCCAACTAAAATCCCTTCAAAGAAAAATCTATTGATATTAATCATCTATGTCAAATTTCATATAAATTTAAATTCCTAAGTGCTAATTAGAAATAAAGAGTAAGCTGTGCCAAACTGCTCAAACCACACTAAATCGAGCCAAAACTGAAAAAAATCAAACCATCCTAACCTTGTCAGTTTCAAAATTTTTTAAATCAACAGTTCGGTTTGATTTTATAATTTCAAAAAACATCAAAACAAATAATAATTAATATATTAATTTTATATATTATAAATTATATATAAATATAATCATATATATGTATATATAACTAATAGAATTAAGTCAATTGAATTGAAGACATTCTTTAATTTTATTTTTTATTTTTCCTCTTTGAATGACTAATATCACTTGCATATTGTAGAATTTAGCATGGTTAGTCTTTTTTAATGTTTGAATTTGACCAATATAATTGATTTTGTTGTTTTATATGTTTTTTATTTGATGTTTTAGTAAAGTTTTTGCTACAAATATTTGTTTTTAATTGAGTATGTTATCTTATGTTGATCTTTGTTTACTAAAACTACCACAAACCAATAATTTCAAACCGTTCTCAGACTACACCAAACTACCCAAAACCATCTTAACTCTCAAATTGTCAAAACAACGTTAGTTTGTGGTTTTCTCAAATTGTCGATGTTGATTCGATGTTTTTGTTTACTCAAACTACACCAAACCTAACCGCTTACACCCCTAAGAGGGGAGGAGAGGAGAAAGTAAAGATAAATTTACTATTATAACCTTATAAGTAAGAAAAAGGTGAAAGAGAGATATAATATGAAGGGTAATGCAATAATTGCATAGAATCCCTCCAAATCTCTCCATTTTTGGAGGGGAGGAAATGAAGGAAAAATATGATAGTTTTACTCCAAATTTTCCTTCTCCTCCAAAGCCCAAAACCCAAACAATATGTTAAGATGTAGTTTTTTTTATATATACATAAAATATATTTTTTAAATTAATGTCTTTAAATTACTCTTCTGTTCTTAAAAAAGAATTATTATTTTCATTTCTAATACTATTTGTCATTAACAAATTTACTCCAAATACTTTTGAGTTAAAAAAATCATCCTTTATACTTCAAATTATTAACAAATATATTCTTATGTTAATTTTCATTAATAGCGCTTAATGAAACTTATCTATCACACTTCTTGAGATAACAATGGCAAATTTTGTTAGAATTAAGAATGAAAATTTAACAATAATATATTTGTTAATAATGCAAGGGATGATTTTGTTAACATAAAAGTGTCAATGAAAAATTTGTTACTATTAATAATCTCAAAAATCAAAATAGTGTTTTCCTAAAAAAAAAAATAAATCTGTGTCGGGGCCATTGAGTTGAGACACGTGGCCAAACCCATTCGGCAAGTCTCACACATTTGGCCATAGCTTGTTGCGGTTGTGGTTTTACTTTCTTATAAATGAGACTTCAGACAGAAGGCACACTTCATTTGCACATTCATTTAATATTCCAACTCCAAAGCGCTGTCCGAAAGGCAAATTAAATATACTTGACCTGGATGGTCAAAAGAGAAAGCTTCCACTCCACACTATCATCTTTCATTAATACACGTGTTTCACTTCTTATATTTACAGCTGTCTTTTTTTTTTAAAAAAAAAAAAGAAAAGTGTTTTGTGATCACACTTTGTGTGGAACAATCCTAATTATAAAATAATACTATAACATTATTCATCTAGAATTATTATAATAAGTGAGATAGAAAATAAAATAACGTATGATACATTAAATTTATTCTCTATAAGTGTATAAAAAATAATAACACATTTTTCATTCGATTAAAATGAAGAAACTTATAAAATTTTCCTCTACATACTACATTCCTTAGTTTTTCTTACATTCGTTCAGCCCTCTACTATTTATAATGATATCATGATATAAAACTCTTTTTAACTAATCTCTGTCTAGTCCACACTGTTACAAATATGAATACCGAAAATTCTCACTAATTCATGCCCATTCAATTTAATTTTATATTTATAATTATAATAGAATGCTAAAAGATGCATAATTTTTTTAATTTCTAGAATAACCGGGAATCCAGAAATTTCAAATTAGAGGGAGATGGGGTGGGATCGAATTTGGGTGCTGAAACTACAATATTGGTAGTGGTACTAACTTAACCAAATTTCATTTAGCCTTAAATAGTTATTTAGGACAAAAAAAATGAATGTTCAATATAAAAAAATAGACTAATTTTAAACTCAATGGAGCAAGGCAACCTCCAAAAACATAAAATTATTAAACTGAGAACTATATTTTCAATATGTTACTATAGCCCACCATTTTTCACATCATTTATATTGTGAGTCGTATAATTATAGTTGATTAGGGAAAAATTGCTAAATTTTCACTGCAATATTCATATGATAACATAACGTGAGAAACTCCACAGTAATTTGGTATATATAGTTAACTAACTGATATTAGCTTGCATTATTTTTTGCCCTTTTCTTCTTCTTTCGTCTTTTTGTGATGGAAAACTACTTATTCAAGTATATATATGCTATGAAATTTTGTTATGGCTAAGAGTTCAACTACGTATTCCCTTATCTCTATCCTCTATCCTAACTATAAAATTTTGCATTATCCCCTACTGATTCTAATTTCACATGGTCATTTTAGACAAGTAGGTCCCTTATCATGGTGCCTTCTCTCAAACAACATATTATTGAGAAATTTTAAAGATGTTCATTTGCAAAGTAATTTTGGATCAGTAATTGATAAATTCTAAGCTCGAGACATCAAAATTCCCTCTAATGCAGTAACTTCTTCGTTTTTTTTCCCCGACATATCTCTATTTCTTTGTAACTATTATTTCTCTTTCATTTCAAATTATATCTGTAAATTGTTATTTGGGATAAAAAAATTATTGTTTAATATAAAAATAGACTAAGTTTAAACTCAATGGGGCAACCTCTAGAAACATAAAATTATTAAATTGAGAACTATATTTCAATAATGTTAGGTTACAATAGCCCACCAGTTTTACATCTTTTATATTGCGAGCAGTCTAATTAAAGTTGATTAAGGAAAGATTGTTGATTGCTAAATTTTCACTGAGATATTCATATGGTAATGCGAGAACTCTACAGTAAAGAGGTATAGTTAACTAATAAATATTAGCTTGCATTTTTTTTTTTTTTGGTTACTTTTGTGATGGAAAATTACTTAGTCAAGTATATATATGCTAAGAAATATTTTTTTGTGGCAAAGAGTTTAACTACTTATTCCCTTATCTCTATCGTCTATCCTATCTATAAAATTTTGCACTGTCCCCCACTGATTCCAATTTCACATTGTCATTTCAGACAAGTAAGTCCCTTATCACTTTGTCTTCTCTCAAACAACACGTTATTCTATCAATATATTATTAGTTGCAAGTAAAGTGTTTCACAAGTCAGACAAAGTAAATAGACTTGACCTGCAAACATGCTTCCAAAGATGACAAAAGTGATTGATGTATTTAGAAAATAATGACTCCATACATTTTTCCTTTGATTAAAATGATTGAAGATGAAACAGTTAAATATATTATAACTTGAAAAGTCACTTTGGACAATGATTGTGAAGTAAGTTTGGCTAATTGGTAAGGTCGTTCTTTCAACACTTGTATTAGTTTTCACATTCCAAGATCAAACTCGACTCTATTCCTAAATGGTTCAATAAGTATTTAAAAAATTACATCCCTGTTTTATTTATGACAAACAAAAAATAATGGTACACCATTTAGAAAGTCTTAATTCGATGAAGTGTTGGTGTCAATCAAAGCTTTGTTTTCTCTTCTAACATAGTAATAATGGCACTTCTTTAGTAGTATATACGAAAAAACATGTCTTGTACCCTTGTGGCTATATATGCTCATCCAAGAATGACTTGTGGAACACCTTATTTTAACTCTTATATTTATGAAAAACACTTTTCATTTAACTCTATTTCATAAGGCAATTACCAATTAAAGGTTTAAACCTCAATTGAACAGTTCACTGTTTTAGACAGCTTGCTGTCCTGTTTTTGACAAATATGGAAACGTGGAGTATAAATGTCTAAAAATCGTGAAAAGCTCCAGAATACAAGTTATATGAGTTTAGAATATGTGGTAAAAATTTCATACAAAATCTCGTTGGTTTGGTGGGTCAATTAAACAAAGTTTGTAAACTGTCCTGTTTACCAGTAAAAATTCTGAAGAGTAACTTTGAAGAATTTTCTGCACTAATTGGCTAAGCCAAAAATCTTGAAATTTTTCATGCATAAAATATAGTATCTCCTGAGCTTGAAAAAATAATTTCATGCAATTATTTCGTGGTTTGAAGGTGCTAATAATTCCTTAATTCAAGCTGGCCAGAAAACAGCATTTTAGCACAAGGTGCACTAATCTATATTTGTCATCTTTATGAGTTACATGAGTACATAATATACATGGATTAAATATCCATTACAAATTAATCTAGATATGATTCAAATTACATCACATAAACCTCAAACATTTATTACATAAGGTCATCAATAATTACATAGAAAACAGCCAGCAGCATAAGCTATTATTGATTTACCTCTTTTGAATTATCACCTGTATAAAATCACCACCACTAATAATATGAGAAACCAATAATTTCTCAGTAGTTAATCCATTCAATCAAGGTTAAAGGATGGCATCACTGAACAATAATTAGAAGAAATTGCAAAGAAAGAGGTATAACCAAACTTAGGGATTCTTATGGACAGTATACATAAGTTGGTGCCCCCTTTTAGCACCTCTGCTTGTTCATAGGGTGAAACATGTTTAGTGCTCCCTTTTAACACTACTTACCCCTATGAGGCAGTCATACCTTCCCTGTCCATAAATGCCACTTTTGGTACCATTTTGGCATACCCCTACCCCAAGGTTACACAACTTTCTCCACACTCTTCCCATAACATCTTGTGTCTTAGCATACTTCCATCCAAGGCAGAATATATGTGGTGCCAAACCACCATAAAACAGCCAACAAGCATCCATTCAAATACACAAGATAACATTAATTTCCAGTACACAAGTGACAATAAATAACAATAGTAAGAGTGCAGAATTTTCAACATACAAGAACATCATAACCTATGCCTGAATTAAACCAACTACCTTTTATCTTCAATTACTTCTTGGACAGCTCTAGGGTTTCTCTTCTAGGGTCTCTATGACAGCTTCCCTTCTCTTTTGATGCTATTTAAATGGTTGATTCAAGTGTTTGAAGTGGCAACAACACAAGGCTTCACACACACAAGCTTTTTCCTCTCTCCTTCTTCTCCTTCTCTTACACGCCTAGCTCCTCTTCTCTCCCTTTTATTTCTTTTCTTTTTCCCCTCCTTCAGCCCCAAGTTGCCGACTTCCCTTTGGTCTGGAATTCTCTAAATTTTTCTTCATGTCATGCATAAATATCATAGAATTATGCATGCAAACTTTGCCTAATGTCACTATTTCATTGGTTGACACTTTGACCAACTCAAAGCCAAGCCTTTGGGGTCTTATGCATGATGAGTGATGTGAACCCAAAGGGAGTGGGCTGATGCCTTCAGCTGAACTCCTTCATGTGCAAGCCCCACCAAAATATCATACAAAAAATATCAAATTGCAATTATCCTACCATGGCATGTTGTCAAGTTATGATTGGTGGGAGTGTCCCCTCTTTAATTGCACACTTTCTAGAGGTTAAAAGCATGCAAGAGGCGTGGGTCCTTGGGGAGGCTAGCTGCTGCCTTCCTTTGGTCCAATTGTGACCAACTTGGTTCATACTAACCACCTCCCTAGCTAGTAGTTCACTAAGACAGCTATTTAATCCAATTGCATTACTTATACCACACCTCTAACCCTTTAATTCCTTGATTAATTATTTAAAGTTCATTCCTCTTAGTTTACTTCATTTTTATGATAACAAGAATTACAATTACATAAGCACATACAATAGAAAGCAACCAAGAGTTCACCATTAACTCTCAATCATAGTTCATCAAGTAAGGTAGGAATTAAATTCCATAGTCCTTTAATATGTTATAAAATCACATTACCATTTATATATGGCTATCATAAAATAAAAGCATGTTACCCTACTTCCCATCCAACTAGTTTCCTTGCTATTGAACTAGGTAATATTTCAACTAGTCCAATTTGAACTAGATAACTATATAACTTCTTATCTCTTTTGGTTTCCACTAAATGACATCATTTAGTTCCTTTTATAATGCCTATATATATATATATATATATATATATATATATATATATATTCTTATTAGAATTGGGCTAATATACCACTATATAAATACATAACATCAATTCCCTAGCTATATGTGCATGTACACATAAATATCATCTTTATACATATCTTTAGTATTCTCATACTTCACATTTGCATTTAGCAAACATACCACTACTTGTCTTATTTTATTAGAAAATCTTGTCTGATGACAAATATAGAAATCTAGAGTTCTAGATTGTCTTTTTTATTTGACTTGTTTTCCAACTGGAGTATTATTTATCTCCTTTAAAATGTGAAAATAAAATTTAATATTTTCATAAATGTGATCCATGATTTGAGACACGAAACCATAAAATATTATATCTTATGAAAAAAATAGAATAAAGTTGCTCTACTTCTTTTCAAACAATAAATTTATAATAAAGTAAAAGAAGATAATAATAATTAGTGCATGTTAATCAACACATGTGTCAATCAATGATTCATAGGTAAAAATTGACACTTCACTTGCTAGGGGTGTGGACTTCTTGACACTTCTCTTAAAAGACTTCCTATCTCTTCAGAAAGAATGATTCATAGGTAAAAATTGACAATGACAATTAAAAAAAAAAAAAAAGTTGGTTTTATGCTCTCCTTTAAGTAAAATATTTTGCTATGGTTCATATGTAAATGACATAATAAAACTCCTTTCAATTTTAATTGATCTGTTTCAAGTCCACACTATCACAAATAAATATACCTAAGAGTCTAAGTGATTCATGTCCATGCGATTCAAATTTCTATTTCTTATAGACAACTAAAAGATGCACAAATTTTCCTATTCTCTTTGGTTCTTATCATAAAACTTCTTCTAGAATCTTTTCACGGTCAATTTTTAAGTTATTTTGTATTTTTTAGGAATTTTTTATTTATTTATTTTGTCCATAATAATGGCTATAGACATTCTTATATTAAGTTGTTCATAAAACCTTCTTTCATACTTGCAAGACAAATTAATAGCAAAATGATAGACATTTGAAGTCTTTTATGTCCACTTCATCACTACTAACTAAGTTTAATAACAATAAATGGGATAAAATTAGAATGTTGTAATTTTTTAAAAAGAATCAAGAAAATCAATTGTTTTTCTTAATCTAAGTATAATTTTGTTAAACATAATTTATAATAAAAACTAGAGAGGATATATTTTAAAATAAACGTCACTGATAATTAAATACAACCTTACTAGAACAACCAGCGGTAATCTATTATAGTTACATATACAGCGCAATAGGTCCCACAACGACCATGTTGCATTTTCTCTAACCACACATTATTCTCTATTATTAGTTGGTAATGAATATGTCCTACTATAATAAGGAAAAGTCAGTTACACACTTATATTTTTTACACCCCATTGCGTAAAAGAAATTAAAGAAAAATAAAAAATCCAGTATCACAGCTTTTAGGTTCCATAAAGATATAAACTCTGAATATGAACAATAAACCAAAGTTATATAATAAACAAAATATATAATTATCAATATGAATAAGTGAGATGTTGGGATTTATAGCCACTGTCTTACCGTCTAACATGAGAGCAGGGTGAGAGGTGCCTTAAAACGCCATCCTTTGGCCAGAACAAGACTTACCCCCTTGTCGAACTCATTTCTAGGTTCATGATAATGGTTTCCAATAACCATCTTCATACTCCAAAATAGATATAAAATTCAGAACGTAACTGCAAATTTATAGTATCACATCATAATTCCTATTTTTACTTCTCCTTAGGCTGTGATACCAAAGAACGCGAGTTACCTATCCGTGGATAGTATCACATCATCATATATATAATCCAACTCTATCTGTCCATAGAAACAAGAAAAAGAGAATTATATATCCATTAAATCTCTATAATATCATGGATATATACTTCCCATGTAAATCCAATTGGGCTTCTAAGATCTTCCACACCCAATAAAACAACAAAGGGCTTCTTCCTAAACCCAAGGCAAGGTTTGTCTAAATTTGAGAGCTTATTGCAACTTGTAAATGAGCAAGAAGCCTCTCCCAACGGTTCTAAGCGACAAAAAGAAGGGTATTTTGAAAAATCCATGTTCTCTTGGGCTAGATGAGGGAGGTAACTGAGAATGCAAAGAACAAACTATTCTTAACTCGAGGGGTGAGTCGGGAATGCATCTTTGAACATTCTGTTTTCTTCTATTTCCCCAACTATAGTCTAGGGTTTTCCTTAAATAAGAGTAAACCCCTAATTTAGTATCTATGCGATAGATGTGTCATCAATTTGGTACTTACTAGATTTTTCACATAACTTAAATATTTTTAAGATTAAATTTACATCAAATAAGGCTTCCTTGATGAGGATGTCACCAAGTTGGTACCTCAGCGGGAATTTCTTTGATGTAAATTCAATCTCATAAGTACTTAAGTGATGTCAAAAGTACCAGCGTGATATCAAAAATCTAATAAGTATCAAGTTGATGACATCCTTATCTCACAAGTACTTAATTGGGGCTTACTATTTATATAATAACTAAATTTCAAAATGCTTGGTTTCAGTTCTAGGCCTTCTCATTCCAAATCTATGACATTGGTACATCATCATCATGAAGTGTCCCATGTTCAATTTCCTCAACCATGAATTGAAAAAAACAAAAAAGAAAAATTATACCTAGGTCATTGCAAGTAATCAAAAAATAAATGGCACAGGGGCAGAGGTGAAAGAGAGAAAACTCTTTAAATAGATAAGTCAATTGATATGCACCTCAAGGATGATTGAAGTGCTATATGGAAAGGGCATCTGTACTGGTTACATTGGGTTATTCTCATCCTAATTATACTAGAAATTAATAGGGAAAACCCCTTTTGGTCCCTGACAATTATTCATTATGACAAATTAGTCCCTCACACTTTAATTTTGTCAATATATTCCCTAACACTTTGAAATCATGACAAATTGGTCTTTTCATCTATCTCCACAACAAATCATTAATGAAAAATTCTAACATGGAACATTTTTTCTTAGTGTATTGTTAAGTTTTTATTAGTGTCAAAATTGGCACACTTTTAAAGTGTCAAGGACCAAACTAATACTTGATAAACATTTAACCGTACATGTGGGCATAAAACATTTCATGTCAACATTCTCCATTAGCGGTTTGTAATGGAGATAGACAGAAAGATTAATTTGATATGATTTTAAAGTGCATTGATATTGGTAAACACTTAATAGTACATGTGGGCAAGAAATGTTTCATGTCAACATTTTTAGTCAATGATTTGTTATGCAAATAGACAAAATGACCAATTTGTCACGATTTTAAAGTATTAGGGACTAAATTGAAAAAAATTGTGAGGGGACTAATTTGTCATAATTTTAAAGTGTTAAAGACCAAATTGGCAAAATTAAAGTCTGAGAGACTAATTTGTCATGATTTTGAATTGTTGGGAACTAAATTGACAAAATTAAAATGTGAGGGACTAATTTGTCATGGTGAATAAGTGTCAAGGATCAAAAAGAAATCTTTCTCAAATTAATACGCATCCTACTATGTAGTTGATGGGTGGCAATGGAAGTTCTCCTATTTCCAAGACATGTCTAAAGAGTTCATATAAATATATTCTCTTCAGATTTTCATGGAGTTTGTGGTAATTTGGGCTCCATTTCCAAATCAATAAAAGAAAGGAAAAAATAACAAGGTAAATCAAACAAAAATAAAATAAAATGCTCAAAGTAATATTAGATTGATTTCTTTAACATCAATATGTGCAATTCCCCCGCAAATGGTGCCAAAAAAGTTGATAAGGAAGAAAAATGGTGACATTGGTGCAAATGTACACTATGAGTGTAACCAACAAAGTATTTTAGGATTATCATATCCACAGAGACTGCACTGTTAATTATCAAAGTATAGTAATCTAAAATATTAATTATTTGAGGAAACTAGAATTGCAGAATTCATAAATAAAGCAAATCACAATTTAAAGAGAAAATCAATCACTTAAATCTCTAGGGTTTTCATACATTCTATATTAGATAATTATTTTCATTCAAACCATTATAATTGTTCAATGACTAATCAGGATATCCTTATTTTGTCAATTGGCTCCTCCTAAGGTCAAACTAATTGACGCGTGCGCCTGTATAGTGTCGCTATTATAAGTGGCAATTAAATTAAAAATCTGAGTTTGAGTTTTCAAGCATGGTCACGTTCTTAGAAAATTACTAGTACAAGTCTTAAGATTAGGCTAAGGGATCGGGGGTTTTCAGCAAAATCAACAGCAATAAAGTAACTAACAGTAAATAAACGCAATAAACAATAAAATCAATTATGTGAATGCAATCAACCTAGGAACTATCTGACATCTAATAATTCTATCCTCGACCCAAAGATAAAATTTAATTCAGTTATGCTAATTAACTAGATTAACCATGAAATCTCAAGATTAACCTAGCTAATTAATTAATCTAGTTGAACCTTCACTAAGCCAGGATCCCTGCACCTAGCTCGGCAATTCCTACTACACAATTGCATAAGTTATGGCCATTGGAATCAAACACAACCCCAACCATCATCATCGCAAGGGATTAAAGCATCAAAGACTTAAAATCCAAATTTCTATCCAACCTAATCAAGTTCTACTCTATTGAAATTACTCCTAAGATGATTAGACTGAGAAATCCCACAAACCCATCCAGAAAATCATACATAAAAATCATAATACATAATCTTAGAGATAGAAACGAGGAGTAGAGAAGCATAACCTTCATTAAATTCAAAATAAACACAATATTGGTCTCAAGAATCAAACTGATAGTCTTCAAGTCATCCTAGGTTGATTACAGAAGCTTTTAGCTGCCCATTTTCATGGAGGCAGCCATGGGAGAAGAAGAAAAGAAGAAAACTAGAGTGAGAACATGAAGGAGGCGGCTAGGGTTGTATGAGGAAGGGAATGGCCAAATTACAAAAATGCCATTAATGAGGCCCAAATTAAGACCTTGCCCCTCATTTAAGTTGTCAAATAATTATTTTGCCCTTTTGAGTTGAGAAAATCTCCTTTGTGCCCTCACTTGATGAATTAATGAAGATTTATTGTTCTAATCCTAAGCTTGGACATAAATCCTAACACGATCTGAGGCCTCCTAGGTCTCGTCGTGAAATTAAAAATTCCTAACAAGTAAAATTGGACCTTAAAGTGGAAAAATTAATATGAAATGCAATAAATTCTAATTAGACCTCAATGATAAAATGGATGCTAGTTAAGTAATTAAATGCAAGTTTGAAATGCTAGAATTAAGTATAAGAGTACAAAAATAAACACTAAAAAGTGTTTATCAAATCCCCTCCACTTGTCCTTTGCATGTCTCGGGAAAGATAGAATTTTACATTAAAGAACAAGAGGGAAATCACAATATGCAAAAAGCTAAGAACAAAGCAAAATTATCTCTACTCTACTTTCGAATGACTATCAAGAATGAGACAATTTGTAATATAGAGGACAATCATAAACATAAGAACATAACCAATCATACTATAATTCTTTAGATTCCAATTTAACAAGCAAGGCAATGTCAAATGAAAGCATTTATCAACATTGATGGTCTCACAAGATGCTATCCACTCAAACTCTCAAGTGCTTAGGATAGGCAAAGTGTTTACACTCACTCAACTCAAGATGAAAGCACTACCATAGGCTTGCAAAAATTATAATCTCCACTACTTCAAAACATACGCAAACATAAATCAAAATGACTTTATTCAAGATTGTAATGGGGCCAAGGGAAGAAGAAAAAAGGAAGGATAAAATGGATATGGAAAAATAAGTATAGAAGAGTGTAAGTGAGCATGAAAATAAGAGTTCAAGCACAAAAATGCACAATCAACTCTTACTCTTACTTCCATCAATTACAAAAGCCACAAAACAATACTTATTATATATATAATTCTTTTTCTTTTCTATATTTTCTTTTTCTATCTGTTTTTTTTCATTTTTTTCTTTTCTCTTTTTCTTTCTTTTTTGTTGTTGTTGTTGTTGCTATTTTTCTTTCTTTTTTTCATATTTTTTTTAGATTTTTTTCTTTGAACTTTCTACACTCAGCTTGGAAATTTTTTTGCACAAACCAACACTTGCAACTAACAAATCCACCCCCATACTATATTTTTGGCTGTCTTGGATAAAGAATAAAATCATAAAGTACTAAGAACTCACATAAATGACATTCATGCTCTCTAACTCCATAAGGGTAGGAGTACATGGTTTTGTAGTTAAGGTTAAGGGTGAGTTCAACCAAGGATGGATAATAGGCTCAAGGGCGCTAAACAATGGTAAATAATGCAAGGATGGTTATTCGGATAAGTAGCTAAGCAAGAAAAATTACCCTCATTATCTCTATGCATGCACATGAAAATGTAGCCTAAAAAAAAATTAGTGCAAGTTTTAGAATGACAAACATCAAGAGTGAGAATGCACACAAGAAAGAATGAGCATGTCATATATATGCAATGATGCTCAAGAGGCTCAAAAGCTACAAGGTATATTTTTCTAGCATCCTCAACATATGCATCCATCATCCATCACCAGTTCATCAATTCAAAACATAAATAAATCATGCAATCAAGATTTCAAGTCATAAAATCCACAAAAGTCCTCATTTAAGTTACAACATCATCATAAATCTCAAGTCATCAAAAGAAATTATTCAAGCACTAAAAAGATATGGAATATAAACTAATAAGAAATAAAAGAGAAGAAAACAAAAGAGAAGAAAAGAAAAGAAGTGAACTCCCTCATGGTGGATATGTGGCATCCACTAAAGTGATCTCCTCATGATGTTTTTGCTCTTGAATTCTCCCTTGAAATTTCTTGACTTGGTGCCCATTCACAATGCTTTTTTTGTTGTTATATCCTCAAGCTCCACTACACCATAAGAAAAAGTGTTAGTAACAACAAATTGAACCTCCCATCTAGACCTAAACTTATCGGGCATCAACTTAAGGAGGGAATTGTAGAGGAGCACTTTTTGACCAATGGCAAACTCCTTTCTCATAATCATGCTATCATGGAATGCCTTGGTTTTTTCTTTATAGATCACAAAGCTTTCATATGCATCTAACTGGAACTCTTCTAATTCTTGAAGTTATAATTTTCTTTCCAAACTGGCTTGGGTAAGATCCATATCGCACATTTTTACTGCCCAAGAGGCTTTATGCTCTATTTCTACTAGAAGATGACATGCCTTGCCAAAGATAATCCTATAGGGAGACATCCCTATTGGAGTCTTATAGGCAATCCTATAAGCCCACAAAGCATCATCTAGCCTTAGACTCTAATCTTTTCTATCAATCTTGACTATCTTGGCTAGGATTTGCTTGATTTCCTATTTGAGATTTCAGCTTGGCTATTGGTTTGGGGATGATATGGTGTAGTAACTTTATGTATGACCCCATATTTGGCCATCAAAGCCTTCATTTACCTATTGCAAAAGTGTGTGCCTTGATCACTAATAATGGTCCTCATAACTCCAAACCTGTAGAAAATGTGAGACCTAACAAAGTCCACAACTACTTTAGCATCATTAGTTCGAGTGGCCTCGGTGTCTACCTATTTGGAAACATAATCTACAGCAAGAAGAATGTAAACAAAACCATAAGAGCTAGGAATACGACCCATAAAATCTATGCCCCAAACATCAAATATCTCATAGAACAACACGGGTTGTTGAGGCATCTCATGTCTATGACTAATGTTTCCTACCCTTTGGCATTGCTCACAAGAGTTGCAAAATTCATATGCATAGTTTCCACAATCAAGAATTTTCCTAGCAGTACGTTGGGGACCAAAGTGTCCACCACATGCATAGAAGTGGTAGAAAGTAAGCACAACAATAAACTCATGATTAGGCACACATCTTCTAATTACTTGATCACTATAGAATTTCCACAAATAAGGATCATCCCACACATAATATTTAGCATCACCTTTTAATTTGTGAATTTGTGTACTAATGAAGTGTGCAAGAAAAACATGAGCAACTAAGTAGTTAACTAACTCAGCATACAAAGGCAATTTAATTTGTAATTGCAAGAGCTGCTTATTAGGAAAAGTATCATCTAGAGGAAACGGGTTAAGGGATTTTTAAATGTGGCTCAAGTAGTATGCCACTAAGTTCTCAGGTCCACTCGTATCTCAAATCTCAACATCAAACTCTTGTAGCCAGAGCATTCATCTAATCGACCGAGATTTTGCCTCTAGTTTCTTCAAGAAGAACTTCAAAGCTGCATGATTAATAAAAACAACAACCTCAAAACATAGCAAATATGATCTAAACTTATCTAAAGCATAAACAATCGCTACAAGCTCTTTTTTTGTGGTTGTGTAGTTTGCTCGAGCAACATCTAGGGTCCGAGAGGCATAGTAGATAACATGAGGGAGCTTTCTAATGCTCTGGGCAAGGACAACTCCCACTACATAGTTAGATGCATCACACATGAGCTCAAATGGGAGTGTCCAATCTAAAGGTTGGATGATGGGAGTAGTAGTGATGGCTCTCTTCAACTTGTTAAATGCTTTTTTGCACGCCTCATCAAAGACAAACTCAACATCCTTTTATAGTAAGCTGGATAGTGGTAAGGTGATCTTGCTAAAATCCTTAACAAACCGCCTGTAGAAACCTGCATGTCCAAGAAAAGAATGCACTTCCTGCACACTGGAAGGGGTAAAGCAAAGAAGAAATAAAATCTATTTTGCAAGATCTACCTCAATACCCTTGCTAGATACAATATGGCCTAAAACTATACCTTGCTCAACCATAAAATGACACTTTTCATAATTCAAAACAAGATAGATTCAATGTATCTGTTCAACACCCTAGAAAGACTATCCAAACATGCATCAAATGAAGAACCATAAATAGTAAAATCATCCATGAATACTTCCATACAATCCTCAAGAAAGTCAGAGAAGATACTTACCATGCACATTTGGAAGGTGCCAGGGGCATTGCAAAGACCAAATGACATCCTCCTATATGCAAAAGTGCCAAAAGGGCATGTGAAGGTAGTTTTCTCTTAAGCCTCTGGTGCTATGTGGATTTGGAAACACCTAATATACCCATCTAGAAAGCTATAATGTGACTTGCTAGCAAATCTCTCCAACATCTGATCAATGAAGGGTAATGGATAATGATATTTCCTAGGGGCTTGATTGAGCTTCATGTATTCTATGCACACCCTCTAATTGTTTTGCACTCAGGTGGGAATCACTTTATTCTTCTCATTAGTCACTACTGTAACTCTAGATTTCTTTGGAACAACTTGCACTAGACTCACCCATTTACTATTTGAGACATGATATATAATGCCAGCTTAAAGAAGTTTGGTCACCTCTTTTTTCACCACATCAAGAATAAGAGGGTCGAGTTTTCTTTGAGGCTGTCTCACTAGTTTAGCTCCATCCTCTAATAAAATCCTGTGCATGCAAATAGAAGGGCTAATACCAGGAATGTCTGCAAGTGTCCACTCAGTAATCTTTCTTCTTGTTCAGGGAGAAGATTGCTAGCAATAATAATAGGCAATTGCTCATTGGCCTCTAAAAAGGCATATTTCAAATTCCCTAAAAGAGGTTTCAGTTTAAGTGCAAGTGGTTGGATCACAAAAGAAAGTAATCTGCAAGGGTGTAAATCTACTACATTAAGTTCAAGGAAGTATTTTACCACAACAAAATCAACAAACACAGACTCAACAAAATCAATAGAATCAACAAAATCATAACCCACTACAGTTATATGAATAGAATGTACAACAAGATCCACCATATCATTTAAACCATCAACAAAATCAATATAATTTTCATCATGAATAAATGCATCAATTTCAACACAAATAGAACATGGACGAGATTTACCACAATCATAATAAAAATCAGCAGAATCATCTAAGTCCACAAGTTTTGGAAAATCAATAGAGCATATATCACCATATCTCTCCTTTACCAGCTCATCAACAATATCCATGTAGAAAAAGATAGAGTGATCCTCAAGTGGATATCTCATAGTATCATGAATATTGAATGCAACCAAAATGTCACGAAATTCTATAGTAAAAGTACCATCATACACATCTATTTTAGTCCTAGTAGTTCTCAAGAATGATTTGCCTAGAATAACAGGGTATCTACTAGAATCACCCTCCATATCAAGAACATAAAATTCAGTAGGAAATATAAGGTTATTGACTCTAACTAGGACATATTCAATCAAAATTGTAGGATATTCAGTACTCCTATTGGCCAATTGAATGACAACTTTGGTGAGTTGCAAGGGACCAAGGCCAAGAGACTGAAACACTGATTTGGGCATTACATTTATGGAAGCACCCAAGTTTAGCATGGCATCCTCAAACCTGTGATTCCCAATGATGTATGGAATGGTGAATGTGCCTGGATGTTGGCATTTTTGTGGCATTGGCTGGATAAGACCTAAGACATTTTGGCCCATAGTGATCCTCTCTATACCCTTACATTCTCTCACTCTAGTTTTCTTCTTCTCCCATGGCAGCCTCCATAAAATTGGACGGCTAGAAGCTTCTGTAATTAACCTGGGATGACTTAAAGACTAGTGGTTTAATTCTTGAGACCAATATTATGTTTATTTTCAATTTAATGAAGGTTATGCTTCTACTCCTTGTTTCTCTCTCCAAGATTGTGTATGATGATTTTTATGCATGATTGTCAATTTAATTATTGTGCTTGCTGTTCAAAACTAGCTTGCTATGCAAATTATACCTTGACTGTTTTGATACTATTTTGGGCTGCTATTAACATTTTCTTGAGGATTTACTGAAGCTTTTAACCATATATATAGTTTATATATATGTTTGAATTTGTTGTTAAGATTGAATGGACTGCACAAGGCCTCAACCCACACATTAAAACCTTATTATTGCAATTGATATGTTTTTGGATTTACTGTAGGGACTGCAACACATATTTGACAATGTTTATCCTCAAGTGGACCATAGGTACTATGATAGACACATATGGGCTAATCTATCTAAAACCCATAAAGACCGCGAGTACAGAGACATAATTTGGTCTCTTACAAAGTTCGAAACAATGCTGGAGTTCAATGATAAAATGGACGAGCTGAATAAATTCAACTTTAAAGCATGGAATACTTGGCAGGTGCACCTCTAAAATTGTTGACTAGAGTTGCATTTCGATCCTACCCGAAGGATTGGAATGTAACTCGCATAGTTTAGCTCTGTCTTGGTTCTATTTAGGGGGAAGGCTATCATAACCATGTTTTAGGAGATCAGAAGCTACATTGCCAAAAGCAGAATTGAATGTAGGAAAAAAATGATAAAATATCAAGGTCCAATTACTCTAAGCGTGCAAAGATTGCAAAAACTCATTCAAGGTGGTAGAGTGCAAAATGGTTTAGAGATGCAGATGAAGTTATTTACTAAGTAGTGAAGCATCCTCAAAAATACGTTGTTAACATCAAGGAAAGGACATGCACATGTAGGGAGTGGGATCTTTGTGGAATCCCATGTGAGCATGCAGTTGCAGCACTAGCTCACTAATGTGCCAAACTTGAAGATTATGTTTTCACCTTTTTTAGTAAGGACTTGTACCTTCGGACATATGAGGATTTCATTCACCCAATCAATGGTGACAATCTCTAGGAAAAGACAAAACAAGATCCCCCATTGCCTCCAATTTTTACAAGGCTAGCAAGAAGACCAAAAGGAAAAAGGAAACCAGAGCAACAAGAAGTGGAAAATCCATACAAGTTGAAAAGGAGAATGAGTGGATGCAAGTGCAGCAAATGTGGTGTTGAGGGCCATAATACCTGCACGTGTAAGGGTCTACCAAAGGATAAGGTATCTTAGCCTTGCCATGTCATTTCTTTGAGTTTCTAATTAATTTGTGGTGCTAATTAATTTGTCCTTTTTTTGTAGGTTGACAGAAAAAAGTGTACAACAAGAAAAAGGGGTAGACATGCATCATCAGTGAATATAAATCTTGCAATTTGTTTAGTTTACACAATGATTCTTGTCTTTAATTGTATCTTTGTAGGGTGCAAGGTGTGATGGAACCATTGAAAGAAAAAATAGCAAGAAGAAAATTGCTAGCAATGGAAGAAATCTGTCACATCTTGATGCTGTTGTAAGAGGACCCTCTCAAGAATCCATTAGGAGCAGCATTACTAGTGCTAGACATGTTAGCAATGGTGTTGGACCATCTACTGGGCATATACAATCTATATAAACATATATAGTGCAACTTTTTGAGACTTGTGTTTAAGTGTTCTTTTGTATAGACTTTTTGGACATGTACCTCTCAAGAGTCCACTCAGTGATGCTGCAACTTTTTGAGACTTATGTAGCATAATCTTTTGTATAGACTATGTAGTGCATATAACTTGGTGTGGTCCCATATGGTGCAATAGTCTTGTTAAGGAAAGAAATTGTTATATCATTGACAAGTGTAATTCATACTCGAGATTTCACTCTCTTGTCAATAAGAGAAGCTTTTTGTCAATCATTATGCCTCAATTTTTGGTCATTTTCCTTTCGTTGTTTATCATTGTTAGTGCACAAAATTCACACCATTAACAGAAGCATATGAGCACTAAAATACAGAAGCACAAAACATAATAGAAGCACAAATGATCTCATCACATTGAACACATATTTCACTTAAACACACAACAATTGGAAATGGCAATCATCACAATCTTACAAACTTACACTTAACTTACAATACATTTCCTTATCTCCACTCAAACATACTCAGTTACACAGAGAATTACAAACCCAACCCCAATCTAAGTTACAATTAGAAGCACAAAAAGGACCTTCACCCAAAATAAAAAGACTTCTACGTGACTTTAACAAACCTAGGTTTAGCCTTGTCAATTTCTTGCACCACTCACAAGAAGGTTCATCAGCCCATTGAAAGAAATGGCAATCATCATCAGTTAAGTAGTGAGGACATCTCCATAACTTCTTTCTAGGATTTCGTTCAGTTCTAGAGGTCAGAAGTTTTGCCTCTTTCTTGTGACCACAAGTTGGAGGCGAAGAGATTCCAGCCCCGTACTTTAAGGATCATATCAACATTGCTCTATTGTGATAGTTCATATGCAATCCTCCACCACCCATGTTCAAACTTGATGAGAACTCCTTCACATTCATGCCATTCGGCAAAGAACTCACCTTCTTCACGCGGATTATAGCGGAATCTCCTTTCCTCCTTGCTTCTGCTTTCAGATAGGATAGTTCTCAGATAGTTGTTGAGGATTTTAATGGAGAAAGCTGCCCAACAAGAACGATGTTGTTGCACCTGCGTTTTGGAGCAGCCCTAATTAAAATGACAAGCATGGCTACATTTTGGAGCAGCTCTCGCCATATCAGCCATTTCCCCTTGGCCACATCCCCCATTAACGGCCATGCCATCACTTAACGTGCCACATGGGCAAAAATCATTACTGGGCGGTAACGGGGTGAACAGAGGGTTTGATTTAGTAAACGTTTGAAGTCTTAGGGTTTAAATTGAGAATGTTAATGTGTCAGGGGGTACTTGTCTACGAGGTGTGTGTAGAGGGGTAAAATGGGTTTTACTCTAAAGTAGAATATTGGCAATGGATAATGTACAATGTTTGTTTACGATTTCCAAAATTTCTAAATATCAACTCTTGGCAAAATTTTATTTTAAAACATTACGTAGAATATTGCCAATGGATAATGTACAATGTTTATTTACATTTTCTTCCATTTTCTTGTATTTAATATTAGTCTTGTCTAACTCAAATTTGATATCAAATTAATCGATACCTAATATAATATTAAATACTAATTGTTCATAAAAAAAATTAGCCATAGATAGCTTAATATCAAGTACTAATGCTATTGGTATTTGCACTATGTTTGGACAATTTCATTGTTCAAGTTCAATATGGGAAAGTATTGTTCTATTAAATCAACCATTGCTCATAGTGCTACTATTTAAATCAATAGCCTTGCTTTATTGGTATAAAAGATGCTAAGTTGATTATGCTTTTCATACAATTAAATAAATAAATATTTTTTTGATAACAAATAAATAAAAATTTTAATTGTTGAAATTTCTCATGGAAGTAGTTTTGTTAGAATTTATTTATTTATTTTTTAAATACAAATTTTTTTGTAGAATTTTCACAATAGTTTCTACAAGAAAATACAGAATGTTTGTGAGAAAATTTTTGAAAACTCTGACCAATTTACTTTCTCATTGAATCTTCTCTTGAAAAGTTACTTTTTAATCATGGCATATTTTGTGAGAAAAATTCTTGTGGCAAAGGTGAATTCATACGTGATTTTTTTTAATGATTTTTTTAAGAGATTTTGCCGAAATAGATAATTGTCACAGATTTTTTATTTTATTTTCTCACGGTCCTCTCTATGAAAGAATGATTCTTTTCTTATTGTGAATTAGAGAATAAAATTGTTATTTTAACATATAAATTCTTAATAACAATAACTTCTACTTAATTTTATTACTTGTGAAACCTAATCCATTTACTAAACACACAACAATAACTTATAAAATTTCCCCTCCATGGTGGGATTGCCGCCACAAGTGGCTTGATCATCACTTCCTATCTTTTGGCCGTCAGTGGCCATTGAGAGGGGATTAGTGGTGATCAAGCCAGTCGTTGTGGCAATCTAATGTTGATTTAGTAGATTTTACGATTTGAACCCATTTTATTAAAAAATATTAGTTTTTTATTAAAACATTTACTTATGAAATAATTGTGCCTTGAACCCATTTGAAAACACACTATTGGGTGAGAGTACGTGATTTTGGGTTAAGCTCTTATGTTTTTTGGATTGACTAACTCAATGAAGGGCAGGCAATATAACCTTTTCTTTCACACCAAGATTCCTTGAGCCTCACACTTGTGTGTCAAGCGTGCGGTATTAACACTGCGTGTTTGTTGGATTTACACAATGTGGAGATACTAGATTTCTTTCTATTATGTCACGGGCTACAAGCTCCAACAAGCCAGACCGTGCGGCGCTTACCCTCTGACAAGCCAGCCTATCCTCAATCCTCACAATGAGAAGCATACTCTGCAAGATTCACAATTGAAGGCACAATAACTCTAATAATAACCAAGGCAACAATGCACAGTCAAGAAGTCTCAAGTGATGCACATCATCGATAATCAATATAAATAGCAAGTAAGCAACACAGCGTGGAACAAGTGAAAGAAGCCGGGCTACTCCTTTTATTAATCTCTCAAAATATCTCATATGTACAAGTGATTGGATTGATGTAGGGGAAGTATACAGCAACACCAAGCCATCCCCTATGCTAGTGCCAAGACTCACTCATGGTCACCCGACATCCTCCCCCCTAAAGAGCTTTATTTACAGATTCCCTTGTGGTAGGACCTAACATCATTTTTTCCAGCCAACATAAGGCTTATTTTTGGAGAATTGAGTATTAGAATGGGACAAATGACCTACCAAAATTTAGAGAAAAATCCAAAGAACACAGCCACGTGCTTTTCTCTAACACTGGACAAGCGAGTCTTTTAAAAATTACATAAATACCCCCAATTTTATGAAAAATGACAAAAATTATCTAGTGATGCGCTAAGTCCCAAATTTGATGTACAGCTCCTCTGGACATTCTCTATCTCTGTGCAAAATCTTGAAGGAAACGGAGAAGTGTAAAGGCCCTTAAATGCGTGTCACAGATGAGACTGTGACACCGAGCCACACACAAAAGGCAGACAATAATATATTTTTCTTTCACCCCAAGTTTTACGTTTTTCACTTGTCAAAATGTCTCTTTTCATTTATTTTTTCCCATGGATGGAATTTATTATTATTTTTTATCATAAATAGATAAAAATATAAAATTTTTAATATTAACTTAAACATANAAAGAGTGATTGAATTTGATTTTAAAATATAAAAATGCTAAAATCTTATAATTCCGAATTGACAGGAGTAATTTATTGATCGATCATTGTAGCTGTGAATGCTAAAGAGAGTATAGTTCGGTGGTTGCATATGTAGACCTAGATTGCTGCTTTTTATGTGGACCATAAATTGAACACTTGCGGAAGATACAATCCAATCCAATACTCTTTGCAAATGGCTGGTTTGTGTTTTTAAACATGCACCGCATGCTTGTCTCTAGTGATGACACGTGTCTTTTGTTCTATAAAAAATATTGACATGTCTCCAATTGCTAACATTAGCCAACATAGTTACTAGAATATGTTGGTTTGGTTTTATTGGGACTAGGAAGTGCTACAAAGTAATGGGTTTTTTAACATCCACTGCATCCAATCCGCATGCCGGATTGCAAATGCAAGAAAGGCAAAGAGAGGGAAAGGCTGACGGGAACATTCAGAGCAAATAAACCTTTGCCCGACGAGAAAGAGATGGAAAGGATGAGTTTGCATTTGAACGTAAATAAGAAAAAGGGAAAAAAAAAAAAAAAAAGGATAATGGAAGACAGAGAAGGGGAAATAAAAGGGAGGCGACTGGAGGAGCCAGAGGAGCGGCGACTAATCGAAGAATAAGTAAACAACGGGTGTAATATGATATTAATCATTTGTATCACACTAATTTTATTTTATTTTCATCAATTATTTTTATTTGTCTATTACAAAAAAAGAGATTAATGAAGAAACAGTAAAATGTAAATGTTTTTTTTATCAAATTTTTAACAAAAATTGAATTTTGAGATTAATATGTATATTTTAAAACTTGAAAAGTTAAGTGTATATTTAAAAAAAATTTAATACAAAATGCACATGATATAAAATTTAGGGTTGTTTTTGAAGTTTATCAATAACATAAATTCCATTAGTAAAGGCATAATTATAATTGAGACATTTTGGAGCAATTCTATCAATGAAAGATGACATAAGTCAAGATAATGAGAATCTATAGAGTTCCTAAGTCACCCACTTTGAGTATGAGCCACAGGCTCTTTTCCTGCACGTCTACGATTTTCTACTTGCTCGGTAGGAAGGAGTGTCTTTCCTTCACTCACACTATTAAGGAACTACGCATTGTTGATATTGTACTGCAACGCAAATAAAAAGAATATTCCTCTGCCAGAGTTTAGCATTGGAATTTGATTAGGTTGGTAGGTGCAAAATGTCTCTATCAAACTAGAGCCTTATAGTGGATGACTTAGACTTTCTACAGTCTCCATGCGCGCAGACTCCACAGCACATTCATTCACAACATTACTCTAAAAGGGCTGAATCACGCCAATGGATTTCAACTTAAACTTTGCTTGCATCTGTTCTGTGTATCCTGTTTGACTTCAATTAAAATGAATAGACTTATTAAAATTTCTGTAGGAAAAAAAAGCATAAAATCAATTATACATAATATATGTCAAGAATTGACTTACTTGTGCAGCAGTATAAAATAAGTTTTAATAGAATTTTTCTCTGCATTCCTCAGTTTTTCATACACTCATTCAGCCTTCAAAAGATGGAGAAACTGTTCCTTTTTCTCTTTGCCTTCATGCTCACACAGCATTGCTTTATTGCTAGCTTAGCCATGAGAATTACCAACTCCTCCACTGATGAATCTGCACTTCTTGCTTTAAAAGCCTCACTCAATTTAAAAGTTGATCATGTTTTATCTATCAATTGGTCTAGCTCTGTCTCCTTCTGTAACTGGATTGGTGTTACTTGTGGTATCCATCATAGAAGAGTGAGAGTCTTGAATCTCAGTGACATGGGGTTTAGTGGCACCATACCTCCACAGCTGGGAAATCTTTCTTTCCTTGTTGATCTTGATCTTCACAACAATGGCTTCCACGGTCAGTTGCCATGGGATTTACTCCGATTGCATCGATTCAAGCGTGTTAACTTGAGCTATAATGGACTTAGTGGAGAAATTCCTAATGGGATAGGCCGGTTGTCTATGCTTCAACATTTGAGCTTCCGAAACAACAATTTCAGTGTTTCTATTCCTCCGTCTATTTCCAACTTGTCAGTGCTACAGACCTTGGATTGGAATGTCAATCTCATCACTAGAAGCATTCCTCCTGAGATTGGAGATTGGTCAACTTCGCCGCTTGAAGATTTTACGTATTGCATTTAATAAGCTTTCAGGAGCCATACCTTCAACAATTTCCAACATATCTTCACTTGAATTATTAAGTTTGGCTCATAATTCATTATCAGGTATGTATCTGCAAACTCGGGATATATTGAAAAGAAAATGAAAGTAAAACAACCGTATGTATTACATTATAGATATTATTATCCACACAAGACATTAAGTGTGTACAATTGTACCATTTAACACATTTTTATTTTATTTTTTATGTGAAATTTAAAATTTTAAGCACTTTCCTAAATTGTCCAAGGAAAAATGTAATATTGTACTCTTAATTATCAATATCAACAGAATAAACTTGTATCATTTACAGTATATATATATATTCACACACGTCTATATATATGTTTGCGTAATTTGATTAGAAAATAATGGTTTAATTAAGAACCATCAAAATTTCCAAACATCTATCGTTTTCTTTTTCTAGCCATATAACATTTTTCCATCTTTGCAAAGTAGTTGGATTTGAAAGTTCCAAATGCAAATAATGACAAAATAGATGATATACTTTGACAAGCATTAATTTCATGACAACCATTGTAATACACTTATTTGGCTTTTGTGGAATATAGGAAACTTTCCAAAAGAGATTGGTAATCTTTTGCAACTAAGAATAATCTATTCTCATCATAATCAGTTGTCAGGTATGATTTTAACTACTTCTAAGTCTTAATTTGTTGCCTTAAATTTATAATTATGTATACTCATTTGCATTATCACAACAATTTGTTTTACTCTAAAAAGAAAAATTAAATTGTGTAACTATAAATATCTTATTTCGAATGAATACCTTAACATTCTTTTGGAACAACATAGTATTGTTTATGAGAGTAAATAAAAAAAAGTAAAAAAGAGTTATCTTTACTTTACTGTAAGAAAATGACAAACCATGGCTTACCACACCAGTTATCTTTACTGTCTAGATATCATTATTTTAAATAAAAATCATGATATATTTTGTTACTGTCTAGTTATTTTTTCTACTTATTTTTTTATTTACTCTCATAAAATTTTATTTTTCATTTATTATCACTGTAAATATTGATGTTGATAAATATCTTATTAAAATATTATAAATTTATGGCAAGATTTTTTAATTATAATTTATAATATTAATATAAATTATAATACAATAATATATTTTGTTAAATTTTTTATTTTATTAAAAATATTACAAATTATTATTATATTTTTAAGTTTTTTTAACCCCCCCCCCCCCCCCCCCCGCGCCCCCAAATGGCTCCCTCCCCTAATGGCTCTTTAGGGTCATTTACCTAGTTTTCTCTTTTGTTATTTTAAATAAAAATCAAGAACGATATTTTAGAAATTTTTATAATAAAACGACTGTGTAGAGCCATTTTCTCATTAAAACTGATGGGGGATGGTGCGGAGAGGAGATGAAAGTTGGGGGATGCTTTGTTAACAAAGGAGTAAAATGGGAAATTTAATAAAACTTTAATGGTGAGGAGTGCGCATGGTAAAAGTGGGGGCGGGTTAAGTAAGACCCATGTCTAATTTGGAATGAATACCTTAACAATTTTTTGGAACAACATAGTATTTTTTATTTGAAATAATATAAATTTGAAAAGGACATAACATTTATAAAACAAATAAATAGTTGAACTAACCAAACAAGTAGGCATGAAGCCAACAAAAAAAAAAATCAAATTTGCATTGTTCTGCCTGAAGAACTAGAAGCTTACACTAATTTAGCAATAAAGAAAAGGGGATTCAACATTCAGGGAGGCATTTACAAGCTTTAGAGAGAAGAGGAATTTAGGACTTGCGACTTGGGTCAAGAGGCATACAAGTGCTTTTAATAAGCAAGGCGAATGAAGATTTAATAAGATAATATAGCTTTTCTTAACATTATAGTAAAAGATTATGGGATTCAGGAAACAAGAATCCCAATCTCATGTGGGATTCTTTTTGGAAGAAACTACATTAAGAAATATTACTGAAAAACACATTTCTTAGTATACTTTTTGCTTTTTTTAAGAACATTTATTCTTACTGCATTATATTTGGATTTCTTTTTTCCTTTTGCATCCTACTTCAGTTTGTATCAACTCAAGATTGTTTCTAATAATTTAGTAAAGATCACTTATTTTTCAACTTATGTTGAAAATAGTGTTAAACTCGTCATTTTGAGTTTAACTCAAAAGAATGATGACATATTATCGTCCAGTTATATTTGTTATTCTAAATTGAAATCTTCAATCTGAATTTTATGCTAAATTATAGGAAACCTTCCAGAAGAAATTGGAGATCTTCCATTGCCAAGGGTAATCGAACTTCAAGAAAATCAACTCTCTGGTTCTATTCCATTGACATTCTTCAATAACTCAGTGTTGGAGAAGATTGATCTTGGCAATAATAGATTTTGGAAAGGACACATAACACGTGGCATTGAAAACTTAACTAATCTCCAATCTTTGTATCTCCGTAACTGCAACTTGGAAGTTATGATTCTTTAGCTTCTAATAATAATCCCTATGGACTCATATGTTATTAAAGCAACTTATTTGCTTTACTCACTAACGTGTTTCTATTTTTTTAAAATATTTTTTCAAAACTATACAAGTTTTAGTTGAGAATGAGAATACGGAAATGGAATTTTCTTCTTTGTTTCTTTCTTTCTGTTTTCTCTTTTTGATCTCATATATAAATGAAAGAAGGAACTCTTCCATCAAATCTTATCAATGAAAATGCTTTTTCACAACTTTTCAAATGCTTGCATCTACTAAATAATCATCACTTAGGCAGCCTTCCATCAAATCTCTTCGATGCATCTAAATTTCATACTTGGTGAATTTTCTTATGGTATAAAATTGCTTATGAAGTTTTCTTCGCATTGCTGCAACATAACTTATTCCTATATTTCTTTTTTTTATAAAAAAAAAAATTACAAATTCTCCATATAAATAGTGTATCAATAATATCAAAACTTATGTCCCTTCTTGAGTCCTTTTTTAACATTTTCTTTTTGAATGTTTTAGACACTTGATATGATAGACAGTTATTTGTACACAACTTTAGAGGTAGATTTGATCATAATATATTGTGAGAAATCATATTATTCTTCAATAAAATAGGTTGTAACAATTCAATTATGAGTGAAACTCTTTTCTCTCCCTAAAACTTATAAGTTTTCACAAAAAAAAAAAAAAAAAAAAAACTTCACACCTGAAATGGAATATTTAACCTTTAGCTAATCAAAAGTGAGTCAATTGAACCTGTGTCCATCTCTGTGACTAATGATTAAAGGAGAGTGCTTATATAGCATGTTATTTGCCTATCTAGCTATTTAATCCAAAGTTGGCCAGATGAACGTTGTGCTGGTTTTTTCAACTAAAATAAATAAATAAATAATTAAGACAGAGTAAACCCTTAGCAGCAGTCCAAAAAAATTTGTGATGAATTCCACCAACAACCACCGGTTTTGCTATGTCCCCATCCTCCATACAATTTCCCCTTTTAAGTTGATGGTTTAGCCAAAACAACAAGCCCTATTATCTTTTGTCTCATTTTTTTTTTTAATTTCAGTTGTAAAAGAAAAACCAACTCAGAGTCTATCTATTGGCCAACTTTGGATTTAATAGCCAAGTAGGCAAATGACATGCCACATAAACGCCCTCTGTTAGTTTTCAATCACAGAGATTGACAAGAGATTCAAATTAACTCACTTTTGTTTATTTAAACGTTTAGATATCCCATTTTAGGTGTGAAGGTTTTTATTTTTTTTAAAAAAAAAAAAAAACTTTACAAGTCTCAAGGGAAAAAAAGGGGTTTTACTCTTCAATTACTTGAAAATATAAGAAAAGAGGAAACATGTCAAGTGATCATGACCCTCATTTTTTTTTTTTTTCACTTAGTAAACCTGAGATCTTAATTTTGGTAAAGTACTATACTACCTCACCGCCAATCTTTCCTAATTTCTAAGAGAAACTACTAAATATAATGAATTATAACCTCTTTTTTTTCAGCATATTTGTTTCTTTTAAAATGAAAACTAGATTGGTTTCTTTGATAATGTTAGAGACCCTTCTCTTTCATGTCGAATTATAATAGACACTTTGTCTCTTTTCAAACAAAATTACTGTTTTAATTTTGGATAAATTCACGAAAATAAATTATAAAATTTATGTTAATATCCAAAATATTTTTTTTTTTCAGTTGTTCATTCACAAGCTTTTGGAAACTTTAAAATTTAATTCAACCATGGTAAAAAAAAATTAATTCAGTAAATCTTAAAATAAGTTATATAAAAGTCCGGTCACTATTAAAAAGATCCAATTATATAAATATAGATAAGGAGAGCCACTTACTCTAAAAATAATATTTAAATACTTTCTCGCTTCAATAATTTCTTTTAGAAGAGTAAAACTTAAGGAGGCATTTGGTAAACAGATCCTTTTTTGAATCTCATGAGATTCATAAATCATGAGAAACTTGACTGTTAGATTTTATGAATCATAAGATTCTTAAAATATGTTTGGTTAGCCTTACTCATAAAAAAAAAACTTTTTAAAGATGTGTTAGTCATATTAACCTTTATGTTATTTGTACATATAAGAAGTGTTAATATGACTAATATATGTTCTTAGAAAGTCAAAGAATTAGAATATTGCCCTTTTTTATGAAATTCTTTTTTAATAAAATTGTATTAAAAAAGAATCATAGGAAAAATATTTTTTGGGGTTCTATCGTTTAAAAAAATTATACCAAACATAAAAAAGAAGAAATCCTAACTTAAGATTTTTGAAATTAAAAAAAAAAAAATCCTTCTACCAAACACTCTTGAAAATTTTTCCTTATAAACGTATATTCTTATTCATTAAATAAGGTCATATAATTGAGTATTAATCAATTTTAAAATTTTATAAAATATGAGTATGATCTAATCATAAGAATTTTGTTTTCAATGGTTAAATCTATGAAATTTATATTTTATAAAAAAAGTTATAAAAATGAGTAAATAAAACAATACTTAATCTTGCAATAAGTATGTGTATGTTGCTCCTTTATGTTTGGCTTGTCAGTCCAAGTTTTATTTTTTATATTTTTTATGTTGGGATTATTTTTATATTATATTTTGGTGATTATTCGTTACATTCCAAAACATTTATGCATATAACTTTTATACGAGGTTTCCCTTCAAAATTCCTCATTAATGTTATCCTTAAGTTTTCTAGGCCTTCAGTTAAATAAATTGAAAACTTGGATGTAATAGTGCTTGATCAAATAAGATAATCATTTTTTTTATATAGAATAACACATATATTTTTAATTAATTTAATGCACAATTTAGGTATTCTTTCCATTTTTTTTTTTTTTTGCTGAAGTTTGAAATTCATTAATAATAACATTTACATTGTTGTGGCACCATAACATTCTAAACTACTCCTTTTGTCCCATTTTGATTGTCATTTTAGCAAAAAATTTTAATCTCATTTTAACCATTATTATATAATATTAATACATAATTAAATGTTCTTTTCCATTTTTACCCTTAACAAATAATTAATATATGACTTCTTAATGCTTAAAAGGGAATAGTGAGGTAATTTATTATTAAGAATAATTTAATAAAATTATACAATTAATTAATTAATTTTTTATATTTTTTATTCTTTGTGTCAAAACCAATCAAATTAGGATTAAAAAAAATATGAATGGAATAAAATCTTTTGTCCCACTCCCTATATCAAACATTGTCTCATAACTTTATGATTAATTAAAATTTACTTATTTATCACTAAATTAGTTTTTAATTAATTTATTAATAGATTTTAATAAATTAAAATGAGTGAAATATGAGTGGTCCGTATCAGTGGAATAGAAAATTCGGTTCCTAATTTTTTTTTTGTTAAAAACAACTAGGTACCTTTCAAAATTCTTTTCTAATATCACTTTTTTGGTAAATTTTGTTTTGACTTAGAAGTTTGAGCATAAAAACACACAGGCCCATGAGACAACCATAATTATTATTAGGCCTTATGGTAAATACACCACTTCATTTCTATTTGCATATCTGAGTTTTTACCAAGTCATGATTGTTTGTAATAATTTTACTGAAAATCAATTTTGTTTCAACTAAAGTTGAAGATTCTGTCAAGGACGGAACCAAGGCTAGGAAGGGGCGTGGCCCCTAAGTTTTCAATTTTTTCTTAATATATAGTGTGTAGTTATTATGTACTTCGCCTCTTTAAAAATTTTTCAAAAATTGTTCTTTCGTCATTACTTAAATTTTAGAGAACCAAAAAGTTACTAAAATTTATAAGGGGTGTTATGATTCCCTCAATTCTCAAATTGTTCATATTATTATATAGTTATTATACAACTGCCACCAAAACTAGATATTAAATTTTAGGCTTTGGGATAGTATATTATGATTTTCATTTTTAAAACATTTATAAGACAAACAACTTAACAAGATTGATAGCTTAATTAAGTAGTAATTTTACATAATTTTGGGTATTTTTTATTTTCTTATTCATTTATGAATTATGTTAAATCCTTGAAATTATAAATTTAATTTGTTTCTTATAGTATGAATATATATTTTATTGTCATTCTTTTATGTAACCTACATTCTAGAATCAGATATGATCCAATATATTATTAAAGCTTGTCTAGCTTTAAATATTCTAGACCAGTCAAGCCTTTCAATTTTTTGTTGAATTGGTTCTCTAATCAATCTATTTCATATTTATACTTATATATTTTTTAGTCCTGGCCCCTCAATTTTTATTCTGGTTTCGTCCCTAGATAGTATTATGTTTCTCCTTGTCAAATTGAACTCAAAAATTGATGACCAATTATTTCTGTATTATCAATATATTAGCTTTTCTAAATCAAACTTTTCAATCTTGTTTTTGTGCTAAATTATAGAGAACATTCCAGAGGAGATTAGTAATCTATCTGAGTTTCTGGCTAATTTTTTTTTTAATTTTTTTTTTACAACATCCTTGGTACGTTGAAAAGCATGTTATTGAAATTTTTGAGCTAAACTCTCTTATATAGGTTGTCCTTCTATGCTAGTTCATATAGAAAGATATTGGTTAAGTTTTGATGATTGCTAATTTGATTCTTCTTACATGTACAGACCATGGAAATCTTGTGAAGATAAGAGGAAAAAAGCAACATAATAAATTAATATTCTTTGTACAATAAACTAATAACTTTTGATTATGCAGAGTACGGATCAGAGGGAATTGTTTCTGTTAAAGGAGATGTATATAGTTATGGGATTATGTTGATGGAAATTTTCACAAGAGAGAAACCAACAGATGAGATGTTTGAAGATGGATCCAGCTTGAAAAGTTGGGTCAGTGAATCAATGCCCATGCAATGATGCATGTTGTTGATTCTGCATTGTGGCAACTAGAGGGGCAACAAATTGACAATATAATGGTACATGCATCATCTATTCTGAAGTTAGCCTTGAATTGTTGCAAAAATTTGCCTGAATCACGGATTAATATGCTGGATGTTGTTGCTTCATTGAAAAAAAAATAGAATTAGGTTCATGCGAAATGCAAGGGTGGCGAGAATTTAAACTATATAGAAAGACATGTGCAATTATTGTCCTTTCTCATGTTACTTGTTTAATTCATTTTTAGCACATATATTTGCACAATGTGTCTAGAGAATTCATTGTTCAAGGTCAATATGGGAAAGTATTATTCTGTTAAATCAACGATCGGCTTATAGAGCTACTATTTAAATCAATAGCCTCGCTTTATTGGTACAGAAATTGCTAATTGATTATGCTTTTCATACAATTATATAAATAAATAAAAAAATCTGATTTTTGAAATTTCTCATGGAAGTCGTTCGGTTAGATCTTATTTATTTATTTTAAGATTCAAACTATCTCTTAGAATTTTCACAATAGTTTCCACAAGAAAATACAAAATGTCTGTCAGAAAATTTTGGAGACTTTGACCAAATTACTTTCTCATTGAATCTTCTCTTGGAAAATTAGTAAATTACTTTTTTTCTCACAGCATATTCTGTGAGAAATTTTTCAATTCATATGTGGTTTCTTCTTCTCAAGATTTTTTTTCCCCGAGAAATTTTGCAAAAATAGATAATTCTCACTTTTTTTTTTCTCACTGTCCTCTTCGTGTATCCTTGGTTGGTTTAGTTTATCTTGGAGGATTATTGGATATAAACTATGTATTTTGTCAGTGTATGACATTTTTGGGATATGAATATACCATAGTACTGCAGTGGAAGTGTGATAAATAAGAAATTTGTGATAATTATTAAGCTTCTTGACTAATAGAAGTATGGTTAACATAGCCGGTATGTCAGTCACGACTAAGAAGTTAGGTCAGGTTGTGACACCCATCACATTGTGTAAAAGCCTCTTAATTATTGAACTTAGTTTACTTGCTAATCAAAGCAAACTTTATTGATGAAAGTGTATAATTATAAATGATAAAACAATGATATTTTCATAATAAAATATCAGCATATCAGATAGCACACTTATTGTTTATAATTCATGCCCATTCAATTCATATTTATAATAATCATTAAATACTAAAGGATGCACAAATTTCCTACTTTCTAGGATAAAAAGTCATGGATAAAAAATTTTATTGTGGCTAATAGTTATGATTTAGTGTGATAGTACTTCTGAATATTACGGAAGAAGTTGCATGTATGACAAGGCCTGCTCCCAAACGAAACAACACATCAACCATCAGCCAAAAGAGACAGTTTCAACACAGAAAATACTCTTCTAATGCAAGAAGACTAGCTTTTATCAAATTCAAAGATACATCATATTGAGAAAACTTGTCTAACCAATATTTATTAGAATCTTAAGCATCCTCTTTGTGATCTTTGGGCATTTTGAATCCTATGAATTGGTTTAACCAACATTAATCAATGGAACTAATCATAAGGAAGACCCCACCATATTAAATTTGAGATTAACAGTTGCATATATGACAAAAATAATGTTATGCAGAATGGAAAATAATTGATGCTGCATTTACAAGTTAAATTGACAAATTAGAATATAACATCAGATTACAACACAATGGCAATATCAGATATTGCGAATGTTGTACCAAAGTGATCGTTAGAGATAGCATTAATGTTATTTAGGTATATCAATAACTACGTTAAATTTAATTATCAATTGAATCTCATACTTTTGATATATGTGGATAATTTTAAAAGGCAAAACATTGGTATCTTTTTTCATATTATATTAGCACAAATAACACGTATTATTCATAAGAGTAAATACCTATTTTAGTCCCTCACACTTGAAACTTTTATCAATTTGGTTCTTCATACTTTAAGTTTATCAATTTGGTCACTTACATTTGAAACCCTAATTAATTTCGTCACTTACATTTAAAAGCTTAATCAATTTTTATCTCTCATATTTTAAATTTATCAATTTAGTCCTTCATATTTTAAATTTTTTTATCAATTTCGTCTCTTAAATTTATCAATATTTTTGAAGTGTGGGGGATTAAATTAATAAGTTTTACAAAATTAAGGGACTAAATTGATTAGGGTTTTAAGTGTTAGGAACTAAATTGATGAGGGTTTTAAGTGTAAAGGATTAAATTGATAAGAGTTTTAAGTATGAAGGACCAAAATAGATATTTACTGTATTTATAATGATATCATCATACAAAACTCCTTTTAACTAATCTCTGTTTAGTCCACACTATTACAAATATGAATACCTGAAACTCTCACTAATCCAAGCCCATTCAATTCAATTTTATATTAATAATTATAATAGAATACTAAAAGATGCATAATTTTCCTAATTTCTAGGATAAACAGAGATTCCAGCAATTTCAACCAGGATGAAGAAAGGGCAAGGGCGGGATCGAATTTAGGCTGCCGAAGCTACAATGTTGGTGGTGGTGCTAACTCAACCAAACTTCATTTAGCATGTAAATAGTTATTTTGGACAAATGAGATGAATGTTTAATATAAAAATAAACTAATTTTAAATCCAATGGGGCAAGGCAACGTCCAAAAGCATAAAATTATTAAACTGAGAACTATATTTTGAATAATATGTTACTATAGCCCACCACTTTTCATATCTTTTACATTGCGAGCCATCTAATTACAGTTGATCAAGGAAAGATTGTTGATTGTCAAATTTTCACTGAGATATTCATATGGTAACATGAGAAACTCCACAGGTACATATGGTTGAACTAACAGATAATAGCTTGCATTATTTTTTGTCCTTTTCTTCTCCTTTTTTCTTTTCGTGATGGAAAACTACTTAGTTAAGTATATATATGGGTAAGAGTTCAACTACATATTCCCTTATCTCTATCCTCTATCCTATCTATATAATTTTGCATTGATTCCAATTTCACATGGTCATTTTAGACAAGCAGGTCCCTTATCATGTTGCCGTCTCTCAAACAACACATTATTCTATCAATATATTATTAGTTGCAAGTGAAGTGTTTTACAAGTCAGACAAAGTAAATAGACTTGACCTGCAAAAGTCCTTCCAAAGATGACAAAAGTGATTGATGCATTTAGAAAATAACGACTCCATATATTTTTCCTTTGATTAAAATGATTGAAGATGAAACAGTTAAAAATATATGATAACTTGAAAAGTGATTTAGACAATGATACTAAGTGGGTTTAGTCAAGTGGTAATATTGTCCTCTTATGTTAATTTTCACATCTTTAGATTAAATTTAACATTCTCCTCAAACACTTGAGCTAGTATCTAAAAGTTTGTGTTTTCCGTCCTATGTATGACCAAAAAAAAAGTAATGGTATACCATTTAGAAAGTCTTAATTTATTGACGTGTTGTTCTCAATCAAAGCTTTAATCTCTTCTAACGTACTAATAGTGGCACTTTTTTAGTAGTAGTATATAGGACAAAAAGAGTCTTGTACCCTTTTGGCTATATATGCTCATCTAAGAGTGACTTGACTTATTTTATTTGAAAATCCTGTCTGATAAGAAATATAGGAATCCAGAGTTCTAGAATTGTGCGACGCACGGAGTAAATTTGGGGCAATATAATTAATTATTTCAATTAGAGTATTATTAGTCTCTTAAAATATGAAAATAAAATTTAATATTTTAATAAATGTGATACATAATTTGAGACACAATGAAAAATAAAATATTATAATTTATAAAAAATTAGAATAACGTTGCTCTACTTCTTTTTGGAACAATGAATTTAAAATAAAGTAAAAGAATATAATAATAATTACTGTATGTTAATCAAGACATGTGTCGATCAATGATCACAAAAAAAATAAAACTTGTTAAATTGTGTACACATGTCAAACCCTAGAGTTCATCATCATTGATGGTAAATCACGTACATCTGCACAAACTTCACTTGCTAGGGTGTGGACTTCTTGACACTTCCCCTAAAAGACTTCCTACCTCTTCAGAAAGAATGATTCATAGGTAAAATTTGGCAATGACAATAAAAAAAAAAAGGTTGGTTATGTGCTCTCTTTTATGTAAAATATTTTGCTATGATTCATATATAAATGACATAATAAAACCCTTTTCAATTTTAATTGATCTGTGTCAAGTCCACACTATCACAAATAAACATACCTAAAACTCTTAAGTGATTCATTTTCATTCAATTCAAATTTATAATTATCATAGATAACTAAAAGATGCACAGATTCTTTTATTCCCTTTCGTTCTTTTTAAAAAATATCTTTTAGAATCTTTTCATGGTCATTTTTTAAGTTATTTTATATTTTCTAAGAAACATTTATTTATTTTGCCATAATAATAGCTATAGTCATCCTTATTTTATGCTGTTTATTACTGAGAAGTAATAAAATCTTCTTCCACACTTGCAAGAAGAATTAATGCCAAAATGATAGGCATTTGAAGTCTTTTATGTCTACTTCATCAATGCCAATTAAGTTTAATAATAATAAATGGGTGTAAAATTAGAATATTGTAATTTTTTTTGAAAAATAAAAAAATCAATTGATTTTCTTAGTTTGCCTGTAATTTTGTTAAACATAACTTATTAGAATATATTCTAGAATAAAGTCATTGATAATTAAATACAACCTTACTATAATAACTAGCAATAATCTATTATAGTTACATATATAGCGCGATAGGTCCCACAACGACCATGTTGTATTTTCTCTAACCACACATTATTCTCTATCATTAGTTGGTAATGAATATGTACAATTATAATAAGGAAAAGTCAGTTGCACACTTATATTTTTATTTATCCCATTGCGCAATTTTCATTTTCAGTGTATTTAAAATTATAAAAAAATATAAAAGATGAAAAATAAGAAAAATATAAAAACACAATAAATGTAAATAAATGATGGTAGGCATAACATATCTCTTACAATAAAAGCAGCAAACTAGAATCAAAGGTGGAATAATAAGGGTCTGTTTGTTTAGAACATATTTTCATATTTTTATTTCCTTGTTTTTCATTTTTTGAAATATGTTTTTTTTTTCATATTTTTCATTGTTTTAAAATATGTTTATTTTTATTTTTAATTTTTATTTTCTCTTATTTTTATATTTATTTAGTACTTAAAAATTATTTTTAATAAATTTATTAAATTATTAGTATTTTTTATCAAAAAAATAATAATTTAAAATTAATAAAATTATAACTAACAATTTCTGAAGACATTAAATACTGAAAATTACTTTTTTCGGTTTTTAGTTTTCATGTTGTCATTTTAGACGGATAGTTCCCTTATAATGCTGCCTTCTCTCTAACCACACGTTATTCTATCTATATAATATGGCTTTACAATGGATCTACCAACAAATGATCGAATATGCAAATATTGAATAGATGGTAATTTGCAAAGTTATTTTGGACAATAATAATAGTACACCATTTAGAGAAGTCATAATTCTATGAAGTGTTCTTCTCAATCAAAACATCGTTTTCTCTTCTAACGTACTCACCGTGGCACTTTCTTTACAAGTAGTACATAGGACAAAAAAAGTCTTCTACACTTGTGGCCATGAACATCCAACAGGGACTTGTTAATTATTTAAGCTACAATATTGACGGTGGTGCTAACTCAACCAAACCTCATTTAGTTTGCAAATAATTATTTAGGACAAATGAAATGAATGTTAATATAAAAAAGACTAATTTTAAACTCAATGGGGCAAGGCAACCTCCAGAAGCATAAAATTATTAAAGTGAGAACTATATTTTCAATAATATGTTATTATAGCCCACCATTTTTCGCACCTTTTATATTGCAAGCCGTCTAATTATAGTTGATTAGGGAAAGATTGTTGATTGCTAAACTTTCACTGAGATATTCATATGGTAATATGAGAAACTCTACCCTAATCTGGTACATATGATTAGCTAACAGATATTAGCTTGCATTATTTTTTGTCTTTTTCTTCTTTTTTCTTTTTGTAATGGAAAACTACTTAGTCAAGTATATATATGCTATGAAATTTTTAAGGCTAAGAGATCAACTATGTATTCCCTTATCTCTATCATCTATCCTATCTATATAATTTTGCAGTGATTCCAATTTCAAATAGTCATTTTAGACAAGTAGGTCCCTTATCATTTTGGCTTCTCTCAAACAACACATTATTCTATCAATATATCTTTAGTTGCAAGTAATGTCAAAAGTGATATAGACTTGACCTGCAAAAGTCCTTCCAAAAATGACAAAAGTGATCGATGCATTTAGAAAATATGGACTCCATACATTTTTCCTTTGATTAAAATGATTGAAGATGAAACAGTTAAATATATGATAACTTGAAAAGTCACTTTCGACAATGATAGTAAGTGAGTTTAGTCAAGTGGTAATGTTATCCTCTTAATACTTATGTTAGTTTTCACATCTTTAGATTCAATTTAAAATTCTCCCCAGACACTTGAGTTAGTATCTAAAAGCTTACGTTTTCTGTCTTATGTATGACCAAAAAAAAAAAAAAAATAGTATACCATTTAGAAAGTCTTAATTCATCGACGTGTTGTTCTCAATCAAAGCTTTGATTTCTCTTCTAACGTACTAATACCGGCACTTCTTTAGTAGTAGTATATAGGACAAAAAAAGTCTTGTACCCCTTTGGCTATATATGCTCATCCTAGAGTGACTTGACTTATTTTATTTGAAAATCATGTCTAATGAGAAATTAGGAATCTAGAGTTCTAGAATTGTGCAACTCACGGAGTAAATTTGGGGCAACATAATTAATTATTACAATTGGAGTATTATTAATCTCTTTTAAAATATAAAAATAAAATTTCATATTTTAATAAGAGTGATACATAATTTGAGACACGATGCAAATAAAATATCATATTTTATAAAAAAAAAAAATTGGAATAAGGTTGCTTTACTTCTTTTTCGAACAATAAATTTAAAATAAAGTAAAAGAATATAATAATAATTAGTGTATGTTAATCAAAACATGTGTCAGAACGCAAAAAAAAAGAAGAAGTAATAATAATAATAAAACTTGTTAAATTGTGTACACATGCCAAACCATAGAGTTTATCATCATTGATGGTAAACCACATACATCCGCCCAAACTTCACTTGCTAGGGGTGTGGACTTCTTGACACTTCCCTTAAAAGACTTCCTACCTCTTCAGCAAGAATGATTCATAGGTAAAAATTGGCAATGACAATTAAAAAAAAAAAAAAGAGTTGGTTTTATGCTTTCTTTTAAGTATAATATTTTGCTATTATTCATATATAAATGACATGATAAAGCTCTTTTCAATTTTAATTGATCTGTTTCAAGTCCACATTATCACAAATAAATATATCTAAAACTCTTTAGTGATTCATGTCGATTCAATTCAAATTTATAATTATCATAGATGACTAAAAGATGCACAAATTTTCCTACTCCCTTTTGTTCCTATCATAAAACATCTTCTAGAATCTTTTCATGGTTATTTTTTAGGTCATTTTGTATTCTTTAGAAAGTATTTGTCTATTTATTTTTTTGCCCATAATAATGGTGATAATGATCCTTATTTTATGTTGTTCATTACCAAGAAGTAATAAAACCTTCTCCCACACTTGCAAGACAAATTAATAGCAAAATGGTAAACATTGGAAGTCTTCTTTGTCCACTTCATCACTATCAAATAAGTTTAATAATAATAAATGATTCTAAAATTAGAATGTTGTAATTTTTTTTAAAGAATCAAGAAATTTATTATTTTTTATTTACGTATAATTTCATTAAACATAACTTATAATAAGCATAACTTATCATAAGAACCGAAGAAAGTATATTCTAAAATAAAAATTATTAATAATTAAATACAACCTTATTATAACAACCAGCCATAGTTTATTATAATTGCATATATAGCATGGTAGGTCCCACAGCGACCGTATTGCATTTTCTCTAAAACACAATGAATATGTCCTATTATAATAAGGAAAAGCCAGTTTCACACTTATATTTTTTCAGTTCATTGCACACTTTTCATTTTCCAGTATTTATAGAGTAAAATTATAAATAAAAAATATAAAAGTGAGTACAAATAAATGAAGATAGGCATAACATATCTCTTTTAATGAAGATAGAAAATATGACCCCATTCATCTCCCCTTCCATAGAGTAAAAAAAATTATGTCAATCGAGTCTCCATCCTCACCATATGTAATTTGGTTTTGTGATTACTTATAAAGGAATTTACAAAGGATCCACCAACAAATGATTGATGATGCAAATAGTGGATAGATGGTACTTTGCAAAGTTATTTTGGACAATAATAATAGTATACCATTTACAGAAGTCATAATTCTATGAAGTGTTCTTCTCAATCAAAGCATTGTTTTCTCTTCTAACGTACTCAGCGAGATAATTATTTTCAAGTAGTACATAGGACCAAAAAGTCTTCTACACTTGTGGCTATGCACTTCCAACAGTGACTTGTTAATTATTTGCTTTTTTTTAAAAAAAAAAATTATGCAACCTGTCATATGGAAGTGATATATACTTTGTTGATAGCCTTCAAGCATTTCTGTCAAGCAGTAATTGTTGATAGACTTCACATGCTGCATGCCACTGATATATATTGTATATGGGATTGAGACATGAAGAAAGAAATTTCTTTGATGAAACGTTAAATTAATTAGATTCAAAAATTCAAATTGATGTTGATTGCGTTTGTTTTATTTCGAAAAATTATTCAAAGTACGTATTGCTTTTGGTCTGGGACTGACCAGTGTATTAGAAAAAAAAGGAAAATTAAAGATACGTAATATATGTCAAGAATTGACTTGTGGAGCTTGCAGTATAAACAAAGTTTTAATAGAGTTTTCTTCCACACTTTGAGTTTTTTCCTAGACTCATTCAGCCTTCCAAAGATGGAGAAACTGTTTCTTTGTCTCTTTGGCTTCATGCTCACACAGCATTGCCTTTTGGCTAGTTTAGCCATGAGAATTACTAACTCCTCCACCGATGAATCTGCACTTCTTGCTTTAAAAGCCTCACTCAATTTAAACCCCGATCATGTTTTATCTATCAATTGGTCTAGCTCTTTCTCCTTCTGTAACTGGATTGGTGTTACTTGTGGTATCCATCATAGAAGAGTGAGAGTCTTGAATCTCAGTGACATGGGGCTTAGTGGCATCATACCTCCACAACTGGGAAATCTTTCTTTCCTTGTTGAACTTGATCTTCGCAACAATAGCTTTCATGGTCGGTTGCCACGGGATTTACTCCAATTGCATCGGCTAAAGCTAGTCAACTTGAGCTGTAATAGCTTAAGTGGAGAAATTCCCAACGGGATAGGCAGCTTATCTATGCTGCAGCACTTGAGCTTCCGATACAACAATTTCAGTAGTGTTATTCCCGCGTCTATATCCAACTTGTCAATGCTGCAGACCTTGGATCTTAGCAACAATCTCATCATTGGAAGCATTCCTTCTGAGATTGATCAACTTCGCAATTTGAAGTTTTTACGTATCGCATGCAATATGCTTACGGGAACCATACCTCCAACAATTTCCAACATGTCTTCACTTGAAATATTGAGTTTATCTCTAAATTCATTATCAGGTATGTATCTACAAACTGAGGATATATTGAAAGGAGAAAGAAAGTAATGGACGATTAATATTAAGAGATTTAATACCAATGTACCGACTATTATGGGTATAGGGACGATTTTGGTTTTGAAGTTTTGGGTGAGATAGGAAATTTGATATTGCTAGGGTTAATTCTCTCTAGAAAAATATTATAATCAACTATCGGTATCTTTTCTCTTTCATTAAATGCATGTGTTTTTTTTTTTTTTTTTTTTGTTGAAGATAAATTTTTAGTTTTATAAAAAAGCATCATTTTAGCTTTTTTTTTTTAAAAAAAAAAGCTCCATCCCAGCAACATTATTTAGTTTAAAAGCACTTCAATTTTAAAAGATAGAATAAGGCAACTAAAAGCTATTTAGAGCCTAAGAGATCTTTCCAACAAACCAGAAGATCTAACCATTTCACAAAAAGCTATCTATCTATCTATCTATATATATATATATATACACACACACTAGCGGTCGAGAAGAGATTAATTGATTGCAGGGGTAAGTGATTATTCTAGCCCTCCATTTACTTAAGATCTATTGGTATATATTAATTCATTTAAAGTCTACGTGAATATCACATGACCCTACCAACATGTGTTAGTTAGGGCTGCTTAAGTATATTAATTTGAGTTCGCGAAGAAAACGTGTTTGGAAGAGCTCTATTACCATTTAAGTCCTCCAATTAATTCAAGTCGAATTAATTATAGTACTTGTACCAAAAAAAAAAAAAGAAAAAATTAGTCAATGGCATCATCAAAAACAAACTCGATCATGGCCTCTACCTCTCTTTGCTCCCATTTTCTTCCTTGTATGCTCAACCTTTATATTACAGATAGCACATTTTTCCATCAACATCCCTGTTAATGATGCCTTTGCACTTTGTCTTATCCTTTGAGACTCACCTCATTCTGCATTCTACAACCACATCATGACCGCTGGCTTGTGGCGGCACACCGCTTCATCTCTCACCTGTGCCACCTCCACTCACATGTAACATCACCAAAGGGTAGCCTTGAATTCTCACCAGAGTTGATCCATGACTATTTAGAGTACATTGTAAACTTCTAAGTAGGAACTTCACCAAACAAAGTCCATACCTTTATGGACACTTGAACTTATACATACTCGAATTTTCTTTGATGAGAAGGTTGTCTTGAGAGGTGTAGAGTATAGAGATTGATATTATATTCTACTCGTGTTCCCTTCTTGGAAAGAAGGGCAGGTGGCTGCTGTATGAAGATTGTGATATCTAACTTGAGGGGGAAAGATGGTGAGGGCAAAAAAGAAATTAAGTGTAGATAGGTCATGTGACATTCACATGGACTTTAAGTGAATTAATATAGATCATTAGATCTTAACTAAATGGAGGGCTAGGATAGGAAGTAAGTGTTCCCACTTACCATTGGAGTCAATGGATCTCCTCTTTATATATGTATACACACACGCATATAAGGAAGGGATTCACTTAAATTTCTTCAATAACTTTTTATATAAAATGAATTTTATAGATTTAATTGTTGAATTAAAAAAATCTCATATTGCATATCATCTTCATAAAATTTTATAAAATTTTAAAATTAATTGATACTCCATCATATAATCTTATTTTAATGAATAAGAACTTTTTCAATTATAATTAAAATTTATCACTTACATTAAATACTAAAAAATATCTTATTTATATAAAATTTCACATGAACAATCAAAATCATAATATGATATGATTCAATAGTCAGATTGATAAAGGTATTGTTTGACAAAAATAACTAAAACTAACTGAAAGCCAAAACATTAATTTTTAGCTAAAAGCATTAAATCAAATGTAGAGTTAACTAATAAATGTAAAATGACATAAAAATACATATTTATATAATTTATTATATAAATAAAATATTTTAAATGAATAATTTTTGAATTAAAATTGAATTTAACCGTATAAGAAGTATCATAATTAAATAAAATATTAATACAACAGAATAGCTCAAAAATAATAAAAATAGAATAATATTCCAAATAAATATTTTAGGCAAGTGCCGAAGTAACAAAAAAAAGTATCAATAACAAGGGGAAATAAAAAAGGAGATTTACGTATAGGAAGGGAGGGAGAGCCACGTCAATATAAAGGACATCAATATAATTGGATTAGAGAGATTTGGGGAAAAAAAAGGTTTGGCCAAAAAATTAATTTGGAAGTAAAATAGTGGGTAAAAATGGAAGAAAAAAATGTTCCCTATAAACTTTAAGCTTGTGCGTTTGATTTAAGTAGCATTTGAAAAACATGTCATAAACTAATAAAATAAATTTATTTATTAAGTAATATTATTTTAATGAAACGAGCTAATAAGATAACTAAATATATTATAAGCTAGTTTAAATATTTTGTCAAACACACTCTAAATTTATCTTTTAAAAAAATAAAAATGCTCAAAACTTATTTTTAAAATAAGTGGATTCCCACACACTTACACACCTGTATATATTTATTTTCACACACGTTGAGGTATGTGTGTGTAATTTGTTTAGGAAATCATAATTAAATTAGGAACCCCCACATTTCCAAACATCTATCATTTTTTTTTTCTAGCCATATATCATTTGTCCATCTTTGCAAAGTAGTTGAATTTTAAAGTTCAAAATACAAATAATAACAAAACAGATGATATATTGGCAAGAATTAATTTCATAAGAACCACTATAGTACACTTATTTGACTTTTGTGAATTACAGGAAACCTTCCAAAAGGAATCGGGGATCTTCAGCAACTAATAGTGATCTATATTCATCATAATCAGTTGTCGGGTATGAATTTTATTGCTTCTAAATTATGTACACTCATTTGCATCATCACAACCACTTATTTGTTTAACTCCAAAAAGAAAAATTAAATTGTGTAACTATAAATGTCTTGTTTGGAAATGGCAACCTTAACATTTTTTTTTTTTTGGAACAACATAGATTTAGTTTACTTGTATAGATGCATAGAACTCAATTTTTAACTGAGAATGTGAGAAACTGGAATTTAACATATTAACAAAATTAAATTAAAATTTCGTTGTAGAATGATGAGACTCGTCATGAAAATGATTATTAAATTAGTAATTTCATTCTTAGTAAACATTGATCCTGAATCATCTTTTTCTTGAAAAAAAAAATTATAACATCGTTACCATGATTTATTAATTAGGAAGGCTATTCTATTACAATAAATTTTTTTGATGGTACTATTACAATAAATTATTTGTGTTTTCCTTTGGCTTTTACTGCACTTCAATAAGTATTAACTTTTTTTGATAGGTTAATAAATATTTTTTACATGATATGCCATATTACCAAATTTGCTCTTTTAAATAAGTAGTTTCTTTGTTTTTTCTCCAAAAAACAGTTGGTTTTCTTTCAACTTTTTTTTGTTAGATAAATATTCTCATCCTTCTTAAAAACAAAGTATTTTATACCTTTCTTTAGTGATGAAACTCAGAAAGTTATAGTTTCTTTATCTATAATAATATAGTTGTTTATTATTTTTTTAAGCCCCACTATAACACAATTTCTTTTTATTTTTAGACAATTAAAACAATTTTTCTCTTTATTTATATAACTTTCAATATGCATAATTTCTCTCCTAGTACAAGTTGAGACCATTTTCTTACTTTGCAAAGTTCTTTAATTGAAGAACTCACTCTTGCTTGTCTCTTTGATGTCATTACTCTTTCATGGTGCAACTCCCACAAAACTTGCTCTCTGTTTAATATCTTTTATTGTTTTAAAAATTTCTTTTTATCACAAAACTATTTTACATTTTTATAATTAAAAGGCTTTATTAAAGTTTTTTTTTCCATATTTATCCTTATTTATTTTTTAGTAATTACATCTTAACTAGGATGAATTAAATAAAGGTATTATGGTCAATGTACTATAATAATTAATAATTTCTTAATCAATCTGCAACATTCTTAAACAACAAAAATAGAAAAATAAAATATGGAATGAATGAAGAAAGACATAGTAATCATTATTTTTTTGGTAGAATAAGACAATAATTTTTTTAAATTAATTTATTGAACATTTTAGATATTCCTTTCATTTTCTTTTTTTGGGGTGAAGTTAGGAATTCATAATCATAACATTATAAACTTTTGTGGCACCATTAAAATTTCCGAAGTCCATACCTAACCGTTAATGGCTTTAACAGTTTTTTTTTTTTTTTTTGCCTGTGGCAAAACACAACTAGGAACCTTTTGAAAATTCTTTTATATTATCACTTTTTCTGTAAATTTTGTTTCGACTCTGAAATTTAAGCATAAAAACACACGATTCTACATGACAACCACAATATAGGCCTACAGGCTAAATGCATCACTTCATTTCTATTTACATTTCTGAATTTGTACTAACTCATTCACCTTATTTATAATAGATTTAGGAAATGACGCAAAGTGACATTTGAAACTTGATTAGTCTTCGAATTTATTATCCTTCTGATTGCAACTTGGAAAGTACGCTTGATTCTTCAACTTCTGTATCATCATTTTTCTCAAGTTTTATAAGAATTCAGTGGACACATTTATGTTATTTTTATTTATTTTTCTTTTTTGGCAAAACACAATTAAGTGCCTTTCGAAAATACTCTGAAGTTTAAGCATAAAAACACATAAGCCCACAAGAGAAGGACAATATTATTTGGTCTGCATGCTAAATGTATCACTTCATTTCTATTTGCGATTCTGAGTTTATACTAAGTCATGATTGCTTGTAATAATTTTACCAAAGCTCAATTTTCCTTCAACTTTAGTGGAAGATAGTGTTATGTTTCTCCTTGTCAAATTGAACTTAGAAAAATGATGACGTATTATTACTGTATTGTAAGTATATTTGTTATTCTAAATCAACATTTTCAATCTTGTTTTTGTGCTAAATTACAGGAAACATTCCAAAGGAGATTGGTAATCTTGAACTACTAATAGAATTCAATCTTGGATATAATCAACTGTCAGGTTCAATTCTATTGATATTCATCTTGTTTATTATAGATTCAGGAAGGGACACAAACAAAGTGACATTTAAAACTTGACTAGTTTTCGAATTTATATACTTCTGATTGCAACTTGGAAAGTATGATTCATTCTTCGACTTCTATATATATAATTTTTTTTTTTTGCTCAAGTTTTATAAGAAATCATAGGACTTATAGATGTTATTAAAGCAACTTCCTTACTGCACTCATTAACTTCTTTTTTAATTTTTACAAAATCATCACCACAACTAATGGACTCTATGCATGGTTTTACTAAAATAAAAATCTCCATAATCTGTTACTACTTTCCAAGTAAAAGATTAATAAGCAAAAATATTATTTTCTAATATAGGTAGTCCTTTTTGCATGGTTTGTTATTACAGGTTTTATACCAAAAGAGATAGGCCATCTCGGTAAGCTTGAGGAATTAGTTTTGGGATTTAACCAATTGACTGGATCCATTCCTTGGAATATTTTCAACATCTCAACTTTGAAGATGTTGTATTTGGGAGACAACTTCCTTTCTGGAAGTCTTCCGTCAAATTTGGGATGTGGCTTGTCCAATCTAGAACGACTGTACTTGCAGTACAACGAACTTATTGGAAACATTCCAAATAGTATATCCAATGCTTCTAGGCTTACCATTATAGAATTGGAAGAAAACAAGCTCGGTGGAGTTATACCAAATACACTTGGGAATTTAAGAGAACTTCAGAGCCTCCGTTTATATGGAAATAATTTTACAGTTGATGCATCCAGTCCCGAATTGAGCATTCTAACTTCTTTGGCGAGTTGTAGACAGTTGAGAATTTTGGATATATCTGATAATCCTTTAAGCACGAAACTTCCCAAATCAATTGGAAATCTCTCCAAGTCTCTAAATGATTTCAAAGCGGATTCCTGTGGTTTTCATGGGAATATTCCATTAGAATTAGGAAACCTCAGCAACTTGTGTTATTTAAGCCTAAGCCAGAGTTATTTGAATGGATCAATTCCCACCACAATAAAAGAGTTACGAAAACTTCAACAATTAGATCTTCATGACAACATGCTGCAGGGCTTAATCATTGATGAGCTTTGTGAAATCAAAGGTCTAGGAGATTTGAACCTAGGTGGAAATAACCTTTTTGGAGAGATCCCACTATGCTTGAGAAATCTTACTTCACTAAGGGTTCTTTACTTGTACTCCAACAAAATGAATTTTGAAATACAACACTCTTCTTTTTGGAGTCTCAAGGACATCTTGATGGTAGACTTATCTTCCAATGATTTAACTGGAATTCTTCCAATTAAGATCCAAGATGTAAGAGTTATAATACTATTGGATCTATCAAGAAATCATATTTCAGGTAACATTCCTACAACTATTGGCAGCTTGCAAAATTTGCAAAATCTCTCCTTAGCACACAACAAATTGCAAGGGCTTATTCCTGATTCAATTGGCAAACTGGTAAGCTTACAATTGCTAGATCTTTCCCAAAATAGTTTATCTGGTCAGATTCCAAAATCCTTGGAGTCACTTCAAGATCTGAGATACATCAATTTTTCATATAATAGATTAGATGGAGAGATCCCGAGTGGTGGACCGTTATATATTTCACAGCAGGGTCTTTCATGCATAATAAAGCTTTATGTGGCAAGTCAAGCCTACAAGTTCCACCATGCCTTGGAAAGGAAAATAGACATTTGAGAAGAAGAAATCTGATTTTGATCAGAATCATATTTCCCATAATCCTGATAGCCATTCTGGTAACTGTATGCATAGTCCTTCTGTTGTCTAAGAACAAACGTGTTGCCAATCAACTTGAAAGGGATCTACCTTCTTTTGAACTAACAAGAAGGATTTCTTATTATGAAGTTGTACAGGCCACTAACAGATTTGATGAGAGTAATTTACTTGGAAAGGGTGGTTTTGGCACCGTGTATAAAGGGACACTTTCTTGTGGAATGAAGGTTGCAATTAAAGTGATCAATTTGGAGTTGGAAACAGCATCCAAGAGCTTTGATATAGAATGTGATGCACTACGCAATCTACGTCATCGAAATCTCATCAAAATCATTGGTAGTTGTTCAAATGTTGATTTCAAATATTTGATAATGAAGTTCATGCCAAATGGAAGTGTTGATAAATGGTTGCACTGTCATGAGTATGATCTAGATTTCTTGCAAAGGTTGAATATAATGATAGATGTGGCTTCTGCATTGGAATACCTCCATTATGGTTCTTCAACGCCAGTTATTCATTGTGATTTAAAGCCTAGTAATGTTTTGTTAGATGAAGATATGGTTGCTCATGTTAGTGACTTTGGCATTGCCAAAATTTTAGCTGAAGGACATAGCATAACACATACCTCAACATTGGCTACAACAGGTTACATTGCACCAGGTCATTTCTAACATCTTACAAACCTATTTTATAGTTATTGTCACAATTAATAATACTTATATACGTTAATAGCAAATCAAACAGGTTGCTAGATACTTATCTCTCAAACTTAATCTTCCAATTTATACATTATGGCAGGACTTCAAAATCTGTACACTAGTATGTAAAATAAAAAGAGTTGAGTAGAGGTTCCCAAAATTTTCTAGAAACTTTCATTTATATGTTTAGGACATTACATAAAAATCCCAATACAAAATTGCTTAATTTGCTCATTGAGAGCTAGCCCCAAGTACAATTGATCCTGCTGTTTCACCAGAATTTTGTTCCAACAACTTTAGGGATACGGTTCAATTAGTAAATAAGCTTCATGCTGGCTAATTTTTTTTTTACAACATCTTTGGTATGTTGAAAAGCATGTTATAGAAATTTCTGAGCTAACCTCAGTGCCCATGGCTTTGAATTATACCTCAAATGGGTACTAGCTCCAAATTTGAGTTTGTGTTTTTGTAGAATTTTCTAAAACAACAAATCAACCCATGTTTTAATGAAATTTGTTTCTAAAGTTCTTGAGCATCGTAGGCGCACAGACACACACACATATATATATATATATATACCCCTGAATTTGCCAAAGTTTTTCTTTATCTTTACAAGCCTCTACAATAGTGGTTACACAAATAGGTTCAAAGAGTCCAGTTTTAAGGAAAACCTTTTTTCTTAAAGAGAAAAGAAAGTGAAATCGTCTTTCTTAGAACTATGCCCATAAGTTGGGAAAATAATTGTACTTTAAGGTGGAAAACTATGCCCAACGAGAGATATACGATGCTCATAATTGAGGAAATAACTATGCCCTCTCATCATAAATTTTAAAACATATATATATATATATATATATATATATATATATATATATATATATATATATATATATATATATATATATATATATATATATATATATATATATTTGCAATAGTTAAGAGGGAGAGAAGATTTATGTAAGGATTTCAACCTGCGGTCCTAGGGAGATTTGAATTCTCTGAACACTTAACTCTCCTTTTCATCTTGGTATCTTCTGGGTTCTTGTGCATTTCTCTATTCCCTATTTGGTCAAATAATCATAGAATTAGCACATCTGAAATCTATCAAGTATGTAACTAAAAGTTTTCACCTAGATTCCCTTCACTTATGCCTTCTATTATTAAAATTAGTCAAAAATTTAAGACAAACCTAGATTCTCACACTACCTTAAAAGCAGGAATTAACTGCTGTTAGTTAAGTGCTGTTGTCGCAATGTTGAAGTGTTTCTGAGTTGTAGTTCCTTTTAGGATGTTATAGTTATTGCGTGTATCATTTGACATACTTACCTCAGAAAATTAGCTTTGAAGAATTCCAATAACACTATCTTTTTTTTTTTTTTTTTCTTTCGACTTTGAGATTGTTCAATATACTTATTTTCTTGGCCATATGATCCCTTTTGTGACTTGGTTTATATTCCTTACCTTCTACAATAGTTGAAAGAAAATTAATTACTTAAATTGATGAGATTTATGAATATATGGTAACCTACTTTTAAAGTTCTATTATATAAGTTTTCCTTCTATACTAGTCCATATAGGAAAAAATTGGTTAAGTTTTGATGATTGTTGTTTTGATTCTTCTTAGTGAAGATAAGAGGAAAAAGCAACATAATAAATTATTTTTTGTACAATAAACTAATAACTTTTGATTATGCAGAGTATGGATCAGAGGGAATTATTTCTGTTAAAGGAGATGTGTATAGCTATGGGATTATGTTGATGGAAATGTTCACAAGAAAGAAACCAACAGATGAGATGTTTGAAGATGTATCCAGCTTGAAAAGTTGGGTTAGTGAATCAATGCCCCATGCAATAATACATGTTGTTGATTCTACTTTGCTGCAGCTAGAGGGGCAACAAATTGACAATATAATGGCACATGCATCATCTATTCTAAAGTTAGCCTTGAATTGTTGCGAAAATTTGCCTGAATCACGGATCAATATGCTGGATGTTGTTGCTTCATTGAAGAAAGTCAGGATTCGGTTCATGCAAAATGCAAGGGCGACATGAATTTAAATTATATAGAAAGACATGTGCAATTATTGTCCTTTCTCATGTTACTTGTTTAATTCATTTTTAGCACATACATTTGCATTATGTGTCTAGAGAATTTCATTTTCCAAGATCAATATGGAAAAGTATTGTTCTATTAAATCAACCATCAGTTTATAGAGCTACGACTTAAATCAATGGCCTTGCTTTATTGGTATAGAAATTGCTAATTGATTAAGCTTTTTCTTCTCATGCTTCTCTCTATGAAAATATTATTGTTTTCTTCTTGTGAATTAGAGATTAAAATTGATACTTTAACTTATAAATTCCTAATAACAATAACTTCTACTCAATTTTATTACTTGTGAAACATAGTCCAATTACTAAACACAACAAATCCTTTTGGTGCGGTACTAGGCTTTTGGTTTTTTTAATTTTTTTTAGGGGGTTTTCATTTCCTATATGATTTTTTTAATAAAAAGTTAATTTTTCAGATGACAACTAAGCAAATCATCCCGGGCAAAATATCAAACTGCCACTCCTAGGGGGATTGTCACTTCCCATCAGTTGGTCAAAATATCAATTTTATTGTGGCTAATAGTTATGATTTAGTGTGATAGTACTTTTGAATATTATCGAAGAAGTTGCAAGTATGACAAGGCCTGCTCCCAAACAAAACAAATCAACCATCAGACAAAAGAGACAGTTTCAACAAATAGAAAATACTCTTCTATTGCAAGAAGACTAGCTTTTATCAAATTCAAAGATACATCATATTGAGAAAACTTGTCTAACCAATATTTATTAGAATCTTAAGCATCCTCTTTGTGATCTTTGGGCATTTTGAATCCTATGAATTGGTTTGACCAACATTAATCAATGGGATGAATCATAAGGAAGACCCTACCATATTAAACTTGAGATTAGCAGTTGCATATATGACAAAAATAATGTTAAGCAGAATGGGTAATAACTGATGCTGCATTGACAAGTTAAATTGACAAATTAGAATAGAACATCAGATTACAACACAATGGCAATATCAGATATTGCAAATGTTGTACCGAAGTCAACATTAGAGATAGCATTAATGTTGTTTGGAGAATGGAACAATTATAATTATTTATAATTAAGTTCAATTTAATTACTGATTGAATCTCATAATATTTCATATAAGTGTATAATTTTAAAAGACAAAACATTGGTATCTTTTTTCGTATTATATTAGCAAAAATAGCACATGTATTATTTATAGTGATATTATCATATAGAACTCCTTTTAATTAATCTCTATCTAGTCCACACTATTACAAATATAAATACCTAAAACTCTCACTAATCCATGCCCATTCAATTCAATTTTATATCTATAATTATAATAGAATACTAAAAGATGCACAATTTTTCTAATTTCTAGGATAAATGGGAAATCCAGCAATTTCAACCTGGAGGGAGACGGGGTAGGATCAAACCCAAGTGTCGAAGCTACAATGTTGATGGTAGTGCTAACTCAACCAAACCCTATTTAGCTTGTAAATATGTATTAAGGACAAAAGAAATGGATGTTTAATATAAAATAGAGCAAGTTTAAACTCAATGGGGCAAGACAATCTCCAGAAACATAAAATTATTAAACTGAGAACTATATTTTCAATAATATGTTACTACAGCCCACCATTTTTCACATCTTTTATATTGGAAGCCCTCTAATCACAGTTGATCAGGGAAAAATTGCTAAACTTTCACTGAGATATTCATATGGTAACATGAGAAACTCCACAGTAATCAAGTTCATATGGTTAATTAACAAATATTAGCTTGAATTATTTTTTTTTTCCTTTTCTTCTCCTTTTTCTTTTGTGAAGGAAAACTACTTAGTCAAGTATATCTATGGTATGAAATTTTTTATGGCTAAGAGTTCAACTACGTATTTTCCCTTATCTCTGTCCTATGTCCTCTATCCTATCTATACAATTTTGCAGTGATTCCAATTTCACATGGTCATTTCAGGCAAGTAGGTCCCTTATCATGGTGCCTTCTTTCAAACAATACATTATTCTATCAATATATTATTAGTTGCAAGTAAATCCTTTTACAAGTCAAGCAAAGTAAGTAGACTTGACCTGCAAATGTGCTTCCAAACATGACAAAAGTAATTGATGCATATAGAAAATAAAGATTCCATATAGCTTTCCTTCGACGAAAATGAATAGGCTTGTGAGAAGTTGATACTACACTACAATAACTGTAACACATCTAAATCCTGAAAATTATGCATAGACTATAGTTGAAAATTTCTCGGCTTTTTTTATAGGAAACTTTTGAGTGTGCATTGACTTTTGCCATCAACATAAGCATTGTAACTCATTTTCTTGAATCTTACTCTCATTTTTTCCATATCAAACTCTAGGGAAAAAAAATAAAAAAGAAAATCAGCAATAGATAAATACAATACAAGAGAAAGGTTTTTTTCTTTTCAAATAAAATTCCAACAGTATAAAATCCATTGGAACTTTTAGTGAATTCCAACAGAACCAAGCTTTTAATAAATAATTATTGGGTTATATTTGACTTATATATACGTATATACAAATGAGGGATCAATTGACTCCAAAAATAAATGCTTCCAATGATGAGTATCCATAAAATCATTAGTAAAGAAATTAATGGCTATTTTTGAATCAGATTCAAGATTAGATTTTTTATCTTTTGCTAAATTGCTAATTCTATTCCTTTTATAATACTCCAGATCTCTATTTTATTTATTGAAGTTCTCCCATGTTACCATAGTAATCTGAAACTAAATTCCCTGAAGAGTATCTTAGAACTCCTTCAAACCTAATGATTAACTAAAGGCGAAGCATCACAATTTAACTCATGCCACTAGCAAGGCAAATTAGTGCTTGAAACTTTTTAGATCTCTTGAAGTTTTGATCAAGAAATATAAATTACTGTATCAAATGTGTTCTTTCAACTTTCCGTTGTTCATTAAAACAAAAAATTCCTTTGTTCCATTACCACAAAAATTGTTCATTTTTCATAAAAAAATAATTCACTAATATATACATAAAACTCATAGAGTAACTTATATAGTTTTATTTTTTTAGTTGACCCACCAGTATACTTAACTCATATTAAAAGTAACATTTTTGGAGAATAAAATAAATATTATTTCTTTTCTTCCTTGACATTACAAAGGTTGTCAACAATTGAGTTTAATTTATATACACAAGTGTATAAATTTAAAAGATGAAACATTAGTATCTTTTTCATATTAAAATATTAGCATAACAAATATCACAATTATTGTTTATAATGATACCATCACATAGAACTCCTTTTAACTGATCTCTATCTAGTCCACACTATTACTAATATAAATACCGAGAACTCTCACTTATCCATGTCCATTCAACTCAAATTTATAATTATAATAGAATACTAATTAAAAGATGCACAATTTTATCAATGTCTAGTATAAAAGTCATTGATAACTACCACCTTACAATAACCATCACGAGTTGTCTATTATAGTTACATTGAGCCTGGTAGTTCCCTCAATGATTATGTTGCCTTCTCTCCAACGAAGTAGTGTTATGTGCCCACTTGTTTATTCACACTCACTTTTATTTTCCATATTTCTCTTGTTTTTATTTTTCATATCTCAAACAATTTAATAAAATTGTCCAACAAGACATTGAAAAAAGACATTAAGGGTATTATTATCCAAACCATTTTTCACATCATTTATATTGCGAGCCGTATAATTATAGTTGATTAGGGAAAATTTGCTAAATTTTCACTGCAATATTCATATGATAACATAACGTGAGAAACTCCACACTAATTTGGTATGTATAGTTAACTACAGATATTAGCTTGCATTATTTTTTGTCCTTTTCTTCTCCTTTCGTCTTTTTGTGATGGAAAACTACTTAGTCAAGTATATATATGCTATGAAATTTTGTTATGGCTAAGAGTTCAACTACGTATTCCCTTATCTCTATCCTCTATCCTATCTATAAAATTTTGCAGTATCCCCCACTGATTCTAATTTCACATGGTCATTTTAGACAAGTAGGTCCCTTATCATGGTGCCTTCTCTCAAACAACATATTATTCAGAAATTCTAAAGATGTTCATTTGCATAGTAATTTTGGATCAGTAATTGAGAAATTCTAAGCTCTTGAGACATCAAAATTCCCTCTAATGCAGTAACTTTTTTTTTTTTTCCCCTGACATATCTGTATTTCTTTGTAACTATTATTTCTCTTTCAATTCAAATTATATCTGTAAATAGTTATTTGGGATAAAAGAAATTATTGTTTAATACAAAAATAGACTAAGTTTAAACTCAATGGGGCAACTTCTAGAAACATGAAATTATTAAATTGAGAACTGTATTTCAATAATGTTAGGTTACTATAGCCCACCATTTTTACATCTTTTATATTGCGAGCAGTCTAATTAAAGTTGATTAAGGGAAGATTGTTGATTGCTAAATTTTCACTGAGATATTCATATGGTAATGGGAGAACTCTAGAGTAAAGAGGTATGGTTAACTAATAAATATTAGCTTGCATTTTTTTTTTTATTGGTTACTTTTGTGATGGAAAATTACTCAGTCAAGTGTATATATGCTAAGAAATTCTTTTTGTGGCAGAGTTTAACTAGGTATTCCCTTATCTCTATCGTCTATCCCATCTATAAGATTTTGCAGTGTCCCCCACTGATTCCAATTTCACATTGTCATTTCAGACAAGTAAGTCCCTTATCACTTTGTCTTCTCTCAAACAACACATTATTCTATCAATATATTATTAGTTGCAAGTAAAGTGTTTCACAAGTCTGACAAAGTAAATAGACTTGACCTGCAAACATCCTTCCAAAGATGACAAAAGTGATTGATGTATTTAGAAAATAAGGACTCCATACATTTTTCCTTTGATTAAAATGATTGAAGATGAAACTGTTAAATATATGATAACTTGAAAAGTCACTTTGGACAATGATTGTGAAGTAAGTTTGGCTAAGTGGTAAGGTTGTCCTTTCAATACTTGTATTAGTTTTCACATTCCAAAATTAAACTCGACTCTATTCCTAAATGGCTCAATTAGTATTTAAAAAATTACATCCCTATTTTATTTATGACAAACAAAAAATAATGGTACACCATTTAGAAAGTCTTAATTCGATGAAGTGTTGGTGTCAATCAAAGCTTTGTTTTCTCGTCTAAACATAGTAATAGTGGCACTTCTTTAGTAGTATATAGGACAAAAAAAGTCTTGTACCCTTGTGGCTGTATATGCTCATCCAAGAGTGGCTTGTCTTATTTTATTTGAAAATCTTGTCTGATGACTAATATAGAAATCTAGAGTTCTAGAATGTCTTATTTTATTTGACTTGTTTCCAACTGGAGTATTATTTATCTCCTTTAAAATGTGAAAATAAAATTTAATATTTTAATAAATGTGAGACATGATTTGAGACACGAAACCGTAAAATATTATATCTTATGAAAAAATTAGAATAAAGTTGCTCTACTTCTTTTTCAAACAATAAATTTAAAATAAAGTAAAAGAATATAATAATATTAGTGCATGTTAATCAACACGTGTCAATCAATGATTCATAGGTAAAAATTGACACTTCACTTGCTAGGGGTGTGGACTTCTTGACATTCTCTTAAAAGACTTCCTATCTCTTCAGAAAGAATGATTCATAGGTAAAAATTGACAATGACAATTAAAAAAAAAAAGAAGTTACTTTTATGCTCTCCTGTAAGTAAAATATTTTGCTATGTTTCATATGTAAATGACATAATAAAACTCCTTTCAATTTTAATTTATCTGTTTCAAGTCCACACTATCACAAATAAATATACCTAAAACTCAAAGCGATTCATGTCCATTCAATTCAAATTTATAATTCTCATAGATAACTAAAAGATGCACAAATTTTCCTATTCTCTTTGGTTCTTATCATAAAACATCTTCTAGAATCTTTTCACAGTCAATTTTTAAGTTATTTTGTATTTTTTAGGTAGTTTTTATTTATTTATTTTGTCCATAATAATGGCTATAGACATTCTTATTTTAAGTTGTTCATAAAACCTTCTTCCATACTTGCAAGACGAATTAATAGCAAAATGATAGATATTTGAAGTCTTTTATGTTCACTTCATCACAACTAACTAAGTTTAATAACAATAAATGGGATAAAATTAGAATGTTGTAATTGTTTAAAAAAGAATCAAGAAAATCAATTGTTTTTCTTAATCTACGTATAATTTTGTTAAACATAATTTATAATAAAAACTAGAGAGGATATATTTTAAAATAAAAGTCATTGATAATTAAATACAACCTTACTAGAACAACCAGCGGTAATCTATTATAGTTACATATATAGCGCAATAGGTCCCACAAACGACCATGTTGCATTTTCTCTAACCACATATTATTCTCTATTATTAGTTGGTAATGAATATGTCCTACTATAATAAGGAAAAGTCAGTTATACACTTATATTTTTTTCACCCGATTGCGTAAAAGAAATTAAAAAAATAAATAAAAAATCCAGTATCACAGCTTTTAGGTTCCATAAAGATATAAACTATGAATATGAACAATAAACCAAAGTTATATAATAATCAAAATATATAATTATCAATATGAATAAGTGAGATGTTGGGATTCCTAGCCACTGTCTTACCGTCTAACATGAGAGTAGGGTGATAGAGGTGCCTTAAAACGCCATCCTTTGGCCAGAACAAGACTTACCCCCTTGTCGAACTCATTTCTAGGTGCATGATAATGGTTTCCAATTACCATCTTCATACTCCAAAATAGATATAAAATTCAAAACATAATTGCAAATTTATAGTATCACATCATATTTCCTATCTTTACTTCCCCTTAGGCTGTGATACCAAAGACCACGAGTTATCTATCCATGGATAGTATCACATCATCATATATATAATCCAACTCTATCTGTCCATAGAAACAAGAAAAAGAGAATTATATATGCATTAAATCTCTATAATATCATGGATATATACGTGCCATGTAAATCCAATTGGGCTTCTAAGATCTTCCACACCCAATAAAACAACCAAGGGCTTCTTCCTAAACCCAAGACAAGGTTTGTCTAAATTTGAGAGCTTATTGCAACTTGTAAATGAGCAAGAAGCCTCTCCCAACGGTTCTGAGCGACAAAAAGGAGGGTATTTTCAAAAATCCATGTTCTCTTGGGCTAGATGAGGGAGGTAAATGAGAATGCAAAGAATAAACTATTCTTAACTCGAGGGGTGAGTCGGGAATGCATTTTTGAACATTCTGTTTTCTTCTATTTCCCCAACTATAGTCTAGGGTTTTCAATAAATAAGAGTAAACCCCTAATTTAGTATCTATGAGATAGATGTGTCATCAATTTGGTACTTACTAGGTTTTTTACATCATTTAAATATTTGTAAGATTAAATTTACATCAAATAAGGCTTCCTTGATGAGTATGTCACCAAGTTGGTACCTCAGCGGGAACTTCTTTGATGTAAATTCAATCTCATAAGTACTTAAGTGATGTCAAAAGTACCAATGTGATATCAAAAATCTAATAAGTATCAAGTTGATGACATCCTTATCTCACAGGTACTTAATTGGGGCTTACTATTTATATAATAACTAAATTTCAAAATTCTTGGTTTCAGTTCTAGGTCTTCTCATTCCAAATCTATGAAATTGGTACATCATCATCATGAAGTGTTTTCCCATGTTCAATTTCCTCAGCCATGAATTGAAAAAAACAAAAAGAAAAATTATACCTAGTTCATTGCAAGTAATCAAAAAATAAATGGCATAGAGCCAAAGGTGAAAGAGAGAAAACTCTTTAAATAGATAAGTCAATTGATATGCACCTCAAGGATGATTGAAGTGCTATATGGAAAGGGCATTTGTACTAGTTACAATGGGTTATTCTCATCCTAATTATACTAGAATTAATAGAGAAAACCCCTTTTGGTCCCTCACACCTATTCACTATGACAAATTAGGCCCTCACACTTTAATTTTGTCAATTTAGTCCCTAACACTTTGAAATCATGACAAATTGGTCTTTCCATCTATCTCCACAACAAATCATTAATGAAAAATTCTAACATGGAACATTTTTTCCTAGTGTACTGTTAAGTGTTTATTAGTGTCAATACTTTTAAAGTGTCAAGGACCAAATTGATATTGGAATGATAAACTTTTAATTGTACATGTGGGCATAAAACATTTCATGTCAACATTCTCCATTAGCGGTTTGTAATGGAGATAGACAGAAAGATTAATTTGATACGATTTTAAAGTGCATTGATATTGATAAACACTTAACAATACATGTGGGCAAGAAATGTTTCATGTCAACATTTTTCGTCAATGATTTGTTATGCAAATAGACAAAATGGCCAATTTGTCATGATTTTAAAGTATTAGGGACTAAATTGAAAAAAAAAATTGTGAGGGGAGTAATTTGTCAAAATTTTAAAGTGTTGAAGACTAAATTGGCAAAATTAAAGTGTGAGGGACTACTTTGTCATGATTTTGAAGTGTTGGGAACTAAATTGACAAAATTAAAATGTGAGGGACTAATTTGTCATGGTGAATAAGTGTCAAGGACCAAAAAGAAATCTTTCTCAAATTACTATGCACCCTACTATGTAGTTGATGGGTGGCAATGGAAGTTCTCCTATTTCCAAGACTTGTGTAGAGAGTTTATAGAAATATATTCTCTTCAGATTTTCATGGAGTTTGTGGTAATTTGGGCTCCATTTCCAAATCAATAAAAGAAAGGAAAAAAATAACAAGGTAAATCAAACAAAAATAAAATAAAATGCTCAAAGTAATATTAGATTGATTTCTTTAACATTAATAGGTGTAATCCCCCGTAATGGTGCCAAAAAAGTTGAAAAGGAAGAAAAATGGTGACATTAGTGCAAATGTACACTGAGTGTAACTAATAAAGTATTTTAGGATTATCATATCCACAGAGACCGCACTATTAATTATCAAAGTATAGTAATATAAAATATTAATTATTTGAGGAAACCAGAATTACAAAATTGATAAATAAAGCAAATCACAATTTAAAGAGAAAAACAACCACTTAAGGCTTTCACACATTCTGTATTAGGTAATTATTTTCATTCACACCATTATAGTTGTTCAATGACTAATCAAGATATCCTTATTTTGTCAATTGGCTCATCCTAAGGTTAGATTAATTGATGCGTGCTTCTATATAGCGTCGCTACTATAGGCGGCGGTCAAATTAAAAATCCGAGTTTGAGTTTTCAACTAGGGTCGTGTTCTCAGAGAATTACTAGTACAGGTCTAAGTTAGATTAGGCTAAGGGAATGGGAGTTTTCAGCAAAATCAACAGCAATAAAGTATCTAACAATAAATAAACACAATAAACAATAAAATCAATGATGTGAATGCAATCAACCAAGGATCTATCTGACATCTAATGATTTTATCCTCGACCCAAAGATAAAATTTAATTCAGTTATGCCAATTAACTAGATTAACCACAAAATTTCAAGATTAACTTACCTAATTAATTAATTTGGTTGAACCCTCACTAAGCCAGAATCCTGCACCTAGCTCGGCAATTCCTACTACACAATTGCATAGGTTATGGCCATTGGAACCAAACCCAACCCCAACCATCATCATAGCAAGGGATTAAAGCATCAAAGACTTAAAATCCAAATTTCTATCTAACCAAATTAAGTTCTACTCCATGGAAATTACTCCTAAGATGAGTAGACTCAAAAATCCCACTAACCCATCCAAAAATCATGCATAAAAATCATCATACACAATCTTAGAGAGAGAAACGAGTAGAGAAGCATAACCTTCATTAAATTCAAATTAATAGTCTTCAAGTCATCCTAGGTTGATTACAGAAACTTTTAGCCATCCATTTCATGGAGGCAGCCATGGGAGAAGAAGAAAAGAAGAAAACTAGAGTGAGAAGATGAAGGAGGCGGCTAGGGTTGTACAAGGAAGGGAATAGCCAAAAATCCCTACGTTAATGATAGGAAAATTATAAAAATGCCATTAATGAAGCCCAAATTACGACCTTGGCCCTCATTTAAGTTGCCAAATGCCTATTTTGCCCTTTTGAGTTGAGAAAATCTCCTTTATGCCCTCACTTGATGATTTAATGAAGATTTATTGCTCTAATCCTAAGCTTGGACATAAATCCCAACAATCTAAGGCCTCCTAGGTCCAATCCTGAAATTAAAAATTCCTAACAAGTAAAATTAGACCTTAAAGTGAGAAAATTGATATGAAATACAATAAATTCTAATTAGACCTCAATGATAAAATGGATGCTAATTAAATAATTAAATGCAAGTTTGAAATGCTAGAATTAAGTATAAGAGTACAAAGATAAACACTAAAAAGTGTACACTTATCCTTTGCACGTCTCGGGAAAAAGATAGAATTTCACATTAAAGAAAAGAGGGAAATCGCAATATGCAAAAAGCTAAGAACAAAGCAAAATTATCTCTACTATACTTTCAAATGACTATCAAGAATGAGACAATGTGTAACATAGAGGACAATCAAAAACATAAGAACATAACCAATCATACCATAATTCTTTACATTCCAATTTAACAAGCAAGGCAATGTCAAATGAAAGCATATATCAACAATGATAGTCTCACAAGATGCTATCCACTCAAACTCTCAAGTGCTTAGGATAGGCAAAGTGTTTACACTCACTCAACTCAAGATGTAAGCACTACCATAGGCTTGCAAAAATTATAATCTCCACTACTTCAAAACATATGCATACAGAAATCAAAAGGACTTTATTCAAGATTGTAATGAGCCCAAGGGAAGAAGAAGAAAGGAAGGATAAAATGGATATGGAAAAATAAGTATCAAAGAGAGCAAGAGAGCACGAAAATAAGAGTTCAAGCACAAAATTGCACAATCAACTCTTATTACAAAAGCAACACTTATTATACATATAATTCTTTTTCTTTTCCATATTTTTTTTCTTTTTCCCTTTTTTTTTCTTTTCTCTTTTTCTTCCTTTGTTGTTGTTGTTGTTGTTGTTTTTTCTTTCTTTTTTTTCATATTTTTTTTAGATTTTTTTTCTTTGAACTTTCTACAAGCAGCTTAGAAATTTTTTTTCACAAACTAACAGTTACAACTAACAAATCCACCCCCACACATAAAGTACAAGAACTCATATAAATGACATTCATGCTCTCTAACTCCATAAGGGTAGGAGTACATGGTTTTGTAGTTAAGGTTAGGGGTGAGTTCAACCAACGATGGATAATAGGCTCAAGTGGGCTAAACAGTGGTAAATAATGCAAGGATGGTTATTTGGATAAGTAGCTAAGCAAGAAAAATGACCTTCATCATCTTTAGGCATGCACATGAAAATATAGCCTCAAAAATAATTGGTGCAAGTTTTAGAGTGACAAACATCAAAAGTGAGAATGCACACAAGAAAGAATGAGCATGTCATATATATGTCATAATTACATTTTATATAGACTTTTAAGGTTCAATTCCCTTTCAATTATGTCCACAATTATGGTAAAACATATTGCTTTTGATGCCATTTCTGTTTGATGCAAGTTCAGGTTGAAGCGGGAAGCAAGCAGGTCAAAGGATTTTTCAATGCGGCTCAAGTGGTCCGCCACCATGTTCTCAGCTCCACTCCTATCTTGGATGTCAACATCAAACTCTTGTAGCATGAGCATTCATCTAATCAACCAGGGTTTTGCCTCTGGTTTCTTCAACAAGAACTTCAAAGCTGCATGATCAACAAAAACAACAACCTCAGGACATAGCAAATATAATCTAAATTTATCTAAAGCATAAACAATTGCTAAAAGCTCTTTTTTCTATGGTTGTGTAGTTTGCTTGAGCAGCATCTAGGGTCCGAGAGGCATAATAGATAACATGAGAGTTTTCCAATGCTCTGGGCAAGGACAACTCCCACTACATAGTTAGATGCATCATACATGAGCTCAAATGGGAGTGTCCAGTCTAAAGGTTAGATGATGGGAGTAGTAGTGAGGGCTCTCTTCAACTTGTTAAATACTTGTTTGCATGCCTCATGAAATACAAACTCCACATCCTTTTGTAGCAAGCTAGATAGTGGTAAGGCAATCTTGCTAAAATCCTTAACAAACTGCCTGTAAAAACCTGCATGTCCAAGAAAAGAATGCACTTCCTGCACACTGGCGGGGTAAGGCAAAGAAGAAATAACATTTATTTTGGCAAGATCTACCTCAATACCCTTGCTAGATACAATATGGCCTAAAACTATACACTGCTCAACTATAAAATGACACTTTTCATAATTTAGAATAAGATTAGTTTCAATGTATCTGTTCAGCACCCTAGCAAGACTATCCAAACATGCATCAAAGGAAGAACCATAAATAGTAAAATCATCCATGAATACTTCCATACAACCCTCAAGAAAGTCAGAGAAGATACTTACCATGCACCTTTGGAAGGTGCTTGGGGCATTGCAAATACCAAATGACATCCTCCTGTATGCAAAAGTGCCAAAAGGGCATGTGAAGGTAGTCTTCTCTTGATCCTCTAGTGCTATGTGGATTTGGAAGTACCTAGTATACCCATCAAGAAAGCAATAATGTGACTTTCCAGCAAGTCTCTCTAACATTTGATCAATGAAGGGTAATGTATAATGATCTTTCCTAGTGGCTTGATTGAGCTTCCTGTAATCTATGCACACCCTCCAACTGTTTTGCACTCAAGTGGGAATCAATTCATTCTTCTCATTAGCCACCACTGTAACTCCAAATTTCTTTGGAACAACTTGCACTAGACTCGCCCATTTACTATTTTAGACAGGATATATAATGCCAGCTTGAAGAAGCTTGGTCACCTCTTTTTTCACCACATCAAGAATAAGAGGATTGATTCTTCTTTGAGTCTATCTCACTGGTTTAGCCCCATCCTCTAATAAAATCCTATGCATGCAAGTAGAAGGGCAAATACCAGGAATGTCTACAAGTGTCCACTTAGTAATCTTTCTTCTTGCTTAGGGAGAAGATTACTAGCAATAATAATAGGCAATTGCTCATTGGCCTCTAAAAAGGCATATTTCAAATTTCTTAAAAGAGATTTCAGTTTAAGTGCAAGTGGTTGGATCACAGAAGAAAGTAATCTGCTAGGCTATAAATCTACTGCATTAAGTTCAAGGAAGTTTTTTACCACAACAGAATCAACAGACACAAACTCAACAGAATTAATAGAATCAACAGAATCATAACCTACTACAGTTATATGAATAGAGTGTACAACAAGATCCACCATATCATTTAAACCATCAACAACATCAACAAAATCAATAGAATTCTCGTCATGAATAAATGCATCAATTTCAGCACAAATAGAACATGGAGGAGATTTACCACAATCATAGTAAAAATCAACAGAATCATCTAAGTCCACAAGTTTTGAAAAATCAACAGAGCATATATCACCATATCTCTCCTCTACCAGCACATCAACAATATCCATGCAAAAAAAGATAGAGTGATCCTCAAGTGGATATCTCATAGCATCATGAATATTGAATGCAACCAAAATGTCACCAAATTCCATAGTAAGAGTACCATCGTACACATCTATTTTAGTCTTAGCAGTTCTCAAGAATGGTCTGCCTAGAATAATAAGGTATATACTAGAATCACCCTCCATATCCAAAACATAAAATTCAATAAGAAATATAAGGTCATTGACTCTAACTATGATATCTTCAATCAAACCTATAGGATATGCAGTACTTATGTTGGCCAATTGAATGACAACTCCAGTGGGCTGCCAGGGACCAAGGTAAAGAGACTAAAACACTGATTTGGGCATTACATTTATGGAAGTACCCAAGTCTGGCATGGCATCTGATGTGCAAATTATGGATGTAAGAAAAGGGTGAAATAGGATGTGAATTATAAATGGAATGAAGTGCAAGCAAACACTAGTAGTGTAGCCAGCAAGTATTCTGGGGTTGTCGTACCCAAGGGATTGTTATTGACTACTAGAGTATAAGAACTCTAATAATGCTCAAGCGGTCGAATAAGAATGATGACAACAAAATAACATAAAAGAAAACAACATAAAAGTAAAGAGAAGTAGGAGTAGGAATATGAGCAGAAGAAATAAGAGATAAAGGCCTAGGGATTCAGATTTGACCACATTTCCTTAGTATAGACTTTCATGATTCAGTTATGACTTTCTATAATTATTAATTGCTAGCTAGGATTCCCTAATCTCATCAACCAGCCTTAGCATGACGTCAGATTGAATCTAATTATAATTACCAACCCTGCTACGGGCTAGTGCGAGTTGTAGTAACCATAAGTGCATTAAGTTCCATGGACATCCCTTTAGGGTATTCTAGGGGATCTCCCTAGCTCCCATGTGACTACACAGAGTCTTTGGTATAGACAGCCTCAGAACCCTATGGATTTAACCTTCGTGGTCTAAGTTAACTAATCATCTTCCGAGTCATATTTACCCACAAGTTTCTCCAACTAATTGGCCAGATTAGATAAGATTGAAGTGCAGAATATTAAATCTCAATTGAATAAAAGATGAATTGTCATAACATCATCAATCATGTTTATACAAGAAATTGGGCTACATCTTAGCCCCTAGAAAAGAAATTAGTTACACATAGTGTAACTTAAACACATAACATAAAAGAAAGAAAACTTGAATGGAAGAAGGAGTAGAAGAAAAGTGTGTAGAAGAAGTGGTGGCAGAAGTGGTCTCTTTGCTCCTTGCCTAGCTGCATATTTATAATGTATATAATCCTAATTTTACTCTAACTATGCATTCAATATTCTAGTAGAATTTAAATGCTTCAATCCCACTCAAACTAGGATAGTAGATGATACGAACCCCGCCAACATTGTGACGAAACCCGTAACGAAATTGTTTAAGGATCGTTTCTACTTCAGGTTTGGATGGACAAACCGCAACCCAGCACCTATATTGAGGTGTGAACCTTGGTATAATGAAGGTGCCACAATCAAGGATGGATGCTTGATTGATAAGTCGGATAGCTCACAAAGAACTATAGAGAAGATGCAAAACTCACAATTTGTTTAAACGCATATTCTGAATATTATTGAATGAAAGAGGCCTATTTAAAGGCATTACAAAACTAGGAAAACTTGTTCAAATAGAAAAGGAAATAAAATAAAAGTAATCTAATATAATCTAATCAAATCATATTACTTCTAAAATTAGGAAACTAAATAGTTGACTAATCTTAATACAATCATTCCTAAAATAGCTCAATCAATTTGTTGGCCAACTTGGGCATGAATCATGTTGATTAGCTTCGGTTGACCAAGCTCCATGGGCCTCCACGAATTGGCTTGGTCAATGCTTCTTGCACTAACCCATTTAGGGCTTCCTTGAACCTCTTTGCCCTAGCTCTTGTCATGGGACCAAGTGGGACTTCAAGCGGGTCTCTATTCCATTTGGCAGCCACATTTCCATGTACAGTGCTGGCAGCAACGTCTCCATTGGCAATGCTGGCAGCAACGCCTCCATTGGCAGCATTGGTGGCCACATTTCCATCATTCCCCTCCTCTTGAAAAGGATTTGTCCTCAAATTTGCAAGGTATACATAAAAAAAGGAATATATATTAGAAACAAGAGTTACATTACCCAAACTGTACTTACCTTGAAGCTCTAATATATCAACTACAGTATTAACATATTCAAAAACTTGGATCAAATCTTCTTCTCTTGTTTTCAGCTGAAATCTTGTTAGAAACATAGGTATCTTCTTTCTCTTGTGTAATAATCCTCCAGGGTCAAATATTATCCTTTGGACAGCATTGTATTGAACTTTCTCATGCAATTTTACTACAAAGAAAACTTTCAATTTCCCACTTAAGCTAGTATACTTATCAACATGTGATAGTAATCAATTCATGTGGGTTAATGAATTATAACCAGAGTGAAATAATAGCATATTAGTAGTCAACATAAATACTTTTCCATTTATGGGCCATGTGAATTTCACTACATATGCCATAGGATCACCACACAAACTTGCAAAAAGAGAATATGGAGTTTTAGAATGAACAAATTTATCACACTTAAATTCTCTATGCAGTAGCAAACACAACAATGATGCATTAGAAAGCTCCTTGAAAGCATTAAAAACTCTCTCATGCACATTATTCAGCTTAATCATTTTGGCCTCATTTCTCCAAAATTTCACATTTTTATGGATTTGTGTTAAAGCAATTACAAAACAAGCATTGGGCTTTCTCTGAAAATCAATATCAGCAACATATAATTTTCTATTGGAATTACATCCCAATGACACTTTACATAAACTAGGAATAAGAATGTACCTTAAAGGAAGATTTTCAACACCTTTATGTTCTTTTTCATGCTTGCATTTGATAACATATAGCAAGGGCTCCATGAATTCAAGCCACTTCTCATGCCATTTCTTCAAATTTCTTTTTCTCAAATCAATTAACATATTTTGCAAATGCTCAAGATGTTCAATGAAATTCCCATTATAGACCAAAGAATCTCCAAAATATTCAACAGCAAAATTACACAAAAATGCACAAAAGAAACTATGAATCACACAAAACTAATTTCCTAAAAGACCATTATGTCTAGCAAGCTTGTCCAATGTAATTCCACATCCATTGAAGACATGAAAACAATTCAGCCTAGCAGTGCTTAAAGTTTTAATGAAATCAAATTCCAATGAATTCAAATCAAGTGCAAAGACTAGTATATTCCTTGGTGATACGGAATCAAGAATGAAACAACTTTTAAAATCATGCAAGAAAGACATAGAAGCGTAATAGTCAAATTCCAATATCTTTGCATTAAGGATTGATACTTTCCCTTGACATGAAGAATCAAGAACCATATTATCCTTAAAGTGTAGCAAGGAATCAATAGAACAAGACAAGAAAAATTCATCACTACTTTTCATGATAGTAGCATCATGACAATAGGATTTACATATGTGACCTTCATGCATGAGTTTCATGCTTCCAAATCAAGGAATTAACATGCATGTTGACAGATTTATGTTCAGCAGTTCCAATTGCATTCAACATGTTAAAACAAGTAACATGATCCTCATATAATGTATTAACATGCTCAAGTCCTAAAGATTTTGCTTTACTACTAGAAAGTAGAATAAATCGCCTATGTAGAAATTTTTATGAGCTAATCCACCACAAACATCAATCATAATGACAATATTAGGATCATACTCAAACAAATATTCAAATTCCTCAATCAATTTAGATTTACTTCTAGGATCCATTGGAGTTTTCACCTTTATAACACATGATGATCCATTAGGCAATTCTTTTGAGAAATCTCTATGAAAATTCTGCAAGAAAGAAAAATCACTAGAACAAGAGTTAGGAGATCTAATTATGAAATCATGAGAAAAACTCACACTCTTATCCTCACTTTTTCTTGTGCACTCATGCAGGAATTTTTCTTTTATCTCAAGCACTCTCTCATTTTTGCATTGCTGTCCACATTCTTCACTCTTATTTTTCTTAATTACACTTACTTCTTTTTCAGACTCATGTGTAATTTCTTTTATCTAAAATTTTCTCTCTATTTCTTTTTCCTCCTCACTTTTCTCACAATTCTTACATTCAATCACTTTATTGACAAATTTGAGTGAATGGCTGAATGCCTTTCTCTTGATAATTATTTCCATTAAATAGGAATTACTATACAGGCTATCTTGGGTAAGAAATTATGTACAACTATTACAAATAATCTATTTTAGGTAATAATATATACACAACTAATAAATCCCAGAATTTCTACCACTGATATTCTGCCAATCTACCACTGATATTCTGCCATTGATGTCACTAATATTCTGCCATTGATATCCCCCCTCAAATTGATGTTGGGTGATCAACAAGCATCAATTTGTCAACAAGGAAATGATGCCGTTGTCGGGAAAGGGCCTTAGTAAACACATCAGCAGTCTGGAGAGCAGTGGTGATATGCGGAAGGGTGATGATGTGGGCATCATATGCTTCACGAATAGAATGACAATCCACTTCTATATGCTTGGTGCGCTCGTGAAAGACTGGATTGGCAGCAATTTGAATCGCACTAGTATTATCTGCATGGAGTGGAGTAGGCTCAATTTGAGGAAACCCAAGCTCACCCAACAGTCCCTGGAGCCAAACTGTTTCAGAACAAGCAGAAGACATAGCGCGATACTCAGACTCTGTGGAAGACTTAGACACCCGATCTTGCTTCTTGCTTTTCCAAGCAACGAGAGAGGTACCAAGAAATATGCACCAACCTGTAACTGAACGTCTAGTATCAGGACAACCAGCCCAATCTGCATCACTATAGGCAGTTAAATGAATAGGAGAACCAACAGGAAAGAAAATACCCTGAGTGGAAGTGACTTGCAAGTAGCGAATAATGCGTCGAATAGCGGCCAAGTGAAGGTGTCTAGGGGCCTGCATAAATTGACTAACTTGTTGAACAACAAAGGAAATATCAGGCCGAGTAATAGTTAGATAGTTCAAGCTCCCCACCAGTTGTCTATATAAAGAGGGATCAGAGAGAAATTCACCCTCATCACGACGATATTTAACATTCACTTCCAAAGGGGTATCAACAGAGCGGCCATCACGAAGGCTAGCCAAAGTGATTAACTCCTGAATGTATTTATGTTGGTGTAAGAAAATTCTAGCTGAAGTGGAATGCACCTCAAGGCCTAGAAAATATTGTAAAGAACCTAAGTCTTTCATATGAAAAGAACCCTGAAGATGCTCTTGAAGTTGAGAAATCAAGGTAGAGTCAGACCCGGTAATAACAATATCATCAACATATACCAGAAGCATGACAATTCCCTTAGTAGTCTTACAAAGAAAGAAGGAGGAATCATACTGACTTTGGACAAAGGAGAAGCTAATAAGCGTAGAACGAAACTTATCAAACCAAGCACGTGGAGCCTGTTTCAAACCATAGAGTGAACGCTTTAACTTGCAAACTTTAGATGATGGTGTAGAAAATAACCCTGATGGTGGAGTCATATAAACTTCTTCTTTAAGGTCACCGTGCAAAAAAGCATTTTTAACATCCATTTGTCGTAATGACCAACCCTTAGAAGCAGCAATAGCCAGAATAAGTCTCACTGTCGTCATTTTGGCTACAGGAGCAATGTCTCTGCATAATCTATTCCATACTCCTGGCGATTACCAAGTGCTACCAACTGTGCTTTATATCTGTCAAGTGAGCCATCTGATCGCAGCTTTATAGAATATACCCATTTACAACCAATGGGCTTAACACCAGTAGGACAAGGAACAATATCCCAAGTATGATTCTCCTGAAGTGCTCGGAGTTCTTCTTGCATAGCATTCACCCAACATGCATGCTTAGTTGCCTGAGAATAAGAGGTAGGAACTATAGTGTTAGCTAAAGTGGCAGAGAAACCATACCTATCAGGAGGGTGACGGATGCGAGAGGATTTTTGAAGAACCACTGGAGCAAAACTGGATCAGGGTCGGGAAGGATTTGTTGCGAGGGGGCTTATCATCGTTGATAGACCATTCCAGGTTTAAAATGCTCAATTGGTGGAGAGATGTCTTCAAAGCTAGGGAAAACAACATTGCCTGAAGAAGAAACATGTCAGAAAATAGTACTCATGTTCAAAGAAAATAACATTTCGAGAGATACGTAATCGATTAGCATCAGCATCATAACACAGAAAACCCTTTTGAGTATTGTTGTAACCCATAAAGGCACACCGGATTGATTAAGCTGAAAGCTTGTGACGCTCATGAGAAGGCAAGTGAACAAAACAAACACATCCAAATGTATGTAGTATGTGATAATTAGGATGCACACCGAAAAGATGATAGTAAGGAGAATCAAAATTCAATTGTTGAGAAGGCAAACAATTAATCAAGTAAACAATAGTGGATAAAGCTTCTACCCAAAATTTAGTTGGAACTGAAGACTCCAAGAGTAATGTTCGAACCATATCCAACAAGTGATGATGTTTTCGTTCAGCCAACCCATTTTGCTGGGGAGTATAAGGACATGATCGCTGAGATATAATACCTTTCTGTTGCAAAAGAGCTTGAAAGTCATGTGATAGGTATTCTCCACCATTATCAGACTGTAAAACCTTAATACAAGTGGAGAATTGTGTCTCAATATATGCTAGAAAATTTTGAAAAACAGTCAATACCTCAGATTTATTTTGCAGAAAATATATCCATGTGAAACGGCTATAGTCATCAATGAACATCACAAAATATTTATACTGTGCATGGGAAATAACAGGAGTAATACCCCAAACATCACTATGTATTATCTCAAAACATGTATTAGCATGACCACCATGAGTAGGAAAAGGTAAAATTTTACTTTTCCCTAGTTTACAAGTAGAGCAAGCAAGAGGCAATGTATGCTCAGAAGACTGATCATTACCAAGAAAACCACGCTTCATTAATTTAGACAAAATCACATTATTCGGATGGCCCAATCGTTTATGCCAAACTTCAGCCTTATTTGTAACAATAACAGAAGAGAAAGACAAAGTTCTAGGAACAGTAAATTGCAACGGAAATAATCTGCCTATTTTAGGCCCCCTCGCGATCACTTTCCCCGACACCTGATCCTGCACAATACAACCACCACGAGAGAAAGATACATCACAGTTATTATCCATCAGTTGACCAACAGAAATTAAATTTGTAGATAATCCAGGAGAGACAAATACATGATGAAAAGAAGAGTTAATATCACCAATGGCTGTAATTGGAAGATTACTACCATTAGCAATCTGAATATTTTGTGTACCAGTATACTGCCGTAGATTATGCAGCAAATCAAGTGACCCAGTCATATGATTTGATGCTCTAGAGTCAACAAACCATGGAGAAGAAATAGTCTTACCTTGGCCCTGAAGTGCAAAAGTGGAAAAAGCTGTGATAATCATCTGTTGGACCATTTCTGGAGTAAGAACAAGCTGATTGGTGCTAGTGGTTGTGGCTGTAGAACCAACATTACCATCTGGAACAACAGCTTGAAAGGCTTTGGCTCGCCGATTTTCTGGACGTATAGAACACTCCTTGATAATGTGTCCATGTTGCTTGCAGTAAGTACAGAATTTCTTACCACAGTTGCGAGCAATATGCCCAAATTCCTTGTAGCTGTAGCATTGCATTTGACCCTTTCCTCGGTTTCTCCCTTGTGCAGCATAAGCGACATTGACAACTATAGATTGTTCTTGTGATGCCCCTAGAACAGCTTGTGTAGCCAGTCTCTGTTCTTCATGCAACAATTCACCAAGGCATATAGACAAAGAAGGAACCGAATTCCAATTCAGCAAACCAGCTCGTACAACTTCAAAATCTGATCTTAGTTTCATCAGGAACTGATCACGCCGACTATCTTCATGAACTGCTTGAATGCCGGCTAAGGCCTCTTTGGGTACCTTGGAGTAGATAATACCAGAATATTCGCTCCACAGGTTAAGAAATCCAGAATAATATTGCTCAATAGAGAGATTACCTTGATTGAAGTTACTAATCTCAAGCTCTAGTTGAAATCGTCTAGCTGTGTTATCTTGATAGTATATCAACTTCAAATAATCCCACATCTCTTTAGCTGTATCAAAGGAGCGTAAATTATTCACCATATGTGCTTCAATCGATCCTAAAAGCCATGAGATGATTTGAGCATCCTTTGTTTCTCATTTGCGAAATTCTGTAGCATCTACAGGAGCCGTAGAAGACCCATCAATGTGGCTCCAAAGGTCCTTCCCTTTCAAAAACATTTTGAATTGGAATTCCCATGCTGCATAGTTCTTTCCTGTAAATTTGATAGCCAAAGTCTTTGTAGGGATTCTTCCAAAAAAATTCTCACTAGCCATTCTGAAACAAATCTGATCTAGAAATCTCAAAGCAAGACTGTCAATCACAATTTTGATTGACCCAGAAAAAGAAAAAAAATTGCAAAACGAGGTTGTTAATAAAGAATCAATCGACCCAAAAAAAAAAAGACTTTGAACGACAGAAGCAAACTGGCAGTGGCCCAAAGATTCAGCTATGAATTTGAGAGGTTGGAGAGGTAGGCTCTAGTACCATGACAAATTTGAGTGAATGGCTGAATGCCTTTCTCTTGATAATTCTTTCCATTAAATAGGAATTACTATACAGGCTATCTTGGGTAAGAAATTATGTACAACTATTACAAATAATCTATTTTAGGTAATAATATATACACAGCTAATAAATCCCAGAATTTCTGCCACTGATATTCTGCCAATCTGCCACTGATATTCTGCCATTGATATCTATTCGTTTCTTTTGGACTCTCACTTCCATTTTTATCACTATTTTCTTTTTCAGAAGTTGCCTCATTTTCTTTTGCACTCTCATTCACTATTCTTTCAGAATTTTGCCTTTGAATTCTCTTTTGATCTTCAAGTGCCTCTTCTAGTTTAAGAGAAACTAACTTAATTTTTCGGTCATTCATGGAAAGAATGTATCTATTCTTTTTATCATGAGTACCCTTTCTTCCAACCTCCCAAGGATGCCCCAAGAGTAAGTGGCAATCATACATTGGTGCCACATCACAAAGCACTTCATCCTTATAGTTTCCAATGGAGAATGCAACTAACACTTGCTTTGTTACCCATATGTCTCCACTGCCTTCCAGCCACTTCAACCTATAAGGTTTAGGGTGCTTTAAGGTGGGTAAACTTAGCTTCCCAACCATCAAAGTACTAGCAAAGTTAGCATTCTTCTCACCATCAATGATCATGCTACATACTTTTTCGTTCACATGGTATCTAGTTTGGAAATATTTAGGTTGCCTCTCACCACCAACTCCCTCAAGCTGTCTAATGGGTAGGGCATCTTCATGAATGGGTTCTCTAAAGCCTCTGCTATTACAGCCCTTCAATGCTGGTATTTTATCTTCATCTCTTGTGACATCACTACTCTTCCTAGAGTTGATTACTCCCCAAAAAGATTTTCCTCTTCTTTCTTCTTGGGTTCAGCTCTTGCTCCCCTTGGTGGAGCTCGGCCTCCTCTAGGCACGCGAGGCGGCTCCCTTCGGGCATTTTCTATGTGGTCTATTCTGTCATGTAAGGCGTCCAGCTCCGCTCTCATCATTCTCCCCACCTCTCTGGATCTACAACACCCTTGCACCTACCGGAGCACTTTCATGAGACATGCTTGCTGCAAGAAGAAATGTTAGTAAAATAAAATCCTCACTTCACACAACTCACGTGTTTCCTCTCAAGGATTGGCACTCTAATTCACCCGTGTTTACAAGGAGAATAATTTGGCTTTTGCTCTCTGTAATGTATGTCACTCTTGCCTTTTTCCTCTCTTAATCCTCTCAATAGTTCTTATTAAGCTAAACAACCAAAAACAGAATTTTTCTGGGCAAGATTCTCAACCAAACAAGGTCAATCAATTCTAGAAAATTGCAGAATTTTCTGGGCACAATTCACACCCAAACAAGATCAATTAAATCTGGAAAAGTGCAGAATTTTCTGGGCACAAGATGCACACAAACAAGATCAATTAATTCTGGAAAAATACAGAATTTCTGGGCACAATTGACACCCGAAATAACACCAAACAGATCTGAATTTTCTGGAACAGAGGTGCACGAATTAAGTGGCCCAAATCTGGAAAAATTACTTGGCAATAACCGAATCTGAATTCTGGAAAGTAATTAAGCAGAATTCAAGCAAACAAAAATCTGGAAACTAGGAATGCAATAGCCGAATCTGGACAATTTCTTTTTCTGTTCTATACTTTTTTTTTTTTATCAGAATTTCTGAATGGAGAAGAAGAATTCAAAATTGAAATAAACTAAAAGAAAAGCAATTAAAGATAAGCAAACCTGAGACTAGAAGCAGTCTCTGATACCAACTGATACGAACCCCGCCAACATTGTGACGAAACCCGTAACGAAATTGTTTAAGGATCGTTTCTACTTCAGGTTTGGATGGACAAACCACAACCCAGCACCTATATTGAGGTGTGAACCTTGGTATAATGAAGGCGCCACAATCAAGGATGGATGCTTGATTGATAAGTCGGTTAGCTCACAAAGAACTATAGAGAATATGCAAAATTCACAATTTGTTTAAACACATATTCTAAATATTATTGAATCAAAGAGGCCCATTTAAAGGCATTACAAAACTAGGAAAACTTGTTCAAATAGAAAAGGAAATAAAATAAAAGTAATCTAATATAATCTAATCAAATCAGATTACTTCTAAAATTAGGAAACTAAATAGTTTACTAATCTTAATACAATCATTCCTAAAATAGCTCAATCAATTTGTTGGCCAACTTGGGCATGAATCATGTTGATTAGCTTCGGTTGACCAAGCTCCATGGGCCTCCACGAATTGGCTTGGTCCAATGCTTCTTGCACCAGCCCATTTAGGGCTTCCTTGAACCTCTTTGCCCTAGCTCTTGTCATGGGACCAAGTGGGACTTCAAGCGGGTCTCTATTCCATTTGGCAGTCACGTTTCCATGTACAGTGCTGGCAGCAACGTCTCCATTGGCAGTGCTGGCAGCAACGCCTCCATTGGCAGCATTGGTGGCCACATTTCCATAAGTAGATAATCTAATTTCCTTTGGCAACTTCAGTTTCACTCCCACTAGGACTCTTGAGAATTTAATTCCTACAATTGCATATCTCTTCTAGTTTCTTTCAAACTAGGATTCCAAGTAGAGTTTGAATTAGGACTCTTAATTGAATTACAAGTCCAGCCACAAAATCATTCCCAATCATGCTTGCAATAGGATTCCAAATGGCTTCACACTTTCAGGACTTCAATCCCACTTGAAGAATGATTTCGGAGAGTCTTCTAGGCTTGAGAGTCCTAATCCTTGCATGACACGGCTTCCTGGAAGTCCACTTGGCTTGGAACTCTTCAATTTTACTCCGGAAGGTCTCCAAGGTGCCACGGCCTCAACTCTGGGTGCCACGGTGTCCACTGGCAAAATGGAAATGTTGCTCTCGGGATATACCCACACATGTTCAAACAGGTTGGAGAGTTTGCATAGATTATAGGAAACTAAATAAAGCCACAAAAAAATACCACTTTCCTCTCCCATTCATGGACCAAACGTTAGAGAGATTAGTCGGTCATTCATTCTTTTGTTTCCTAGATGGATATTCTGGATATTTGCAAATACCCATTGCACTAGAGGATCAAGAGAAAACCACCTTAACCTGCCCGTTTGGCACATATGAATTCAAACGCATGCCATTTGGTTATGCAATGCACCTGCCACATTTCAAAGATGCATGATGAGCATTTTTTCTGATTTTATTGAAAAATTCATGGAAGTTTTTATGGATGATTTTACTGTGCATGGACACTCATTTGATAAATGTTTGCATCATCTAGCATTAGTCCTTAGGCGTTGCATTGAAACCAAGCTAATTTTGAATTTTGAAAAATGTCATTTTATGGTAAATCATGGTGTTGTCTTAGGGCATGTTGTTTAGCTAAAGGGTTGGAAGTGGACAAAGCTAAAGTGGAAGCAATTCAGACCTTACCATATCCAACAACAATTAAAGAAATTTGATCTTTTCTAGGGCATGTGGGTTTTTATAGGCACTTTATAAAGAATTTTTCAAAAATTGCCTCTCCCCTATGTGCCCTATTAACTAAGGATGAATTTATTTTTTCTGATGATTGTAAGTGTGCTTTTGATGAATTAAAAAAATGTTTGATCACACCTCCCATTGTCCAAGCCCCAAATTGGGCACTTTCTTTTGAATTGCTATGTGATGCCTTGGATAGGGCAGTAGGTGCCGCACTTGGACAGATGAAAGGTAAGGAATTTTATGTTATATGCTATGCTAGTCGCACTTTAGATCCTACACAATGCAATTACACTGTCACTGAGAAAGAATTGTTTGCCATTGTGTTTACTTTAGAAAAATTTAAATCATATTTGCTTGGTGTTAAGGTAATTATATTTTTTGACCATGCTGCCCTGAAATATTTATTGCAAAAGAAAGATGCCAAACCTAGGCTACTTAGATGGATTTTACTCCTACAAGAATTTGATCTTGAAATTAAGGATTGAAAAGGTTCGGATCACTACATAGCCAACCATCTAAGTAGAATCCAAACTAGGGAAACTAGTAGAGAACTAGGGGATTTTTTTCCTGATGAGCAATTATATGCATTGACTAGTAATATCCCTTGGTATGCTGACATTGTTAATTATTTAGTGACTAAAACTTTTCCCCCAGATTTACCTAGGCATGCTAGAGAGAAAATTAAATCCCAAGCTAGGTTTTACATGTGGGATAACCCTTACTTATGGCACTCATGCAGTGATCAAGTCATTAGGCGCTATTTAAATAAGGCTGAAATTTCTTCTGTGTTAGAATTCTGTCATTCCCGTGAGGGAGGAGCTCACTTTGGACCCAAACAAACAGCACACAAGGTGCTGGAGTGTGGTTTCTATTGGCCCACCATTCATAAAGATTGTGTTTCACTTCTATCGTGCATGTGAGCTATGCCAGAAAACTAGTAATATTGAGAAGAAATCAAATGCCACTTTATAATGTTTTTGTTTGTGAAATATTTGATGTATGGGGCATTGATTTCATGGGCCCATTTCCCTCTTCCTTTGGTTACTTATACATCTTGGTTTGTGTTGATCACTTGTCAAAATGGGTAGAAGCTTTCCCTACTAGGAATGATGATGCGAAAACTGTAGTTAAGAATGTGAAGAATGACATCGTGAATAGGTATAGGATGCCAAGAGCAATAATTAGTGACAAGGGCACACACTTTTGCAACCTCACCTTAAAAGCCTTATTAGATGAATTTCAGGTCACTCATAAAGTATCTTCTGCCTACCACCCTCAAACGAATGGGCAAGCCGAGAGTACTAATAGGGAAATCAAGGGAATTCTAGAAAAAATTGTTAGACCTGAAAGGAAGGACTGGAGTTTGAGATTAGGTGATGCTTTATGGGCCATAAGAACAACTTATAGAATTGTTTTTGTTAAAGCTTGTCACCTCCCTGTAGAACTAGAGCATAAATCTTTTTGGGCTATCAAGAAGTGTAATCTTGATTATTATCTAGCTGGAAGAGAGTGTAAATTATAGCTACAAGAGTTAGAGGAATTAAGGATAGAAGCCTATGACAGCTCGGTATACAAGGGCAAATCCAAAGCTTTCCATGATGCTAAGTTAACAAGGAAAGAATTTCATGTAGGGGAAAAGGTTTTGCTTTATAATTCAAGATTGAAATTATTTCCTGGAAAACTTAAGTCAAGGTGGCTTGGACCTTTTGTTGTCACTCATGTCCATCTTCACGGAGCTGTAGAGATTAGGAGCCTTGATACTAACAAAATTTTCAAAGTAAATGGACACAGGTTAAAGCACTTTTATGAAGGTGATTCTGCCTGGATGGTGGAAGGAATTCAGTTGGAAGATCCATGAAAAGGAGATGGTCGAGCCAAAGACATAAAACAAAGGTGCTTCTTGGGAGGCAACCCATGTTAATTTCGGGGAAGTTTGCAATTTTAATTCTGTCTATTTTTTTTTCTGTCATGTTTTGTTACTTTTATTTCTATCATCTTTTCCATTTTAGTATGTTTTATTTTTTTTTTCCTTGCATTAGGGACAATGCAAAATCTAAGTGTGGGGGGGAGAATAGAAAATTCTACATGTTTGCATGACTTAAATACTTCCTACATCTGAATTTTTGCATCTTCTTCTTAATTCTGCATTCAAGAGAAAACAAGAAAATCTCTTGAAAGTATAGTTTTCATATCAAAACAAGTATAACGCATGGCATATGTGAATATGGCTATGTGGACCCTAACTCAAAAGCTAAATTTAATGTATAATGTGATTGATCATGAGATCCAAGTGAGCTATTTGAGCCGAGTGAAGGTTGGGACATTCATGCCAACTTGAGAGTTCATATGATATTTTTTTTCATGTGTGTATTTTGTTCAATCTAAGGTATAGACCTCTGGAATTTGCTCTAAGCCTTGCCACATGTTTAGAGTCATATATGCATGCTTGAAAGTGATATGGGCACTTAGGTTTAACCAATTTAGCCTTTCATAGCCACCATGCATAATTACCACTAGTTGACCACTTCTGAGCATTAGCCTTTCCGTTCTTTTAAGCACATTATAAGCCATATACCATTCCTTTGATGTATTCCCATTCTTGAACCCAACACCATGAAGGAATATGTGAATTTGAGACATCAAATTGTTGCCTAGTTAGTAACTAGGGAAGTGGAAAGAAAGAGCCTCAACAAAAAATATGAAAATCTCCCAAAGCAAAGTGCAGAAAAAGTCCAGAAAAAGAAAAGAAAGAATTCTGGAAGCAAATTCTGGAAAAAAAGAAAAAAAAAAATTTGCAAGGAAAGCAAAAGCAAAAGAATGAGAAAGAAGGGAGAAGCAAAATATGTAGTACGAGGCTTGATAGTGGAAAGTGAGTGAGCTTGAAAAGAGTATGCTTTGAATTCACATAATCTCTTCTTGGTGTAGTTTAACCCTTGATTCCATCTCCATTAAGCCTCTTTACCTTACCAAAAGCCCCATTGCAACCAAGGAAAAGTCCTTTTGATTCAAGTATGCAATCTACTCTAAGAGGTGGAGGTAAGACTGAAAATCAAATTTTGGTAGTTTTTGCTTTATGATTATGAACTTGAGAGTAAACACTTTAAACCTAAACACTTGAGAGAATTGAGCATAAACACATATATCCGGTAAGGATCATTCACATTATGCATTGTGAAATTTGAGATAGGAGTCTTTGCTTGATGACATATCCGCTTATGTTTGTGAGGTGATGACTTACTTGACATGGTGAATTACAATTCTCAGGAGAGTTTTATTTGTTTTGTTCTTAGTTTGATCGAGGACGATCAAGAGTTTAAGTGTGGGGGAATTTGTTAGGACTCATTTTAGTCACATTTCAACCCCATATTTTCTTGGTTTAGTGGCACATTCTTAGGCTATTTCATTTGATTTGAATTACTTTTCATATTCATGAATTCATAAGGGTGATAATATAAATTGAGCGTAATTACATGTTTTTAACTAACATTTGTATTTTCACAAATGATTAATTTCCAAGCATTGACAAGCATTGAAGTGCTAAGTTGAAAAGAAGCAGAATGGCAATTTTGCCAAAGCTCGCCTTGGCGAGCTACTCTCCTCACTGTGGCAAGGTGAACCTGAGACTATGCTGCCAATTCTGCTAGAGTTCGCCATGGCAAGCTGCCCTCCTCGCCGTGGCGAGCTGGAGAAATTATATACCTGTTTTGAGAAGTCCTAAGCCAATTCAACTACCGGGAAGCCTTGTCATACAAAATTAAGAATCCTAAGCTTGGATGACTCTCTGGAAGCATGGTTCAAGTAGGATTAAATTCTTGAAAATATAAATCTACTTGGTGTCCTAGTTAGAGTATGATTAGGAATGACTTTGTAATTTAAGTTATAATTTAATTAAGAGTCCTATGTTAAGTATAACCAGGATTAGATATATTAAATAACCAAGTAGAGCTGAAAATATGAAAGGAGAATCCTTAGCCAACTCCAATACCAAGAGAATTAATTTCCTTGTCAAAGAAGGACTTATCAAGTGGCTAAGAAGAGGAGTTGGAGTTGGAAAAGAATTCTGTTTTCCCATTGCCGGAAGAGGCCAAGGCTGAATAGGATTAGGATTTAATTCTGAATATATATTTCAAGAATGCAGATCTGGAGACAACCACCACATCACGCATGCACAGCTTCTGCCAGAACTGGGAACACACCACGACACACATCAAGAGCTGAAGACATTCATCATTGTCCCTTTTGCTGAAACTAATATTTTCTCTTTTGTTAATTTTTGTTCAAGTTAACCATGCTTTCAGTCTAGAATTTTGCTGGATCTGTTAGTATGGTAGCTTAATTTCTTTTATGCTTAGCTAGACATATCTAAGCCATGATACCAAATTTGTGAGACAAGATTATGGTTTGAATGTTTGATAAATTGATTTTGAGTATTCTGAAATTATTTGACAGCATTGGTATTGAATCCATTCGGATTTGTTTGGAGTGATCAACCAACCTATTTGAATGATTCATATTGTTAGCCAATTAAGTAAGTCTGGAACCTTAATTAATTAGCACAAGTAACAACTAGTTAATCTTAGAATTGGATTGATTAGAATAATTTCAAATCTGAATTACATAAAGCCGCTGGTGGACCTTTATGGTTCAGGTTAGATGATGTTTTCCATAGATCTTAATGCTCCAAGTTCAGTTAAATCTCATGCGCTGGTGCATTGGGGTTATTGAACTTGGTAGGTTTTATGCTCAGACGTTCTAGTTATAAAACAAACGGTAAGGGAAGATAGGGAATTTTGTTGTACAAAGTTCTACAGTCTAGCTATTTGAAATTAATTTACCTATGTGTTGATGATCGAATTTGTGTTATCATGGTGAGGATTTGTCGATGTAAGTATGCCTTATTAATTCTGTTACTCAATCTACTCAATTTACTTGCTCTACTTCTCTTTATTCTCTTTTATTAACTTCTAAATCTGCCCAGAATTTTTAGTAGGAGTTCATAATCAAACCCCCCCCCCTTTCGTGTGTTAGTCTTTAGGTAAATTGTCTAAGTAGTTTAATTTTCTGTTATTTCAATTTGTAGATTACTTTCTTTTAAAAGCAATCCTAGTAGATTAAATACACGCTTCCTCATGGGATCGATCCTACTTGCCCTATATTATATTATATAATTTTAAGGGAGTAGTGAATTAATTTGTGAGGCTATGACACCTCTTACAAGGCCGCAGAGTGCAAATGGCTGAAGGGTTCTTGTGTGTTAATTTACTTTGTGCCTTTCCTTTTATTGAAATATGATTGACGTTGAGCTGATTTTGAACATGTCCAAACTCTTGTTGAGGGAATCTTTAGATTTCTATCTTTTCTTTCCCTTTTTGCAATTTTTTCTTTTTAGGATTAACATATGATGTTTGTTTCTCTTATACTTTTTACAGGCATATGAAGGTGGAAATTGGATCATATCGTCTCTAAAAAGACTTGGTTTCTATTTGATTGATTGCCTCTTTGTGAAGTAATGAAAATGCCATTTCTTCAATATCCTGTCTTGCCTAAATGCTTCTCAACTTCTTGTGTAACAAAAATTGATTGAAGTTTGCATCCTCTGTCATCATTTAACATTAATAATCATGGGTTTCATTCTACTCTTCCTACTTCTCATTTAGGATTCTTTTTGCATTCCCCTATAAATAGCCATCACATTGTAAAGAATGTGCCTAGCATTGTTACTTCAAGAAATTCTCATCCCAAACCTGATCCTACCTCCAAACTTAAAGGTAGACCTAAGGGAAGAAGTCCCCACCTAAAAGAAGAGATTACTCATGATGAGGACAAAGCTTCTTCTGAGATCTCCCCATAGATAATTCCAAAGAAGCCAAGGAGTGATCATAGAAGTGGAAGATTTCATACGTGATTCACTGGAAAAGACATTTGCTACAATTGTGCAATAGGACTCAAGTTTCTTGGGGAATAAGGAACATATAATGAAAGACAGAGTTTATGACAAGTCAGAAACAGAAAGCGATGATGAGGAGGAGGAGGAGGAAGGTACTAGAGATAACAGACAAAACAAGATGGTGATTAATGAAGAAATTCACAATTATCCATTAGATGCTGACGTTGGGTAGGGAATAAGAGCTTGAGTATTTTGAGTAGCATCCAATCAAGAATGTTGTTGGTGAAGATGGTGTTGAAATTGACTAGGAAGGGGAGATTGATGATAACTGGGTGTAGGAGATTAATTGATTGGAGTGAGCTAGTTTTTGCCTTCCATTCCAGCCCACTTATTGTACTTGTCTTTGAAATATATCATAGGTAATTTTCTGGAGTTTCTCTAGTTTGTGATTTCTGCATTACCAATACTCTATAAAAACTTGCTCTTCGTAGTGGTATATTTTATTATTTCTCTTTTTTTTTTTTTTTTTTTGGGGGGGGGGGGGGGGGGATGGGGTTGGGTTAGGTTGTTTTATGAGAATGTTGGTTATAAGTGAATACTATATTTAAAGTCTTAAAAATGAGATGAAGTAGCAATTTTTTTTTTTTTTAAAAAAAAATAAACATAAGGAAAATATATGCTTTACCTAGTTTTCACATGTTCATTTTGATTTTAATTGCTCTAAAAGGGTTCTATTTGAAAAAGTAAAAGCTTACTTTCATTAAAGACAGAGGCTAAGTGTATCCAAGTGCCGGTTCAGACATTGTGCTGCATATAGTTTCATTAAAATCTTAATCAAGTCGAAGTTGTTATGATCCAAAGACATTTGATAGATAAATGCAGGCTTTGGTTTTCTGTTTTGTTATTCTTCAGGGCAACTGATAATTGGAAAAACTTGAAAGAGCTAGAGAAAGCCATTAACGTATACTAGAGTGCTAAAGATTGGTTACCTCCTCAGGTATGGTCAATTTCAATTAAGCTTGTCTTCACTTTTTGCAGTTCATTTATCACTTCTCTTTGAAAAAAAAAATGCTGTCATACCTACCCTTTTTTTGTTGAAGACTCTTCTAATTATAATAATTCATTGAATTTTCTAGTTATAGGCAGTCAAGGTAGACACTAATATTGAGAGAGACTAGGCATATGCCCTGAAAATTAAAGAATGCCCTCAAATCTTGTTTTTACGTGGAAACATGGTTGTGTACAATGAGAAAGGTGAGATTTATGTTCTTTCTCTTCATTGTTCAAAAATACTAGAACCATGTTTTTTTGTTTGGTTAATACCATAATGCAATTCTACTGATGCAATTGTAGAACTCAAAATAGCTAATGAATTGGTGAAGCTTCACAAGTATGGCAGGATTACATATGGTGTCTTAGGCGTACTTATAAAGCAACGCAAGATCAAAGACATGATTACAACAGTGAGGATGCCCATCAGACAAAAACTTGTAACATAGGTATAAATAGGATGATAGTGGGTTTTCCTCTCAAGGAATATTAAATTCTGGCAGAGAAACATCCATCCCACAAAGCATCCAAACAAAGCTTGCCTACCTAATAATAAATAATATGCATATTGTAAAGATGAAGAAAATGGCTGACCAATGGAAAATAGCAGTTGATGAGTGAAAATTATATAGACATTTTGGCATGAATTCCTTTGCATTTAAGTCCCAAATTGATATAGGTTAAGGTGCTTTTAATGTCATTTTACTATTATGCAGGAACCAAGCTGCTAATCAGCGCCGTGGCACCCTATTCCAGAACCAATGCTGCTAATCAGCGCCGTGGTGCACTGGAGACTTTCTAAAGCAAATTTGAAGAGTTCCAAGCCAAGTAGACTTCCGAGAAGTAGTGTCCTACAAGGATTAGGACTCTTAAGCCTAGAAGACTCTTCGGAATCATTGTTTAAGTGGGATTGAAGTCTTGGAAGTGTGCAGCCATTTGGAATCCTATTTCAAGCATGATTGGGAATGATTTTGTGGCTGGAGTTATAATTCAACTAGGAGTCCTAATTCAAGTAAAACTCTACTTGGAATCCTAGTTTGAGAGAAACTAAAAGAGATATGTAGCTATAGGAATTAAATTCTCAAAAGTCCTAGTGGGAGTGAAACTAAAGTTGTCAAAGCAAATTAAATTCTCTACTATCCTAGTTTGAGTGAGATTGAAGTATTTAAATCCTACTAGAATATTGTATGCCTAGTTAAAGTAAAATTAGGATTATATACATTATAAATAGGCAGTTAGGCAAGGAGGAGAGGAGCACCATGCACAACCAAGGAGAGCAAGGGGCAAGGCATTTCTTCTACCCCATTTAATTTTGTCCATGTTTTCTTTCTTTTATGTTATGTGTTTAGGTTCACTATGTGTAACTAATTTCTTTTCTAGGGGCTAGGATGTAGCCCAATTTCTTTTATAGACATGATTGATGATGTTATGACAATTCCATATTTTATTCAATTGAGGTTTAATTTTCTGCACTTAACTCTTGACTGATCTGGCCAATTAATTGGGAGAAATTTGTGGGTTTTCTATGAGACAGACCGAGATTAGTTAATCTAAACCACAAAAGTTAAATCTATAGTGGAGCTGAGGACATACTAGTACCGAGGACCCTATGTAGCCACATGGGAATTAGGGCGTTCCCCTAACCTCCGTAAAGGGATGTCCACGAAACTTAATGCAATTATAGTTGCTACAACTCACACAGACCAGTAGTAGGGTTGGTAATTGTAATTAGATTTGATCTGACCTATTACCAAGGCTGATTGATGTGATTAGGAATCCTGGCTAGCAATTGATAATTGTGGAAAGTCATAACTAAATCATGAAAATCTATACCAAGGAATTGTGGTGAAATCTGAATCCCTAGGCCTTTATCACTTGAACTCTTCTTCACGCATACTTGATCTTATTTTCTTATTATATGCTTTCTTCTTTGCTATTTTATTTTGTTGTTATCACTCTTATTATCCGCTTGAGCAATATTGGAGTTATACTACTCTAGTAATCAAGAATGATCCCTTAGGTATGACAACCCCCAGAATACTTGCTTACTACACTGATTGTGTATACTTGCATTGTATTCCAACACATCGCATATTGTTCCACATATATATACATTCATGCCCCACACACACACACTAATTCTATCCATTCATGACACTCACTTAGGAGCAATCAATTATTTGAAGCTATGCAGGTGTTAGGTATCAAATGGGAGTAGAATTGATCAATTTAGGGACAAAACCGAGCAAAAATAGGTTTTTGGGCACCATTGCACTGATCTGGGTTCGAGAAACTAGCGCCACGGTGCCCGTTACTGTTCACCTGACCCGAAAAAAAAATTTAATTTTTCAAAATTTTTTTTTTCAGCAACCCCTCCTACCACCCAAAAACCATAACATCATTCATCACCCTCCATGGACGACTCCGAGTAAGCTAGTTCTATCAGGTTAGACCTTTCCTTTACTTTTTATTTTTATTTTGCATTGAGGACACTGCAAATTTTAAGTGTGGGGGAGGGACACATGTGTTTAATTGAATAATTAAGTAGCCTAGAATTTGAGTGTCTAAGTAGAATAGTAGTAGTAGTAATTGTTCATTTTGCATAATTTTATTTTAGCTCTTGCATGATTGTGTGATTGTGTGTGTTTTGACTAAAAACCATGGCTATTGATGAAAATTGTGCTTAACTGATGATATTATAGGATGAGGAAACTTTATTTAATATGGAAACAATGCATGATTAGTCATTATCCTTATTCCATTGATTATTGGAAAGCCTTTGGGAATTTTGAGCCAACTTTGATTATGTGAGATCCCATATTTATTGATAATTCCCATTATGTGCACAATCACTTGGATAGTGGAATGAATGAGAATGCATGAGGATGAATATTAGCCAATTGTGAGATTTTTAGCCATAAGAGTTGCATATTTGAAGCTCTTAAATTTGATTCTGAGTGTGTCATGCAAATTTTTTTTGATTTATCTAGAACTTGCTCTGATATGCATGTTGAGACCACAATGAAACCATGGACACTAAGGTGATTAGGGCACTTAGGTTTAGTCATTTTAGCCTTTCGCAGCCCACCTTGCATAATCACCATTAGTTGACCCTTTTTGAGCCTTAGTCTTTCCTTCTTTTAGCCACATTTCAAGCCATATCTCATTCCTTTGATTTACCCCATATTTTTTAACCTAATACCTTGAAGGATTTTGTGAATTTAAGGCATGGAATTGTTGCCTAGTTAGTAACTAGGGAAGTGGGAAGAAAGAGCCTCAAAAAGATGTGAAAATCTCCCAAGAAAAAGTGCAGAAAAAGAAAAAGAAAATTCTGGAAAAATCTGAAAAAGAAAAAGAAAGGAAAAGAAAAGAAAAGAAAAAAATAGCTAGAAAAGCAAAAGAATGAGAAAGAAGGGAGAAGAAAAATATGCAAATATGAGGCATGGTAATTGGATAGTAAGTGAGCTAAAGGGTAGCTTTAAATTCACATAGTCTCTTCTTAGTGTGTTTACCCCTTAATTTCACCACCATTGTCCTCCTTTCACTTTCCTAAAGCCCCATTACAACCCTCAAAAGACCCTTTGATTAGTGGTTGTGGTTTATTGAGTGGTGGAGATTTGATATATGAGCAAGCTTATGGAAAAATTTTGAATTGCATTGACTTGAGTGTATGATTAACCTTCTAAACACTTGAGAGATATGAGTGAATTTTTTATCCTATGTGAGGGAATTCATCCTCTTTGCATTTAATTCATAAAACTTGATGAGGTATTATGTACATGTGCACTTCACTTTATACCTTATACCTTTCTTATGGCTTTCCATGATTTGATAACCCATTTATATGGTAACTTTCAACATCCACTTGAGTGAGAAATTGAGACTAAACCATAGTTTATTTTGAGAGCTACCTTGGGTTTGGGACTATTCCATCTTGAAATGAATAATCTTGCATTGTGACATGATGATTGGTTTCCAATACATCCCATGTGAATAATTCTTAAGCCAATATGGTTAGTAGGTCCTTTTTGAAAGTCTTGCTGCCTTGCTTATTTTATTTCTCTTTATTTTTACTCGAGGACGAGCAAAAGGCTAAGTGTGGGGGAGTTTGATGAGTGTAAATTATTTAGACATTTTGGCATGAATTCCCTTGCATTTAAGTCCCAAATTGATATAGGTTAAGGTGCTTTTAATGTCATTTTACTATTATGCAGGAACCAAGCACCGAAAGGAGCCAAAGCAAGAAATCTAGCATTTTAACCAAGTTTGGGCGCCGTGGCGCCCTATTCCAGAACCAATGCTGCTAATCAGCGCCGTGGTGCGCTGGAGACTTTCTAAAGCAAATTTGAAGAGTTCCAAGCCAAGTAGACTTCCGAGAAGTAGTGTCCTACAAGGATTAGGACTCTTAAGCCTAGAAGACTCTTCGGAATCATTGTTTAAGTGGGATTGAAGTCTTGGAAGTGTGTAGCCATTTGGAATCCTATTTCAAGCATGATTGGGAATGATTTTGTGGCTGGAGTTGTAATTCAACTAAGAGTCCTAATTCAAGTAAAACTCTACTTGGAATCCTAGTTTGAGAGAAACTAGAAGAGATATGCAGCTATAGGAATTAAATTCTCAAGAGTCCTAGTGGGAGTGAAACTAAAGTTGCCAAAGTAAATTAAATTCTCTACTATCCTAGTTTGAGTGGGATTTAAGTATTTAAATCCTACTAGAATATTGTATGCTTAGTTAAAGTAAAATTAGGATTATATACATTATAAATAGGCAGTTAGGCAAGGAGGAGAGGAGCACCACGCACAAGCAAGGAGAGCAAGGAGCAAGGCGTTTCTTCTACCCCATTTAATTCTGTCCATGTTTTCTTTCTTTTATATTATGTGTTTAGGTTACACTATGTGTAACTAATTTCTTTTCTAGGGGCTAGGATGTAGCCCAATTTCTTGTATAAACATGATTGATGATGTTATGATAATTCCATCTTTTATTCAATTGAGGTTTAATTTTTTGCACTTAACTCTTGACTGATCTTGCCAATTAATTGGGAGAAATTTGTGGGTTTTCTATGAGACCGACCAGAGATTAGTTAATCTAGACCATGAAAGTTAAATCTATAGTGGAGCTGAGGACAAACTAGTACTAAGGACCCTATGTAGCCACATGGGAATTAGGGCGTTCCCCTAACCTCCGTAAAGGGATGTCCACGGAACTTAATGCAATTATAGTTGCTACAACTCGCACAGACCAGTAGTAGGGTTGGTAATTGTAATTAGATTTAATCTGACCTAATACCAAGGTTGATTGATGTGATTAGGGAATCCTGGCTAGCAATTGATAATTGTGGAAAGTCATAACTGAATCATGAAAGTCTATACCAAAGAATTGTGGTGAAATTTGAATCCCTAAGCTTTACCACTTGAACTCTTCTTCACGCATACTTGATCTTATTTTCTTCTTAAATGCTTTCTTCTTTACTATTTTATTATGCTGTTATCGCTCTTATTATCCGCTTGAGCAATGTTAGAGTTATACTACTCTAGTAATCAAGAACAATCACTTGGGTACGACAACCCCTGGAATACTTGCTCACTACACTGATTGTGTATACTTGCACTGTGTTCTAACACATCACATATTGTTCCACATATATATACATTCATGCCACACACACACACACTAATTCTATCCATTCACGACACTCACTTAGGAGCAATCAACAGTTCATGAAGAGCAGATGCAACTATGCAATCAAATATAAAATGGGCCTATTAGCTTATTTTGTTAAGGTGTTATCATAATGATGCAAAGGTTGAAGGTTAGAGATTTGCATGGGCAAAATTGAGGGAAATTTAAGTCTCATTTTGCAGAAGTAACTTTTTCACTTCGAAATATATTTTATTTCTTCTTTTAAGTTTCATATTTTCTTTTGAACTAATATAACTTGTTCCTATAAAAAAAAAAAAAAAGAAGAAAGAGGCAAGTCCAATATTACTATTACAAATCGCGCTCAAGTAATTTTTTCACTTTGAAATATATTTTCTTTTGGACTAGTCTAAATTATTCCTATTAAAAACATAAAAAAAAAAAAAAAAAAGAAAAGAAAGAGGCAAGTCTAATATTACCATTGTAGATCAGGCCAATTAATATAGCTCGGAAACTCAAATCTGCCCATAAACACAAAAAACCTAGTAAACCATTCAATGAGAATTTCTTTTGTAATCCCCAAATTTTCTATTGTAAGCCTAGACTATTTTGTTGCATGTGAAATTACACAGTTGCCCTTCTTTTGAACTAAACCCATGCTAGCTTTCCCTCACCCCTATCAAGCTCATCTCCTTCGCCATTTCTCTGGCATTCTTTGCAGTCGCCATTGTGTCTGTCGTTCCATTACCTCCTTCCTTGGTCTTATCAGTCATAGCATCCGCTGCCTCCTTAGTGCTTTCCTTTGTATCATAAGCATACTCTTGCCTTCTTTATTGCATCCCATGCTTTCTCTGTATTTCCCTTGGATTTCAAGGGTGTGTGGGTCGTGATTATTTATCAATATAGGTGCATTTGGATGTGATTCTAAATTTAATTTATCTAAAATTATGTGATTTTGTTGGTTTATGTTGAATTTTGGGATGATATGACATGAATTTGTATGTTGTTTGACAAAAAAATACTATATTTTGAAGTATGCAAAATTAATAATTACAAGCTTTTTTTTTTTATTAATGTTCCAGATCATGCATAATTTGTAACTTAATTTTTTTATTTGATTCCAAATCATATATAATTTGGAACACAACAAATTTTTTTATGCTATTAATTATATATAATTCAAAATTTAAAAAAATTAATTATGTATAATCCAAAATAAATGAAAATTCTCTTACTATCAATTTGATGGTGTTATTCAAAGAGGTGGTAGAAGCCTCGTGTCAAAGTAACAAGAAGAGGAAAAGAAAATATGTATCATTAGTGGGGTAGGGAGAATGGAGGTGGTAGAGGCGACATCTTAAGCTAATGATGATGAAAATAAAATAGGTGAGAATTTGCTAGGTATGAATGGTCTGACGGTTCAGGTACGGAGGGGGGGTTAAGGTCAGGGATGGGGTTATTTTGGTAATTTTACTTAAAAGAAGGTATTAAGGGTTAGAAAAGAAAAAATGGGGGTTATAAAAAGAAACGAAGTGAAAAAATAAAAAATAAAAATGAGGAGCAACGTTAACGAAGGGGAAAACGCACGACTCGTAGGAGCTGATCAGGGAGACCAACTCATGCTCTTAGGAAAAATGGGGGGAACCACTCACAAGGGATCACGCGATAAGTGAAGGGAGAATAGCGTGAGATAAGAAGGAACAACAGGTGAAAGAGCAGCCTGACAGTGCGAGAGGTAGCACGGAGAGAGCTCAGAAGGGGTGTGAAGAAAATTCGAGAAGAGGGAAACGAAGAAAGCTGGAGAGTGAGATTGAGGGATTTTCTTCTATTCTCTAAGATTCTGGGAGTGGGTGTCTGCTTCTAATCGGTGGGTTTTGAAAATTTGAGAATGTTGTGAGAAGAAGAAGGGGCTCGATGGGGACTGATTGAAAGGAGGAGGTGCTTGAACTTGAGCTTTCTTCACCGGTTGATAAGTAAACGATTCATCCAAGGTATATTCCCTTTTTCACGATGGGTGATATTTTGTTGCTGAGTTTACATTGGTCCCTCTCCTGTTCTTCGACAGTGCTTTGATTTATGGAGTGTGAATTATTTGAATTTGGCTTCTGTTCTCTGTTGATGGTAGGTTCTGAGACTGAGTTCATATTTGCATCCATTTCATTAGTTTTTGTTCTTATACTGTTTTGCGCCTTCACCCCAGAAATTCTGTCTTGTGTCTAAATTGGGTTTGAAGAATTGTTTGTACTAGTTATTTGGCTGATCTTTTCCAATATCTGCTTTGGTGAATTCTGGTTTTGTTGATGGGTTGACATTCGGATGCTTGTTTTTCATGTATGATGCGTAGCTTCTTTTAGCCATTGTTCCTGTGAATATTAGCTGGTCCTGTGTTTGATTTACAGTGATTTTATGGTACTGATTAAGTTTCAGGGAGTTTTACTGTCATCTTTTGGGTTAGAGATAGTGAATTATGAGACCTGGATGGTTTGATTTGAGGTCCCTAATTAAGCTTAAGTGTTTGATATAGCTGATTTTCATGGGTTGAGTATTTGGTTGATTGTTAGTGGAATGTGTTTTCTGGCCTTGGGGTTTAAATTGTGTTTCTCAATTTTGGTCATGGAACCTATTCCTCTGTGTCATCTGTTTGGCTTCTAAGGAGTCCGCTAAAATGATTTTGAGTTTACAATTCTTTTTAAGAGTTTATTGGATCTGCATGTGTCATTGAATGGAGCTAAGCAAATTTTCTTTGGAGACTTGAGATTGTTGCTGCCTTGGGATTGATTTGGACAGGATACTTGATTTTTCTACATTGATGATTAATTCATCTTGACACAACTTGGTGTTTAATTTGACTAGTGGTTTTGTGGAGTTTGCATGAACTTTATGGTAATTTGTTCTCTTGATTTTACAGTGCATTAGTTTTCATTTGAGTGAGGCCACAACACTTTCATTTTCAGTGGGTTTTTCCCTGAATAATGGAGTTAGCTGCTCATATTGTCATATTTTGCCTCTTTGAAGTGTGACTGGATGTATCTATCTGAAGGTGTTTTATGATTAAATGTTCAATGGTTGACTCATGTTTGATTCAAGATTGATTGCATAAGTTGGAGGTTGTCTCAATTTTAATGATATGAGTTGTTCTCTTTGGTGATATTTGATTTTTTATCTCTCTCCTTGTGCTGTTTTTTGTCCCTGTGCTTGTCCTTTTTACTGTCATAGTTATTAGGTGAGGCATTTTGGTTCTATGCTTTTGAGGTTATGTGATTTCTTTGATCGATTTTGAACATGACCTTACTCTTGTTATTGAGCGAATCATAGATTTCGATACCTTTCTTTTTCTCTGTGCAATTTTATCATATCAATTTGTTTTTTTTTTTTTCAGATTTCCTCATGATGTTTGTTTCTCTCGTGCTTTTTATAGGCATATGAAGGTGGAAATTGGGCGATACTGTCTCTGAAAGAATTGGTTTCTATTTGATTAATTGCCTCCTTGTGAAGTAATGAAAATGCTATTTCTTCAAAATCCTATTCTGCCTAATGTCTTCTCACCTTCTTGTGTAACAAAAATTGATCGGAGTTTGCATCCTTTGTCATCATTTAACATTCAGAATCCTGGGTTTGAATCTAGTCGCCGTACTTCTCATTTAGGATTCTTCTTGCATTCCCCTATAAGTAGCCATCACATTGTAAAGTCTGTACCTTGCTTTGTTGTTTCAAGAAATTCTCATACAGAACCTGAACCTAGCTCCAAGCATAAAGGTAGACCTAAGGAAAGAAGTCCCCGCCTAAAAAAGGAGATTACTCATAATGAAGACAAAGCTCCTTCTGAGATCTCCCCAAAGATAATTCCAAGGAAGCCAAGGCGTGGTCGTAGAAGTGAAGCAGTAGAAGTGGAAGATTTCATACGTGATTCACTTGAAAAGACACTTGCTTCAATCCAACAACAGGACTCAAGTGTCTTGGAGAATAAGGAAAATGTATTGAAAGACAGAGTTAATGACAAGTCAGAAACACAAAGGAGTGATGAGGAGGAGGAGGAGGAGGAGGAAGGTACTAGAGATAGCAGACAAAAGAAGATGGTGATTGAGGAAGAAAGTGACAATTGGCCACTGGATGCTGATGTTGGGTGGGGAATTAGAGCTTCTGAGTATTTTGAGCAGCATCCAATCAAGAATGTTGTTGGTGAAGATGGTGTTGAAATTGACTGGGAAGGGGAGATTGATGATAACTGGGTGCAGGAGATTAATTGCTTAGAGTGGGAGAGTTTTGCTTTCCATCCCAGCCCAATAATTGTCCTTGTCTTTGAAAGATATCATAGGTAATATTCTTGAGTTTCTCTAATTTGTGATTTCTGCATTACCAATACTGTGAAAAAGCACGCCCTTGACAGTGGTCTTTTTTCCTTCCCTTTTTTTTTTTTTTTTTTGCACATGAGAATGTTGGTTAGTTCTAAGTGAATGCTATATTTAAGGTCTCAAAAATGAGATGAAGTTGCAACTTTTTTTTGAAAAAAAAAAAGAAGGAACATATATGCTCTTATTCATCTGAAGCTTGGCAACAGTTTTCACATGGTTATTGTGATTTTAATTGCACTAAAAGAGTTCTATTTGTAAGAGTAAAAGCTTACTTTCATTAAAGACAGAAGCAAGGTGTATCGAAGTTCAGACTCGAAATTCTGAAAGATTTCTAAACATGCAGGCAACACTGAGCTGCATGCAGCTTCCATTAAAGTCTTAATCAAGTCGATGTTGTTCTTGATCCAAAGACATTTGATAGCTAAATGCATGCTTTGGTTTTTCTGTTTTGTTATTCTGCAGGGCAACTGAAAACTGGAAAAATTTGAAAGAGCTAGAGAAAGCAATTAAGGTATACTGGAGTGCTAAAGATCGGTTACCTCCTCGGGTATGGTCAATTTCCATTGAACTTGGCTAGACTTTTAGCAGTTCATCTGAAACCTGTTTCTTTGAAGAAAAAATAAATGTTGTCTTACCTACCCTTTTCTGTATATGCAGCTTAATTCTATGTTTTGAAGACTTATCTAATCTAATGATTATAATTCATTGAATTTCCTGGTTATAGGCTGTTAAGGTAGACATTAATATTGAGAGAGACTTGGCATATGCCCTTAAAGTTAAAGAATGCCCTCAAATCTTGTTTTTACGTGGAAACAGGATAGTCTACAGGGAGAAAGGTGAGATTTATGTTCTTTTATCTTCATTGTTCAGACATACTAGGAACATGTTTTTTGTTTGGTCAATACCATAATTCAATTCTACTGATGCATTTGCAGAACTCAGAACAGCAGATGAATTGGTGAAGATGATTGCTTTTTTCTATTACAATGCGAAGAAGCCTTCATGGATAGATGACAAGGCCATGACTTTTCTATGATAGTTGTTTGATTTCATGAGATAGAATTGTGCAAATTTATGTTACTTTGTCGTAAATTTAGTTCATCAGTGGTACATTTTATACTCCAGTATGTATCAGAGGGGGAGAGACAGATGGCTGTATTGCAAGTGAAATATATCATTTTGAATATGTGCATGAAAGAGAGTGATGAAACTGTAAATGGTCCTTAATGGTGAAATCCGTAGTCAGTCTCACAGCTGAGGGCCTTTTGGTATGTAGGTGTCTATTTTGATCTTTATTTACTTATAATGGTTCAAGGCACAAATATTTATCTGGATGGGTCTCTTTTATTAAAAAATTACTTTTCAGTTTAGCGAGGCAAATAATTGCTAATTAAATTCCAAAGTTGTCACTGAAAAGCTTCTAATCGCCACTTAGACACTTGGGTGGCTTTAGTCGCCAAGTGGAGATCAAATTCAAGTACCAAGATGTGAAGGTGTTAAAGTAACCCATGTCCTGTTTATAAAAGTGCCCATAGTTGAGAGAGATGTCTTAGGTTGCTTGACATGAAGCTTGGATTTGATGACCACTTGGATATTAACCCTAGTTTAAATCTTAATTGGGAACATGTGGAACTGTTCCTATTAATCATTAATTTTTTTGTTTTCTTATCTTAACCGAAAAACTTTGAGATAAATAAACTTATCTAATATTAAGAACAGATGCTCCTTGTTGACAAGAAAAGAAAATAAGTAATGAGATGGATTGGAAATAGTCACAAGGAGTTTTTGGGGATATTTACACGTACGTACTACATAAAAAAAATTATTATCAATATATATTATTTTTTTAGATATCGTATTATCCTAACACAATATTTGATCAAAAAATTAACAATTCACAAATATTATAATATCGTAATATGATATTAACATCACAATATTATACTGTGATATTAATATCGCAATACCGTACTATAATATTAATGTAATTTTATGTGAAGGAAAAAAAGTGAAGCGGCACTTCACTACTTTTTTATTTTTTATAAATTAAAGTAAAATAAATATTAAAAGATAAAAAGTCACCTCATCGCCTCTTGAAAGTCTTTCACGTTGTAGCTTTTTTATTTTTTTAAAATTAAAAGTAAAATAGAAGACACTAAATGACAAAATTTTTTACCTTTACGTGTATTTTTTTTTATTTTTTTAAATTAAAGTAAAATAAATACTAAAAGACTAAGTCACATTTACGTCTTTCACATTGTACCATTTTTTATTTTTTTAAAAATTAAAAATAAAATAAAATATAAAGAAGTAATTTTAGGTAGAGAGAGTAGAGTAAAATATCATCTCATCTTATCACATCATATTTTTTAAATTAATATTTGTGTAAACAAAAATAAAATAAAATATAAAAAAATCTATGTGTTAATTGATTATAAGTTCAATTTTTTTTTTTTGTAAATAAAGAAAAAAAAATTAAAAGAGTTGTGATATGACCATACATCAATTTTAGCTTTACGTCTCTTAACATGTACCCTTTTTTATTTTTTTAAATTAAAGTAAAATAAAAAGACTAAAAGTTTAACATTTACATCTTTTAACATGTACTATTTTTTATTTTTTCTTAAATTAAAGTAAAATAAAACACACCAAAAGATTAAAATTTTCAGTCTTTTGACATGTACCATTTTTTTAAAAAAATTAAAGTAAAATAGTACTAAAAGACAAAATTCACCTTTATGTCTTTCACATTGTACCTTTTTTATTTTTCAAATTTAAAAGTAAAATAAAACACACTAAAAAGACAAAAAAAAATTGTTACCTTTACGTGTACAATCACTCTACAAGATGTGCCAATGTTTTTAGACCTTCTTATTGATAGTGAGCCGATTGTACATTAATTCTCAACAAACTAGCTACGAAATAAAACAATGAGGCTTCTTGGAGATGTACTTGATGGGTGGAGTGGACAAAAGATTCAAATGAGATGTACCTTTATACTCTTTAAACGGACAACAAATATGACGAGCAGTTGTATTATTGTTACATTTTCACATTGTTGAGGTACATCAAGTTGATAGAGTGATACGCCAATTTGGTTTAGATCAATCTAGTCCAAATAATCCTTGGGATTTAGACTTACAACACTCACAGACTATGTAAGGCCAGTTTGGTGAGGATTGGACTACCATTAATGCCAAATGAATTGCAGCTTGGAATAGTTGGTCTAATAGTTTAGTTAGTGTCAATGCTTCATCATTTCGCTCTTTACATCATCGATAAGCTTATATGACATGGTATCTTATTGTCACTCGTCGATGGATTGATCCATCCAATGCTTTTAGGACCCTAGCGGTAATTACACTATTACATACATATATGTTCCATACACTTTATAATTTATGTATTTTAGTTACATTTTTAATAAAATTAGATTTTGTTTTTTGTAGGCTGAACAGGCAGAATGGGCATATTATGAACAAAATATGCCACAAAATTATCGTGATATAGCTGCAACCATTCTGCATACCATGGCTAAGCCAAGTAGGCTATCAGTGCACCTTCCACGATAAGATCCGCCTCCAGGTGTCCATTATGTCCAACTATTGAGACTCCAATCTCAACTCAATGTGAGTTTAAAGATCTTGTGGAGATAGAGTTTTACATTAGTGGACAATAAAGTTCACAAGTATCAAGATGTGGACGAAAATGAAAAAAAAAAGATGATGAATAATCTCCTTCATCGATGCAACATCCTGAACAGTCGTCTCAACTATCAGAAGGTCATCGCTGGAGGAGATGACTCACAGGAGCAATTGGGAGGCTAATTGGCTTACAGTCCCACTATTAAAGAGCCTCACTATGATATAGGTGGATAGAAACGTCATGGATGGAGAAGAAATAGAAAAAATTAAAAATTAAAATTTAATCATGTATTTTTTAATTTGTAATGTTTTATTTACTAATGAAATTATATTATATTTTAATTATATATTTTTATTTTAATTAATTACTCATTTAATTTATTTTTAATAATTTAATTTATAAAAAAATTAAAACATGTAATTAAATAAAATAAATGTATAAAATATATAATACTTTTTTTTACAAAAGTGAAGAAAAAGATAAAAATGAAAATAAAAATTAAATAATTTATTTTTAGTATGTTTTATTTTACTTTAATTTAAAAAATAAAAAAGAAAAGAGTACATGTTGAGAGAACGTAAAGTTGAAATTGGCATATGATCATACCACAACTCTTTTAATTTTTTTTTATTTGCAAAAGAAAATCTGATCTTGTAATCAATTAACACATAAATTTTTTTATATTTTATTTTATTTTTATTTATATAAATAAAATTTTTAAAAATTTGATGAGATAAGGTGAGACAATATCTTCCTTTACCCTTTTCATCTAAAATTACTTCTTTATATTTTATTTTCCTTTTAATTTTTTAAAAAAATAGTACAAACGTAACGCCTTTAGCATTTATTTTACTTTAATTTTTAAAAAAATAAAAAAAGTACACATAGAGGAAAAAAAATTTGTCATTTAGTGTCTTCTATTTTACGTTAGTTTATATTTTATTTTACTTTTAATTTTAAAAAAATAAAAAAGGTACAACGTGAAAGACTTCTACGAGGTGACTTTTTGTCCTTTAATATTTATTTTTAATTTATAAAAAGAATAAAAAAGGTATTGAAGTGAGGCTTCACTTTTATTTTCTCTACATAAAAATATAATAATATTGTAATACAGTACTGTGATATTTGTAAATATCACATTATCATATTGTGATATTTGTGAGTTATTAATTTTTTAGTCAAATATTATATCAGGGTGATGTAATATTACTCAGATATTACATTATCATACTATAATATCTTAAAAAATTATATATATTAATATATATTTTTAAGAATAATATATATTAATAATAATTTTTTTTTATGTGGTATATCTATGTAAATATCCTGGAGCTTCTGACTATTCTCAATCCATCTTGTCAAGTGACAACCTCAAATCTGAATGGACATACAAATTTAGAAGGATTCAATCTGTGATAATAAAAGAAAAAGATGAGATGAGTTATGTCATAATAAAATTTTACAAACAATTATAAAAGAAATAATCATAGTAGTTTTTGAAACTTTTTTATGGTAGTAGATAATACAAAGACGCGAGTGTTTTAATAAAAGAAATAATTATGTTATATTATGGTATTGATAATTCATGCCAAATTTTGCATAAATTTAAAATTCTTAAGTATTTAATATATATATATATATATATATATATATATATATATATATATATATATATATATATATATATATATATAAGATTTTACTAATAATTTAAAAAAATTTATTTATTAAAATAATGTCGTATGATAGATTATTAATCAATTTTAAAATTTATAAAACTTTATGAATATAATCTGATTGGATCTATAAAATTTATGTTCTACGGAGTTATAAAGAGGAGTAAGACAATATTTACTTTTAGAATAAATGGATCTCTTCTCGCGCGCCATTTTGTATATATATATATACAAAGAACATGGTTGCTAATAAAAGTGTAGATTGAGCCATGTGACAATCACATACATAATCTTTGCCCTCCATGTATGGATGGAAATGAGTCGAATTAGCTTGAGCTCAAGCTTGGCTCACATAAAATTTAATGAACTCAAGCTTGGCATTGTTAATTGGCGAGTCAATTTTTCTAATTCAAGCTTAGCTTACTTCAAAGCTTGCACAATAGCTCAATTAAACAAATTGTATGCTAATCACATTCATTTAACCAAATAAAATAATATATCATTTATAAAATTAAAAAATAAACATTAATCAATATATAGTCTTAATAAAATAACAAAAGAAAGTGCATAAAATCATTATAAACATTATAAAACAACTCTCTAAACATTTGTTTTGTTAAAATTAGATAAAGCCTTATGTACCTATAATGTCAAGGCCTATGAGAGAAACAAAAATGTCTACATCTATATGCTTAAGAATATATTGATATAACATAGGTTATATATATAATAATATAATAAGTATGCAACACACTATACTATTATATATATAAATAATAATTAATACATATATACAAATGAGCCAGCTTAAGCTAATGAGCTAAACTTATAAAAGTCGAAGCTTGATTCATTTAATAAATGAACTGAAAATGTTAGTTCAAACTTGGCTCATTAGCTTACGAATTAAACTTACCATACCATTAGCTTGGCTTATTTCCGTTTCTACCTTCACAAGAACTTGATTTAGATGCCACTTAGTGGTGACTTGGCAACTGAAAATGGCGATTAAAAGCAACTATAATGGTGATATTGACTTTGATAGCTTAACTTAATTTTTTATAATTTTGTTGTGAGCCCTACTATCACACATCACTTATTTTTACTTTTTAACATTTAAGCTATCACTCTCTCTAGTGGTACAACTCCATAAAGTATCTTCAATAGGTAGCACAAGTTACCACATATTCTTATTTCTCTTTAATATTTAATTTTTCTTTGACTTAATATTTTAACCATTTTTGTATTCTAATTTTGATACAATAAAAATTAACAAAAGTCATACATAAAGTAAAAAAATTTAAAAAATATTTTATACTAAAAACAACATATTAAAATGATTAAAAAATTATACTACATACATAACAATATGTAATTAAAAAATTCGTAGTCTTAACAATTAAGCGCCGTACAACAATATATAATTAGCTGTTCTCCTTTTGGGAATCACTGGAAGATATTTATTTATTTGTTTTCTTTTGGGAATCATGAGCTTGAGAAGCTTCGAGCATCGCTTTCCCTTCTTTTTTCTCAAGTTTCTTATACACATATATCACATCCTAAAATTATTATCAATATATATTATTTTTAAAAGTATTTATTAATATAAACCACATAAACTAGATATAGTAGTACAAAACAACATCTAAATAATATCGGATCACCTCGTTACATTTTTTGATGAAAAAATGTTCGACTTACAAATATTGTAGTACGGTAACATAATATTCACAAATATCGTAGTATCGTAATGCAATATAACTTGTATTGTATTTTGTGCAATTTTTTATGGAGAGGAAAGAGTGAAATGCTCACCACACCACTTTTCCAATTTTTGCTTTTTTGTTTTTGCAAATAAAAAATAAAATAAAACATAAAAATGTAAATTTTCGTGGAGACGGTAGAGTGAGATGTGATCTCATCTTATTAGACCACACTTTGTAAATTTTTGTTTTTTTGCAAATAAAAATAAAATGAAACATAAAAAAAATCTCTATGGATTTTTTTTTACACACATATACTATATCCTAAAAATTATTACCAATATATATCTCTTTTATAATTATTTACCAATATATACCAACTTTTAACAAAATTGAATCACCCTCTTTCAACTTTACTTTTTTTTTTTAATTTAAATTTTTACACATTATTAAATTTATTAAACATTTTAATTTAATTAAATAAATAATTAATTAAAATAAAAATAAAATAAAATACATAATTAAATAATAATGTGATTTTATTAATAAATATATTATTGAAAATAAAAAATTAAAAAATAAATGATTTAATTTTTGTTTTCTTTTTTATCCCTTTCTTCGCTTTCAGAAAATTTTCTTTTTTATAAATTTTTTACACATTTATTTAACTTAATTACATGTTTTAATTTTTTTAATAAGTTAAATTATTTAAAAAAATTAAATAAGTAATTAATTAAAATTAAAATACATAATTAAATAATATAATATAATTTCATTAATAAGTAAAGCATTGAAAATAAAAAATAAATGATTAATTTTTTACTTTCAGTTGTTTTTGCAACCCAATTAACCTCCCAATTACACCGGTCAGTCCTCTCCTCCAATGATAGCCTTCTGGTAGTTCAAATGCCTATTCAAACTATTGCATCAGTAGAAGAGGTTGTGCATCATCTTCTTCATTTTTCTCCACGTCCTAATCTTGCAAACTTTGTTGTCCATTAATGCAAAACTCTATCTCCATAGGATCTCTAAACTCGCATTGAGCTAAGATTAGAGTCCCAATAGAGCCAACTCAAAAAATGGTGGGGTGTCATGTTGTTGCAATGATGAGGATAAATGAGGATTACTTCAATCTTTTGAAGAGTAAATCGGTCTAGCATAAGTCTCATGTGAGTAATTTTGTTGGAACGAAGAAGGTACTTGTTGAATTGGTGACAAACCATAAGTCTTGAATAATGTAAACTCAACTGAGCCGAAACTAGACCGACATGGATCCTACGTAGTCCCACTAGGCCCTGCTCAGTGTAGATCAGAAACACATGGCATTGGACGGTAAACATTCTCATAAAAACTAGGCGTTGGCTCACATTAGGACTGTACAGATACAACATATTGTGGCTGTTGAAGTTTGTCATCCTTTGACTATTGTTGGGCTCTTCTAAGATAAGGTCGTTGTATAGGGTGTTGGCTACGAGAAATTTATCAAGCAATATTGCAAGAAATATCCTCATAATATGTCGATTTTAGTTGGACATAATGGACACTTGGAGGCGAATCTTGTCATGGAAGGTCCACTGATAGCCTATTTGGCTCACCCATGGTATGGAGAATGGTTGCAGTTATATCATGATAATTTTGTGGCATATTTTGTATGTGATAAGTCCATTATGCCTGTTCAACCTACAAAAAACAATGAAATCTAATTTTATTAAAAATGAAACTAAAATACATAAATTATGCACATATGTTTATGTAATAGTGTAATTACTGCTAAGGTCCTAAAGGCATTAGATGGATGAATCCATCGACGAGTGATAGTAAGATACCATGCCATATAAGCTAATCGATGATGCAAAGAACAAAATGATGAAGTGTTGACACCAACTAAACTATTAAACTGCCTATCCCAAGTTGCAATCCACTCGGCATTAATGGTAGTCCAATCCGCACCAAAATGTCGTTGCGTAGTTTGTGAGTGTTGTAAGTCCAAATCCCAAGGGTCATTTGGAATAGACTGATCTAAACCAAATTAGCGCATCACTCTATTAGCTTAATGTACCTCAACAATGTGAAAATGTAACAATGGTACAATGGCTCACCATATCTGTTATCTGTTTAAAGAGTATGAATGTGCATCCTTGTTAATAAATGGTATCCAAATAACTCTAAATAATAACATGTTAGTTCATGGTTAAAAGAAATGACAAAAATAAGATATACAAAATCAAGTAACATACATGATGAATATATTTTATATAGAGATTTTGTATCTCATTCCCTTACATTTAAGTCCTTAATTGAGAAAGAATTGGGTGTTTTTGACCTTATTTGTTAATTTTACAAAACCAAGCACTCAAGGTAGCAAGGCAAGGAAATATAAGCATTGGAAGCCAAACTGGCGGCCCAAAATTCCAACAAGGTGCATTTTGGCGCCAAAAGAAGGAGAAATTTAACCAGAGAAGGCCAAGTTGGTGTCGTGGCACCAGAATGTTTGCGTCGTGGCACCCTAGAGTTCCCAACACGTGATTTTATGGCTTTTGGGCCAAATAGACTAATAGGAATCCTAGTTTGAGTAAGAAATTGTATCTTAGGTATAAATAGGTAACTAGGACTAGCAATTAGGATCTTTTGGCAACTTGGGAATTGGAAGAGGCAAAAGGAGAGCGTGAAGGAAAAGGAGATCCTGAGGCTTCAAAGAGTTTTTCTTCTTCTCCTTGTTTTCTTCATGTCTTCTTCTACCTTGTGATGTATCTAACTTTTATTATGAGTTGCTAAACTTCTTTCTAGGGGCTATGATGTATCCCAACCTATGTATAGATCTGAATAACAGTTTAATGAAATTCTATGTTTGATTCAATTGAGTTTTGATTCTCTGCACTTTACTCTTTAATTGATCTAGCCAATTAGCTGGGGAATTTGTGGATTGTTATGACCTAAGAAGGAATTAGTTAATCTAGAGTATGAGAATTGAATCCATAGTGGAGCTTAGGGCAGGAATGTACCTCGGACCCTGTGTAACTATTAAAAAGGAATCCATAGATCTTAAAGTAATTTCAGTTATTGCAATTCACATAAGGATATGATTGGATTGATAATTGAAATTAGTTTAATTTGACCTCGGGATGGGCTTTTTAATAGATTAGGGAGATCCTGGCTAGCAATTGATAAGACTAGAATGCATTAAGGAAATTAAGAGGATTTATACATATGGTTGTGGTGAAATCTAAACCCCTAGGCTTTTAATTACTGATTTTCTGTCCTTTTATTCTTGCTCCTATTTTAATTATTGCTTTACTTTCATTTTACATTGCTTCCATCACAATTCGACCATTTAGGTAACATTGTTGTTATAGTACTTTAGTAATCAATTACACAGTCCCTTAGGTACAACAACCCTAGGATACTCTACCGGCTACACTAATAATGTACACTTGCACTGTATTCCATTACAAACATAATTTTCACTACATCAAGTTTTTGGCACCGTTGCTGAGGACTGTGCCAACTGAAATTAAAGGAATTAACTAGATGTTAACTCAAGCAAAATTTTTACTGTTGTTTTTGTTTTAATTTTCTTTTTGTGTTAGTGATAAACTATTACTACACTCAAGCACTATTAGCTCTAAGCTTTATTGTGAGGATTTTTCTGGTGTATGAGAAGTGTTGGAAATCATATTCTACTTCATTTTGATCCAAAAATAGAGAAAACTTGTAGAAGAAATTGAAAAGAGAGAAGAGTAGCTAAAAATCTGCAATAAGATCCAAATACAATGGCAGCTGACAACCCTCACAATGAAGAACACATGGCTATAAGAAAGTTTGTCATACTAAGAATTCAAAATGCAATGTCTAGCATTAGAAGACCAACTTTAGAGGCCAATAACTTTGAAATTAAGCTAGCAGTGATTCAAATGGTGCAGAACAACCAGTTCTCAAGAAGACCCAATGAAGACCCCAATCTTCATCTCTATACCTTCTTGGAGATCTGTGACATTTTCTAGTACAACGGGGTGTCCGATGAGGCTATCAAACTCAGGTTGTTCTCTTTTTCACTGAGAGATAAAGTTAGGCGGTGACTCAATTCCCTACCACCAGGTTCTGTTGAGAATTGGGACTATTTAGCTAAAAGTTTTTAAAAAAATACTTCCCTCCATCAAAGACAACCAAGTTGCAGACAGAGATAGTGAATTTCACTCAATTTGAGAGGAAGTCCCTCTACGATGCTTGGGAAAGATTCAAGGAACTGTTGAGAAAATGCCCACACCATGGTATGTGAGACTGGCTAGTGATACAAGTATTCTATAGAGGCTTAAGATCTCACACCAAGATAGTGGTTGATGTAGCAGTTGGATGAGCATTTCTGAATAAAGACTATGTTGAGGCTTATGAATTGCTAGAAGAAGTCACCACTAATGCTTCTGGCTAGAGTTCTCGGAGAGACAATGAGAAGAAGGTAGATGGTATCTATGATGTTGATGCATTGGCCAACCTATTAATTAAACTTGACCAAGTGCTCTCCTTCTAAGCAACGATACTCAAAGGCGATCCTAGGAAAAGAATGGAAGAAGGGATTCAAGAGGTGAATTATGTGGGTAACAAAATCCATACTCCAAGACTTACAGCCTTGGGTAGCGCAATCACCCCAACTTTTCTTGGAAGAATCAAGGTCAAGGAAATCTACCATTTCAGTAGCAACCACAACAACCACTTAAGATGGACTTAGAAGAAGCAATGGCAAAGCTGGAAGCTTCTCAAGCAAATCTTACTGAGAGGACTAACCAGTTTGTGAGCAACACCAATGCCTCTATCAAACAGCTAGAGAGTCAAGTGGAGCAGATATCTCAACTATTAACCACTAGATTGTCTAGAACATTGTACAGCACAATAGAGACAAATCCAAGGGAGCATGTCCATGCCATCTTTTTGAAAAGTGGGAAGGTCGTTGAGATAGACACTAAGGAGACTTCCACAACTGAAGGTGAGAGAGAAGTGATGCCCAAGGTTATAGAAGAAGAAGATACCATTGTAGTGCCTAAGGCACCAGAACCCAAGAAGGTGGACAAGCCCAAATCCAAACTATTTCCCGACAATCCAACACCGTATGTACCTAAAATTCCTTTTCCACAAAGGCTGATGATGAAGAGGAACAAAGAAGATGATGAATTTCTAAAATTCTTAGAGATATTAAAGAAGCTGCATATCAACATCCCTTTCCTAGAGGCTATCACTAAGATGCCTAAATATGCCACTTTCATCAAGGAGCTTCTTAGCGAGAAGAGGAAGCTAGAGGGGATTAGAAGATAACGCTGAATGAAGAATGCAGTACAATTCTCCAAAGGAAATTACCTGAGATAGTCAAGCTGAGGACTATAAACCAAGCGCTTTTTGGGAGGCAACCCAATTGTTTCTTTCCCTTTCTTTCAATTTTTTTTTTTTTTTTTGCATTTTTAGCTTAGTTTCATTATTTAATTTATGGTTTTTAATATCACTTAGACAATTGACTGAACTTATGTTGGTTTTGAAGCAATTTGGGGGAATAGTTCGAAGTTTGGCAGCTAAAAGGAGTCCCTTCTATGCCCTTGAGGTTGTGGCCTCAGAAAGTGGTAGCAAAGTGGTCTTTGGTGTCTCGGCAAGCCCTCCTTGGCACTATGGTGCCACCAAAACACATAAAAATCTAGCAAGCTAGCTTATGGCACCACGGCACCAACCTACCAATAAGAGCCCACATGCACGAAAACTTTCCCATTTCTTCATCTTCTTCACCACTTTCACTCATTTCCTCTCACAAACCTCCATACCCACTTACCAAACTCTCAAATTTCTTCAAAATTTCACCATGGGTAGCCAACAAAACACTTCCAATCACTCCTAAAAGGCATCTAAACTAGTGGGTAGCAAGATTGAAGGAGAAACAAAATTCCATTTGGCAAGCTTTCTCTCTCTAGGTGCGCTTCTTTCTCTCTTCTCAGATTGAAGACTTTTTGCAAGCTTTGGCACTAGTTTGAAGCCCTCCAACATTCATAGGAGCTTCTTAAAAGTAAATGGCATCTAACCCACTCCATTTCCATTCATGCGTGATGAAAAATTTTGAGTTTGCTTCCCTTGAAATCCCTAGGCCGAAAATGAGAAGTTTGATAGCTAGGCTTGCAATTTGTTGATATGTGGGGCTTAATTGGTGTGTGTCTAGTTAGTATTGGAATCTAATTTACCATTATTCACTTGCATACATTTCCTTGAAGTGTGAGGGGGACATTCACATAGTGCCATTGGGGATTAAGAGCTAATTGTGTGGCTATACTTGTGCGAATAGTTTGGTTGAGTATTTTTGTAGGCCACCATGCTTGTTAAAAGGCTAGCAAAGCTAAAGACATCCTCATCTAGGCCACCAGACTATGACTCGATGTGGTTCCTCAACATATAAAAGCTGGGTGAGGGGCACCATCATCTCTTTCACCACCGTACCCATTTATGCACTCTATGAAATCTCGTGGAGCCCGATTGAGGAACCCTCATTGAATAGATTCTTGGTGGAAGGGGATTATAATGACATCACTCGCACACTGTGCATTGAAGGCACACAATAGAGGACTAGACATGGCGAGTACTACCACTTCCTAAAGGCCAGGCTAGACAAGATATACAAGACATGGCTGCACTTCATCTCTGAGCACCTGCTGCCATCTACCCACACATCTGACGTCACCAAAATGAGGGTTGAGTTCCTTTGGGCCATACATAACCACTAGTCTTATGAGAATGAATACTTTGATAGTGGAGTGAATGAAAATGCATGAGGATGAATATTAGCCATTTGTGAGCTTTTGAGCCATTGAGTTGCATTTTTTAAGCTCTTGAATTGTTTTTGAGGGTGTCATGCATTTTTGGTTCCTCTAGAACTTACTCTATTATACATGTTGAGACCACACTCAAATTACTAACACTAAGGTGATTAGGGGCACTTAGGATTAGTCATTTTAGCCTTTCATAACCTAAGATTGCATGATCACCATTAGTTGACCCTTTTGAGCCTTAGCCTTCCCTTATTTTAACCACATGTTAAGCCGTATACCCTTCCTTAGATTGACCCTATTTTGAACCTAACACCTTGAAGGAGTGTGTGAATTCATTGCATGGAAAAGTTGCTTAGTCTATGTCAAGGAGAGTGAGAAGAAGTAGCCTCAAAAGATATGAAAAGTCTCTCAAGAAAAAGGTAAAATTTGAGTAAAAGAAAAAGAAATCTGGAAAAATTGAAAAAGAAGAAAAAGAAAAATAGCAAGAAAAGCAAAAGCCTAAGAAACAAGGGAGAAGAAATGTGTGTGTATGAGGCTTGGTAGCTGGAGAGTGATTGAGCTTAAAGGGTAGGTTTGGATTCACATAGTCCCTTCATGATGTGTTTGCCCGAATTCTTTACACCATTGATCCCTTTTTACCTTCCTAAATCCCCATTACAACCCATTAAAGTCCTTTTGATTAGTGTCTTTAGTTCTTCACTTAGTGGTGGGGATTTGATATATGAGCAAGCCTATGGAGAGACCTCTAATTGCATTGACTGGAGTGTGTTCAACCTCTAGACACCTGAGAGAGCAGAGTATATTTTCATCCATGTGAGGGAATTCATCTTCATTGCATTTGATTTCATGAGACCTGATGAGTTGTTGTGTATGTGCACTTCATTTTATGCCTTGTACTTCCTTAATGGCAATGGCTTTCTATGATCTGATTAACCGTCCATGGATCCACCTCGCATAGCTAATCTGAGCTGCAATAATGGTCATTAACGACTCAAATCTAAATGCTAGCTTCCTACAAACTTCAAATTCTTCAATGATTATTGTAATTGGGACCCCCAACATGTCTACCACTGGCCCAACCTCTTGTTCCATGGTTCAACTAGGGACAGCAACAAAATGACCTCCCATTGGGAGGTGTAGCAGTGATGATACATCATCTAGTGTGTGATACTGTAACACTTTAATCTTGTTCTCGTGAATGAATGGTCTAATAATGGGCCAGTCATGTTTTGTGCACAACATCAAATTAGTTTTACATCATGTAAAAAGACAAATAACCTTAATTATGTAGTTGTCCATATTTACCTATTCACTTGCTCATACATGGAGTGCAGTATGCCCTCCGTATCTCTTAAGTGTTGAGAGATCATGTGGACCACCTAGTACTGCAGCAGTTAAGAGGTCAGTTTTGCGTATGACCTCAATCACCACCTCACGATCTGCTCCCCCGGCATCATCATCAGAATCTGAGCCATCATATGTGGTAGCTGCTCAAATATCTTGAATCGGCTGTGGTTCAACGTGACCTTGTGGTTGCCTTCAGTTTATACGCTCTTTGTGCTTTGAAGCTGTCGGTCGACGACAATTGACTTGCTGTCCCTGTTCAGATAATTGTGTATCTCTAAAAGCTGGATTCTTTGTTCTCACCATATTTCCTGCAACAATGTCAATTCAAATACTTTCAGGTCAAAGAAAATCCAAATATTAAATAACATATGCTAAACAATGAAACCGTAATACAAACGATTCATTTTGCTATTAATTTCAAATCATATTCAAGCAATTTTAGGTCAAATTAGTTGACAAAATTAGGAAAACTAAAAAGAACAAAAAAATGCCCCAAATGCCTCTTTACAGGCGTTTTCAACCCTAATAACGCCTCTCCATCAGCGTTTTGATTAAAAGCCTCTCCATAGGCGTTTAACAACAACAAAACGCCTCTACATAAGCGTTTCACCAAAAATGCTTCTACAAAAGTGTTTTTTCATCCACACACCTTTGCACCCGCATTTGGTTTCCCTTCCTAACCTACCACTCTTCAACGCCTCTCTAAAAGCATTTATAACCCAAAAATGCTCCTCCATAAGCGTTGGCCCATCAAAGCCTCTCCATGGGCGTTTTCCCATACGCAAGCACCACGGTGAAGGTTTGATTTTTCACCATTTCCACTAAGTATACATAAATAAACACCAACAATGCATACAAACACAAAAATGGAGGATAAACTATACTTTTTGTTATATAATTTGCCCAAGAACACTAGCCAACTTCCAATGCCGATGAGAAATGGGAAGAGGAAGAAATGAGCGGTGCAAAGTGAGGGGATGATAGGTTTTGCGGGAGAAGAGAGAAGAGAAAGAAGGGGCGGCTTACGAAAGGGCATTTTTGGAATTATAAAAAAATTAAAAAGGGGGTGGTGGGTGTTAAAGAGGGGGGCTGTAGAAGGTAAAACCCAAAATAGAAACAAAATAGTAGCAGAAGAAAAAAGTAGGGGTTTTACCTTTTGCAAGCCCTCTTTTTAACACCCACCACCCCCTCTTTAATTTTTTTCATAATTCCAAAAATGCCCTTTCATAAGCCCCCCCTCCTTCTATTCTCTCTTCTCCCGTAAACTCTGCCATCCCCTCACCTTGCGCCGCTCATTTCTTCCTCTTCCTATTTCTCATCGGCATTGGAAGTTGGCTAGTGTTCTTGGGCAAATTTCACAACAAAAGGTATAGTTTATCCTCCATTTTTGTGTTTATATGCATTGTTGGTGTTTATTTATGTAAACTTGAGTGGAAATGGTTAAAAATCAAACCTTCACTGTGGTGCTTGCATATGGGAAAATGCCCATGGAGAGGCATTGATGGGCCAACGCTTATGGAGGAGCGTTTCTGGTTTGTAAACGCTTTTAGAGAGGCATTGAAGAGCGGTAGGTTAGGAAGGGAAACCAAACGCAAGTGTAGAGGTGTGTGGATGTTGTTAAATGCCTATGGAGAGGTGTATAGGGTATAAGACTTATATATAGGTGTTTTGGGGTGTGCAAATGCCTATGGAGAGGTGTATAGCGTGAACCACTTGTACATAAGCATTTGTGTGTCTGCAAACGCCTATGGAGAGGCTTTTAATCAAAACGCTGATGGAGAAGCATTATTAGGGCCTGTAAAAAGGCGTTTGGGGCATTTTTTTGTTCTTTTTGGTTTCCTAATTTTATCAGCTAATGTGACCTTAAAATTGCTTGAATATGATTTGAAATTAATAGCAAAATGAATCATTTGTATTACGGTTTCATTGTTTAGCGTATGTTATTTAATGTTTGGATTTTGTTTGATTTGAAAGTATTTGAGCTGACATTGTTGTAGGAAATATGGTGAGAACAAAGAATCCAGCTTTTAGAGATACAAAATTACCTGAACATAGATAGCAAGCCGATCGTCGTCGACCGACAGTTCGGAGTGCAAAGAGCGTCTAAACCGGAGGCAACCACAAGGTCACACTAAACTGCAGCCAATTCAAGATATTCAAGCGGTTACCACATCTGATGGTCGGATTCTGATGACAATGCCAGGGGAGCAGACCATGAGGCAATGATTGAGGTCATACGCAAGACTGACCTCTTGACTGCTGCAGTATTAGGTGGCCCACATGATCTCTCAACATTTAGGAGATAAGGAGGGCCTACTGCACTCCACGTATGGGCAGGTGAACAGGTAAGTATGGACACCTACATAATTAAGGTTATCTATCTTTTTACATGATGTAAAACTAATTTGATGTTGTGCACAAAACAGGATTGGCCCCTTATCAGGCCATTCATTCACGGGAACAAGATTAAAGCATTACAGTATCACGCAATGCCCGAGCATGTGGCCACATAGTCAGGCATTCGAGGCTGGAGCCACTGCTAATTTTGGACTACTCCATGGTTGACAAGGCGTTGATAGCTGCATTCATTGAGAGGTGGCATGCAGATACTAACACTTTTCACCTATTTATCGGGGAGATGACCATCCCACTAAATTATGTGTCAGCACTGCTACACCTCCCATTGGGAGGTCATTTTATTGCTGTCCCTAGTTGGACCATGGAACAAGCGATTGGGCCAGTGGTAGACGTGTTGGGGGTCCCAATTGCAACAGTCATTGAAGAATTTGAAGTTTGCAGGAAGCTAGTATTTAGATTTGAGTCATTGATGACCATCATTTCGGCACCGATTAGCTATGGGAGGTGGATCCATGCTGCTAGAGCCATCATGCTTTTTGTGCTAGGCTGCACGGCATTTGCAAACAAGTTTTCGTCAATTGTACATACGGAGTACCTAGAACTGCTTCGTGATGTTAATGCCTTTCATGATGTATCGTGGGGAGCTATATGTCTTACCCACATGTATAGGCAGCTGGGTTATGCATCACGGGACAAGGCGAGGCAGGTCGCTAGGCCATTACCACTTTTACTGGTATGCAATAAAGTTATCAAGTGCGCCACATGTGGTCTGAAATGTCGCATAAGCATAATGGTACTCTTCCTCATAGGAAGCATCAACAACCCTCTCCCACGCATCCATCACCCTTTCGTAATCGGCATAATTGTGAATTGACTGTTTGCATTTCGACTCCACATTTTTATCAATGTGATACCGGCACAACAGATTCATTGATGTAGGAAATACAATTCCTACGGCTCTCATTAATGCAAGTTCTCTATCAGTCACTATCACTTGTTGACACAAGTCATTTTGGCAGATTAAGGATCTCAACCTCCTAAGTGCCCATTCAAAGTTGTCAGTACGTTCAAACTCTATGTATGAAAACCCGACTTAGAATGTCAACTCTGTCAACCTCACACTAACAATCTCAAGTAGTGAGATTAGTTTTGTATGTGCTATCCATTAAAAGAACAATAGGAAAGGCATTCAACAGCTTCACTGAGTCAGAGTGTGTCCAAAATATGTCCTTAACGATACTTGACTCCTCATCACTCCTACACCAATACAAATATTTGGATTCATCCAAACATTTCAATAAATGTTGTATTAGAGTTTTAGGACCCCTAATCTTCAACTTATATTGTTGTCTAGCATGATATATCTGTCTTATAATTATTACATTTTCTACATTCTTTTTCTTTAGAGATAGCAATATCTCTCGAGGAAGAACCAAGTTGTCACAACGTACCCTTTGAGGGTAAAAACGCTACGACGAAGAATGGAACGTCTTTATTTTAAGAAAAAATTATTTTTGGAGTCGCCACCAATTGTTTAAGAATTAGGGTACAATTGGAAACCCTATTTATTTCAAAAAAATTTATTATTGGAAAGGCGTCAGAATACGAACCAGAGGTGAGTTCGGGAGTCGGTTATGCGTGAGGAAGGTGTTAGGCACCCCACAGCATCCGTCGAAAATAGTCACCCAAATTAGTTGTGCAAAATAGCGATATGACCCAAAATTGTATTTTATTTAGTGCTGAAATAACATTACATTTTTGATAAAATAACGGAAAAATAAATATGTATGCATGAGTTCTCTAAATGAACTTAGAGTCCTTCCATCTTTCGAGATAGATAAACTGTCCCTTCAGATGGCGCGTATCCTCACCTAGGTCAGATAGTGCAAGCTCAGTCTTATAGAAGACCGGACCGCCTATCCTTTCATGATCAATGGGTGGCCTCGGGACTCTAATGATCCAAATGCACCCTAATGTGTATGCATGCTAATTACAACTTAAAATATGAGAGCAAAAGACATAAAAAATTACATGGAAAATATAACATGAAATAAAAATTACTTTTACTCTTCTTTTTTCTTTTTTTTTTTTCCCCACATTTCTCTTTCTTTTCAACACCCCTCACAATTCCTATTTCCGCCTTCCTTTTCTTTTCTTTCCATAGCATCCACGACTCCTTTTTAACATTCCCACACTTCTTTTCTTCTCACCCCATTATTGAGTGTGTCGTATAAGAAACATGTAAAGATAAAAAGTATGCTTATTTTGGCCAAAGAAAGGAAAGAAACACATGTCACCCAAAACATTAATCATACAAAAACTATTTCCTTGAAAGAAATTCAATGGCTAACAAAGAATTCAATGACAAGAAATTAATGGACAGAACTTGAAGGTGGTTAAAAACTATTCTTTTGCAAGAATTTGATGATTGAAAATTAATGAAAAGCAATTTGATGGTTGAAAATGAACATTAATCAAACTAAAATTATTTTCTTGAAAGAAATTTAATGACTGGAAATCAATGGCAAAGAATTTAATGGCAAGAAAACAATGTTGAGAAATTTGATGGCAAAAAATAAACTCTCGATTTGACTTTGAATTGAGTGCTTGGCCCTTGCCGACAAGAAAATAGTTTTGAAAGACTTGATGGCAAAAAAATAAATTTTTGAATTGAATGATCAAGCCATGTCAATAATTTATTGATTTTTTTTTCTTTGAGTTGAAAATCTCAAACAAAATATGATGTCTCATTTGCCCCTCTTTACATGTATCTGATAGGGGGACGAGATAAGCTTGGCTTGGAAAGTACCTGACATAAGATACATGTAAAGATGAAAGACTCATATTTTGTCTATGTAATTATTTGAAACCTGAAAATGTAGACATGCAATGGGTGAAAAATGTAAAAAAAATTTCTTCTCTTTTTTTTTGTGATGAAAATAACTTTGCAAATTCTTTCTCTTTTTTCTTCCATTTTGAAATCATGATTTTTTTTTTTTTGGATGAGTCAAAATGAACCCCTTTGTTAGAAGTATATAGCTCAATCAATAGCGCTCTAATCCAATGGCTTGCGTAGGTGCATAAAACTGCTTGGCTTTGAATCTCCATTTTAGTCATTGCTTTCTTCATCCTTCAATTTGCACTTCCACTTAAACTTCACATTGTCCCCACATTGTCAACTTCGTTTTGCCCTTGTATTTTATAGTTCCATTTACTCCACTATTTTCAACTTCACATTGCCTTGGCATTTTGAATTACACTGTACCCTTGGGCTAAGGATGTTCCAGAAATCCAGAGACCATTATCAAAATGATTCCTTCAAGAAATGCATGAATTTGTTGTTAAAATAAAATTACATTGCACTTTATTGAAAGGATCTAAATTATAATTCAAATTGGGACGATCACATGAGGGAAGGAAATTAATTCAAATAACTAATCCCCTTTGGAAATTTTTGAAGGAGAGAAGTTAACTCAAATAGCTAACCTCTTTTATTTTATGAAACCAAGAAATTCAACAAAATTTTGAATGATGATTTGCCCCAGTGTGGGACATGACAAGATGGGGCAAGATAAGATGACAAAGCTTTTTGAAATGATGGCGTGCCCCATTCTAGGAATTTTACAAATTGGACTTGTGTTATTAAATATATATCCTCGAATAGGAATCAAAGCCCACATAGTTCGAATTAATTTGTGCAGGAGGCAACATGAATTCATGAAAAATTTGCAAGTTGGAAATTTGCCCCAGTTTACAATTTTTTCATAGCCAAACATATTGATTCTCACTTTGCCTTGATGGTACTTCCTTGTGATGGAAAGAATATAGCCTTTTCTGTGTTGACAATATAATTGAGGGAACACAACATCTTCTTGCATTGGCCACTAAATGAGAGAACACACCTTCTTCCTATTCATGAATATGTTTCACAACCCATCTCTTTCTTGGGTTGAGAAAGCAATCGCTTCATCTTCTTTCTGCTGTTAAACAAATTTCAAAATATCCCCTCTTCTTGTGCTGAGCAAAATTTAGAACACTTAGAGATTTTGACTGTGACTATGAGCTTTAGATCAATATGTCCAAGTTGAGCTTTTAGATTTGCAACCCCGCTTGTGCCTTTTCCCTTTTTTTTTTTTTTTGGTTTTTTGAATGCCCTAACTTTTGCCTAGACCACTCTATTGAAGTTTTTGGCCTAGCGGGCTTCTTTTCTTCTCTTTTTTTTTTTTTTTTTTTTTTTTGCGGGGTAATGAATCTTGACACTTCTTGACCTCACCATTCGTGGAAAACTCACATCTATGAAAAATGATACTTTCATAGTTGAACATTAGCATGTTTGAATCTTTGATCGAGTGTTCTAAGAGCTTGCTCTTGAGAAGTTGCTCAATTAGTCTTTTCTCCTTCAACTACACTGAATTGTCCATGGCTCAATGTTGTCCTAATTGAATATTCCATGCTTGTGTAGGGTTGCAATATCCATTCTATCTTGATTCAAGGATCTCCATGAGTAGGCTTGTGATAGTCAACCAAAAGTGATCCAAGGTCTATATTCTCTCCATATTAGTATGCATCCTTTTTCAAGCCAAAATGAGAATCAACTATTGGATATCTAAAATCACTAACGGAAGGCAAAAAAATTCATGTTATCAAGACTCTTGAGGAGAGTTTTGCAAGAACATAAATGGAGTTCAATAAATATTGAATAGAAAATGGAATAATGATGCAAGTTTGGCATGAAGGAAAATGAAAATAAACTATCCCCATGAAAATTACTTCTTTGATGACAGTTAAGCAAAGTGCAAGTAACTCAAAAATTAACAGCAAAAGCAAACATTTCTTAAAGTAATTCAAATTTTGTAATGATTCCATATTCCAGCTGATCAATCCCTAGTCGCTTGAATTTTCTTCAAAGATGCTTTATAGCAGACAAGCATTCTTCCTCTTCTAAATGGTCTTCCACCTTTTACTTCATGCTTAATTGGGCACAGAGTTAGTATTGATGATCACCCTTCTTCCTATTCCATCAATTATGATTTTCTTTTGCCGTAACAGGTAAATCACAGTTTCCTTAAAAGCAGGGAAAGTTTCAATGGAATGCCCAATAGCTCCCCAATGATATTCACATTTGAGGTTTGGATTGTACCAGTGAGGGAAAGGTGGTCGTTGAGGCTGAATACATCTACGGGTCATAATACCTGCATCACATAATTGCCTAAACAACTCTAATTTTGGAATGGGAATATGTGGGTAAGGTGCACTCTTGACATGTTTATTTTGGTAATCAAGCCTAACCAAAGGTCTAGGAGCAAGATGGGTATGAGGGTTTGCTAGATATGGTTGAGTGAAAGGAGTAGGATTTGATGAGGTTGGGTGGTAGGTTTGAGGTGGTGGGATGAAATTAAGTGAATTGGGGTGGGAGGAATGAGTTGAAGCTTGGTAATTGGGAAGAATCTTGCTCGAACTAGGCATCACACTAATTACCATTCCCCCATGGGTCTTTTGAATACATGGCAACATTGAGCTAGACCCTGCTTGACAAGCCAAGTTTGCATTTAACGGTATGGTTTGAGGCAACACTCCAGCATTTACCCCACCAAAAGAAGTCAAAATGGCAGGGCTTTCCGCAAGAGAGGTCGTTTTCTATGTAGGCGCATCCACCTTTTCCATCAGCCCTTTCAATTTCAAATTCTCTTCTAACAACCTCACTCTATCATTGACTCTTAACGTCAAATCATCAATCTCAGGTAAAGATTACGCTGAGAACCAAGGCATTTTGAAATTCCTCCCAACAATCCCATCATTTCATTCATCTTCGACTTCAACTCATCCACTTTGGCCTCCAAGTTGCGTTCTGAACTTTCTTTCTTTCCTATTAGTGATGCATTTCTAAGTCTGAGCTTGATAGGTTGCTTGACAGAGCGCAATTGATTGAGCTTGAACTTCTTTGAAGGAGCCATCACAACTTAGCTTGCAATTAAAAATAATGAGAAGAGCAAAGAGAAAGACTTTGAGGCAAAGAAATTTTTTTATTTTTGAATTTCTTCTTTTCTTCTTTTTTCGTTTTGTTTTGCATGAAAACTATTTCTTTAGCATGAAATTAAAAAAACTCATTTTGGATGGGAAAATTAAACTCACTTTGGCAAACGAGAATTAAATCACTGTGGCAAATGGAAATTAAATCACTTTGGTAGGAAAATTAAAACACTTTGGCATTGAAAAATTAAATCACTTTGGCATTGGAAAATTAAATCACTTTGGCATTGGAAAATTAAATCTCTTTGGCATTGGAAAATTAAATCATTTGGCATGAAAATTAAATCACTTTGGCATGGAAACTAAGATTTGGTGAGGAAAGCTAAGATTTGGCATGAAAAATTTAAATGAGTTGAATGTCTTCGACAAAGATCATTTTGGCATGAAAACTAAGATTTGGCATGAAACTAAGATTTGGCGAGGAAAGCTAAGATTTGGCAAGTAAAGCTAAGATTTGGCAAGGAAAGCTAAGATTTGGCATGAAAACTAAGATTTGGCATGAAAAAATTAAATTAGTCGAATGTCTTCGACAAAGATCATTTTGGCATGAAAACTAAGATTTGGCAAGGAAAGTTTAAATGAGTTGAATGTCTTTGACAAAGATCATTTTGGCATGAAACTAAGATTTGGCAAGGAAAATTTAAATGAGTCGAATGTCTTCGACAAAGATCATTTTGGCATGAAAACTAAGATTTGGCAAGGAAAATTTAAATCAGTCAAATGTCTTCGACAAAGATCATTTTTACATGAAAACTAAGGTTTGGCAATGAAAGCTAAGATTTGGCATGAAAAATTTAAATTAGACGAATGTCTTCGACAAAACTCATTTTGGCATGAAAACTAAGATTTGGCATGAAACTAAGATTTGGCAAGGAAAGTTAAGATTTGGCAAGAAAAATTTAGATGAGTCGAATGTTGTTGGCGAGAATGTCCTTTGGACAAAAAGCATTTTGGCATAAAAAGTTATATTTGGCATGAGAAATTTAAATATGTTGAATGTTGTTAGCAAGGATGTTTACAAAATTCATTTTTGACATGAAAACTATTTTTTTTTTTTTTGCAAGAAAATCTCTTCTTTTTTTTTTTTGCATGAATAATATTTACAGCGTGATAAATCATTGTAGGCACAAGAAACTCATTTTTGGCTTAATCATAAAAAAATTCTTCTACCTTTTGATTATTGATCGAGTCATTTGAAAACTGATTGCTAACATGACTTTTGACATTGTCAAATTTTGCAAAAATATTTCTGACCTTTCTGTTAAGCTGACATAAGAAATCTCACATAGCAAGAGTTTATTTAAAAAGCTTTCTTTCTTTCTCTCTTCCTTTTTTTTTTTAGTGTTTTTGTTTTTGTTTTTTTAAAAAAAAAAGAGAATGAATCCCGTAATAAACTTTGAAAAATTGTGATAAAACAAGATAAAATGATTCATTTATGTACATACGAACTTAAGATTTCTTTTTTTATTGGCTACATTTTTTTTTAATCCCAAAACAAATGATATACTATATAATGCTAAGGAAATTAAAATTTATATACATTCCATTGGCAACATTTACAAAGTTATAATTTCAAATCAATAATAAAAATAATACAACTTTTATTTCATTAAGAGAGTAAAAACAAAATGGCAATGACTACTAAAGCTCTGGCTTGCTACACTTGAATCTCCACCATGAAAGCTTTTGAGAAAGGTCAAATCTCCAAAACTGTTTTTTTAGAAGTCATGTTAACAACCTTATTTTTTTTAACAATTTTCTCTTTTTTGAATTTTTTTTTTGAAAAAATTCAATATTGAAAAAAATGAGAGACATGAAAAATACCAACCTCAAATGAAAGAAGAAAAATAAATTGATAGGGTGCTCTTTCCATTGTCCTAATATCATAGGTTACCTTAAGGGTTAGGCTTTTTAACCTACAAGTCAGGTTCTAACCTAATTTGGGCGGCACTACGATTACACTAGGTGCATAGCTTGGAAAAAAGGCTAATGTCCTAACAGCATCAGGTCCCTGAATTGCCCCTACCAAATTGGTAGAGTTCACATTTTATAAATTTGGGTCCATAAATGGATAAACCTTTCACAAATCCAAATGAGTAAAATGATCATCACAGTTCAAGCGAAGACTTTTGTGTAGACCACCAAAAGATAAACCTTTGGTAATAACACTAGGCCTCCTACTAATCCTAGGTTTAAGGTAGCCCGGGTATAGAGCCAAAAGTGTGTGCAGGGAAAGTGTTGGTGTTCGTGTGTGGGAAGAGCAAATAAACCTTATTCCTAAACTACTTAATCCAACCTGCAAAAAACATGCAACAGATATATATAACCATGAAACAAAATATTATAAATAGAAATTAAACAAGCAACTAATAAAACACAATTTATATATCATATCAGATTTTGTACAACTAATTTATTGGGTTTGACTCTCAAAATTCCCCAGTGAAGTCGCCAAACTATCACAACGTACCCTTTGAGGGTAAAAACGCTACGACAAAGAATGGAACGACTTTATTTTAAGAAAAAATTATTTTTGGAGTCGTCACCAATTGTTTAAGAATTAGGGTACAATTGGAAACCCTATTTATTTCAAAAATTTTTATTATTGAAAAGGCGTCAGAATACGAACCAGAGGTGAGTTCGGGAGTCGGTTATGCGTGAGGAAGGTGTTAGGCACCCCACAGCATCCGTCGAAAATGGTTACCCAAATCAGTTGTGCAAAATAGCGATATGACCCAAAATTGTATTTTATTTAGTGCTAAAATAACATTACATTTTTGAGAAAATAATGGAAAAATAAATATGTATGCATGAGTTCTCTAAATGAACTTAGAGTCCTTCCATCTTTCGAGACAGATAAACTGTCCCTCCAAATGGCGCTTATCCTCACCTAGGTCGGATAGTGCAAGCTCAGTCTTATAGAAGACCGGACCGCCTATCCTTTCATGATCAGTGGGGGGCCTCGGGACTGTAATGATCCAAATGCACCCTAATGTGTATGCATGCTAATTACAACTTAAAATATGAGAGCGGAATATATAAAAAATTACATGGAAAATATAACATGAAATAAAAATTACTTTTACTCTTCTTTTTCCTTTTTTTTTTTCCCCACATTTCTCTTTCTTTTCAACACCCCTCACAATTCCTATTTCTGCCTTCCTTTTCTTTTCTTTCCATAGCATCAACGACTCCTTTTTAACATTCCCACACTTCTTTTCTTCTCACCCCATTATTTCTTTTTTGCACCCCCCTTTTCTTTTCTTTTTTCTTTTTTTTTTTCTTTCTTTCTTTTTCTTCTTATTTCTTTCTTTCACGACTATTCTTCCTTTTTCTTTTTCTTTTTCTTCTTTTCTCTCTTTGCTCCTCGTTGTTGTTTCCTTCTTTTTTTCTTTTTTCTTTTTTTTAAACAGAATATATATATATATAAAATAATAATAATATTATTATAAGAATAAAAATGAAAATAAGAATAAAAAGTAGATAGAAAAAAAAGAAATAGCTAAATAGATAAATTAAGAAAATAATAAAATAAAATAAGTCTTTGACAAAATATAGTGTCTACACCAATTTTACATCATCTCTTCCACCGTGGTTAACTCTTCCTCATTCAAGCGTCCAGCATATAGATGCCCAATCAACGACTCAACTACAAGATGGTTATGGTATCCACATTGCACTCGCACCTTCCATAAACCATTTGCCCATTGTCTTCCCTTCACTCTAAATGCAAATTCACATTTTCTTATTGCCGTCTCGGGCACTGTATGACTTCTTTTACAACTGGGCCTATATTTACCAGCGCGTTCACATGCTAATATGACCTGTGTACGCTTTCCTTCACCTCCTATCTCTGATATAGTAATTACAATAACAAACACAACTGACTTTCCAATATCTCTTACCCATTTCAAAAGCTCATCCCTTGTGCTAAATGTCTATACAAAAAGATAATTATTCTAAGTTAACGATCATTAATGAAATTATATACTGTGTTTGTGTTATTCAACAAAATGCCTTACTTACTTGATTGGTACTAAAAAGATGAGTCAAGTCTTCTCCTACAAAAGAGCTATTACCATCGCATATTTCATCTTCATTAACCTGTGAACAGATAATTTCATACTAACCATTAAATACGACAAAAACATTACATTTCTAGTCTAACAACAAAGTTTTAACATACCGACTGAAGCAAATTATGATCGGTTGTTAAATCTACTTCTTCATTTGGGATGTATTCATAGTTGAAGTATAAATCCTTACACATGTTCGAAGTACAATCAATCTTTCTTTTTCTACATTTACAAAATTAAAATATCAGGGCTAAAACTAGCTTCCAATTAAAAATACACATCAAAATGGTTAAAAACGCCTATGTACCCCATTTTGAAGTTAAAACAGATATGCATGCCCATTTCAATTCATTTCTAGCTATTTTACCCCTAAACGCTCCTTCATAGTCGTTTTTATGTTGAAAATGCTTGTGCACATGCGTTTTAATTCATTTCTGGCTATTTTACCCCAAAATGCTCCAGCATAGGCGTTATTATGTTGAAAACACTTGTGCACATTCGTTTCAATTAATTTCTCGCTAATTTACCCCGAAACGCTCCTTCATAGGCTTTTTTATATTTAAAACTCTTTTGCACATGCGTTTTAATTCATATCTGGCTACTTTACTTGAAAAGCTCCTTCATAGGTGTTTTTAGTGTTGAAAACGCTTTTGCACATTCATTACCATTATAACGCTCGTGCATAGGCCTTTTTCACCTTATAACGCCTGTGGAGGAGCGTTTCTGGCACCAGCAACCATTCATCGATTCGAAACAAAAAATACAAAATACAAACCTCGTTTTATATGTGATTGAACTCCGCACGAACAATGCAGACCCAAAAATCAGTTTATCTACTCTTGCAAATCACAAAAACAACAAAGGCATTGAGAAGGAATTTTTAGGTTTTGCTTCCGTTCTTGACAATGGCCGTCGCGGGGTGGGGGGAGGGGAGGGATTATTTCAATGCGCAAGGGCATTATTGTCATTTCACACATAGGGGGTGGTGGGTGTTAAAGAGGGGGTTGCAGAAGGTAAAACCCTTTTTTTTTTTTTTTTCTTTTTTTGTTTTTTTTACTTGGCTGCCTCTTTTTCCTTTTTTTTCTTTTTCTTTTCTCTTTTTTTTTAATTAATATAAAATGCAAAAGGAAGTTAATAATTTTTTTCTTTTTTCTTTTCCTTTTTTTTTTCTTTTTTTAAGAAAACATAACAAAATAAAATACAAAAAAATAAAATAACAATAAAGATAAAGTGGAATAAAATAAAGATTAAAAATAAAAATATCTAGACAAAATATAGTGTCTACAACATCATTCCCTCAAAACTCAACCTTGTAGATCTCATTCACTGCCCTTTGCGAACATGGAATGTTAACAGAGAAGAGAACGAAGAAACACGAGAAATTGGATAAAAGCAAGCTCATCAAAATTGTTTGTTCCACAACGAGTAGTGTATATTAAAGAAAATTCCATAATGCCTTACTCATACCTCCACTCTTTCCTAAACAGATAGTCTCAACTGAAACGAGCTAATTTTTCTTTCATCCATACACGTGTATAGAGATTACAAGAGAGTAAGCTAGAGAACAAAACAACAGTGATTTATAAAGACATAAAGACTTAATTGCCCTGCCCTCAAATGGTTACATTATAACCGCTTCCCCCTCCATATCATCCTTGTCCCCAAGGACAAATTGTGATAAGTAAGCATAAAGTTGTTACTGGTTCTGGTTGACATCAAAGTTAGGGTAGTCTTTTTGAAACTTTTACAAGTCCATCCAAACTGCATCTTCAGGTCTGGTATGTAACCATTGGACTAAGACTTGAGTAATAGCTCTATTATTGCGCTTATGCATACACCGGCCAATGATAGTAAAAAGAGCGAAGGGAAAAGAGCCATCATCCTAAAATGGTGGTAGAGTGATAGAAATTATGTTTCTTTAACAAAGAAACATGAAATACATTGTGTATTTTACCCCCTTTTGGAAGAGCTAACTTATAGGCCACTGAACTCACTTTCTCTAAGATCTCATTTGGACCATAATAATGAGCAATCAACTTGTGAAATGGAGTATTGGCAACTTTAGACTGGCGATATGGCTATAATTTGAGGTACACAAAATCCCCAACCTCAAAATGCCTTTTAGTCATCTTTTTATCAGCATAAAACTCCATCTTGTTTTGAGCCTTGCTTAGGTTGTGTTGCAAGAGAGTTGAGATTTGCTACCTAGTCCGATTAACACTATTAACAACTTTTAATATCGAGTCAGCAGTAACATATGGGTTATTAAGTGTTGGAGGATAATCATACAGAGCCTCAAAAGGTGTCATACCTATGGAGGAATGAAAGCTAGTGTCATACCAATATACAACAAAGGGTAAAAGTTGAACCCATTGTTTAGGTGCCTCCCCATCAATACCGTAAATAGCATTCTAATGTTTTGTTGAGGTTTCCCGATTGCCCATCTATTTTTGGGTCATAGGAAGTAGATGTAGTAAGTTTTACACCTTGAGAGTTAAACAGTTCTTGCCAAAAGTTGCTTAAGAAAATTGGGTACCTGTCTGACACGATAGAACTATCCTAGCCATGTAACTTCACTATGTTATCCATAAAAGCATAAGAACCTTGGCTGCAGTAACTAGTTGTTTAAGAGCTAGGAAATGAGTATATTTGGTAAGTTTATCAATCACTACCAATATAACTAAAAAATCCATTGGAATGGGACAACCCAACAATGAAATCCATGGCTAAGGCTTGCTAAGCTAGTTTGGGTATAGGAAGTGGTTGTAACAGGCCAAGGGAAGGAGTGAGATCATATTTAGATTGTTGACAAGTGGAGCAAGATTCTACAAAACACTAAACATCTTTTAACATTTTCTTCCAATACAAAATGGAGCGAAGTCTCCTATCAGTATTCCGCTACCCAGAATGGCCTCCCCAAGGGGTGGAGTGCTATTGAAAGATCAGTTCACGCCTCAATGTCTGATCCTTTCCCACTATCAAGAAGCCCTTGCGTTTGAGAATGCCATTTTGCAATGTGTAATGTGGATAGCTGGTGGGATTATTTTGTAATGCTGTAATAATTTTTAGGAGTGTGTCATCCTCAGTACAAGAAAGTTGAATTCTCTACAATAGATTAGATTAAATCATTGAAATAACCATTAGTTATTCTTTCGGTAATCATGAAAGAGAGTTTGTTGTTGCATTTTTAGAACCCTTTTTATATTGGATTTCATATTAGAATCCTAACATCTTTTCTAACCACCATTGCTGCAAGCTAGTCTGCATGGGCAGTTCCACACGGTGCTTCAATGTTTTGTGGTCAGTTCTGATTATAAATTTGTGACCAACCAGGTAAGATCTCCATTTTTTAACTGCAAAGACAATGGCCTGTAACTCCTTCTCATATCTTGACAAAGAAGTGAATCTACTACCCATAGCTTTGCTTAGGAATGCTAACGGGAGCCCTTCTTGCATTAAAACAGCCCCCATTCCCACATTGGAAGTGTGTTTCTATTGCAAAGGGTTTAGAAAAATTGGGGAGACCTAATATAGGTGCAGTAATGAGCTTGACTTACAATTTTTCAAAGGCACACTGAGCTTCAAGGTTCCATTGAAATTTGTCCAGCCTTAAAATATTTGTGAGCAGACAAACTATAGTTCCTATAGTAGCTGCTTAGTCCTAAAAATTCCCTTACTACTTTGAAATTAGTATGAGTACGCCAATTTTGAACAGCCTCTATCTTGGCTTTATCCACAGCAACTCCTTGTCTAGATATAATGTGACCAAGATACTCCACCTTTACCAATCCAAAACCACACTTGCTCTTCTTCAAAAATAAATGATGTTATTGTAAAACCATAAAAGCACTACGGAGGTGAGTCATATGATCTTCCCATGTTTTGCTAAAAATAAGGATGTCATAAAAAAAAATGAGGACAAATTTTCTTAGGTAAGGCCTAAATATATCGTTCATAATAGATTGGAAGGTAGCCGGGGCATTAGTGAGCCCAAAGGGCATGACAACCCACTCATAATGGCCATTGTGAGTTCTAAAAGTAGTCTTTTCAATGTCAGTTGAATGCATACAAATTTGATGATATCCGACTCTTAGATCCAACTTACTAAAATAAGAAACACCATGTAATTCATCCATAAGTTCCTCCACCAAGGGAATAGGGTATTTTGTCCTTCACTATTATGTCATTTAGCTTCCTAAAATCAACGCAAAATCGCCATGTTTTGTCTATTGGAGAAGCAAACAGGCTATGACTAGGTTTTACAAACCTTGTTTGCAACATATCTTCCACCAGTTTCTCAATGATCTCTTTCTGAAAAAGGGGCATATTTATATGGAGCAGATTTCACTAGTGTAGTGCCTTCTTTAAGAATAATTTGGTGGTCTAAGGGGAGGTAACTTAGTAGGTTCTTCGAAGAGTTTTTGAAGCTCCAGCAATAATTGTTGTAGTTGTTGTTGTTGGGAAGGTTTGAATACTGATTCAATTGATGGCACAAGGTTAATGGCATTAATGGTAATATCAATCAAAAAATCTTGGAAGCAGATAACAAAAGCAATGATAATTCTCAGCACCTTATTAATAGATAGTTCATCTTCACAAAGGCTGATAAAAGGATTAAAGGTCTACAAACAAACTACCACACCTCTATATTGGAATGCAAAGTAAATTCCTCATAGTCATATTGCACCCGCTTCAATGATTTGAGCCAATTCATACCAAGGATTGCTCCAATTTGTGACCAGGTAAAACATAGAAGTCACATTGGAATTCATGTTGTTGCACTACCCACTTCACCATAAAACACTTGTAGTTAATCTCCATTAATGCATCATTGGCCACTGTAGCATAATGAGGTCTAGTATACTAAGCTGACAGACCTAGTTTGTTCACCAACACTAAAAAAGTTATGTGTACTACCAGAATCAACTAACATTGCAATTTCCTGTTTCTTAATAGTAGCTTGCAAGTACATAGTATGATTGCCGCCTATGCCCCTTACTGCATTAACAGAGATGTTGATTTCTTCATTTGAAGGGCTGATATCTTCAAGATTAGCTTCTAATATAGTATCAACATGTTCATACATTTCAACAGCCTTTAGAGCAATTGCATTAACTCTGCTAATAACCTTGCAGCTAGCCTTGTGACCTGGAGACCATTTTTCACCACATAATATACATAATCCCTTAGCCCTTCTCTCATCTTTAGTGGCCTGATCAGGTGGTTTGAAAATTTGAGTGTGTTGTTTTAGAATTTGGGAAGTTTGTGGTTTGGTTACTGAGGTAGAGGATTGGCTTGATTGAGATTGTAGTGTTGAGAAGGTGGTTTTGGAGTTTTGAATGGGAGTATGGTGATTAGTTAGCATTGAGTCTTGTACAGGTCCCTTTGAATAATAGGAGTTATTGTGGTTTGATTTTGAGAAGGAAGTGGTTGGGGATGGTTTTGGGTTTACAATATAAGGATGAGATGCTAATTGTAATAGAAACTCATCTTGTAATCTAGTAACATGAAAAGCTTCACTCAATGAATGAGGGTGTTGAATTCTCACAGGAATGTCAAGAGGACCATGAAACCCACTCATAAAGCAGCTAAGTGCTACACTACCACCTACACCAACTTGTATGACTAAATCATCAAACAGTTCTAGATATTCATCAGTAGAACTAGTTTGTTTTAAGTTGAGTAACTCACTAAAGGGATCATCAAACAATGCCTTATCAAAACGAGTAGCCATGTCAATAATCAATCGCTTCTAGTGTAATTGGTTACCTTCATGCTCCTGCATATAGTGTTGTTACCATGAAAAGGCCTTTCCCTCCATACATAGAAGGATCATCTTGACCTTATGGGCATTTGAAGCCTCTTCCAGCTGAAAATATTGCTCACGCTTGCCTCTCCATTGGCAAAAGTTAGACCCATCAAAGATAGGGAATGGAGTTCGAGATCCATCGTACTTCGTTTGCATTACTAGCCCCTCTTTCTCCCTCTATTTTGGCCCTTGCAAATTGTCCTCACCAGATTCTTCACCATTCCACATCGAGGATGCCTCATCTTGAACCACCCATTTCCCCCTGTCTTTGCTCTTCAATTGCTCTAAGATGTTGTTGAGGGCATCTTTTATCATCTGCATCTCAGCTTCCATTTTACTAATATGCTAAAGTTCTTTCAACTTCTTATCAATCCCATCCAGCCTCCCTTATATCTCTACCGTTTTCTGTTGTACTTCCTTCACATTCAGTCCAACCATGGAACCTAGTTCATAGGCTCTGGTACCAATTGGAATGATAACAGAGAAAAGAATGGAGAAACACAAGAAATTGGATAAATGCAAGCTTGTCGGAATGGTTTGTTCCACAACAAGTAGTGTATATTAATGAAAATTCCAGAATGCCGTACTCATACCTCCACTCTTTCCTAAAAGGACAGTCTCAGCTGACACTAGCTAATTTTTCTTTCAGCTATACACCTGTACAGAGATTACTAGATAGTAAACTAGAGAACAAAATGACAGAACAAAACGATAGTGTATTATAAAGACATAAAGACTTAATTGCCTTGCCCTCAAATGGTTACATTATAGAACATGCAATAAGTGTTTGGTTAATTGGGTTCAAACTCCACCAGGTTTCAAGTTCAAACATAGCTAGAACTCCCAAAATGCATCTCGGGAGACTAGTTGAGGAATATGTCTACGGAGGAGACTAGTGAGTACAGTTTCCCCAATTACTCCACCAATGGGTTTTTCCGTTTACAATTTTTGTTTGATAAGTAAGTTTTGTTGATCTTTGGGTTCTCTATTGATTCAAGTTTGATTCATCTATCATGATTAATTTTTAAGCTTAGATTTTTGCTTTTGGTTTGGGTATCTGAAGCTTTTGCAATCATTTTGGTTTTTTTTTTTTTTCTTTCATTTTTCCTTTTTTTTTTTTTTGAAATTCAGGTTGAATGGAGTTGGCATATGCTTTCTACTTCTATTTTATTTGCTTTCTGCTATGATTCATTCTGTCATCCTTAATTCAATATTTATTTTTATTTTTATATTTTTTGCTTAATCTCCTTTTCGATCCCACCCTGCCAAGTTTTGTTAGTCTGTGAGGCCTTTTGGTACAATTTGGCCCCTCCAAACACACCAAGACACTGAATGCGAAATTAGATTCTACGTAACAATATTTTCTTCCACATTCAGCCACACAATCCCTAAGGAAATCACTTCTCCTTTTCACTCATTCTCACTAGCATTAACCGAAGACTTCACTCTAGGGATTGCATTTTGGATTCAGCATTACAGTTGAAGCAAGGCAGGAAAATTTTCAATCACTTGTGGTAAGCTTTTCTCTTTCTTCAATTCATTTCCAATTTTCGAGTTCCTCTGTCGGGCTTTGCATGCTTGTTTGAGATTTATTCATCTTTCCATGGCAGGTTGACAATTTGAAAGAGAAAGACTAAATTGCAATATTTTCCTTTGTTAGAAGGTATTGATTTACTTAGCATTCAAAATGATTGATTTTGATGCACAAACTAGCTATTAACTTTCTTTTTTTTTTTTAATTTATAAGTTTAAGCATCTAAAAGACTTTATTGTGAAATCTATAGGCTTAAATGCTTTTCTGTATGGTTTTGTAGTGAAATTGGTTTGGATTTTTATGTGCTTAGTGTTTAAGTCTTGCATTTGAATGGATAAAACAGTGTGTTCATTTGATCCGTTGATCATGGAGGTTTTCTTATATACTTAGTGAATTTAGTGTCTTAGATTACGTGGTAGAAGTCAGTCCTTTCAAAGTTTGATATATACATTTTGATTATCATGCATGCATGGATAGTTTATGCCTTTGCCACTTAGATTTGATGGCATTGACCTTGATATTGCATGCTATAATGTGTTTTGGCATGATTGTGTGGTATTTCAAGGGCAGCCACACAGCAATTGATAGTTTGATGGATATGTTTTTTCCTTTCAATTATTTCAATGTGCTATATTATTTTATTTTATTTTTTTTGGGGGGGAGGGGGAATGTTTCTTGATCAGAATTGTAACATGACATAATTTTGACACCTAAGATTTTTGTTGTTTGAACTAAGGTATAATATTAGATAATAGATATGCATCTAAGAAGGAAGGACTTTCTCAGCCTTCTCTTTCCTAATTACGTCTTTTATTATGATATGCTTTCAGTGGAGGGTATTAGAAGACAAAAGGAAAAACATAACTTATTAATAAAATACTTCTTACAAAAAGCATAGAGTGTAAGGAGGGGATAATTTTGGTCAAGTAGTGTTTATATTATATCATGTCACCCTCTCATTTCAGTGACCTTTTGTTGGAGTTATTCTACTAGTGGTCTTGGCATGTTCATCTTTTTTTTTTTTGAACCTTTGCTTTTCATTCTGCATTGTCATGGTCATTTTAACATGCACAATAAGAACCATTTTTAGCCAATTAGAAAGTGCCACATAAACTTTTCATCCTTATGAAATCTTTTATTTCCTAGCAGTAGGTTCATATGCTGCAATATTTTTTAAAAACAATCTTCTTTTCTTCCTCACCACGTGTATCGATGGAGTTCTTGGTCTCCACTCTTCATGTAATATACATTGACAAGTTTGTGTGGTTCTTCTTGTTCTTATGCATAAATAAAATTTTGTCTACCAATGTCACATGATTGAAACCATCTTGTTTAGATTCTTCAATTGCTTAACAGTGGTGTTTTATCAATGGATTTTTGTAAGACTAATTGGTTTCCACTTTGGTTATTTTACTCTACTCTCACGTTCAATACTCTCACAAAAGCCTAAATAATATCTATCTTGAGAGTGTCAAACTCTTACTATTTGTGTGAATTTATTTTGAATTATGAATTTTTTCTGTTTCGGAAGCTCTGCTTATTTTTTATTGGTTACTTCCAATTCTGGGTTTATCTCCTTCAGTTTTTTTTTTTAATTGGTTTTCTTTGTAAAGGTCTTGGCTTGCTTCATCAAGAACTAAACCTCTTAGTCAACTTTCTGTGTCATGTTTCTCATGAACTCTCTCTTTTACTCCTTGACTTTTGTCTTTTTGCGGTTTTTACAGTTTTATTTCTCATTTAAAATACTTTCTATTCTATTGACTTCCTTTTTTTTTTTTTATTCTGACAGTTGTCTTGAAATTTCTCCTTTTAACGGTTAGATGGGAGTTCTCTGAATGTGATTTCATCTGGAGTAGAATCGAACTAAAAGGTCTCATTCTGCTAGTATATGTTCACTTAGAAAGTTGAGTTGATTTACTTGACCACCATCAGAATAAGGGAAAGAAATTATCAAAGATCAAAATTAGCATGAAATTTTCAGCTTAACAATGGTTTCTTTGCTTTGAGACTGAAACTCTTGTTTGTCATGGGAACCTTCTTTCTTTTAAAAATTTTGACTTAATTTGTTGCTAATTTGGTTATTGTATTTATCTTTCTCTTCCAATTTCCAGTGGGGTGGTGTTTTTTTATTTTTTGGTTCCTTTAAAAAGGTTCAAAGCACATGTCAAATGTTAATTTGTCCTATTCCTTGCACAGACGAAACTGATATTCTGTATTTAGCCCACCTTTTATTCATTTCATCTAGGTCCCCTTGTAAGAAAGAGAAAGTAAAAAATAAATAGTTGGGGACAAGATGAAATTTCACAACGAGTAATGCTACTGTTTGGATGTATCCAGCTTTTTTCTCCTACAATGCAATGAATGTATAATATTGTTCAGCCTTTTTTTGTACGTTATTTTTCTATCCAATTTGTCCATTCCCCTAGCTTCTCTAACCAATTTGGGAGACTTTTTACTAGTACTTATAACTAAGGTATTTGCATTGATTGACTGAATTTATGTACTTTGAGCCATGGCATGTATTTTGCTAGTAAGGTGACAATCATGTGAAAATGCTTGAACCCCAGCAATGAGTATTCAGTCTATCTAAGTCTTCTGGAACTGCCATAACTTGATTCTTTTTGGTTGTGAGGCTATGAGGGGATTAGTACTTCAGAGATATTCATGTATCAAAATTTTGACTGATTTGCCTATATTCCCTTGCATGGTAAATCAGTGGGTAGTTTTCTCTAGAAGAGTAAATTATTTTCTTTAGGTGGTAATATCACTTTGAGGTATAAGTAATTATCAATGCCAGGTTTTTCTGAGGGTATTTGCTTAGGGAGCCTGGAACAATGTTAAATTATTGATCTTTTAGGAGTTTTGGGAGAGGATAATGTAACACAAACATACAAATATAGAGACGCATGATTATAAGCTAGGGATTCACATGGTTACAAAGCAGCACCCAATAAGTTATAAACAATAACCTCCTCACAACATACAAGACTAATTTGGTATAATATTATTTGGTGGAAAATGACCCTTTTTTATTACAAATGGTGTCAATATGTTACAAATCATGTGTTCCTAACATAGAACCATTGGGTTATAAGCTAGGACTCGCACGGTGATAAAGTAGAATCCACATAATTATAAATATCTACCTTTTCTTGACACAAATCACAACACTTGCCAGATTAATGTGGTACAAGCTATGATTTGCATGATTACAAATTGGAATTCAGCAATGTTATGAATATCAAACTATCACACAAAGATAGATTAACTTAGTCTTTTTCTTCTACTGGAAATCATCTCCTATTATGTATGTTGAATGCGACTTTGGATGCTCCTTCTAATTCTTGAACCTAATTCCATGAGAGATTATCATTTCCTCTCATGAGCTAAAGTATTATTTTTGATAAAGTAGTATATATTTAAAGGTGTTACTACAGCTAATGTTCAATCTCATGTGAATATTATTCTCCCATGTAGGTCAATATGAACCGTAAATGGAAAAATTGTGAAGCTTCCACCGATGGTAAGTTGTTATCCTCTTGTAATTAAAAATAAGAGATATATTGGTACGATGAAATATATATCTAATAAACTTTTTTTTTTGCAGCTAATAAAAACCAAAATAAATGAGTTACTAGGCTTGATTTGTTTATGTGAGATTATTAATTATTTTAAAGGACTTTTTAGGTGGCGTACAAAGTTGAATACATGGTTTGAACATCTCGTACTAAATACTTATGTTTGGGAATCATTGTTTGTAGGCAAGAATTCCTAAATAAAGAAATGAGGTATGGAAAAAATATGAAAATGGTACAATGTGTGTTTGGAAATTCCTATCTTACATTTGGGATTTGTGTTTTGACTATTTGATTGATGTCATTTGCTTTGTTTTTTAGGGCTATCCTCAGGTTGTAGGTACTTGGAAGGAGTTACCCTTAGAGGAAAAACAATTTTATAATAGAGAAGCCAAAAAAAAAAAAGAAAGAAGACTAAGTGTATGGAGAAAAGAATTTCACTGCAAAGAAATCTAATGTGGTAACGATTTATATATATATATATATATATATATATATATATATATATATATATATATATATATATATATATATATATATATATATATTGTCTGTCACCCCAAGTGTGCAATTATGGTTAATATGCTAATGTTCAATATTATTGTTGTCATTTTTATAGGTTACATTCTTATCAAGATGTTCCCCACATAGTTCTTCCAGTGGCAAGAAATGGTCTTCCTAAAATTAGTGGTATTTCATCATCTTCATGCATGTCTAAGACAACAAAATCAACCAGAAATATGAATTTGTCCACTTAAACTAAAATATCTTCTATCACACCATAAGGATGCTTGACTGATTGGTCCGCCAATTGAAGTGTCACCATGGTGGACTTTACTTGTCCAATTCCCAACTTTTTGAATATGGAGAGTGGCATTAGACTAACACTAGCCCCAAGATCACATAGAGCCTTCCCAAAAGTCATATCACCAATTGTACATGGAATTGAAAAACCCCGGGATCTTTGAGCTTTGGAGGTAATTTCTTTTGCAAAATAGCACTACACTCCTCCGTTAGCATGATTCTTTCATCGTCTTCGATTCTCCTCTTCTTTGATAAAAGCTCCTTCATGAATTTTGCATATGATGGCATTTGTTCAAGTGCTTCCACAAAGGGTATATTGATGTGAAGATTTTTAAAGACCTCTAGGAATTTGCTGAATTGCTTCTCATCTTGTTGCTTCCTAAGTCTTTGTGGAAACGGAACTTTAATGAAGGATGATGGTACGAAAGGCTTTTCTTCTATTTCAACTTTCTTCTTGCCTTTAGATGATGACTCTTGTGTTGATTCTCTACCATGAAGAAATTGCTTATCATTTGATTCATTGGATGCATCCTCATTGCTAGACAAATTCTCACATGGTTTTTCTCTACTCTCTTCATTGCTTTCCTTTCTAGGTAGGGGCTCAATAACCTTTCCACTCCTTGTAGTAATTGCTTTCACATGCTCCTTTGGATTGGGAATGGTGGTAGAGAACCTTGAGGTCTTTCAGTTAGTTGCCTTGCTTTTTGCCCCACTTGAGCTTCCAAGTTCCGGATTGATGCTTCTTGGTTTCTAAACCCACTCCTTGTTTCATTCATGAAGTTTGTTGTTTTCTGAATGAAAGTTGTTGTAAGAATGGTTAACTTTTTCATTGCATTCTCCAATGAAGCTATTTTTTCACTAGATTGAGGTTGAGAGTGAACATTTGGAGAAAACAATTGTTATGGTGCTTGATATGAGAATGGTGGTCTTTGAGGAGCTCCTTGGTTGCCTTGATTACCCCATGAGAAATTTGGATGATTTCTCCAACCTGGATTGTATGTATTAAAAAATGGGTCATTTTGGGGTCTTGGAGGATTTCCCAAGTAATTGACTTGTTCTTGAGAAGATTGGCCAAACATGTTTCCAGGGCACTCTCCACTTGAATGATTACCCCCACAAAAATCACAAGAGATGGATGGAAGACTTACAACACTTACATTCAAAGTTTGAATCAAGAATTTTTGCACCAAATCTGCCCAGGTAGAAATGCTCCCTCTTGCTAAAGAATCAAGCCAATGCCTAGCCTTATCCTTCACAGAAAATGGGAAAAGCGTAAGCTGAATAGCATCCTCACTAACTCCATTTAGCTTTACAATGTCATATATTTGAAGGAAATTTGCAATGTGAGCATTAGGATCTTCTGAATCATGACACACAAACTGATTTTGTTGCACAAGTTGAAGCAAAGCGGGTTTTAATTCAAAAGTGTTGGCTTGAACCGGTGGTCTATACTTGTACCACACCCATCAACTCTTGGAATGGAATAATCCATGAGAGTTCTAACTTGAGGATTATTAGGATTACCCCCGTGACCCTCATTATGTGGATTTTCCATGGCTTCCAATTGTGCTTTTCTTCTTTCTTTAGTTTCCTTACGAAGTCTCCTTGCATCTTTTCAATTTCAAGATCAAAGAGTAAAAAGTTAGAATCAAGAGTACCTCGCATACACCAAAGTCCAATGTAAGCCTCAAGCAATTAAAAGCTACTAACATAATAACTAAACTAAATAAAAAAGATTTACTAACAAAGAAAATAAAAAGAAAAAAAATATATATCCAAACTAGGACTCTATTAGCTATTGGTGCAAAAGTAGCCACCAATGCTGCCAGGGGAGATGTCGTTGCTGCCAGTAAAACAACAAGTGGAAATGTTGCTGCCAAGTGGAGTAGGGACCCACTTGTAGTGCCATTTGGTCCCATGACAAGAGCTAGGGCAAAGAGGTTCAAGGAAGCATTGAATGGGCTGCTGCAAGAGGTCTTAGAACAAGCTAGTTCGTGGAGGCCCATGGAGCATGATCAACCTAGGCTTGTCAACATGCTTCAAGCCCAAGGCGAATTTGGGATTAGTTAGAGTCCTTACTTGATTTGTGTTTCTTTACTTTTATTTAGAATCCTTCTTTTATTTAGAGTCCTAGTCCTTATTTAATTTTGAGTCCTCTTTGAATTAAACAAGCTTTCTTTCTTGTAATGCCTTTAAATAGGCCTTTTAGAGTTCAATAAAATTCAGATTATTCGTTTTGATTAAATTGTGAGATTGCATACTCTCTTTAGTTCTTTACGAGCTATTCTACTTATCAATCAAGTTTCCATCCTTGATTGTGACGTCTTCATTATACAAAGGTTCACACGTAAATATAGGTGTTGGGTTGCGGTTGTCCATACAAACATGAAGTAGAAACGATCCTCAAACTAATTTCGTTACCGGTTTCGTCACAATGTTGGCGGGGTTCGTATCAACTACTACTGATTGTCAAAAACATTGTTGATCCCCAACAACAGTGCCAAAAACTTGATGGACTACTGGCAAGTGTACTGAGTCTCTCAAGTAATAAAGTGATGAGAAAGAGTATCGTCCACAGAGATCGACGTTCAACAAGTACCAATCTCACTAACAGAAAATTCTATTTGGATGGAATGATGAGTTAGATTAAAGGCAGCTCAAAAAGATGACTTAAAATTTAGATGAAAATAATTAAACAACTAAAATTTCTAAATTACTTTAAACTTGTAAAATTAAAAGTAATGCAATAATAAAAGTGCTAGGGTCTTGACTTTATTTGATTATGAATCCAGATACCCCATAGACAAAGGACCCTTTGAATCTCCTTAGACATTACTATTCTAATCCCAATTCTTACATTGATGGTTAAATTTCCTAAATTAATTGAGACCCAATTCTTTGGTGAATCAATTTTACCTAGTTCTCCTAACTTGCCTAATTCCTTAGTGCAAGTTAATAAGCTGTAAGTGATTAAGCTCAATGAAATTAATAGTAAAACCACATAAATCAATTATCTATTCCTAGATTAACTTCATTCATGATTAAAATTACATGAGGCATCCCCAAATTGCACTATTCCTAGCAACAAAATGGTCCAATAAATCAACTGAATGGCGGCCAAACATCCAAAGCATTAAGCACAATAATCTCAACTCAATGATAGAAATTGTTAATAAGATGGCAAATATCTAAGATAAAACTTCATCATAATCAAACTACATCAAGCCCTAGCTAAATGAGTTCAAGTAACCATTATAAGATAAATAAAAATAGGAGAGAAAATGGAAAACTCAGTAGTCATGTTCAAGAACCTCAAGAACCCAAACCAAGCTTCCAATCTTAATTCTTAGGGAGTTCTTTCCTCTGTTGTATTTCTGCTCCTGGTTCATAGCTCTGTTCACGGCTCCTCTTTCATTTTTTTTTTTTCTTTTTTCCTTCTTCTCCTCGTTCCCTTTTCTGCCAATTTTGCCAAAACTCCCCAAATCGTTCCCCAATGGTCCAAAATCCTCTAGTCTTGGGCTTAACCAACAATAGCAATTGGGGTCCTTGGGCTGAACAAGCCCATGTGTGCTATGCTGGAAGAGAGCTGGAGTTTTGGGCTAGGCAGTGGTAAAACAAGTTGATGCACGTAAGATGGCAGCTGCTGCTCTGGAAGTAAATGAACAGAAGATCAGAATTGAAAATGAAATTGATGCTGCTACTACACAACAAACGAGATATGAAAAATCCTTAATTTTTAGACTTGTTTTAAAGCTTGGGAAGGCAAGACAATTCAGCTTGACAAGGATTTGTTCCAGTTCTAACAAACTATTGGAAATTGTTTGAATTTCAACAAACTGCAACATTTCTAATGATGCAACAATAAGTTAACACTACAATTCTAAACAAATTATTTAAAAGAAACTAAACAACCTAAAAAACTAAATTACTCACACAATGTACCAAGAACAAGCCAAACTTTTTTAAATTTGGAGAGAAAGATGTAAAATATGATCTCAAATAAGCAAATTTGGCACAAACATCAGTTACATTCTTATCAAGATGTTCCCCACATAAGTTGCAAAAAACAATGGATAAAGAGGGACATAATTAATATGGGTTATGAGGATCTACTTCTTGTTGGTTTATGGGATTAGACATCTCTATAGAGCTTGTTAAAGTTTTTAATATAGATAACAGTATTTGTTTCTGAGAGGAAAAATTTTTGATATCACATATGAGTTAGGATATGTGTTAGGCATACCAGCTAGTGAGCAAATATTTGATTTGAAAGAAAAAGAGAAAAAATATACTAGCAACATAGAGATGTTTAGAGGAAGAAAGGCCTCTGAAATAAGGGTTATGTTGGGAAAATTCCCAATTTAGAGGAGCTTTTATTTTATATGTTCTTGTGACATTTTTGTGCCCTACATCAAAGGTTTCCCCTAGCTCAAAGCTCCTTTGCACAATCAAACATTCTTAAAATCCAGGATTGAAGCGGTTACAAACTAGGGCCCATGATGTTATAGACATTTGGGAGTATTGACTTAAAATGATGCCCTATTTAGTACAATATCATTTTGACTTACCAAAGCAAAAATTTGGTACAATATCATTTGACTTAGCATCTTACATTTGGTATAATATCAATTGACTTAGCAAAGCATTAGTTCGTATAGTTACTAACTTAAACCTACAATGTCAAATGTCAAGGACAAGCAGACCCCAATTAAACTTGGATGGATTGTTCACATATGTGATTGTGCAAAGGAGAGCTAAGGGCAACCTTTGATGTAGGGCGCATAATAAAGGCTCTTTTAAATTGAGAATTAATGCATTTTTTTCCCTAACATACCCTTGTCTTAAATTATTTTTTCTTCTAAACATCTCTACATTACTAGTATATTTTTCCTTTCTCTTTCAAATCAAATATTTTCCCACTAGCTGGTATGCCCAACATATATCCTATATCATTTGCTATGATGTCAAACCTTCATCCTCTCACAAACAAATACCTTTCATCTATATTAGAAGCTCTAAACAGATGTCTAACCCCATAAATTGACAATCTATAAGAAGTAGATCCCCAAAACCCATATTAATTACTTCTCTCTTTTGCTTAGGATCTAGTTTATCCATTGCTTTTTGCAACTTATGTAGGGAACATCTTGATAAGAATGTAACCTATAAAAATAACAATATGTTGAACATTGGTATATTAAAAGCTCTAAACAACAATAAAAATAACAAGTTATGTGAGGAAAAACAAACCTTTGTCCTCTCACAAACAAATACCTTTGATCTGTATTAAAAGCTCTAAAGATACGTCTAACCCCATAAACTGACAATCTATATGAAGTAGATCCCCAAAACCTATATTAATTACTTCTCTCTTTTGCTTAGGATCTAGTTTATCCATTGCTTTTTGCAACCTATGGGGAACATCTTGATAAGAATGCAACCTATAAAAATAACAACAATAATGTTGAATATTAGTATATTAATTATAATCGCAACTTGGTGTCACGGACAATATATATGTCTAAATCATTACCGCTACATTAGATTTCTTTACAGTGAGATTCTTTTCTCTATACACTTGTCTTCTTTTTTTGGTTTCTTCATTATAATTTTTTTCCCTCAAACGGTAACTCTTTCTGAGCTCCTACAACCTGAGGATAGCCCTAAAAAACAAAACAAATGACATCACTCAAATAGTCAAAAACAACAAATCCCAAACGTAAGCATTAAGGAATTTGCAAACACACATTGTAAGAATGGTCAGCATTTTATTCTGTTAATTGGGAGATTATTTGCTTTCCCAAAATCATCTTCCTCACAACAACTAGACCTCAATCTCTTGCCTTTTCTTTCGGTCTACACCATTTGTTTTTTATTGGGATTGTTTGAAACAAATTTGAATGATTTACTTGCAATTTTCCTTTTATTTTCCTAGAAGAAAGTGCAGAGAGAGATAGAAGAATAGTGAAATAGTGGATGAGAAGAGAGAAAATTGTGAGAATAGTGAGGAGGACTGAGGAATAGAGCTGGTAAGAAGCTTGGTTTATTCCCCTAGGGAGACAAGCAAAAAGGGGTAAATTACATTGGACCCCCTCAACTTTGGGATATGTTCAATTTCCTCTTCCCACCATATTCAAATGTTACAATCCTTTTCTTTTCTTTTCTTTTTTCATTTTAGCTATTTATGCAATGAAGTTTATCCCAATTTAGATTTTTAATAACTCAATGTAGAAGATGAACATTTTGTATTTATCCAATTCTATTGGAATTTGGAACTAATTCATTGGTTAATGAAATACTAGAATGCAAAGACTTGTTTGTGTTAGCTGCTTATCCTTGTTGCTTACTTCCTTCTTCTTCTTCTTCTTTTTTTCCTTCAGCAACATAAAACATAGGTGGCCACTCTCTGTCTTAATGGTTCACCATGAAAAGAGGTTTGTCCAACCTGTCAAATGCAATAGACAGCTCAAAAGGGACAAAATGGACAAATCCTATTGATCTTCATAGGTTTCAATCACAATTGAAAACATTTTATTCGCAATGGCATGAGTACAAATCCATTTTATGGGGTTCTTCTGATGCAATTGCAATAGCAACACCTCCATATATAATAGAGTTTGCACAATCTTTTTCTTTTAATGTATGGCTGTTCAATTATAAGTTTCCGAAAACAATTTTTTTATGGTCTTTATGAAGTAGATCCACTTATTATGCAGCCAAAAAGATGCATCTCTTCTTGAAATTGTCAAGAAACCTGCTAAAGAGGCAGTTGATGTGGATGTTATCTTGCATGTCAAGGAAACAATAGATAATAAAATTTCTTGAATGAAATTTCTACTTTATGCAATTGTTGCTCAGTCAAAAGAAGATGGTCGTGACGCTCCAACTATTAGATATAAAACAAAGGCTTCTTATGAGAAGTTCCTTCAAGCGTGGTATGGTATAAAAAAATTAAAGAAAACAAAATTTCATCTCATTGATATGGCCAAAGGGTTATTGTAACATCCCAAATTTTCTAAGAAAAGAATATAAATCTACACTAGAATAATTTAATTAGTGTATGTTTGCTAAACGCAAATGTGAAGTGTGAGAATACTAAGGATGATATTTATGTGTACATGCACATATAGTTAGGAAATTGATGTTATGTATTTATATGGTTGTATACTAGCCCAAGTTTAGTAAGAATATATAAGGCATTATAAAAAGGAACTAAATGATGTCATTTAGTTGGAAACCAAAAAAGATAAGACGCTATATAGTTATCTAGTTCAAATTGGACTAGTTGTAATATTACCTAGTTCAATAGCAAGGAAACTAGTTGAATGGGAACTAGAAGCTGTAATTGAACCAAATGCCATAACTTGGCCTAAATGGAATGAACTTTGAATAATTAATTAAGGAATTAAAGAGTTAGAAATATGGTATAAATTAGTGCAATTAATTGGCTATCTAAGTGAACTACTAGTTATGGAGATGGTTAGAATGTGACCAAATTGGTCCTAAATGGACCAAATGAAGGTAGCAGCTGGTTTCCCCCAAGACCCATGCCCCTTGCATGTCTTTAGCATCTAGAAACTTTGCAATTAATGAGGGGACACTCCCACCGATGAAAACTTGACAAAATACCATAGTGTGATAATTGCATTCTTGATATTTTTGTATTTTGGTGATTTTTTATGAGACAAATAATAGAAATAATAAAGGGGGGGCATAGTGGAGACTTGCACATGAAGGAGGGGAATTAGAAGACTTGTTCAGCTGAAAACATTGGTAGGTCGGTTAGGGAATTGGAGAGAGAGAAAAGAGGCTGACCACTTTATTACAGAAGGGTGTGAGTCAATGAAGACAACCAATCATTAAGCCACACTTGTCCATACTATTAATTACCCATAATATTAATTAATTTAAGGGGATAATTATAGAAAACAAATTAGACAAAAAAACAAATAAATAAAGGAGGGAAGAGAGGGGAGGAGGTCGGCGGCCTTAAGGAAAGAAAAGAAATAGAGGAGCTGCAAAAAGAAGGAAAGGAGGAAGAGAAAGAAGAAAGGAGAAGGTATTTACAGCTTAGGCAAGAAGAGAAACAAAGCTAGGAGTTAAGGTAGCTAGTGACTCCCTTAAACCTCTTCTTGCATGCTATATAGTAGCCTATGGGTGTGAGTGCTTGTGGTATGCTATCATCTATATTCTTTGCTGTGTTTAAATGATATTCAAGAGGATTATCATGTTGTGTTGCTTAGAGCTGCCAAGGAAGTAGTTCTAAGTGAGTATGTGTTATTATGTGCATCATAGTGTTTGCTTTGCATTCATATGCCATTTAATGAGATTAATAACTAGTACCAATTATGTATATTTACTAATTGACTCATTAGCTACTGAGACTTAAAGTCTCATATCCACTTTTGTGAAACTATCAATAATTTCCAGGTGGAGAAACACCAAGGGTGGCTGACAAGCTTAACATAGAGTGTGGTTGTGATTCAAATTGTAAAATGTCATGATTAATGTGTAATTATTTACTTCAATTGAATTTTCGATGTATGAGGATGTAATATTATGTTCATAAATGAGAAATGAACTGAATAGATGGAATGGGTAAATTAATAGAAATTTACTCAAGCATGTACAATAACTCTAAAACCAGTTTTCTGTCAGTTAAGAGGATAAATCAAGTAAGATGCCTTAAACCCTGAGTTTTGACTTGAAAATTTTACAGCAAGTATTTGACATATTGAACTTCATCCATACCAAATTTTCGTGGCAATTGGAGCACAATTCCATGCCCAAATAATTTTCCAAATTAGCTAAACAGTATGCTCGCAGTAAACAAGGCAGTGTACAAATTTGCTTAATTGACACATCAAACCAACGAGATTTTGTATGAAATTTTTACCACATGTTCTAGACACATTAAAATTGTAATCTGGATCTTTTCATGATTTTTAGACATTTATATATCATGTTTTCATATTTTACAAGAACAGGGCAGCAAGCTGCCAACTCAGTAAGCTGTCTAGTTGAAGCCTAAACTTATAATTAAGATTTACCACCTTAAACCAAGCTTAATAAAAAGTGTTTTTTAAAATATATATATATATATATATATATATATATATATAGATTTAAGTGTGGAATAAGGTGTTACATTTTTGGTATCAAAGCTAAAGTTTTGGGATTAATGACTTTAGGAAAAGTTTTTGATTTATGTTAAATGGGTTACTTGGCGATATGAGATTGCCATGAAAATGCTATTGTTTGCTTTGATATCCTATTGATGCATTCTTTCTAAGGAATTGTTTTCTTGCTGTTGCATATTTGTTATTAATTAATGATTTGTTTATTTATTTGTTTTGGTTGGCGGTTTAAGATGTGATATGAGTCACCATGTGATGATATGTATATACTTAGCCTTATATTATGATGTTAAATGATAAAATTCTTTTATTGAACATGAAAGATTGCTGTTTGTCTAAATTAAATGTATATGCATACATTGATGGATGAATATAAATCCTTGTTGAGTATATGTGTTGCAAAGTGAAGGAAACTTGGAAATGGCATCATAAATGATGCTGGATAAATGAAGCTTTGGAAATGGCATCATGAGTGATGTTGGATAAGTGAAACTTTGTGCTACTAATGTGGCAAGGGAATACCCAGAACAAGGGTATTTGTAATAACCTTGGTTACCACATGGGAGTACATTGTGACACTAATGTGGCAAGGGAATACCTAGAATAAGGGTATTTGTAATAACCTTGGGTACCACATGGAGATAGATAATGTTCTATCAAGAGCAGAAACAAATAAAGCTCTATCAAGAGCGGAAACAGATAATGCTCTGTCAAGAGTGGAAATAAATAAATAATGCTCTATTAAGAGTGTTGAAAATATCTATTATGAGTTTCCTTCCCTTTCAACTTATGTATTCTATTTGGAGATTAATATTTTAAATATATCTCTACTACCATGTATGTCCTCTTTTATCTTACCTTAGGGATTTGTCAATATAAACAGGAAAAGGAACCAAGAAGGGTAAGCAGAAATAGTAGACCATTTGATGTCTAATGGATTGTTGAGCAAGGATATAAGATAACTTATTTCATACATACTTAAAATTATTGATTCAAAGGGATATATTTAAATTTTATGTGTGATATTATAGAAACTTGTAAACCCTTGAATATAGTAGAACTGTTTTGAGTTTAAAGTATGTTTGGTATTTATATCAATACCATTAAGGTCTTAAGGGAAGCTAAATTCATTATCATTCTCATGATTATATCATGTAGTTTTCTTCTTGTCAAAATTGTATATTTTGATGTTTTAGATTAATATTGTTGTTCATATTATTTATATTCTATTGAATGACATATGAGTGGTCATATTTACTCCTTTCAAATTTGAAATTTCGGATATGAAATGGGTGTTTGACTTGAAAGGAAGAAGAGGCATGTATATTTGTGTAGGAAGGCAATCCGATGGTTGAAACTACTGTTTAGTGATTGTTGTTGTTCCTATCCACATATATATATACTTCTTTATCCTTAGGTCTTGAAACCCATGTATTCATATTAAAATCAACTGCTGTAAAACTTATCAAACTGAAATGTGCTCCCTTTAAGTAAATGATAGCATGCTTATACATGTTTAAAAATGTTGTATGGTGTGTGAATTTATTGCTTTGATATTGAAATTAAATGAGTCATTTATGATCCAAATTCTTGGTGCATTGTTTATTCTATTAAACAATGGCAATTGTTTAATTGTTTTGAATGAAAGCTGTCCAAAGAATTATTGTAAAGTTATGAAATGATTTGGCACTTAAATGTTTACCTATTTATGTGTGACCAGAGAAAATTCATTATATATATAGATTAACTAACAATTGTTCCTAATTCTCAATCATATAAAAACAAATAAATTCATTATATATAGTTTTACTGAAGTTCTTAAACCCTAACAACCAGAGACAGATTCAAGTTGCAATTTATTTTTCCACAGCAAAATCAGCAGAAAAGAAATTATAGGCAGAAATTATAGGCATATTGCTTGTGTATTTTTTATTTGGATTTCAACATTGTTTGTGAAAGTGGTATGTTTCTTATACAAAAAAATTTCAAAAGAAAAAACAGAATTAGCCTCTCATTGCTTATTAGTATACGAGGGAAAGGATATATTACCGATGACAATCAATAATCAATATCAAAGTCATTTGATTTGCATATGTTTGTAAATTCAGTTGGAGGAAAGAAAAAGGAAGGGTCATTGGACTTGGTTCCATGGATGGGGTTTGTCATCTCCAAGTTGTAGCCAATCACCACTCTTTACTTTTTCTGAGGATTATAAGACAATATTAGAGCCCAGTGGCATGCTTTGAAAGAGTTATTACAAAAAACTTAGCGTGAGAAACTAGAAATGAGAATCCAATTAGCTGAGAAAAGGAAGAACACAACAATGTTGATGCAACATTTGAGATATTTTAACTTCTTCTCAAGAATTACCTCCACCTTAATCAATCGATGTTTCATGATCAATTGTTGCACCAATTGAGGATTCAAAAACATCTAATAATGAGGGTGATGACTATGATGATTAGGGAATAAAGTTTAAGCTATAATTGTAAGAATTTTACTTTTAGATTACCTAAGAATTTTTCTATGGATTTTCCTATGGATAATGCTTTTGTGAAATTTTTCCAGCAAATATCATTGCGGATGTATTCTCTGTAAATTTTGTTGCAAAATTGTTAAGTGTGTGGATTTTGCTATCAATTCTTTCTGTGGATTTGCTTGTAGAATATTTCTACAAAAGAATCCATAGGTAATATCCATATTTTAGGCACACCCACGAAAATAAGACCTATGAATTCAGATAAATTGTTGTGAAAAAATTCAGAGCAAATTTTTTGTGAGTTAAAATTCTATAAAAAAAATCCACAAGTAATATACCTACAACCTTTTTTCACATCAAGATATGTAGAAAAAAAATTGTGGATATAGGATGACGTGGGTCAAATTAAAATGAAAAAGAAAATGGGAGTGTTTAACCCACTCCTCATTTTGTCTGATGCACTCCCCAAGTATAGAAAATGACTAAAATATTTTTTTATAAAAAAACACTCTCCCTTAACAAAAAAAAGCAAAAATGAAAGCACTCCCCCACTATTGGGTTGAGGATTTCCCGCTCCCACTGCCCCCTCCCCTTGCTATTCATGTTTTTTTACTAGCAATAGAGTGTATTCCTTTATTTTTCATGATTAATCTCTCTGAGGTGGTAAAAATAGATACATTGTATGGTTTTCATCTTCTTTGCAATTTGAGCTTGAAAAGTCATAAAAAAAAAAAGAGTTTAAATAGACCAAAACAGTTTCGGTGTGTGAACAAATATCAGAGTTGCAGAAATCGAATGTACAGATCTAAACAAACCCAACATTAGTCCATTCAAATCTATAGATCCGAAAGAAGTCATATTGGGTAAATTCAGATCTATAGATCTAAATGAGACTATGTTAGTGAAATTTGGATTTATAGATCTGAATTTACCCAATATGGCTTCTTTCGGATCTATAGATTTGAATAACACATTGAGACTATGCCATGTCCTTTATCGAGAAATTGGTATAAAACATTTATTTTGGATGTATATATCCAAACAATAGAAATTTTTTCAAAAAAAAATATGTTTGCACCAATGCAATCGATAAATTGTACCTATAACACCACAACAACAATCTCAGTCCAAAACAACTACTTATGAAAGGAAAAATGAAGAAGCGACCTTACTGATGTGCTTTGCTTTGTCGTTTCAAACTTTGCGAATGAATGGAAGGGTTGTGTTGTGTCACTACAAGCTTCGCCGATAAAAAAAAAAAATGCCGCTTCTCTATCAAAGGGCAAGGAGAAAGGGAAGGGAAGAAAGAAGAAGAAGAAAGGGAATTCCAAGGGGAGTGTGCTGCTTTAAGCTTGGCCAAGAAATGAGTGGTTTTTCCGTCAAGGGAGTGTTTGGGTGATTGTGAGCAAGGGGGAGTGCTTCAGGGTTCCAAATGTATAGACTAGAAAAAGGCATAGGCATTCTTGAAATAAAATTTTTCAAAAAAAAAAAAAAGGTCTGGAGAGTGTATTAAGAAAAGAAGAGAAATGCATTAAGCACCTCCCAAAATATATAAATTCTAATGATACCAATAAATAGTTATTGTTGGGATTTTAAAAAAATTCAACAATAATTCTTGCTATAATTGTTTTTATTTTTGCCATAGTTAGAAAAAGAAAGGAATATATATAATGATTTTAACTTGCGACTCTTGACTCACTATAATTCACAACTAAAATTTATGTAAAACTTACTCAAATTTTAAAAAGTTAAATTCTGGTGAAAAATACTGTAGTAATTTTCTTTAAAATTTCAATTGTATTCTTTGTTTGGAACTTTCAAGAAGCTCCATTGAAATTTATTCTTTCTCTTAAATTATATTCTCATATCAGTTTTTGTAAGAATTTGCCGTTGAAATTTCAATTTTCAAAAAATGATCTCTCCAATGTCTAGATCCATTGAAATTTGAAATTCCAAATGGAAAATGGGAAAATTCAAATAGAATCGTAACGATAAAAGTTACTTTTTTCTTGCTGTGATATTACATTTAAAGTTTGAATTTACTTTTGGCTAGACATGGTAAAAACAAAGAAAGAAATGAGGGCAGTTACTTGCATAATAATTAAAAATAATAAATAATAGAAAACGGTTGCAACTCCTAAGTTAATTAGGAAAGGGGAGAATTCCAAAGATAAGATTAATCTTATTTCTCACTTTTTTAAGAATTTTTCTAAAATAAGATATCCTTCTATTACAAGATAACATCTATTGTATCTTGTTATCTTATTTATTATTTTATTACATTATTTTAGTTAAAAATTATAAAATAATACAATAAGTATATTAAATTATTTTAATTAAATTTATTGACTAATTAATAAAAATGTAATAAATGAGATTAAAAAAATAAAATAATAGTCGACAATGTGGGTTCGAGTCTCTCTGTTGATGTGATAACCTTATTGATGGATGACCTTATTGGTGATTGATCTATAAGAATCTTTTTAAGCTCAGAAACATACCCTGGCTTTAATAAACTCTCAAACCCAACTTAATTAAATATTGTTCTACCAATTAATAAAAATGTAATAAATGAGATAAAAAATGATACAATAGTTAACAATATGAGTTCGAGTCAGATATGTGATGACTTTGTTGGTGATCGATTTATAAGAATCTCTTTAATTAGGAAGTATGCCTTGGTCTTGGTGAACTCTAGAGACCTAACTTACTTAAATACTTTTTTACCAAAAATATAAAAAAGTGAAATAGTAGATATGGCTCAGCACTTCACCCAATTAGCCTCTATATATGAGACCACTATTTTCTAACTCAATAACAACCAATTCTCTACCATCTCAGAGATTGTTAGCCTCTCTCCCCCTCTCTTGAATCTTTTTCCCAAATTTGATTACTAGATTTCGAATCGCGTTGCAATGTTTAGCTCAGAAACAAGCTATATTTTCTCCCATGGAAGTATCAATAGAATTTTTTGGCATGAGCTCGCTTGTCTCGTATTGATCGACTACGATGATGGACAAACAGTCAGATTCTTACGGATGGGACAGTTCTCTGTGAACTTGATCATACACACAACGTCTCCCATTACTATGGCTGCTTGCACAATTGATGGCTTCAATTTGCCCCTCACAGTGGATAGCCTTATCGTTCATGTGGCCAGGCACACTTTTGTCATCGCGATGCCAAGCATCTTGTACGGAATCCAATTCCCTTCTACTTGTGATGAAAGCACAATGGATTCTCTCCAAAACATTTTCACCATGTTTGGTCAATACAAGAATCTCTACGAGAGAGTTGGTGGTAAAATCTCAAAACTTCACTCATTTTGATTTGTTGAACATAGCCTAAAGAGTTCATTGTTTAGTTAATTTCACTAAAAAAATTAAGACGATTTTCAATTGGTATTTTCGTTTGTTTGTTCTTTTTTCTTCTTTTAATGACTTACACCCAAGTTGTTCACACCACTTTAAGTTTGAATTTTAATTAAAGATGAAAACAATAAATTGTAAATCCTTGCTTCAAGAGTGATTTAAAAATTCAAATCAAAATCTTAAACAGATAAGAAAAATCTTAGAGTGATTTGTATCTTTATTAATTGTGAACATAGGATACACAGAGTATCAAGTTTCATTTAGAAAACCAAGGAAAACTTTCATTTAATATCATTAATGAATTGAATTGTGGTTATTAAAGAATACAAACAAAAAGAAAACATATATTTTATTAGAGAAAGCAAATATGACATTGATACACTATCCTTCTATTTGTGCTTGCTCTCTCCTAACAGGTTACCCTTTCATGGATGATGAGTTTAAACTTTGGAGCAAAGTGCGCCCCCTAATTCAACCCATGGCTCATGAAATCCTTAGTCGATTTGGTCATGTGCCTGGGCGATCACGTTTATGTATATCAAATGAAGGTTCATGTTTCTTAAGAGTTGTCAGCATGTCTGCTGCCACTAGATTGATGGTAAACAGCATCGTTAATGGAATTCTTGAACCTGCAGATATCATCATCAAAGGCACCAACTCATCACCAGATAAGCCATTTGGTGCTAGTAGCAGTGAACTTGAATATGACCCTGCTTATGCTTCAGTCACTGTGTTTTCTTGTCTTGTTGATGCTTATATCTCTCTGGGTGTCCCTCATTTGATTGATGTAGAACCTCCCCTTCATCATGACGAGGATATGGGATTCAAATATTGGAGGTTCACTGGACAAGGGCTAATGGATTTTATACAGAAAGTGAAAGCTTTGCAACTGAAGCAAGTTTTGCAGGAGAATAAGAGAGGCAGACCACCTCTGTTGCATCTACTGTGGCCTCTGCCAAAGACAAAGGAAAAGGAATCATGGCATAGACAAAATGAGTGAATATAAGTTTGTGTTTGGTTTAGGATTTATTGTTTAAGTTGTCGTCTTAAGTAATATTCCATGTTGTGATAATGTTGTCTTAAGTCATAATTTGTAATAGATATGTGCATTGAATTCAAGGGCTTACACCTGTTTTGATCAAATGCCATATAGGGAGCATCTATTAGAAAAATGAAAATATCTTCTTCTTCTTTTTTTTTTTGTTTACAGTCAATATATTCTTGTATATTATATTATGAGTTGAAAAGAAAGTAGTAAATAACAAATTTCTCTAAATAACGATGACTCTAGGTTCTTAAAATTTTTAACTATAATTAAAACTTCTAAAAGCAACCGAATTACAATCAACCACCAATAAATCTCAAGCCAACCTAGTGGAGCAACGAGCTCAGTTAATAAAGATATCTTCCTAGCTGCATATTAGATATTTCATTTATGGCAGCATGCCTAAAGCTTTCGGTATTTTGTCCGTGGCAATGTGTCTAGAGTGTTGATGGAATTGATTTATCTAGTGGGTGTTCTACTAGATATATCTAAGTCATTTAATTAAAACATTCAAAAACAACATCACCAATATTGATACTTTAAATTGCCCCAATGTAAATCTAATATTTTAATTAAGCTCAAATTGGGTCGATTCCTCAAAAACTCAAATAAGTATGTCTTATTTACCTCAAGCAACATAGGGTGACCAGACTAAATTAAAATGCATTAAATAAAACACAAAAGCATCAAAACACAAAATAGCAATGCAAAATGCAATAGAATGGAAATCAACAACAACAAAAAAAAAAAAAAAAATGCAATCAACTTAAGAAATTATTTGAGCTTCAATTGTTCTATCATGGACCAAAAATTCCATTCTATATTTAGTTATAGAAGAACTAAACTGAACTTAATCAATCACCCATGAATAAACTCAGGATTGTCTACTAAAACACCATCTAGCATTCAGCCAATGAAATAACTCCAATTCGAATAATAATTCACGAATGAAATAGGTGTTAATTAAGCTAATTACCAAACACTTTTAGTTCAATTCCTATTTAACAACCTCTTTCAAATTGTATTATTTTTCAATCAAATTTTTTCTTATGACAAATAAATAAAAATAATGAGTGAAAATAGAAAAATTAATAAGATATAAATGACATTTTTTTATTAAATTTTTAATTAAAGTTAGAGTTTTAAAGTGATGTATATATTTTAAAAGTTTAAATGAATTAAGTATATTTAAAAAAAAAATTAGAGGTAAAATAAGGTTCATTTTCGAAGTTTTCCAAATTAAAATTGATAACAAGGTTAACCTTCTCAGAAAAAAAAAAATCTTTCAAACTAATTCATTTCCGAAAAACAATTTGCTCGGCAAATAACGTCCGAGCTGAACGAATTAGATAAGTCTCAGCCTCAGTAAGATAACTGGTGCTTACTTCCAGCCTTCGAAGGCGATTAGCTTCTTCCCCATTCATTTGTATTCATTCAAGTGGCTAGAATCAGCATACATTCAACTGAAGAGGACAAGCGAGAAAGCTGGACAGAGAGAGACCCGGAGAAAAAACTGCTTTCTCGCGCAGGTGATTCTTTTTAAGTAATCTGAATTTTTTCAAAGGCGATTCAAATTATTGCGTTTTTCTGCATATTATATGTTCTGAAGTTGATTTTAGTTGTTATCTAATTGGTTGAGTTAAATGCTAGAATTGGAAGAAGAGAAAACTGGGTTTTGTGAATTTGAATTTGCACAAAGAAAAATCTTAACTTTGTCAAAAGTTCTGTATATTTGTCAAGATTTTCATTGTTCTGGTGCAATGCAATTGAGTTAATTGTCAAATGTCGTTTTGCTATTTTTAGAGAAATTAAGATGTGCTGCTATATTAATTGCTTGCTTAACCCCTTTCCTCTGCTTGAGGTCAGGGATGAGACTGTTCTGACCAGAAATTGTACGTTGACCCCAAAAGACCTTAAATATTATACTTAGGTACCAAATTAGGTACAATGGACTAAAAGCAATTATTTAGAATTCGTATTGATTCCCATGTTCTTCTTCTGGAATTTGCAGTCGCCCCAAATATTTGTTACTTTTGTTCTACAAATCTTATATTTATGTGTCGGACATTTAGACATTGCTCAAGTGAATAAAAACACTCCTAAAAATCAGTTCCAAGAAATGGTTTCAAATTAATGGCAAGTCTAGAAACTTCAAAAGAATTGTTTGAAGTATTTCTGTGAATCATTGTTGTGTTCCTAGGCTCCTACAAATGTACTAGGTTGTACAAGTAATAAAGTGGGAGAACGGTTGTTGTCCCCAGATATTTGTAAATCAAGTACCAAATTCATTCTCAAACTACTATTTGGACTAAATCATGAAATGAGAGATAATGAGAATTAAAATAAACAAGTAAGACTAAGTAAGAAAGCAAATAACACTGAGGATAAATTCTATATGATGAATACTAGGTTCAGTATTTTACCTAGAGCAATGTATATATTTCAGGTTGGAAGACATCAGGTGAGTTTCTTAGGAGACCCTGTTACACCTGGTTGGTGGTGGTACATACACTCTTAGCAGCTGGGTTTTCAAGTGGAGACAGAGTCATACCGAGGTGAAAATAGGGAAAAAAAAAAAAAAAAAATATGCATATAGCATCTCAAAACTTCATCATAAATCTAACTCCACTGGTAAGACCAATTTGTTCCCTTGTGTTTTAGAAGACCTTTCTCTTTTCCTTCTTCTTATTCATTTTAAAATTAAAGAATCCAGTGATGACAGATTGTTGCTTGCTTGCTTTACTTTAGTAACCTACATGTTTCTTGGGCAGATAGCAAGATACAGGCAGAGAATAGATGGGCTTAGTACACCTGGTCTGCCCTTTGGAAATTTGTGTCTTTTCAATCACCCTAGGCATGATGCCAGAGAATTTTCGGGAAGGTACTTTTGGTCTTTTATTTGGATTTTGTTTAACTTGGTTATTTGATATACTTACACTCAGCTTGAGTCACCTGCATTATAGAAATGTCTCCACATTACATTGTCCACGTTCTATGTTCAGTAACTCAAACTTTGCTATGATGAGAGAGCTTCCTGTAAAACTTGTTCAAATTATTATGATCCATTCATTTTTTATTGTTTCGCTGGCTGAGGATTTATCACGTCATGATATATGAGACTGGTTTCATTTCCTATCATCCTAGGATTTTAGCTCACATTAATCATCATCATGTTATGCAATCGGTTGTCTAGTAGACTAGTAGGTAGGTCCCTCGTGTCTCAACTTGGGATTTGTTGCCTCAGTTTCCTTTCAGCAACTATGTGTGCGATTTGCAATAATTTTAAATTTTCAGTTTTAAATGGCTATATACTTTTACAGGAAACATGCTAGATATCATCCTTCTTTTGCTGTACTATCAGGTGCAAGTTTATACTTTTAGACAGCATGCTTATTTTCATTAATTTTTATCATATTTTTAGTTAAAGACTCATAAATTCCAAGTTTTGAAGTGGTTTGAAAAGAATCTCCACTTCCACAAACAAGGAGAAAAAGAAAAAAACCAGTTTCTACAAAATAAATCTCAAGTTTTGGTCTCCCAGCAAGAATGTCAACTCAAGGGGACTTCATCAGCCAGCTTGAAGATGTTCTCCATCAACTCAACTCTATAAGTTCAAAATTAGGTGTTTCTAGCAAAGCTAGCTTCAAGTAGTAGTGACAGTGTTGAAAATCTTAAAGACTTAGCTGAAGACAACAAAGATGTTTGTTTTGGTGTAGAGGGAATTCTCCCGCTCTGAAACTTTGAACTAAAGACTTAAAAAAAAGAAGGATTCCTAGAAAAGTTACCTTACTAGAGGTCTCGTAACTAGCTTTTCAGCCTCTTCATGCACCAATGAAGCCGTTTGTAACTCTGCATGTATCATTGTAGCCACATGAAGCTTTGTATGCACCAATGTAGCCACATGTAGCTTTGAAAGGCCACTTGTAACTCGGCATGCACCACTGTAACAACATGGAGCTCTACATGCACCATTGTAGCCACATGTAGCTCTGAAAAGGAAAATGTAGCCAGTTGTATGCCACTATAAAAAATATTGTAAAATAATAAGTATTATAACTATTTGGCTCTATAGCCTCTTTCTCCGTTTGTAAATAGAACATACTTTGAGAAAATATAACCAAGTCCTCTGTCTCTCCTCCCTTATTCCATCTACCTTTGTGCTCTAAGTTTTCCATCTGTAAGTTTTAACTATTTTGTAGTTTAACTTTCATATATACATACTCATTTTTAATTACTTTTAATTTTCTTATATGCATATGCTATCTTAACTATTTTGCAGTCTGTCTGTGATTTTTACTTCCTTTTTCATTTTTCTTTCCTCTATTTGATCCGGGGGTTTCTGGTATATATATATATATCAGAAACCCCCGGATATATATAGAGTTCGGGGGTTTTTGGTATATATATATATATAGAGTTAAGTTAAACAAAGCCTTTTAACCTAATTTGTTTGCTCCGCTTCTTCGACCAATTACCATACCAATCTCTAGCCTTAGGCACACCACTCGCAAGCTGTCTCTCAGGTGCCCTTGCCCCATGATTTTATTGATCTCTAAGCTCTCTCTGCTGCCACCTTTCCACTAGCGTTGACTAAAGCAGCTTCTTCCTATTTTTTCTGGCCTTTTTTTTTCAATAAGTAGTTCTGGTGCTGCCCTAGTTTCTTTATTTACTTATTTGTCAATTTTTTTTGTGTAAGTTCTTGCCTCCTTTAATCGATCCAAAGTCATGGTCTTATCTTGAAAACTTGTCAATTGTGACAACGAATTGCGTCTTCTCGTCCCTACATCCTATTTGACTATTAACCTCTCGCATATCAATTTCCAGTTTTGAGGGAAAAGCCTCACTTTCCCTGTATAAATTGCAGCTCATTTCTTTATATAACAGTTTTTTCCTTTTTTAAAAATAAAAAATCAAAGTAATTCCTCATGGTAATTTCTGCTGTTGACAAAGATGATGATAATTGCGAATGCAATTGACATTCAGTAAAAATTGATTAATTATTGCTTGAGCATTCTTTTTCCTTCTATTTCTTCTTTATTTTTCTTTCTTCTTTTCCTTTTCAATTTGTCTGTCATTTATTTAATGGAATCTTCCGGGGTAGTTTTTATTATTATTATTATTATTAAGTGGGTAAATATGGAGAAAACATTTGGGTTAGGTTGCATTGCATAGACTAATTTTTTCTATATGGAACTTTTTGCTAGAGTTTGACTTTCCTATTAGCGTTAGTATAGATTATTTCTAAGTATTATCATTTGCTACTCTATAGATTATTTGTCAGTGTTATTTCCAATTATTTGTGGTTAGATCTTTGTAACATCTAGTTATCATATTTTTTTTTATTTAGTTATAAATAGATGGATGGGTCATCATTTGGGCCTTCTAGACCATTGAAGAGGAGGTTGCTTTTGATGTAGAATTTGGAATTGAAGAAGAACTAGCACCAAATGAACCAGATGACCCAGAACTCGAAAAGGAAGAGGAGGAACGACAAATTAGAGAGCATAATAACAAAAAGAGAAAATGGCCATGGGATCAAGCAAGAGTTCTAAGAAACCAACTCGACCTCCATCATGGGCATGGGATCATTTTACTAAAAAATCTATTAAGGGTGTAATGAGAGTTCTATGTAATTGGTGCGGAACCCATTATGCATGTGATAGGAAAAGGAATGAGACTTCAAATCTGATTGGCCATTTAATGAGACAGTGCAAAAAGTTTTCTAAAGAACTAAGAGATCCTAGACAAATGGTGTTGTCTTTCCAACCAAAGAAAAAAGAAGAGGGAGAGGGCAAGGGTAGCAATTTGACTGTTGTTTGCTCTGATAATGAACCATGTAGAGAGGCTTTGGCCAAGATTATAATAGTTGATGAGTTACCTTTTAAGTTTGTAGAAGGAGACGGATTTAAATGTTACATGATTGTGGTTCAACCTTTATTTAATGTTCCATCATGGGTTACAGTGGCAAGAGATTGTTTTAAACTTTATTGTAATGAAAAGAAGTTAAGACATCTCTTGGGTCTAAATTTGCAGCATGTTAGTCTTACTACTGATTGTTGGACATCCTTGCAAAATTTGAATTACATGTGCATCACTACTCATTTTATTTAGACATATCATAAAAGGATTATTAGCTTCTTTCCAATTCCTAACCACAAAGGTGAAACTATCGGAATGACCTTAGAAAAAAATTATTTGAATGGGGAATTGATAAGGTCTTTTCTATAACAGTTGATAATGCTTATTCTAATGATGATGTTATTTCTTATATGAGAAGAAGAATCAATGCTTGGACAAAAAGTGTGCTTAAAGGTGAGTTATTACGTATGAGATGTTGTGCACATATTTTAAATCTCATTGTTATGGATGGTTTAAAGGATATGCATGATTCTGTAGTAAAGATTAGGAATACAATGAGATATGTAAGGGCTTCACCTACTAGATTGCAAAGATTTAAAAGTTGTGTGGAAGATGAAAAGCTTGAATGTAAGTCTCTTGTTTCTATGGATGTTCCAACAACGTGGAATTCCACCTATTTGATGCTAGATACTGCTTTGAAAGTCTAGGCAGCATTTGATAAAGGCATCGATGGAGACTAATTGATGGAGTTTGTGGGGGAAAGTGAGAGAGATTATGATCCTCCAAAGAAAGAAGATTTGGATGTTGCAATGAAGTTTGTTAAGTTCTTGAGAATATTTTATGATGCTACACTTCGCTTTAAGGGTCTACTTATGTTACCTCCAACTTATACTTTCATGATTTTTGTACCATATTAAACACATTGAATAAGTGGTGTGATGGTGATGATCCAATATTTAAGAATATAGCTGCAAAAATGAAAAAGAAGCATGAAAAATATTGGGGGAGTGTAAAAGGAATGAATAGAATATGCTTCTTTTTATTCCATGTGTGTTGGACCCAAGATATAAAATGAAGTTTGTGGAAATTTGCATTCAATAGATTATATGATTTTGATGTTTCTCTTGGATTGATTAGCAATGTGAGAAATACATTAAATAGGTTGTTTGATCATTATTGCCAATTTTATAATATAGCTCAAGGCAATGATACTCAATCTATCCAAAAGATCAATTGGAAGTGATGCAAATGATATACATGACTTCTCATTACATTTGTAGAGGAAATGAACAAAGAAGATCAATTAGAGAGCAAAAGTGAAGTTGAAATTTGTTTGGCAGAAGCTAGAGAGAAAATGGCAGAAAATTTTGATATTTTAAATTGGTGGAAAGTTAATTCTTCTAAATATCCAGCACTTGCCATGATAGCAGGGATGTGCTTGCTGTCCCAATGTCCACAATAGCTTCAAAATTCGCATTTAGCACAGGGGGGGTCATGTATTGGATGCATATAAGAGCTCTTTAAATCTAGAGATGGTGGAGGCACTCATATGTGCTCAAAATTGGTTTAGGTCTACACCATTGCTTGGTGATATGGAGCAACAAGAGGTTGTTGATGCAATTGAGAAAGGTAATGACACTTAAACTTATCTTTTTTTATATCATAATTTATTTTCTATATTTACTAACACAAAATTATCTTTTTTGTTTTATCACTTGTCATTATTTAGAAATTAGGAAGATAGTAGAAAACTTTGAAGGAATAGTAATCTAATATAGGAAGAAATTGGTAAGTTCCAACTCAATATGGTATTCTTGAAATATTTTGCATTATTATATAATTTGTAACATTTTTTAGTTTTAAGTGGAAGACCACTCAACTTTATATGAATTGTGAGAATTGTGTTCATTTGATTTTTTTTTTTTTTGTCTTGTTGGATATGACGTGAAATGAGTGATGTAATATTATTTTATTTAGATTTATTGTTGTCTTGTGGAGTTTATTTAAAAACATTGCATGTAAGATGTTGCAAAAGATTGACTTACATATTGTTTATATTGTTGTCTAGTAGAGTTTAATAGTTTATTGCATGTTAACTAGTCAAAGAACAAATAATTTTCTAATTTTTTTTGAATGGCAAAAACCAATCAAACCAATCCAACAAGGATTGGGTTGGTTCGAATAATTCCTCTATAGTCGGATTAATTGGATGGGCTTTTTGAAGAACCAATATAATCGGATTAGATGACCAAATGAGAAAAACCAATCCAATATAATCGGATTACACCCCTAACAGGCTTTTCTTCCCTCTTCCAATTTGATTTGAAAGAATAACTATTACCCGCGTTGTACTTTGTAACTATCTTTTCACATTTAAGTTCATATGCACCATGTCTTCTAACTCCACAGTGTGTGTTATTTCTCTATTTAGCCCATTTAGAAATCTTGTCATTGTGGCTTCACTATCTTCATTCACATCAGCCCTCATCAAAGCCATCTCCATTTCTCCACACTTTCAGATCCTTGAGTAAGACCCTATAATTTTTGATAGAGGTCCCTATAGTAATGACTAAGAACAAACCTCTTTCTCATTAGGGCTTTCATTTCAGTCCAAGTTTCTACAAGTCTCTTGCCATTTCTCCTCCTATTCATAATCAATTTATCCCACAAAACAATTGTATAACTGTAAACTCAATCACACCTAAGCTTCACCTTCTTTGCTCTGAAAATTTGTAGCAATCAAAAATTAATTCCATCTTTTTCTCCCACTCTAAATAAGCTTCAAGATCATTTCTACCTTGTAAAGAAGGAATTTTTATTGTTATGTCACCAAGGTTCCCATCAGGCCAGTTTATATTTCTAGGAGCATCATTCCTTCTATAACCCCTCTCATTCCTACCTCCTCTATGCCTATTTCTATCCATTTCAAATTTAGATTCCCCAATATCATTTTCAAACTCAAAATCATTCATATCCCTTGATTTCTCCTATCATGCCACTTATCATCCTTTTGATTTCTATTCGGTTGCTCCCTTGCTAGTTTGCAATCAATTTTCAAACCTTTCCATCCTATACATCATTTCTCCATGAACCAAGTCCATACGTTCAAACTTTTGTTGTATAGACTTTAATGTGAACTCTGTGTTGTGGATTTTCCCCAGTTGACGTATCCTCTCTGTTTGCCATTTTGATAGCTGCAAGAAAGATATTAGAGGAGAGAATTCCTCACACTCTCTTACATGTTTGCTCTCAAAAGATGATACTCAACACTCGTGTATCTCTCTTGTATAAGGCTTTTTCATATGATGATCTTACACACTCTTTCCTTTTTTCACTCTTAATCTTCTCTATAGGTTCTTCAGAGAAACTAATCAATATCAATTAAAGGCTATCACAATTCTTGTAAAATTTCAACACTTTAGAGACAAAGAGAGCAATAAAATTGGATGTGCCAAAAAAAAAACACAAGAATATCCCAAAAATAAAGGTGAATGTACAGAAACAATCTAAGGAATTTTTAACAAGAGATTGAAACAAGATTTTTGTAGAGTTCTAATCCCAATTCAGATTCAACCAAAGAAGGAGAATTTTCTTTTTTAAGTAAAGTAGCAGAATTTTCTTTTTCTCTCTTTTTTTTTGAATTTTATTTTTTTATTTTTTGACAATCTAGACTATTACTGTATTACTTCTAACAACACTTTTGCAACTCTCTTTTTTTAATTTTTTTTTCGATGAATTATTTTTTTTCTTTTTAAGAAATGGGAAAGAGAACTCTAGATGAAAAAAAACAAAAAGAAAAAAATATATGAAGAAGAAGAATAGCCACAAAGAAGAACAAACTCAGAACAAGAAGAACATAATTTCATAATTTAAAACAAAATATATATATATATATATATATATATATATATATATATAACATGACTTTAGGACCAGAGCTGTGATAACCAAAATGGTGCAAACCCAACGAGGTTTAAACATTTAGACCCATAACCAAATGAGATATATTGACCCCAAGAAAGCTAAAATGTAAGTTTGGTGATTCACTTGAACCCTTGAATATAAAAAAGTTAGGACCCAAAATGTTAGAGATGCTACAAGGTTGATCAAATTTTGATAAGTCAGAAATATCAATGGAGAACCAAAGAAAGAACTCTTCTCAAATCTAAACTTTCCAGAAAACTCAATTTTCTTTCAACATAAGATGCTTATAAATGTTTGAGAATGGTATTTATATACAACTTACATAGGAAATGTAGAACCTAGTATTTCTTGAAAAATATGAACATAAAGACTCAAAATAGACTTATTTAACCTAGATAAATAACAAAGACTTATTGGAACACAACAATAGTTAATGAACCTAAGAAAATGAAAAGACATATTGGTTAAAAAGACTAAAAATTTGTGCATTGCATCAACTGATGACAAAACACTTAATTTTAGCTCAAAATATCATAACTAACCCTAGATTAATTCTGCCCATGTGTGGTCCATATCCCAAGCTTCTTATTTTAATGTGTTTCAGCCCAAAATTTCTTCTACAGCTTGAGTTTGGTGCTAATTTTTGGTTGGAGAGAATTTTCCTCAGCCAAAGTGTCTTGAACAGGTCCATTTAATGCTTTGATCCTTCTTGTCTTTTCTCTTGTAATAGATCCACTTGGAATTGCAAAGGATTCCTTGAAGTAATTGAATTTGTTTGTTCCGCTGCTTGATTTGCATCACCCACCCCGCAAGAATACCCAAATTAATAAAATCATTAAAATTCCCTTAATTTTAAAATAAATATACATAAGATGTGAGTACTTTTCTAATTTCACAATTTATTTTATATTAAATTTAATTTATTTAATTAAAATATTAATTTTTTATATAAGAATAAATTAGAAAAATTATCAAGTAGGGATGCCCAAAACCTACCAACCTAGTTGACATGATCCAACCGGGCCAGGTCAGGTTAATTTATTTATTATGAATGTTGTATTTTCTTTTTTATTAAAACCAAAATACACCATAAGATGGTTGTATTGAATTACCAAACAAGCAGCACCAATAATTTTTATATTTTTTATAGATTATTTTAATTTTAATAAAATGTGAAAATATTGTCATATGGTGTTTCAGTAAAAATAAAAATAAAAATGTATAACACATGAAAGATAATTCAATAAATTTTACATTATTCTATTTCGTACTTGTCTTTTTTATACTTCAATCAATAAATAATAAATAAAACTAAAAGTTGTACTATAATTCAAAATTTTATATTATACTAAAACTTGTATTGTTTTATACCATATATCAAACAAACCCTTAATTTGATATTATTAAATATTAATCTTGTGCGATTCACCATTGGATTATTTATTGGTATATATCAATTTTTTAAAAAAATTACTAACATATATCAAATCTAACAATATTTATTAATATATATCACATTTTTTAAACGTCATAACATGATAATATAACTTGTTAAGATTCTGTGAAGTCGTATCATCGTGATACAACTTCTATCAATTTGTTATTTTTTTTTTAATTTTAAAAGGGAAAGTCGTATTCCTTACACTTTTTTTGAAATTTTTATTTGTAATATATATTAATTTAAATATTAATTAATAAATTTAAAATAATAAAAGAAAATGACTAATTAATAAAAATAAATCATTAAATAAATAAATAAATAAAGTAACGTAATAAATTTTTAAAAATAATTAAGGAAAATACATGGAACAGTGTTGTAAAATTCATAACACCATTTTGCTAAATTCTTAAATTTTAAAATTTTAAACTCTACATTTTAGACAAAGAATCCTAAATTATTAAACTTTTGATTTATATATCTTAAATTATAAATTTTAAATCCAAAATTTTAAATTTTAAATCTAAACCTTAAAAGTTAGAATCTTAGACCTTAAAAGTTAGACCTGAGACTAAGATGCTAAACATTTTTTAAAAAATAAAAAAGCTTAAAGTATGAGTTTATGGTTTAAGCTCTAGTTTTTTAAAATTTAGTATAGTTTTAGGTTTTAACATTTAAAATTCAAGATTTAAAGTTTATAATTTAAGATAGTATAATGTTTAAAGTTTATGATTTAAGATTTTAAAATGTGTAATTTAAAATTTTATAATTTAAGATTCATTATTTATTATTTAAAATTTAGGTTATTAACATTTAAGTATTAAAGTTTAAGATTTTGACAAAGCAGTATAACGACACTCATATGCTGTACACATTTAATTATTAATTAATAACTTATCTTATTTTTAAATTTATCAATTAATATTTAAATTAATAAAATTTACAATAAAAAATTTAAAAAAAATAAATAAAAAGGGCAAAAGTCGTATCATGATACAACTTCTATCAGAAGTTGCATATATTTTTCTTTTCAATTTAGTATATATTGATAAAAAAAAAAAATTAAAACTGGTATATACCAGTTAAAAAACCTGCACCATTTACCTTTCTGTTTTATAGTTATGTCATGAGCTTAATAGTTTGTTGAAATATTAGGCTACTCCCATGATACAACTTTCACTGGGTTAATTATATTTATTTTAATAATTTTTAACTAAACTCTACAATATCAACTCATTTTTTACTATTTTATACAATTTAAACTTTTCGTCCAAATAGTATAACTACAAAGTGTTTAATTTTTTAAATTTTAAAAAATAAATACATACATAAATAAAATTTCCTAAATAATCAATTACATCAAAACATAATCCATATAATAAATCAAGCAATTCAGTTTTATATTTGCTCATACAACCAACTCGCATCAACATAGAATTTAATAGTTTATACTTTAATATTGCAATCCACTAATGTTAAATTGCTTAACTTAGTAACTCTTTATACAACCCTCGTTGAAGATAGTCTTATTAATCTCTTTCGATCACCTCCAATCATCTTCGCCATGTCCATACTTACCTTCAAAGAATGAGTTCAAACTTCAATCCACCAACCAACATTGAACTGAATTCATTTCCATTAGACAGACTCCAACACTAGTCCTCTAAAACAAGTCATGCTTGTTTTCCTTTTGTTCTTTTACCCCATTTCCTTCTATCTGAGCTTTCATGCTATAAAGAAAGATTTACAAGAACATTGAGTTGAACAAACCTATAAACATTGGATACAAAGCATAAGTAAGACCAAAATTCAATCATTGAAAAACTGAATTCCCCAGTAACTTAACACATGCTTCTCTTATTGCCTATACTATCTATCTGCAATGTCAAATCCAGAAGGATAAACACCAACTTACATATCTCTCATTTCTCCTCAAAATCGACGTCGATAATCTCAGGTTCTGACTTAGAAGAAGTGCCACTTTTTCGACCATTTTTTGAAAAAGAATCCCCTTTAGGTTGCCAGACAACGTTGCCACAGCTTGTGCATTGAATTATTTGGTTCTTGTATCCAGAAAATGGACTCTTGCAAGCTGGACAATTGCCCTGAAAATATAGATGTGGTATGACTTCAGCCTTATTCTATACATATAAGCTGGTGGACAAAAGGTTTAAAAAACAAATCGAAGTGTCACATGGAAATACTATTTCACCAATCAATACTGTATCAAAATACTGAATATTTGAATTAATTTTAGAGATACTATAACAATTAAGAGTCAATTAACCTGAAAATTACGGCATTTAAAAGGGGACCAAAAAAAAGATCAAAATAACCAACAGTGTGCTTGAGCTCCAATCTAAACCCAAAAGGGGCCAAATCTGTTGTTCTATATAGTATATCATACACTGTTTTAGCACAGCAGATTGGTCAAAAAACATAAAGAAACAGGACAGCAACATTAGTTTATATTTTTTAAACCAATCATAGAGAGTGAGACAGGAAATGGAATAAGGAAATGGGACAGAAAATTTTAATCCACCCAAAAGACAGGTGAAGGCACATCTTGAAACAGAAGAAATACCGAGTATTAAGGACAGAACAGCAAAGAGATAGAAGGAAAAATATAAGTTCAGACATGACAAGCGTTTGTTTTAATCCCCTAACAGTGTTTCTGAAACACCAACATACAGTACTTCAGACCCATTGATGTTCAACTTCCACAACATTCAGACTGCAAAGTGCAATATGATTAGATAGACATACTTAACAAAGATTCATTTAGAATAATGACACATCAGTCTAATTAATACAGAAGTTATGCCCATGCTTGTACACATTAAATATCTAATAGCAGTCAGATACCTTTATAACTAGGCTGTTAGCAAGTGTCCCAAGGAGAAGAGGTCCAGCAAACGGAAGTACCCACGTCGCAATTATCAGGAACCGAAAAAGCCAACCAGATAATGCAAACCAGAGCAAGAAAATAGTCTGAAAAAAAAAATACAGAACAAGATTGAGGGGTTATGGAAATGAAGATGGAGAAGAGAAAGAAAGAAAAACACTAAGTATTGCATCCCAAGATCAATTTTACAATATGTATTCTAGGCTAGTACAGAAAGTAAGAAAATTCAATATATTTCCAATACATTTTGGAGAAGTGCTGTATTTGTTGGCTATAACAGAAAGTATGATATAACTATGATAAAACTAAACATATTTTCAATATATATATATATATAGAGAGAGAGAGAGAAGTGGTAGCTGGAATCTTTTCGAAGCAATGTGATCATTAAACCAAAGATTGCCACATATTTAGGTCACTTTTGAGTAGCGCATGTAATCCTGAGCGTGCAAGTTTGAAGCAACTTCTTTTACATGGCTTGAAAGTTTAGTGAAAGCAAGGAGCTAAGTCTCATAGCAGCGTGCTATATATGTTGTTCAATGTTCTTTAGTGTATTTGACACAAGCAGACTAGCAAAGCATTTGAAATTTTGAGGATGAATGTATGTCCTTCCATTCATTATGACATAAAATTGTGTTTATGGCCTCTTTTCTGTGCTCAACAGATCTTTTATTTTATTTTAAATTTTAAAGGAGTCTCCTTGACAAAGGGATTGGACAGCCTTTCAGTACTTTTTTTTTTTTTTTTTCTTTTTCTGTTTTTGCTGTCCTTTATCCTGTCTTGTTCAATATGTAGTCCTTTTTTGATAATAACAAATTTTTAGTTTATCAAAAAAGAAAAAAGGATTACAAATTGTAGAAGAATAGTAACAGGCTTCACACCTTAAGATCCTCAGCCATCATAATGCATCACAAGACGAAGAAAGAAAATTGCTTAATAAATCTAATCCTTGAATTGAAGGAAAGCATGCTTCCATTATCTAATTGGGCAATAAAATACTGACCCGAGAAGGATTGATTTAGGCTTCCTGCTAATACTAAACCAACCAATTAAGTTCAAAGACCAACCATCACAGATAATATGTGACAGATAATTGATAAAATATAAACTTATATACTAAAAAATACTCCTAAACAACAAAGAAAACATCCTGACAACTTATTGTGCAGTCCTCAGAAAGGAACTCCAGGCAGCCATGCATCAAACTATTTCTAGACAGTAAAAATTGGCTTTCACATGCCTTACATAGGCTCTCAAAGGTTGTTGCAAGGGTCCTTTAACGGTTTCACAACTCCAGAAATAACAGACATCAAAAGATAAGGCCAGTTAAGGTACGCATGCCATCAAGCAATAGTAATGGGTTCTTTCTTGCTTTGAATATTTACAGAAGCAAATGCAAGAACCCTCTCTAACACAATAAGCTACGATGCAGTCTATAGGTAAGAATTAATAAACCTGACACAATTTCCACAGGTTCATATGTGTGACATTGACCCTGTCTCAAGTGTACCCAATTTTCAAAGTCCATAGTAACTTCTTGCGGAATGTTAGTAAAATACAGTTTCAGAGGATCAAAAGGTATGCTGATGACAGCAGCCTGCTTCAATATTTTTTGAAAATTGAAAGAAAAAGTTATAAACTCCTAATTAAATTCCTAAACCTGTAGATAAACTATAGAATGGATAATCTACTGCAGACAATCCACTGATAATGGTCGCATATAATGAAAAAGGATAACTACACTCAAACATAATGATATCTCCAATATCTTATTAACCCTATTCTAAACCAAAAATCTCTTCTGATCTTCTCTAGCTTTTCAGTCACTGGTACAATAAATATTAAAAAGGTTATGATAACATGGGGCTGATTTTAAGCAATAAATTGGCACTCAAAGCACTAATTCATTATTTTATTAAATGTTCTGTATTTCTACATGACTTTTATTTTGTACCCCTATTTTATTTCATAAAACCCTAAATCCTAAAACTTAACTCTAAACCATAAACCCCAAACCGAAACCCTAAATCACAAATCCTAAATCCTAAACCTCTAAAATCCTAAACTTTAAAGCCTAAACCCTATAACCCTAAGAACTAAACCCCAAACCCAATACTTTAAACCCTGAAATTCTAAATCCTAAAACCCTAAATGATAAACTCCAAACCCTAAATCTAATCCAAACACAAAATCAAATAAGGGTATAAAAGGCATAACAAAAATATGGAGAATTTAATGAAACCATTAATTAACAATTTAAATTAACATAAAATAATTATTTATATTTTGCTAAGAATTAATTGCGTCCTTAATGCTTAAAATCAGTCCTTAGGGCCGATGTTATCAAAATCCTGTCCATATTAAAATAGAACCTGTGTAACATGTTTTCATTTCCTGCTAACCTAAGAAACCTAATGCCACTCAAAACTGGTTTATCGTCCTACTGAACAAAGGGAAATCATATTACATTTTGAAAGGTGATAGACATAGGAGAAGATGACAGTCCACCTTAGATAATAACCATAAATATAAAGAATTTTGATAGGAACCTGAGTTGAGAAATAAAAGAAAAAAGGAAGTTATTGTGCCAGTTATTATATTAGAGGAATCAGTTTGTATCATGCATGACAGTTATTATGTTTGTATTATATAAAGTAGGATGTCTGTGATTGGAAGTTAGGCAAGAAGATAGCTTTTTTGTGGGTTCGCACAGTAGAAATTCTATGAAGTAGCGGTGCTCTGAGACAAGGCTTATTCTCTTGTCTGTGTGTGTTGAGGAGCTTGGCTTTTTTGACAAAAGAACTTCTCTTGTAGCTGTGTGTTTTCATTAATAAAAATACTATATTTCTATGTTCAATTTCTGGGTCTCTATCAATTGGTCCAACCTGCCAGATTCAAGTGAGGGAATTCTTGGGCCAGCCTAGGATGAGAGATTGTATTGAAGCATTGAAAGTGGAGGTGGATAGTTTAGAGGAGTGTATAACAGAAAGGATGGAATGTTCGAAGGAGGGATTGACAGACATGAAACAAACCACATTGACAGAGATAGTAGATGGAAGATGCTGGGATATCATTCTTATACTTTCAGCAATTAAATATTGAGATTGCAACTAAGAGTGCAGAAGTTCAGGGTGGTGTTGGCTAATTTCTGCAGCTTGATTACCACGAAGCTGTCAAATTTCAGAATATAACACAGAAATGTTTCAGGGAAACTCCATTTTTTACCAAGAAATGAAACACCTCGCAAGATCTGTGGTGCGAGGTCAGACCAATGGCCACAATGGCAGCTGCTATGTTTTGACAGTGCAGTGTTTTGAGGCAGCAGAAATGAGGCACTGCCACCCATTGTGTCGGTGGCCATGAAGGCTTCTACTAGAACAGAATGATTGATTTGGCATCACCAGTGTAAGTGGGGACAAAAGATGCCAAATTAATGTTGGACCAGAAGGAGTGTTTAAAGGAGTCAGCAAGAGAGACAACAAACAGAGAAAGTAAACTTAGGTTTGGTAAACTTGGTTATGCCAAGATTTTGGAGAACACCCGAATGGGATTGACCAGACCATGGGAGTTAATCAGCCGAATGCCCAGTTTTTCATTAGTAACCAAGACCCTCTATTTTATATGGTTTCAACAGCACAAAAAGGTCAAAGTAATGGTGCTCCAATACCAATAGGAAAGGCCGAGGATGCAGCATGGTTTGCCACTAGTTTCAAAAATTTTCACCTGGCAACCTTTAGAACGAGGCTGAAACTTAGGGACTGGCATTGATAGGAACCCAAATTGAGAAATAAAAAAGAACTTTTGTTTGTCAGTGTTGTCAATGGCTTATGGCTTATGGCTTATGGTGGATGGCAATACCGCAGCCATTTGAACACATGACAGATTTTTTTTTTTAAAAAAAAAAAAAAGAAATTCCGTAAAATTGAATATATCAAAATCAAATTACAAACGTTCCAGCAATATTTTCATTAATAAAACATAAGACCAACTAAACACTATCATATTTAATTCTAACATCATAATTCAAAAGATGGTAAAGAAAGAGTAACAAGAATTTAGGGTTTTTCATGTTTTTTAGGGATCTTGGGTAAAAAAAGATGGAAGTGCCCTTTTAAAAAATCAATCTAGTTCATTTGTTTTATTTAAGCTAGGGTAAGATGGTAAAAATGGGAAAAAGTCCATATGGCTACAGCCATGAGCCATGTATATTGCGGAAGCCATGGCACTGCTATGTGAAACCGCGAGGCCATGGGGTGTTCCATGGCTTATAGGTGGCACCAGCCCAGGCCATGCTGCCATAGCGCCACCATTGACAACACTGATGTTTGTAAGGCAGTTATTATCGAAGTTATTGCAGGAGTTAGCTTGTATTATGTATAACAGTTCTTGCAGGAGTTTATGGAAGTTATTATGTTTGTATGTGAAAGATGAGGCTAGGCAAGAAGATAGTTTCTTTGTGGTTTTGGCAAAGAAGATATTCTCTGAAGTAGTGCTCTGGGACAAGGATTATTCTCTTGTATTTTTGTGTTTAGGAGCTTGACTTTGTAAACAAGAGGAATATCCCTTGTAGCTATGTGTTGTCATTAATAAAAAATACTACATTTCTGTGTTCAATATCTAGGTCTCTATCACATGTACTAAAAAGAAAAAGGAAGTACTTCCATCCCTTTACATGATTTGTTCAATTTTCACATGAGTCACTGATCATTAATTAGGCTACAAATACCCATGTCAAAAAATTGCAATTAAAACAAAAAGTGCTCAAAAGATAGGCCATGTTATGGCCTTAAACATACCAGGAAATCATTTACTAAATGCAGCACAGGTAACAATCAATCATCAGAAGAGTAAGAAAAACAAGAATCAAATGAATATTAAGGATGCTTACTACAAGGCTCCTTCCAAGTGGGGTATCCAGAAAGTTATTGATCTGCACCCTGTACTGTAAACATAACCAGACAAAATAAATGTTAAAACCATTCAAATACTGAACGTAAGAACCAACAAAGAAATTACAAAGTTTTAATGGACCAAAGAGTCAATTGACTATTATGCAGTCCCAAATCAAGTCATACTGAGTTCAAAGAAAGTGAACTTCAAAACAAAAAATTCAATTCCTCTTTTCATGCATAGTAGAAATTTAACTAAGTTATGAATGTTAAAATTTCAGAGAAAAAATTATCAACTCTCAATCTTTGATATCCTTAGCAACCATGAGCGCAGAGAGATCAGAATAGGAGCACATCATATGCAAAATCTCATTTATCTTTGCAGTAATTTGAACCAATCTTTTGTGCTGATATCAATATTTCACATGTCCGATTTATAATTATTCTCTTGATACTTTCCCTATTTTACAAGGGTTTTTGTTTTCCCTATTTCCTTAGGAATCTAGCCAGTCATTGTCAACCAAGGCAAGCTTAGTATCATAGTTTTCCTAGGCTTGCATGGTTGAGGAAATAGTACAAATTGTCATGGTTCCTGCTTGTAATTCAGGGTGTTTAAACATTAAAAAACTTTCTCTTTGAGAGTTTCCTTGTTTGGAAGTTCCAAGAAGATTTACTAACTTCCATTTTGCAAAACTCCCCTAGTGTCCCATCTAACATCAATGCTTTCTAGATTGAAGCCATTGAAGTGAATTGCGTAAAAAGTAAAGCTGTTCCTTACTAGTGAATTGTTTTAGAATGTATTCAGATTCTTTGAAGTATTAGCATATTTTTCAAAAGGAAAGCTTAGATAAGAGAAACTAAGTGACAAATAGACAAATATAGGGCTTATGGGGGAAAAAGGTAGGTAAACAATTTCTAATGTATTGAAAGCATTGAATGGCAGTAAAATAATTGTACTTCTACCACTTCATGAATCATCATCTATAAAATTGGAGCATAATTATCAAAGAAGTTCAAGGACTAATAGGTAATCAAAATTTTCTGCCCAATATTAAGGCTGCACTTGCAAAAGTAACCAATAATTTGATCAATGCTTGATAATTGCCCAGGATCCCTGGTTTCATATTCCTGAAGTATTATCCCAGGCTTAGCAGTCAACGACAATGAAAAATCACATAAGCTAACAAACATGAGTTAAGTAAAATCCCTTTAAAAATTTGGAAGGACTTCCCATAAACCAGGGTAAGAGTTTATTAAGCAGGACAAATTTCACGATCTCACAAAAGAAAAATGCCCACCTTCCAAAATATAGACAAACTACCGAAGTCTTAAACACTCTCTTTGACTTTTTTGTATTGTTCTTTCACAAGCATACCATCCATCAACTTTTTGAGGTCTAAAATGGGGGAAAATGTAACTTCAGCTTTTGCATGGACGGCAACAATAGATCAAAGCACAACTCCACAAACTGATTCCAGCATCTCTCAGTTCAAGAGCCAGAGTACCAATTTTATGCCAATTTAATAGTAGAATCACCCTTAACCAGAAGCTGCACACATATAAGCCCATTCCACTGTCAGTACCTTTCTTTCTCCCATTTCAAAATAGAACTTCAGGAAATGGCAGCCTTGCCCAGGTTTTGTCTTTCAAGTTCAACCACAAAATTCTACTTGGGTACATTGAATCCTACCCAACGAAAACCCTTACAGCTCAGAACTGCTGGAAGACTCATACACCCATACCCATTTCTTCTGTGGATAAGAAAATGATACTTGTCCCAACAAAAGAACTGCTTGAAGAACCATACATCCCTTTTTTAACTTTGGATAAGAAACTGATATATCTCCCAATTTGGAAAGCAGCTTTATTCAAAAATCAAATAAAAAATAAAACTAAAATCAACTTCGAATTCTAAAATTTCTCAAAAAATAGGTCATGAAAGAGTGGCAGCACAACAATGTAAAATAATAAAGTAGAAAGAGGAAACAAAAAACACACCCTTGGCCAATTTCTGCTAAAATCCATAGTGAAAGTACGCCATCGCATTCCAATTTCTAATTCACGATCAATCTCACGAGCTCGGTCCACAGCAGAGCTTGCAAGTGAAGCAGCACGATCTGAGACAGCATAACGGCGGTCTATGCGCTCAGCTGTCTTCTTGGCTTCAAAGAGGAATCGCTCGAAGCCATCATTCGCAGTTCGCCAGGCGTCCTTCAACGCCTCGCCAGATGCCATGCGCTTTGCAAAGTTATCGATGTCTCCTCGCCGGAAAGCTTGAACGGCAACCATGTGGGGGCGCGTGGGTAGAGAGCGAACGTGCGTGGAGCGAAAAGGATGAAGCTTTGTTGTGGGCAGAGATTGCCACCGCAGAGTTGTGGCGGCCATGGTCATAGCTTCTCGACTAGACAGAGCCTAGCAGAAGAAAGATGAACTAAAGCCGATACTTGTGAGTTCTGAGTATTGTTGCGAGAGATGGGGGAGAGAGAAAAGTCGCGCTAAACAGGGCAGGGTATGATAATGATTTTTTTTTAGATAAAAGCTTATTTTTGACTTTTTTTATATTATTATTAGTTTAGAAAAAACTGTAACGTTTTTAATTACGTAAAATAAATTTTTATATTTTAAGTTAAAAATAAAAATAAATTTTTTTAAAATTTTTTTATTTATATAAAAAGTTAATTTTTGTTTTATATTTAAAATATAATAATTTATTTTGTTTCTTAAAATATAAATATTTATTTTATCTAATTTAAAATATAAATATTTTTATTTAATTTAAAATATATTTTTTTTAAAATTAATAATATAAAAAATATATATTTAAATCATTTACGTGTTCCGTCTTGGGGAATAAGGATTTGGAGTGACGCAACGGATCTTGTAATTCGTCATTTGTAGTGTATGTATGATATTATCCGGAGAAAAAATGCAAATTGGAATAGAATGTGCTTGCTTATCTTATAATTGTTTGTATAGGCAATCTTTTGTGTTTATGTGATTTTACTCCTTATCTTCCCATATATATATATATGATAGAAGAGAATCTCCCTCAACAATGTGAGTAAGTTGATCCATTTTATTATTTGTTTTGTTATATCAATATGACTGACTGTTCAGACACATGGGCTCAGGGGGAGAAATTTTGAACTGTTGTTAGCCTTGGTTTCAATGAAGAGTTTATAAAATATACGGGAACTTATAAATTTAAAATATTCTTTCTATCGTGTAATTAAACACCCCCCCTCCCCCAAAAAAAAAAAATGGTCACAACACAAACATTAAGTCTTATATTTATTGTAAATATAAAATTTTTAAATTTAAATAATAAAGCCTCAACAATTTTCTAAATACCTCCTGTATATATTTTTTATTTTAAAAAATTGTGTGTAAAATAATCAAAGAATTATATTAAAAATTTATTTTTAAGAAATTATATATAATTTTTAATGAAGGTAATTTTGTCATTTAAACATATTTTATATCATATCCTGTTACTATCTAGTTCATATCAAACACATGATATGATAACATAATCTTATCCAATGTGTTATCTTGTGTGCACCAAACACTAGATATGATAAAAGCTTATCAAGCTCTTATCCTATTCTACTCTTATTTTGTTCTCTTATCATATCAAGTGCATCAAACATACCCTATACAGATCAGACTCAATGTAATCGACATTTTTTTTAAGTGGAGGGGCATTTTTTTCTAACTCCCCGTTTAACATTTTCAACACCCTAAAAAATTAATATACTTAAATTATCTTTCTTTCAAATAAAATTTTACATATCTAAATATTTTTTTCTCTCTCATCAATCTCATCACACAATAAAGAAAGAGAAACTTTGCACGCCCCATCAAAAGCGGCAAAGACATTCGGCACTACACACCCTGCTATTGATATCGTTGGCGCACCTACCCACCATGTTGCGATCGTGGTCATCATTCTCATCAAACACCCTATGTTTGCTACTCGATTTGGTGAGATTTTGAACACCTTTTGCTCTGCATTCACCTCACTGGGTATTGTGCACATTAAAAATGCAACTTAAGCATTGTCTAGTGTTGGCTTCTTTCACCTTGCTTGTGATTTGATTGTGACAATTTGCTGGTTTGAGTGTGTGGCCGTGTGGAAGAGTGTGTGATTATTTTTTTTGCTTGAAAATTTTCAAGATCTGTAATTGTAAATAGATAAAATATTGATCTAAGAGATATAATTATAGATTTTGAAAATCAGCAACGGTAACCAATATTCTTTCTCAATATCAATTTAAGAGATATAATTACAAATTCACATATGTTTAGTTTTACTCACTTGTATTGTTTTGACAATTGTTTGGTTACAAATTCACATTTCTATAAAAAGACAAATATATTATTTGTCGTCAAAGTATGTAACTTGTTCAATTATAATTAGAGAGTTTTAAATCTGTAATGAAAATCAATTTACATTATGAAATTTATTTAATTTCAAATTTTCGTAATACAAAATTGTAGGCAACGAAAAGCATGCCACTACAAGAAAGAAACAAATTAGCATCGGCCGAAAGCCTATGCTAAGCCTTACAGACCGATGCTGATGGGGGAATTAGCGTTGGCCTCGAGCTGATGCTAATTGTTGCATTGGCTTTTAAGAAGCCCATGCTAATTAATGTCAAATTAACCAATGAAGGACGTTAATGAAGGGCGGTAAGATATGAGAGTGAGTAAGATTAATTGTGAGAGGGATAAATATTGTCATTTGTTAAAAAAAATTAGGGGTAAAAAATGAGATTGAATTATCAGCAGCTAGCTTCCACAAGATAAACACTAGTAGCTTTCCAACAACCAACTTTTAAAAGCTATAAAATTCTTTTATGTTTGGTTTATCAAACAGCTCTACTAACTTTTTAACCAAGGTTAACAAGCTATAATCTCACAAATAAAACTATAATATACCTTTTCTAAACACACTCTTAAGGTTTGTTTGGCAAAACTAGCTGAAGGCTACCAGATTATAGCACTTAACTTGAAGCTAGTTGAAAATTATGAGATGTAACTAAAATCTTATAACTGTGTAGCTAGTTAATTGAAGATGTTTAACAAAACTAACTATACAACTAGTTCAAATATATTAAATGACTAAAAAAAATGTATAATATTATATTGATATAATATTAAAATTAAATATAACTCATTTTATTTATTTATTAATTTATTATCAACTAATTAATTGAATAATTAAATTGATAATTGAATTGTTATTATTTATTTATTATCTGTCAATTAATTAAATATTTATTTATTATGAACTTGTTAATTAAATAATAAAAATCAAGTTAGTGAGAAGGAGAAATGGAAGAGGAAAAAGAAATGAGAGACAATGTAAAATAGAGAATAAGGTTAAGTTCTTAAAGCTAATTGTGTGAAGGGTAAATATTGTCATTTATTAAAAATTAAGGATAAAAAGGAAAATAAATTATTAGTAAATAGCTTTTCATGCCTAAAATGCTATTTTAGGTAGCTTTCCACAAATAATCTTTCAAAAGTTACAATCTTTCTTTATTTTTGGTTTACCAAATAGTTTTAGTAGCTTATTAACCAAGTCAATAAGACACAATTTCCTAAATAAATGATTAGCTCCCTTTGTCAAATAGCTCAAGTGTTTAGAGAGGAGGCTGAATTTGATTTTGGAATATAAAGATGTTAGAGCTTTATCACTGAAGATTACGCTACTATGTCAAATCACCTACTTACTTTAAATGTTATTTACATTGTTGTGTCAATGTTCCTTCAATTTACTATGTCCGGTTCATGGCTAAAATACTAAAAAATAAAAATAAAAAATACAATTCTAAAAATTATTTACAATAATAAAACAATTTTAAAATTATTTATCAAAATACTACTATTTTAATTTTTAGTAACAATTTTGAGATAAGTAAGAAACACATATATAATATTAGGAGATAATAATATTATCTATTTATCTTTAAATTCGTAATATGTTGTAACCAAAAAATGTCATAACTCACTAGTTTTTCATTGTAATCTAAATCTAGTAACAACTTTGGAATAAGCAAAAAAAAACACCTGCATAATATTAAGCGATAATAATATTATCTATTTATTTTTGAATTTGTAATCTATTATAACCAAAAGATATCATCTTTTTATCTTATGAGATAACAATAATATCCATTTATCTTTAAATTTGACATAATCTCTATCTTCTCCTTATCTTATCTCTCATCTATCTGCATTCTGTTGTAACAACCAAATCAACTTGACAACTCAAGTTATTTTGAATGCCAGTGTTGTCTAGCGTTCTTCACATGTAAAGTATTACGTTAATTAAAACAGTAATATCTTGGTAAAAAATTTTAAAAGTATTATATTAAGATAAATAATAAAATTACATTTTTTTTTGTGTTTTTGCCGTGTTTCATAGCATAAAAATATCTTCTAAGAACTATATAGATAGTATCATGATTTTTTCATAATTGTAATACAATAATGAAAAATATAATATAGAAAAATTAGTGTCAAATTCAATATTAGTGAATTGATAAAAACACAGATGAAATAAATTTTTATAATTTTCTTTTATTTAGCTTTTATTTTATTTTACTTTATTTTTTTTTATAATAAAAATTACGAGGAAAAGAAGGATGGTTCTCCAAATTAAATGCATTTCCTACGCTTATTTGTTGACTACTTTATTATTGGACAAGAGTTCAATTTTAATATGTACATGATAAATATAGTTAATCACCTGATATATATTAGTTAACTACAATTGGAATCAAATTTTTAATTCACAATTTGGTGTGACTTATTATTTTACTATAATTAATATACACAAAAGAAAACCATCTATAAAAGTTTCCTAGGTGATAAACTAATTCCAATACCGACCCATCCTTTGTCCGCTCGTCGGCGCGCTTGGACCTAATATTAATATTTTTGTATAAAACCGTCTTAATACAGGTTAGTAAGGCTACAATTTAGCATTTATATATTTTATTTTAATTACTCCTAAATATTGTCTTTGTATGTCTATTAACCTTTTTTAGGTTAATTTCCTTAAAAATTACAAAATTAAAAATTATTTATTGAAATACCATTAAGTGAAAATTATTTTTTAATATACTACACAATTAAATAGAAAAGAAAGATGTCATTTTGACCAGCGCTCGCGAAGAAAAAATATACAGAGGCACCAACAAAATTAATAGACCAGGGCACGTCTATTAGCCTTTTTAGGTTAATTTCCTTGAAAATTACAAAATTAAAAATTATTTATTAAAACACCATTAAGTAAAAATTATTTCTCAATATACTACGCAATGGAATAAAAAAGAAAGGTGCCATTTTGACTAGCGCTCAGGAACAAAAAACAATATACATGAAGGCACCAACAAAATTAATAGATTAGGGCAACAAAGTTTTACTTGTCAATTAATTTTAACATAACTGCAATCACAATGCTTGAATTTGAGACTTTTAATTAAATTAAAAAAACTCTTTTACTAGTTAAATTATACACTTGGTAGTTAATTTTGTTAATTTATTATAATATATAAATTTTAAAAATTATAATAATTTATTTTTAACATAATTATATTCCAAAAACTTGAACTTGAGATGTTTGATTAAATTTAAAAAATACTCATACTAGGTAAACAATATTTTAAGGTGCCAACCAGTTTGACACACTTTATGAAGAAATTTTTGTAACGGCGTCCTTGTAACAATCCAAAAATTAGGGTATATTGAGAAATAATTTTAAGCAAGGGGAGAAAATTCAATATTCTATTTTAGTGTTTTACTTTTTATTTTATGCATTCTGATTGATAAAAATTATAAAATAATATTATATATATTAAAAAGTTATTTATTTAAATTAATTATAATGAATAGAGCAGATAATAAAATATATTATTAAACAACAAATTTACTCTCCTAAGCTAGGCCTAGCATATTTTCCATGCCTAGAAATTATGTAATTGATTAACAAATGACTACATAACACTTTGCAAACCAAATGGGGGTTGCTCTTGGAAATACAACATCTTATTCATAAGAAAGTTGAGCAGTAGCTAAACATATTTTTTAAAATTTTTAACTAGTCCCATTCTCGGGAATAATTCTCAAGAAAGTATTTTAGTTGGGAATAAAATATTTTCTACATTAAATAAATAACTGTAGGGCATACCGGTTTTAACTCTCTGCTCTCCGTCTTCTTGTCTAACCGATGTGGGGCTTCATAAAAAATCTTATGATTTAATTATAATTTTAGTCTTTATAATTTTACTTAAAATTTAAAATTATTTTTTTATAATATAATATGTTAAAAATTAATCCTCATACTTTACAAATTAGTTCTTAGTATTTAATTTTGTTAGTTAGTTCTATATTATTGACCTTTGTAGTTTCAAATCAAATTTAAAATAGTCCTGCAGTTTAATTGTTATAACAAATTCATATTTGAATTATACAAATATTTTAAAAAATAATTTCTACTATAAGGACTACTAACAAAGATTGGAACTAGCGGAAGGGGCTAGCCTCTCATAACATAGTAAACATAGGTTTAAATTCTTATTAGAAGAGGTATTCATATTTAGTGTCTGACAGTGCCTTAAATAGAATTATTTTTAATTAAAGAATGTTTATAAAAAAAAAATTATAAGGACTAATTTTTAGCGTTTTAAAGTATAGAAATTTTTTTTAATTTTATCTAAAATTATAGAAACTAAAAGTATAATTAAACCAAATCTTATAAAAGATCTTTGTGGTCTTAGCAAATAGAAGGTTTTAGTTGGTGAAAAGAGTTTCATTTTATACAGGAATCTAAATTTGAGATTGAATCAAAGACTTTTGAGCATCTCTAGTTATGAAAATCCACCAAAGTTGCATATTCTAATAATTTATATTATTTGTGTGGGACTCATTATAACACATTATTTTTTTTACACTATATAATTGAAACAATTTTTTTATTTACTCATACAATTTTAAAATTTTTTTAAATAAATCTCACAAACTATCATATTTTTATCTTATCAAATTACTTTATAATTTTTCTCTTTCCTCCTACAATCTCCTCTTTTTTTTTCTTTTTTTTGTCATAATCTGTACAAATTTGTACCTATTTTTGTTGTGCATCCTTTCGTGAATAAACAACCCACTCTCTCCTCTTTCCTTTATGTCATGTCACTCTTATAATGTAATTTATGTTGCAGCTATTGTATAAACAGATACAACTCTTACAAAACCACCGCTAGAGATGGTGTTAGTAGTACAATAAAAGTAATATGAAGTTAGAATCAAAGACTTTAGTAGTATAGGTAATGCAAAAAGTAATATGAAGTCGAGGTTGAATCAAAGACTTTGTGTTAGCCTTGGGTTCAAATCTGACCGTACCTTTTTTCTCAAATATAAATTAAAATTCTTATATGTTTCATCCTATCTATGATAAACAAAAAAATTAAACATTTGGCTGGAAATAAGGTTAGTCTCTCTCCACCACAGCACTTAATGTGCTAGCTTTTTCATTGTCCAGAGTTCAAAACTAACCCCTTCCAATCAATGACAGAGCTTCAACAAATATATTAAACGAGTCAAAATAGTTAAATGATGCACTCAAATATATTAAGAGTGCCAAATATCTTATAATTAATTTTGAATGATTCCATATTTACATCAAAAGGTAGACAAGTCGTTACAAACTTAGGAGTTGATTATTTCTTTTTATACGAGGGGCACGTGTTTTAGTAGTAAGATCATCTTTAGTGGTGGGTAGTTTGGTGTTGCATAGCACTATAAAACAAAAAAAGGAGTAGTACCATGACTAGAGAGGGGTGAGGTGGAAGAGAGAGGAGAGAGTGAGTTGCTTGTTTAAGTAATAGGTAATTAGAAAAAAGTGAAACCCATTTGTATTTTATAATATGAAAATAAGATATTTATAGGAAGAAAGAGAAAAATTATAGAATAAATTGATTAAAAATAAGAATATAAAATAGTTTGTAGGACCTATTTTAATTTTTTTTTGAAGTTAAATGAGTAAAGAAAAAATTGTATAAGTTGTATAGAGTGATGTGTCATCGTGGGACCAATAAAAATAATTAAGATATAGAACCCTAATGAGTACCATGGTTAAAAATGCCTTAAGTACTCAAACTTATTTAAGTATGTTGATCCGAGTTTAAGTTTATATATATATAAAAAATTATTTTTAAAATTTTTTATTCTTAAATTTTTAATTAAAAGATATAATAATAAATTTATATTCCATACATACTAGCCATCAAGTACTAGGAAAAGAATGCATTATTTAGAGAAAGACTACAAATAATCAAATATTACAAGCCACATCATATTTCTTCCCCAAATTAGCCAAACAAATAATAATAAATAAATTCCTTGCATGACCACTTTCTCAATAATATAGAATTGGGAATTCCTAAAAGGAGGAGTATAAAGCATTGTATTTTAACTAAATTTATATTATATATAACTTATTTCAATGTAATATATTTTTAATTTTTAGTTTTAAGGTTAACTAATTGGGGAGCTTGAGGAATAGTTGGAACCATACCCAACTGGAAAAGTATATTATCCAAACGTATTTCAATTTTCAAGTAATTGGAATGTTTAGTTTAGTTATAAAAAAAAAAGTTAAATATTATTTTAATTTCTCAAACTTTAAATTATTAAATTAGTTCTTTATTTTTAACTTTATCAAATTAATTTTTTTATATTTTAAAATTTTTATTAAATCAATTTATTTAAGATTTATCAAAAGTTTAAACTGTCCATAAACTTATATATAACTATTGGTATTAAAAAATAAAATTAATAAGTTTAAAATGTGAAAAATAAAATTTATAAAACTTTTAAAATTTGAAGGATTAATTTAATAAATTTAAAATAAAACAGTTAATTTGATAATAATTTAAAATGTAAAAAATTAAAATAACATTGAACTCTTAAAAAAAGAAAAGAAATAGCATTGTATACAGTAAATGTACTTGTTTATTTTTTTCAAACAACTAGTGAAGAAACGATTAAAGGAGTCTTAAAAAGGAGTTTGGGTTGGAAGTCTATAGTTGAATTGAAAAGTCCAAGGAGTGTGAGAGAACAATTCCAAAAAGGTTGAAAGAGAAAGTAGAGATGGGAAAATTGCAAAGTCAAAGGAAAAGTGCACAACAACCATTAGACGGGTCTTACCTTATACCACCCCCAACTTTACCATCCACCACCCCCCTCCACGTGAAATGACCATAATACCCTTACATGCTGAAAGAATACCTATTGTATCCTTCCCCCACCACCCCCGCGATGGCTATAGAACGGAAGAAGAAAACCTAACAATTTCTTCTCATTCCTTTGTTGTTTTTGTGATTTGCAAGAGTAGAAAAACTAATTATTGGGTCTGTTTTGTTATTTTGGAGTTCAATAGCATATAATACGAGGTTTGTATATTGTATTTTTTGTTTCGAATGGGAGAAAATGTTATGGTTCCACAAACGCTCCTACACAAGTGTTCCTAGCTCGAAAACGCCCATGCACAAGCGTTTATGACCCATACGCTCCTGTACAGGCGTTTTGATATGAAAAACACCTATGCACAAGTGTTGGGATGGGAACGCCTCTGGAGAAGCGTTTTCAATATAAAAACGCCTATGTACAAGCGTTTCGGATATTCAATGTGTTAAAGTTTTTAAAAATCTTTGAAACCAATTGAGAAAATATTGTATATGGCCAGAAAGAGTAGAAAAAAGGGGTTTTTTGAAAAATCAGAGCGACCGAACCCCCTTTGGGAGTTCACCATGCCCTCCGTCTCGAAAAGTTACATTGAATAAACACCGAGATCGCTCCAATCTGACACTCGAGCGCAGAGTTATGCCCCTCCGAAGTTTTCACTCCTCCCGAACAAATCTTTAATCTCGTGTTTCGATGTCGTCCCATGACCGAACCAATTGTTTCTTGTTTCCATTGCGTGGCTCTCGAAAAGACGTATGAAAACGAGTGGTCATGTTCAGAGAATGGTCAATTCTACACAAAGTTACGTAATTTCAAAAAAATTTTAATAAGCAGACACAACTCTAACCACAGGCGTTTATGAACTAAAAACGCCTCTCCACAAGCGTTTAACTAAAAACGCCCCTTCACATGCGTTTTTTTGTTCAAAACGCCCCTCCACAGGCGTTTTGTTGTTCAAAACGCCCCTGCACATGTGTTTTGTTGTTCAGAACGCCCCTCCACAGGCGTTTACAGAATAAAACACCTTGTGTAATAACCCTTCATTTTTTGCGATTTTCACACCAAATTTCATCTAAAAAAAAACACCAATACATACAAAATTAATCAAGAATCAGTAAAATCACTCAAAAATGTCCAACATAGTCCAATGCCGAGAGAAAATTTGAGAAAAATGAGAGGAGATGCGGCGGGGGTGCTAGGGCTTGTGGGAGAAGAGAAAAGAGATAGAGGGGCCGATGGGATGAAGGGCATTTTTGGAATGAAAAGAAAAAAATTAAAGAGGGGGGTGGTGGATGGTAAAGTTGGGGGTGGTATAAGGTAAGACCCCCATTAGACATAAGAAGAGTCCGGATTGGAAGAAAGCAGAATACGGAATGAGAAATGTCTAAGAAGAAAGGAGGGCAAAAGAACAACCACAAGGTTTGACTATTTCTCAGTTTAAATCCCAAAATGTCTTAATGCTTATTTGTTTTAATTACTTTCTATTTTTTAAAATACTTGATCCAATAACTATTAAAATGTAGGGTTAATTTCTTTTAAGAACACAAAAATAAAAATTATTTATTAATTCAAGATTATTTTTTAATATACCATAATTTTTAAATTAATAGAAAGACACAAATCGGTTGGCCTCATTATAAAACAGTTTCTTCACAGGGATGCCAAATTGTTTGGTGTCAGTGTCTCTAAATTACCTGAAATGTAATACCATTGTAATGTTATTTTCCTATAAATTGAATTAGTTAAAGCCTAAGATGTGATTTGCACCTAGAATGTTTTATAAAAATAATTTCAAAAATATATAATGAAAAATGAAAAATGAAAATAAAAAGTTATAATATTTTATATTTTATTAAAATAATTGTTGTTTCAATAAACAATTAAGATAGAAATAGAAAAATATTTATAAATATATCTTTAATAAAATATAAAAATAAGAACACATATTTTAAAAATAAAAATAACAATTAAAAATATTTTCTAAATCAAATAGGAACAGTTTTTTTTTTTTTTTCGGAAGTTAAAAGAGGAGTGGGTAAAAATACCGTAGGCTCACCAAGTCTAAATCAAATTGCCATACTTAATTTTAAATTTTATAATTTAATGCGGATGTACACTTTTATGTTTTTGACTAATTTGATACAATGAAATAAAAAAAAAAATTGTATGAGACGATAAATTTAATCTCATTTAAAATTTAGTAAAAAAGTTTGTAAAACCTTAATGAAGAGTTGGCCACTAATAACTAATTTAATAACAATTTAAAATGTAAGTGACTAAAATGGTACTCCATCCTATCATATCTTTGCTCTTTTTAGAGAATTTTTTTTATCTCAAAATTATTTCATTTTTAAGATTTTAAAATTACATAAAATTTATTTTTTTATATTCTTATATAATTAATGATAACTTACTCATTCTCTTTTAATTTTGTTATTTAAAATTATTATATATAAATTAAAAAATATAATTAATATATCAACATTTTTTTAAACCTCTTAACACGCTCTTAATTTATTATGAATAAAAATGAAAGAATTAATAAGAAGTTATAAAGATAAATTAAAATTACAAGAATATAATTAAAAAATTAATTAATATTATCTTCAACTTCTAAAACAATATATAAATTGAAATAATTTTTTTAAAAAAAAAGTACTCATTTTTAATATAAGATGCAACATACTTAAAAACTAAAATATTACATAGAAACAAGTATTCAACTTTCATTTTGAAATTTCAATTTTCAATTGACGCGGAGACTCCATTTAACCACTTTAAATGAGTAACGACTTGAATCATTATAATGACTTTTCCATCAGTGGTACACTAAACTTGCACGGCAACCTAGATATTTTATTCTCCAAATCCATTGGGACCTATAAAACACCGAAACTTCTTCACAATGTCATCTCATTGTTCCCTGGACATCAACTCTGTCATCAGTGGATATGGCGTCCAAGCTAATGCATGCAATTCAGTTCGATAGCTATGGTGGAGGTGCAGCTGGTTTGAAGGTTACCCTTTTTCGATTTGCTCTTTCTTCAATTGATTAGCTTATTATTACCCTGTCTTTGTGGGTTTTTTTTTCAATTCGAAGTTTTTGATTAGTGTTAGCATCGCTATAAGATCATGCAATTGTAGAGCTTTAGGTGCCGTTTGGGGGATGGGAATGCTGAAAGATTTGTACAAATATGGAAAATCTCAAATCTGAAGCAAAAGAATGATTTTAGGAAAAAGATTCCTGGTGGAAAGTAATTTGTTACGGGAATCTTGCATCTTGTAGAGCACAAGCTAGTTTGTTTTTTGTTTTTTTTCTTTTTAAATGAGAATGAACCTAGCCAACCATTCTACTTCAGCTTCTGCATGAAGTTCTTATTTTAGTGCAAGACTAAGTTGTTCATGTTACCCAGCAATAGCTGATTATTGATGTATATTGAATGAGACAAAATCTGTTGTCTTAAACTGTCTCATAGCCTGTTCCTCCCTATTGGGCAAAAAAAGAAAAATATTGCACGCCCAATAGGGAGCCTAGGAACAGGTTATGAGATATAATTTGGCACAAAAGATTTTATCCCATATTGAATGGCGACTCCCCTAAATCCTTGCTTAAATGTTCTACTCCCATTTTTCATGGTAAATAAGCTGTTGATTTTCTTTCTTTCCATTTAGCTGTGCTATCTGCTTGACACAAAGTCATAAAAGTGATATTAAAATGCAGGGTACCTAGATTTCCTTTTAATAATTAAGCAAGCAACATATATCAGAACCACATCTTGACACAATAAGCACCAATCCTCCTGTTGAAACCTCTTTCTTTGCAACCTTATGCACAAGTTAATGAGAAATCCTATAATTCTTATTATAGAAGCAATAATAGAACCGTTAATTGTGGGCTTATAGTTATGTCAAGTCACTTAAGTTCTCTTTATCTGATTTAATCAAAATGCCAAATTTCCCACAGGTTCCACATTAGTAAAAGTGGAAGCCTCCATTGTAGTCTGGTACATCTGTGTCTTCTAACACGTAATTCTTCTCTTACAATAGCTAAGATATGAATTCTTGGTAATGCATAAATCATTAGCCTGGATGAGAACTGTACTGTGTGGCGGCAAACTAGCACAGACAGTTAATAGAAAGGATAAACAAGATGCAATTCAAATTTAAAACCAGGCTAACTATTTTGTTAAACAAAAAATTTTAGGAAGGGGTAATCCAGGAAATGCCTAGCTAGGAGATTTCATGCTACTTGCTCTTACTGCATGCATTAGTTGCAAAGGATCTTTCTTGGCAGATTAACTTAATGATTATTTTATTATCTTACTCAGCATGTTGAGGTTCCTGTTCCCACTCCAAAGAAAAATGAGGTTTTGCTAAAAGTGGAAGCAACTAGCATTAATCCAGTTGACTGGAAGATTCAGAAGGGCATGCTGCGGCCTTTATTTCTTCCTCGTAAATTCCCCTATATACCATGTAAGTAACTTGGTTTTGGTCTACAATGATAAGTTCTTCTTGAGCATTCATTTTTTTTTATCCAACCTATTACTGTAGTTCATTCTCTGGGTTTTTGATCTAGGTTGTGTAATTATTGTTCTTACCTGTACTTAGTAGTTTCAACTAACATTTCATTTTTTTCATATATTGTTTTGTATAATTTTTGAACTTATCTAGAAGTAGGATGGCCAGTGACTGAGAGATTTATTACTTGCATCAAATCAGTCATTGACTTAGGAAAGCTCATGCACTTGTTCGCTTTATATTCTATAAGCATAAAGGTCATTTTAGAAGTTAAAACTCACGGATACTCAATTTGGAAATATGAATTGATTTTCTTGTAGTCGTTTCGAAGGTAGATACTTATTCAGCAGTGGGCAATATTTTGATTGTTATCCATTTATTTATTCGGTCCATTCTGCTCAGTAAATTCTTCTAATATTACTGTGAACTTGATTCTTCTTACTGAAATTTTTGTTTTAATAATTTGGAAACAGGTATTGATGTGGCAGGAGAGGTATTAGAGGTTGGTCCAGAAGTCAAAGATTTCAGAGCTGGCGACAAAGTTGTTGCATATCTTTCTAGTAAAGTAATTACTTCTTTCCTTTTCTCTATCTTATTCATTTGAATTAGCTCTAGTGTTTTCTAGCAAGTTGGGAAGTGTGCTTATATGCTGAGTAACCTAGATTTTTTTTCAATTATAACCAACTAGGCTGGTTATAAAATATTCTTTACACGAGATTCCTGATTCTGAGTCATATAGCAGTATTTCTCTCAGTCAATTCAAATCAGCATTGACTGAATTGATCATCTCCTCTCTCTCTCTCTCTCACACACACACACACTCTCTCACAATGTTCCCCCTGAACTGGTAAGGACTATAAAGGCAAAGTGGAGGTGTGCTCTTTTTGCTGGTTTGTGGTGCATTGTGCTTGAGATTAAATGTTCGGTGCTTGTATTTCAGCATCTTGACCAGCAATCTTTTCCAGCTCATCGCTTTTGCGACAAGCTTGCTTTTTTACTTTTTTGTCTTCTTTATTTGTGGCTGTTAGTCCAAAGGTTCTTTATAGAGGGATTTTGTAAAGTCTGAATCTGCAACAATGGGCAGCAATCAGAAGCAGCAGAAAAAAAATATGCATACAGCCACACATGAGAGAACTTCCTTTACACAGAATTTCTTCACCTGGCATTCCTCAGCTCCATTCAAGCTATTAATACTTCCACAATTACAAGAATTATTTAATTTGATTACATTGAAGGTTCCTAGCCCTTATATTCTTTCTTCTAATTTCTCTAACTACTGTAACTGACTGTTCCTAATCAATTTCCCTGAGCTATCACTGCCTCACACCCAAGGTTCTTTGGTCCACCTTTTGACTAAGTGAAACACATCATTTTGCAAATCTCCACCTCTTGCTAAACGCCATCTTTCATCTCCCTCCCATTTCCACTTTTAATTGATTTCTATTTTAAATATGCAAAGGGACTGCAGGGCCCACATGATTGATGCTTCTTCCTCTTTTGTTTTGTTTCTGCTGATTTGTTTTCGTTAGTAGGATTTGTGAATATGCTCTGTATTCCCTTTGTCTTAATGTCTTTTATGAAATGCAAAAGGAGAAGAAAAGGTGGTTTTTTTCATTTATTTCTTACTTATGATATTTATGTATGTTATATCCAAGGTAAAAAGAAAGTAAAATTCAAGTTTAGAGTAGCATATAGAAAATATTTATTCCAAGCAGATGCTAAGAGGTGCACTATCCCAGTGATGAGCATTCAACTATTGGTGCTATACCATCATAAATGTGACACATGATACCTTCAAGCTGCCATTTCCCCCATTATGACCCAGTTAAAGGCACTGAACATCTACCAGGTTGACCTTTTTCTGATTTACTGGCCTGGCAATGTTGGACTTGGGTTTGGCTGGTTCTCTAGCTATTTCAATTTAAAATGAGTTGGCTGCATCATTTTTCTTTATTGAACATTTAGTGCTCTTTTATGGAAGAGGATCGATATGTGTCCTCTCTGTGGTCTAGAATAACATATGCTGTGTTTGCGAGATTTGGGGAGGCTAGTAGTTACAGATATGAAGCAACATGATTGGGGCTGAAATTTAGCAAATGCATATAACAGTTGTACATATTCAAAATCCACAATCCTGTGCAGTTCATGTACCATCATATTTTCATCTTGCTCATAAAAATTTCGATTCATTTTACATTGGTTTTGTATATTCAATGACAGAATGGAGGTGGACTAGCTGAATTCGCCGTGGCTGAGGAGAGCTTGACAGTGGCCAGACCATCTGAAGTCTCAGCTGCTGAAGGTTCAGCTTTACCTATTGCGTGTCTGACTGCTTACGAGGCACTCACTCGAATTGCAGGAGTCAAGCTTGATAAAACAGGACAGCCAAAGAACATTCTAGTGACAGCTGCTTCAGGTGGGGTTGGCTTATATGCAGTTCAACTGGCTAAGCTAGGAAACACACATGTGACAGCCACTTGTGGCGCCCGCAACATTGACCTAGTTAAGAGCCTGGGTGCTGATGAAGTTCTTGACTACAAGACTCCAGATGGGGCAGCTCTAAGGAGTCCATCTGGTAAGAAATATGATGTGGTTGTACATTGTGCAACGGGTACACCGTGGTCAACTTTTGAACCAAATTTGAGTGAGAATGGTAAGGTGATAGATTTAACGCCTAGTTTTGGTTCATTGATGACTTCTGCTGTGAAGAAACTTACATTCTGCAAGAAGCAGCTGGTGCCTTTCTTTGTAACTGTGACGGGAGAGAGCTTGAGTTATGTAGTTAACTTGGTGAAGGAGGGGAAACTCAAGAGCATTATCGATTCTACGTATCCTTTGAGCAAAGGTGAAGATGGCTGGGCTAAGAGTATGGATGGACATGCTACTGGAAAGATCATTGTGGAGCCATAAAAGGAGTTTGTTCTTGTTGTTGGATATCTCCTACGTACACATCTTCTCTTTGTTTCTCCATAGAGCCTATAGTGAGTAATGGATAGAGTTTGAAGAGGCCAAATCTTTGATGATTCCATCATTTATATGTAATAGTGCAATGTTTGTGTAAGTTCATGTGCTACAAGCGTGTAAGTACGTGTATGGAGTTTGATAACATATTATTGTTTTCTTAGCTATTTTAGCTTTATAGACATCACGTGGCTTTATTGTCCATTTTTTCTTATCCTTCATTTGTTTGTATAATGTTGGAAGTGCCTTCTCGAGAGTATTTGGGGCTATATATATTAATCCTATCATGTTCAATCAGGAGATATTGGAATTGAGTCTCTCAAGATGGTTTTGATTCGACCCATTTTTATATTCAAAAAATATATATTTTATCTTTTTGTTAGATTTGATTTATTTTTATATTCAATCAATAATACTTAGCTATTAAGATATATATTTTCTTTTTCTTAAATGTTTAGAGAAAGGTTGAATTTAATCTGGTTAAATCACTCTTTAAAATATAATTAATTTTATGTATTTTTTTAATATTAATATTAACTCTATTTTTGCTTAATATTACAATTATACGACAATTTTACATGAAGGTAGAGCATATTAAGTTTATAAATTAAATATGTCAATGTAAATATAGTGAGGCTTCTATATCAATTGTAAAGATATTTCCATACTCAAGTTCATACCATCAAGTAAAATAGCTGGAGATGGCAATATAGACCTCTTAATATGTAACCATGAAAGATAAAGAAATCAAAGTAACTGATTTCTGTAAACATAGTAAAATCAACTATAGTTGAAAATAGAACACTTGTAAGCACTTATATATAATGCAAAATTATACTTCATGTTACCTGGACATGGAATATGGATTCCACTCTGACCATGTCTTCTCTCATGAGCACTTTTATTTACTTGTCATATTACCATATTTCTTTTAGTATCATCAGAGGAAGATTTGATCTCTTTCCAAATTTGCCCTGGGTAAATAGTTCGTAAGGCCGTTAGGAAGCCCAGATAGTGAAAAACAATTTGTTCTCTTTTTTCTAACATGTGTCACGACACAACACAAAGCTATGTTGGGGCACACAAAATACACTCGCGCTGCCAAGTGTCTTTTTTCATGTTGTGTCGTGGCACATAGAGGCTATGTCTTCTTCGCAATTCTCCTCTTGCTGTGTGTTTCAAACACAGCCTTTTTCTTATTAAACAAAACAGTGCCACACAGATTTTCTGAGAGAATATCTTATTGAATTCAAAGACTTGTGTTGGCTTTATAGCCTTACAAGATAAAGGAAACAAAAGCAGTAATAGAACCACGCTTTACATGGCCTACAACGTGATGACTAATTAATAATAAAAAAACTACCTAGCCCCTAACTGCACGTCTCTAAAGAATAGGATTTAACTTGTCAAACGGATAAACCCAAAAACCAGCACCAGTAAAAACTAGTCCAACATTCCCTCCCTTAAACTATGTGCTAAACAACACTTAGTTTATCATTGAAGCTTTGACCATTCCCAGCATATTCCGAAGTTTCAAGAATTGGTCTAACTTTAAAGGCTTTGTCATTATGTCTGCAACTTGTTCTTGAGAGTTACAATAACTCAACTCCACAACTCTGTCTCTTGTCAAATCTCTAAGAAAATGAAGCCTTATATCAATATGCTTGCTTCTACCATGAAAAACTGGATTTTTAGACAGCTTTATAGTAGAGCTGTTGTCACACTGAATCAAAGTACTCTTCTCTTCTCTATGACCAAGCGTCTCCAATACCCTTCTAAGCCAAACACACTAACAAGCACAAGACGTAGGAGCTATGTATTCAGCCTCAGTGGTAGACAATGTCACTATAGGTTGTTTATTAGAAGACCATGAAACTACTCCAGAACCAAGCAAGAAAAAGAGCCAGAAGTACTCCTATGATCATCCAAATCACCAGCAAAATCACTATCAGTATAAGCCACCAGATCTGTGCACCCTCCCTTTTTGTAGAGAATTCCAAGCTCGGTTGTACCTTTCAAATACCTTAGTATTCTTTTTGCTGCAAGCCAATGAGATTCAGTTGGGCAAGACAAGACATGAATCTACTAATAAGACTCACTCCATACATCAAATCAGGTCAAGTTGTAGTCAAGTACATTAGACTGCCAACTACCTGTTTAAACAAGGTTTCATCAACTTTGGTTCTAGCTTCATCCTTAAACAACTTCTTCTACCTGAAAGAAAGTTGTAGTTTCTTTCCTAACACACGCACTCACAAACTCACGATCAGACCCCTATAATGGGGCTCTGATACCAATTATTAAACAAAACAGTGCCACACAGATTTTCAGAAAGAATATCTTATTGAATTCAAAGACTCGTGTTGGCTTTATAGCCTTACAAGATAAAGGAAACAGAAGCAGTAACAGAACCACGCTTTACATGGCCTACAACATGGTGACTAATTAATAAAAAAAAAACTACCTAGCCCCTAATTGCACATCCCTAAAGAATAGGACTTAACTTGTCAAACGGATAAACCCAAAAACCAACACTAGTAAAAACTAGTCCAACAAGTCCATGAAGTATATCCTTTCACAGGTTTATGTCTTTATGTGTTAGCTTCAGCAGAAGCGAAATGTGATCCCCCATTATCTGGGCATCTCTCGGGCCCAGCAAGTGGTATCAGAGCCTAGTTCGGCGTTGGGGCAAAGATGAGCGATGGAGTCTAAGATAATAGACAAGTTGTGGGGTGAGTAGTAGATCCACCCAGTGTTAGCTCAAGGGGGAGATGGCCGAAAGGCCCAATGTGGAAGAGGCTCACACTTGAGGGGGAGATTATTAGGAATTCAAGTGTGAGTGATGTCCCACATTGGATAAATTAAAGAGAGGTGAATGATATATATAATGGAGAAACTTAAATAGAGAGACCCATGCACCTAACAGCTTAAGCTTTTGGGTTGAAAGGTGATGTCTCTCAGGCCCAACATTTCTATGCCTCAATACACCATTCCAACTCTTCATGATTCTTCAATGTTCTTCATTCCAAAGGGTAAATCAAGCTTGCAAACTTAAAATTTCATTTAAGCCCTCAAATACTTCCAAATTGCTCATTTTGCACATGATTTCCGTCACTAGTGAAGAAGTATTATCTCTCCTTGTTTTATTAGTAAATATGATACAATATTGTCCTATTCCAATTATCTAATGGTATTGGACACTAACGCCAACACTCGAACTATTAAATAACGTCAAGATGAAACATGTGGGAGGGATGTTGGGCATATGCTATTTGGAAGAGAAAAAGAACAACATTGCAAGCATTAGACTTTTGAGTGCAATGGTGGAAGATCTTATATGTGAGTATTGAGAAATACCCAACTGCCTAGGGTATGTGGATTCCCCTATAAGGAAAGTTTGGTGGGTGCCACTAATATGAGGAGAGACAATTTTTACAATTATAAACTCTACCCAATATGCCAATAGAACAACATTTATGTGATATATATGTCAAACATGATTTTTGAGTTGAAAACAATTGAGCTTGAACTTTATGATAAGCAATAAATGTGGGCTATGATTATATCACTTACTACAAGTTGGGAACACAAAAAAGTTAATTTAACTCATAACGAAAGTATTCTTATTTTGAGGAGTGGTAAGATATTTAGAACTTGAGAATGAATGTCTGGAAGCTTACAAGTCTTCTGGACAAGCATATGTGGCAAAGACTCGGACCCAACAACTCCAAGCCCAATTCAAGATGGGTAGAGTTCCAAAATAAGAACAACAAGCTTGGCCCGAATTTCCAAAAGAGCAAGAAAAGCTTCAAGAAGAAGAGAGGAAACACTAAGCCAAAAAAGAAGAAAAAAAAAATTTAACAGTGGTTAAATATTTTTTTCAATTGTGCTTCCAAGTGTTATCTATTTGACCAATGTAGTAAATCATATTATTTTTGACAATGGTCATTGAAGCACTATCTTTGGTTGATTAAAGACATGGGTCTTCTATATGTGCTGTTTATTTTTGTTATTTTCTTTAGCCTTCATGTATGATTATAGACAGCACATGTACACTTAACCATTGTCTTTGATTAATCATAGACGACGATTATATGCATAATTGTTGTCTAAAGCTGTCTATGCTTATATATATATATATATATATATATATATATATATTACAATCCTTTATATTAGCCATTAATAATACATATAATAGAAGTTCTTATGATATTCTTGACACCATAGAAGTTCATCAAACTTGACATTTTCTCTACATACATCATAATCATAGTTTTCCTAGTACGTTAGTAGAGGTGTGCATAGCTTTATCTACCTTCTTCATAAAATCTTGAAATGCTCGTGGTTTCAAAGTTCTCAGCATTTCAATCAATAACCAAATGACTAGGATTATGGCATTAACTTTGATGACTAGGATCATCCTATTAAGTTGTTCTTGTATAGGATCCATTAGATCTCTATCCACTTCGGAAAAGATCCAAATGTCATAGCCAACTGTGGCATCTCATCCTAAGTCTTGTAAGCAAAGGAGGCCATTTCTCTTGTAATGACCACATCTCAAGACATATAATATGCATGATCAAATGTTTCAAACTCAACAAATACACATAGAATAAGCTCAAAACGAAAAGATATAAAAAAAATTCTAACTAAGGAAGTTGCCGTCGAAGGCAATAAAAGCCAAAAAGAGTAGCCAATGCAAAGGGTTGTCTTGAGTAACTCTCAACGAGATGACAATGTTAATATATTTGTCAAATGAGAAGAGAGAGGTGAAATTTTTAAATTGTTGTATCTAGTAACTCTTGGTGAGAAAATTCTAGGTTTTTGAAATCTATCTCAGCTTAATTTATAGAGATGGAAGTTCAAAAGTTTCAAAGCCAATAGATAACGATTAAGCATGAACTACTATCTATGGTTAATTTTCATCAGTGGTTAAGTATTAAACCACTATCTAAAATCCTTTGTGCTTTTTCATAAACAACGGTTAGAAATGAAGCAATGTCTAAAATCTCTCGTGCTATCTATAGACAACATTTTAGGTTAATTGTAGTCTAAAATCCTCCACCTTTTCCATAGACAACGTTATCTTTTCATTGTAAAAAATGGATCATCAAATTACATAGTGAAAGGATGGCAAAAAGAATTTTGACCTTAAAGGTCAAATGTTATGCTTGCCAAAAAATGGGCTATTTTTGCTTAAGATTGCAATGAGCAAAACAAAGTATTACTAGATACTCAAATTATACATTGTTCATATATTTCCAATGCTTTTCAAATAGAATTTTCCCCATTGCGGATTTTGAATTCAAGTACCACATACTACATGAGTAAAGATTGAGGACCTTACATTGAATATTGTTTGTTCCTAAATAAAAGAATAAGGCTTTGTGTTGGAAATAATGTAATGATTGAGTTCAAAATCATCAAAACTTGTAAATTGGATTGACAAGACACAAAGTACTCTATGCACTATTCACTCAACATCAGACAGAATTTAGTTGGTTGTTCCCTACTTCAATTTGGATTGACAAGACACAAGAATGGTAGGAAGAACTATTTCTCTCAAGGTCCTAAAGGATAAAATGTGATTTTTTTGATCAACAGGATAAAATGTGATTTTTTCGACCAAATCAAAGTGCATAGGAGTGTTTAAATAGAAAAGAGAAAAACCCTTTTTTACCCCCTTATACTAGTGCCAATTCCAAAAAGGACCCTAACATTTCAAACTAGATAAAATGAATCATCACATTTCAAGCTAAGAACAAAAGTGAACTTTATTGAGTTTTTTTTTTTTTTTTAATTATTAACTATATTGATGGTTTACTTTTATTCTTAGCTTAAAATGTGAGGTTTCATTTTGTCTAGTTTGAAATGTGATGATTTTTTTTAGAATTGGTGATAATGTTAGGGGATAGAAAAAGGGGTTTTTCTCAATAGAAAAATTAAAACAACAAATAACTAAACCCTAGTGAATTAGGAATGTTTATGGGCTAAAACAACCTATTAAGAACCTTAAAATGTAGCCTATAGTTAGCCTTGTTGTTTAAAATACAAAGAAACTATGAACTTGTAAATTTGCATCGCAAGTCACGACATGAAATGGTGCATGCCACGACACAAAGAAGGATCCTACTTTGGTGCTATAGGAAAGCTCACATGTCGCAACAAATAGAAACTATGACTAGGAATGTTGAGCAATTTTCAAAATGAAGATGGCAAAACTAGGTTGAGTTGTAAACATAAATGTAGTAGTTGTAGATCTAATCTTTCCAATGCCTTAATAATCAGCTCAATCTAACTTCTAAGTAGAAATTTATGTTCATTTAGTGCTCAGGATACCCAAAATTTTAAAATGCAAGTTAGACTAAATGCATCTTCAATGCCTTGTAGGTTACCAACCCACCATGATCTTCTTTCTAATCCATCTAGGGCTTCCTCCACATTGATCATCATGATTAAATTGAGTTTACCCATTGCTCCAACTATTGTCCTCTATTTCTTTGTGATGGAGAATAGTCTCATTCTTTTGGATATTTTCCACCTATGCTTGTTCGCTCCCATTCACCATCAATAAGACGCTTAAAATGTTACTAAGTTAATCTAAAAATTCATATATGAAGATGTTCTTTTTTAAATCAATTTATAAAAAAATTAGAGAAAAATACTGATAATTCTACAACTAATTGAGATAAAACACTAAAGTAAAAATAGCATGACTAGTGTTGTTGTCTTGTGTTTTTATTAGCTAACACATTTATAGATAGTAGGAAATGCGTAATGAGAGCTATTCAGGATAAGGACAATAGTGCCTTTCGGTTGTAATTTGCAAGACAAAATTTACACGATACACCAGAATCTAAAGGTTTACATGATAAAAACACAAAGTTAGGAATAATACATGCATTTATGTAAATTTGGGTATTAGAAGTGAACAATATACATACCTTGGCATCTAGCATGACTAAGTTGGTTGTCCATGCAACAAAAGTTCACACTGCTTCTTCCAATACATTTGCACCAACAATAGGTATTGATAATAGAGTGGCTGTCTTGAGTTGATGAATGGTGTGGATAACAACTTAGATGTGGTGTGGGGAAAACTTTGTTGTGTGAATGATCCGATCATCAAGTCCATTATATGCATCCCCCAAGCAACCATCTGATGAGGTTCTACCAAAGATAAGACATCTGCAAATTTACCCTAAGACTATGTTTAGGGGAATGAAATAAAATGGAAAGGAATGGAAGGAGAGTTACTTTCAAATTGTTTGGGAGTTTTATTAATGTGGATGGAATGGAACAAATTTTCAACCTTGTTCTTTTTAAACTAATCAATTTATTTTATAAAATTAATTATCCCAAAGAAATTAGAGAGATAAGTAGTAACTTTTTATGTTTTTAATTAGTAAATTGTTTTGTTCCATCCATTCCACCCCAATTTGGAGGGAAATAATCGTCAAGTTTAGGGGGAGTGAATGGAAATATTTCCATTCCATTAATTTCCATCCTAAAAAAAATACCCTAAAGAAATCATACATTGTGTTAGAAAGTTATTTACAATTACCTCATTAAATAGAAAAGTATATATAATCAAAATATACTCAAGTGCACCTTAGGAATCATGTTAGAACTAAACATGCAACTATTCTTCCGGCTAGGGCCGAGAACTTCCCTTTTATCATCCTTAATTAGGTGATAAGTTGTTCCTATCTTTTAGTTGTTGCTCCATTTGAAGCAACTTTATTATAACAAACGTCAACTACTCTTGCATAGCCCCCATCTCACTACTCTTAAGAGACAATACATTACCTTTCAACAAGTACCTTTTCTAAGATATGCCGAACTTGACACCCCTTACACATTTTGGGTGTTCAAGGACACTCAATGCTCTTCTCAATATGTCCATCTAGCCAAACTATTGTAAATTCTCCCCTAGAATAGTCTATGATAGAGCCTCCTAGTGCACATGATATTAATCCATAATTAATAATTTGTTTTTATACAAGTGAATATGAAAAACTAAAACTATAGCTTAGGGGATGTTTGATATACTTACACATTCATCTCACACTCTTTGAATGGAGAGGTCAACAATGACTTTGTTTTTGTTTAGCCTAACCTCCTTCCATACCTCATGTTGTGATACAGATGATCCCATGTTTTTCTCCAACTCTTCTTGGAGACATGCATACCCCACCCTTGATTCTCTATGGAGGTAGGGTATGTTATGAGCAAGCTCGTGATTTTGTTTTCTTATTTTCTATGAAACTATTACACAAATATTAATTAGAGTCATTAAAGGAAGCAATGGCAAAAAATATACAATAACTAATTAAACAAATATCACCTAAAGTTCATTGCTTATACAACAACCCACAAATAATATCCAGTCATCCACACTTATCAAGGAGCAATATTTCAAAGGGGCACCAAATTGGATTGTCATCCTTATCTCTCAAATATTGTCTATTAAGATCTATGCTCCAATTCCATATAAGTTTCCCACCTTTCAATACAATGTCCTTGTGTGCATGTCTACAATAAAATGCTTCTACAACAAAACAAATGCTAAAAGGCTAACTATAATTAAGCATTCAAATGTAGACATGCTTATCATTCAAATGCTTTACTTTATCAAGTATTTTCCTACTATCGAAAAACAATGATTTGATGGTAAAAATCTCTACTGCCCAAGAAGAATATTTTTGCAATAAGTGGAAGGGGCATTAAAAGGCTTGCAAGATGTAGCTTGTTCCTTGCTCTTATTTAGCATATAGTTTGTGCACTCTACTACGGATAACACAAATTGCATTCTAAATAATGGCAAGAATAGGATGATGATGTAGACATCTAGAGCTCTCTCTACTTAAGTAATCAATTACGTCCTTACAATTAAATTATTGATAACTGCTATTTATATAGATATATTTACCTTCATTTCTTGAGAATTTCAGTTGTGATTTGAATATTGTTGTGATAAATTCTATGGTTTATTGTAGATCAAAGAATTAAGAATGAAAGGCACAAAAAAAATGATTTATCAAGGGAATTACAGTTGAAAATCACATAAACAAAATAGGCAGTATCCAAGTTATGGCTTGGAGGAGCAGCAAATGCAAGACAAAGAAGAGATCATCCTAGTCATAAAGTAGGGATCTCCAGCCACACCATGGCCTAAAGAGATGTAGTAAATAGATAGGGGTGTAGTCACACCATATCATGAGAAAGCCACGCCACGGCGTGAGTGTGACCCAGTTGTGTAGATTTCGGTCTATTAAGTTGTTTTAAACAATTTTGGACTTCTACTAAAGGGAGAATTATAACTTAACTATAAATAGGTTTCTCTTAACTAGTTTTAGGACTTTTTGTCTCTTTGGAGACTCAAGGAAACACCACATGGGATCTAGAAAGCAATCAAGTGGAAATCAACCACGAGTTTTATTCTACTCTTTTCCCTTTTTGAATTTATGTATGCTAGCTTTTATTTCTTGTATCCTATGACTAAGATGTTCTAAATCTTTCACTAGGGCTACAATGTATCCAAGAGTTGATGTAATGAATTCTTATTTGAATCAATTTACTTTATTATTTATAATTGAGTTCTATTTCTCTATTTTCACCTTTTTGTTGATTTGTCTAATTAATAGAAAGTGTGAGTGTCTATGAACTGGGAAGGGATTAGATACTTAAACTACGAAAATCAGATCCATAGAGGAGCTTAGGATAGGGATATTCTAGTACCGTATGCAATCATAAAAAGGAATGCACAAAACTTAATGCAATTTTGACTATTACAATTCACATAGGATACAATTGGATTGATAGTTTAGATTAGGCTAATTTGACCTTGGAAAAGACATATTAATGCATTAGAATCCCGATTAGGTTAAGAAAATTAAGTGATTCAATACAGTCAAAGTGAAATTGGAACCCTAGGTTTTCTCTTAGTATTGGTTTAATTGGTCGGTTATGATTTTGAAAATAAAGAAAATCAGTCAAAGGTGGTCAATTATGGTTCAAAATATTTTAAATAGATCCTGACTAACCAAAACTATATTTTTTTTTTTTTATATATAGTATAGTATACTATTGTTTTGCTCCTTCTATTTTGTTTCTCTCACTGTGTGTTTGCGTACTTGGTTCGTTTACTTAGTAGTAGGTACTATGATCCAAACTCATTTACAATTTTACAATGTAGTATCTATAGATTGTAGAGTCTAGAGACTTTTCATCCTCGAGACTCGAATCTCTCAAGTTTGAAAATCTTCTCTTTTTCCCTAACCCTAAATTCCCAAATTCTTCCATCCCTCCTTTACTTGGTTTCCCTTTCAATCCCTCTCCCTCATACATGCACACATTGCATATCTCTATTGTTGTTTGTTTGGATTTCGATAGTGAAGCAGCGAAGCAAGAAAACTTGTCAGAGTTGCAAACTTGAGCAGCCCTGCTTGAGGTACTTTTCTCTTCCTTTTTAATTTTCTTTTTTGTTTTTTGAAGTTTATAAAATTTGAGAACATTTTTTTTTTTGAACACTCCCTATCCTTTCCACTTCTACTAAAAAATCACCCTTCTTCCTCAAGAGACTAGTCAACAAGTCCTAAGAGCATTTCAAGTGAAAGTACTTCTGAGGCCCTTAGGCTTGAGCTTCTGTAGCAAAACGGGGTTTTCTATTGGAGAGAAAATCTCTTTCACATATTCATTGGTAAGCTTCAGGTCATGAATCTTCAAAGGCTAAATTGAGTTTCTGGGGTACACATGGCTTAAAGGTAGTAAATAGAAAAATAAAATACACAAGCCAAAGTCTGCTTGATTATCATGGAATTTCAATCTAATCATATGAATACTAGGTATGGATTATCTTATATTAATACAAGATTAATTGAAAGGATACTTCCAATGGTTAGTAGTATAAGGCTACTATCAAGAGATATAAGGAGAGGGGTAATTATTAATCTATACTTAATTGATTTGTTATAGTTTTAGCATGATTTATAATTCCACTGTTATACTAAATTACATCTTATTTCTACTTAATTTGCTTTGCTTGGTTGGTTGATATGTCATGTCTCTATATACATAGATTATTTCTAATTCCATGCATATTCTAAGATCTACTGAGTTTATTCTTTTATTGCACAACAAATTCTAAACATCATCTTTTATGCCTTAATTTGCCAATGATATTCTAAAAATTTATGAAGCTATTAAGACCATTTTGCTTTCAATTTTTTATAGTTATGTATGTTGTAGTGTAAGCTGAATTTTTATTTTTTTTTTGTCAGTTTAATAGAAGATATAGGGATCAAGTCAATTGCCAATGCAAGAAAACAAAGAAAAAAGCCACAACCAAAGGGCATCCTTTGCATCTACACAGCCACAACCGAAAAGCAACCAAAGTGAAAGAAAGAATAAAACTAAAGGCAAGGAGAAAGTAGCCAATCAAAAAAGTAGTTTACCTAAGAAGAGAAAGCTAAATGCAAGTGGTTTTAAGAAGACTTCAATTGTTTGGGAACATTTTGACAAGCTGCTTGATGTAAAGGAGCTCACTGTAGCATGTAAGCATTGTGGGAGGAGGTATTTGTGTGATCCCAAGCAAAATGGTACTTCTAATATGCTTTTACACATCACTAAATGCCCAAAGTATCCTTATGCTATCACACATGACGACAAACATTCAGTTATAAACTTTTCTACAAAACAAGATAGTGTTGGGGATGATATGATAGTGACATCACAAAAGTTCAATAGTGAGGAATGTAGGAAGGCTTTAGCTACTTTTGTGATTGTAGATGAGTAGCCTTTTAGGGTTGTTGAGGGGAATGGGTTTAGACACCTTTGTGGTAAAATGCAGCCTCAATTCATCTTGCCATCTTGATTCACCGTTGCTAGAGATTATTATCAATTATATCTAGATGAGAAGTTGAGGTTGAAAGCTCTCTTAAAGAATGATTGTGTTAGAGTAGCCCTCACCATAGATTGTTGGAATTCTATTCAAAATTTAAATTATCTCATAGTCACAGCTCACTTTATTAACAATGATTGGTGGTTGAAGAAAAAAAATCCTATGTTTTTCCTTAGTGCTCAATCATAGAGGAGAAACCATAAGAAAGTACATTAATGATGCTTGAAAGATTGGGGTATCAAGGTTGTTTTTACAGTTACTATTGATAATGCATCATCTAGTGATCTAGCAATTTCATACTTGAAGAAAAAAGATTAAGAGCTTCAATGGGTTAGTTTTAGATGGTGAGCTTTTACATATTTGTTGTTGTGCTCATATTTTAAATTTAGTAATGAATGATAGATTGAAGGATATGCATGCCTCTATTTTTAGGATAATAAATATTGTGAGATTTGTTAGGTTATCACTATCTAAGCTTACTAAGTTCAAGGAGTGTGCAAATTTTGCTAGCTTGCCCTCCTAGGGCCTTGTGTGTCTTGATGTTCCTACAAGGTGAAACTCAACATACTTGATGTTGGAGGCTGCCTTGAGGTTCCAAGCAACATTTGAAAAACTTGAGGATGATGATAGGTCTTATGTGGAGCATTTTGGTGAATTGGGTCCTTCTAGTGCTACAGATTGGTTGAATGCAAATGTCTTTCTCAAATTTTTAAAGATTTTTTATGATGCCACTATGGTTTTATTTGGAACATTGCATATTACTACAAATAGTGCATTTCACTAGTTCGAAAAGGTACCTTGTAGAAGGATGTGAAGATGAAGATGAGAGTTTTGATGGCTTAGCTTGGTGGAAAGTTATTGATGCAAGGTTTTTGTTTCTCTAGTGTTGCACGTGATGTTTTGTGAAAGGGCCTATGAATTTTTTTGTATCTAGTTAACATTTGCCAATAGAGAAAAATGGTTTCTTTTTGTAAAAGAGGTTAAGAACTAGACTTTTGGATTTTGTAAAGAAGGGATAAATAATCTTAGCAAATAGCTATATTTGAAGCTTAGAAATTATATGGTGACATTCTTATTAAATGACAATAGCTGAATATTAGATTATGCATTTTGAAATATGTTAAGTTATTAAAACTTTTTGATATGTTGTGTTATTTAAAGTTAATATGTAACTTATGTTTCCACTATAAATCTTGAAGGGTTCAGGTTGGAGGCAACTCAATTTTATTATTATGAAATCTTATTTAATTTAACTATACACAATTCTGTTCGTCATGTTTGTTTTGGTTTTTGAGCAAATAGATTTTTCTTCTATTAAGTTATCAACTATGATTTTTTTCCCTATAGTATACTTTTGCTTTTTATATTTGGAGTCTAGAATCTTGGATTAAAGCATATGATGGCATGATGCATATTTAGAGAAATAATGACAAGAAACATGGAAACTTTAATTATTGACAATAACTAGTTTAGATAAGTTGAATTATTTATAACTGCTTATGAAATGTGTTTGACAGTAACTTATGTTATGCTGGCATGATGCATCTTTGGTAGAAATAATGATTTTGGGTTGTGCGGTGTTTGATTGATCCCGAGTTTATGTTGTAGGACACCACTCATATGGCTTCCAGTACTCTTGTAAATCATGCTGAAGGTTATCTTTGTATATTATTGTATTGATTCTATTTGCATTGGTTAAGTATTCTCTGTTTTCAAATTTCTTAGTTTTGACATATGACTATCTATTTGTAGGTAGAAGAGTGACAAGGGAGAATAGAAGTCGCTACCTTCTTGTTCATGAAACGAATAAACTACTGATTTTACTGATGACAAGAACATGGGAAAATCAACTATTAGCATGCCTTCATCTAAAATTGAGTTTCCTTTATCAAAATCTCAAGTCCAAGTCCATTAAGCTTCTGAGGGGAACAATTTTGTTGATAAGAAGATTGATGAACTACTCCTCTCAAATTTGGAAGCCCTTTTCCAAAAAGACACAAAGTAGATTGTTGAATCTGGCTACAGTAAAGCTGAGATTGAAAAAGCACTTTCAAGGAATGGTCTATACATGGGGGATCTTGTGTCAAATATTGTACATGACACACTTAACCTTTTAAAGGGAAAACAAGTTACTAATCCAACAAACATCATCTTTGAAAATTTCCTAAAATTTCTCAACTAGACTGCAATGGAGATTATCCGTGTATTTCTAGAACTTAAATCCTCCTTAATAATTGGAGCAATGTGGTTGTTATTAGGTAATTTTATTTAATTTAACTGTACACAATTTTGTTAGGCATGTTGTTTGTTTTGGTTTTTGGGAGCAAATACATTTTACTTGTATTAAGTTATTAATGGTTTTTTTCCCCTACAATATACTTATGCTTTTTATTTCTAGACTTTGGAATCCTGGATTAAAGCATATGATGACATGATGCATGTTTGGAGAAATGCTGACAAGAGATCGGGAAACTTTTAATTATTGACAATAACTAATTTGTGGTATTTTTATGGTTTTGGAGCTTTTACATTATACTCTTAAATTATTAATTTTTTGTTTTCTTTCTAGGAGTTATTTAGACAAGTACAAGCATGCTAGTCAACAAGAGACGTTCAGGTGGTCAACAAGACAAGTCCAGGTGCTATTTAGACAATAATCAATTTGTGGTATTTTCTGTTTTCTTAATTTTTATACCAGTATTTTATGTGTTATTTCTATTTTCTTTATGACTAATTTTTTTATTATTATCTAAGCAATTTGATATTCTAAGTCAAGTGTGGATTTGATGGGGTTGTACCTCAAAACTTTGATTAAATGCAAAAAATGGGTGTTCAATTTTTTGACATTATGCAAGGCTACAAGTAATCTAGTCATAGATTTCAAATCCATAAAGACATTGTTTTTTTTCCTAAATCAATCGTCATTGTCAATTAATTTTTAACCAACTATTTAACTAATTTAAAACGACAGTCAATTCTAATGTTTAGTCGGTCGGTTAACGATTAGACAAAATAGTTCTCTTGGTTAGTGTCAGTCAGTTAAAAAAATGGTCAAAATCGACCATAATCAATCTATGCTCGGCCCTAGATGTGTGGGAATGATTGAAGGAGATACTTATAAAGTGTCCTCACCATGGCGTTTAGGAGTAGCTAGTAATGCAATTGTTTTATAATGGGTTAGTGACAACACTAGGATACTAGTAGATGCAACTTCAGTGGGCCTTCATAGATAAAAGCTACACTAAAGCATATGATTTGCTAGATGGCACGACTGCTAATGCAAACTAGTGGCCCTCTATGAGGGAAACTACCAAGAAAAGTGTAGGAGTTTATGAGATCCAAGCCTTAGTAGCCATCAATGTTAAGCTAGATGCCTTGACCAAGTATATGTTCACTCAAAAGCCTGAAGAGCAGTATGAAGAAGATTATGAGGATGTGAATTTTGTCGGTAGCCATCAGGATGACTCATTCTCAAATACTTATAATCTAATATGGCAACAACACCTAAATTTGAAAGTGGGGGAATAACTAGAACACTGTGAGACCTCCACAGCAGCCACAATAGTAGCAACAACAACCAAAGGTGAGTTTGGAGGATGCTTTGGCTCAACCTGTTACTACTTAGGTTAGCTTTATAAATAAGACAAAAGCTTCCATTTAGAATTTGGAGACTCAACCGAGTCAAATCTCTTGGATGTTGAATACTAGGGCTCAAGGGACTCTACCAACTACTACATAGCCAAATCCAAGGGAATAGGTTAATATAATATACTTGAGGAGGGGGAAAGTGGTTAAATAACCTACAAAGATCCCAATAGCTAAAACAAAAGAAAAAGAGCAACCTAAGAATCTAGAAGAGAAAGAGCCCCTTGTAACATCAAAACCTACAAAGAAAAAGAGGGAGGAGAGACTCATATCTAAATTGGTCCCTCACAATCCTCCTCCTTATGTGCCATAAGTTCCATTCCCACAGAGGCTTCAAATTGGGAATTTCTTAAATTTTTTAGAAGTGTTCAAGAAGTTGTAGATAAATGTTTCCTTCTTAGAAGCTATCACTAAGAAGCCTATTTATGCAAAGTTTTTTGAGGACCTTTTGAATAAGAAGAGGACGTTGGAGGACAATGAAAAAATCATGCTTAATGAAGAATGCTATGCATTCACAGTTTCATGCAACATAGGAAATAAAAATGTAGGAAGAGCGCTATATGATTTGAGAGCTAGTGTTAACTTGATACCCTTTTTTATATTCAAGAAGTTGTGTATTGGAGAGGTAAAACCTACTACAATGATCTTATAGTTTGTTGATATGCCCATTAATATCCTTATGGAGTGGTGGAAATGTGATAAAAAAAAAAAAATTCTTCTTTATGGACTTTGTGGTACTTGACATGGGGGAGGATATTGATATTCCCCTGATTCTTGGAAGATCCTTTTCAACCACTAGAAATGCTATGATGGATCTGGGTGCTAGAGAACTTAGATTAAGGGTTAATGGACATGACACCACCTTCAAAATTTTGAGCACTGAAACCCTCTTATAAAGAGTAATGACCTTAAAGAAGAAATTAAGATCAAAGTTGTAAAGCAAGTTTGGTTAATTGAGAAAGTTGATACCATGGTTGTTGGATACTCAAAATCCCCAGCTACAAAGAAAAAGAAGGAGAATAAAGCAAAGAAACGGAAAAGTGAGGAAACTCTATTATGGGGCTATTCAAGATGCCATACTTGCCTAGAAAATATTTTAAAGATGGTTGATTGCTCCCCATTACAACTTAGATAAAGTTATGCTGAGGACTATAAACTAAACACTTTTTGAGAGGCAACCCAAGCATTCTTAGCTTCCTTTTTAATTTTTAATATTTTTTTTAGTTTTTTTAAATTATATTTTTTAATTTTTTTTTCTTATGCCATTGAGTAATTCTAACAGTAATTTTGGTGCTTATAAGTTTGAAAGCAAGTTTGGGGGAGGGGGTGCTGAGACAATGGAATGAGATGATGATGAGAATGAGGATGGTGATACCGATGCCACCAATTATGTGGGGGAGTTTGAGTAGCATTCGTTGATTCAAAATCTTTTTTCCCTTGCTTTTACTTTTTGCTTTGAGGATTGTGGATATTATATTTTGTCTAGGTATTTTCATTTTTTATCTTTATTTTTATTTTTATTTTTATTTTACTTTTTTGAAAAAAGAGAAAAAAGAAAAAAAAATAATTAATTTCCTTTTAATCTTTGCATCTTATATCAATTAATTAAAAAAAAAAGAGAAAAGAAAAAGAAGGAAAGAGGAAAAGAAGCGGCAAAGTAAAAAAAAAAAAAAGAAAAGAAAATAAGGAGAGTGAAGGAGCAGCGGGAGAAGAAAAGGGAAAAGAAGTAAAAAACTCTAGAAGTGAGCAAAGCTGGCATGAGGAAGAATTGAGTAGAGTGGTTCACATAGCATAGTAGAGAGGGATAAAGAGAAGAGGAGTAATAGCAGAGAGAGCGAGGGTTCTCAAGAAGGAAAAAAAGAAAATAGAGGGAAAGGGGAAAAACAAAGAGCATGAGCAAAGATGAGATAGAGAGGGATTGGACAAATGAGAGCTTATTTTTTGGTTTTCTAAAGGTTTGAGATTATACTCTTGGAGTTTCAAATGGTGAGGCGGCAAGCAGTGATTGAAGAAAGTGGGGCTTTTAGGTGTGATTTTGGGAATCTGTAAATTTAGATCCTCGATTTGCTTATTCTAAGTCATGATGCTTGGTTTCTGGGTTTAGAGATCATGGGTTTGGAGTTTCCCTTCTGTAATGGTATTGGGTTTAGATTTCTCTTATATGATGATGTTTGAATTTTGGTGTTACTTAAGTTTGTTTATAATCCCCTTGAATTTTACACCCATTCTTGATCCCCTTATAATATGAGCAGCTCGCTTGCATGCCACTAGATTTGCCTTCTAAGAAATGGATGAAATTTTGAATGGAAATAGGGATATGTTTGATTTGTCGACTATTTGAGTCTAATTTGGTTTGAAAATACATGAGCTCATTGTTATTTGCTAATTCTTGAGTTTTCGTTGATGGCTTAGTGTGTAGTAGGGGTGGGCACGGGTCGGTACAACCTGGTGTCCTAGCCCAAAAGGTTCGGGACATAATCGGGAAGGGACAAATTGGGACTCGAGACAGGATTGGGACACAACAATGAATTTTTAGGATGGGACCGAGACAAGCAAAATCCCGTCCCGAAATTGTCCCGATAAGTATATATATTTGTCCAATCTATTACTTTTTACACCTCTTTTTACTATTTACACCCATTATCTTCTTTTCTACATACACCCCTCTTATTACTTTATACACCCATTTTATTTTATTTTTTACATTTATCCGGGACGGGCCGAGACAAATCAATCGGGACGGGACCGGGACGGCCCAATTCCCAGTCCGTGCCCACCCCTAGTGTGTAGTTTGTCATTATATATGTGGGTTATGTTGTCTCATTTTTAGTACATCACTGTTCTAGTTATTAGCTTGCACTCATGTAGCTTTTATGTGCATTCTTGGATTATTACCTATGTACTATGAGTGTGAAGTTTGTCCCATCGTTGTTTTGCCTTTTAATAAATTGTATCATTGTGTCATTTGTATTGAAGATTTGTTGGAAATAGTGTCTTTGTTGTTAGGAAGTTGCATATGTGGCTACTGCTTTGTTCTTGGGTCTGTTAATGTTTTTACCATTTGTTAGTTTGATTTTCAAGTAGCCACATGTCCTTTACAATTATATCACTGCCCTGTTTCTATTATTTGATAATGTTGGGTCAATTCCTTTGTTTATATAAGTGGATATAATTATTTTGATTTAGGTTTGGGATTTTGTATTCATATAAGTATGTTAAGTGTTTGAAAAATATGGCTAAATTGTGGGTCTCATGTTCTAGGTTGTAATTTGTTTTGGGCTCATAGTGACTGTTATGAGTTATTGGCTTGTACTCATCCAATGCTTTGTAACATACTCTCTTCCTCTTCAGAAAATGGAATTGCGACAACTGAGATATTCTATCTTCTGTTGCATATCAGTTGTACGGTCTAGCTAGACTAAAGGAAAAAGTCGATTGACCAATTCCAGAGATTAGGTTGACTAGTTCTTTTTTTAATAGGATGATAGGGGTAGGAACTATCATTCACAGAATACCTTTACTTTCTTTCCCTTGGGAGTAAGTAAACATTTTCATGAATTATATCATTGTGTCATTTGCATCAAAACTTGCTAGGATAATGCTTTGTTGTTGGAAATTTGCATATGTGACCGCAAATCATGCACTTATCCATCTATTAGTTGTTCCATGCCAAAATGGCATTGTTTCTCTTGTCCTGAATCAGCTTCTTGCAAGTGCCATTGCTCAAGTTGTTATAATCTCCTAGTGTTGCATTTTCTGGTGCCCTTCTTGTTCATTGCCCTCTTGTTGCACTTGCAAATGCTCATCATGCTAGTTGTCCTAGTTGTAGTTATACTTGTAGCTGTCCAAAGGTAAGCTTGTGTTGTTGCACAAAGTCTTGTTGAAATTCTTATTGTTTGTGTTTGCTAGCTATGGTTTGAGTGGTGTGTATCATGATGAGTTCATGGTTGATGACTATTTGAAATTGTTGGCCTATTTGTTACCTCTAATATGTGATTAGAGTTTTGTGTGCCATGGGTAGGTTAAGTTTTGAGTTCATATGCTCTAGTCAACTTTCATGACTTAAGTATTTGTTTGGTGAAGTTTGGTATTTTTGATAGATAAATGGCGTTTAGAAGGTTAGGTACACGTGCCATTATTTGTTGAATGCTTATTATTAATATTTTAGTGTCTTTAGGGGTGTTGCTATTTTTCATTCTTGTGTTCACTTCATGTTGCAATTTCATTGTTTGCTAGAATGGTGTTTTCATATGTTTCTGTGAGAGGGGTGTCAAGAGAAATAGTGAGGTTGTGAGTAGAAATGGGTAATGCATAGGCCCAATTGGCATGGGTTAGAACCAGTGAGGAGGGGTGTGAATAGAATCTTTGAGTGTGATGAAAGAAAAGGTGTAACTGATTGGGCCTTTAGGGTAAAAAAAAAAAAAGAAAAAAAAAAGAGATGGAAAAGAAAAGGGTTTTAATATGAATTTTTGGGCTTGAGTGTGTAAAAAAAATAGTGAATGGGTCAAGTCCAATAGGGTCTGGTGTAAAAAATATGTTTCACAAGTTGCCAATGAAGCATGGTAGGGGCTTGCGTGTATTAATTGAGTCTATTTATAGCATATGAAATATTTGGTTTGGTGTTTGTCAAAAATTGCAATGCTTCAATTGCTCTTCTAAAAATGGTTAGATTGTTCATCAATTCACCTTATGATGATATAATCTTGCCAATCACCATTGGTGTGGGACATGAGGAGGCTTTCTCCATACTAAATTTCTTTAGTAAGTCAGAGACATATCTGGTTTGTTTTAAATATATCCCACTAGTGGCTGATCTTTTAGTGCAAACATATTATTTAGTTGTCTGATAAATGCTCTCAAGAAGTGGCTGCTACTTCCAGTGACTATAATGTCATCAACATAAATCAACACAAATGTGATGTGACTTTTACACATGAGAACAAACAAGGATGAGTCACTTCGTGTGTTTTTGAATCCCCATCTAAGAAGAGTAGTTCTAAGTTTCTCATACCATGATCTTGGGGCTTTCAGGCCATAGATAGTTTTGGTAAGTTTGCAGACATGTTAAGGTCTAGCAAGATCTATAAAACCCTTAGGTTGTCTCATGAACACTGTCTCCTTGAGTTCTCCATTAAGAAATGTGTTGTTTATATCCATTTGTCTAATTGTCCAATTAAATTTTACTATAATAGCCAATATAATCCTCACAGGGCTTGCCCTAAACCAAATTAATTAATTAGTTAGGTTAATCTTGAGATTTCAGGGTTAATCTAGTTAATTGGCATAACTGAAATTAAAATTTGTCTCTAGATCGAGGTTAGAATCATCAAGTGTTGAATAGTTCCTAGGTTGATTGCATTTACATTATCAATTGATTTCTATTTTACTTGTTTATTGTGCTTGCTTACCATTTGTTACTTTGTTAATTTCGGTTCTACTGAAAACCCCCATTCCCTTAGCCTAATTTGATTGAGACTTGTACTAGTGATTCTCTAAGAACACGACCCTCAATTGAAAACTCAAACTTGGATTTTAATTTGGCCGCCACCTATAGTAGTGATATTATAGGTGCACCCGCACTTGGTGGGAGGAAGAGTATAATTTATGATCATCCCTATGTTAGGAACAACCAACAACCTTTATCAAAGCTTTATCATAGCTTCTCGATTTCATTGTTGTTTGATAGAGTAAGACAACGACATCACCAACTCACCACCACTAGTTAGAGGCATCACTAACTCCCTTCCACTAGTTGGAGCCATTCCCGTCACTGGTCAAAGGAGATGTTGAGGGCATATTAGTCTATTATCAAGCATTCCCATGGGATTGGTTCTCACCTTCACAAAATGGAAGGAAAGGGTGTATCTAATGTTTAAATGAAAAATGGTACTGTGTACTTAATTCCACTCCATAATCTATAGCAACCAAACGCTATTATAACATGCACATTCCGCTAGCTTATTCTTTTTCATTCCAATAAACCAAACACAACCTAAGATCTTCTTCTCTATTTCTATGCCTCCTTGGATTAGCTTGATTACGTCTCCTCCTTCTTGGATGGTAGTTTTTATATTCATCCTCCTCAAATGACACCATGTGCAATTTCTTCTTCACAATTTCCTACCATGTTAGTATGAAGAATAGACAAAGATAATAAGACCTTACCGAAATCTCACCTTCACTTAAGTGTTTGCGAGTCCCTCAATACCTGCAAAAGCTCTTATGCAACCTAAATCCTTGTTGTAATGCCAATTTCTCAACCTCAACCAAGCACATGAAAGTGGTTGATCAAATTATGAAAATGGTTAGATTAGGCAATAGAAGAAGGATATGGATTGTTAGCTAGGGAATCAATGAAAAGGAAGGAAATCCCATAGTAGTGCAAGACAAATATATCACTAAGAGCCAATTAAATACAATTCCACAATAGATAAGAGAACATAGCTTGCATACAACTCAATTAAACACCAAATTGATACTTTCATTCTGATTTTTATTTTTTTGATGAATTTTCCACTTTTTTTGTGCTTTTTGTTGAACTTTCTATTTTTTTTAAAATTTTTTTTTCATGAATTTCTTTTTTTTTAAAAAAAAAATTCTAGTGCCTCCTCACTACACAAATAGATTTGCAACTTAAATAAAACAGTCTCCTATAAAAATTCAAACCTTGCACATCAAAGATCAAATCTATGTGGTATAGAAAAATAGGACAACAACAAGAGGATAGAACAAGAAGTGGTAGAATTTTTTTATTTTAAAATAAGAAGGAAACCTACTGTGTCAACCACAACTCTAGTACCAAATGATGTGAATTCTCACTAGGTCTCAGGGCTAAGCAAAACTGAGTAAACCGACTGAAATTAACTGAACTGAAAGAAAATTAAAATTTTTGGTTGGTTAATGTCAGTTGAACGGTGTGGTTACGGTTTTAAAATATAAAAATTCGGTTTAATGTGGTTGGTTTCGGTTTTAATTATTTTTAATCGACTCTAACCGAATTGACCGAGTAAAATTAAATTTTTTAATCTTTTTACAATACTACGTCATTTTGGCTCTGGTATTGTACTGGTATTACACTACTACTTTCCCTTCAAGTTCGAGGCTTCTAGAATCCCCACTTTGTGACTTGACTTCAGACTTCTTCTTCTCAATTCGAACTCTTCTTCTTTTTCTTCAAACTGCTTTGTTACTTTCCCTTCTCACTCTCACTTCAGACTTCTCTGGTACTTTCTCTTTTCACTCTCACTTCCGACTTCACTTCAAATCTCTCAAGCTCTCCAGTTTGGAAAACCCTAAATTCCCAAATTCTTCCATCCTTCCTTTACTTGATTTACCTTTCAACTTCTCTCTCTTACACTTGCACACACTGCACGTCTTTGTTCTTATTACTTGTTTGGATTTGGATGAGGATTTGGTGCGGTTGCGAAGCAAGAAAACTTGTCTTGGAGAGTCAGAGTTGTGAACCATGCGAAGTTGCTAAGCGGCCTTGACTGAGGTACTTTCCTTTTTCCCCTTTTTCAATTTTTTGTTTTCGGAGTTGTAAGAAAACTTGTTTCAGTTTTTTGTAGGCAGGTATAACACCATTCTTGATTTTTTTTTTCTATTTGCTTCCCGATTATTAGATCTGCTTATATTTAACAAATTCTATTAAATTGACTTATTGATGTTGAATAGTTAAAAGCATGATACATGTCTGTACCCAGCATTTTCGTCAACGCCTCATTTATTCAACCTATACCCAATATTTTTCTCCTGTAGATAACAATTTTTGTTGAGAAATTTCCCATTTTTAGTTATTTTTTGGGTCGTATTTGGTGCTCGATAAGCTCATTATCTCTTCGATTTCTTCTATAGTTTCCTTTGGTTCATAGAATGGCTTGGTGGGATTTAATATCCATCTCTTGTTTTCATAGTATTAGGAATTATTTTAAGGTTAGTGGGATGCGTATGCTTCTGTTTTTGAACTTCTATGGAGAACTGTGCTTGGTTTTTGTTGGTGTTCAATTAGGTCTTCATTTCAATAGTGGACAACGCTGGGGTTGTAGTAGCAGGCAATTGCTCTGAGATTAATGGGTGTGATAATGTTGTTTTCATTATGGATTATAACAATTATTGTTTCGCATTGGTTTTCTGATTTTAACTTTCAATGAATTAAATTTCTAGTACAATAGAACTTGATGACTATTTGCATATGATCATTATTAAGTGGCTCACTTTGATATTTAAACATCTTATATACCACTGCTATAGGTTAATTATTTGCAGTAATGCTTATTGCTTCTCCTGAATCCTAAATGTAATTGGTGTTTGAATCTGTTTAGAGTTTGTACCTTGTGACAAACATATGATTTGCATGTCTACTTAGAGGTGGTGGAATGTCTTCCAAAATTTTCTCTTCTAAACAGAAGACTAAGGTTTCGATTTCCTATTGGACTTAAACAGGCCTAGAAAGTCATCTAATTTGGATATTTGTGCTGCTTTGCTATATTTTCCTCTGTATGTATCATTTGTCTGATACCACAACAGAATGCTTAGACTTTTTGAGAGAAAAGAAGCACATTAGGACACCCTGAAATTACTTTCTTTGGGGTTAACTAGGATGTATCAAGAAGGATGCTGGGGATCTTCACTGGGGTAGGTGTTCACTTTTCATCCATTAATTTTCCTTTGATAGATAGGAAGAATGAAAAGGTACATAATATAAATACAATATTATGTTATATTTGTTTATTTATTTGAACCTATAACATTTTTTTGGATCAGAAATTGCAATAGTGATTCTGTAGTCTAAAAATACATACTCAAGTTTATAACTTGTCTCTGGAAGTCTTAAAAGAAAAGGCATTGTGGGGGGAATTGGTATACATGGTAATGATCATTTGACATATTATTTGATGTTTCTTAATGTATGATAATTTCCTGTGTCCCAACTCCAAGAAAAATCCAATTTAGCTTGCATTATATTGTGATCTCTGGTCCCTTCCTTCAAGTTTCTAAGTTAAATGTAGCATTCTGTTAATGCAATCTTTTACACTTTTATGTAGTTTTACGTACTCCATTGAATCTTCTTGCTCAAGTTCTATGATACAATAATTTTATGTCCAAGATGTCTATGTATTTGGCTTTACTAGCTTCTTCATTATACTGCTTGTTGAAATACTGTTTAAAATGTTGAAACTTACTGTTCCATTTTAATAGTAGTTGTTCTGCCACAAAGTTTAAGCCTTTTGCTATTGATTTTTTATTTAAGCAACTTTTTTGAGCTGCTTATTCCTTTTCTTGATGAACTAGCACACTTTTCTACTGGACCCTATGTTTTCTTGAGAGATGCTAATTCTTATTATGTTCAGAGTACATATCTACTAGTCAATTGATCTACCCTTTTAAATAAGGATATATAGCAACGTAAAATGTTTCTACAGATTTTCCCTTTTAATTTTGGTCACATATTATCTTAATATATCTCTATTGTTGTCTATGAGAAGAATTGAACATTTCTATTTCTAATTGCACAACAGATTATAAACCTTGTCTTTTATGCTTTAATTTGCCAATGTTATTTTAAAAACTTATAAAGCTATTAAGACCATGTTGCTTACAATTTGTTATGGTTATGTATGTTATAGCATAAGCTGAAAATCTTTTTTTTTTTTTTTTGTCATTTTAGTAAAAGATGCAAGGATCAAGTTAACCACCAATGCAAAAAAACCAAGAACAAAGTCACAACCAAAGGGCAGCCTCTACATCTATACAACCACAACAGGAGAGCAACCAAAGTGAAAGAAAGAATGAAACTAAAGGCAAGGAGAAAGTAGCCAATTGAAAAAGTAATTTGCCTAGGAAGAGAAAGCCAAATGCAAGTGGTGCTAAGAAGACTTCTATTCAAAATTTAAATTATCTCACAATCACAGCTTACTTTATTAACAATGATTGGCGGTTGAATAAAAAAATCACATGTTTTTCCTTAGTGCCTAATCATAGAGGAGAAACCATAGGAAAATATATTGATGAATGCTTGAAAGGTTGGGGTATCAAGGTTGTTTTTACGGTTACTGTTGATAATGAATCTTCTAATGATGTGGCAATTTCATATTTGAAGAAAATGATTAAGAGCTTAAATGGGTTGGTTTTTGATGGTGAGCTTTTGCATGTCTGTTGTTGTGCTCATATTTTAAATTTAATAGTGAATGATGGATTGAAGGATATGCAAGACTCTATTTTTAGTATAAGAAATGCTGTGAGATTTGTTAAGTCATCACCATCTAGGCTTGCTAAATTCAAGGACTGTGTAAAATTTGCTAGCTTGCCTTCTAAGGGCCTTGTATGTCTTGATGCTCCTACAAGGTAGAACTCAACATATTTGATGTTGGAGGCTGCCTTGAGGTTTCAAGTAGCATTTGAAAAACTTGAGGATGATGATAGGTCTTATGTGGAGCATTTTGGTGAATTGGGTCCTCCAAGTGCTTCGGATTGGTTGAATGCAAATGTTTTCCTCAAAATTTTAAAGATTTTTTATGATGCCACTATGATTTTATCTAGGACATTGCACATTACTGCAAATAGTGCATTTCACCAGTTGGCTTTGATCTTGATTGAGTTAAATACATGGTGCGTTGCTGATGATAGTTTGCTAAGAGGAATGGCTATGGAAATGAAGAAAAAATATGATAAATATTGGGGGAATGTCCAAAATATTAATCAAATTATATACTTTGGTGTTATATTTGATCGACATTATAAGATTAAATTTATTGAGTGGGCATTTGAGAAAATATACAATGATGATGTGTTGACTAGGTATGACATGTATATCTTGTGTTGCACGTGATGTTTTGGCTACTTCTGTCTCAACTGTGGCCTCAAAGAGTGCCTTTAGCACTGGGGGTAGAGTGTTTGATTCATTTAGGAGCTCCTTATCTTCTAAGATGACTGAGGCTTTGATTTGTACACAAAATTAGTTGAAAGGCACAACAAGCTTCAAGGATCGTGACTTATTTGATGAGTTGGAAAATTGTGAGAAGATTGAATTAGGTAATTTTCATGTTTACACTTTTAAAAATACTTTATGATGTAAAGGTACTAATTTTTTCTTCTTTTTCATGCTACTATAAAGCTAGCTAGATTTGATTCAGGACAAGGGCAGCCACAATCGAAGAGTACAAGAAGTGAGATTGAGACACAAACACAAACACAGCCAATGGTTGTTGACTAATGGTTAAGGGTTCTTGAGGTTGTTAAATCATCTTACTCCATAGCTTCATATATGAATAAACTAATTTTTATATAAACTAATTTGTATGTTATGTTTTATGACAGGTGTAAACAATTTTTTTTTTGCATTATTAACTTTTTGCTGCAAGACTATGGTGAGTACAATGACTAAGTGATTATTGGCACCTTCTTCTTTTTTTGTGAAAAGGCCTATGAATTCTTTTTGTATCTAGTTGACAATTGACAATAGAGAAAAATAGTTTCTTTTTGTAAAGGAAGTTAAGAACTAGACTTTTGGATTTTGTAAAGAATGGATAAATAGTCTTAGCAAATAAATGTATTTGAAGCTTAAAAATTGTACAATGACATTCTAATTAAATGGCAATAGCTAGATATTAGATTATGCATTTAAAAATCTCTTTGGTTATTAAAACTTTTTAAAGTATTCTTAGTGTCTTCTAAAACCAAGAAAAGTAATTCATAACCGATATAATATAATACTTCCTTCTTCTTGGGAAGTACTCACTGATGGAGTTGTTTCGGGTTTTACATAACCAAGCTAGTATTGCACACAATGGTGGCTTAGTGCTATTACTAAAACTTACTTGACTCAAAAATGGGTCTTTACAACATAATGCTACTTTTGCACTTTATGGCCTTGCAAATAATGAGGTATGTTTTGGTTGTAAGAGTTCTACTCAAATTAAAACCTTCCATTGTTCAATTTGTTTTATGCTTGTTATTTGAGAAGAATGTAATTAACTGTGCATTTTTGTTTATTTATTTTCATAGGATAATGTGTTCGATTTTATTAGGGTAGGTGGTGTTTAGAGACTACAGGATGGAGAATTTATTGTTCAAGTAAGGGTGCATCTTTAATTTCTATACAACTTATAATTTTGGTTTTCCAATGTTGGGCTCTGTTGCTTATGTGAATGGGAAGCAAGTACATTAAGGTTGCATGGCTTTTGTAGTATATTTTAGGGTAGAAGATTGTTACTTTCTATTTGAACATATGTTGACCTATATGGTGTCTGTGTCTACTTGCAGGCCACAAAAGATTGCGTTGCAAAGACATTAAAAAGATTAGAGGAAAATATTCATGGCCGTGTAAACAGAATCTCATGTTTACATGTTTTATGCCATTTATTATAATTCAATTAGAGAAATGTCAACTGTGCTAGTTCTGTATTAATGTTCAAGTCTATTAAGTTTTATGACTAAAATGTCTGCAATACCTTTTCCTTTGTGTAGGTCCTGAACCATTTGTTATATCTTATGCGAGTTTTAGAAAAAGCTGTCCAAAGACAAGTTGCTTTAGCTCTTGCTCATCTTTGTTCTGCAGATGATCAGAAGACCATATTCATTGATAGCGACGGTATATATTTGTATTAAATCTGTATATACTTTTGATGCATGTTGGTTCTTTTGCTTAATAATTACTTTATGTTGTGTTCTGAAGCTCATGTTGTTTCTGAATGCAGGTTTGGAATTGCTAATTGGGCTTCTTGGTTCTTCAAGCCCTAAGCAACAACTTGATGGTGCTGTGGCATTATGGAAGTTGGCCAGCAAAGCCATGACTCTATCTCCATAGATGCTGCTCCCCCTTCTCCTACACCGCAGGTAGGATAATATCCATAACTGCACTCTATCTCTCAAGAGGTTATGAAAAGGAAAAATAACAAGTAAAGGTTAATTTGTGTTGTAATATGACGTTAATAGGCTACTTGTGCTTGGATAATCTTAGTTCACAATTTCTCATTTGCCTTTTATGTTTCCATGAGAATTTAGGATAATATCCTTTTTGGAATCTTTGATATAATGTGCTATTTTCCATGCAGGTCTATTTGGGAGAGCAGTATGTAAACAATGCTACATTGTACGATGTTACTTTTTTATTAACTTGCAGGCTTCCCAATAGTAGCTTCAAGGTCAAAGTTCCCAGAATCAGAAAATCCACTGTAATGGTTAAGGAACTACATGAGCTAAGTATGGCTTTTTATGGGTTATAGTCTTTGCAATCAGCAACTAGGTTTGTGCCTGTCTTGTGTGCTGAAATATACTTTGCATGACACATCTTTTATCAAGATCTTATGTGATTTGTTTTGCTAGACTTTTTATGTTACATGTTTGCATTTGTCTCTTGTTTACATTAAACCTTTGGTTCAGTAATTGAAGTGGCATGCGAAGAAAGCTTTTTTTTTTTTAAAAAATAAAATTGTTACTATCGGTTAACTATTAACCTACCGAAACTGATCGCTTAACCAATTAAAACAGAACCGTCAGTTTTAAGGTATAGTCAGTCGGTTATCGGTTTGATAGAATTACATAATCAATTAGTGTCGGTCGGTTAAAAATATAGTAAAAACTGATCATAACTGACCGATACTCACCCTTACTGGGTCTCATGATCTTCACGGTGTAAGTTATCCAAGAAAATAAAATAAAGTGAAAAGAAGGATATGAGTGCCACACTCCAAACTTAGGAAAGGGAATTGGAAGTGATAAGCTCTAGGTTTGGGTGATTCAATGACTTGACAAGTGCAAATAGCTAACTAACACTATATAAGAATGTAACCTACTACTTAGACCACTTACCCAACTACGAACACAAGTGGACCAATCCACACAACAACACATTTGAGTTGAGGCACAAATTGAAGCTTAAACCAATCTACACAACAACACACTTGGATTGAGGCACAAATTGGGGACTTATGAATTTGAATCACCAATCTTATAAAGAAGATTGACAAGATAAGGTTTCACAAGAGCATAAGAATGTATAATGATCTCACACGATGGAGAAAAAACTTACATTTTAAATATATTCATAAACTTCAACTTGTGGTTTTTGAGTTACATAACATTCCTATTTATACTAATCTATGTGACTCCTTGAAACCCTAAAAAGTCTACTGGTAAATTAAAAATGTTGTAAATACTAAACTTAGGAAATAGAAAGCTTTTTAACTATCATGCAATTCCAAGGTATTAGAAGTTGCATGTTGCATTTATTGCCTAGAAAACTAGCAAAAAGACTTAAGAAAAATGTCACAAATAATTATAATGGCCTTGGAATGCTAAAAGACATAAATCTCACTTGGAACTCTCCAAAAGCTGTCATCTCCAAAATGTCCAAAAAATATGCACGAAAATTCTTCAAAAATTGTAAAATATCTTCAGCTTGAATTATTTCATGCATTCCTTATTGGACCTTAATTCCTTTAGGCTTGAATGAGTAGAACTTCAGCCCTCCTTGTATTTTGTGTTTGGACTTTATCTCCTTGGACTAGTAGGTTATTGACTTGGCCTTCAATTGCCTCTTGTATGTGTTTGAGCCTTCCTCTTATCATTGGACCTTCACTTAGGATCATGTCTTTCTCTTCATGAGCTTGATCACATAAGTTGGAGGCTGGGTTCATATCACTAAGTGTAATAACTTATTTTTTCCATTACCTCAATGAATTTGTCTTTCCCTCAGTCTAATTTATTTTCTCCTTGCCTCAATAATTTGTCTTTTCTTCAATGCAAAGACTTATTTTCCCATCACGTAATGATTTTGTTTTGCCCTCAGCAGGGACAAACCTAAAACTCGACTAAGGGGAGTTGAGTATAGGTTAAGATAAAAAAATATCTAGGCTATAGTTTATGTTAAATTTTTAACATTAAACAATTAATATATAAAAAATGGCATGGAGGGAGTAGTACAAATATTATAGTAATATAAGGTTTTATTAATATTTAACTTTTTATAGGATGGAGGGCCGGGGGAGGGAGTATGCCCCTTCTCTACCACCTATGCATTTGTCCCTGGCCCTCAGTGCAAGTTTCCTATTTTTATTGTTAGCGCAATGTTTTCACTTTTTGCCCTTTGTGCAATGTTCTCATTTTTACCTTTAGTGCAATATTGTCACCTTTACTATCAGTATTGTTTTTTCATTCTTATCTTAAGTGCAAAGTTTTACCTTTTGCCCTTAGTGCAATGTTTTTACTTTTGTTATTAGTGCAATGTTTTCATTCTTGCTCTCACTGCAAAGTTTTAACTTTTGCCCTCAGTGCAACGTTCTCTTTTTTTTTTTTTTTTCCCTCGGTTTAATATTTTGGCTTTTGCTATCAGTACAATGTTTCTATACTTCCTGTTAGAGCAATGTTTTTGTTTTGTTGTTGGAGCAAAATTTTTTATATTTTTGCATCAAGTCAATGTTTTTCTCTTATCAACTCAATGATTTATTTTTGTCAGCTCAATATTTTATTGGACATGTTCCTTGCTAATATTTTTGGCCAAAATACACGTATTTTATCTTTACATATTTCACATACAAGGATTTCAACAAGCGAGAATATATATAACTCCTCTATTATAAAACATGTAGAGAGAGGAAATTTGTGGAGGTTGCATTTTGTTTAGATTTATTTTCAACATTTCAAATAATAATAATTTAAACTAATAATTCATTTTTTGAAACTTTAATTCTTAAATCTTGGTTTATGTGAATTTTATAACATTTATAAATTAATCTTGATTTTTAAAACATTTCTCAATTTTTCTCTTTCGCTTATATTAACCCATTTCTCTCTTTCAAGTTTTGATTTTAGTCATTTTTAAATCTCATTTAAAAAAAAATTGAGTTGAGAAACCAATTTAGTTGTGAGAGTGTCTGATTTGGATTGGACCAAATGCAGGCTTGTACCACAAAAGAGGGTGATTCGTTTCATACTACTTTTTTTTTTTTTTTCATATTTTTACTCTCTCTTTTTATTTTTTTTGAAAATTAAGTTTACTAAAATATCCTTATAAATAAAATACATGATAAAATCCCATCCCATAACCACACCGCCGCTTTACCTCCCATCGTTTCTTCCTCTCTCTATTTTTGGATTCTTGTTAACCTATAACCTCAACTTCGTGAGTTAAATCTAATTTTTGAGCAAATGTTTCTAATTGTCCCCATTAACCTGTTATAGATGTTTGGATATGTTGTATATTGGCCAAGAATTAAATAATTTGCATCATGACCAAAGCTATGGTAAGAGGGACAGCAAACACAAAGACTAGAATGGAGAATTATTTTATTCTTAAAGTTTGTAGGTTTTAACATTTGGCAGAATAGTTTATTCTTACATTTTCACATCATGTGTAATTTTTGATAGAACATAATTATTCTCTTCTCGCAAAAATTAAAGCTTCTTCTAAAAAATTGTGTGCATCGTTATTCAACAAGAATATTTTTTTCTACTTTATCTTTCTTTCCCTCTTGATCATTTAAACCCTTGTTGTATACAAGTGAGATAAATTAGATTTGGTTCATAAAAATTCTAAGAAAGGAAAATATGAAGCTTTTGGTTACAAAGGATTTAAAAAGAGAGGGAGAGATTGGGGTAAGGCATGGTGAATTATTGGGGGTGAGATTGGAGAATCTATTTTATTTCATAAAGATGGTTTCGTAAATTTAATCCCAAAAAAAATAAAAATAAAACAGGGAGTAGGAACATAAAAATGAGTAGTATGAAAAGAATCTCTCAAAAAGAGAAGCTACATTGTTTCATGGGTTGGGCTCCAAAAAAGAATCGGGTAAATTCCAACCGGCGTCCCGAGGTCACCCTCTCAAAGTGAAAAGCTCGGCTAAAGGAAAGAAAAAATTCGAGAAGCTCAGTCTAGGTGAGAGAGAGGTTTGAGGCAGAGAGAATGGATTGTTAGGGAAAGAAGAAATTGGAAGAGAGATCGGAGTGAAAATCTCTGATGTTCTAGGTTCTGGGATTCGAAAAAATCGAAGGGAATAGGAGAGTGTGCCAGTGATTGAGAACGAAGTGAACTGGGGAGGGAAAGAGCTGGAAAAATTTCAGAGGAGGATTAGGGAAGTCGAGGGCTTCCATTCTTCTCTGAGGTGAGGAGAGAGAAAATTTGAGAAGGAGTGATATTTGGTGCCCTGAGCTGCTAGAGGGAAAAAGGAATAAAAGAGAGTTGTGTGTCTATTTTTGTGATTTTGCAAGCACGACAATTAGAGCAGACGTCTTTGCACTGTTGGTATGATTTATATCTATTCTCATGATTGAATTAAACATTGCAACTTGAATTTTGTTCTTGCCTCTGGTTTTGATCTTAGTCTGGATGTTTATTTTCTTGTTTTGGCTTGATTTGAACACTTTGAAGTGAATTATTCCTGGAAAGGCCAGTGTTTACGTGCTTGATTGAATGTTGAATTTATGATCATGATGGGTGCTGGATTCCTGTTCTGAATGTTTGAGTTCTTTCCTTAATTTTGTAAGTCCAATTTCCCCGCTGTGTCGGCTCTATTTCTACATGTATTTTTGGTGTTTCTCTTGAATTTTGAGTATGGGTTGAAGTATAATTTATTGACTAATTGGTTGATTGTGATAGGAATACCTAGTAGGTAGACCTATCGTACTACACTTATTTCCATTCAATTATGGTTTCAAGTTAGTGGATTAATGGTTGTTCATGTAGCTGGTCAATTAAGTTTAAGTGGGTTAATGGCTTGTTAATTGTGTCATTCACGTTCTTAGTCTTAGGAGTTTTACAGTTATTTTCTATTCATGTATAAATATTAAGAATGAATGATTAATGAGGCAGAGAGAAAAGTTCAATTAATTTTGTCAGCATTTCCTTTTTCTTCTTTATTTCTGGATTGATTTCCCTACTGGAATTGGGATACCCTTTTCTTTATCATATGAAATGCTTAACAAAGTTTGCTTGCTAAAGACTTGTTTGTTTGCTGCTATCTCAACCTTCTTCCTACTTTATCCGGCTTTTATTTTTTCATAAAAAAAGACAATAAATAATCTGACCAAGCTAAACTATTTGAACACTCTTGCTTAAATATAGCATTGGAACTTTGACAATCAAATTGTTTAAAATTTTAACTATTGCTCTTTTCAATTATTATCATAATAAGATGGAAAGATTTTTTTTGTTAATTAATTTAAAATTCTTTAATTAAATTGAAGTTTCACAATTAGACCTATCTATTCTTCATACCACGAATGAAAAAAAAAAATATATAGCTCTATTTAGCGGTTTTAAATTGTCATTAATCAACTTTAGTAATTGTGAATTACGGTTGTTGTAAGTTAAAAAGACATTAAAGAATTCTATAAAGAAAGTAAAAAGACTCTAAAGAAAATGGTCTATACCAATTTGTCATGGGGAGTGATTATGATATTTGTAGTGTGAAAAGAAAACTAAGTTAGTTTAGCTGCAAATATTTTATTTGTTCGGCTGATAAGGTTTAAGTATGAATTTTAGTACAAGCAATAAGTTCTCAGTGAGCAATATGTAAATATCATTATAAAATTTTGGTAAGGTTTGTGACATATAATAAAAGTAAAATCAAATAATCTCCCATATTACCAAATTTTATATTAAAAAAATCACATAGGGAGAGATAATGAATCACATATAAACATAAAATAAATAAAGAATTATATTGTGAAACTAAATTTGTTCGCTAGGTTCCATTTCCCTCTCTCATAGTATAGGTGGTGCTTTCTGAATTTCCTCATCTCCCTCTCTCATTTCCTCAATTCCCCATCTCCATCGAGGCTTGATTGAGCTTCAAGTTCACCTATGATTCTATGTTTTCTCAGGTAAGTGGAGAAAAGGATATAAGTGAGCTTTGTTTTGCAATTTAGGTCCCCAAACAAACCCTTAACTCTATAACTATACTATTTGGGATATAAGTGAGCTTCGTTTTGCTTCCACATGCTCTCAGCTCTACTCTATTTTGTTCTCACACTCCACTTGCTTCATTGGGCTGTGAATGTTTCCATGAGAAGGGTGAAATGTGATTTTGGTAAAATTTTCAGGGTTTTCCTTCATGAAGAGTGATTTCAGTTGTGAGAGAAGCTATATTGAGTAGATTCTTGATGATAGCAGCAAAGGTATGATTATCTTTCCTGTTCCCTAAGAATCAAAGTTTAAAGTCTGAAATATGATTGTGTTCTCCGGATATTTTGTGACTATTGGTGTTATTGTTTTTGTTTATTTTGGGTTTTGAATGATTCAATAAATGAATTGGATGTCATACTGATGGTAGTAGTTGAGACTTGATGCTTCTATAGTTTGATTCAGTAAACTTGATGTTTTCCAATAGCCGTCTTTTTGCTTCTAGTAGTTATCCTAACCAAGAACCTAATATATTGGATAATCTGAATATTATTTGCTTGTGACTTCACTTGTGAAAGCCCTATTAGAGTAGACTACTGATTTTCGTTAGTGAGACTATTAAACTATAAGCAATTGTTTATCTTGTGATGGATTGGGAAATGAGGATTAGAAAAATGGAAGGAAGTGAAACGACAGATCCCCAAGGTGCTTTTGAGTAAAGAGCAGACAAAGTCTCACATTACACGAGGAATAAGGATTAGAAGAGAAAAAGGAAAAGAAATGAAATAATACAAATGGAGGAGATACGGAGTATAGGTGTTGGCTGTGAAATCTAGTAGCCTCTATGGAGTGAGTTTATCTTATGCGCGATCACTTGGGCAAGTGCACTGTTTGAAAATTTAGAGGTGCAAATACAATACAAGATTTCTTTTTGTTCTATTTGTTTGTTTGTTTGTATTATTTGACTAAGGTTTATCCTTCAGAGTTCACATGTTTGGGTTTCTGTATGTTCTGGTTACATTTTCATATTGCAAATTGCAGCAAAGCAGCATCAATCTTGTACTAAAATCCACTATTATATTAGGAGATTGTGTTGGCACATTTTTCAGTAAGTTCTTTTTTATGGATGATGCTGTATTAAATGCACACAGTTTTCTTTTCTGTGCTTAATAGTGGTAGTGGACAAAGGAACATGGGTCTTGGTGGCTATTGTGGGTTGGGGTCTGTCTACCAACAAAGTGATAATACCTGTGCGCTGCATGACAACCTTTGTAACAAAACAAGCAAAGATGTCCTTGCCTACCCCTGTAAAGATGCTTTTTAACATTTTGATATGGTCCTGCGTGATCGTGCTTTCCTTTCATGAAGTTTTATGCTACTTTTGACTTGTTTGTGTGTTTTATTGTTTCTCATCCTGACATTACTGCTTGTTGCTTGTTGGTTTCAAAAGTTCTTTTATGTGCATTGGTCTTGTTTAGTGTTTTTTTTTTTTTTTTGGTTTTTGGGGGGGGGGGGGGGGCGCCGGGTGCTGCTGGTGGCGACATTGTAATATGTGATTCCTAGTAATGAAAGTTTCATGAATATATTTAAGATGATTGAAACTAGAAAAATATCAATTATGTTTTTCTCTAAGGATAGAGTTCCACATGCAGAACATAAAAGAAATGGTGTAGTCATGTCACTTGTCCAAGGTTACCATATGTAAGTGTTTCATGTTCAGTTATTTAGTATTATAGAATTTCCTTCTTACATGTACTACTGTGGTAAACCTGTTTAAGTTGTTTGTGGCATAATTTCTTATTTGTCCATTTTTCAGGTACTTTGATCTTGCTATTGAATGCATAGTTTTTCAGGAAGTGGTTAGTAGTTGTTTGGCATCATAATTTGTGAACATGAAATTTGAATGGCGTAAAGAATCAAGATGGGCAGCTTTTGCATATAGGGAATTACTTGTTAGTATAGTAGTACAAGGGATGTTAGGCACAAGGCATTTAGGAAACTTCAACTTCTCAGACTTGTTAGTTCATGGGGATTACCTGTTAGAGTTTTGTTGAAGATAAATAACATCTCAGAAAATCCATACTTAACAGAAACTTCAGGTTGTAGGATGAACTAGCCTATCCAACTATCCTAAGAGTTGCCTTCTCAAACTATTTTTCTGTTCATTAATCTATGTACGTGATAAAATGTATTAAGCACATGAATCCCCTGTTTATCTTAGCTGTCAGCATGAAATTTCTGTTTGTTAACTTCTTTTCATGTGTTCAGGTTTTATGCATGCTCTAGAGCTAAGGCCTTATTGATAAGTCAACATGGGATTTGATAACGAATGCATAGTGAACATTCAATCTTTAGCTGGAGAGTACTTCTGTCCTGTTTGTCGTCTTCTTGTCTATCCAAATGAAGCATTGCAGTCACAATGTACTCATTTATACTGTAAACCATGCTTGACATATATAGTGAGCACTACAAGGGCTTGCCCATATGATGGTTACTTGGTTACCGAGGCAGATTCCAAGGTTCTTTTCCTTCTCATTCAAAAATACTCTTTGTGATATAAGCTTTCTCCAAGACTTACACAATTTGTATAAATTCTCAATTGCAGCCTCTTATAGAGTCAAATAAGACACTTGCTGAAACTATTGGAAAAATATCAGTTCATTGTCTATATCATAGGAGTGGATGCACATGGCAAGGATCTTTGTCCGAGTGTATCACTCATTGTTCTGCATGTACTTTCGGGAATTCTCCTGTTGTTTGCAACAGGTGTGGGATCCAAATAGTGCATCGTCAAGTACAAGAACATGCACAAAATTGTCCAGTGAGTTCTATCTGTTTCCCCCTTTTCAATAGAATTTATAACCTTGTAATTTATCTATTTTTGCCAGGTTACTTCTTACCCTTATTGTTTGACAGGGTGTGCAAACTCAGGTACAACAGGGGGTGGCTACCCAAGATGTTTCATCCAGCCATGCTACTGCTACTACTGATCAGAGTCAGTCTGCCAATCAGGTTGGAGCAACGGCTTCACAGGCACCGAGTTCTCAAGCTGTTGCTGTAACCACTACACCTGGGCAGCATGCCAATCTGCTGGGCAACCCTACTTCTCAAACTCAACCTGTAGTTCAGGCTGCTGTGCAGCCAACTGCAGAGCAATGGTATCAACATCAGCAATATCAACAATACTACCAGCATCACCAAGGATATGACCCATATCAACAGCAGTATCAGCAATACTACCCCTATCAACAGCCTGCTTTTCCACAATATCAGCAGCATGCTCAGGCTTACACGCAGCCCCTACCTCAAATTCAATCACAGCCCCAGCCTCAAGCTCAACTTCAATCTCAGCCGCAAGCTCAACCACAGCCTCAGGCCCAGGGTCCTTCCCAGCCAATTTCACATGTTCAGGCTCCTGTAGCCTTGCAATCTCAGAACCAAATGCAAGTTAATCAACAGCAGTCGATTCAACCTGCTTTACAACCTCACAGTCAGGTTCAGTCAGTGAGTCATTCATCTGGCCATGGCCTAACCACCACTCAGTCTCAACCTCCACCGCAGCCTTATCTATATCCCCAAGCTCAACCTCAACCCCAACAACATATAACACCTCATTATCAGCCTCATCCTCAGTTGCTACATTCACAGCCCCAAGCTCAACAACCACTTCAGAGTTACCCTGTTTCTCAACCTCAAGTTCATCAACAGTTGCAGCCTGTTGCTTTGACTCAACATATTTCCCAGCCTCAGGTCCTTCCTCATCAGCCCAACCAGTCCCAGATCCATCTACATCAGCCAAACCAGCCTTTGACTCCTAACATCCAGCCACAAGTACGACATCCATCAGCCAATGCAGTTACAGGTCATCCCTCATACCCACAACCACAACCTCCCCAGAATATGCAGCTGGGAGCCCCCCAACATCCTGCCCATATGCATCCTCAAGGTGGACCTCAACCCCCCCTGTCTCAACATTCTGTTCAAATGCAGAACCAATTTCCTCAGCAATCTCCAATGATGCGCCCAATTCAATCTCATTATATGTTTCCTAACCAGCAACAGTCAACTTTGTTGCCTTCTCCAGTTCAAGGCCAAAGTTTTCCTGTTTCACAACAGCAGACAGTTCATGTTCATGGTCAACCTCCTGTCCCAGTCAACCAGCGTCCTGTTATGCATCCAGTTCAACAACCATTGCCGCATCAGCCTTCCATACAACAACAGGCATCTATATCATCTCATGTACGCCCCAAGGTCCAGTTCATCCAATTCCTGAGAACATGCATACTTATCCCCAACCACAGATGAATGTTGCATTGTCACATAATACTCAGCTCAATCAATCTCAAAATGCTGTTGGAAGGCCTTTTATGCCCAATCATCCAGCACAGCCCCTTGCACAATCTGCTACTCTTCCAGTTAAACCAACACATGGAGGTGTCAGCCACCTGCCTGGAAATCAGAATATGATGGCTGGGACCAATAATCAATTACAATTGTCTGCTGAACTACAATCTAAGGTATCAGAACCTATTGAAAGACAAGGTGAAGTTGTCACGGAGCAAAATGTTGACTCTCCGCTGAAAAAGCTTGGTACAAGTGTTGGGGATTTGGGTGCAATGTCAGGATCAGCCACAGAGACGAGACCTGTAAGACCTGGATCAGATATGAAGCAAATTGAGGTTGGGAATAAGCAAAAAGGTGAAGATTCACTGTCTGTGAAGACTTCAGGCACAAATGCAGATGCACCAGAAAATGTTGATTCAGTGAATCAGAATTTAGTGAAGGAAGATGCTGGGGTTCAAAATGATACGGTTGGTGAATATTCTGTTGTGAAAGATGCAGAGCTTAAAAATTCTTCTTTGCAAGAGAAAGAACTACCGGAGCCATTATCTGCTAAATCTCAGAAAGATGATATGCATGCTCCACAGACTCGCATTAGTGCTGATAATGCCTCTACAACAGTATCTCAATCCCATGAAACCCCTGAAGGTTCTGGAGTTGATGAATATAGAGGTATAACTCCACCTGGTCCCGGACTGTCTCATCCAGCTCGATTTGTGGATCAGGGCAAACATCAACAACCAACAATTAATTATGGACTGAGGCCACCTGTGAATTTAGCATCACAGCTACCACATCCAGGAGTTCCTAATCAACCATTTTCTGCAGTGCCCCCTTCTGCTCAATTCCAGAATCAGGAACCTTCCCATGCTCTTCATCCTAGACAGTCATTGAACTCAGCTGAGAATTTTCAGCCACCAACGTTCAAGCAGCCTCAAGGTTCTGAGATCCAGCATGGTACAATGCGTGGCCCAGGGTCTTTTTCATCTCATGGTGGTGAACCAATCCATCGTGGTGCTCCTGGGCAGACCTTTCAACCTCAATCTCTTGGACCTCCAGGATCATACAACCATGGTCAGGCACCTCCTTTCCCTTCTGGTGCATCCAATTTATCTCATGTTGAATCTGTCGGACCAGGAATGATGGCAAATTTACCACCACATGCTCCTGAAGTTCTGAGAAGTCACCAACACTCAAGTAATATGATGGCTGCTGAAACTTATCCACATCAGAGGCCTGGTTACTTGAATGGTCCTCAAGGTTTTGGTTTGCAAGAAGAAAGGTATAAGTCTTTCCCTGTTCCAGGTCAACATAATATTGATCGGAGAGAGTTTGAAGATGATCTTGAGAAATTCCATAGACCTTTGGATGCTGAGCTAAATTCTAATGTTGGGGCTTACTCGTTAGGACCGCGTGATAGTGGTTCGCATGGGTTTAACTATGATGGGTCAAAAATGATTCGTGGGAAATCAGATCATGCTCGATATGGGTTGACTCCTATAAGTCCTCTTGGTGAATATGCTGAAATGCCTTCTAGGAGAATTGGCCCGCTTTCTGGTGGTCTTGCTAGTAAGTCAGATATAGATGATTTTGATGGGAGAGGTCCACATAGATTTGGTGGGCCAGTTGGCACTGCATTTGGTGACAGTGGGTTTCCTCATTTGCCTAGCCATTTGCATAGAGGTGAGTTTGAGGGTCCTGGTAATTTTCGCATGGGTGAACATACTAGGAGTGGTGATTTTAACAGAGAAGACGGTTTTGCTGGTCATTTTAGAAGGAGTGAACATTTGGGTCCTCATAATTTTCCTAGACATTTTGGCCATACTGGGAATATGCGAACAACTGAACTTGGTGGTCCCCATAGTTTTGAATCATTTAATAGAAGCAACAGGCCATATCATCCACGGCTTGGTGAGCCTGGGTTTAGAAGTAGCTTTTCACTTCCAGGGTTTCCAAATGATGGTGGATTTTTAACAGTTAAGTATTAATTTTCTGCATTTTTGTTTTATGTTTGTTATTCTTATTAAATAATTAGGTATCCTTAGTTTGGAAGTTGATTCATTGAGAAGTTGTTGTAGGGCTCCCCCTTCTTTTTGTGGCATACCATGTTCTATTCTATGCAGACTTAAATTTCCAGCTTTTCCTGTAGGATTCTTTTGAGGTGTGAATTTATGATCTGTTGTGTATCTCAGGGTGATATTGGGTCATTTGATGATTTATGGAAGAGAAAGGCAGCTAGCATGGGGTGGTGCCGGATATGTAAAGTTGACTGTGAATCTGTTGAAGGATTAGACTTGCATTCTCAAACAAGGGAGCACCAGAAGATGGCAATGGATATGGTTAAAACAATCAAACAGAATGCTAAAAAACAAAAATTGTAAGTTTTGTTTTGTTTATTCTCTCTCTATCTCCTTCTCTAGCGATCATTCTTGGAGACGATGTCTTTCCCTTGGAAGATAAACTTCAATTATTTTGTAATGCAATTTATTTTTTTTGTAGAACACCCAGTGAACAATCCTCTGTTGAAGATGGAAGCAAGTCAAGGAATACTGGTTTTCAGGGTCGAGGAATTAAGCATTGAGTAGTTTCTGTTTGATTTGATGCTGAGCTGATATTTGTGGCTATATAGTGCTCTTGCCATCCAAAGATGCTCTGTGGTATTATTGCATTTAGCAACGCTGAACATTTTATGCCTTTTCTCTTGTCGGGATTGTTGATATTACTTTTGTTGTTTCAGGTTGCTGCCATGTTAACGGAGATGAATTTTGGGTCTGAAGTACGTAGCAGTTAAGTTTGTTGGTTTTTGATTTTGAATCCTCAATTTGAAACTAGCATAGTTGTCTCATCCTTAATGTTATAACAGGCATATCATTTTATGATTTGTTTGTGCATGTGATGTTTAGATGTAATTGATGAGGTATAATTTATGTGGATGGCAATTTTGATTGTTACCAAAGCCTTTTACAATAATTTTGCACTGATGGCAACCGGCTATCCTGGTTATCTTTTCTGGGTATAAAACTTTTCATTTTCTGATATTATGTGGTTTTATCTATAGCATGTGTACAGATAGGTAAGTAGAGGCTTCTGGGCATATGGTGGTGATAGAAGATTGAATTATTGCGGTACATCATCATCCATCACTAGCTATTAAAATTCACGACCATTTAAGATTTTGGCTATGCAGCCCCACCACGTCTAACAAAATCCAATTTAGGAAAGAAAAATTTCATCAATGGGAAAAATGCCAGGATTCTTGTGGACTAGGATTGGTGTTGTGTGCTTGTGCCTATTAGGTTGTACTTTCATCAGTTCTGTGGAGAGCTGAACTTTGAATCTAGCTAGATTGAAAAGTAAACGATCAGAAAATGGATGTAAGCGAAAACTTGTTCATTTCTGGCTTATGTGAAATAAAACTTGAGTGTGGTTGGGGATAAAGTAGAAATGGTTGGATACCTTAGTTTGGGCATTCCCACTCATATCCGAACCATATGTAACTCTATTCCGTATCAATATTTCAACATAGGGGCAGTCTCATACTAGGTAGAGGCAGGTTAATACGTTGTTTGGAGAGGTCTGTGAGTTGATTGTTTGCTGGTGAATCATCTGATTTTTAATATAAATATGTTTAATCACCAGGTGGTTTAAACCTTGAGTATTCAGTATTACTGCTTGTGATTTGTCTTGGCTAAATTAATATGAGCTCTTTTCAAAGTAGTTTGTGGATCTTGTGGCAAAAGCTTGTTTAAGATGTTACAATTTTCGGAGCTTTAATTTGGAGAACCTTTTCATTTTATTGAAGCAAAAATGAAAATATCAATGCTAATTAAAGAGGTTGCTTTTTCAGAAGTAGTGATTAATATATTTCTTTTAATTTGAGGCACATAACAATATTGCTAGTTATTTGAGCTTTTGGGGATAATGTTGAGTGTTAATTTTTATTTGTGGTGAAATTTTTCTTTATATAATAGATTTTCAATTCGACATATCTTTTGTCAGCGAAGCAGACTACGAAAAGGCTGAAAGTTAGTGCACGGAATGGTTTACCAGGTCATCTTTGTTTTTGATGTGGTAAGATTTCGTTAGTAGCCGAACTTACAACCTAGTTTTGATTTTTAAATTGGTGAAATCTTTGGGGATTGTCTGTTGGATATTGCATTAAGAAATAAGATGTATCTTTCTAGAGGCTTCTTTTTATTTTGTTGGTCTCATAAACTGCCAGATTTCTGCTCTGGGTTAAATTGTAGGACTCGAGAGCCTGATAGTTGAAAATTTAGATGGCATTAATGTAATGGTACTTATTTCCTGTTCATTAATACCGGATAGGAAAATATATTAGCTGAAGTGAATGATAATTTCTTCTAGATAATAAGCCTTTGGAAATTTGGTTGGCATCTAGTTGCTGGCGGAAATAGCTGATGCTTTAGATAACTTGGACTTGACATAAAAGGTCTTAATTTCATCTTTGGACTGTTATACACTTACCTTGTGTTTGGATTGGGAGAAAACTAGGGAGGAAAGAAAACTAGAGAGGAAAATTGAAGGAGAAGTAGATTTTTTTCCTGTTTGGATAGGAGAGAAAAGCAAAAAAGTAAAAAAAATAGAGAGAAAAAATAGGTATTGGTCTCACATAAAAGTTTTCTCTCTAAATATAGAGAGATTTTAGAGGTAAAACTTATTCTACTTTGTGTCAATCTTTATGTTTTAAAATTACCTCATAATTATAGTAGGTCCTACATCAAAATACTAAATACTTTTGTCATTTATCAAATTAGCTACTTTTCTTTTCTCCCCTATTCAAACATCAAAAGAGAATTTTTTTTTTTGCACTTTTCCCTTCTCAATTTTCTTTCCTCTCATTTTCTCTCCACATCCAAACAAAGCTAAAGTGGCAATCTGAATGATGGGGGAACATTTCATGGTTTGGATAGACTCAAGCTGTTTGAAGTAATTTGAAAGTCTAAGTTCATCAATGGACTGTTAGGACTGGAGAACTGCTAGTAAATATATCTTACACAAATCCAGCGTTTTATGCAATTTAACATGACGCTTGCTTAAGCTATCTGTATAGATCATGTGTTGGGCTGTAATTCAATTGACACTGGGACACAGGTACAAATAAATGATGTTTTAGGTAAGTTGGGGAAATTAGTTTAGCTAAAAAGACTGATTTCATATTTGGACTGTTTGGAGTAGAGAATTGCATTTAAAGCATACATAATTTGCTTAAATTTACTGTAATGCGTTCTCGGGAAGGAATTCTTAGTTTGCTGGACATAGGCAAAATATCTAAGTAGCTCTTTACGTTTATGGACTCGAGAACAGTTACCCATCAGCTAAAATAGCCCAGATAATTTTCGGTTGTTCATGTAGGAAGTTTGAATTAAATAAATTTTGTAAAATAAGTCAACTTTTCCAAGGGGCTCTGATTGCTTTTAGGGCATATAGAGTACAAACTATATACTTCTAGCAAGAACTATGTAGTTTAAATTCTAATAATCAATGAAGGTTAAGGTTTTGAGCGTTATGTTGCTTATAGAAAATTGTTGGCATAGTTCATTTTAGGGATGAATGACCATAATGAAATCCTCAGAGAGCCTATTATTATTAGCTTGAATAAGTTTTGGATTTTGTTGGTATCATACTAGGGGAAATGAGATTTACTTAAATAAATGAGAAAATATTTTTTTTATCTCCTCGTACTATTACTAATTTTAAAAAGACTTTTATGTTTTAAACCAAACAAATTGAATCATTACATTTAAAGTCAAAAATAAAAATAAATTTTTTATACCGACAACTTTAGATTTTGATTTAAAATATAAGAGTTTAATATATTTAATTTAAAATGTGAGAATTTTTTGTGAAAATGATGATAGTGTGAGAAAGTAAAAAAGATTTTTCTCTCAATAAATTCTTTTAAGATGACCTTTCCCCTATGAGCGAGGTAGAGAGATGAAATCCGTATGCTTAAAGAATTCTATGGTGCAATGAGTCTGATTAACTAATCCACATTTGGATTTAGATCATATGTTGTGGTAGTGTTGGAAATAGTCCAAAAGAAAAAGTTTCCTAATTATTAAGTTGTTGAATTTCGTGTATTATTTTCTAGAATCTTTAATTCCCAGTTAAAGATTTATGTGGTCTTTCTATCATACAATCTTGGGGTTTCTTGTTGGAGCAATGAGGTAGACCTATTGTTGTTGATTGGCGATAGGGGGCTTCAATCAATCCGTTTGCCATTCTGTTTGTATCAGGTTGGTGGTTTTCTATCTTATTCTTAATTTTGATAGATTCTTTTAGAGAAAAACATCTTTCTAATTTTTGACACTTATTATCATTATCAAATATACTTTTGATACTACAAACTTATTAAAATAGTTCTTAATATTTAAAAATTATTACTAAATATTCTCGTATGTTGCCAACCCTATTAACAAAAGTTGTTGATTATATGACTATTATATGCAAATTTGGTGACTTATACTTGGTTAAGTCACTTATAAAGAAATAAAAAGCAAGAATTTATCTTATTTTTAATGCACTAATGAGATAAAATAAATTAAAATTATTGTTTTTTTAATGGGTTTAGTAAGGTATAAGTGATTAAGTCAGTAGATAACAATCAATAAGCAATAATCGGTATAGGTTCAAGTTAGCAATTTTTATTGATGATTGGCGATGGAGAGTGATAGAGGGATGTATTTGGTAATTTTTAAGTGTTAAAAATTATTTTAATAAATTTAAAATGTTTGAAAATATATTTGATAATAGTTATAAGTGTTACGGATTACTTTTATAAGCCAAATCTATTTCTTTGGGTTTCTATTTTAACTTTTAAACTGTCTATAAAATGAATTCGATTGTTCTGTTCTACATTTGTTATCTAAGTTATCTTTTACCCCATAGTGAACTTGTAAATAACTTGTCGCATTAGAGATCTAAGTTATTCATTGAGGTTCAGAAACATAGGTCGTAAGGTACCCCTTAATCGTTCTCTTTAAGTGCTTGGTAGAAGTTTTTTTTTTTTTTTTTATATAGATTTTAAAAAAAATAGAATTTCAAGAAATATATTTCTCAAAATTATTTTTTAATACAAATTTTATTAAAAAAATTTATGGGATGAGATAAATTCTAATTTTTTTTTTAAAAAAATTATAAATATTTAAAATTAATCAAGTACATTTTAAAAATTTCAGAATTTATAAATTTTAAAATCTAAAAATAAATGTTTGTAAGAAATAACTGAATACAATGATGAAACGCCTAAAAAAAATTATAAATATTTAAAATTAATCAAGTACATTTTAAAAATTTCAGAATTTATAAATTTTAAAATCTAAAAATAAATGTTTGTAAGAAATAACTGAATACAATGATGAAACGCCTACTTTGACTAGAGAGTGTGTATTCCCTTAAAATAGAGAGTAACTAGAGCGGGAAAAACAAAAGAAAAACCTTATAACTATTTTTCTGGTAGAAATAACAAATCCTGAAGATAACTGGATGAGCTGAAGCAATTGGCCAAGGAAAAACCAGAGTAACCGGGAAAAGTATATATCTAGAAAATCATGTTTTAACGTTTCATTTGAAAAAGTAATAGTTACTATTATAACGTAAATCTATCTAATGTGTGTAACACAATAACAATTAATAAATTGTATCGAAATATTTTTAATTACTGTACATATCATTTATTGCAATAGTATTAATTATATCCGCTAACTTTTATATTATGTCCATATTACTCCTTGCTTTTTATTTAGAGTTATAAAATTTAGGGTTTTATATTTTAAGGTTTTGTTTTAGGATTTAGTATTTAAAATTTTGGATTTAACGTTTTAGGATTAAGGATTTTTATGATTTTAAAATTTATTGTTTAAAATTTAAAGTTTATAATTTAAAGTTTAAGATTTAAGATTTAAACTTTAGAGTTTATAGTTTAAAATTTAAGATTTAAAATTTAAAATTTAGTATTTATGATTTAGGGTTTAAGTTTTAAAATAAAATTTAAATTTTAAACCCTAAATTCTCTATTGTAAGTCTTAAATTTAAAATTTTAAACTTTACAATTATAAAAACCCACTTTAAATCTTAAATATTTTTAAATGTTTAATCTTATATTTTAAAATTGAATCCTTAAATTATAAAATTTAAAATTTTATAACTCTAAATAAAAAATAAGGCTAATGTGGGAATAATATAGAAGTTGGTGAATATAATTAATACTACTACAATAAATGATAAAATTTTTGTTTTTAATACAATTTATTAATTGATATTGTTAGAATTAATTTGTGCTATATGCATTTTATGTCAATGCATGTTAAGCATCACAATTTTGGAATTATGTGAGTTAAGGCTAAGCAAAAAATAGAGAACTCTAGAAAACCGACCGAACAAAACACAAACTAAAAGCTTCGACTGATTAAGAACGATTTATGTGATTGGACCTCCTGTCAGTTTATTTGACGTGGTTGGAAATATTATAGTAGTTTTCAGCATCTGTCTTGAATCTTTAAGAGCATCTATAAGGGTGCAACTAATATTTATTGCATATAATATTATTTAATAATTTTTTTTGTATATTTCACATTGACACATTACTTATCACACTTTATACAACTTAAAAATAAAATTTTCTCTAGTCATGAAACAAATATTGGTTACATAAATAAGTCTCACAAGTTACTCCACATTATTATTTTATTTTAACATTTATTTTTGTAATTTGATATATTTAAATTAATTTTATTTTATTTTTAATGCACTATATATGTACAAAATTAATACTAAATTTTTTTAATAAATTTGTGTAAATTAAAATACATGATGCATAATAATACATTAAAATAGATTAAACAACTACTAGCATACATAACAATATTTAATTAAGACAATATCTAATTTTATAATAAAAAACAAATAAAAATAATTTTTATAACAAATTACAATATTAAGTTACAACAAAAATATAATCAATTATAAGTTAATTAGAATTTAAAGCATTAAGTTATAATAAACTCTAAACAATTCCATATTTTTCCCTGATCATGTTACATATAATCTCACGATCTTGGCGTTGCCTTTCTGGCATTTGGGATGTGTTTGTCATCAAGATTTTCAATTCCTTTACCTTCAATTTCTCCTTCTCTAAACGTTGTCTCTGCTTCTCTCGCTTCTCATCCATGTTCAGCTTCGCTTGCTATAAACGAACATTTTCTTTATCTAATAGAATCTTTTTTCTGTTGTTTTCTTCTTTCTTAAGAGTTGCAATGACATTCAGTGCTTCTACTCTTTTGATCAATGTTTCTTGTATTGCACCGTAATTGACATTATCAGGGGCGGTGTCATCTACTGTTGTTTTTGCCTTTCTTTTTGTTGCTTTTTGGCCAATTAGGCGGACTAGTGTAGGAGAGGAAGGGTCATAATCACAACTTGTTGGATCTGATGGATTGGAAGATGATGAGTATGCTCCAGAAGCCGAAGTCTTTGTTCTTTTTAAAGAATATTCAAATGATTATCCTATTTATTTAGGTTTACCTTTCAATAACCACCATGCATGTTCAAACTTAAACTGCTCACCATTTTTGTTGTCTGCAGCCCGTATCATTTTAGCGTCAGATATGATGTCATTCTCGGAGCTTTCGTTTTTCTTCTTTTGAATAGCTGATTTGTAACATCTAGTAAATTTTGAAACGGCATGATTTATTCTATGTAATCAAGATTTTAGTGGAATTATATCCCTTTCTAGTAAATCGCAAAATACTTGTTGTAATTTTCACTAATTCTTAGCAAAAAACATTCTACTTTTTGATCAACCCCCATAAGTGGATCCTTCGAAATGTAGAGCCACGATTGAATGAGAAGTTTATCTTCTGCCATGTTGAATCTAATTTTTGATTTTTTTTTGACTAGCAGAACCTCTTTCTTATTCAACTTGGGTAGATAATAGTGGTATTTGAGACTCAAACATAGACCCAATTGGTGTTTCGGGTTCTTTATTAACAGAATTAGTAGCTATTGAAGTACTATGGTGAATAGGATGGTTACTTGGTGGTGGATAAATTGAATATTGATAAGAAAAATTTTGATATGAATATTGATACGAATGGTTACTTGGTAGTGGATACATTAGATATTGATATAGAAGATTTTGAGAATTTGGATAGGGTGGAGATGGAGAATTTTGTATGTAATTTGAAAAATATAAAGGATTTTGAGAATTTGGAAAGTTAGGAGATGTAGAATTTTGCATGTAATTTGATGAAGGTGGAGAATTTTAATTAGTAGAAGATAGAGAATTTATATTAAAATAAGTGAGATTCATGTAAGAATGAAATATAGATATCAATAAATAAAAGAGGTGAAGAAAAAAGAAGATTCAAGTTGTTGGTTGAGGGGAAAAAAAAAATCACAGCGGGTATATATAAAGTTGATGCACAATGGCTATTTGTTATTCTTTCCTGACATTTAATTTTATTTGTGTTTAATAATTTTTATTTTAACAGTTAAATTTATTGCCGTTATATATATATTGTAGCCAACGGTAAAATTTACATGATCTGATGGATTTTAATATCTCATGCTGCCTTTGCCTTTGTGATCGTTGATATGTCATTTTCTCCTCTTATCCAATGGTCAGCTTTTGGGTTCTAGATGATTCTTTTTTCTCTTCTTTTCACCTCTGCCTTCCACGACTTCTCTCTCACCTCTCCACTTCTCTGCCTTCCACTACTTCTCTCTCACCTCTTCACTTCTCTGCTTCTAGGTTCCACCGATCCACAACATGGTTAGCCTGTTCCCAAAGAAGCCGAAGAGTTCCATTGATTTTCCACTTCTCTGCCTCTGGGTTCAACCGATCGTTGGAGGAGATTTCAAATAAGAAGAGTTCTTCCACGCCTTATGGGTTCCAGCTCTTGGGATCATTATTTTCCAATGATCTTCTCTCTTCCAGCTTCCTCGGCATGTTTTCTAGTTGTGGATATGTTATATTGACTTTGATTTTTGTTTAGGGTTACACGGTTTGATTTTTACATGGTATTTGAGTGCATTTTTTTTTTTTCGATTTGGTTTTTGATTCTGTTGTAATTCATTGCCATCTAAAAGAGAGAAGATTTTCACTCTAAATTTCTTGTGATTTTCTTGTTTTTTCTTACATTCCAGTACAGTTTGGGTCCCATTTGTATGATATGCATCGTTCTCTGACTATGCATTGACTCTTCCATTTCTCTGCCAACGAAGTGCCACCGTGGACCTCTGCAGTCATGGAACTGCGAATGTCTTCGTTGCACAACACTATGCAACAACAAGGTGAACGCCATTAGAGATGGTCTAACAGAGAAATTTACATCCATACACCACACAAAAAAAATATTTACCAATATCACTTTTGAGTAATATCGCATTACCGTAATGCGATATCCGAATATCGCATTACCGTAATGCGATACGATAATGCGAGATATTTGAAATTAATTAAAAAATTAATTAAATTATTTATTTTTATTTTTTATAAATAAAAATATAAAAAATTATATAATTATTATTAATACATACCATATCTATAAATTATCATTAATTTTATATATTTATTTGTTAATAATTTATTCCATATAATTGAAGACAAATATTTATTTATTTTGATTACTCAAATCTTTGAACAATTTAGCTGTATATATACAGAGCCTGGGGAAGTAGAGATGGAAGTTATATTTTGATTTAATAAATTTATAATTATGCTTTGAAATTTATATCTCTTTGTGAGTATGAATATATTCATGGGAGATCAATAACATACATAATGATATGAGTTTGTCAAGAGAGTAAGTCCTATTCAAGTCAAGAAATGGAGTTAAACGGGACTTTTGGGGATAGAGGGACTTGAACCCTCCTAATTTTAAAGTTGACGAATTTTCCTCTTACTATAAATTTCATTATTGTCAACATTGACATGTAGAATGAGACTGTATCTTTATTCTTGTCTGATTAATTAGTTCTTCAAAAGATCTATTGAATTATGATGGAGTGAATGATTTGATGAATGAATATTTGACTCTTCCCTCAACATTGAATCTATTTACATCTTTCATTTCTTATATAAATATTCAAAAATAGAGATTCAACATCGTCATTAATTTAGTTGAGATATTATTTCGGTATATATATATATATATATATATATATATATATATATATATATATATATATATATATATATATATATATATATATATATATATATATATATATATATAAAAGGTATTGACTGAATTAGCATTCAAATTGCTATTATGATCCATTATAGGGTTTCCTTGATCATCAATTTTTTGGGCATACAATTTTCATCCCACCATCCTTTGCGGATCCAGGAAATTCAGCAACAAGAACATGGACCACAGCTAAGTCATCACATCTTTGCATAGTTTGATAAGCAATGCTTACCATAGTCTGGAGAATTTTGAGTATCTCATACTCAGTCTTTTCATCTATATTCTATTCATAGATGTTATTTCCATTATAAGAATTTTGAGCAAGAGATATCTTCATGTTAGGGTTAATGAGTCCATGTTGATCTCTAGGTCTCCATGGAGCTATCGCCCTAATAGCTTGAACCTTAGGATGATCTTCTAATGGAACTTCAAAAGCTTGATCCAAGGTTTTTAGGTTCATTGAAGATTCTTCTTCTGGAGAACTACTAAAGATTTGACCAGCTTCTTTTCCAAATCATTGAGAATTTGAGTGACTCTTTGGATGACTATGGCATTTGAGAGTTCTATCTTGTAAGGTCAATTTATTATTTGTCAGGAGGAATCTCATGTGGTTTGCATAGGGGTTTTTGTATTCTCTTGGAGTCTAAAGCTTTTCCATGATAGAGAATAGGCTCTTTAAGAATATGTTGCCCTAAAATCCGGGAATACTTGTTAGTGTAGTTGTTCTGCTCATAAATAGCAACAATATCTCTAGGATTTTCTTGTTGCTTAGTTTCTTGATTTTGAAGGGAAATGCAACAAGAGATTTAGTAGGATCTTTGGTGTCCATATAAAAAGTTTTCGAGAGAGGTAGCTCAAAAACAATTTTTTCTTTTTCTAAAATGACCCAAGTTAGAGCTAATTTAAGAGTACTTAAAGCAAATCCAAAAGGACAATCAATATTTTCCTTTATGGCGTAAACTATAAACCAAGTTAAAAAACAAAACATTTATGTCAAAGGTATATTTGACAAATTTGAGCCATTGATCGTGAAATTCCTTTTTTTTTTACCTCCTTTAAACTTTTCTAGAACCCATGATCTTTGGAGAAAATTTTCTTTTAACTAAAAATCAATTTTCAAACTTTCAAGTTATATTTGAAAAATAGGTTATCTAATCATTTAAAAGTCTAGTTCCTTATTTAGTTGAGATTAAGTCAGAGACTTAGGAGAAGAGGTAGATTCATACCTAGTTTCCTCTTTGGTAGAGTGCTTTTCTTCTACCTGGTCTTTTGGTTGATAGATTGGTCTAGAAACTCTGGATGTGTAATCCAGTCTCCTAAGGCCGACCGAAGACATGGATCTTTGTAAAATTTTGAGATATGCAATAACAAAAGATGATGAAGTTGAAACAGAGGAGTGCCTAGGATTATCTATCCTTGGCATATTCCTCATAAAATCTTGTTCCCAGTTATCCCTTGGGATAGTGACTCTAGGAAGATCAAAACTCTTTTTGGCAAAAGAGTTCTCTACATGCCCTAAGTTATGTTAAATTATCTTATAGATTTCTAGATTTTCTGCTTCCGAAAGAGCAACTTTAGATAAGGACTAGCTTTCTGGAAAGTTAATTTGGTCGCAAGGAGTTATTGAGGGTATTGTTACCCAAGTCTTAGATGTATCAATCAAAAAGAACATTATCCTACCTTTATCATCAAGTGATTTGCAAATACTAGAACTCTCAAAGTTGTATAACTTGTCCTGGATTCTGTAGATAATAACTACCGGGATAAATCCAAGAACCATGTCATATGCATAGAGTCTAGTATTAAGTACTATTAATTTTTCTTTATGTTTTTCTCTTAAACATGTAGATATTAGGAAAGCATTGGAACCAAACAAAACTAGTAGACACACTAGTTTGGACTATTCCTATAAGAGAATTGGAAAATTTGTTATGCCTACTATCATGCATACACATGAGCATGGATGTATCTAACCCCAATCTAGTCATGGGTTTGGCAACCACCTACACACATCTTAAATGCACAAAGTTGATTTTTTTTCCTTGTATTTGCAAATTCCTTTTCGGATAAGTGAATAAATTCTTCTTCGTCTGGGTCAACATTAATGTAGCCTTCTACTGTCTTAAGATTATAAGACGTTTTTATAAAGAAGCTCCTGTCATTTTTATAAAGTTCATTTTCTAGATCTTTGTTGATGTTTTCAAAATCTATTTCTTCTTTGAAAATAGATTTAGGGTTATCTTTGAATTTGATTTTTGAATATTTAAAAGATACAATTGAAAAAGAAAATCTAGAAGAAATAGAGCAATGCATATTAAAGGCAAAAATATAAAACTTTGAAAACAATATTTTCAAAATCCAATATCATAGCTTTTAGGTTCTATAAAGATATAAAGTATAAATCAGACCAATAAATTAGAGTTATATGATGAACAAAATAATTAACTACTAATATGAATGAAATTTGGCGTTTCCTAGCTACCATCTTACTGATGGATATGAGAGCACAGGTGATAAAGGTGCCTTAAAACACCATTTCTTGGCCTAAACAGGACTTACCCCCTTGACGAACTCATCATCATGCATGCTATCGGTCTCCCATGAATATATTCATATTCATAAAGAGATATAAAGTTCCAAACATAACTACAACTTTATTAAATCAAAATATAGCTTCCATCTCTACTCCCCCCTAAGCTCTGATACCAAAAACCCCTAGAACAAGCAAAGGAAAGAAAAAGAGAAAGAAAGTAAAGATCACATATGGACTGCAAAATAATTAATATAACATATGTGTACAAAAGTCAAAAAGTAGTTAAAACTTACAAATTGAAAACTTAGAGCATAGAAGCGGATTGAATAAGGGAGGGGAGGCAAAGCACTTGGCTATATTTTTCCAAGCATGTTCTACTTACAAATGGGGAAAAAGGCTCTGTTTATAGAGCCAAATAGTTAAACTACTTATTATTTTATGATATTTTTATAGTGACATACAACTGGCTACATTTTTCTTTTTTGAGCTACATGTGACTACAATGGTGCATGCAGCGCTCCATGTGGCAATAGTGGTGCATGCAAAGCTACAGGTGGTTATAGTGGCGTGTGCAGAGTTATAAGTGGCTTTAGTGGTGAATGCAAAGGTTGAAGAGCTAGTCACAAGACCTTTGGTAATTTGTTTGGGAATTTTTTTTTTTTTTTTAAGTCTTTAGTTCAAAGTTTCAAAGTAGGGGAATTCCCTCTACACCAAAATAATCATCTTTGTTGTTTTTAACTAAGTCTATAAGGTTTCCAACACTACCACTTCTACTTGAAGTTTTGTTGGAAATACCTTATTTTGAACTGTGACTTGAGTTGATGGAGAACATCTTCAAGTTGGTTAATGAAGGCCCCTTGAGTTTACATTCTTGCTAAGGAGGCCAAAACTTGAGATTTTGTAGAAATTGGTTTTGTCCTTCATTTGCTTGTTTGTGGAAGTGGGGATTCTCTTCGAACCACTTCAAAACTTGAAATTTATGAGCCTTTTTTATATGTTGGCAATTACTCCACCATTGGACCATGCTTAGTCGTTGGAGGACTAATACTTCCATAAAAATACTCATGGCAATCCTACTTTTGAAAAGAATTGTAATAAGGATAAGGAGATTACTAAAGACTCCATTATTAAACAAACTTTAAAGGTGTTGAAGCCTTCCTTTGCATCTGTTGGGAGCATTTCTGGAGTTGGACTAAATTTTATCCACTTTACCAAGAACCATAGTGGAAAGTGATATTTAATATTTTGATTAAAAATATCAACCAAGTATGAGAAAATTTTTTATTTGGGATATATAGGACGTTCTCCTAGGCTAAATATAATCCCAATAAGAATATCCTATTGGAGTATAATTAATAGAAAACTTTTTTTTTGTTTTGAAAGGGGGTTGTCCCCAATCTCAAGGATAGAATTTTCTCTATTCTAAAGGTTGAATGAGTCTTATCTATTTTGAAATCCTCTGGATAATGTTTTATCATAATAGAACTAGAGTCTATTAAGATAAATTCATAGAACCTTCTATCTTTCGAAATGTTTTGTGGCACAAAATTCTAGTTTTTAGAAAATAATTTTACAGCACATTTGCCTAGATCTTGATCTATGGCTTCAGGAAATAGAGGAGCAATATTGCTTATTTTGTTTAGTTTTGGGCAGTTAGGGGTTGAAGTTTTTCTTTTTCTAAGAAGGTTTGACAACAGTTAAGGACTCTAGCTATTTTTGGGCGAGGATTTGTCTAAGTTGGGATTGAGAGATGATAAGGGGTTTATCTTCCTCTTCTTCAACTATATTAGCCCAAGATTTTCTAGTAAATTATAGGGGAGGTAGTTGGGATTCAATGGCTTGAAGTATCTTTATGGGTAAATTCACATTCCTTTGGTTTGAGGCAATTGGTTAGGGCAATTACAACAACTTTTCCTTTTGCTACAAAAAGAAACAGTTGATTTCAGAATAGAGGAGGAGGAAGAGGGTAGCTCATTCTTAGTACACTATTTGGGTGCCATTATTTTTCCTATGAAAATTTATGGGTTAAGAAATCGGGTAAAGAATTTGAATAGCCTTTGATAAACTCGATTTCAAAACCAAAAGCACTTAGAATATCTTGCCATCTAGCAAAAATTTGTTTAGAAGCTAAATTTTTAACATCCTTTTGTAAAATATCTTTAGCTGATTAACAATCTACTCGTATAGTAAAAGTTTGATTTTATAAATTACTTTAAAATTTTGCATGCACTAGGGTTGTTATAGATAAAACAATTGCTAAGATTTCCTTTTTAATAGTTGAATATTTCCGTTGAGTAAGATTCTAGTATTTTGAAGTAAAAGAGACATTTTTTCTTTGTTATCTTTTACTTGTTTAAGGATGCCACCATAACCTAGGTCCGATGCATTTTTCAACTATCCTAGTATACAAACATGGCAAACATTTGACTTCAGACTTAACTTGTTTAACTATCCTAGTATGCAGATTCATCCATGAAGGAGGGTTTAATTAAATTGACTAAGTTGGGAAAAAAGTCTATAACATAATTCAAACATCCTAAGAATCTCTGTAATGGATTCTTATCTAGTATTTGGTCTGAAAATTTATCAACAAATTGTATTGCTCTTTCTATAGGAGCAATAGTTCCTTGAAAGATATAATGACCAAAAAATCTAATCTTAGTTTGGAGGAGGACTGTCTTGTTTTTTGAAATAGCTAGGCTATTTTTCTTGGTTACTTCCAAGAAAACATTTAGATATTTAAAATGCTGATATATATTTTCAAAAAAAAAAAAATGTCATCTGTATAAACAATTATGCATTTAGAAAAAGAATTATCAATTTCATTCATAATTCTTTGAAATTATGAAGGAACATTTTTCAAGCCAAAAGACATCACATTCCATTCATATTGTTTAAATGGAACTGTGTATGTTGTTTTGTACCTATCCTTAGGTTTGATTTGAATTTACTAAAATCCAGGTTTTGAAGAATGTTTTCAAAAGATTTTATTTTTGTCTGAACAATACTATCTTGAAGTTGTTGTTCAATTCTTTTGAAAACTATTTCTTTAGATAGATAATTAATTTGATTTTGCTTATATTCAAGTTGATTTAAATCTTTGAAAAAAGGTTTTTAACAAATTAAACAAAATTTTGCTCCAAGACAATCAACTTCAAGTTGAAAACGAAAATAGATTTAGAATTATCTTTGAATTTGATTTTTAAAGATTTAGAAGATCCAATTGAAAATGAAAATTTGGAAGAAAGAGAGCAATACCTTTTAAAGGCAAAATATAAAACTTTATAAACAATATTTTCAAAATCTAGTATCATGGCTTTTAGAAGCTTAGGATGATCTCTAGGTCTCCATGGAGCTGCCCTAATAGTTTGAACCTTAGGATGATCTTCTGCTAGAACTTTAAAAGCTTGATCCAAGGTTTTTATGTTTGTTGAAGATTCTTATGGAGAGTCTTCAACTACTAAAGATAGCTTTTTCTCTAGATTATTGAGCATATGAGTGACTCTTTGGATGGCTATGACATATATATATATATATATATATATATATATATATATATATATATATATATATATATATATATGTATGTATGTATGTATATACATACATACCGGGTCGAAGGTACTCCAACGGTCTCACTGCCTCCTTAGGCCTTATTGCTGGGTCCGCCTTAGTCCAACGCTTTCAGCTAAAGGGTTTTCTTCTTTCTAATCTTGATAATCTAAAAGATTATTTATAACCTAATCAAGAGGCTCTGATACCAAATACTATAAGGATCGACTAACCGAAAAGGTTCTCAATCTCAATCTAAATATGGATGGTTTCTATATATGGATAGTTATAGATTCATCAGAAAAATGAATATTAATTTGGACGGTTATGAAAAATCTATAATGATTTCTAAGATATTGTATCATTCTATTAAAATTTATTAATGTAGTTCTAAGGGGTTCTATATTAAGGTAGTGGCATGGAAAATTATAATGAATATAAAAAATAAAATGCATTTAATCACTATCTATTTCTATATCTTGATCTAACCAATCTATTAAGCTATCTTGATAAGTGCATGGATAATTTTATCTTAAATAATTTATGAAATTTGAAATGGAATAATCAATAAATAAAGTAAAATGAGGAAATTTAATTCTTCATGAAGTAGTGTATGTAGTAGACAAATCTTGAATGGTATCAAATAAAACTTTAATAATTTCTAATAAAGAAAATAAATTATTTAAATCAGATAAAGAAAATAAAGGAAAATATCGCAGATCAATTTCGACATGAAAATTAATATGGATGTAAATATAACTTTAATTGAAATAGAAAACTTACAAGACTACCGAAAATTCTTGATAACTTGAAGACTTTGAAAATTTTAGCAACAAGTGTTCAGAGTGTTTTTTCTTTCTCTAAAACTGTTGCCTTACAAGGGGATATGGGAGCCTATTTATAGAACCTTTTGAAACAGATTTGAAACCTTTTGAAATCTGAGTAGGTGGACTTGAGAAGCTCTGGAATCCGGAGATTGATTAAAGTTGAAGAAAACTTTAGTGGTTGACACCTTTCACTGTTGCTACTTTTGACTTTTTTGCATAAAGTTGTTGCCGACACCTTTTACTGTTGCTCTTTTGAAAAAGTTGCTTGCCGACACCTTTTACTATTGCTCTTTTGAAAAAATTGTATGACTTTTGTTGATGAAGAAGATTTTGGCTATCGGAGAATCTACTCATTGTTGAGATCTAATCCAAAACAATCATCTTCATTTTGATTTATGTCATCCTCATCTTCACTGAGACTGTTGACATAATTTCTACCAATTTGGCTTTGAACTCTCTAGAAGATTTAGCCTGTGACAACTGAGACATAATAATATTCTTTTCATTTAAATATTGAGATTCTTGAGAAGAGGAAATGTTTTCCTTCTTTATGACATATTTAGGATTTTTGGATAACTAGTTACTAATGGAGACTTCAGTACAGAATTTGAAATCATACTTAGCCCACCATTTGACTTTAATAATACGAGTAAGGATGAACAAAGAAGATACTTTGAGATGGCTTTTGATATCATAATCCCAACACATAATCCAAGGGATTTTGAAATAGACAGAAAAATAAAAGAGTTTAAATTCTTGAAGGAGATTGGTAGCTAATGCAAATTGTATATATCTATTTTGAATTTCTCTAAAGTATTCGAACCATTCAAAAAACCAATTTGGAAACTCTTTTTTACAGTCTTTGTGGAAGTGAATAAACCAAGAATGAGTATAATTTCTAAGATATAGAAAATTATACCAAGCTTGTTGATAATCTTGATAACTAAAAGATAATGGCTGAAAAGGGACTGAAAATCTTTTTTCTGTGAACAGATTTTGATTCCAGTCTTTGGGGTGTAGAACTTGGAGAATTTGGACTTTTGAAAATTTGATTCCTTTTGGTCCTTTCATATGGGTAATTTCTATGGATTTAGTATCGACCAGAACTAGTTCATAAAAAATTCTTATTTTGAGTAGAGAAGAAGGAAGATAATGTCATTCTATGAAGGAGGAAGATGGAATATTGGATTTTGCTGTTTCATAAGGATGATTTCTTGGATGGATTGATTTTAAAGTACAGATATCTAGACAATGAGTCTTATTGACATATTGGTCTGACATTATTGAAGAGGAAGTTTCTTGCTTAACTGTTTGAGCATAACTTTGCTCTTTTTTGGTGCTGGTAATGATGAGGCTGGAGGGCCTGATGTTGACGATGAACTTGCTGAGAGCCATATAGCATAGTCTGATGTAGTAAGGGTTTTTTGAGATAATTGTTGAAAGGGTACCAGAGATTTTCCTCTGGTTCCTTTGTAATCAATAGGTCTCATTTTGAATTTCCCTGTAGGAATTCTCTCGTAAGAAAATTTGGAAGACTGTTGCTTTCTCCTTTAATAAATTCAATTTCAAAATCAAAACATGAAAGTAAAGCTTGCCATCTAGCAAAGATTTGTTTTGAAACAAGATTTTGAACATCTTTTTGTAAAACATCTTTTGCAACTTTGTAGTCTACTCTTAGTAAAAATTTTTGATTTATTAAATCATGAAATTTTATAATGCATATAACTATGGATAAAATTTCTTTTTTGATAGTACTATAATTAAGTTAGGCTAAAGACTAGGCTCCTAAATGAAATCTAACTACCTGTTCTTTGGGGGGCGTTATGAGAAATTAAATTTCAAAATAATGAAGATATTTTAAGAGAAGTGGCTCAGAAAATATCTGAACTTTCTCTTAAAGAAAAGAATATTAAAACAATATCAAAAGAAAATAATATTAATAAACTTAAGTTTCAAAATTCAAGAACTAAAAATTATTATCCTTGGCCAACATTGCCTGATCTTCAATTCGAAGAAAGAGAGCAATTTAAAGCCATAGGATATGAAGGAGTTGCCATCTATGAATGGAACATAGATGGAATGAGCGAAGCAGAAATTCTCAATATAGTTCAAGAAATAACTATGGCTGTAACAACCTATAGAATTAAAGGAAACAATGATATAAGAATATTAGAAATGATTACCACAGGTTTCACGGGAACATTAAGAGGATGGTGGGATAACATCATCTCTCAAGAAGAAAAATCAATAATTCAAACTACTATCAAAACAGAAACAACAGAAGATGGACAAATCGTCCAAACCTCTGATTGTATAACAAGATTATTATATACATTAGTAAAACACTTTGTAAGTGACCCCTTACAATATCAAGATAAACAATTAGCTACTCTAGCTAATTTAAAAATTCATAAACTTTCTGATTTTAGATGGTATAAAGAAAATTTTCTTCCAAAAGTCTGCAACAGACCAGATGGTAATGCAGAATATTGGAAAGAAAAATATATATCAGGTCTTCCAAGACTCTTTTTAGAAAGAGTTAAAGAAGCCATTAGATCAAAACATAATAATCAAATACCTTATAGTCAATTAACATATGGTCAAATTAATAATGATATAATTATTGAAGGTATAAAACTATGTAATGATTTTAAACTTCAAAGTAAGTATAGACAAGATTCTCAAGAAGGGAGAAAAGAGTTAGGAAGTTTTTGTAGTCAATATGATTGCGGAAACCCAAAACCTCCTTCTTCTCTAGAAAAGAAGCAGGCTAAAAAATATAAAATATATCATAAGTCAAAACAAAGATATTCACAAGAACATTCAAGACCGTTTCACAAATATAAGAAACATAGAAAATATTATATGAAACCCTCAAAAGATAATACAAGAGAAAAGAAAAGATCAAAGAAAGACATAATATGCTTTAAATGTAATCAAAGAGGTCATTATGCTAGTAAATGTCAAACTAAGAAAAAAATTCAACAATTAGAATTAGAAGAACAGAAAGAAGCATTAATAAGTGTACTTATTAATGAAGATTTTTCTGAATCTTCAGAATACCCATCTTCTTCTTCTGAAGAAGAACAAACTCAAAATATAAATAAAATAGGTCAGAAAACTTCAACTTCTGATTCAGATTTAGAATCTGAAGAAGAAAGAGAAGAAATTCCACAATGTACTAATTCAATATTTGGAATATGTGATTGTGAAAATTGTGTCAATGAAAAAAATATTAATGTTATATCATCAGATAAAGCCAAGTTTCTAATAGATATAATAGAAAAAATTAATGATGAAGAAATTAAAAAACAATATTTAATTAAACTTCAAGAATTAATTTTAGAAGATAACAATAATCAAATTTTAGAAATAAAACCTTTAAAATTTTCAGAAGTGCTAGGAAGATTTAAAGAAAAAGGTCATCCTACAACTTTACAAGAATTACAAGAAGAAATCAAAAACATTAAAAATGAAATTAACGAATTAAAAGACAAAAACATTAGTCAAGACTTAGAAATTTTACAATTAAAAGCACAATTAAATACTACCTCTAATATGTCAATAGAAGAAGTAGAAATTCATAAAGAAGAAAATCATAATCAAGAAAATTTTATTCAAACCATAGAAAAAATTATTTTTAGAAAATGGTATTGTCAAATAAATTAGTAATAGGAAAAAACTTTACAAGAAAAATCGTAGCTCTAATAGACTCAGGAGCAGATCTAAATTGTATTCAAGAAAGATTAATTCCTACTCAATATTATGAAAAAACTACAGAAGAAGCCTATGGAGTTGGTAGAAATAAATTAAATATTAAGTATAAATTATCAAATGCCCATATATGTAATCAAGGATTATGTTTTCATAATATTTTTGTATTAATCAAAAATACGTCAGAACCTATGATATTAGGTACCCCTTTTCTTCAACAAATTATTCCTTTTCAAGTAACAAGTCAGGACTTTTTACTAATATTATGGGACAAACTATTCTTTTTGAATGGATGAGTCCTTTAATAGAAAAGAAAATCAGTTCATTAAAAACAAATTCAATAGCTATAAATCTTATTAATAATAAGAAAAATCAATTAAAACTTTTACAAAATGAAGTTCATTATAAAAAGATAGAAGAACAATTAAAAAATCCCAATATTCAAATTAGGATTAAAAATTTAATAGAAAAATTCAAAACAAAAGTATGTTCATCTCATCCCAATGCTTTTTGGGATAGAAAGAAATATGAAGTTAGTCTTCCTTACGAAGATGATTTTAGAGAATCAAAAATTCCTACTAAAGCTAGACCAATACAAATGAATAAAGAACTATTAGAGTATTGTAAGCAAGAAATTCAAGAATATTTAGACAAAAAACTTATTAGAAAAAGTAAATCTCCTTGGAGTTGTGCAGCCTTTTATGTACAAAATCAGGCTGAAATAGAAAGAGGAGCTCCTAGGTTAGTCATTAATTATAAACCTCTCAATAAAGTCTTAAAATGGATAAGATATCCTCTCCCTAATAAAAAAAGATTTATTAGGTAGAATATCTAATGCTTCAATATTTTCAAAATTCGATATGAAGTCATGATATTATCAAATAGGAATAATAGAAAAAGATAAATATAAAACATCATTTACAGTACCCTTTGGACATTACGAATGGAATGTAATGCCCTTTGGATTAAAAAATGCTGCCTCAGAATTTCAAAACATTATGAATGATATTCTAAATCAATATAGTCAATTTACTATAGTCTATTTAGATGATGTCTTAATATTCTCAAAATCCATTGAACAACACTTTCAACATTTAGATCAATTTTTAAAAGTCATAGAATCCAATGGATTAGTTATATCCGAGAAAAAAGATTAAACTTTTTCAAACCAAAATTATATTTTTAGGATTTATTTCGAAAAAATTACTCCTATAAGTAGATCAATAGAATTTACAGAAAAATTCCCAGATACTATTACTAATAAAAATCAATTACAAAGATTTTTAGGATGTTTAGATTATGTTTCCTATTTTATTCCAAACATTAGAATTGTATGTAAACCATTATTCCTAAGATTACAAAAGAATCTTCCTGCTTGGGTAACGGATCAAACTAAAGCAGTATAACACATTAAATCCCTAGGAAAATCTCTTCCATGTTTAGGTATACCAGACCTAAAAGCCTTCAAAATAGTAGAAACAGATGCTTAAGATATAGGTTCTTGAGGCATTCTTAAACAACAATTTCAAAAAGGGGAAAAAGAACAAGTAGTTAGATTTCATTCAGGAGCCTGGTCTTCAGCCCAACTTAATTATAGTACTATAAAAAAAGAAATTTTATCCATGGTTATATGCATTACAAAATTTCAAGATGATTTAATAAATCAAAAATTTTACTAAGAGTAGACTGCAAAGCTGCAAAAGATGTTTTACAAAAAAGATGTTCAAAATCTTGTTTCAAAACAAATCTTTGCTAGATGGCAAGCTTTACTTTCATGTTTTGATTTTGAAATTGAATTTATTAAAGGAGAAAGCAACAATCTTCCAGATTTTCTTACGAGAGAATTCCTACAGGGAAATTAAAAATGAGACCTATTGATTACAGAGGAACCAGAGGAAAATCTCTGGTACCCTTTCAACAATTATCTCAAAAAACCCTTATTGCATCAAATTATGCTATATGGCTCTCAGCAAGTTCATCGTCAACATCAGGCCCTCCACCCTCATCATTACCAACACCAACCATCAAAAAAGAGCAAAGTTATGCTCAAACAATTAAGCAAGAAACTTCCTCTTCAATAATGTCATACCAATATGTCACTAAGACTTATTGTCTAGATATCTGTACTTTAGAATCAATCCATCCAAGAAATCATCCTTATGAAATAGCAAAATCCATTATGCCATCTTCCTCCTTCATAGAATGGCATTATCTTCCTTCTTCTCTACTCAAAACAAGAATTTTTTTATAAACTAGTTCTAGTCGATACTTAATCCATAGAAATTACCCATATGAAAGGACCAGAAAGAATCAAATTTTCAAAAGTCCAAATTCTTCAAGTTCTACACCCCAGAGATTGGAATCAAAATCTATTCACATAAAAAAGATTTTCAGTCCCCTTTCAGCCATTATCTTTTAGTTATTAAGATTATCAACTAGCTTGGTATAATTTTCTATATCTTAGAAATTATACTCATTCTTGGTTTATTCACTTCCACAAAGACTGTAAAAAAGAGTTTCCAAATTGGTTTTTTGAATGGTTCGAATACTTTGGACCGATCAAAGCCATCCTTCCTAGAGAAATTCAAAATAGATATATACAATTTGCATTAGCTACCAATTTCCTTCAATAATTTAAACCCTTTTATTTTTTTGTCTATTTCAAAATCCCTTGGATTATGTGTTGGGATTATGATATCAAAAGCCATCTCAAAGTATCTTCTTTGTTCATCCTTACTTGTATTATTAAAGTCAAATGGTGCGCTAAGTATGATTTCAAATTCTGTACTGAAGTCTCCATTAGTAACCAAAACATTTCCTCTTCTCAAGAATCTCAATATTTAAATGAAAAGAATATTATTATGTCTCAGCTGTCACAGGCTAAATCTTCCAGAGAGTTCAAAGCTAAATTGGCAGAAATTATGTCAACAGTCTCAGGTGAAGATGAGGATGACATAAATCAAAATGAAGATGATTGTTTTGGATTGGATCTCAACAATGAGTAGATTCTCCAACAGCCAAAATCTTCTTCATCAACAAAAGTCATACAACTTTTTCAAAAGAGCAATAGTAAAAGGTGTCGGCAAGCAACTTTTTCAAAAGAGCAACAGTAAAAGGTGTCGGCAAAAACTTTATGCAAAAAAGTCAAAAGTACCAATAGTGAAAGGTGTCAACCACTAAAGTTTTCTTCAACTTTAATCAATCTCCGGATTCCAGAGCTTCTCGAGTATGCCGACTTGGATTTCAAAAGGTTTCAAATCTATTTCAAAAGGTTCTATAAATAGGCTCACATATCCCCTTGTAAGGCAACGGTTTTAGAGAAAGAAAAAACACTTTGAAAACTTGTTGCTAACCCCCTAATTTTCAAAGTCTTCAAGTTATCAAGAATTTTCGGCAGTCTTGTAAGTTTTCTATTTCAATAAAAGTTATATTTCCATCCATATGAATTTTCATGTCGAAATTAATCTGCGATATTTTCCTCTATTTTCTTTATCTGATTTAAATAATTTATTTTATTTATTAGAAATTATTAAAGTTTTATTTGATACCATTCAAGATTTGTCTACTGCATACACTACTTCATTAAGAATTAAACTTCCTCATTGTACTTTATTTATTGATTATTCCATTTCAAATTTCATAAATTATTTAAGACAAAATTATCCAGACACTTATCAAGATAGCTTAAGAGATTGGTTAAATCAAGATATAGAAATAGATGGTGATTAAATGCATTTTATTTTTGATATTCATTATAATTTTCCAAACCATTACCTTAATATAGAACCCCTTAGAACTACATTAATAAATTTTAATAGAATGGTACAATATCTTAGAAATCATTATAGATTTTCCATAACCGTCCAAATTAATATTCATTTTTCTGATGAATCTATAACTATCCATATATAGAAACCATCCATATTTAGATTGAGATTGAGAACCTTTTCGGTTAGTCGATCCTTATAGTATACATATAGATATATATATATATATGTATATATATATACATATATATATATATACATATATATATATATATACATATATATAGATATATATCTATATATATATATATACATATATATATATATATATATATACATATATATATATATATATATATATACATATATATATATATATATACATATATATATATATATATAGATAGATACATATATATATATATATAGATAGATACATATATATATATATATCTATCTATATATATATATATATGTATCTATCTATATATATATATATATATCTATATATATATATATATATATATATATGTATGCATATGGGAAGACATCTAGTATTGAACCTAACTTCTTTTAGAATATGATTTTTATGGTACCAACCATTGAATCATGTCATGTTATGATATAGATTATTTTTGTCAAAATTTCCATAAATAATACAAATGAAGTATTTTACTTATAATTTAACCTTCTTATACCTTAAAAAAAATTAAGGTCTTATGATGAAGCATTAATCAATTTTAAATTTTATAAGTATTTCATGATTTAAAGGATGGAGTAGAATACTTTTTTTGTACTCAAGAATTCATAGAAATCAAATAAGTTCATAACCTATAGGGTCAACACTATCAAGAATCTCGTTTTAGAGGAGCCTACATATTGTGGAGAAGGTTAGTATATGAAACATGTGAAGAGAATATTTTAAGATATTTGCGGTGATGATAATGCAAATGTTCAAAAGGTGCAAATGTCAACTAATATAAAGAATAAAATCATCAAGAAGGAGGAAGCATAAAGACTCACCCTCTATTATAGTGGATACATTATTTCCTAATCTTATTAACATTCTTGTTTTCTAATTTTATATCTAAATCTTCATAAGAATATATTAATTTTTATAGATCTTTTTATAATTTTTCAAAATTTTATTACTTAGTAACACTTTTATATCTCAATTTTTATTTCCTATATTAATTGGAATTTTATTACTTTTCACATGTCATTTGGATAGAATATCAAGTCAAAAAGAGTCAGCGTAGGACTTAGTGTACTATAAAGTTTTTTGTATTTTGGGCAGAAGTGTCGAAAAAAGTGTAAATTTAATAATTATTTACTATTATACCGTTGTTTCAAAATTATTTACTAAAATATTGTAGTTTTGATTTTTAGGTTGAAGAACACCTATTGAACTAGTGTTCTTCATGTGTAAAGAACGACACTTGAAGTGGCACTCTTAATGTATAAAGAACACTAGTCAAATTGACGTTTTTTAACGTAAAACTATTTTTATGCAAGTGTTTCTTGCTTATCCTAAAGTTGTGACAATATTAGGCCTCGCACCGATGTGCAGATATGTCCCATGTTTGTGTGGGAATTGGTTTACGACATAGTGAATTTTCATTGTTATAAGGTTGAGAATTTCAATGTATATCTCATATCCTCAAGTGTTATTTAGATGAATCTAATTGACTTTCCATTCTTCACCCTTCCATCTAATCCATCAAAAGCAAAAGTCTGATAACATCAAACTAATAACAGTATTCACATTTAGTTTTTGACTGTGCCTATATATTAAATCCCAAGAAGTTAAACCCAAAGAAAGAGATGTCAAGATCAGCGACCTCATTCACCTTTATCTTTGTATTATAAAAAAAAGCCCAAAATTTTGAGGGGTAACCCTATAGTCCCCCACATTCTTCTCAACTCCAAAGACATCCATAAAGTAAATCTTCTTTTCCTTGAGTATAATTCTAAACTTTAAAATGTTCATATCTTTGATGTACATACCAATTATTTCACCCTACGTTATTTAGTCAAAAAAATTCAAATGCATGCATTGCTTATAGAATATTATTGAAAATAATGGTGATGAGTTATATTACAATATAGGTTCCTCAAATGATTTTGCCTAAGGTCCTAAAAAAATTAGGCATTGTCATGCTTCCCCATCTATTTCTATGGTCAATGAGTCCCTCGTGACATAAACATGGAATTACTAGAAGAGAAATCCTATACATACATACATCTATTTGCATCCACCACTTCCTACACCCATTCCATAGTGACTCCAATTGTTGACCAAGCCTAACCTATTAAAAAAAGAAAAAGAAAACAAAGAAAGAAACCCAGCGGAGTGAGCAATTCTCTTTTTTCTCTTCATGCTTCTATCTACCTCCCTTCTCTAAGTAGCAATATTCTCTTCCACCTAAATTGCATAGCATTTTCTTGCACAAACCTTCAAAAAATCACTTCTCTTTTCACTCATTCTCGCCACTGAAGACTCACCATAGGGATTGTGTTTTGGATTCGGCATTACATTTGAAGCTATGCTTGGAAAATTTCAACCATTTGTGGTAAGCTTTTCTATTGTTTCAATTTATTTCTAATTTTCAAGTTCTTCTATCAGGCTTTGCATTCAAATTGCTCGAGATTTCTTCACCTTTCTGTGGTAGGTTGATAATTTGAAAGAGAATGACTAAATTACAATATTTTCTATAAAAGATAGGATATAATTATAAGATCCTTAGATTTTAGAAATCATCAGTAACCTCCCTATCAGATAATCATTATCTAATTTAACCTACTAAATTAACTTTATCTAATCTACCTTATCAAATAAGATATCAATAATTGATCCTATAACCTAGGACTTAATTTGTTGTAGGCATGTATATATATGTACAGTAGGTCTGTAACTTTTTTCAATCAGAATATATCAAATACAATAAATTTCAAGATGGTATTAGAGCTATATGGAGAATAAGGTTTCTAGGACAATTGCTACATTGTTTCTCAGCCTTCATCACTGGGTTTCTGCCTTGTCCTTCAACCTTTATTGTGGAGTCATCCTCTGCTGCATCGCTTGCTAGCCTTCATCGCTGGACTTCCACTTTACTTTTCAGCCTTCATTCCTGAACCTTTTTCTCCCTGCTGTCTCTAAATGGCAGAGACTATCTCCTCTTCACCTAAAAATTGAAAGTTTTATGTTTCACTTGATGTTACTTTCATAGAAAATCAGGCCTTCTACTCTACTCCTTATTTTTTGGGAGACATGTCTATACTTGAAGATAAAGAGACATTCCTGTTAGAATTACTAGCATTTAAAACCCCACAGAAGTCCCCATTCCAAACCCAAAGTAAGCCCCCATTGCCCATCTAAACAACAGAGAATGATAAGATATCAGCATCTAAATCTGAGTCACTTAAATCTTCATTGCCTATCTAAATAGATGAGAATAACACCATCCAAATAGATGACCGAACATAAGAGAATAATAAGACTTGTGATTGGCCTTAGTTTGAACAAGTGTACACAAGGAAGAAAGAGCCAACTATAGTAACGAGGCTGGAACAAAATTCCAACTTGAGTTTTCGAAATGAAACAACAACACCTGACAACACAACAATTATCCCTCTATCTCAAATTGATACTCTTGACCCTGATCTCATTTTACCCATAGCCTCTAGAAAGGAACTGGAGAATGAACTAAGAAACCATTATACCCTATGGCTTATTATGTATCATTTGAAAAATTCTCCTCCAACCACAAAAGCTTCCTAACCACCTTAAACATAGTTCCTATTCCAACTCATTATTTGAGATATTATCTAAGGAAGAATTGAGACTTGCTATGAGAGCAGAAATGGATGTAGTAGAAAAAAAAAAAAAAAAAGCATGGGAAATAGTTGATTTCCCGAAGGGAAAGAAACCAATAGGGTGTAAGTGGGTGTTTGTAGTAAAATTTCAAGCTTATGGGTCTTTAGAAAGATATAAGGCAAGACTGGTTGCAAAGGGATACATCTAATCTTATGGAGTTGACTACCAAAAGACTTCTGCACTGGTAGCCAATATGAACACAATAAGAATCCTACTTTCCTTGGCTGTTAATTTTGATTGGGAACTGCAACAATACGATGTGAAAAATGCCTTTTTGCATGGTGAATTAGAAGAAGAAATCTACATGAGTATACCACGGGGGTTTGGTGGAGCTAGTGAAAATAAAGTGTGTAGGTTAAAGAAAGCTCTCTATAGGTTAAAACAGTCACCGCATGCTTCGTTTGGAAGATTTTCCAAGGTTAACTAACAACTACAAACCTACAAACAAAGTCAAGGGGATCACACACATTTTATAAAGCACTCACATTTAGGGGGAGTTATAGCTTTGATTGTTTATGTGGATGATATAATTGTAACATGGAATGATGAACGTGCAAAGCAAATACTGAAACAATATCTAGCAAAGGAATTTGAGATAAAAGGCTTAGGAAGGATAAAATATTTCCTTGGAATTGAAGTAGCTCAATCTAATCAAGGGATCTTTATGTCTCAATAGAAGTATGTTATTGATCTACTAAGGTAAACTAGGATGCTAGCTAGCAAACTAGTGGCAACCCCCATTGGAGAGGCTCACAGTGATGAGAAGGTGAACAATGAAATGTATCAACATCTTGTCGGGCAGCTCATTTACCTTGCACATACTAGACCTAACATAGCTTACTTAGTAAGTTTTATTAGCCAATTCATGCATGGCCTGAGGATGGTGCACTTGCAACTATGAACCAGGTCATGCGCTACTTAAAAGCACATATAGGGAAGGGAATTTTGTTCAGGAAAAATGCATAACTCAGGTGTTCAGTTTACATTGATGCAGATTATGCAGGATCTTTAGTGGATAGAAGATCAACCACAAGTTACTGCACTTTTGTTAAGGGAAATCTAGTTTCATGGAGAAGCAAGAAATAGAATGTGGTAACAAGGTTAAGTGTAGAAGCAAAATTTAGAGCAATGGTAGTAGGAGTATGATAAAAATTACTATAGGTAAAGATGATCTTGGGAGATTCAAGGATCAGCTGGAATGGGCTATGACACTTTACTCTGACAATAAATCTACCATCAACATTGCCCACAATCCAATACAGCATGATAGAACCAATCACATTGAAATTAACATGCATTTAATCAAGGAGAAGTTAGAAAGTGGATTAATTTATACCTCTTATGTTCCCACAAGACATCAACTAGTTGATGTTCTAACAAAAGGATTAAGTAGTGATGTATTTCATGACAATATCAACAAGCTGGGAATGGAATATCCTTATTGACCAGCTTGAGGGGGAGTGTAAAAGATAAGAGATAATTATAAGATCCCTAGATTTTAGGGATCATCAATAACCTCCCTATCAGATAGTCATTATATGATCTAACCTACTAGATTAACTTTATCTAATCTACGTTATCAAATAAGATAGTAATAATTGATCCTATAACTTAAGACTTAATCTGTTGTAGCCGTGTATATATATGTAAATTAGGTCTGTAACTTTTTTCAATTAGAATATATCAAATCCAGTAAATTTCAAGATTTCCCATTGCTAGAAGGTATTGATTTTATTTAGCATTCAAAATGATTGATTTTGATGCACAAATTAGCTATTCACTTTTTTTGTTTATGAAGTTAAAGCATATAAAAGACTTGTATTATTTGTGAAATCTATAGGCTTGAATGCTCTTTTATATGTGTCACTATCACCCTTGTTCGCTCCACCAATGGTTGGATCTGCAATAAACAAAAATAAGATATAAAGCATTTATATCCACAGTAGCAGCCATATCCATACATGTATGCTCAAAATAACCAACACAAGCACACATGCATGCATATATATGGTCGATTGTCCAACCTGAAGAAAGTAGGCAAATGAAAATTTTCCACTCAAAACAACAACCCAAAAAAGCATATACCTGAATGGGGAGCAAGATATGTATCAAATCTATGGCACCATGATGACACTCACAATATCTTTCTTGAGGCATATGTCACTCTCAAACTATTTGTGTGAATTTATTTTGAATTATGAATATTGCTCTATTTTAGAAGCTTTGGTTATTTTTTATTGGTTGCTTCTAATTCTAGGTTTACCTCCTTGAGTTATTTTAGTTGTCTGAAAAGGTATTGACTTGCTAAATTAAGAACTAAACTTCATAGTCAACCTTTTTTGTTTGCGTTTCTCATGAACTATCTCTTGTACTCTTTGATATTTATCTTTTACTTGTAACTCAAAATTATTGTATGTTCTATTCCCTCCTTATTTTTTTTTTTGAGAGTTTTCTCAAAATTTCTCTTTTTAATGGTTAGATGGGAGTTATTGAATTTGGTCTCATTTGAAGAAGATTCGAACTGAAAAGGTCTCAATTTGCTAGTGTTAGTTCACAAAAAAAGCTGAGTCAATTTACTTGACCACCATTAGATTAAGGGAAAAAAAATTATCAAAGATCATAATTAGCTTGAAATTTCTAGATCAATAATGGTTTCTCTTATAGCACTTTTTTTCATGCATTTGGTTTGTGATTTTTCATTATTGGACATCATCTTTTGCTAAATTTATTTGTAATTTAATTCTTTTAGCGGTTATAATTTTTTTTATCTTTTGTCATTAAGTGCAATATGTTGAATCTATAAACAATAGAGAGAATATTGGTACAATGACTTTCAATTTGACAATTGCTCTCTTTACAGTCAGTTGCTTCCTCTTTCCTTGTGGGAGTGGGATATGCATTCTTGAATGAATGAAGTTATAATTATTATCCAATGGTTAATTTTGATCAGATTGTGATAAATTTTATTCTATTTATTTATTATGGCTTTCATTATTTTATTTTGTTTGATTCTTTTAATAGTTCGAATTTCTCATTTTCAAGTTAAATTCATGTTGCCTCTGGCTCTTAAGTTTGTAATTGACTATCAATTAAATATATAACAATTGACATCATTTATGGAGGCCCAACATCACTTATGGATTGATGTTTATAACTTATTGAGTTATACTTCGTAACCATGTATTTTAACTTAGTTTTAGTTTGTAAAAAGGTGAACCAAGCTTGTAGCCCAATGTGAACCAACATCTCTGTTTATAACACTTGATTTGAGTGAATGGACATAAATGTGTAACATACTACTATAGCAAAATTTCAAATGATATTGTACCAAAATAATTTTGTGCTTTTGTAACATAATGTGTTCTAGTTAGTAACAATATAAACGAAAAATTGTAACTAACTTTTTTTTTTTTCTATTTGTATAATGGTTTAAGTTGATACACAATTTATAACAAATTAGAGCTTATAAGTTTTGTGATTTCTGTTTTGAGGAGGTTGATGCTTGTAACTTAACGGATTCTAGTTTGTAACAATATAAATCAAAGCTTATAACCACTTGTCTCTCTATTTGTAACCTCTGGTTTGAGTGCTTGAACATAATTTGTAATAAACTGATAAAGCTATTGGACATCAAATGACACTATCTTAAATTTATCCTTTAAGAGTTATGCTTTGTGTTTTGAGGAGGTTGATGCTTAAAACTGAGTGGGTAGTTTGAGTTTGTAACTTTGTGAGAGCTTGTAATCTAGTGTCTCTCTAATTTTAATAAATGGTTTGAGTGGTTTGAGTGCATAGAGAATTGTTTGATTTACATCTTTCATTTTACATATCATGGGAATTATGTAAGTGCACTTAATCTTCACATTAGAAAATACTAAGTTCTTATGGCTACACACGATACTTATATGTTACAAATCATGTGTTATCCATAGAGAGACATTATGTAACAAGCTATGGTTCAAATGGTTACAAACTAAAATCTACTAAGTTAGAAACATCAACTTCCCCAAAACTTATTAGATAAATTTGACACTATCATTTGATATGAAATTTTGCCATATTGGTTTGCTACAATTGATGTCTATATGTTATAAACAATGTGTTACTAACAAAGAGATAGTCGGTTACGAACACTAATTTGCAAGATTACAAATTGGTACACATTATGTTACAAGCATTAACTTCCTTACATCACCTACTAAATTTATTTGGTATAAGAACTAAATTTGGGTATATTAGTATGTACAAATGATGTCTAACCATTCAAACCATGTTTTATAAATAGAAAGCCATTGGGTTACAAGCTCTAGTTCGCAAAATTTTACAAACTTGAACCCACTGAATGTATAAACTCATTATCCTCGCAACATAAAGCATAAAACTTATTAAATTGGAATAGGTACAGTATTATTTCATTTGAAATTTGGCTGTATTGACTTTTTACAAATGATATCTAAAAGATTACAAGCCATATGTTACAAATAGAAAGATATGTAATTACAAGTTACAAATTATGTATCTATAGATTACAAACAAAGAAAAACAAAATTACAAACTAGAATCTACTAAATTATAAACATAGTCTTCAAACCATGTGTCCTGAATTTTTTCACTTTACTTGTGAAGTAATTTCTTGTGACTATAGTCTTCAAATTGTGAGCATCTATTGCTAAATCACCATTATCCCAAGCCTCCATTTGTTGCATGTTACCTCCAAAGAGAACTAGTTTCTCCAAGAACCTGACTTCCCTCCACCAATTTTATGACCTAAATATGTTCCTTTAGAATCATATCAAGATTGAAGAACCAATCCAACAATTTGTCCTTTGGTCAGTTGAAATAGGTTATTTCAAAATCATTAAGAAGAATCAGGCCATTTAAATTGGCTTTGATGGAGAAGAGAAGAGTTTGAAGCAGTGAATAAAAGGCAAGCCAACACTAATGGGAGAACCTTCATTACATGTCCTTCCCTGTGACCACTCATAAACATCAGCACCTATCAATACACCAGCATCCAATAATTCATTGCCTCTCTTTTCACAATATTTCATCATATTTCACCATATTTATAAGAGTTTTAAGTACAACACGAATTTCTAAGAGTATGAGACAAAGGAATAACAACCAAATAAGGCACACGAATTATATACCAAAAACAAAATAAATATAATAGCACCTAGAAAGTTTCTCTTTATAATTTCCATGTTTCTACACCATAGTTATGTTCCATCACATTGCTTCTTATGATGTTTGAGTTGGTTAAGAACTCACTACGGGCTATGGAATTGCGTTTTATGGATTTTGAAGAACCTGCAACTACTAAAATAATAATTGCTAATGGAATAGAGGATGTTACCATAAAGGTACTCAATGTGTGGTCATTTGGAGCTTTGTTCTTTTAATAGGTCACTTTTACATGCCATTAACCATTGTGAATCTAGACTATATCGGCTAATCTAAATGGCATTGTAGGTTTAAAATGAGGTAGGTGGGATTCCAAGAAGTGGTCTTCTAAGAATTTTTACATACCTATATAGTACAGCCAACAACCCATTAAAGGATGATGTAGATCTTGGAATAGCTAATAATGTGACAATATTTAGATATGGATATAGGCTACGTATTAGTCATCTATATGCTTAGCATAAGTAGCATGGTGGCCCTCGTTGCATACACCCACCTGCCATGTCTTGAGGTATAGTCTCAATGTTAGTTTTTTCCTTTATTTTTTACAATAAAAGATGTTAATAAAGTGGTCCACATAGGAAAAAATAGCGATGAGGTGCAGGACTAAAAAACAAATCTATAGATTTATAGATCCGTTTAGACTAGAAAACAAATCTATAGATTCGTTTAGATCTCTAAATTGTCCTACAAAGTTGTTTGGGCTCCAAAATGGACCGACACCACACCTAACTTCATTTGTTTGAATTTTATGGTAAATTGACCATTTAGTATTGTTGCAGATAAATATGGTCAAGACAAAAAACCTAAGTTACAGAAATGTTGAACCAACTGAAGAGTTAGAGAATGTGGAATGTCGACAACCGACTGCTTATGAGCATAGAAAGCGAGTCAGCCGCAAGTGGCTACAGGTTGCTGATAAAGATGATTCAATACACGATATTCATCCAACAGCTACCTCTGATGACTCGGACAATGTAAAGAAGGATGAGGGAGCAGAACGTGATCACACAATAGACGTGATCTAGAGAGTTGACTTACTGATGGCTTTAACCGCTAGTGGTCTATATGATTTTTAAGTATTAAGGAGGTATGGTAGGCACTCTGCATAGCATGTATGGACAGGTGAGCCAATAAGTTACCACAATTATAAAATATATGTATAATCATTTATTGTTGTTTTGTTAAAATATGGATCTAACAAGCTGTCGTGACTACACAAGATCATCCTCTTTTGAAAACTATCATACATGGTAATAAAATTAGTGCCCTACAGTATGATGCAATGCTTGAGGAGCTCTAACATATTGTCAGGCATTCGAGGATGGAGCCATTGATTATCCTTAATTATTCCATGGTGGATGATGTGCGAATTGTGGGTGAAATAATAGGGTGAAATAGGATATGAATTATGGATGGAATAAAGTGCAAGCGAACACTATCATTGTAGCCAGCAAGTATTCCAAGGTTGTCATACCTAAGGGATTGTGATTGATTACTAGAGTACAAGAACTTTAATAATGCTCAAGCAGTCGAATAAGAATGATAATAGCAAAATATCATAAAAGAAAACAATATAAAAGTAAATTGAAGTAGGAGTAGGAATATAAGTAGAAGAAATAAGAGATAAAGGCCTAGGGAGTTATATTTCACAAGTTCTTGGTATAGACTTTTATGATTCAGTTATGACTTTCCACAATTATTAATTGCTAGCTAGGATTCCCTAATCTAATCAACCAGCCTTGGCATGAGGTTAGATTGAATCTAATTACAATTACCAACCCTACTACAGGCCAGTGCAAGTTGTATCAACCATAATTGCATTAAGTTTCATATACATCCCTTTAGGGTATTCTAGGGGATCTCCCTAGCTCCCATGTGACTACATAAGATCTGAGGTATAGACAACCTCAGAACCCTATGGATTTAACCCTTGTGGTCTAAGTTAACTAATCATCTTCCGAGTCATAGAAAACCCACAAATTTCTTCAACTAATTGGCCAGATCAGTTAAGAGTGAAATGCAAAACATTAAACCTTAATTAAATAAAAGATGAAATTTTCATAACATCATCAATCATGTCTACACAAGTACTTGGGCTATATCTTAGCCCCTAGAGAAGAAATTAGTTACACATGATGATGAAAGAAAACAAAATGATAAAATAAAGGAACATAAAAGATGGATATGAGTGATGCCTTGCTTGCTTGCTTCTTTGTGGACTCTCGGATGCATTGTCTTACTTCTCAATCCTCCTTCCTATTTATATTACCTCAATTCTTAATTAGACTCATCTTAAGACTCTAAGTTGCATTACAATTCTTAGTCCTAATGTAATCCTAATCATACTTTAATTAGGATTCTAATTACATTGCAATTATACAACTTCAATCCTACTTAATTAATAATTCTAGAGAGTCTTCTATGTCTTAGAATCTCAATTATTGTAGAAGGATTCTCGGAAGTCCAATTGGTTCATAACTCTTCAGATCTTCATTAGAAAATCTCCAGCTCAGCACGGCGACGAGGCTATCTTGCCATGGCGAGCTAAGGCAGAATGTGTTCTGGTAGTCTTGGGTAGAGCTCGCTACGGTGACTCAAGGACCTCACCATAGTGAGCTAAGGTAGAATTGCAATTTTCTCCTTCTGCTTCCAGTTGAAGCCTGAACCTAAAAAATAAGGAATTTACATCAAAAACAATATGTTTTACCTTAATTGGAAATATAAATGCAAGGGAAATGAATCATAAAAGTCTATATAAAATGTGATTATCAGTGGACAAGGCATTGTTGGCTATATTTATTAAATAGTGGCATGCAAACACTAACATATTTCACCTATCGGTTGACGAGATGACCATCACCTTAGATGACGTGGCATCTTTACTACACCTTGTGGGAGGTGGTTTTGTTTCTATGTCAACCCTGACATTGGAAACTGCAGTTGGGTTAGTGTGTGATGTCCTAGGGCTCTCACCTGCACTTGTAGTTGAGGAGTTGGATGCCAATAAGAAACCGACATTCAGAGTGGATAGTCTACTGAAGGTCATCAACGATTACCTCAGACATGGCAGGTGGGTGTATGCAATGAGGGCCACCATGCTATATTGTGTTGGGATGCATGGTGTTCGTGGAGAAATCCTCCACCAATGTGCAGGTAGAGTATTTAAAGCTGCTGTGAGACTTAGATGTCGTTGCTGATATTATGTGGGACCTATTTATCTCACCCATGTGTAGAGGCACCTAGGTTTTGCCTCCAAGCATAGGCCGAGGCAAGTGGCTGGGTGCTTACCTCATCTATTAGTATGACTTATCCATTTTAAGTTTAGGATATGTGATTGTTTATCTTGTCTTGTTTACTAACTTATTTGTGCATATTTATAGGCATGGATATATGATCACTTTGCTCGCTTTCATGGCATACCATGAGAACCTCCCACAAGCAACACGATGGATATCTCGTCAAGGGAGTGGACAACTATCTCCGATACACCACTAGCTGGATTGACTGAGATATAGGGATATGGAGTGGACACGTTACTCTAATGCTTGCGCCCATTATCCACTTCACCCTGTCACATTCTTTACTGACAGATTGTGATTTAGGATGTGGTGTGAACCTCATCAGCTAGAGCAGGTGTTTTGACAGTTGTCCCATATCCAATCAATCTCACACCTTCCTATCTCTGCATTAGACAATGCTATATATTTAGTAGAGATAGATGTGATATGGGAGCACTTTGACCAACATGTGTTGAGTGCTGAGTTATGTGGGCCTGTTATGATGGTGTTTGTGAAGTCATGCCAAACTAAATGGAGTGGTATCACAAGATATCACATCTAAACTTGTTGCCTAGCTTTGCATGTGTGATGAAGCCTCTTATTTAGTTTGACCTTGGGAGGAGCAGAGGGTGGTGTTAGAGATTGGCCACATATGATGAGTCATTAGTATGTTTGATTAAATTTTTTTGTTATTTATTAGTTTTGCTGATGATAATGCTTGTAAAAATATACATTATTTCCTCATGTAAGAGCATATGGCATTTATAGCTAGACATATGTGTACCATATTTGATAGAAGATTAGTATATGAGCATTCTGAGGTTGGATGGATATTGCATTAGAGATACGCTGAGATTGGTCATGTGTGGGACAATCCTGATCTCTATCGTAGTGGCCATCAATTTAGTATCATTGTAGGATCATCTAGGGGTCTTTATAGCTAGTCTTTACTGTTGCATCACATTGTATATTTATTGAAATATTTCAATGTAATGACTAGTTATTGTATAACTGATTATATTGTTTATTTGAAATTTATTTGTTAAGTTTATATGATTATTGGTTGTCGCAGGCAAGTGAATACACAAAACAACTAACACTATGAAATTTATGTATTCCTTAATAACTTTGGACTTCTGAATTGTAACTTAAACAACTAAATAATAGCTAAACTAGACTACACAATGTGTATTGGATTCAAACAACTAGATAATAGCTCTACTATTACATACTGACAATTTCTCTGACATTCGGGAAGACACACAACTCTATAGAGTGGCATAAAGAGCCAAATGGCCCTAAAGGTCCATTCTGGACCCAAAATAACTCTCTATAGCTGTTTGGTATGTCTGGAAGACCAGATGGCTGTAGAGAGTTATTTTGGGTCTAGAATGGACCTCTAGGCACTATTTGGCTGCCCATATCTTTTTAACAAAATATTAACTACATACTTGATTTCTACTATGGATTAACTTCAAATGAAGAATAAACAACACAAACCGAGCACTTTGATAAGACCTTCCAAATAATAAATTACAATTTCAGGTAGAAAGAGATGGTTTAGGGTTTAAGTTGGGGTGGTTAAAGGGATTTAGGGAGGGAGATGGTTTGTCACGGAGAGAGGATGAGCAGGGGTTAGGGGTGGTTTTTTTTTAGGGGGTTATTTTTGTAATTTGAAAGGGATGGGGGTGGTATCATTAAAGGTGGGAGTGGGGAAAACTAATTCCCGATTATAATAGAGAAAGCTTAGTATACCCAACTCTATTAACTCCTTTTTCTTGGAGTTACATGCTTTAATAAATTCTCCTCTTTCATCTAAAAATGAAATTCAAGTTTAGTGTTATGAAGTGTCCCCTATTAGCTCTATCAATTTTGACAGCTACATCAAATATTGTCTAAGTTTCTTTAAATGAATTTCTAGTTGCTTTTATTTTTCTTTTGTCTAATTTTAAGTGTGGATATTTCCATTTTTATAAGCGATGTCTATCATCATGTTCGTGCTAGTATTATCAAACAAGAGAGGTGACAAGGTTGGGACAATATTAGCTGTCCTATTTGGTGTCCCACTCTTTATTTTTTTAACTTTCATTGGTTTTGAGACTATAAAATAATATTTAAACTTTATAACTATATACATGATTGACTAATCAAAATGTAATAGGATAGAGAGTAAAACACCAAATAGGATAGCAAACTTTGTTTTGACAAAATATACTATTCAACCATTTTGGGCTGGCCCACCACAGGTTGCAACCTTAATGGGGCTGGAGTCACGGGCTGCAAGCTTCAACAAGCCAGACTGTGCGGCACTTGCCCACTAGTAAGCCAGCCTATCCTCAATTTCCTCAATCAGAAGCATACTCTGCAAGATTCACAATTGAAGGCACAATAACTCTAATAATAACCCAGGCGACAATGCAAAATCAAGCAATCTCACAAGATGCACATCATCGATAATTAATAAAAATAGCGAGTAAGAGACACAACTCGGAACAAGTGAAAGAAGTGAGGTTACTCCTCTTATTAATATCTCATATGTACAAGTGATTTGATTGGTGTATATGAAATATACAGCAACACCAAGCCATCCCCCATGCTAGTGCCAAGACTCACTCATGGTCACCCAACAACCCTCCCCCCTAAAGAGCTTTATTTACAGATTCCCTTGTGCAATACCTAACATCATTTTTTCTAGCCTACATAAGGCATTTTTTTGGAGAATTGCATGTCCAAAGAATGCGGCCATGTGCTTTTCTTCGGCACTAGACAAGCGAGTCTTTGGGAAATTACAAAAATAACCCCACTTTTACAGAAAATGGAAAAAATTGTCTGGTGATGTGCTAAATCCCGAATTTTATGTGGAGCTCCTATGGACCATTCTCTATCTCCTTGCAAGATCTTGGAGAAAAAGGAGAAGTGTAAAGGCCTAAAAATGTGTGTCACAGGTGAGATCGTGACATTCTCCCCCACCTAAATGAGCAACGTCCTCATTGCTTTTGCTGCAAGGAAAGCTTCGGTCATCTGCTTCAAATCCTCTTCTACTTTCTTCTAGCTGGTTTCTTCTACTCCAAGTCTCTTCTACTTCACGACATACTCCTTTCTCTGACGCCCTCAAACACGACCTAGTTGATCATTTAGCATCCTCTCTAGAATCTTCGACTTCCGTTTAGTGAGGATGATTGTTGAACGTGTGGGCTGGTTGCGCTCTAGATCTCCTGCTTCTGTTCTTCGGTGAAGTGATGAGTTTTAGGGCTAACTTCTTATTGAGGCTCTAAACCATTGTGAGGTAGAGACTATTGTTGTTGCCCTGTAACAATCTCAAAAAAGACTCTTGTTAGTAGCACTACTCTCTTGAGCACCAAAACAAAGTTGAGCAACATCAAGTAATTGGGGTCAATTCTTCTAGTTGGCACTGGAAAAATGTTTCTAACATTCTTCAAGGGTTCTATTGAAGAGCTTTTGTCTAGCCATCAGTTTGTCAATGATAGCTAGAAGAGAAGTTAAGTTTAGAACGAAGAATTCCACTATCTCTATCCCTAGCTTTGTTTTGGGGAACACCCCAATAGTTCACACCATATTTGAAAACTAATAGAGGTGTCTCTTTTGACAAATAGTACATTGATGTTGGGATGAAGGTGGCCTACTTTGAGAAACTCACTACTACTCTTAAAAGTATGATCTTCCACCCTCGGGATACACTCTCCCAAGGTCCACTCGTCATTAAGACTGGCTGCAACAATCTTGCAATCTTGGCTCTCTCCCCTTATCCTGTTGACAGATGAGACAGGTCCAAATGTAGTTAACCACACACTCCCTCATCTGTGGCCAACAGTGCCCCTACCCCTCCAAGGTGTACGCACTCCTAAATGCACTCCCGCATTGAAGTCTTGATGCGACTAGCAGCCACGATGCATAGTAAAGTCATTGCTGCAAGCTTTGCCTTGCAACTAAGGGCATCGGCTAATTGATTTATCCTTCCACCTTGTGCTCAAATTCAAAACCCACTCTACCAAGAATTTCTACCATTAAACTTGCTTGGTGGTTCTGAATCTTCAACAAGGCATGCACAGGATCCCCAATGATAGCCCTTCTCATATCTTCGAAAGCTATTGACATTGTCCCATCCAATGCTACGAGGCACCCTTCCTCCAAGGGTCCTACCAATGGAGCCACCCTTCTTGAGTACCTTCCTACCGATCTCTCATCGTGTAGTAGGCCGACTCCAAAAAAAACTAAAGCTCCATTACACTCGTTAGGGTTTTTCACTCTTAGATTGCCTTCACTTTCTCCGTGTCTATTTAGATATGGCCATGCTTAACAATGTGGCTAAGAAATTTGACGCACACTCCTACGCAAAAGAGTACTTCTCTCGCTTTATTAAAATCTTCCTGTGGCTTCGACACTGCCACAAAGAGGGCTCCTCCTACTTCAATCCCTTCTCCAATTGACCTGCGGACAAGAGTTTGTCTCCCTCTGTCCTACCTGACATTAGCAAACACCATGCTGGGGTTCTCCCCCATAATCAACAAGCAATTGGCCATTAAATAAACATGACTTAGTGCCTTCAAAGGAACTTCATCCTCAACACCGTGTCAAAATCACCCACTTGGGTGACTATAAAATCTATCCTCCCATGCCTCGAGCCAAGCCTCACAATGACTTGTTTTGCTACTCTAGCTGTACACGATGCTTGAGAGTTCATAGCTTTGAGATAGCCTAAGTCCTTCTCTGACTTCAAGCTGAGTCTTTTTCTTCTCCCACTGAGATGGAATTGCATGTGTGGCACTAGTATCCACTATAAATCTAGGGATAGTCTTCCTTCCACATTGCCTTTGACCAACATAAACCCTTTGCTCGGGTTCTTCTCACTACGGTCGCACTGTCTCTCTAGTGCATTTAGAAACTGAAGTGCTCCCTTCTTAAGAGCATTCCCCTCCTTCTCAACTTCCTCTCAAGGAAGTTCTTGGGTTTGATTTCTCAGTGTTTGTGGCTTTCAACTTCCTAATGGTTTGCTAAATCTTGACTTAGGGCTAAAGGGGTCGCCACTCTCTACCTACTTGTACTCCACTCTCAGAGACCAGCTTCACTCTACTAGACCAGCTTTTCCTCTATTGGTGGACAAGCACGTTTAGCAAGCTCTACACAAAGAGCCAGTTTTCCTTCCAAACATGCCACCTCTCGTGGTATCCCGGGAGATTTCCACACTCCCATCATCAATACTATTTCGGCTACCCAATTCTCTCTCTGTAGACTCTTCTAAATTCAACAAAATGTCAACCAAGCAGTTTCCAGAAGACCGACTTGCTCTGATACCACATCACGGGCTACAAGCTCCAAAAGCCAGACCGTGCGGTGCTTGCGCACTAGCAAGCCAGCCTATCCTCAATTTCCGCAATCGGAAGCATACTCTGTAAGATTCACAATTGAAGGCACAATAACTCCAATAATAACCCAGGCGACAATGCACAGTCAAGCAATCTCAAATGACACACATCATCGATAATTAATAAAAATGGCGAGTAAGTGACATAACTCATAACAAGTAAAAGAAGGGGGGCTACTCCTTTTATTAATATCTCATATGTATAAGTGATTAGATTGGAGTAGGGGAAGTATACAACAATACCAAGCCATCCCCTATCCTAGTGCCAAGACCCACTCATGGTCACACCCTCCCCCCTAAAGAGCTTTATTTACAAATTCCCTTGTGCCAAGTCCTAACATAATTTTTCCTAGCCAAGATAAGGCCTCTTTTTGGAGAACCGCGTGTCCAAATGGGGCAAATGAACTACCAAAATTAAGAGAAAAATCCAAAGAACGTGGCCATGTGCTTTTCTTCGGCACTGCACAAGCGAATCTTTGGAAAATTACAAAAATACCTCCAATCTTACCAAAAATGGAAAAAATTATCTGGTGATACGCTAAGTCCCGAATTTGATGTGGAGCTCCTTTGGACCATTCTCTATCTCCTTGCAAAATCTTGGAGGAAACGGAGAAGTGTAAAGGCCCAAAAATGTGTGTCACTGGTGAGACTATGATAGTTGGTATGCTTTTTTGGACCTCAAAAATTACTCGTCTAGGTTCAGCGATATTTGGTTAAGGCACTTTTTATTTTTAATTCACATCCTATTCCCAAAATACTCTTTCATAAAATGGCTCTATAAAGTTGTTTAATAAAAAAATTTTACAAAACGGCTTTGTAAGGCTGTTTGCATTCTTATATTTTTTTTTATAAAATATAATTAATTTTTTATATAAATTTTAAAATTAATTATAAATATATTATGTATGTACTAATTATTTAATATAACATTTCTCAATATATCATAAATATAGGCAAGCTTAAGGCACCAATAGGATATAAAAAGAAAAAAAAAAAAAAAACTTAAGAGATCTCCATGGCTTCAAGAATAAAAAGAGAAATGATGTCGAGAGATCTCCATGTCAAGGAATAATGTTGAGAGATCTCCCAGAAGGAGCAGAGGGCATTTTTGAAGCTTGGTAGTACATCTCCTTGGTGAAATAATTGAGCAAAGAGATCTTCAAGAATGAATAAAGGATAATGTTGAAGTTTGATAGTAGATCTCTAAGTAGGGAGATCTCTAAGAACCTATCATCTACATATTTTTGGTTGAGGACTCCAAATCAGATAGCGTCCCTATGAAAGAATTTTTCTTAAAAATGTCAGGTTGGCCGGTGCCCCCAACCTTTGGAAAATTTGTTGTAGATTGAGAATTGTTTTGAGATAGTGATATTTTGATAAATAATTCTTTTTAAATATTTTACCAATTATACCCCCTTTATTCTTTCCTTTTAGCTTAGTTGTATTCTTTATCTTATTGCAATCGGCAACACTTAATGGAACATTTTGGAATAACTTGTCTTTAGAGCAAATAGGTCCAATAGTAAGTTAAATTTTGACTTTTGGTTTATTCATTCTATAATTATGGTGCTATTTTTCTTTTGTGAATATTACGAATTAACACAACTATTCATTTTAACTGTTATATATATTGAGGGATTCCTTTCCAACTCCCCCTTTAACTTTTCCAACACCCCAAGCTTTTTCAATTTCCAAAATACCCCTTCATTGTAAAACAATTCACACACCCAGGGAATGCATATTCATCGGCTAAAAAAACCAAGATAGCGGAAACCACCAAATTTTGCCCAAATCACCACTCACCACCACATCCTATGGTCATTTGATGTTTTGAGCAAGGATTTGTTGTTGTTTCAGCTTAGGTGGAGTGTTTTTCACCATTTTTTGAGCTTGGGTGTGGAAGAGTAAGAAAAATTTAATTTTTCTGATTGATTTTCACTGCTAGCACTTTGTATTATAGAATTTCGAGATTGAAAAAATTCTATAGTATAAACTGCTTTTCATTACACACTTTTAAACTCTATAGTTATAATTGTACAATTTATATATTTTGAAAAATTTATATATTTTTATTACATACTTTGTATCAGGTGAAGTGGACATGTCGGTGAATGAAAATTTCCATAAGGATTGTAAGAAGAATGGAAAGGAGAATGGATTCGTTGTTATTATAACATGGTCCGAAACAAAGAGGTGTAGGGAGGAGGACATTTGTAATATTGAGATGTGAAAGGATTTATGAAAATTCTTGTATAGTTTGAGTAGACTTATTGTTTTCATATACTTGTATAATTATTGTTATGGATTTGTCAAACCTGTAATATAAGTTGGTATCTAGCTATAGATTATCAAAATCCATGGGTTGTAAGGTTGCTATTATGGAATTTAGAAATCTATAGTTACATTTTTTACAACATAGAATTAAATAAAAGGATTGCATACCATTCAACCTAGCAACAACACAATTTGATAATCTTAATCCACTATGATATTAATACTTGTTGATATATCACAAAAGTTCAATTCACAATATTCATTGTTAGATCCCTCCTATTATATAACATAGAATAATCTACCGATAATATATAAAGTCAATGTGATGAATTAGATGACTCTCCAATCCTATGCTTATTCCTATGGATCCTCAAGACCACCCCTTTATGCTTCACGTTACACATCAACAGCTGCATTTGTGTCCTGCTCTTCTGAAGCCACATCTTCCACAATCACCTAATGATCACAAGGGTGTGTAGCTGCGATGGGATCGAGAATAGGATCTTGTTCCACATTAGCATGCCTCTCAACATGTCTACGTTCAAATACAATTGGGCGTACACGACTTTTGGCCATAATCAGGTCTGAAATAAATACAAGCATAAAAATCATAGCTTAAACATTAAATAGATAATACAACAACAAAGAAATGCATTATGGAAAATGAAACTCCATATTATATAACAACTACAGTTATGGATTTCCATTATCCATAGTATTTTCCACGTGATAACTATGGAATTTCATTATTTGCAATTTGTTTTCGCATAATATAGGTTTACAATTGCAGATTTTAAAATTATGTAATTATATCTCTTTAATCAATTATTATATCCTATAGATTTATATCTCCATAAATAATCCTATTCCCAATCATGGATTTTGATAATCCGAAAGCAAAAAAAAAAGAAAAAGAATACACCAGCTACAATACCTCATCAAAATCTTTAGAAATCATCACAACCAAACCGCAACTAGGACCAAAACCTAAATAAGAACTTAAGAGAAATACAAAACCCAAACCCTATGTGCTAAATACAATCATAAAAATTTTAGAAACTAAAACAAAAAGGCTAATTAAAAAGATAATAGAAAATCCTCCAAACAATCAAACTAACCTTAAATAAATCAAAGGAATGAAAGAAAGTGTGAAATCCTCCTCCCAGATATGCGAACGCACTAGAAAGTTCAAAATATGCTCAACTGTGAATGTGTTGAAGTGTGAAATCATAGAAGAAGAAGAAGAAGAAATCCCAGAAGAAGAAAGTGCGAAACCCTAGGAACCGAAACCCATTTTCCCTCTCTTTTTGTCTTTGCGAATGTTGCTAGCCCTCTGCGAACATAGCGTCTGCTGCTAGAGTGAAATGGGGTGTGTGAAATTTGTTTTATTTTATAGGGTAGTTTGGGTATATCCGCAAATTTGGGGTGTTGGAACAGTTTGCAAGGGACTTTGAAAAGAATGCCTCGCAGTGCATCCACAATGACAAATCTCCTAAGAAACCCAACAAAGAGCCCATCAAAGCCCCATACAATGATCCACTAATTTTCAAAACTCAAGGATTCTTTTCCAACTCTCATTTTAACTTTTCTAACACCTTAAATTTTTTAATTCCCAAAATGGCCTCTTTGTAAAACAAAATTCACACACCCACTTCACCATGTTCATCAACCGCAAAAAAACAAGGGAGTAGAAAAAACCACCAAATTCTACCACAAACCACTACGCACTGCCACAGCATATCGCCAAAAATCTTGTTGGCTAAGAAAAATCACATCTTTCTCTCTCTATATTGACGATAATCACTAAGAATCATAACCTAAACACACTATTCACTATTTTTGAAGGTGAGAGACTCTTCCACACTCTATGGTCATTTGATGTTTTGAGCAAGCTTTTGTTGTTATTTCAGCTTAGGTGGAGTGTTTTCTACCATTTTTTGAAGCTTAGGTGTCGAATAGTAGGTAAAAATTTGAGTTTTTTCCATTGAACAAATTTTGTAGTTTAAACTGTTCTTTATTATAAATTTTCAAATTCCATTGTGAAAACTGAACAACTTACATATTTTGAATACAGATTTTATTATAACATGAGGGACTACTCAACTTGAAATTACAAAATATTAAATGCAATAGACATGCTGATGAATGGAGATTTCCATAAAGATGTAAGAAGATTTAACCTAAAAGCTTTAATATATTCTTAAATATTGTGTCTATTTGTATTAATGCACAACTCTATAAATATGCAAGATGTTTGGGCCTTAGACGATGTTGAATTTGTTCTAGTAAATGGATTGGTGGGCTATAGCAATTTCTTAAGCACATTTGCATAAAACATGATGTGTTGACATAAGGTTTCTGTGGATTCGCAAATCTTTGCTACTAGAGATGATCCCCTGACATTAGCTAAGAATACTGGACAGGAGAATGGATTTGTTATTATAACAAGGTTCGAAAACTTTGTTGGAAAATTTGTTTTCAAAAGATGACATGTTTTTTTCTTCATCCAATTATTGTATAATCCAAGTAAACTTATTGATGTCATATATTTGTATAATTATTGTTTCGGATTTGGGAAATCCATAATATAAGTTTATATCTAGCTATGGATTATCAAAGTCTGTAGGCTGTAAGGTTTCTGTTATGGAATTATGGTCTCTATAATTATAGTTTTCACAACATATACTTAAATAAAAAGATTGCACAAAATTCAACACAGCAACAACAAAATTTGATAATCTTAATTCCTCGTAAATGATTATAGATTTTTATTCTTCGTAGTTTCTTTCCACACAATATGGTTTCATAATTGCAGATTTTGTAAATCCGTAATTATATTACCTTACTCAATTATTCTATCCTACGGATTTAAGATCTCCATAAAAATAATCTTACTTACAATTACAGACTTTGAAAATCTGAGAGCAAAAACGCACTACTGTAATAAAAAAAAAAAAAAACACTTGAGAAATCATCACGACATCATTCGAAATTACAAACCAAAACCGAATTACACTAAAAACTTAGAGAAATCCTCCTCCCAGATCACCTAACACCCCAAATGGCTTGCGAATGGTGGCAGTTACTAGGAAGGGAGTTGGAAAAGAATCCCTTGCTTTACTCTATCTTGTTGGAGGCCTTGTAACAACACTCGCAATTATTTTCCTCTTATTATGGTTGGGCAATTTTTTTTATACCATCATATCCAATAGGGAATTATGTTTACCACTCCCCCACTTTAACATTCACCACCTCCTCTATGTGAAATGACGAAATTACCCTTATGAGCTGAAACAAATGCAAGTCCCCCTCCCCCTCCCCTGAAAAACCAAAACGGCTGTTCAGAGCCAAACTGGGTGAAAAACGGCTCTCTACAGCTGTTTAGAGGTGAAAACAACTCTCCATGGCCGTTTTCACCTCCAAACGGCTGTAGAGAGTCATTTTTCACCCAATTTGGCCCTACATAGCTATTTTCAGCCCATACACACTCAAGTTGGCCAAAACGGATCTCCATGACCGTTTCAAGAAGCAAACGGCTCTCCATGGCCATTTTCTTCTTGGAACTGCTATGGACAGCCGTCTTGGTCTTCCATGGCTGGCTTGCCCGCTTCCATTTTTCACCATTTTATCATCCACATTGCAATCAACAAACAACAAATTCATGAAGTAAAAGATGAATGGAAGAGAACCCATACCTTCAATTGGTGAAAACTCTCAAAGGAAGTGTAAACCCAACAAACGACAATGAGAAAATGGCAAGGAAGGAAGCTGGCAACAGCGGGGTGGGGTGGGGGGGCTAGGGTTTCATGAAGCAAATGAAGAGGGTTGGGGGGCAACTAATGGGTCTTGAGGGGCAATATTGGAATTTTGAAAAATAATTAAATGAGGGGGTGGTGAATGTTAAAGTAGGGGGGGGGGGGGCAAACGTAATTCCCTATCCAATATCACAATAGTGGTTGGACAATATGTATACATCTTTTTAAAAAAATTATTCAACTCAATGTTAGGATTTGAAGGACAGCAAGAGCACAAAGTGAGAGTTGCATAAATGAGAAAGTTAAGGTCAATATGTGGCCACACAAAAAAAAAAAAAAAGGACAAAATACGAAATGATTGTATAAAAAGAGATATTGGGATGGCATCTATTGAGGAGAATATAATGGAAAATCAGCTAAGATGATTAGAACATGTGCAAAAGATGCTACTAAAGCTGTTAGTGAGAAAAGTTGATCATATAATCTTTAGTTTTGTAAAAGAGTATAGATAGAGACCTAAAAGGATATTAGGAAAAGTTATGAAAAGGATCTTATGGTTAATAATATTCTTGAGAATTTTTTTTTTTGATAGAGTTTAATGGTCTCATGCAATTCATAAAGCTATCCTCATTAGTAGGATAAGAAATATTAGTCTATTATGAATCTATGATGTCATTAACATTCATATAACATTTTAAATACATAAATGTATACCTATATATTTATATTTTAAAATTCGTTCGAGAGGCTACGGTGTTAATTTGAAAATCTTAAAATTGTTTCATCTATTATGCACTAGAAGCCTAGAACGTAGGTTTTTGTTTTTCTTTTAATAACAGAATGTAGTTCTTTTTTTTTTAAAATAGAAGATTAGTTCCCCCCCCCCCCCCCGAAAAAGTTCTGCAAAGATATCAAAATACTTTTTTTTTTTTTTTTATCTGAATCAAAATAAGATAATTTTGCTAATTTAATGTACCCTGATTTTCTTCATTAGAATATACCGTGGTTGTAGATTCACTAACCCTTTACTATCATAAGTAACCTTATTAAAAACTAATTCATCACACCAATCAAAAAATGAAAAAAAAAAAAATCTTAAGTGCAATAGAGTATAATAATTCCACTATCTTCTTTTATATAGAAGTTTCTCTCACTTTTTTATTTAAATATTAATGATGTGGGACAATGAGTTTTTCCTTCTACAATAGAGTTGCTTGATTGCAGAAGGAATAAATCTTTATCCTACATCACTAGTGTTTAAAGGAATAAATGAGAAATGCTCCTATATAAGGGAAGATAGTAGAGTTATTATACTCCATTGCACTTAAATGCACTGTCTAAATTATTTTTATGTGAAATGGCTACATGGCAAAATGTTTTAAAAAGATAAATTTGATCGGTTTAGACTAAAGTTATATTATTTTTTCTTAAAGTTCATCTTAAAGGCACTAGTCCAAATGACGCCTTCAATACAAAGGCACCACTAGATTTGCACCTTCATAGTTAATTTCTTTATGAAAGTTGCATTTCATTTGGCGCCTTTAAAAGCTCAACAAATTTGTGATATACTTTAGTGCCTTAATCAAGGGTAGGATAACTCAAAAAAGGTGCCTAGAGGTAGTTCTGGAAGAGTTTTTAGATATAATTAAAGTTTTTTTTTTTTCAAAAGAAAACTAAGGTAATTAAAATTTGTGAAAATAATGGATCTCAATTAATTATATCAATGGAATATGGAATCGGACTAACAATATTTTTGCATATGATGTAGTGTGTGATATAATATATGATAACGAGGATCATGAATTGAAATATGTTAAAGAATGTTGTCAAAGATATGATCAGCCAAAATAAAAAGACACAATTGATACAAAATTAAATGTGCTTGCAAAGCAAAATGTTTTTGAACTTATAATTGATAAACATGATGGTATAAAACCAATTGGATATAAAGTGAGTTTTTATGTAAAAATGAAACGAAAGAAATAGCGGTAAACTTGATCTAACAGTCACGTCACCCAGATTTTTCATATTATATCATTTCCTAGGATAGGCAAAAGACAGAATTGGTAGATAGATGAATGACTCAATGACTAAACTCCACAAAGCATATTTAGCATTAAAAGCACACACTAATATAGACTTCTAATTACGCCAACTTCTTGCAAGTGAAGTTATTGTTGGGTAAGCTACTAGTACTCACTCTGTGAAGTTGTAATAATTCATTAATATAAGGGTATCGTTTGATAGAGAGTCCCTTTAGTATAATTATATCGTTTGGTAAGAAGTCAAGTAGTTAGTTGGAGTGATTTTAAATTTTGGAAAAAAGTATAAGAAATCTCCTTAAATAATTTTGTGTGAGTTGTGCTTTGCCTTTAAACCTTTTAAATATGTACACTTAATTTTCTTACAGTTTTTAAACGTAAACATCACCCCTTAAACTTTGACTCATGTTATAATTTAACAAAAAAAGTCATTTAGATTTTATTAATTTCTTTATTTCGCTTACCCTTTTTATATGTCTATTACAAGAAAGGGGTTAATAGAGAAATAATAAGATATAAAAGATTTTTTTCTGGATTGGAATTTAAAAGTAATATGCAGATTTAAAAAATTTAATAGAATTAAATATACATTTTAAAAATTTTGAAGGTAAAATATAAATTACTCAAAGTTTAGGTACTTTCTTTTACTTTTCCCTAATCTTTTCGATGATGAAATAATTGGGATCATCCTTTGCAAGACACCGAACTAACCAACTAACCGATTGATGTGTATTTCTCGAATAAGAAAGTCACCAAAATCATGGCGGAAGAAATGGCACTGAGGCTTGGATAAATTGGATAGTCATCTAGATCCAAGAACGGAGAAAAAAAAAAAGGCAACACCAAGAAATCCACTCTAAGTCAGAATGTCAAGAACTTCTCAGATTGTGTTAGTTATTTACAATAAAAAATAAAAAATAAAAATAAGTGTACATAAATAAATATATTAATAATATTATTAAAAAAAGTAAAACAGAAATTTGATGATATAACTGTAGATAAGGGGTTGGCACTTGCAAATGACGTTGACAAAAACTTAGTACAGCATTGACACAGACGAAGAATTAAAGTTGTATCTTTCGTGTGGATACCGCCAACCATTCTATTTTAGAATTTTCCAAGCAACGATGATATCACATAAGTCTATACTATATCTATTAGTTAAACGAAATTTTTATTAATTCTTTAATTGTTTTTTATGAGAAAAATATTTTTAGATTTGATATGTAGAAGTGTTTTTATTTTACAAAAAATATATTTTTTATATTTTTGTAATATCTCTTCAGAAAAAAATGAGTATCATGTTCTTTAGGTTTAAAATATTTGATTACACTAACCAAACTAATATGTACATTTGACTTATTCTTTAAAATTATTTTTTAATAAATTACCTTTTAAAAAGAAAGTCTTTTTGATTTAGTAAAAGTTTACACTTCCTGACTTTTGCAAAATCAACCCATTATTTTAATAATTTTTTTAAGCAAATTTTTCCTCTTTATTATGGGAAAGAAAATCTACATTTCTGCATATTCGTCTTTGTCCCCTTCACATGCTTCATTAAGTAGCATTAAGCAAAATCTATCCTGGCCACGCCCACTGATTTGCTTTTAAATATAAGACAAATTCTTAATCCAATAAGTAAAGAAAAAGGCTGAGGCCCACGCCTCTTGTTATATATTAAAAAAACAAAAAAAGAAGATAAATTTTATTGAGCCACCAAAATATTGTTAAATAGGTCTTGATTTTTGAACATTAGAAAGTTATCCACTAGGTAAAAACCAAATTACTTTCCACGTTTATACAGGCTATAAATAAACTCTCTTGGGCCACTAAATCAACTGCCGAAGGCCTTGTTTTTGTTGACATTAAAATACCTCATTGGGCCTCTAAATCATCTGAACAAGCCTACTAGCCTGCAAACAAGTCATACCCACGGGCCTCAACATCAAATATCAATAAAAAATAAAGCCCGATGTCCCTTAATTGCTAAGCTAAGAAAATTTGTCTATACGAAGGACTATTAGGCAAAAGAGAAAGGAACAAGCATGAAATACAAAGACCAAAGACTCAAGGATAACATGCAAGGAAAAGAAAATTTGTCCTAGTGAAATCTAATCAGAAATTTTCAAATCCTCTTTTCCCTCTAACAATCATTTTCCAAGAATTTATATAAAGAAGAAAAAGCCACACATTTTGCAACAAGAAAATAACAAGAAGCAAGTCATATTGCATATTCTCTAAGAGCTTTTCAAAGTTTCCTTTTTCTCTTCTTCATCTTCATACACCAATACTTTTGCTTAGGATAATATTTCTGATGTATTAGGCATATTAGAAAATCTGTTGATATAACAACAATTACTGTGCTTGATTGTTACTCCTTTAAATCATTTCTTTATAAAGGCTTTGAGCTTTAATATATGAGATTGTAACCCTTATGAGGGTAGATTTAGTTTGAGAGACTTAATTACTATTGTAAAGGTTTTTAGTGTGTCCTAGAAAACCAAGCTCAAACAGTTACTGAAAAACTATAAGAGGTTACTAGAAGCCTGCAAACCAATAGAGATAGTGAAGAAACTCTCTCAAAAGTGTTTGAGAGGAGTGGATGTAGGTTATTATTATTGTGACCAAACCACTATAAATCAATGTGCTATTTATCTTCCCTAACTCTTTTATTTTTAGCATCTATTTATTTTCAATTTATCATTTGTGTTTAAGTATCATTACGTTATATCACGTTTTATGACTTCAAGGTTTTTGAAATCAAACATAAACTATTTTAAATCAAGTTTAACACATTGTGCTTGATTTTGTATCATATAAATTTTATTTTGCGAAATTTTTTTAAGTATCCTATTCACCCCCTCTAAGACATATATATGCACTTTCAATATCATTGAAAATTCAACCCCAAGATTCTCGGTTGTTGGATGCATAAATAAATCCGTCTCTTATTATTAGCGTCTCAAACTCTTCCTTCCCTTATTTGTCCTTTTCCTTTGATTAGTTAGTTTCCTTTATTTGTCTTTATTTTCATTTTTTCTTTGTCAAAATCATTAAAAGCCGCACAACATAATATTTTGTAGTTTGTGGAAGTTTAGGGTAAAATAAGGTTATTGTGTTATTTATTCTAAAATTAAGTTATGGTATACATCTAAGTATGTTTAATTTGTGATATTTAATAATGGATTATTTATAAAAAGAGACTACTTATAATGTAATTTTAATTTAGACCTTACAAATAAAGTAATTTAATTCTTATCAACTAACTCACACCCTCATGTCATATATAGAATAATTTATCTTCCTAGAAATTTTAGCTTGAGCTAAACCAAAAGTTTATTTTCTACCACAACAATCTATTAACAATGTTATAATATATGATACACACTTTAAAGTTTTATTAAACATATTAAAATTATATAAATCTTTTAAAATTTTATTTTAGAATTATATTAAATCAACAATTTTTTTTCATATAGATTTTCACATTGTCTAAAAGTAATGAAAGAAAAAAGTTCCTTTTATACAAATCACTATATATAGAAGTCGTTAAGACCCCTCTACCGTGCAACCCTAGCCATAACTCATCACAAGTTGCATGTCTATAACTAACCCATGAGTCACGAGCTTTTTATTTTGTGGCTCTTAGAGATAACTTTTATGTTCAGAAAGTAATAATTGTTCATGTTCATGAATTTTCTTGTTAGGACAATTTATTAAGGAATCACATTTTCCTTTTTAATTGGAAAAAAAATCAAACAAGTCACGACATTGTATATTTGGCCCAAGAATTTCGGTTGTACAAGGATGCATAGACTTTGAAAGATCTAAAACCACCACTAAACACACGTAGATCAACTGACTAGAGATTAAAGGTTGTTTTAGCTTAACTAAAGATCTTAAGTTTAAGTTTTGAAAATGTAACTATGTTAAATCTTGGTAGGAAGAGTTTTTTCATTCTTAAACTGAATTAGTCGATGTCTAATGTAGTATCAGATATTGATAATTCATACAAAAAAAAAAAAAAAAAAGAAGTCTAAAAGCCTGGGTTTCTTTTATGATTTTGTATTTGCATGTCTAAGTAATGATATAGATATGGATTTTTGGATTATTTTCTTTTCTTTGATGTCATCCTTTTCTTTAATTTTCTTGCCGTAAGAGATCAAAATTTACTGAAATGAAATCAATTGAACGAGTAAGATCTCACTTGGAGTGCTTTTACGTTATTTTCTCTATGTTATCCTTTTTTTATTCTTGCTTTAATAGATAAAAATTTAATCATTGAATTGAAATTGATTAAAAACGAGTAAGAACTCCTTTGGAGGTATTTTTTAAATGAATATTGATGGCTCTAAAAGTCAAATTAAATATTAAAAAATTAGGCAGAAGTATTTTTTTTTTTTTCATTCAATTCAAATCCAAACTAATTCCAAGATTTGTTGCTCGGCTTTTATGGAAAAAAAAAAAAAATGTTAATGTTGAGGGTGCTTAGCGAAGCTTATGTAGTATTTAAAAATGCTTTTGGTACTCTTCATTGTTTAAGCAGAAACAAAATTTGTTTTTGGAAAATAATAAAAACATTATTTTTTTATTTTTATAATGTGAAAGAATAACATGAAATTTTAAATTTGTGTTAGAAAACAGGAATTAAAAAGGAAACTGTCTCAAATGCTCTCTATAACCATAATTATTGCAAAAGCACTTTTCAAACATACAAGCATTACCCTTAATAAGTTGAATTTGGTAGCAAGCATGTAATGTTTATGTACTTATATTACTCCTTCATGATTTAAGAAAACACCTGACCACTTTCTGTGCTGTACACTGATTAGAAGACTAGTAGAAAATAACTCGTGGTTCAAAAAATAGAAAATAAATACTTTAAATATTATCAAATCATTAAAATAAGTAGTGTGGCTACATTAAACAAAAACAAAAATACTGTGATTTGTAAAGCAGAGAATTGAATGTTTTTATTATTTCATATTTAGGGTCAAGTCAGAAGTGTAGCTCTACAACAGATAATTTCTGGACTCAACTTCTTTATTAGGTAAACAAGCACATTTGATTCATGAAATAATTTAATATAAGAAATAAAAAAAGAATGGAAAGCTCTATATTACTATATTTGATATGCAATGGGAATGAATAAATACTTTGTTTGGTATATAAAAAATGATATAAAATGCTTAACAAAATAACCAATATAACTTTCATTAAAAAAACAAATCTCACTAATTATTTAAGAGTGTATTTTTGGCAACAATAGTATTTTTATGTACGGAATGACCCATACCACCACTTATTTGGTATTGGTACTTTCCTTAAATTTGGGAAACGAAACATTCTTAGAATGTTTAATTCTTGTGATAAGTGTAACAAAACATTTAAGATATGGGAGTAGACCTTTCTAAGATTTACCCAATTCTATGAACCAAACATGCCTACATCTTATGCTTATTAGATGAATGACTTGGGCCAACTTTATCCATGGTCCATAGAGCAAATCTAACTGGGTGTTTTTATCGTTTTATGAGTTTTGTGCAATGATATACAACAGAAATCACTATTAGAAGAAAATAACGTGAAGGAGAGAGAGAAATTATCGTTTCGTGAATATGAAATGATGTACAAAGAATAAAAGTTATATTTTTTGCAAAAGAGAGAAGATTTATGAGAAAAAATAGATAATTTTTAGAGTTGTATAAATAAAGAAAAAAATTATTTAAATTGTATAAAATATAATAAATGACGTGTCACTATAAGACCTAAAAAAAAAAATAACTTGTATAACATGAATAAGTATTATGATTAAAGATACTCTTAAAAACCCAATGCCACACCAATTCGCTGATAAACAGTGATGACATGGCGTTCGAACGGGTCTCAATATAAGCCACCCTAATTTACGGAAACTAATTGGGCCCCATGATGTAAAAGCTCAACAAGAGAGAGAAGATAGTTATAATTAAATTGAGAGAAAGAAAAAAAAGAGATCTTAAAAGTAATAATAAGATGTGGCTTATTTTAACTTTTTTTTTTTTTTTAAGATTGCATGAAAAAATATTGTTTAAAGTTAAAAAGATAATATGTTATTATAGGATGTATAAAAATATTCTAAAAAATTAAATTAAGAACTTATAAGGGTTTTATGGTTAAAGGTACACTCTTAAAATGTAATATGTGTTTTTAAGTAACGTTGATTTTTAAGTATTTTAAATGAATAACTTAAATATATTCGGTAAAAATTCTATTTAATAAAGAAGCTCCCTTCTCTACAAATGATATGCTCGTTGTTTTGAGACAATTCTATTGAGTAACTAATTTAAACAGCCTAAAGATGTATTAAAGGGAATAAGGATAAATCCAAGGGATAATATTCATGTGACTCAAAAGCACCAATATTTTGAGCCACTTGACATCACAAGATTCACAAGAAACCACCCACATGCATTCCATTCATCATAGCCGTTAGCCGTATGTCTAGAAAACCTTTTCTTCTTTCTTAAAGCTGATCCTCAAGTACTTTACTTAGATCTTGTAACGTCTTTATTTCCATGTTCTTTGCAACTAACAAAAACTATAATCAAAATACTTTCTGTTTCTTTCAAATATATATGTATTTTTTTTTTTTTTTTGGCGTCTACCAACAGCTTCTAAGTTCAATTATTACTTTCCTCAATCTCAACCTCATTCAAGAATATTACTCATAAGCAATCTTCACAGCCAAAATGGCAATCATTAGAAACCTTAAGTATGTTCTGGCATTTTTCCTTGTTTTTGTTTCCCTATTTTGTGAAGCTAGGGTTCTCATGGAGACACCAGGATTTGTTCAAATCAAAAGTCACAGAATTTCAGCTAAATAATTCTCCATTTTTGTTCGATGGCTTTAACTCGTATTGGATGATGCATGTTGCCACCGATCCAACGCAAAGAGATAAAGTTTCCAATGTGTTATGTGAGGCTTCAGCTGCTGGTCTCACTGTTTGCCGAACATGGGCATTCAGTGATGGTGGAGATCAAGCTCTACAAATATCACCTGGTGTATATGACGAGCAAGTGTTCCAGGTTTAATCTTTTGGTTCCATATTTAACTTCTTGCTACGTTGTTGATGTTAAGTTCGACAATATGCTCTAGTCATGCGATATTATTTAAGATTATTCTTGTACCTTTTTAATTCAATTTTGTCGTTATATTAAGAAAAATAACTTTTATATATTAGGCTTGACTTAAAACTGCTTCATGCTAATCATGTCAGGCATTGGATTTTGTGGTAGCGGAAGCTAGAAAGTATAGAGTGCGGTTGATTCTGAGTTTGGCCAATAATTACAATGATTTTGGGGGAAGACCTCAATATGTGCAATGGGCTAAAAGTGCTGGAGTTCCAGTCAAAAACGATGATGATTTTTATACTAATCCAATTATAAAGAGTTACTACAAAAACCATGTCAAGGTAATTTGATAGAAGATAAGCTTTTCTCTTTATGTGTTAAGCTTTATCAAATATTTGGTAATTAATTCGCACATATATGTTCCTGATTGTATGACAGAGAGTGTTGACTAGGATCAACACAATTACTAGAACAGCTTATAAAGATGATCCAACAATCATGGCTTGGGAACTAATCAACGAGCCACGGTGCCAAGTTGATTACTCTGGAAAAACCATAAATGTGAGTTAAAATGCAAATATTTTTAGTTTTTTTTTTTATCATATTACTTTAATTACATAAAATCATTTGCTCATTAAAACCTATTTGTCCTATACCATAGATTTAACCAGAACTACTTAAAAGTTAAGACTTTATTTTATTTTATTTTTATACAGATCAGATTCAACGCTAGCTTATGATGCAAAGACAATAATTTCTCTTTGTTTTAATTATACTTTTAGTCCTACAATTTTACTCAAAATTTTAAAAAGTCTTTATAGTATAAAATATTAAAAATTCATCCGTAGAGTTTACAAATGTATACAAATTAATCCTTATTGTCTATTTCAGTCAATTAATTCTATACTATTGGTTCTCATAGTTTGCACAAAACTTAAAATACTTCCTATAATTTAAATTTTGTCAAAAATTCTTCCCTAATGTGGATTAATCTCTTCACTTTATTAAATATGTGTTCATTATGACAGGGATGGGTTCAGGAGATAGCTTCTTATGTAAAATCCATTCACAACAAACACTTATTAGAAGTTGGAATGGAAGGTTTCTATGGGGACTCAGTTCCAGATAGGAAGCAATACAATCCTGGCTACCAAGTTGGGACTGATTTCATTAGTAACAATCTCATCAGGGAGATAGATTTTGCTACAATCCATGCATACCCTGATAATTGGTAAGCTAGTCTCATAATTATAATTTTAATCCTTTTCAATTTGTTACTAATTAACTAAGTGGCCTAAACCCTAAACAACTTTGAACTCTCAAACAGGCTATCTGGGCAAAATGACTCCGCTCAAATGGCATTCATGCAAAATTGGATGACTAGTCATTGGAGGGACTCAGCAACAGTCTTGAAGAAGCCAGTAGTACTTTCTGAATTTGGAAAGTCAAAGAAGGATCCAGGATATAATATATTTTCTAGAAATTCATACATGAATGCTGTCTATTCAAGCATATACAATTTAGCACAAAATGGAGGAACTTTTGCTGGTGGCTTGGTTTGGCAACTTGTTGATGAAGGGATGAATTCATATTGTGATGGATATGAAATTGTTTTATCTCAAGATCCTTCAACAAGCAGCATTATAACTCAACAGTCTTATAAAATGATAGCACTTGAGCATTCATTGAGCAGCATGCTCAGATTAAGGAGGGATTAACAAGGACTAGTTCTAGTTTCTTTAAGTAGAGGAATGCAAATTAAGGCTAGTGAGAATTTGGAATTCCACAGCATGTACATTATTATTTTTCCATTTCCAATAATTTTATAATAATTTTTGTTGTTGAATAGAATTTATATTTCTGGTATTTTTCCTTCTAATTGATGTTAATTAACAATTGTTCTACTGTAATATTAACTACATCCCCATTCTGGCTCAAAGTTGAAACTTCTCAGAGAAAATTGATCAAAGGATTGCATATAAGCCGTTCATTCTTATCAAATTATTCATTACGTAAAAATGTATGTGCTGAGAGAGACCAAGCAAAAAGCTGATTTCTTGATGAAATAAATAGTAAAGAGATCAAAAAAGCTAGTTGATGCATGCACAATCCCTTAAATAAATGTATTTCTGTCTTCAAATGAGATTAGTGTTACTTTCAATACGTGAAGTGAGGATACTCGTAGATATAACTAAAAAATAAATATATTTCTCTTATTTTATCGACAGGTAAGACAGTTGTAACTCCTTTACAAGCTTATTTTATCTCTCATTTTATTAGAGAAGTGGGGTTTGATTTGGGGATTGCTGCTCCCTTGAAAGCCTCTTGCAAGATTGTCACCCTGAATCAAATCCCCTTAGGATTGCATATTTCAAATTCTTCCTCATTCCACTCCCTCTCCTATTTACAAAAAAAGAAAAGAGTCTTCAAAATCATTTCTCTAAATTATTTTAAGGGGCCATATTAGATTTAATAAATTTAAATTACAGTTTTTTTTGGTCAGGGGGCCATTCCCCTTGTGCCCCTCAAAAACTCCACCACCACAGTATTTTTTTTTCTTATATTTGTTCATTTGTTACAAAAAATTCAATAAAAAAAGTACTATAAATTCAACAATTTGGTCTATCTAGATGTATTTATATATAAAAAAAAATATATAGATGGAAGAATCTTGTGTTTTTCAAAATTACCTTCTTATATCATACATGCTACTAAAATTCATAATTTCACAATTTATCTAATACCCTTATATATCTAAATTTAAATATAATAAAATCAAGACAAAATCAAAATATTTTTATTGAAAATCAAATCAAATCTTTATCTTAATTGAAAATTGAAGATAATTTTATTAAAATGCACTCTATAACACATTATTGTTGTGTTCACATCTGACATCTATCCAAACCCTCTAACTTTTGCTCCATCCCTACAAAATGTTAAGCAAGATGCATATTCTAAATCGGTTCAAACTTTAAATTTGAAATTCGCAACTGAAAGAAGAAAGAAAATCTACTCTCCATTTTCTAGAGCCCTATTCCTTGCTCTAATTAGGAGGACTTTTCTTGTCTTCTTTTTTCATTTTTGAAGACTTGGTATCATTGATCCATGAAAAATCATGTTAAAAATTAAAAATGAAGGCTAGGCGATTTAGGTGTGAACCTGGGTCACGACTTGAGTTGTAGATGTTGAAAATTATGGATAATTTAGAAAACTAATAAATATGGTAGTGAAAGTAATGTTACACATGGAATAAAATTAATGATGATATGGGCCAAAAGTAAAAGGCGCAACTCACATAGCATAAGCGAGAAAGCCAAAGCCCAACCCAATACTTGCGAGGTCAAGATAAAATTACGGTATAGCCCCATCGTCAAAGCACTATAAATAGGCAACGCCATTAATGAGGTAGGTAATTGAAAAACCTAAAAATTTCCATAAGAGTCTTCCATAATTCTCATTAAGATCCATTATACTAACTTGAGAGTCAGAGGCTTAGCACCCAACCGTTATTTCTCTTTCTTGCAGGTAACCCATGACCTATCTCTAAACCTAGGATCCAACCGATCCTTTTGAAGCCCTACCCACTTTCCTTTGTTGACCTACCAACAACTGGTGCGGTGAGTGTGGATTGAACAAGTGACCTGCAGATCCTCTTAATGGCCTACCCAAATTTCAAAACCCCTCAAAAAAGAGGACCGAGTACATCCCCTTTACCCCTAAAATGCCCACTCAACCCTAGGACACGCAAACCCCTGCAACCTTAGTTGACTTTCCCGCCATTCTGACCACCGTGCTGACCCACCTAAAAGCCATGTGAAAAGTAATACAAGAGTTGAGATAGCAAAGGACCTAGGATAGACAAGAAATCCAAAGGCTTTGAGTTGACAAAGACAAGACCTATACCCCAACTGTGCAAGAGCACATGGTATAATCACCCGCACTTGCCACTTCCAATCCAACAGGGAGCATATGATTACAGAGCCTTTACCCACTAGCAACACCCAATGTGTAACCCAGCACACACCACCTAAGTAACCCAAACACCCATTCACCCTTGAAATAATGTCCTACCCCCTACCAAGCCATTTCAAATAGCCAACTCTAGACCCATATGATGGATCTATACACCTAGTAGAGCATATTTGTAGATTTGAGAATGTCATGTTAATCTTGGGAGTGGACAACAAGATTAAATGTCAAACCTTTCTAACCTCCTAACTAAAAGTTGCCTTACAATGGTTTAACAACCTTCCCCCTTTATTTATCTCGAGCTTTGATTAGTTGGTAGAATAATTCATGGCACGATTCTCAACTAGCATAGCCCTACGGAAAACTTTGGCAGTATTGGCAACCCTCAGGCAAGAGGAAGGGGTACTTACGGGAATACATATAAAGGTTCACTACCTTGTCGCTACATATTGAAAACCTCAAGGACAAGGTAACAATACACATTTTGATGGCGGGATTGCAATAGGGGCATGTTTAAGGAAATCATCACCCTAAATTTGCCTGAATCTCTACAAGAACTGCTCCAACAGGTTGGTAAATACATCAACTTAGAGGAGGTAGAAAAGGCGATGCTGAGGCAGTTAAGAGGAAGAGAGCTTACAAAGGAGAGAAAAGGCCCATACCCCACCACTCTAGCTACACCCCCCTTAATAGACCAAAGTTCTTGATAAGTTAAATTATTTGTAGGTTTGGCATCCCACACTCAATTGTGGCAAATAATAGAAGGCAATTCCCAGACTGGTGCTTCTAAGAATTTTGCACCAACGTCAACATCAAACTGATGTTTGCATTAATTGAGCACCCACAAGCAAATAAGTAAGTACAAGCTGCTAATAAGACAATTTTGAAAGGCCTCAAGAAAAGGCTGGAAGATAAGAAATGCATGTGGGCGAAAGAACTAACATGGGTACTCTAGTCATACTGAACTACCCTACACACGATTACTGGCAAACCCCTTTCAATCTTACTAATGGAACAAAAGTGATGATACTTGTGGAAGTGGGAAAGCCGACCTTGAGAAGAGAACTGTATAAGGAGGACAACATTAACCTAACAAAAAACCTAGACTTTTTGGAAGGAGAAAGGCTAAGAGCCTATGAGAGAATGCTAGTTATAAAGAAAGTTTTAACACAAACCTATAGCAAAAACTTCCGACCCAGGGAATTCCAGTTGAACGACTTAGTACTAAGGTTTGTCTTACCAACAAGAAAGCCTGCTAATGAGGGCAAGTTAGTGCCAACATAGGAAAGACCTTTTGTAATTACTAAGGTAAGGGAGCTTACCGAATTGCAATAGTCCAAGGTTAGGAAATACCCAACACATGGCATATATCTAAACTTCAAAAGTATTACCTCAACCTGTGAATGAAAATTTTAAAAGATCGCACTTTCAATGCTTACTTGTGCAATTTCTTTTTTGTACCTCTAAATATCTATGAGTATAACAAGTCACCTATCCTTTTTTGAAAAAGCATCCAGCAGGATCATCATTCAAAGTAACCAGGGCAAAGATCGAAAGTTAAAAAAAAAAAAAAAAAGAAGAGAGAAAGAGGCGAAATGCTAAGAAAAGACAAATATTTTAATAAAGAAATGTCATTTACAAAGTTACAAAAATTAGGGCACAGAGGGATTCTCCTCGTCACTCGAGCCAAGATATATGTTGTACACTTCAATAGAAAGGTCGGGATCGTCGTCTTCATCAGGGTCAGCAAGCTCCCCATCCCGAACTACCTTAAGGAAATTTGTTGACTCCACCAAGTTAGAACGTGAGATGCCTTAGCAGCATAAAGAAACTTGATCCAAACAATTTTTGAAGCCATCCCCAAAGGCATTTAGAAAAGTGTTAGCCAATTTCCTATAGACCCTCTCAATCAACCTCGACCTAGATGCTTGAGCCTTTTCTCTTTACCCTTTCCAACGAAGTGTCAAACTCTCAACTGCTGCCAATCTTCTCTTTAAGTCAGCAATATAGTCAAATTTCTCCTACAAAGCCAGCTTAGAGGACTTTAATTTTTCTTTCAACTCAACAACTTAGGAGGAGATCCTCTGAAGTTTTTTCTCAAATTTGCAGGCTGAAAGAGAAGAGGCAACTTCTCTCTCTTAGAACTTGGTGAGGTTCAGTCGAACTCCTTCTAGCTCTTTCTCGCACAAGGAGAGCTTCTTATTGACCTTCGCCCACTTCGAAATGGCAACCAATTCTTTCTCCTCCGTGATGACCACTTTCTCATTCGCCATCAACACTTTTTCCTTAGCAGCTTGGTCAAATCTTGGTTAGATCGGATACGGTCATGAATGACCTGGATCATACCGATATGACGGCTAAATCCTTTCATGATCTAACCTAAGATAGTGTCCGAGCAAATGTGTTGAAACTCTATGACCAAGGCTGTGAGGTCCAAGAATGGATACCCACCGGTCTACAAAAGATGGAAAGAAAAAGATGAGAGGAGCAACAATATTGTTAAGGGGAAGAAGGGAAACATTATCAAAGTAAAGGAAGGGCAGGCTCAACGCTAGCAAGGTTGCCTACCTCAACGTTTGACAGAGGATTAATAAATACTTTTTATAGTTTATCTTTATATTCTTATACTTAATTCTAGCATTTTCAAATTTGCATTTAATTGTTTAATTAGCATCTATTTTTATCATTGAGGTCTAATTAGAATTTATTGTATTTCATATTAATTTTTTCACTTTAAGATCCAATTTTACTTATTAGGAATTTTTAATTTCAAGACTAGATTTGAGAGACCTCGAAGCTTGTTGGGATTTATGTCTAAGCTTAGGATTTGAGCAATAAATCTTCATAAATTCATGAAGTGAGGGCATAAAGGGAAATTTCACAACTCAAAAGGGCAAAATAGGGATTTGGCAACTTAAATGAGAGGCAATGTCATCATTTGGGCCTTATTAATGGCATTTTTGTAATTTTTCCCAAAAAACCCTAGGTGAATTCGGCTATCCCCTTCCTCCCTCACCACAGTCACGCTTCCTTCTCCCTCTCTCACTAGTTTAGCTTCTTTTCTCTTCTCCCATGGCTGCATCCATGAAAATGGAACCCTAGAAGCTTCTATAATCAACCTAAGATGATTTTAAGACTAGCAGTTTGATTCTTGAGATCATTATTGCGTTTGTTTTGAATTTAATGAAGGTTATGCTTCTCTACTCCTTGTTTCTCTCTCTAGGATTATGTATGATGATTTTCATGCATGATTCTTGGATGAGTTTGTGGATTTTCTAGGTTTGATCACCCTAGGAGTAATTTTCATAGAGTAAAACTTAATTTGGTTGGATAGAAATTTGGATTTTACGTCTTGCATGCTTTAATCCCATGCTATGATTATTGTTAGGGTTAGGTTTAGTTTGGTTCCAATGGCCATAGCTTGTGCAATTGTGTAGTAGTAATTGTCGAGCTAGATGCAGGGATCCCCGTTTGGTTAGGGTTCAACCAAATTAATTAATTAGGTAGGTTAATATTGAGTTTTCAAGGTTAATCTAGTTAATTGACATAACTGGAATAAGATGTTGGATTGTTCCTAGGTTGGTTACATTTACATCATTTGTTGATTCAGTTTACTTGTTTATTATGTTTAACTACTATTAGTTACTCTATTATTGTTGATTTGACTGAAACCCCCAATTCCCTTAGCCTGAATAGACTGAGACCTGTACTAGTGATTATTTGAGAACACAGCCCTTGGTTGAAAACTCAAACTTGGATTTTTAATTTGGCCGCCACCTATAGTAACGACGCTATAGCCGTGTGCGTCAAGGATCAGTACGAGTACTTGAGAAAAGTAAGGACATGGAGAGTCAAGAACAAATACTTAATATTAAGTTAAGGAAAAGGAGTCTACTTACTTGACGAAAGATTAGCATGAGAGAACGAAGCCCCATGATCCCTTTTACCTGTAGTCTTCATCTTTGTACATCTCAGGGTTAAGGGAGGACAACATGGCACCTTAATAGGCTTTGTGAAAGCATGTAAAGTCACCTCGGGCGCCGTAAGAGCCGAGTCATCACCATAAGAGACGGAAGCAAATCTCATGACCTCTTCAAAAGTGGCAGGTGAAGGACTGAGAGGAAGGCTCAGCTCATCAGCAGCCAAAGAGGACTGGGGTTCCTTGATGGAAACCCCCCAAAGCTTTTTTGAGGAAGTGATGCTAACCTCCTACTGGCTAAAGTGGTCACCGACCTTCCTCTTTCCTTTCCATCGATCTTCCAATCTGTAGTTAGATTGCTCCAACAATTTGCAGACATTGGGCATGGTTCTCTAATCTAAAAAGAAAAAAGAGAAGTATATAATAAAAAAATCAAAAGCAATGTAAAATAAAGACTTATGAACAAAAGGAAAGTCCACACACCAATGTAACGAAAGGCTTTAAAAGTAACACTTTTAGGATCAATGTAAGTTTTAGCTTCTAGCTCTTTTATTAAGAAAGTGACCGTTGGCTTAAGCTCAGCATTGGAAATGTCATCTATCCTCCCAAAATGCCATCTCTATCTGAGGGGAAATCTGGGCTCCCCATCCTCTTTTAGAAAGAACACCCGACTAGACTGAAGTTCTACCACTCTAAAAAACCATCATTTGAAGTGCTTGGTGGATTTCTCAGTTGGAACGATTAGTGACCTGTCATTTTTAGTAGTAAAGTACAGATACCCAAGCTCATATTTCTTCGAATTCTTTAGAGAATAAAAGTGGAGGAATACATAGAGACGAGGGGCCTTATTTAGCTTAACACAAATCCTCTAAGAAGAATGTAAGGTGGCCTAGACGTCTGGATGGAGTTGAGTTAGGGCAATTTAAAGGGTCTTGAGAACTTCCATCTCAAAGTGGGAGAAAGGGAGGTATACCCCATATCAATAAGAGTCGTACAAGTTCTAGGTGAAGAACCTATCTCTGTATTGACCTTCGCTGACACCAACCTCGAGTGGGCATGGCTCAATATCAAAACTACCATGAAGGTCGGAAGTCTCACGTAGAACATCTCTGATAGCGTTAAGATCATCACATGCTAGTAGAGAATTAGTTTTGGCAACTTCCCTAGAAACCCATCAAGCATCCTTCAGGTTACCTTCTAACGGGGCGCCCTCTACTAGTAGGTCGTTATGGTGAAAATACCCTAGCGAATAGGTCACACCGACCTTGTCAACTTCATGAGCCATATTGTAGTACACTTTCAAGTCAACTTAGATTAACAACTTAACTGAAAGATGGAGGAAAATCCAAAAACCAAGAGAAAGAAGAAAACTAACCTGTAAAAATGAAAGGCGAGAGCAATGCAAGGAAAGAAGCACGAGAAGCAACGGTGAAAAACACTAGAGAAGAGTAAGGCAACCAAATGATGCAAGTGAGAAGATGAAGGCAATGAAAGGAAACTAATAGGAAAGCAAAAGCAACCCAATAGTAAAATGGAACTCTATTTATAAGAATAGAGGAAGTTGAACTGGCACATTAAGACGGATTTTTGAAAACATGATCCGATGGTTCGCAATAATGCCACGCCTTAGAAAGTGAAACGACACACCGGAACAATAGTAAAAGCCATAGTAAAAGTGGAGGTAAAAGTGTAGTGTTTTAAAAGGAGTAAATGGCTGGGGAACAAAAGAGATGTAGTCACCTAATTGCCAAAGTATAATGATTATTAATAGCGCCATAGATGATAAAATGATAAGTGAAATCATTCCTCAATAAAAGTGCAAAGTAATAGTCGTTGTTGTCGGGAGAGGTCAGACCACTTAGCTTAGGCACCCAAAGCATTAGATACCTGAGTTAATGGGGGGTTGATGATATGGGCCAAAAGTAAAAGGCCCAACTTGCATAGCATAAGGAAGAAAGCCAAAGCCTAGCCTGATACTTGCGAGGTATGGACAAAATTATGATAAAGCCCCCATTGTCAAAGCACTATAAATAGGCAATGCCATTAATGAGGTAGGTAATTGAAAAACCCAAAATTTTTCCATAAGAGTCTTTTGTAATTCTCATTAAGATTTGTTATATTGACTTGAGCGTTGGAGGCTTAGCACCGAACCATGTTTTTCTCTTTCTTATAGGTAACCCACGGCCTATCTCTAAACCTGAGATCCAACCGGTCCCTTTGAAGCCCTACCCACTTTCCTTTGTTGACCTACCAACAAATGGACCTTGAAACTTTATAAAGATTTATAAAGTTTCACACCATATTAATAAATTAAGAGATTAAAGCGAAAGTTTTCAGAAATTAAGAGATTATCTCTAGTTACTGTAACAGATTTACAAGACTTATATTCTAAAGTTCTCTCTTGTTTATATGTCATGTGAAATAGTTATGGGAAGAAAACAATCTCAAGTTTTATTACTTATTTTGGTTAGGTAGATAATCATATTTAGCTAGATAGTATCCTAAATATAATATCATAATTAATTAATTTCAAGAAAAGCGTTCTATCCATACCACCTTAAAACAGACAAGTTCCTTTCAACCTTCTAAATCTAGTTGAAAATATGTAATACATGCATGCTATAATTAATTGAAGTATTCATTTCAAACTTGACCTTTTAAATTCAATTTCATGTACAAATAAAGTGTGACTCAGTTAGCAAGCAGATTGAGCTTAACCATATCAGCTTCCACATCACTTTCCCTCCAATTTATATGGATGCACATGAAGTGAACACGTATAGTGTTCCATGTTACAATCCTCAAATGGTGTTGTCGTCCCCTCCGCCACTTTCTCAGGCACCATAATAGACTTAGCCACCACTTTCTCAGCCTCAGCATATCCAAATAATTGATTCACCTCCTCAAGATGCTTAGGAAGTGAACACACACAGTGTTGGACAACTTTCCCTATGGAGCAATCCTCAACCAGTGTTGCCACCCCCATTGCCACTTTCTCAAGCACTATAGCAGAGTCTTCCGCCACTTTCTCAGCCTACCCAAATGGTTGATTCACCTCCTTAGGATTCTCAAGAAGTGAACACATACTGTGTTGGGCAACTTTCACCATGGAATAATTCTCAACCAGTGTTACTACCCCTCTGCCACTTTCTCAAGCACCATAGTAGAGTCTTCCACCATTTTCCTAGCCTACCCAAATGGTTGATTCACCTCCTCAGGATGCACAGGAAGAAAACATGTACATTGCTAGGCACCATTCCCTTTAGAACAATCCTCAGCTAGCTATGTTGGCTTATCCAACATTTTCTCTGACACCACAATATACTCCTGCCCCACTTTCTAAGTGTACCTAAATGATTGACTCGCCTCCTTAGGATGCTCTAGAATTGAACATGTATATTGCTATGCAACATTCCCGATGGAACAATCCTTGGCCAGCATTATTGCCCCCTCGGGTGGTTTCTCTGACACCACAATATACTCCTCCGCCACTTTCTCAGTCTACCCAAATGGTTGAGGAAGTAAACATGTACATTGCTAGGCAAACTCCTCAACCACCATCTCAGCCTCCACAACTTGTCACTTCCCCTCCCCTTCATATCAATAGACATGAAGTGAACACATACAGTGTTAGGCGACTTTTCCCATGGAACAACCCTTAACCAGTATTGTTGTTCCCTTCGCCACTTTCTCAGGCACCACAACAGACTCCTCTGCCATTTTCTCAGCCTTAGTATAGCCAAATGGTTGATTCGTCTCCTTAAGATGCTTTAAAAGTGAACATGTACATTATTAGGCAATATTCCCCATAGAACAATAATCAACTAGCATTACTGTCCCCTTCGGTGGTTTATCCAGCACCACAATATACTCCTCTGCCACTTTCTCAACCTTAGCATACCTAAATGGTTGATTCACCTCTTCAAGATGCTCAGGAAGTGAACATGTACATTGCTAGGCAACATTCCCCATGGAACAATCCTCAACATGCATTGTTGCCCTCTCCAATGGTTTCTCCAGCACCACAATATACTCTTCCGCCACTTTCTCAGTCTACCCAAATGGTTGAAGAAGTAAACATGTACATTGCTAGGTAACATTCCCCAATGAACAATCCTCAGCCAGCGTTGTTGTCCCCTTCGACTGTATCTCTGGCACCACAATATACTCCTCTGTCACTTTCTCAATCTATCCAAATGGTTGATTCACCTCCTCGGGATGCTTAGGAAGTGAACATGTATATTGCAAGGGAATATTCCCCATGGAACAATCTTCAGCCAAAATTGTTGCCCCCTTTGGTGGTTTCTCCGGCACCACAATATAGTCCTCCGCCACTTTCTCTAGCCCCGTGGTACACCACTTTTCTTCTAGATGATGAGACTTCAGATGAAGACCAATTTTTCCCCTAGGACAACATTATGTCTCTATATGATTACCAATTTTTCCCCTAGGAAAACACTATTCCTCCAACGGGAGATATGTTGTGATAACCCTTTGGACAGGTAATATATTAGATCATTCTTCAAGATATGATATTTTGGTTACATAAAAAGGTTTTAAGTATTGCTATTATTAATTAGAGTAATTTTCAAAACAATTTGATTAATTTATGTTATTACCAATAATTAACTGATGACAAAGTCTAAGCAAAATAGAAATTAAGACAAGTACACACATTAACTCTAAAGTTTCTATACACATACGCTGACTATAATCTCAAAAATACTTTTGCATGCAGGGTAGAACGTACTCCTTAAAGAAAGAGGACATGATAGCAGCATGAAGATATATGTCGCTGTCGATGAAGATGTTGAGGAAGACTTGACAATAGAAAAGCAAGAAGCAAAAAAATATGAAATAGCAACTAAGCTAGTTAGAAACAATTGTATTCGTTTGGAAGACCCCATAAATTTTGTAGTTTCAATTCCATAGATCTCATCTTATAAATAGGAATTTTTTTAAAATAAAAAATTAAATACTTTGTGTGAGAGTTTGATACAATAAGTTGCACCAAAAAAACAAAGAGTTTTATACAATAAGTTTATGAGTAATGTTATTTGTGTGCATTTAGTAGAGTTTTATGAAAGTTTTAGCTAGTTACATTTAGAATTCTACAATTGTTGTCAAATGTTAAGCTTATTATGTATACTAATTACACGAATCATATATTGAAAACTCTATTGTTTTCTGGGATCTTAAATTATTATAATTATGTGAGTCAATAGTTTGACTGTTTATTTCCTTATTAAACGTATGATATAATGTGGAATATAGCATGTGAAAATAGTAACTTGTAAGTTATGTTATAAACTAACATTCTGTTGAACATTTATCAGAGAATGAACATTTTGCATTTAGTTCCTACATGATACATCACTACAAACACTTCTAAATTAGTGTACCAAAAAGGGCGGTCTAAACTGCAGAAGATCAAGATCAATAGTAACTTTATAAACCAACAAGAACAATGCATGAAACTCTATAAGCAGGCTAATAAGTGCACAATCATACATATAGACAGGTGAAAAGAAAAGGCAATGGTTTAACCATGATGCTATGGGAATTACACAAGTATAATCGAAATATGATTTTAGACAACAAGAAAACACTTGCTAGTGTTTGTCATAAAACAATTAGTTTCAGCAATCATGTTTCACGGATAAGAGCAAAAAGTTATTTCAGATTCTCTTTTATGTTGCAAGCAGAATAGTTGCCTATACAATAGAATTAAAGGAACACTAGAAAGAACACCCACTCCAAGAAACTTAAAAGCTACTTAAGGGCATGACAAACTAATAATATTTGGCCACAAGTAAGTGCTTGCCTTCTATATTTGGTGCATGAAAATAAGCATTTCAAGAAAACGTTCAACAAAAAGTTGATGTCTTATATTGCAAATGATCTCAGGATATTTTGGAAACTAATATAATTAGGTATTTTATATTTGAAAATAATATAAAAACTTTAAAACTGTTCAGAACATTTTCATTTTCGGTCTCTTAACGCATATATGTTCAATTGTAGAAATAATAACAATTAATATGTGCTAAATAGTTTCAGCAAGGAACATATTGTTTACTGCATGGTAGGAGATAAAGAAAATAAATCCACAGTTAAAAAATAAATAAATAAATAAAGTGAACACCACCTTTAAGTGATGATAGGTCTCTGAGCCCATCCGTAATGCTTCCTCAAATCTAATTGCTCCAACAGGGAGAATCATGATTCCCTGAAGTTATTATATACATAAGTTAACATTTGAAAAACTATATACTAACATGAAGCAACAAAGAAAATAGTCACAAAAGACAAAAACCTAACAACTTAAGCTTTTGAGATTATTAATTTTGATAAGGTATGACTACCTCTTTGACAAAGTGAGCAATGGTTATATTCTTATTGCCACCATTTTATAATTAATTCAGCACAAACATGTTCTTGAACCACCTATAAACCTAAACCCAAACAATTTTCATGTGCACAGGTGTCTTATTTATAAAACCTATGATTGAGCCTGTTGCCATCATCCTAAGCTTTAGGAATAGTTAGTTCTCGGACAACACAAACCTATAGATTTAAGAGACACAAAATATATCAAGATTTATTGATTTTAATAGGAAAATTGAAAACAAAACCAAGTAATAAAAATAACAAATAGTTGAATATATGTGGGTTCCAATATGTATGTGTGTGTGTACTGTGTGTGTATGAGAGAGAGTACTAACACATGTCAATATTCACAACACCTTAACAAGCATATGAATAAGGACTTAAAAGGCAAACGACCTAAGAATTATTAATCTATATTATAAGTCAACTTCATAAAAGTTTTAGTAAGCATAGCTGCATTTCAATATTCAAATAGACCTTAAAGAAGCTTGAGTTATCAACGAGAAATTTAACAGTCAAAGGACCTTTCAGAAATTTAATTAGTAATCAAAATTCAATATTCTTTCTTTTTGTTATTTATTTCTGCATTATATTCTATCTGAGAACATAAACCAACTAAATGGTTGATTTAAATATGTTAATGGTGCATGTGCATTGCCTTGACTCATTATAAATCCAAGACCACCAATCTAGTTTATGAAAGGTTGTGATGGTTTGGGTGATTATGGAAGCCATGAGGTAAAAAAAAAAAAAAAACATAAACACCTGTATGGCTAAATTATTCCCAGTACGCTTTCCACCGCTTATAACAGTAAATGCAGGAACAGGAAGAATTGGGCTGGTTTTTCCCGAAAGATCAGCACTGTGCTTGTAAAGTGGAACCTGATATTTTTATCTTCCTATTTTATAATCACTTTTAAGAATAATAACCTTAATTGCAGATTAAAACCTAGAAATTATTTTAAAAAGGAAAAGAAAAGAAAAAGAAATTGACAAAGTGACATGCCTCCTTTTCAGCAGCCCCTGCTTTACAAGCAGCAATGGAAACAGCTAAAATAGCATTTGCTCCAAGTTCACCGTGCAAACAAAATCAGAATCATAACAAATGAAGAAAGAAAAAATTCTAGGGAAATTGGGAGAAAAAACATTTTAAAACACAGGGTTAAGTATTAGTATCTGTATATAAATGTGAGGAAGTTCATATTATAAGAAAAAGCAAAGAAAAAATACATGGAATGCACATGGAAGAATGGTACATGATAGGGGTAGATCACAGACTAAAAAGAAAACTACTTTGAATAGATTATTTTAGCCCGACTTGAACCAAGAAAGCATTCATACATTATGAAAGCCCATTTTATGCATATGAAAAACCTACTCTAGTGTGAGAACCTATTTAATTGTAGCACATCTATAACAAGCTAAGCAATTCTTTCCAATTTCTTATTAGCATGCTTGGTAGGAGATATCAAAACAGAAAAAGTGGAAAATGGAGAAAGAACTGAATTGGATAAATTAGATGGATAGAAACGAACAAAAATCTATTCTACTAATCATAAGAATTTATCCCAAATATTCCTTATCAATGATATTTCTAAGCAAAGCATAAAAGAAAAATTGGTAAAAATGATATATGTATTTTGTTTCAGCTTTTTAACAGTAGTGCACCTCATTTTAAACCAAATTAATGAAACAATTTAGTTAAGAATAGAATGGAAATAGAGACCACTCATTTCGTTCTTTCCCCCATTATTCTCTCAGATTGCAAGTATATAATAATTTTCAATCTTTCTAAATTCTCTCTTATTTTCATCCCTACTAAGGACAGCCTAAAAGTATTGTCATGGCTTTTAACCTCACAAGCAAAACAAACATATTGGAATTCTCCCATCAAAGAAGTGTTTCATCCAGAAGCCAATTACATCTGAATAACTGTAAAAGATGCCACGAAACTCCTTACTTGATTACTGTGTACAAAGCTTAGTATATATAATTAGATCGATTTATACTATTACTAACTGAAGACTTCAGCACAGTTGTCTGTCCAACAGGACATTGAACTGCTATTGCTCATGAATGTTTTAGCTCGTGTCTTAGAAAATCCTCTTAAGTTATGATGTCTTTATTTGAATTTTGGATCTTTCACAACCCACACCTACCATATGAGAAGATAATAGGGATACAGTGTAGTATAAGCTTGAGGACTTGATCAAAGTTGAACTCGCTTTTGACCTGCTTAATAACTTGGGATCATCAGCAATTCAATTTAATTTCTTTTTGCCATCATCAATAGAGCATCTCATGGATTGATAATCTGTAAGATCTTCTTTCATGTAACAAAAAAGAAATGTTCAATTTACTTATTGCCTTATCCATATTGTGTCCATGGTATTATCAACTGATGATAATGTCTAAGTCAAATAGAGATTACATGTATCAAGCATGGATAAGTACACACATTAACTCGGAAGTTTCTGTACACATGTGCTGACTATAATCTCAATAATACTATGCATACATGCAGGATAGAACGTGCTCCCTAAAAGAGATATGTAGCTGTCGATTAAGATGTTGAGCAAGACTTGAAAATAAAAAAGCAAGAAGCAAAAAATAGGAAATAGCAACTAAGCTAGTTAGAAACATTTGTGTTCGTTTGTAAGACCCTATAAATTTAGTAGTTTCAATTCCTTAGATCCCATCTTTTAAAGAGGAACATGTTTAAAACAAAAAATTAAATGCTTTGTGTGAGAGTTTTATAAAATAAGTCATACCAAGAAAAAAAAAAAAAGTTTTATACAATAAGTTTATGAGCAATGTTATTTGTGTGCATATAGTAGAGTTTTAAGAAGTTTTACCCAGTTACATTCAGAATTCTGCAGTTGTTGTCAAATGTTATGCTTATTATGTATAATAATTACACCAATCCTATATTCAAGTGCACTGATAAAACATGTAAAGACGTGTCTTTTTGTTTTTTTATTAATTAAGAAAAAAAAAAAAACATAATGATCTTACCAGTCTGAACTTTTTAGTCTCAGCTTTTTGTCAAGCTCAGATAAACAAGTTTAGTTTATATAGCAGTAAAAGGCTTATAGTAAACTGATTTCTTTTTCTTATCTAAGGCAAATGGGAAAAGAGCATTTAATACTATTTAGGGAAGGGTTCGAAGTTCAAACACTCATCAATAATATTATACAAAAGTGAACTGGTTTATTTAACAAGTGGTTTATAATAAATATATGACTTCATTGATTTATATAGCCATGCATTTCTTCTTTACTTTATTGATATATATACCTGTGAAGTAACATGAAACTGACGGCTAAAACAAGTCATAGGGAATGCAAAAGGAGTTTTTGTTGTTGTTATATCCATGTTGATATTTGAAATTATGTATCAGTGACTGAAATGCTTGGATATACTTTCACAATTTCTGGAGTCATTCTATGTAGTGAAGCAAAGAAACGGAGTAAATTGAATGCCCGAGTTGTTTGATACCCTTTTTTGTACATCAGTCTTCTTCGTTTATAGCCACGGCATTAAATTTCTCCAACATGTTAAACTATTTGTTTAATTGTTAGAATTTAGAAATTTGATCTTTCTAATTTTTTAGCCAGATTTAGAAATGGGATTGGTAACAACAGCACACCATTAATCTACCTAAGATCATACTTATAGGTCAAACACCACTTTAAACTTAAAATCTTATAGTATTAAGTTAATAAGTTTTTTTTTTTTTTAAATTATTTATATGTCTCTCGTAAGCATTACAATTTTATAATTTAGAACTTCACTCTATTTTGATTCATCCAACCCATGCTTGTATATCTTTTCCAACTCACTCTATATACAAGGTAAAGCATCTAAATGATAATTTTGGTAAATATTTTCGGAAAGGCATACTAACAAGCAAGTGGAAGAAAAAGTCCATTTTAAATTGAATTGCCATATTGAAAAGCTCCTGAAATAAATCACAAAAGTTAAACTTGCAGAGACAATAAAGAAATATTATTGATAAAAGAAGAAAAAAAAATCAGGTTGTGATAAATGTTATCTTAATTTATAGTAAAATTGATAATTAAATTTTGATTATCATAACATAATCAAAAATATTTTTGAAACCTAAATCTGGAAGTTTTCTTTTGATACAATAACACAATACACCTCTCTAAGGCTTTGAGGCTAATATATATATATAAAATTCAAAATTTTGAAATGTTTTTGAATCATTAATTCAAAACTCTTTTATCTTTATCTTTATCCTACATGAAACCTATCCCTAACCAACAACTGTCATATATCGATTCTTCTTTTTCTAAACCCCTCTAGTTTCATCTTTTTCTCGTTACGTCAATGGCTTCTCTTTCAGAAGCTCCACACATGGAGTCTTTCATGTCGTTTCCATCTGGATTCAAGTTTTGCCCAACCGATCAAGAGCTTATTTACTTTTACTTGAGGAAGAAAGTCAATAATGAAAGTCTTCCAACCAATCCGATAAGGGAAGTAAATATATACCTTTACAATCCAGTAGATTTGGTAGGTAAAGATAGGATCGTTATGATGTTTTCCCTTTGCTATTACCTCCTTTTCATACTCAACCAAAATTATTGATGTTTATACTATTTTCATTTATGAGCATGAAAGTTTTGTGGGATATATTTATTTATTTATTGTTTTTGTTTGATGCATAGCAATATACAGAGATTATGAAGGGCCTAATGGATGGTATCTTTTTACCCCAAGGAATCGAAAATATCCAAACGGAAAATGGCCGAATCGATCAGCAAATAATGGTCATTGGAAAGCTACGGGAGCTGATAAAAACAGTTCCTCATGGAGATCAAATTATTGGGTACAAGAAGACTTTGGTTTTCTATCATGGGAAGCCTTCCAAGGGAAGAAAGAGTGATTGGATCATGCATGAATATACATTGAAGGAGCTTATTCGAACCAGAACCAGTCCCAATGATATGAAGGTAATTTTGTACACCTTTTCTTGATGTTATAGCTAGATAAACAATTAGGGTTTAACTTCTCTGCCAGTATCAATTAATAGTATCTTTTCATATGATGATTTGGCTGGAATGCTCGTGGCCATTGTAAAGCCATGTGTTAACTCATCTAAATGAGTATTCACTAATGAGAAGGAAGTTTTAAGAATTTGTTATTATGTATAAATTCCTTTTTTGTTTTGTTTTTTTTTTAATGTTATTAAATAGTTTAATTTTATTGTTAAACATCTAATACAAGCATGTGAAAATAATCACTCCCTAAGTCAGTATAAATAAATTTTTCTCTGTTGTTTTTGCTTTGATCTTAAATTGTTAATTATTATGTGAGTCAATAGTTATTAAACATATGAAAATAGTATTAGTTTATAAACTAACGTTCTAGTCTGTTTTTTTCTTCCTTGGATTTTGTAGCTGGATGAGTGGGTTTTGTGTAAGATTTACGAGAGAAGAAAGGGGTTAGAAGATGCTAAAGACAATGATCAGACTCAATTGTCAACTTTGTCTCAATATCTACTGCATCCATTGCACCAGCTACTTCCTCAAGTTCCTTCTGAGCTTCCTCAAAAGCCACAGCAAACTCCTCCGCCACCATCTCATCTTCCACAACTGGTCACTTCCCCTCCCCTTTATATGGATGCACATAAAGTGAACACGTATAGTGTTCTATTTTACAATCCTCAACCAGTGTTGCTATCCCCTCCGCCACTTTCTCAGCCTCAGCATACCCAAATGATTGATTCGCCTCCTCAAGATGCTTAGGAAGTGAACACATATAGTTTTGGGCAACTTTCCCCATGGAACAATCCTCAACTAGTGTTGTTGCCCCCCCCCTGCCACTTTCTCAAGCACCACAGCAGAGTTTGTCACCATCTTCTCAGCCTACCAAATTGGTTGATTCACCTCCTCAGGATGCTCAGGAAGTGAACACATACAGTGTTGGGCAACTTTCCCCATTGAGCAATCCTCAACCAATGTTGCCACCCTCGCTGCCACTTTCTCAAGCACCACAACAGAGTGCTTTGCCACTTTCTCAGCTAAACCAAATGGTTGATTCACCTCCTCAGGATGCACAGGAAGAAAACATATACATTGCTAGGCAACAATCCCCATGGAACAATCCTCAGCTAGCTTTGTTGGCCCCTTTGGCATTTTCTCCGACACCACAATATACTCCTTCGCTAGTTTCTCAGTCTACCCAAATGATTGATTCACCTCCTCGGGATGCTCTGGAATTGAATATGTATATTGCTAGGCAACATTCCCCATGGAACAATCCTCAGCCAGCATTGTTGCCCCCTCTAGTGGTTTCTCCGGCACCACAATATACTCCTCTGCCACTTTCTCCGGCCCCTTGGTACACCACTTTTCTTCTAGATGATGAGACTTTAGATGATGACCAATTTTTCCCCTAGGACAACACTATGTCTCTATATGATTACCAATTTTTCCCATAGGAAAACACTATGCCTCCAACGGGAGATATGTTAGGTGATAACCCTTTTGGACAGGTAATATTATTAGATCATTCTCCAAGATATCATATTTTGGTTACATAGAAGGGTTTTAAGTATTTTTATTATTAAACTGATGACAAAGTCTTAGTCAAATAGAAATTAAGACAAGTATACACATTAACTCTGACATATGCTGACTATAATCTCAAAAATACTTTTGCATGTAGGGTAGAACGTACTCTTTAAAGAAAGAGTAAATGAAAGCAGCATGAAGAGATATGTAGCTGTTGAGGAAGACTTAATAGAAAAGCAAGTAGAACAATAATGAAATAGCAACTAAGCTAGTTAGAAACAATTGTATTCGTTTGTAAGACCACATAAATTTTGTAGTTTTAATTCCTTAGATCCCATCTTGTAAATAGGAACTTTTTTAAAACAAAAAAATTAATACTGTGTGAGAGTTTTATACAATAATTACCAAATAAACAAGGAGTTTCATACTATAAGTTAACGAGTAATGTTATGTTTATGCATTTAGAATTCACTAATTCATCCAACCCATGTTTGTATATCTTTTCCAACTCACTCTATATGCGAGGTAAAGCATCTAAATAATAATTTTGGTAAAAACTTTTCGAAAGGCATACTCAAGCAAGTGGAAGAAAAAGTCCATTTTAAATTAAGTTGTCATATTAAAAAACTCCTGAAATAAATAAAAAAAAGTTAAACATATATCCTTATAAGAGATAATAAAAAATATTTAACCCTCTTGAAGAGATAATAAAGAAAATAATATTGATAAAAACAATAATCAGGTTACGATAAATGTTATCATAATTTATAGTAAACTTGATAATTAAATTTTGATAATCATAAGATAATCATAAATGTTTTCAAAACTTAGATATGTGATTTCTCTCTTGATACAATAACAGAATACGTCTCCCAAAGGCTTTAAGGATTATATATATATATATATAAAATTCAAAATTTTAAAATGTTTTTGAATATATAACTAACACATTAATCAAAACTCTTATTTTATCTTACATGAAACCTATCCCTAACTAACAACTGTGATATAGATTCCTATCCCCAACCAACAACTGTCATATAGATTCTTCTTTGCCTAAACCCCTGTAGTCTCATCTTTTTCTTATTACGTATAATGGCCTCTCTTTCAGAAGCACCACACATGGAGTCTTTCATGTCTTTTCCACCTGGATTCAAGTTTTACCCAACCGATCAAGAACTTATTTACTTTTACTTGAGGAAGAAAATCAATAAAGAAAAACTTCCAACCAATCCGATAAGGGAAGTAAATATATACCTTTACAATCCAATAGATTTGGCAGGTAAAGATAGGATCGTTATGATGTTTTCCCCTAGCTGTTACCTCCTTTTTATAGTCAACCAAAATTATTGATGTTTATACTATTTTCATTTATGGGCATGAAAGTTTTGTGGGATATATTTATTTATTGTTTTTGTTTGATGCACAGCAATGTACAGAGATTATGAAGGGCACGATGGATGGTATTTTTTGACCCCAAGGGATCAAAAATATCCAAACGAAAAACGACCAAATCGATCAGCAAATAATGGTTATTGGAAAGCTACGGGAGCTGATAAAGAAGTTTGTCATGGAGATCAAATTATTGGGTACAAGAGGACATTGGTTTTCTATCATGGGAAGCCTCCCAAGGGTACAAAGACTGATTGGATCATGCATGAATATACATTGAAGGAGCCTATTAGAACCAGAACCAGTCCCAATGATATGAAGGTAATTTTGTACACTTTTTCTTGATGTTATATTATCAGTTTATTTTAATTTTCATATGGTGATTTGGTTGGAATGCTCGTGACCCTTTTAATGTCATGTGTTAATTCATTTTAATGAGTATTCACTAGTGAGAAGGAAATTTTAAGATTTTGTTACTATGTGTCAATTCGTTTTTTTAATTTTTGATAATGTATTTGGATTGAATGTACTCGGATATGGAGCTACATATCTTATAAGCTTTAGTTTGATTACTGTATGTTTGGTTTAACAGTTTGGTTTTTTTTTTTTAATATGATTAAATAGTTTAATTTAACTGATAATTTCATTGTTAAACATCTAATACAAGCAGGTGAAAATAATGGCTTAGTCATACTATAAACTAAAATTTTCTTCTATGATAAAGGAAATACTCTGTTGTTTTTGACTTGAATCTTAAATTATTATAATTATTATTATTATGTGAGTGAATAATTAAACTACTTATTTCCATATTAAATGTCTAATATAATGTGACATATAGCATATGAAAATAGTACCTCTAAGTCATACTATAAAGTAACATTCTAGTCTGTTTTTTTCTGCCTTGAATTTTTGTAGCTGGATGAGTGGGTTTTGTGTAAGATTTACGAGAGAAGAAAGAGGTTAGAAGATGCTGAAGACAATGATCAGACTCAATTGTCAACTTTGTCTCAATATCTGTTGCATCCATTGCACCAGCTACTTCCTCAAGTTCCTTCGGAGGTTTCTCAAAAGCTGCAGCAGACTCCTCCGCCACCATCTCAGCCTCCACAATTGGTCACTTCCCTTCATACAGATGCACATGAAGTGAACACGTACAGTTTTGGGCAACTTTCCCCATGGAACAACCCTCAACCAATATTGTTGTCCCCTCTGCCACTTTCTCAACCTTAGCATACCCAAATGGTTGATTTGCCTCCTCAAGATGCTCAAGAAGTGAACATGTACATTGCTAGGCAACATTGCCCATGGTACAATCCTCAGCCAGCATTGTTGCCCCCTCTGGCGGTATTCTGGCACCACAATATACTCCTCCGTCACTTTCTCAATCTACCCAAATGATTGATTTGCCTCCTCAGGATGCTCAGGAAGTGAACATGTATATTGCTAGGCAACATTCCCCATGGAACATTCCTCAACCAGAATTCTAACCCCCTCTGGTGGTTTCTCCAGCGCCACAATATACTCATCCACCACTTTCTTTGGCCCCGTGGTACACCACTTTTCTTCTAGATGATGAGACTTTTCTTCTAGACGATGACCAATTTTTCCCATGAGAAAACACTATGCCTCCAACAGGAGATATTTTAGGTGATAACCCTCTGGACAGGTAATATTATTAGATCATTCTTCAAGATATGATATTTTGGTTACATAAAAGAGTTTTAACTATAATCTCAATAATACCTTTGCATGCAAGGTAGAATGTACTCGCTAAAGAAAGAGGAAAAGAAAGCAGCATGAAGAGATATGTAGCTTTCATGAAGATGTTGAGGAAGACTTGAAATAGAAAAGCAAGAAGCAGAAAAAATATGAAATAGCAACAAAGCTAATTAGAAACAATTGTGTTCGTTTGTAAGACCCCATAAACTTTGTAGTTTCAATTCCTTAGATGACATCTTATAAATAGGAACTTGTTTAAAACAAAAAAAAATTAAATACTCTTTGTGAGAGTTTTATACAATAAGTTGCCCCAAACAAACAAAGAGTATTATACAATAAGTTTATGAGTAATGTTATTTGTGTGCATTTAGTAGAGTTTTATCCAGTTACATTCAGAATTCTTCAATTGTTGTTAAATATTAAACTTATTATGTATATTAATTACACAAATCCTAAGACATGCCTTTTTTTTAAGAAAATAGATAAAAAAAGGAATTATCTTACAAGTCGAACATTTTGGTCTTTCAGCTTTTACCAAGCTCAGATAAACAAGTTCTAGTCTATATAGCAATAAAAGGCTTATAGTAAACTGATTTCTTTTTCATACCTTTGGCAAATGGGAAAGGAGCATTTAATACTATTTAGGGAAGGGTTCGAAGTTCAAACCTTTATCAATATTATTATACAAAAGTGAACCGATTTATTTAACAAGTGGTTTATAATATATATATGACTCCATTGATTTATATAGTCATGTATTTCTTCTTTACTGTATTGATATATATACCAGTGTATTAACATGAAAATGACGGCTAAAACAAGTCTTAGGAATGCAAAAGAAGCTTTAGTTGTTGTTATATCCATGTTGATATTTGAAATCATGTATCAGTGACTGAAATGCTTTGATATATTTTTATGATTTCTGGAGTCATTCTATGTAGTGAAGCAAAGAAACGAAGTAAATTGGATGTCTGAGTTGTTTGATACCCTTTTTTGATACTTCAGTCTTCATTTATAGCCAAGGCTATAAATTTTTCCAACATTTTAAACTAATTGTTTAATTGTTGGAATTTGGAAATTTGATCTTTCTAATTTTTTAGTCAGATTTAGAAAGGAGTTGGTTACTACAGCACACCGTCAACTTAATTGAGATTATACTCGTGGGTCAAACATCACTCTAAACTCGAAACCTGACGATATTAGGTTAATAAATTTTTCTTTATTTATTTATATATCTCTCATAAATATTACATTCTTATAATTTGAGACTTCACTCTATTTTGATTCATCCAATCCATGCTTGTATATCTTTTCCAACTCACTCTATATAAGGTAGAGCATCTTAATAATTATTTTGGTAAATGTTTTCCAAAAGGCATATTAACATGTGAGTGGAAGAAAAAAGTCCATTTTAAATTGTATTGCCATATTAAAAAGCTTATATTTGAGACATTTTTCTCAATACGATGCATATGGAGAAAAATGTATGTGATAGTGCTGTTGGTATATAATTAAATGTGCCAAGAAAGATTGAAGATGACCTCAAAGCGAGGTTGGGCTTGGTTATTATGAGAATAAGAGAAGAAATGACTCCAGTGGAAAAGAAGCATTGTACTTTTATTTACCTCCATTCGTTTATACTTAATATAAGAAAGAGAAATATGCTTGTTGTGAGTTCTGAGATGGAGTTAAGATTCCGAAAGGGTACTCTTCAAATTGAAATGAAAATTGGATAACAAAATAACACAATCGGCTTTTTATACCTAGAGACAGATCCCCTCGCTCCCCCTTAGAAATGTTTAAATATTAATAGAACTCAACATAACTCAGTTGAGATGGTAATGAACAATAATTTTGGACTACAGGTCGTTGGGTTCTATTCCCCCAAAAGCCTTTTTCTATATTTTTTTTTATTATTATAACATAAAATAGTAGTTGAGTTCATAAGATTATAAATGAGAATCATTCTTAGAGAATTATAAGTAATGCTTGGCCCGCCCCCTTTAGACGAGTTTTGGAATCGTCCATGTTTATACCGTTAGCCAAAGAAGGATATTTCTAGGGAGTTGGATATGAACACCATTAGTTTTGTTCTTGGAAAAACTGAGATGATTAGCAAATGGTCCAAGTGCACATGTCTTTTCTTATTATTATCTAATTAATGGGTACATATTTTATACACAACACTAGGATAATCATAGTACAATGCAAAATAGTGATGTGACTCTTGCAGCCCAATTCATGCATATCTCTAGTGCTAAGAATAGAAACCCCATATATATGAAAATGTTGTACTCCGGGGTGTTATCGAACGCATGAAAGTTGGATTATACTAACTTCTGAGTGCCGAGTTGATAACAATAATGGTGTTTGGATTGATGAGATGGGATTCGTATAAGTAAATCCTAGATGGGGTTTGTATAAGTGAATCCTAATAGGGTTGCGTATAAAGATGAGCTTTATTTTAGTATCTTAAGCTCAGTTAGTATTTTTTATTTTTTTTGTCACTAACCCAATAGATAAGTAGTGAATTGTTCTTTTGTTTGGAAGTGATAAGCCCCTTGACAATTATCAAGATGTTGAGGATGATCCATTTGTTGGAATGGTCTTCATAAGAGGATTTAAGTCAATCTCAGTGTACAAAGAAGAATGGGCAAACAAGTTAACAAATTATAAAGAAAAAAAGAAAGAAAATTAACTTACACGTTTATAATTTTTTTCATCAACAATCTTATACTTTTAATATTGTTACATGTAATACTTGTTTTATATAGATTGCCAATTTTTTTTTTCAAATTATATGTCAGACTCTTTCGATGTAGGTTACGGTTTCTCGCCCTTGGTGATCATGGTTGTCCTATAGATTATGACTAGAAATGCTTAAATATTCTAGGTATATGCATAAAACTTCTTATATTTATGCATTTTATCCCTTTATTATTGTGCATTAAAGCTTTACTTGTATGTTCCATTCTTCTACCTATTTTATGCACTTGTAATCTATGTAGTTGTGTGTTTCATTTTTTTCTTATGAACTTGTAATGGATGTACTTGTGTGTTCTATTTTCTTGTTGGGAATGCATGTATAGTTCTGAAATGTGATTTGAGATGTCTTTGTGATGCATGTTGTTGGATGGTCAACACAAAATCCAGTCTAGGTCCAGTCCTACCTACAAGTATTGCAAGGGGACATGTTGGTCGGTAGTATTCTGACACCCCCATGTTAGAATGAAGTCTGGGTAAAATGGGAAAATACTCAAGAAAGGTAAGGATTAGAGTTGTGAAGTTATGTACTTTTTCTAAGTTACATTCCTCCTTTTTATAGTATCAAAGTCCTAAAGGTCTTTTCTCAGTATGGGTGGGGGAGTGCGAATTTGACCTTACGCCATTGGGCCTTCTGAGCCCAATCCTACATTATAAGAATTAGGTCCAAACAAACCCTAATCCTCACATGTCTTGATATACTCTCCTATCTACTTGTAATGCAACTGGGTTTTGACAATAAATGACAATTTTTCGAGGAAACATTTTTTGGACAACTCTTTTACTATGTAATGGCACTTTAAAGGCTTAAGAAAATTAAATATGTGTTTTAAAAGTTTTTAAGTAAAGTATACATCACATAAAATTTGAATAATTTTTTATATTCTTTTATTTTTTAGATGAAACACCAATAAATACAATTTAAACTTTCTTGAAATTTTATTTTGATTTTAAAATAAAGCCTATTCAATACAAAATGAATAAAATATTTTTTTACACTTTTTTATAAAAAAAATTAGATTAATAAGATTCTCACATCAATACTAAAGCTTAAATCTATATCCTTTTAACATATGGTTTCATTTCAATCATTAATAAATAAACCAACATTTGTTGGCTTTTACACTTTTTTAAGAAAAAGAAAATATCTCCTACACTTAAATATAACATCAAGTGGGGACAAAATGAGTAGGATTCTCTGTCACACACTTTTTTTTTTCACATCAAATAAAAAGACGCAATTAAATCTTTGACTAAAAAATAAATTTATTTAGATAGAGAAATTACGTGTGTGTGTGTGTATATATATATATATATGTCAGTACTAACTTGTATTCCCAAGCCAAGAGCATCATTAAAAAACAAAGATTTAAATATATTGTAGTTCTAAATCCTGTAGTTCAAATAATAAATAAATAGACCATGTATTATCTATAGTTTTTTTTTTTTTTTCTTCAATCGGTCCTTATGCATTAAAATGTTTCAGCAGGGTCTGTATCATATCACTTTGTTACAACCCTAAAGTGATGATGCAGCAACTCGTCCACATGAAGAGGATGAAGCTTTAGTGACACTAACTAAAGCAGATCCTTTAATTTCTTACAGTTTGGACAGATTTTCAGTCATGTCATTATAATTTGAGCAAACTTTAAATTAGGTTCATTAAAAACCCAACATGCAGCAAATTCAGCCAATTTTTTTCTTGTTTGCTTAGTAGTTCCTCTTGGAAAATGATGAAAATCTAGTTTAATGAGTGAGAATAATCTAAGCATTTGGCGTTAATTGGTCAAAAAAATTTATTCGTTGATAAAAAATTAATTCAATGATAAATTAATTAATTAACTAATTATGATTAATCACAAAACTATAAAACAAAATTAATTCAAGACAAAAAGTGAAACAAAAAATTTTATCTTCATCTATCAATCACAGAGTCAAACTTAGGAAGTAAACCTTCAATTGGAGAATCATAGCATATTGCGCATCATGGCATCTTGGATTTTAAATTGAAGTGAAGTTTTAATATTACAAATATTATTTAAGAATGTCTATAGATAAGCAACCAGCCATCATAATCTCATAACAATGTTATAAATTCAACTTTTTCATGTGAACTGAGTATACCCACCCTAGATAAAACATGCATAAGTTGTAATTGCCTCAATTACTTTTAGTAGTGATCTAAGACTAGGCACATTGATAAAAGTTTGTTTTATTAAATAATCTAATTGTCGTTCTATTAAATAATTTATAATTACTGTGTTCTAATATATAAGGTTTTGACATTTTCATATTTCGAGACTAAATTTAATTTTTCTTTAAATATTTGAATTAATATTAATAAATTCATATTCTTATCTTATTTATGATAAAAGAAAAAATCTATAATCACTTTTTTGTTTTTTTACAGGAAGACATTCTCTGGACATAACTTATATTTCGTGTATCACAGGAGGTTGTGTACTAGATACCTTCAATTAATGAATCATATAGCAATTTGTGTGCCATGGCATGTAGGATTTTAAATGAAGTCAATGTCTTCTAATATTACAAATATTATTAAGAATGTCTATAGATAAGCAACCATACATCGTAATTAATCTTATGATAATTTTAAAAATTGAACTTTCTTGTGAACTAGATGTACCCACCCTAGATAAACCAAAACAAGCACGTTGTAGCTCTCTTAAATTATCTTTAGAATTGATGGTAGGGATCAAACCCACTTAGGTGTATTATGCTAATTGGTTAATATTTATTTATTAACTAATAAAAAATTAATTTAACGATAAATTAATTAATTAATTTTGACCAATTAATTACAAGATTGCGAGAGAAAAGATTTTGTTCCACTTATGTAAATTACATAGAGAAATGTTATATTCTTTTACTATTTATGCCTACAAATTTTCATATTTACTCATGTTAATTGCTAATATTTATTATTTAAATATTTTTTATATATATTTTTTTAAAAAAATTATTCTTAAAAGTACATAAAAACACTTAAACCATAAACTTTAAATCTTAAAATTTGTATCCCTAAAACTCTCAAATGTTTGGGGAGAGATCAAGTCCGATTTCAAAATATAAAGTGTCAAAACTTTATTTAATAAGACACTAACATTTTTAAGTGATTACAGATTATTTAATACATTGGTAGTTAAAGTATTTAATAGAACAAACTTGTATCAATGTGCACAGTTTTACATCACTTCTAAAAGTAATTTAGACTATTACAACTTATGCGTGTTTTATCTAAGGTGGGTATATTCAGTTTTTTTTTTTTTTTTTCCAAAGATAGAATTTCATTGAATGAAATAAGTAGAGACCTTACAAAATTTAATCAGGATTCTCACAATACAAAAGAATTTTTGGGATCTCCCAAAAGAATTGGCTATTAATTAAAGCCAAAGACTACTCCTATACAAGACATTAGTCTACAAAAAGATTAGTAATGTTTACACAAAAACCATAAACTCTGAGTGGTCTTTCTCCGCCTTGTTGGCTACTTCCTCACTAGTCCAGCTGATGTCATTGAAGATTAGATCATTTCTCCTTTTCCAAATTCTCCAAAGGGTAAAAAGAGCCAAAGAAATAAGATTCCTGCTATCATTCTCCCTCTTGAGTAGGTCCCAAACCAACAACCACCATTCTTGAAAGGATGTAGCATTGAAATATGTTGGTCTAAGGCTTAGCTTTGATATGAACCATACCTCTTGTGCTTTAGGGCAAAGTGCAGCCATATGGAGGGTAGACTCATCTGCTTCTCTGCAAGATTTGCAACCGCTATCCTCCCAGTTTAGGTGATAAGCAATAAGGCATCATGCAGGGCTCTCCACAAAAAAAAAAAAAATTGATCTTACTTGGGGCTAGTATTTTCCACACTCCCTTCTACATCTTGGAATAAACATTAGAAGGGTTTGGAGAGTTGAGAAAAACATTCTTCATAGCTTCCTTATACCCTACTGACACCATGTATCCTGTGGAGTTGGAAGCATGTCAAACAACTAAGTCTTCTCTCTCACTGACTACAATGTCCAGTATAATTTGGGCATCTTCTTCAGCCACTGCATTTCTTACAGCTCTTTCGTCTCATGTATACTGTTGTGTACGAAGTTGAGCTACCCAAATCCACTCCATGTCTCTTTCCTCTTTAGGCCGAGGAAGAAAGGGGTAAGAGGTTGGCAACCATGGATCATGAAATAGTCTGAGGCTAGTAGTCTTCCCTAACCTCCATCTCCTTTGTCGCTCTATTAATTTTTCCCCTCTTGAAGGCTTCTCCAAGCCCAGGACACATTTCCTTTGGGGTTGGCTTGCATGAAATTAGAGCGGGGAAAATACTTCCCTTTGAACAGCTTGAAAAAAAGTGAATGTTCTCCATTGGCTAGCCTCCAACTGTTTTTAGCTAATAAAGCCATGTTGAATGCATTTAAATCTTTAAAACCAAGCCCTCCTTCTTTCTTATTCCTACATATGGTTCCCTAATCTACCCAATGGATTTTCCTTGTGCTTTCTTGGTTGTTCCACCAAAAGTGCCTTACCATTTTCCCCAATTCGCAACAGAGCCCCTTTGAGAGTTTAAAACAACCCATAGTGTACACTAGGAGAGTAGAAATAACAGCTTTAATAAGTACCTCTTGACCTCCATATGATAGAAGGTTGTGTCTCCAACTATTAAGTCTCTTCATAACTCTATCCTTTATAAAGGCAAAGGTTTGCTTTTTAGATCTATTAATTGTTGATGGTAGGCCTAGATATTTGTCTTGTCCTCCAATATGACGAATGCCCAACTATGCTGCAATATGTTCTCTAATGTCATGGGGGGTATTGGCACTAAAAAAGAGCGAGAATTTTTGGAGGTTAATTTTCTATCCACTAATCTGCTCATAGTCTTTAAGAATGTTCAAGATGGATTGTGCTTCATCATCTTCAGCTTTAGCAAACAATAAGGAGTCATATGCAAATACTATATGGTTGACAGGCTTCTACTACTAATTTTCAGTCCTAAAACTAAACCATCCCTTCCTGCATTGCTAAGAAGAAAAGATAATCCTTCTACACATATTAAAAAAAGATAAAGAGAGAGAGGGTCCCCTTGATGGAGCCCTCTATTAGGTTTGAAATACCCAAATGAATCACCATTAACAATGACAGAGAAGGTAGTAGTTGATACGCATTCCATCACCCAACCAATCCATTTGTTGTTGAATCCCATTTTTTCCATCATGAATTTAAGGAACTCCCATTCCACCCTATCATAAGCTTTTGACATATCCATTTTTGTAGCCATGAAATATTCCTTTCTAGCTTTCTTGGTCTTTAAAAAGTGCATAAGTTCATGACCAATGAGGATATTATCCAATATTAGCCTCCCCTTAACAAATGCACTTTGGTTCTTGCTAATAAGCCTTGGCATCACCTTTTGTAGTCTACCTGCTATAATCTTGGATATTATCTTATATAACACTGAGCATAGATTAATAGGCCTCATGTCATTAACGCTTCTTCATTCATCCACTTTTGGTATTAGTACTAGCTGTGTGTGATTTATGCTCCTTAGCATTTTGCTTGAGTGAAAAAAGCTCGACAGCCCTGCACACATCCATCCCAACTATGTCCCAATAGGCTCTATAAAAGGTCCCTGTGAAGCCATCAGTGCCAGGCGCTCCTTCAAGATTGATGGAAAACACTGCCCTTTTTATTTCCTCATTAGACAGCTCCTTTGTCAGGCGATAGTTAATTGTAGAGCTCAACTTTCTTGGAAAGTTACCAAGAATATCACCCATTGGCCTTGGCTTGTCATAAGTTAAAAGTTTCTTGCAGAAATTGATAGTCTCTTATACTATTCCTTCCAAATTGTCCACCACTCCCTCCTATCTGATCCGCTTTCTTAAAATCTGACTAGTCCCCTTCCCCTTTTTTCCCTCCTTCCTCTTCCTGACTAGCCATTGTGCAAAATCTCACATCATGTCCAATAATTCCGCAATAAGAGCATAGCAATGGTATTCTTTCAACTTTAAAGTCTACCCAGAATTTCTTCTTATTTGGTCCCATAGCCCATACCCCTTTTCTAAAAGGCTTAGATATATTTACCTCAGCTTTAAATTTGAGCACCCGTCTGCTTCCTTGAGTAAGCTCAAACATTGCCACATCCAAGACTTTGCCCATTTTTTCCCCAGATTTTCTAGCCATAGAAAGGGTTTGACAGTGCAAGGGAACACCCCAACATTAGACCCAGAAAGGGGCCATTTCGAAGGAGTTGGGGTCATGTAGAGTCTCTCTATTCCACATCTGAAGTAGCGGCAAGCAATTTTTGAAAAGTCATGGGTGGCTACGTTCAACTCTCTTCATCTCACTTTCATTATGGAAAAGGAACTAAAATCTATTTCCTTCCAAGTTAATGACTCTCAAACCTACAGGGTTTCCCCATACGACTTTCATGACATTACCTACTGTTCTGGGCTTGATTTCCCTGTTAGCAATGACCTTCCCTAAGAGACTCTTCGAGCATTCCTCCAATCCCTCCTTGAGATCTTCCTCTTCGAAATTGACTATATCATCTTCTTCTCCTTCAAATGCCATAGCAGTACCTTCTTGTAATCGATTGTCTGACTCCAGAAAGTGATGAAAATCATATTGCCTTCCTCCAAGGAATAGAACCCTAAAGGACAAAGAACCTTACGCTAAGGCGCGGGATCGAGTACATTCAGTTCACATGAAAAAGTTGAATTTATAACATTATTATAAGAGTATGATGGCCGATTGCTTATCTATAGACACTCTTAAATAATATTTGAAATATTAAAGGGTTTAGGTATCTCTTAATGTACTTTTAAGAGTAGATTTAGAGAAAAAAAAATAAAAAGAAAGATAGAAAGAGAAAATACTGAATAATAAATATTGGCAATTAACATGTGTTATCTTCTAAGTGAATAGGACAATTTGTAGGTATAAATAGTAGAGGAATATAGCATTTCTCATAGTTAATATTTATTCTTCAAGTATTTTCTCTTTTTTATTTTTTTTAAAAAATTTACCTTTAAAAGAGATACTTAAACCTTAAACTTTAAAATTTTTAAACCTTAAATTTAGATTTTAAAATTTTAAACCCTAAATCATAATTTTAGAATTAAGATATATGATTTAAATATTTCTCTGTATTTTTAAGAATAGATTTGAAAAAAAAAAAAAAAAGAAGATAAAAAGAGATAATACTTGAATAATAAATATTTGCAAGTGTTATTTTTTAAGTGAATAAAAGGATTTGTAAACATAAATGATAGGAGGATTTAGCATTTCTCATTATCAATTGACATGTGTCATCTTCTAAGTGAATAGAAGAATTTGTAAGTATAAATAATAAGCGTATATAGCATTAAGTAAGACTAGGCACATTAATGCATGTTGGTCTCGTTGAAGACATATGTCTTTTGTATTTTTTATTTTTTTTTGTTTTATTAATGCACGAAAGAATTGAATCCTGAAATTTTGAATATTACTCACGCTTTTTTTTTTAAAAAAAAATATAATGAGTTTATAAACGTTATCTAATTAATTTAACTAATTTATTTCACATTTATTTGAACCACTTAGTCCGCATAATATGATAAGACCTGGAGTATAAAACTTTGATAGAATAAAATTTAATATTATATAATATTTTATGTGATGTGATATAAAAATTATTTTATTTTGATAAAAATAACTTTTAAATCATAAAATTATATCTTTCACAATTTTTTTATTATAAATTTTAATTTTTTTAAATCACAGGTTACATTAATAATTTTTAGTATTTTTTTTTAAAATTAATCAAAAGAGTGAAAGACTAAAAGTAATAATGCCTTCGCTCAAGAGTTTTCAAGGACACTAACTAACAAACACTGACTTAATTTTTTTTATTATATTTTATATATAAAAATTACAAAAAAATTATGATATTAATCACGATCAACTACAAAAAGGAGTAGCCTTTGGATCCAAGTGGGAAATAACTCCGACCAAGCATCCCAGATTGATGGCGAAGCTACACCTATCTCCATTACGATGTCGATACAGTGATAAAAATAGAAAAACGAAACCAAAATTTTCTTCATGGATATGAATTTATGAGTAATTGGGTTAAAAAAATTATTTTTTAATCATATAATCAGATTAATTAAATAAATTTTTTTATGAACTAATCTAATCGGTTTAGTTCAAATGGTGAAAACCAATCAAATCCTATCAGTTTTTAACCCTATAAACACAAAATAATGCGAGCATAAACATCTAATTTAATACATGTGAGATAGTGATATTATCAAGTTGTTACTCATTATATTTTTAATATTATATTATTTTTTAATATTATTTAAATACTTATGAGATTAATTTTACATTAAATAAATTTTTTTAATAAAAATGTCATCAATTTGATATTTCAATAAGACTTCTTTTATGCAAAATCAATTTCACCTATATTTAAGTGATGTAAAAGATATTAATATGATAGTTAAAAAATTTAACAAATACTAACTTAATATATATGCTAAATTTAATAAATACTATATTAGAGATTGACTTTAATATGAAATTGCAGAAATACAGTTGATATATATATATATATATATATATATATATATATATATATATATATATATATATATATATATATATATATATATATATATGTATAAAAGGGTATTTTAATAATTTTAAAATTCAATAATCTCCAACTTTGTGGGAGATGTGGTTCCCCAATCTCTACTTCAAACTGGAACTATCTAAATGGGAAAAATTGTGGTCTGTAACGCATATTTAATATTTGATAAATGTTTTTAGAAATATTAAATCTAACAGAGAATCAAATAAAAAATGTTTATCATTCTTTTGACCATGGTTGATCTTCATTTTATAATTTCCATTTTTATGTATTGTCAAGTATTTTGTCTGAATTTAGGTATTGGGTTACTTCCCGGACATCAGCATTATGTGGCAACGGAAAATTTTCCAAAAAAATGTTTAGTATTCCTCTTGATGTGCTGGCGTCATAAATTTCTGACTTTAATATGTGGCTGAGACTTCTTTAAATTTTATAAGGGAATTAGGTATGAATTAGAACTTTGGTATAATAAGGTACCACCAAGTCAAAAAAGGAACACAAAGAAGGTATCTAAGACTATGTTCCAATCCCACATAACATTACACTGATTGAAGCAAGCAATCAATAGAAATAGTCAATGATTGATATTAAGTTAGTGAAATCTTAACTTTTTAATTTTATTAAAACCAAATGAATGGATATAATTATACTCTTTCTGGTTTTATTTAAAAAAACACTTTTTAAAATTTTTAATAATTATTAATATAATTTTTTATAAAATTTAATTTTTTTTTCATACTTGCTCTTTATAATTATTTGACTTTTTTAATTTTAATTTTTTTGATTAATGTAAAATTTGACTTTAAAATGAGATTTTATTTTTGAAATACTAATATATCAATTAATTTTAACAAATTTTTTAAATATATGTGATTTAGTTAAAAAAAATTATAAAAAGGAATTGAACGCTTGACTCCTTCATGGAATAGAGCAAATTGGGTACCTCACTGAGGTAGCCTGCATGGCAAAGTTGTGGAAGATGTGAGAGTACGCAGAGGCTAAATGTTTATAAGTGGGTCTAAGAGTTCTAAATTAATTGGTTCAATAAAAAAAGAGAGGTATCTTTTTGTTTGATTTATAAGTGAAGAGAAAAGAAAGAAAATGAGTAAATTTTAATTTATAAGTGAAAAAGAAATAAACTTTAAGTGGTGTTTGATAGACGAATTCATGAATTATAATAAACATAAATCTTAAAATGTATGATTCATGAAGTTCTTAAAATATATTTGATTAATCTTAAAAATTGATGATAACTTTTTTAAAATATTTTTATAGTGTCAAAAACTAAAATCTCTCGTATCCTCTCAAGATTTTTCTTTTAAAAAAGTTATATTGAGAAAAAAATCTTGAGAGACATATTTTTTAGAATTTTATTTTTAAAATAATAAGAAGTTGTAAGTTAAAATTTTTGAAATTTAGAAAAAAAAAAAATGTTTACCAAACAGCCAAAGGTAATTTAATGCGAACAAGTGTAATTATTTCTCTCCACTCTAGAACCCCAATCTTGGGTGCAGGAATGAAGGGGAAGATTGGGGATTTTGGAGCCCCCCACCCCACCTCTCGTTTGCACTCCCCCTCCCCTCCACACACACACCCCCCCCCCCCCCCCCCCCCCCCCCCCCCCAAACCTCTCCTATTTAATATTGTAAATAGGAGAGAAAATGAGTAAGTTACATTTAATTGAATCAAATTTTCTAAAGTGTGCCCACAAGCACATAATTAACATTAATAAGCCCCATTGAAATATGAAATTCTAATAAATAAATAAATCATTTATTATAATTGTATTAATTACACTTACCAGAATTTAGATAATTTTTACTTACCCTTATTCTTTCTTCTAAGATTAAGAATTTTTAGAGTTATTTATACTCTCTTTAGTCTTTATTATAAGGTATGTTTAGTCGAATTACACAAATCAAGAACAATAACTGATTTTCTTGATTTTTTTTTAAAAATTTACAATATTCTAATTTTACTCCCATTTATTATCATTAAACTTAGTTGGTAGTGTTGAAGTGGACATAGAAGACTCCAAAGGTCTACTACTTTTCTATTAGTTTGCTTTGCCAAGTATTAAAGATGTTTTTATTAATTTTTGGGAATGAACAACATAAAATAAGGATGATTAGTCTATTAAGAGCAAAAAAGGAAATAAATAAATAAATGCTTCCTAAAAAATCTAAAATGACTTATAAAAAAATCATAAAAAGTTTTTAAAAGCTATCTTATAATAGGACTAAAGGAATAAATTATCATTCCATTTATTAAAATTTTATATTTTCGATGAGATTTATTACTATTTATTGTGTGTCCACGGATACGTATTTTAAAAAATTATAATTAAATAATAATAAATATAAAAATAAATTTTTAATAAAGTATTAAAATTTTAAAAATATAATAATTTTAAAAAAAAATCTTTAGAACAACAAAAAATACGTGAATGAGAAAATAATTATAATTAAAGAATGTGACAAAACTTGTTATTTCATTTAATGTCTTATTATATTTTAATTAATTAATTATATATTATTGTAAAAATTAAAATATTATTTTATAATTTTAAAAATAATTAAATTAATAAAATAAATAATAAGACACTGAATAAAAGAAATTACTCTTTTGACGGACGACATATCTCTAGAGGTCCAGCTACCTTTTCTTTTCTTTTCCTTACACAATCCATTGGCTCATTTTAGCTCTAGGCCGGTGGGGGGCGGATGGCCCACCCACTTACCCTCTCCATGATGGAAGAGGAATTTGGATATCCTGTAGGACGAAATCATTCAAGTAGGTCCACTCAAGTAAATCTCATCCATTAGGTTAAAATTCATCTCTCAACATCTTGTCATGTCAATCAATAAATTATTTATATAAACAGAGAAATTTAAATCTCTATTGTGTTCTTGTGTAATATAATTTTGATTATTGTTAAGGTTAATTTTTTAAAAAATAAAAAATATTTATTAAAATATTACTAATTAAAATTTATTTTTAATATACTATAAATTTACTTTTTCTTAAAGGAGTCAAAGCTTTTTTTTTAAGGCGCCATTTTGATTAGTATATGCAAAATAAAATTACATCTAAAAACGCCAACTAAAAAGGCACTTTTAGAGAGGAAAAAAAAAAGACACTTGTTAAAAGTACGTCAACACGAGCCATTTCATTATGCGCCTTTCAAATGGAGATGCCTAAAGGGAGGACGCCGTTGGTGTTGGCACCCTCCTAACACCTCCTTTTAATTTCTCTTTTCACCCCATTTTTACTTAGTGTTGTTTATTATTATTATTATTATTATTATTATTATTATTATTATTATTATAATACTTTCTATTTTCTTTCCAGTGTATTAGCATAGATATTGTTCTTTTCTGTTACATCAATGATTTCTAAGGTAGTCCCCGATGCAATGATTTTCAACTTGAGATTCAAGTGTGTCTATATATCAATTAGTTCTATAGTTTCCTGAAGCGAATTTCTCATTGAATTCTATGGTTTCATTCACCACCTAACAATTTCTCCCCATTTCAATTTTTTCATCATTATTGTTTTTTTTTAATTTCAGCTTAAAGGTGCAAATCAAGATGACGCCTTCAGAGCAAATATTTCACCAAATGCACTATTTCCTTTGACGCCTTTCGATAAAAATCTTTTATAGGAGCACTATTTTAAAAGTCAACAGATTTATATATTGAGAAATAGTTTTAGGTTCGTAGTGTTTTGATAAATAATTTTTATTTTTCTATTTTCTTAAAGAAATTAACCTATTGGTAACTAATTGTCCTAACATTTGTTTGCAAAATAATTTGATTTGTACTCTTTAAAATATCACACTTAGGCTAATAACATTCCACGTAATTTTTTTTTCTTTTTTCATGTTTCATATTGCATTAATTTAATTTTAGTTAGACTTATCCCATCCCAACTTATATTAAGTGGTTCATATTATATTAATAAAGAGTTGGCTTAATATTAAAAAGTTAAATTTTAAAGTATTTCAAGTCAATTTTAAATTCAAAATTTTAAAATTACACTTTTTTGAAACTAGTTATTGATTTTATTTTAAAGAGGTTACTACACAATTTGGAAAAAAAAAGTGGGTTCATGTTATACATCTGGTTTCAAAGCGATTTTTTTTTTACTCAAAAGTGAGATATTCCTTTTATGTTTCCAAACCTGGTCATATTTTTCAAGCATTAATTACTTTTAGGACTGGATAATTGATAGTTTTTCAACTAATAAATGGCTTCTTGTCTTAAGATTCCATATGCCAAGATTGCTTTGTGGCAATATGATTGGCTATAATCACCGAGACTGTCAATTTCTTTTCCATGTATTGAACAAAAATAAAATTCTCTATCCTCCAATGTTGTCTTAAATTGAAATATTTTATTACAAGCTGACCAATCCATAACAAGATTTGAGATAGTACTATAGACGGAGGATTTTATTGCTCAACAACACCAGTTTATCTTTCCAAATTTTCCTTTGAATAAAACTTTATACTGTATACAGATTTTCAGTTTTATACCACATTTACAAAGAAGAACCAGAACAGTCCAACTATTCAGGTGTGATTATCTTTTTCGATTATAGATGTAAGATTTTGCAAAGTGAATGAACATAGCCAATCCCATCAAACTGAGTGCAGCAAGTAACCAGTAGAAGTAGTCAAGATGTGCCTGATTGATATTATTAGCAAACCAGCTACTTTGCCCATCTTTACCAGTTATTGCCTCAATCACAGACACCATAAAACTGCTCAGAAAGCTCCCCACACCAAAGATGCTCAAGTAGAGAGCTAAACCCATGCTTCTTAGTTCATTTGGAACTTGATCATAGAAAAATTCCTGGAGACCAACCATGGTAAATACCTGAGCAACTCCAAACAAAAAGTATTGGGGAATCAACCACCAAATGCTCATTGGAACCGTTGCGTTTGGCTTATCAACCAGGCCATACACCTGGGCCAATTTCAATCTTCTCATCTCAACAAAAGCGGCAATTACTATAGTGATTACAGATATTGAGATCCCGGTTCCAATTCGTTGCAGCATTGTGATGCCAGATGGTTTCTTAGTGATAGTTCTTGCAATTGGTACAAATACACGGTCATAGATGGCACTGAAGAGAACAATACCCAAAGTCTGAAGCGTTTGAAGAGATGCAGGAGGTATGTCAAAGCCTGGAAAGATGGTTCTTTCCAGAGTAACCCCTTGCTTGGTGAAAAAGGTTGACACTTGAGCACCAAGAATAGCAAAGATCAAACATGTAGCCCAAATGGGAACAAGCCTAAGCACAGCCTTTGCTTCTTCCACTTCACTGAGGCTACAAGTCTCCTCTTCTTTGGAACCCTTTGGTGTAAAGAGTGCCTTGTTGAGGAACCTGCAGCAATTGAAAATACAAACTCCTTAGATGAAATGACTTCCATTTGCTTGGGAATTAGTACACAAACAAGGGTTATTTATAGGTGTTGCTATGATAATGCCAGTGCTATTGCATTGCAATGCAATTAACTGTAGAGAATCAGATCCAATACAAAAATTTGGATGTTTTGTAGTCAATTGCACTGTAGTCACTCTTGGCAGTTGTTGGATGAGGCTACAACTATGTTGCAGTCAATTGCAGTGCCTCATCTAACGGCTAGCAACAACAATTGACTACAGAGAATCCAAGTCCAATACAAAAATTTGGATGCTTTGCAATTGGATGGAGCTACAACTGCATTGCAGTCAACTACAGTGCCTCATATATATTTGTGTCATCTACAGTAGAGGGTAGATTTTCCATTTTACGTTTTATCTAAGAAAATTGTTATATTATATATTTGTGTCATCTACAGTAGAATTTAATCATATTTTACAATTTTATGTGATTTTGATATAGTTTCAAGTTGTATGAGACTTTTCCTATCTTATATTGTTATGATCTTGCATTTTGTTTAATCAAGCTCACCTGTGAGCTAGCTCGAGCTCAGAAGCTTTTAAATGAGCTGAGCTTAAGCTCATTGAATTTTACGTGAGCTCAGCCTAGCTTGGCTCCTTTCCATCCCTAGGTAGAACTTAAGCTGCAGTCTATTATACATTGCAACCACATTTTCACATTAAGGTCGGTGTAGAAGTTGAAAAATTTGGAAAGCAAATCATTCTATATACTTGCTTGGTATAAGACTTTGATGCATTAATTTTTTTCTTCTTTTTCTACTCTTGCTATCAAGTAGTGCCATTCAAAACTACCTACTTTTACTCCCTTCTCAAATTTCCACCTTCTCACTTTTTACACCTTACTGAGATTCAAAATTAATTTAAATTCTCAAAACATGTAGAGTTTAGCTTCTTTCTTACTTGAATTCTTCTGAACTTTGACTTGTTAGGATTCCACAACTTTCCTCTTTTTCAGCTATATCTGAGAGGGCAGTTCGCCGATTTTGTATAGCTGCAACAAATACACGGCCGATTCTCACAAAAGGGCTCTTCTCATCTGCCTCAATGTTAAACCTGTATGTCTTTGTTCCTAGTAAGAAAACAATCAATGCAATGATCATTGCAAGACAGGGAATTCCAAATCCAAGAACCCAACTAAGGTTGTCTTGTATATAATTCAGGATCCAAACAGTTGCCAACATTCCTGCACACATTGTAAAATACCACCAATTGAAAAATGAGCTTCTAGCTTTGCATTCCTTTGGATGACGCTCATCAAATTGATCTGCTCCAAATGCCTGAACACAAGGTTTATGTCCTCCTTGCCCAATGGCCACCAGGTAAAGTGAGAAGAAGAGAAGAATTACTTGAAATTGAGAAGAACATGATGTAAATTCATCAGTAACTTGGCACTCAGAATTGCTAAGAGAAGGAAGCATAGCTGAAATCGTTAACAAACCAAGTCCCTGTGATTAATTCATAAAGACAAGGTCTAGTATCAAAACCATGTATGAGTTCAAATCACATCCACAGTTGCCAGTTCCAAAAGATAGTATTTCTTCTTCTAAGAATGAGAATATGTTTCATCGTTGTTCTTTTAGGAAATTGTATACTGCTCTTCGTTAACTTTTCTGTTTTCATAAATGTTGTTTTACTTTCAAAATGTATGCAAGAATTGTCTCACTCCAATTCTGTTAACTTGCAGACACGACGGCCATTAAAAAAAAGAAAAATTAGAAATCTGGTTCTTTCTAATTACTCTACCCACAAATTAGCACCCAGTTTTGTTTCCCATTTTTCTGTCTTGATTTGAAAGAGTTGCAGAGTGTGTGCCATAATGAGAACTGTGCAAGAGGGAAGAGCGCATAGTGAAGACTGCACAGAAGGAGGTAACGAAAAGGGAAATGTTTGGCTGTAGCTGAATAGAACAAGGACAACATACTTTCGGATAATGGACAAGGACAAGGACAATGAAAAGGAGGGAATAGCAGTAAGCAGTAGCAGCTAAACATTGGATTAACTTGCATTGCATTTCACTGATGGATGGGTGATGACAGACAAGGTAACGCAATGACACAAATGAGAATTTAATGATTCATGAAGTGTAAAGTACCATTACCCAAGTGAAGTTCTCTAGTGTTAAGAATCAAAGCGAGTAGCTTTTCAACCATCAAAAACACGAGAATCGTTGACTTAAAACTTGAATTCCTCCAAACAGGTGCTGCTTTGTATGTTTGAAATTAATATTGATGGTGAAAGGATGAAGAATGGAGAAAATTAAGTACGAGAAGTAAAGGATTGGGGTGAGTGGCCTGGAAATCCAAGATTTGATAAAGATGTGAAGGAGGTGATGAGGGAGAGGAGAGAAGTGGAGCTTCTCATGGTTCATTTTCACCATTATTATCTTCTTTACACTTTTTATCAACTTGGACAAAACAAGACAACATCTCATGGTTTAGTTGGAGAAATGAAGGCAAAGAGTTGAGTAATTACATGGATTTTTGAAAAGCTACCCACTTTAACTTTTAACACTGGAGGGCTCCAATTGTCAAAGTTTAGCAATGTGTTATGCCACACCCAAACATTCTTGTAAAAGTCCAATAGTTGAGCTAATTCCAATCATGTTCTAAAATTTATGTAAATTTCTAAAATACACTAAAAGCAACTAATTTCTAAATAATATGTGTGCCACATTACATAAAATAACTAAAACAACTCTTATGCTATATGATTATTCAATTTATATATCATAATTAGTTCAACAGTGAATGAAAACTACCTATCATTAAAATGTATCTTAATCAGCCAACATGGTTGCAAGCAAACAAAACTAAGTAATTGAAGAGTCTCTGCAAGTGTTGAGCCCGTAAAAAAACACATGTTAGTGCGAGAGTAATCGTAATTGCTTCCCTTTCTAACAACATTAGTCTCACCTAATGTACCTTAATCATTTTGCAATGCAAGAAAAGCACATACCAAAAAAAAAAAAAAAACTATTTTGGCACAATTTGAAATATGGAACTTAGGAATAATGATTAAAAGCTTATTAAGAATGAAGAGTACACGCAAAAAAATGATAGAGGTACTAACCAAAATGTAGATGAGAGAAGCTACAAGAATAGTGCGATAGCGTCCAAGATAAGAGTCAGCAACAAAACCACCAAGTAGAGGAAGCAACAACGCCGTTCCGTCCCAGATGTTCACATTCGCCGCCGCTGTAGCCGTAGACTGCTGAAGTGGCCCCGTGAAATAAGTTATCAGGTTGGATTCGATTCCACCATAAGCAAATCTTTCTGCCACTTCCACACCTTCAAAATCTCAAAAATGTTTGGTTTTCTTTCGAGAGTAAAGAAAATTGGAAGAGAAAAGACTGGTTACGGCTTTACCGATTATTAGCCAAGCGGATCTCCAGTAGCCGGACTTGGATCGGATGACTGGCCGGCCTTTGTAGTCAACGGCGCCATCAACGGTATCCAGTACTAACGGCGTTTCTATTTCGGGGTCTACAGAAACGTCGTCAGATCGGACCGAGGTCGCCATTTGGCAGAAGTCCAGTAAGCTCCCCAAAGGTTGTCAACAGGCCAAGGAAAAGAAATAAATTTGCCAATGTGTGACTATTGAATGTTCAAAGAACACATTTTTTTTTTCCCTGACAACAAAATGACAATTTACAACACAGTGCACCGAGTTGAAACTATGTACGGAAACTTTATTTTTTTTTTTTTTTTGTCTTTCTGCACATGTAAACGGAGGTTTCAAATTTATTATTAAAATTTTTTAATTTACAATTGTCACAACGAACCTTTTGGGGTAGAAACGCTACGACGAAGAATGAAACGACTTTATTTAATGAAAATTTATTTTTTTATGGAGTCGCCACCAATTGTTTAAGAATTAGAGTGCAATTGAAAATCTTATTTATTTTAAAATTTTTTATTATTTGAAAGGCATCAGAATACAAACCAGAGATGAATTCGGGAGTTGGTTATGCGTGAGGAAGGTGTTAGGCACCCCACAACATCCGTTGAAAACAGTTACCCAAATCAGTTATACAAAATAGCGATATGACCCAAAATTGTATTTTATTTAGTGCTAAAATAACATTACAATTTATAATAAAATATTAAAAAAATAAATATGTATGTATGAGTTCTCTAAATGAACCTAGGGCCCTTCCATCTTTCAAGACAAATAAACTGTCCCTCCAAATAGCGCTTATCCTCACCTAGGTCGGATAGTGCAAGCTCAGTCTTATAGAAGACTGGACCGCCTACTCTTCCATGATAAGTGAGGGACCTCCAGACCCTAAAAGTCCAAATGTGCCCTAATGTGTATGCATGTTAATTACAATTTAAAATTTAAGAGTGGGATACAAGAAAATTACATAGGAAAAGTAACATTAAATAAGAATTACAATTTTCATCATTTTTCATTTTTTTCATTTTTTTTTTTAACACACAGTAAAGTGTAATTCCTTTTCGCACCCCATCTTTTCTATTTAGCACTTGTATATTTCCTTCTCACACCCCTCTTTTCTTTTCTTTCCATAGCATCCCACGACTCACTTACCCTCCTTAACTTCAATTTTTTTTTTCTGTTCTCACCCCATTGTTTCCTATTTACACCATTCTTTTATTTTCCTTCCATAGCATCCACGGCTCATTTTTAATATTCCCACACTTCTTTTCTTCTCACCCCATTATTTCTTTTCTACACCCCATTCATCCCGAAAACGTGTGAAACGTGATCCTAAGAAGGACACTGCATGAGCAACAACCTTGAGACCACAAGCAATCCTAGAAGCACAACCCTCAACCAGTGACACAGCAAATTCCAATGACAAAATGTGATAACATTCGATGCTTCATTTATTGTAAATTTAGCCAATTTTTACAACCTCACTTTTGATGCATTCAACAATCATAATCTCAAAATCAAAGGATTAGACTAAGGGAGGAGAATCATGGGTAGATGCACGGGAAGGAAAATGAAAAGCAAAAATCCTGAAATGCATATCCCAGTCCTAGCACAGAAGACAAGTAATACATCCAGGTTTATTGGTTCAAAAGCAACACAGATTTTCCATAAGTCCTTTTATTTCAACATCAGAATTTTTTTTTTTTTTTTTTTTTTAAATATAAAAGAAAGGAAGTCATAAGAATAAAAGTTAATCCTTGGAACAGCAATAACATCCAGGAATTTAAAAGAATTTTAGAACCACGAATAGGAATTGAATTGCAGAATTCAATGCTTACTCAAATGCTTAGTAAGTATGCATAATACAGTCAACAGTGGCAGGACCTAGACATGCATATGACAGCCAAGGTTAGGCAATTGACAATAAAACAAAGCATGCAATAGAATTTCGGGAATTCAAGCAAACACAAGTTCTAAGTATATTAATCCCCACAAACAATTTTTATTCAAATGACCATATATCCTAATCATGCTGCACCAAATGTACAATCATTTTAATTTTTGAGAAACCTTTATGCACACCATTCAAATATGAACAACACTTGATTGAGAGAAGGAGAAGCACCTATGCATTTATTCAAACAAAAGCCTCAAAAATATTATGCATCAAAGCCAGACAGCATATGGAATCAAGATTAATGGCCATCACAGCTCCCAGATTCGTAACTCAATAACAGAATCACAAACAGATAAAATCTCATGACTGATGACTCAATAACAGCCCATACCAAGAGAACCGAAGACCATGTAAACCCAAGCCACTAATTAACTATAATAAAATAAACCTACATCTTATGGAAAACAGGAATTCAGAAGAATTTAAAACCACAAATAAGAATTAAATTGCAGAATTCAAGGCCTACTCAAATGCTTTCTCTACCTCAACTTCAAACCCAAGCATTTTACCAAGCAATGTACGTGAATTATATCAAGAAATTTTATGTAAAGAACATAAAAACACAACAAACCAGAATACATTGCCCAAGGGTTGGAATCATCTATTAAGAACATCAGAGCAAACAGGAAGCAAACAAAAATTCAGAAAGACAAAATCAGTTCATGCTTTCTCAAAACTAAATTATAAAAAGCTTATGATTTGAAGACCAAGCAGCGGATTTTTATTCCCTCCAAACTGACCACTATCACATTTGTAAATGGCAGAATTTAATCAACATCATGGCCATACTATCAACGAAGGAATACAAGAAAAATTCAAGACCCCAAACTCAATCCTAGCAGCAGAATTTAAACCCCAGAAAATGGCAGCACTCGACCTAACATTTAAAATATTCAGGGCTCAATCCATTCCCAAAAGAAAAGGATTACACAAGCATGACCTCCCACAAACAAATATATTGGCAGATTCGAACACAAGTTGTGCAGATGAAATCAATGTTCCAGCTAATCCATTTTCTCTCAAAAACCAGAAAAATTCCAGCATCAAATTCCTCACTATTAAAAACCAGAAAATTCTAGCATAGAATCGTAAAACAGAGGTAGAACTCTTTACATCTTACCGCCACATAAACGAGAGTCACAAGATACACCACATAAACGCATGAATAAAATCACCAAGAATTTGCGCTTCCATTTCATTCTTTTCAAACCCAAGCAATAGAACAGTGAGAGTATAAATAAATCCCAAAAATCACAACTGCACAGCAACAGAGCATGAAACGAACTTCAAACCAGAATGGACTCATGAAGCAGAGGCAAAATGAATGCAACAACCATGAAATTCAGTGAAATGAGTGCGTCTAAATTAACATAAAGATTTATGCACCACACAAGCAATCAAGTGATGATAATTAGCAAGTAAGTGATGAATGCAAAAGTATCCCAAAACAAATGTGACAGCAATCAAAGAGAGTGAAATCTCAGCAACCTTAATCATTTAAGATGGAATCCCCAAAATGGTTTTGTTAAGATGCATACAACCCAAGAAATCCTTTAAGCAAATAAGAACATGAGAACCTAAAACAGATTTCTAAGCATTGGGAGCAGCACATGCACAGAAGAATGCCTAATCCCACTGCTGGGAAATTCCCTCAAAAGCACCATGCCCTTTGCACCTAAATGAGACAGAATGCATGATCTTGTCCTAAATTAGCTGCAATGCGACTGAGATCCATAAACCAAATAATTACATGCTGCAGCTACCAGAACTTAAACATTCCTGTCAACTAGAACTCCCAGCACCCCACAACTTAATTAATTAGAAACAGATACATAGTCACTCCATTGCCTACAAAGCCACACTTGATCAAAAGTATACAGTTAAATTCAACTTTTGGCTTAATGCAGCAGTTCCCAGATAAATCCAAAGCTGCCGAAAGATATATAAAAGTAAAGACCAAGACCAAAAAAAGAAACATTTTCATGTTAAAGCCCCTTTAAATGATACTACATCCTTTGGATGCACATTCCAAACATCCGTAAACCGGAGAACAGAACTAAATCCATCATATGCACAAAACAGAATGTAAATGACAAAGCCAAACTAATCAAAAACATGATGTTCACATCCACTGCAATCTGCCTTGGTGTTCAAATTTTTTTTTTTTTTTTTAATTTGTTCTTCACATTAAAATCACACCAAACTTCAACACAAGACTAATAAATCTGAAGTTCAGAAACAAACCATAAAAAAAATCACAGCCAAACTTCTCCCATTGTAACGACAATGAATCTGTAAACTACACCGATTATCCAACAACCACACTAAGCGACTCAAGAAAAGCATTAATCCAAATTATTCAAGCAGTCCAAAAACACTTGTGAACTAAACATTCCGACATTAACAAACTAGCACAAAGTAGTGAAGCATTCGGCATAAGGGTTATGGAAATTAATCCACATGGAACCATGAACAAGAATATAGCGGAAGTTCACTTCAGTACTCCAGAATGAACCAGCGAAATATATCCAACAATCTCAAACAGATTTACCGATTAAGAAGTACATCACCAGGAAGAGATTGAAGACTATCAAAATTCCATAAGCTTAGAAAATTTTAACCCATTCACACATGAACAAAAGGCCTTTTAACTAGAAAATAAGACCAGGAAACTCAAGTGATCCATGGCAAATCAAGTAGTCATCGTTCAATTCAAAGAAGAGGGCTAAAGGAATCATACCTCAACCGAACAGATTGACACCCCGTAAGCTCTTAATCAGAAGCTCTCAATTTTCTCTGCTTGCTCTCTAGCTCTTTCTGTTCCCTTCCGAACTCTCAATCTCCCTCTCTGCCTCTCGATCCTTCTCTCTTCTCCCTGCTTTTGCTCTGCTTTCAAGCTCTCTATCTCAATCTTTTCCCCTCAATTTCGCTTGCTGCTTTGCTGCTTCACTGTTCTCCTTTTCTTTCACGCCTTCCCTTTTTCTCTTTGTGCTGCACTCAACCACTCCACTACTTCCATTGTTCACCTTCTATTTTCTCTTTTCTTCTTCTTGTTTTTTTTTTTTCTTTCTTTTTCTTCTTATTTCTTTCTTTCACGACTATTCTTTCTTTTCTTTTCTTTTTCTTCTTTTCTCTCTTTGCTCCTTCTTGTTGTTTCCTTCTTTTTTTTTTTCTTCTTTTTTTTTAAACAGAATATATATATATATATATATATATATATATATATATATATAAAATAATAATAATATTATTATAAGAATAAAAAGTAGATAAAAAAAAGAAATAGCTAAATAGGTAAATTAAAAAAATAATAAAATAAAATAAGTCTTTAAACAAAATATAGTGTCTACAACAATTAATCTTATTTTAACTAATTAAAAAACTCAAGTTAAGATAAAAAAATTTCAAAAATTATATATATATATATATATTAAGTTAAATTTGAATTAACCTACTTAAATAATTTTATCTCCTTATTATTAAAATCAATAAGTTAGTCATTAAATAATCATATTGTAAGTCAAATTAATATTCTATAGCATAAAAAAAATCACTTAAACAACTAATTTAGTTAATAAATTGATTATTTAATAACTAAACTAATACAAAAAAATCAATCAATTTTTTGTGCTTAACACAAACTTATTATTTGTTATTTCAACTTATAATTAATATGTTTCGAGTTAATTAAAAAAATTTAAACAAAGTAGAGCTAAAAATCAATAAATCAATCTATTAAAAACTATTGTGAACGTTGAAAAATAAATTTGAGACAAAAAAGATGGCAAATAGCTCCCAAAGTTCTAATTCGTACCTAATTTCCTTATATTAAAATTTTATAAGGGAAAATATCATTCTTGGCTTCTTCTTCCCATGTATGTTTTAAGGCCGTACATTTTTTCTTTGCACTATGAAAAGTCTTATAAATTATTTTTTAAGTAAATATCTAATTTAATACATGTAAGATAAGAGTGTCATTAATTTAGTATTTATTATATTTTTAGATCATGGTAATTTTTTTAACATCACTTTAGCACATATAAAATTAATTTTATATTAAATAAAAACTTTTTAATAAAAATGTCTCTTAGTAAAAACTTCTTTAATATAAATTTAATCTCACATTTACTTAAAGACTATCTTAGAAATATTAAATTAGCGTTTACTCTTATTTCTTTAATGAAACTTATTTTGAATCATTTTATTAACTAGAAAATTAAATTGATCTACAAGTAATTTTATGTGCAATAATATATGTTACGATTTATAAATTCTATCACTTTTAAAAAAATTATATGATGTCAAAAAAACATTTTTAGGAAAGATTAAACTTTTTGAGAAAATTAAAAAAATATTTTAAGATGTAATTTTTTTATCACATAAGAAAATTAATAAAAATGTAAAATTATTTATTTTTTATCTGGTATTTTGTAACATTTTATTTTGGATGTGAAGATTGCTACTCAAGTTACTAAACATTTCAGATAAAAAGAAAGAGAAGAATTATTTTTTAGTCATCAAGTAATTATGAAATTTTGAGGAGATTGAAAGAAAAACGAAAAATTTCAATATATTGTGATTCGTGTAAATAACAAAAAGAATATTAAATAAATTATTGGTTATAAATTATTACAACAATACTATTAATATATTTAAAATATATTTTAACTGGTGGAAAGAGAGTGAGGAATGAGATACAGTGGGCGATCTCCGGGCTTCGATTGGAGGAGTCGTACAGTGAAGGAACAGTGGAGATTTCCATGAGTGAGAAATAGTGAGAGAAACAGTGATGATTTTGAGAGTCTGAGCTGCCATAGGAGGAGATTGAGAAGGGGAATTCAAAAGGGAGAAATCCTGAGCTTCGAACAAGAACTGAGCGCCGATTCTGAGATTCATTGGAGTTTATTGTAAGTTCGTTCACCTGTACTAGCTTTGTTTTCATCGACTTAAATCTGGATGTAAGGCATTGTTGAATTTATGCATTTTTATTTTGTTAATTGCGTGGTTCTTGATGTACATTGCTGGGTATGAAGAATACCAAGATTTCTTTCTTTCTTTAGCTTCTGCGACCTGTGTCATTTGGGTATCTCTATTTTCACGTTTAAACGAGATTGGAATTGGAATGGGATTTGTCCTTGGCGATTAATATGTGGCTTTGATCCTGATTGGCATTTGCCAGAAAAATATATTTTTGTATTGTGTATTCTCTGCATTTGATTTTTATTCTTAGGAAAAGTGGGGATGAACACTTGTGTTGAATATGTTCTGCATACGTTTAATTTCAGAGGCTCTATTTTGCTTATTCTTTGGTGTTCTGGTTCGTTTTAATCTGCTGGATCTGTTTTCTATACATGTCTTTGGGTTGTGTCTTCTGTGTTCTTTCTGAAATTTCTGTTAGTAAATGAATGTCAGGTCATATTTGAATAATCAAAAACTATTTCCCAGTTATTGTTCCTTTACAGTTTACTGTGATAAATTCCTGGTGATGTTTCTTGCACATTCTGTGTTTTGTTCTGGAATACCTCTGTAGTGGTTCTTTCTTGTAGAGTTTGAGACTTTCTGTAGAACTTTTTCACGAGTTTTGATGACTCGATCCTTGGCATGATGAAAGATTTGAACTTATAGTTTGATAGTAATATATTTAAGAAAAAATGTTTCAGAAAGTCAGTAGAGTACTTTTGATATTTTGCTTTGAATTTGTCATCTATGTTTTAAATATGCTTTACATATCTTCTCTTGTCAATGATCAATGTAATGTAAGTGCTGCCATTCTAGTCTCGTTGGTGAAGTCTGAAAAATTGCTATATCATTGCTTCATTAAGGAGTCACTGTTTCCTATTTTTGTGTTCATTAGTTTTAGGGAATGGTTTTTGTGCACTTAGCTTGTCATTTTGGAGAAGAATTGGGTCAATTTGCCAGATATGGAAGGTTATACTATTTTGGTAAATTCGTGTATTTCAAATAATGTATACAGTTCTAGAAAAAGAATTTTGGATTGCTTTGTCTTGTGCTGATTGCCTTTGCTTTCAATTGTTATTGAAGAAAGTGAATTGGTTAGATGATGGTTCTGTTCTTCTTGGCTTTTAATGAAAAACAATATGGATTTTTTGAGAATTAACTCTAGGAGTTTCCATGATCTTTTACATTTGTCACTAAACTGGATTTTATTTGGATTGCTGCCAGTTCTCATTGATTTTGCACCATTTGAATCCGTCAGTTTTTACTGTGACAGTTGTCCTACGAACAAGTTTCATTGAATATTTATTTAAAGTTGGTTTGGGATGTGTCATACTTAAGCCTTATGCAAAGTTTTGTTAGAATGGTGGTGGGTCAGAACCTTTAATAAAGATCTGCAATTTGTGTCTCTTTCTATGATGGAGACAGCACCAATTTCTTTTAATTAGAAACGTTTCGTTTTTAAAAATCTGATTTTGTTGGTCTTTGCTTTTTAAAGGAAGTTCTGGACATCAATTGTTGTATTCCTTGTACCCCTCTCCCCTACACATAATTGACTTCGAACTCATTTTTTGTTCCTAGACCAGTACTTTCCAAAACTTTGAAAAAAATAAATAAAAAAGGTTTCAATCGACCATTGGCTTTGTTGCACGCTGTACCCCTCTGGGTACATTGTGACAATATCTCTTACTTTATGGTTTGTTGAATTCATTTACAGGATGAGGTAATGCTGTCCTACATTTTCTGTCTTGTAATTTCACATACTTTTGAATAACGTAATACCTGGCTTGTTTTTAGTTCCTTTTCTTGTTTATTCCTCTCTTTTTCGTTAATTTTGTGGGCTGATATGCTTTGTTGTCTATGTATTATATTAGGTCAAGTTCATTGTTTGATCTTATGCTGTCGTTTTCAGTAACTTTCATGGCTGTATAAGCCTCTTGCATGGCATATCTTGCTTCTATTACCTAGATATTTATTGCATTTTAAGGGATAATGTCACTTCTTTTGTGGTTGACTTTTCAATGGTTTGCTCATGTACTATGGTTTCTTATCTGTGCCAAATTTGTCTAGATAAATTCAATTGCATTCATGGGGATATTTGGTGATTGGCAGGGCTATTACTTTGTCATTTACCCTTTGCAATGTAGAGTGATAGTTCTTAATGATGGTCAGTCACATGCTTTTGTACTTTCATGGGCTATTTGGTATTGTTGCTTTAGTTTGGATTATTGATTATGATCCTAAAGAAATTTTAGTTATTTGGCTGTTGACTTTGTTTGAAATTTGTTTCGTAATTCATTAGTTACTTGAATACATGCAGCATAGTTTGTTATGATCGTTGCTGGTCATTTTATATCTCTTTGAAAAAGAAAGAGCTTGAGAATTCTTGTTGGAAAGCATTGATACTGTGCTTTTGTTTCTTGATACTTGCTGTGGGTGGCCCTAGGTGCTAGCTTCATATTCATCAACTGAGTCTGTGAGCTTTACCATCCCTGAAATCTCAGTCTCTGCTCTTTTGCTTTGTTTTCTAGCTGAGATCTCCTTAGTTCCTCGACCGGCTATGGCTTCCCTCATTGAATCTGGTTGGCAGGTGCGGTCTTTTACTGCCATTTGCATTTACTTTGACCACCATTTCATTCTTTACACTTTCTAGTTCATATCTTGTCCAATTTTCACCCTACATTCATTCTCTTCATTATGCGTTGGATTTTGGAATGCTTGATGTATTTTACTATGTTGTTCAATTGTTCACTATGGTTGTGTACGAAAAGGGATTTCTTGAGCATTCAGTGGAACTATGATCTCTACCTATTGTATATAAGTAATTCCATGCTTCGATTTTGAGGTTCATGACTGGAAATGAGAATACGTTGCTATCCGGATTTAGTATGATTTGTATATTTAAGTGGTTGAAGGTATGAGTATTAGATTTCAGGGATGAAAAACGATTATACTCAGCATTCTTTGTTGTACTTGATAGGAACATACACCCATCGGAAAGAGATGGAAGCACCTAGGAGTAGAATTGTACATTGTCATTGCCATGGGTTTCCTGATGTGACAATGATTGACTGGCAAAATTATGGAACATCCTCCATTAGGAAGTGGATTTTCTCCTGGTCATCTAATTGTTTCATTCATCCAGATCTCTGTCAAGATAAAATTTGGAATTACAGTTGGAGGCTCTTGTCCTCCCCCCTTTCCTCCTTGAAATGGTGAAATAATAGGGTTTAGGAGAGTAAGGGCCAAAAAAAAAGGAAAGTCTTTGTTGGAGACTTGAGCCGTGTTTGATTTTACAATGCAATGAAGCACTTATGCAGTCTTGAAAGCTATTAATAATGAGAAAAAAGAAAGAAAGTGAAAAGTGTCTAAGTAAAGCTACCACTTATGAATATGCTGGATTATCAATCCTTTAGATGCTTGGTTAAAAATCAGTTGGTATTTTGGTGCTAGAATCAGTTTATGGCTTGTGTAAGATGAAACATCGATTTTAGGATATAATTTCTGTTCTGTTTTACATTATTTCCAACAAAAACAACATTAATGTATTTTCCTTTTTGTAGTGTTTTTTTTTTTTCTTTTTTTTTTAAAGATATAAAATCCATTGTCATTTGGGATGCAGTACTTGATCACACATTTCAGCGACTTTCAACTGGCATGTTTGGGGATTTTCTTTCTCCATGAAAGTGTATTCTTCTTATCTGGACTTCCTTTTATATGGATTGAAAGAGCAGGATGGCTGAGCAAGTACAAGATTCAGGTTTACCTCTTTTCAACTCTGTAATATTTAAAATTTATGATTTTTGTTTTGCGTTCCAAGCTAGAGATCATTTTTTTATTTTAGCAAGCATATTCTGAAGGACATCATTGGTAACCAACCTGTTCCATAATATGATGATATGTAAATATAGTTTGCTTTGACATAGTCAACATGTATTTGAGGATGACAGCTTGTTGTTCATGTCAATAATTTTCCATTCATTTTTCTTGTTTTATTTGGCCCTTAAAACAATATATTCTTTGTCATTAGAAGTGAAAGTTACTGCAGATTATCTGTTACAAAATTTCATGTATTCCTCCTTATCTTTATTTTTTCATGGATAGGATTTTCAAATTCTGCCTGCTGGTGAAATTAAGGAGTGTCAGAAATTTTTCAGATTCAGAGCAGTTGATCTGTTAAAAAAATTGTGATTATTGAGTTCAGAAATTCCCTTGTAGGTTCTACAAGTTGCCAGGCCCTTCTTTTCTGTAATTCTCCGAAGATTTTGTCCATGATTATATGGCATTGCCTTTTTTTGAGACAAGTGTTTGCTCTAGTGTAAGAATGCTTATGTTGAGCAACTCACTAATACCAGCAGCACCAATAAAAATTCCCCACTTTCTCATCTAAATATCTTAATCAACTTCTCTGAAGAAAATTTTTTAATCTTGTCTTCGTGGTTATGTAATCAAATTATCCTGTTGGTTCAACTGAACTCTAGTCTCTCAGTGCAGTTCATAAGTATACTCCCCAGTGCAGTTCATAAGTATACTTCCCCTCTCTTCGTTCTCTACTTTTCTTTTCCTGCTTAGCACGTTAGATTTACTATCGATGGTAATGCTTGTTTCGGTGTAGGCAAAAATTAACAGCCAGGCTCAGGAGAAATGCATTCTTAGCTTAGTGCTGTATCATGTTGGCGTCAATCTACCACTCATGATATTTTCATATCCTGTCTTCAGATACATGGGCATGCAAAGTAGTCTTCCTTTGCCATCCTGGTACATTCAGATTCTTTATGGGCACTGCCATTTTTCGGACAGATGAACTGCACTAAAGGAGTTTTTTCTTGCAAACATTTATGACATGTCTTTCCACTAGGCTTACTGAAGTGAGATCTAATTTTGGTTTTTCAGGAAAATAGTATTAAGCCAAATAATCTTTTACTTCATTTTGGAGGATTTTGTGTTCTACTGGGGACACAGGATATTGCATACAAAATGGTTGTACAAGCATGCACACAGCTTTCATCATGAGTGAGTGATAATAATATGTGTTCTATGGTTTTGGTTTTTAAATAATATTATATTGTATTTATTTACTGCTTTAGGGGTCTTGTTAACGAAAACAATATTCTGAAGGTATGCTACACCATTTGGACTTACATCTGAATATGCTCATCCTGCCGGGATACTTTTCCTTGGCTTTGCTACCATTGTTGGTCCTGCCATTACTGGACCGCACGTGATCACTCTGTGGTTATGGATGGTTCTAAGAGTCATTGAAACAGTTGAGGCACATTGCGGTTACCATTTTCCCTGGAGCCCCTCAAACTTCTTACCCCTTATATGGGGGGTGAGTGTCTGCAATTGACACTTGTTCTATTATACCATATGATCATTTATTCTAAAACCTTACATCCTCACTTTCAGATCTGATTTTCATGACTATCATCATCGTTTGCTATACACCAAGTCTGGGAACTACTCATCAACTTTCACTTACATGGACTGGTATGTAATGGACAGGTTATCTTCGTTGGAGGAGGAAACAGGCTTTTTATTTTTAAATATGCCATTTTCTAATACTGGTAATGTGGTGTCATTATTTTTCTTTTCTGTCATTGTAGGATATTTGGAACTGATATTGGTTACAGAAAGTTAAAAGAACTGAAGAACGCAGCAGTTGAAGACAGCAGTGAGCAAAAGAAGCAATGGTAAAACAATTTTGGGAAAATTCTCTAAGACCAAGTTGTTGTTTCCTTCGTCTGGGCAAATCACCAGCTGGCAGATGAAACTCCATTTGGACCTGTTGGTTGGTCAACAATGAGTAGATAGGGGTAGGTCCAAAGGTGTGGGCTATGAACGGGTGACACTCCTGGGTTAGACGTGTCTCTGGTTTGGGAATCCGCTTCATGGTACCTGTGACAAAGGAAGGGGATGGGTCGAGCGTAACACTTCCGACGGTCTTTTTTGGATAAAAGTTAACAAGAGCTTTATGGTAATTTCTAGTTTTTCAATTATATATCTCATTAATAGGAGTCCGCATTTATATTGCTATAGTTAGAGGGGCTTCTTTATAATTTACTTAGGTCCTGCAAGTGTTGAATTGGACCTTGGCCATAATTTGTCATTTATACTGTGTGAGCTAGGCCTAATAGTTCTGGCCCATATCAAGACCTGTTAGGCAGTAGCTTAAAATCAATAGTTGAGTAATTGAGTAACAGTGGAGGTGAAAAGGAGAATAGATACCTTTTCGAATTAATATGCAACATTATCAATAGGTCTATCGTTTGCCTTAGCTTTGCCCATCATTAATCTGTCACATGCATCAACACAGATTAAACCTGCATCAAATAGAACATGATGTCCACAAATTACTTCAGCAAATTTCCATGCAACCTACTTTTTCTCTATTTCGTTTGTTGGTGCAACACATACATTTACTTTTATTTTTTCTCTTACCCAACATACATTTAAAACAAATGCATAACCATCTTATAATGCAACTGATGATCAGTTGACACAAAGGGAATGACCTAACAGATTGTCACGCTACTCAGACCAGTGAAATCACAATTTATTTAATATTTACAGAACATAATGGCTTCAAAATCCATTAATCTTTGCTTATGCATGCACACCACACAAACATGTACTTTGTAGTAGGTAAAACAGCTGAAAATTTGTAATTCCTGCTATGAAGTTGCTTCCGCTGTAGGTCATCATGAATAGATTACAACTTCCTATATATTGAGAATATCCACCATGTAAAAGCTATAGAAATTGTAAGATACACACTCAATGAAAATGTAGGGTTATGAAAATCATCTTCAAAGATAAGCACTCATTGAAAGTGAAAGATTAATAAAGGAATATAAAAATGTTTAACTAATTGCATTACATAAATGGGAATCATACTTATTCAAGAATAAAGGCATGGCCAAGATGGAAAAAGATGATACTTTGTATTGATCATTACAAAACAAATATATGGAATACCTATAAATCATGCCATCCTAATTATCCAACACCCATATAGATTCAACCACTTTGAAAAAGTTCATATAATTTCAAGCCATGGCAATAAAGTAGTCGAGATGTTTACGAATTCACTGCAAAACTGATTTCAAATTCAGTTAACTATTATATTGATATTGAATGGAAAGGTATAAAATTTGGAAATGACAGAAATGCAAGTTACCTTTAATTGCAAGCTGAAAACTCGCCCTTTTGCGCTCCCTGCAGAACCGTTTTCCACATATTGAAAGGGGAAACTCCAGCCACCGCCTTATCAGGAGCTAAATTCCCACTTTTCTCCTTCTGAATGTTTTTTCAAAACGAAGTCAAATTGCAGAGTAAGGGAGATAAACATTAGAGAGGTGAGAGAGAACCTCAGAAATTTTTTTCCCCTATTGCCTTCTGTTCTCTCTGGGAAAAACCAAGGATAGTTCTTACCACAGTTACCAGAAGTTAGATGGAAGGGATGGAGAAAAAGAATACTCCTACCCAGCTAAGAAAACAGTATTTCTTGCACTAAAATCTTACACTGACACTGATGAACCATTCCCACTCCCAAAGATGTTAGATAACAAAATGCCAACTCCCTGGTATAGAGAAAACGAGAGTAAAAACTAAATATTGATCTTAAAAGCTAGAAACTATAAACAATTGATAGCAACAGTAAATTAAAAGAGTAAGCGGGACATATACCGAGTGAAATAAAATCCTAACCTGATGAGCTTGCACAGTATGAAAAAGAGCTGATAGTCTCAAAAAAAAATTTGTGTTTGGTATCACCCGACAGTCTCTAAAATGAAAAATTACATTGTTTGTGAAGCAACAATCTTCCTACTCAACATCAAAACCAAAATTAACATGGGCAAACCTGTAAAATACATACAATTCTCACGGGTACCAGTTAAAAATTTAGCAGATAAACCAAAATTCTCTCTTTGAAGTCTACATGTAACTTGCATAATACAAAAAAAGATAGATTGATATTTATGCATTTAGGCATGATAAATCAACCAACCAATTATGATGTGGACCAAGACTCGGCCAAGCCCGCACATTACAAACGGGCCAAGGCCCAAAGAGAGTGGGGCCCATTATAAAGTCAACACCTGCCAAAAGAAAGTTGACACTCTAAAAATGGGAAGAAAGTGGAAAAAGGTATGTAACCCTAATCACTTGAGCATTTACTGCAGCTTTTACTTTGAGGATCTTCTCTAACTTGGGCGTCAGAGTGTAGCCGAACAACCCACTTTTCTATGTGAATGCAGGCAGGAGCAGGGCCCGCGTGATCTCGGATTGATCTACAAACAACTAGTGCGGTGAGCGTGGACTAGCCGAGGTAGACCTATGGAACGATGGCCGAACCAAACCACCATACCTCGCAACAAACCGAACCGATGGAGCAACCTTTACCCCAACAACCCCCACCCAACATACCCCAATCCAAGCCCCAGCAACTCAGCCTGACCAAAATCCAGCCATGTTAACCACCTTATTAGCCCACTTAGAGGATATGTGAAGGGAGATCAGGGAACTGAGGGAGCAAAGGGAGTAGGATACCCGAGAGATTCAAAGATTGCAAGCAGAAAGGGATGTAGGATATGCCCCGACCACGCAAGAAGAGACGACCCAATCACCCATGCTACCCCCTTTGGAGGCGGAGACAAACCCACCACTGACAGAGGTGGTATCAGCTAGCAATATACCTGAGGCACGTCAAACCACACCTAGAAGGCAACCTAAACACCCATTTACCCAGAACATAATGTCTTTCCCTTTACCGACACACTTCAAGCAGCCGACCTTCAACCCATATGATGGATCTACAGATCTAGTTGAGCATGTTTGCAGTTTCAAAAATGTCATGCTCATCTCCGGCATTGAAGATGAGATTAAATGCCGCACTTTCCCCACTTCCCTATGAAGATCGACATTGCAATGGTTTAATAACCTTCCTCCAAGATTCATCTCTAATTTTGACCAGCTGTTGGAATAGTTTATAGCACGGTTCTCGATGAGAATAATACCTCAGAAAAATGTCAGCAGTTTTAGCAACCTTGAGACAGGAGGAAGGTGAGCCTCTAAAAGATTATATACAAAGATTCACAGCTCTATCTTTGCAGATCAAAGACCTCAAGGATAAAGTTGCCATGCACACCTTGATGGCGGGGTTGTAGAGAGGGAGATTCAGGGAGAGTATCACACTTAACCCACCGGTGTCACTACAAGATTTGTTGCAGCAGGATGGGAAGTACATAAACTTGGAGGAGGTGGAGAGGGCAGCTTATAGGCTGGAGCGGAAGCAAAAACTAGTGAAGGAGAAGGAGCGGAGGCCTCGGCCTCACCATACTCATTACATGCCTCTCAATAAACCAAGGGTGTACTTGCTGAATGAGATTTGCCAAGCTAGTTTAGCACAGCTCCCACCACCCATAATGACGAGGCCTAGAGTGGGTAACCGAGCTTATTATGAATACCACCGTGGCACCAGGCATGACACAGAAGAGTGTCAAGCTTTAAAGGATCTCATAGAAAACCTCCTGAGAATAGGCCACTTGAGGAGGTTTAAATTACAGGCACCACCAAGCAGAGTGTCCGATGGTCACCGACCTAGGGGAAGGGAGTGGTTTCCCTATAGGTGATGTGATAGGTCAGAAGGGAGAAAGGGCGAGCAAGGTTACGGAAGCTAAAGCGGAGGAGTGACTGGAGTGATCAATACTATCTCCGAAGGGTTCGCGTTAAGAGGTACATCCGCGGGAGAACACAAAGGCATTATAGAGCCTGCAAGAGGCACTATCATCAAGTTAGTGAGCTCGGGCGAAACCAGAAAGTGAAGTACAAGGGGCCGGACCCCCCCCCCCCCCGATCACATTCACTGAGGAAGATTACGGACAGATCTAGCGCGACCATGATGATCTAGTAGTAATAGAAGTAATGGTGGCAAACTTCTGAGTCAAAAAAGTTATAGTGGACCAAGGAAGCTCGGGAGATATCCTTTTCCTAAAAGCTTTCAAATAGATGGCTATTGAAAGGGTGAAATTGAGGAGTTATTAGGGGATGTTGGCCGGATTTTAGGGGGTTGAAGCGCCAATAGTGGGAGCGATTTGATTACAGGCAACCTTTGGCGAGCGACCCGATCAGGTAACCAAGGTGGTTGAATTTCTAGTAGTCGATTGCCTATCATCGTATAACATAATACTAAGAAGACCAACTCTAAATCAACTTAGGGTGGTGGTGTCCACTCGGCATCTGGCAATTAAATACCCAACGATGGATAGGAGAGTAGGAACCATAAAAGGAGACTAGTTGGTGGCTAGGGAGTTGAATCAAAGAAGCTTAACAATAGCACCAAGGCAACCAGGTACAAGTGTTAAATCTGTTGCGGATGAAAGGTTGGGAAAAGAAATACAAGCGGTAGAGTTAGATACCAGAGCAGAAATTGAAGAACAAAGGCTAGCTCCCACTAGAGAGTTCAGGCAGGTGCAGATCGGAGGACCAGGGCAAATGGTACAAATATCGGCACACTTGCCAAAGGAGTAGCAAGAGCAGCTACAACAGTTATTGAAGAGCAATGCAGAGGCATTTGCATGGATGGTAGCCGACATGCCAGGTATTAATCCTAACATAATTTTTCATAAACTTTGCATTAAATTTGGTATACAACCCGTAGCTCAGGAAAAAAAAAAAAGACTTTTTGGCCTGGAAAGGCAGATTACCATTGAAGAAGAGGTATAAAAATTACTGAAAGCAAGGTTTATAAGGGAAGTGGAATATTCGTTCTGGATCTCTAATGTGGTTATGGTTAAAAAGCTAAATGAGAAGTGGAGGATGTGTACAGATTTGACTGACCTCAACAAAGCATGCCCAAAAGACCCATACCCTCTACCTAATATAGACCGGTTAGTGGATCAGGAGGCAGGATATCACTTGTTAAGTTTCATAGATGTGTACTTCGGGTACAATCAAATAAGGATGGATCCTTAAGATGAGGACAATACCACGTTTATCACTGAGGAAGGTTGTTACTACTATGAGGTTATGCTGTTTGGATTGAAAAATGCCAAGATAACGTATCAGAGGTTGATGAATAAAATGTTTAAAGATCAGATTGGGAGGAATCTAACCGTGCACACAGATGATATCCTAGCAAAGTCGGTGAAGTTTGCGCAGCATATGGACAACCTAACTGAAATATTTTCAACTTTGAAGAAATATGACATGAAAATTAATCCTGAGAAATGTACATTTGGGGCTTCGGTTGAAATTTTTTTGGGTTTTATGTTAACTCACAAAGGAGTCGAGGAAAGCTGAAAAAGTGTCATGCTATTTGTCAGATGGAACCCCCCAGACTATATGGAGTGGTATCACAAGATATCACATCCATACTTGTTGCCTAGCTTCCCACGTGTGATGGAGCCTCCTATGTGGTTAGACCTTGGGAGGAGTAGAGGGTGGTGTTAAAGACCGGCCACATATGATGAGTCATTGGTATATCTTTTTAATTTTTTTTTTGTTATTTACTAGTTATGTTGATGATAATGCTTGTAAAAATATACATTGTTTCCTCATGTAGGAGCGTATAGCTTCTATAGTTGGACATGTCCATACCATATTTAATAGAAGATTAGTAGATGAGCATTTTGAGGCTGGACAGATATTGCATTAGATATACGCTGAGACTGGTCATGTGTGGGACAATCCTAATCTCTATCATAGTGGCCATCAATTTAGTCCTGGTGCAGGATCATCTAGGGGTTCATATAGCTAGTCTTTATTGTTGCATTGCATTGTATATTTGTTGAAATATTTCAATGCAAGAGAAAACTCCCTTTTTGCCCCATCACACTCTCGCCAATTCCAAAAAAGACCCTCACATTTTAAACTGGACAAAGTGGGACCCTCACATTTCAAGCCTAGTACAAAAGCGAACCTTCCGTATAGACAAAAAATACCTCAATAAGGTCTACTTTTGTTCTTGGGTTGAAATGTAAGGGTTCACTTTGTCCAGTTTAAAATATGAGGGTCCTTTTTGAAATTGGCGATAGTGTGAGGGGGCAAAAAGGAGTTTTTTTCTCCATGTAATGACTAGTTATTGTATAACTAATTGTATTGTTTTATTTGAAATTTATTTGTCAAGTTTATATGATTGTTGGGTGTCGCAAGCAAGTGAATACACAAAATAACTAACCCTGTAAAATTTATGTATTCCTTAACAACTTTAGACTTTCGAATTGCAACTTAAACAACTAGATAATAGTTAAACTAGACCACACAATGTGTACTGGATTCAAACAACTAGATAATAGCTCCGGTATTACATACTAACAATTTCTCCAACCATTAGGAGGACACATGACTCTGTAGAGTGGCCTAGAGGGTCAAACGGCCCTAAAAGTCTATTCTAGACCCAAAATAAATGGTTATAGAGAGTTGTTTTGGGTCCAAAATAGACCTCTATGGCCGTTTGGCCCTCCATTCACGCATTTTGAGCCAAATGGCCCTAAAGGTCCATCTAGACTCAAAACAGCTCTCTACAGCTGTTTGGTCTTCCAAACGATTGTAGAGAGCCATTTTGGGTCCAAAATGGATCTCTAGAGCCATCTGGCTGTTTATATCTTTTTAACAAAATACTAATTATGTACTTGATTTCTATTACGGATTAACTTCGAATGAAGAATAAACACTAAAATCAACACTTAATCAGCCCTTTCAAACAATAAATTACAATTTGAGGTAGAAGGAGTTTAGGGTTTAAGTGGGTGGTCGAAGCAATTTAAGGAGGGGGATGGTTTGCCGTGGAGAGGGGATGAGTAGGAGGGATTGGGGTTTTTTTCTATTAAGGGGTTATTTTTGTAATTTTGAAGAGGATGGGGGTGGGGAAAATTAATTCCCACTTATGATAGGGAAAGCTTAGTATACGCAACTCTTATAACTTCTTTTTCTTGGAGTTACATGCTCTGATAAATTCTCCTATTTCATCTAAATATGAGATTCAAGTTAGTGTTATGAAGTGTCCCTCGTTAGCTATATCAATTTTGATAGCTCCATCAAATATTGTCTAAGTTGGTTTCTTTAAATGAATTTCTAGTTGCTTTATATATATATATATATATATATATATATATATATATATATATATATATATAGATATTTCCATTTTTATAAGAGATGTCTATCATCATGTTCATGCTTGTATTATCAAATAGGAGAGGTGACAAGGCTGGGACAATATTAGCTGTCCCACTCTTTATTTCATTAGCTTTGATTAGTTTTGAGACTATAAAATAATTTTTAAACTCTGTAATTGTATGCATAATTGACTAATCAAAATGTAATGAGACTGGGAGTGAAACACCAAAGGAATAGCCAACTTTGTTCTGACAAAATATGCTATTCAACCCTTTTGTGCTAGCCCACCAAAGGTTGCAACCTTAATGGGGCTGGTCCACTTTTTTGGACCTAAAAAATTACTCGTCTAGGTTTAGCGAGATTTAATTAAGACACTCTTTATTTTTAATTAAGTCACCTCCTATTCCCAAAATACCCTTTCATAAAATGGCTTTATAAAGTTGTTTAACAATTTTTTGTTTTTAATAAAATGGCTCTGTAGGGCTGTTTGCATTATTATATTTTTGTATAAAATATAATTAAGTTTTTATTTAAATTTTAAAATTAATTATAAATATATTATGTATGTATTAATTATTTTATTTAATATAATATATCACATAAATATCAAAAATATTTTAATAAAGTTCTAAGACTCAATCGATGGATAAATATATTTTAAGAAAAATAACAAGAAATAATAGGACTTGTTTGTGCTGTCTATAATAAATTACATAAATATCAAAAAATATAAGAATGCTTTTTTTTATTATTATTATTTAGGTGATATATTTTTGATATATTATACAATATATCTTAAGAAAAATATATTGTTAATATTGTTCTTTCTTGTTATTTTCTTAAGATATATTTATCTATTGATTGAGTCTTAGAAGTTTTTTAAAATATTTTTGATATTTATGTGATATATTATATTAAATAAAAATAAATAATACATACATATTATATTTATAATTAATTTTAAAATTTATATAAAAATAAACTTAATTATATTTTATACAAAATATAAGAATGTAAACGCCTTACAGAGCTATTTTTCACACAAGCCGTTTCAGCTTTAAACGATCCTTTAGAGTCGTTTTGTGATATTTTTTTTTATTAAGCAGCTTTATAGAGCCATTTCATGAAAGAGTATTTTGGGAATGTGATGTCTTAATTAAAAATGAGGGATGTCTTGATTAAATCCCAGGTTCAACTCTATGGAGGTAGCATGTTTATTGAATCCTACCCTTTTTTTTCAATAAAGTTTTATAAAATTTGAAGTACCAAATAGCAAAGTAACCAAACATAACATGATTGTTAAATTAAAATATGATTTTCAAAATTACATATAAATGACTATTTTTTTTTTTGTCTTGACCATCGTTATTTATGGGGTACGAATTTATTAGTAGGTCTCTTAATCTACAACTAATCCTATTCAAGCTAATTGGAAGATCTAAATGGGGGTAGAGCTCTCCCAAAAACTTTTTTTATACATATGGACACGATCGGGGTCAACATACTTAAAATGGCCTTAGCTTCTGTCCCAAAATTTGTTGTCCCATAGCCTGTACCAAAGTTGTTCATTAGCCATGAAACTATTAAAATATTGCTGCAAGCATTAAATGTATATTATTTTATCATTTTCATGGCCAATGGGGAGTAAATGACAATAATTTAAAGCAAAGTATCATATCTCTTTGAGGACTAGAATCAAAATTATAACATAAAGCAATGCCTGCACTTGTTGGAGCTCTTCATCTTCTTCGCTATCGTCTTTGTCAAAGGACACTTCTTGGAGCTCTTCTTCTGCATGATCTGAGAGATGCAGGCTAAGTGTGGAATAGTCTAAGGGCGCCATCCCGATTGGCGCCCTCTCTTACTCATGGTTCTCAATCAAGGCGCCAAACTCTTGTACTTTTCCATAATCTTTTCGATGATGAAATAATTGGGATCATCCTTTGCAAGTCACCATCAATGGCGGCAGAAATGGCACTGAGGCTTGGGTAGATTGGATAGTCATCCAGATCCAAGAACTGAGAAAAAACAAAAAGGCAACACCAAGAAATCCACTCTAATTAACAATGTCAAGAACTTCTCAGATTGTATTAGTTATTTACAACAGTAAAATTGTAAAAAAAAATAAAAAATAAGTGAGGTATAGTAATACCATTGTTAAAAGAAAATTAAAAATGAAATTTGATGATATAACTTCAGATAAGGGGTTGGCACTTGCAAATGACGTTGGCAGAAACTTAGTACAACATTGAAAAACAGATGAGGATTTAAAGTTGTTGTATCTTTCATGTGGATACCGCCAACCTTCTTTTCTAGAATTTTCCAAGCAATGATACATAGATGATATCACATAACTCTACTATATCAATGAAAATTCAACCCCAAGATTCTCGGTTGTTGGATGCATAAATAATTCTATCTCTTATTATTAGCGTCTCAAACTCTTCTTTTCCGTATTTGTCCTGTTCCTTTGATTAGTCAGTTTCCTTTATTTGTCTCTATTTTCAATTTTTTCTTTGTCAAAATCATTAAAAGCTGCACAACATAATATTTTTGCAGTTTGTGGAAGTTTAGGGTAAAATAAGGTTATGGTGTATTTTATTCTAAAATTAACGTATGTTATAGGTCTAAGTATGTTTAATTAGTGATATTTAATAATGGATTATTTATAAAAAAAGATACTACTTATAGTATAATTTTAATTTAGACCTTACAAATAAAGTAGTTTAATTCTTATCAATTGACTCACATTCTCTTGCCATATATAGAATAATTTATCATCTTAGAATTTTAGCTTTAGCTAAACCAGAAGTTTATTTTCTACCACAACAATCTATTATCAACGTTATAATATATGTACACACTTTAAAGTTTTATTAAACATATTAAAACTATATAAATCTTTCAAAATTTTATTTTAGAATTATATTAAATCAACAATTTTTTTTTATAGATTTTCACATTGTCTAAAAGAGATGAAAGAAAAATGTTCCTTTTATACAAACCACTATATATAGAAGTCGTTAAGACTCCTCTCCCGTGCAACCCTAGCCATAACTCATCACAAGTTGCATGTCTATAACTAACTCATAAGTCACAAGCCCTTTTATTTTGTGGCTCATAGAGATAACTTTTATATTCAAAAAGTAATAATTCCTTATGTTCATGAATTTTCTTGTTAGGACAATATAATATAATAAGGAATCACTTTTTCCTTTTTAATTGGAACAAAAATCAAACAAGTCACGACATCGTATAATTGGCCCAAGAATTTCTGTTGTACAAGGGCGCATAGACTTGAAAGGTCTAAAAGCACCACTAAACACTAAATACGTAGATTAACAGGTTTGGGGTTAAGAGTTGTTTTAGTTTGACTAGAGATTTTAGGTTTCGGTTCTAAGAATGCAGTTAGGTTAAAAGTTAATAGGAAGAGTTTTGCCACCCTTATAGCATTGCCTAAGTCAAACCAAATTAGTTGATATCTGATGTGATATCGAATACTGGAATTCATGTAAAAAAGAAAGATCTAAAAGCGTGTGTTTCTTTTATGATTTTATATTTCCATGCCTAAGTAATGATATAGATATGGATTTTTGGATTATCTTCTTTTCTTTTATGTCTCCTTTTATTTAATTTCTTGCTGTAAGAGATCAAAATTTACTGAAATGAAATCAATTGCACAAGTAAGATCTCACTTGGAGGTGCTTTTACGTTATTTTCTCTATGTTATCCTTTTCTTTTTCTTGCTTTAATAGATAAAAATTTAATCACTAAATTATAATTGATTGAAAATGAGTAAGAACTAGTTTGGAGATGTTTTATAAATAAATATTGACGGGTCTAAAAGCTAAATTAAATATTAAAAAAATTAGGCAGAAGTATTTTTTTCATTGCTAGAATTTTTTTTTTTTGAAAAAAATCAACCCAAACTAGTTTCAAAAATATGTTGCTCGGCTTCTATGAAAAAATAATAAAAAAAGAATGTTAATGTTGAGGGTTCTCAGCCAAGTTTCTGTAGTATTTAAAAGTGTTTTTGGTACTTGTAACACCTTATTTTAACTCTTATATTCATGAAAACACCTTTCATTTGACTCAATTCAATAAGACAATTACCAATTAGAAGTTTAAGTTTCAAATGGACAGCTTACTGGTTTAGACAACTTGCAGCCTTGTTTTCGTAAAATAGGAAAATGTGACATGTAAATGTCAGAAAATCATGAAAAGCTCCAGATTACAAGTTTAATGTGTCTAGAATATGTGGTAAAAATTTTATACAAAATCTCGTTGGTTTGATGGGTCAATTAAGTAAAGCTTGTACACTGCCCTGTGTACTGCGAGAATACTGTTTAGCTACTTTGGAAAATTATTTGGGCATGGGATTGTGCTCCAATTGCCACAAAAATTGGTATAGATGAAAATAAATATGTCAAACACTTGTTGTAAAAATTTCAAGTTAAAACTCAGGGCTTAAAGCATCTTATTTGATTTATCCTATTAACTGCCAGAAAATCGGTTTTAGAGTTATGGTACATGCTTGAGTAAAATTCTATTAATTTACCTCTTCCATCCATTCAGTCCATTTCTCATTTATAAGCTATAAAATACATCCTTATACATCAAGTATTCAACTAAAACAAATAATTACACATTAATTATGTATTTTACAAATTAAATCATAACCACACTCTATTTGAAGCTTCACAGCCACTCTTGGTGTTTCTCCACATGGAAATCATTAATATTCCCACAAAAAGGGACATGAGACTTCAAGTCTCAGTAGCTAATGAGTCCATTAGTAAATATACATGACTATTACAAGTCATTAATCTCATTAAATGGCATAGGAATGCAAAGAAAACACCATGATGCACATAATAGCACATAATCACTTAGAACCACTTCCTTGGCAGCTCTAAGCACCACCACTTAATAATCCTCTTGAATACCATTTAAACACAGCAAAGAATATAGATAATAGCATACCATAAACATTCACACCCATAGGCAAATATATAGCATGCAAGAAGAGGTTAAAGGAGTCATTAGCTACCTTAACTCCTAGCTTCGTTTCTCTTCTCCTTTCTTCTTTCTCTTCCTCCTTTCCTTTGCTGCAGCTCTTCTATTTCTTTCTTTCTAGTTCACGCCACTCGTTTCCCCCTCTTCTTTTATTTTCTTTCTTTAGCCCAAGTTGCCGACCTTACCTCCCAGATTTTTCTAAATTTATTATTTTCCTCACAAATATCCCTAAAATATCATGAAAATGTAATTATGCCATTACTATGTCATGTTCCTATTGGTTAACACTTTGACCAATTTAATGCAAGTCTTTGGAGCCTTATTGCATAGTGAGTGGTGTGGGGACTAAGGGAAAGGGGCTGCTGCCCTCTTGGCTTAATTAGGACTAGATCCCTCCAATGTAACTAGCCTAGTTTGGTTTCCCTCATTCCATTTCAACTAATTGTTTCATACTTTCATTATTTACAAGTATGCAACTAGTTATCTAAATCTTATTCAATTACGTTCTCATAAATAAAATAACATGATTCCATTTACACATGCTCATGCAAGATATCAAATTTCTATTTGCCATAAACATGCACATATGCTTACTCACATAAAAGTGTAAATGTAATTAGTATAACCACGTACATATAAGAAATTCAATAAGAGAATGCCTTGTACATGCTTATAAATAATAATAATACATATATATACTTGCATAATTATTCAATTAGGGGATGTTACAGTACTCTTCATTATTTAAGCAGAAACTAAATTTTTGTTTTTGGTCAATAATAGGAACATTAATTTTTTTTTATTTTTATAATGCAAAAGAATAAAATGAAATTTTAAACTTTTGTTAGAAAACAGGAATTAAAAAGGAAGCTGTCTCAATTGCTCTCTATAACCATAATTATTGCAAAAGCACTTTTTAAACATACAAGCATTACACTTAATAAGTTGAATTTGATGCATATGATCATCTACAAGGATGGCAGCGAGCATGTAATGTTTATGTACTTATATTACTACTTCATCATTTAAGATAAAACCTGACCCACTTTCTGTGCTGTTGCTTTTTCACTGATTAAAAGACTACTAGAAAATAACTCGTGGATCAAACACAAAAAAAAAAAAAAAAAACAATATCCATGTGACCCGAAAGCACCAATATTTTGAGCCACTTGACATCACAAGATTCACAAGAAACCAACTACATGCATTCCATTCATCATAGCCGTTAGCCGTATGTCTAGAAAACCTTTTCTTCTTTCTTAAAGCTGATCCTCAAGTACTTTACTTAGATCTTGTAACGTCTTTATTTCCATGTTCTTTGCAACTCACAAAAACTATAATCAAAATACTTTCTGTTTCTTTGAAATATTATTTATTTTTATTTTTTTTGGCATCTACCAACAGCTTCTAAGTTCAATTATTATCATACTCTATCTCAACCTCATTTCTCCCCTATAAATACCCACAAATCCTAGCTCGTTTCTGCATACCCATTGAATTCATTCAAGAATATTACTCATAAGCAATCTTCACAGCCAAAATGGCAATCATTAGAAACCTTAAGTATGTTCTGGCATTTTTCCTTGTTTTTGTTTACCTATTTTGTGAAGGTAGGATTCTCATGGAGACACCAGGATTTGTTCAAATCAAAGGCACAGAATTTCAGCTAAATAATTCTCCATTTTTGTTTAATGGCTTTAACTCGTATTGGATGATGCATGTTGCCACCGATCCAACGCAAAGAGATAAAGTTTCCAATGTGTTTCGTTAGGCTTCAGCTGCTGGTCTCACTGTTTGCCGAACATGGGCATTCAGTGATGGTGGAGATCAAGCTCTACAAATATCACCTGGTGTATATGACGAGCAAGTGTTCCAGGTTTAATCTTTTGGTTCCATATTTAGCTTCTTGCTACGTTGTTGATGTTAAGTTCGACAATATGCGCAAGTCATGCAATATTATTTAAGATTATTCTTGTACTTTTATATATTAGGCTTGACTTAAAACTGCTTCATGCTAATCATGCCAGGCATTGGATTTTGTGGTAGCGGAAGCTAGAAAGTATAGAGTGCGGTTGATTCTGAGTTTGGCCAATAATTACAATGATTTTGGGGGAAGACCTCAATATGTGCAATGGGCTAGAAGTGCTGGAGTTCCAGTCAACAACGATGACGATTTTTATACTAATCCAATTGTAAAGAGTTACTACAAAAATCATGTCAAGGTAATTTGATAGAAGATAAGCTTTTCTCTGTGTTTAGCTTTGTCAAATATTTGGTAATTAATTCACTTATATATGTTGTTGATTGTATGACAGAGAGTGTTGACTAGGATCAACACAATTACTAGAACAGCTTATAGAGATGATCCAACAATCATGGCTTGGGAACTAATCAACGAGCCACGGTGCCAAGTTGATTACTCTGGAAAAACCATAAACGTGAGTTCAAATGCAAATACTTTTTTTTTTTTTTTTTCATATTGCTTTAATTACATAAAATCATTTGCTCATTAAAACTTATTTGTCCTATACCATAGATTTAACTAGAACTACTTAAAGTTAAGACTTTTTATTTTATTTTATTTTATTTTATTTTTATGCAGATCAGATTCAACCCCAGCTTATGATACAAAGACAATAATTTCTCTTTGTTTTAATTATACTTTTAGTCCTACAATTTTACTCAAAATTTTAAAAAGTCTTTATAGTATAAAATATTAAAAATTCATCCCTAGAGTTTACAAATGTATACAAATTAATCCTTAGTCTATTTCAGTCAATTAATTCTATACTATTAGTTCTCATAGTTTGCACAACACTTAAAATACTTCCTATAATTGAAATTTTGTCAAAAATTCCTCCCTAATGTGGATTAATTTCTTCACTTTATTAAATATGTGTTCATTATGACAGGGATGGGTTCAGGAGATGGCTTCTTATGTAAAATCCATTAACAATTATTAGAAGTTGGAATGGAAGGTTTCTATGGGGACTCAGTTCCAGATAGGAAGCAATACAATCCTGGCTACCAAGTTGGGACTGATTTCATTAGTAACAATCTCATCAGGGAGATAGATTTTGCTACAATCCATGCATACCCTGATAATTGGTAAGCTAGTCTCATAATTATAATTTTAATCCTTTTCAATTTGTTACTAATTAACTAAGTGGCCTAAACCCTAAACAACTTTGAACTCTCAAACAGGCTATCTGGGCAAAATGACTCCGCCCAAATGGCATTCATGCAAAATTGGATGACTAGTCATTGGAGGGACTCAGCAACAGTCTTGAAGAAGCCATTAGTACTTTCTGAATTTGGAAACTCAAAGAAGGATCCAGGATATAATATATTTTCTAGAAATTTATACATGAATGCTGTCTATTCAAGCATATACTATTTAGCACAAAATGGAGGAACTTTTGCTGGTGGCTTGGTTTGGCAACTTGTTGATGAAGGGATGGATTCATATTGTGATTGATATGAAATTGTTTTATCTCAAGATCCTTCAACAGGCAGCACTATAACTCAACAGTCCTATAAAATGATAGCACGCACTTGAGCATTCATTGAGCAGCATGCTCAGATTAAGGACGGATTAACAAGGACAAGTTCTAGTTTGTTAAAGTAGAGGAATGCAAATTAAGGCTAGTGAGAATTTGGAATTCCACAGCATGTACTTTATTATTTTTCCATTTCCAATAATTTCATAATAATTTTTGTTGTTGAATAGAATTTATATTTCTGGTATTTTTCCTTCTAATTGATGTTAATTAACAATTGTTCTACTGTAATATTAACTACATCCCCATTCTGACTCAAAGTTGAAACTTCTCAGACAAAATTGATCAAAGCATTGCATATAAGCCGTTCATTCTTATCACATTATTCATTACGTAAAAATGTATGTGCTGAGAGAGACCAAGCAAAAAGCTGATTTCTTGATGAAATAAATAGTAAAGAGATCAAAAAAGCTAGTTGATGCATGCACAATTCCTTAAATAAATGTATTTCTATCTTCAAATGAGATTAGTGTTACTTTCAATACGTGAAGTGAGGATACTCGTAGATGTAACCAAAAAAATAAATATATTTCTCTTATTTTATCGGTAGATAAGATGGTTGTAACCCCCTTGTAAGCTTATTTTATCTCTTATTTTATTAGAGAAGTGGGATTTGGTTTGGGGATTGCTGCTCCCTTGAAAGGCTCTTGCAAGATTGTCACCTTGAATCAAATCTCCTTAGGATTGCATATTTCAAATTCTTCCTCGTTCCACTCCCTCTCATATTTACAAAAAAAAAAAAAAAGAAGAAGAAGAAGACAAAAACAAAGGTTGAACTAAATTCTTCTAGGGCCATATCAAAAGTTAAAAAAAAAAAAAAAAGAGTCTTCAAAATTATTTCTCTAAATTATTTTAAGGGGGCATATTAGATTTATTAAATTTAAATTACATTTTTTTTTTTGTCAGGGGGCCATTCCCCTTGTGCCCCTCAAAAACTCCATCACCATAGTTTTTCTTTTTTCCTATGTTTGTTCGTTTGTTACAAAAAATAAAATAAAAAAGTACTATAAATTCAACAATGTGGTCTATCTAGATGTATTTATATATATAAAAAATATATATAGATGGGAGAATCTTGTTTTTTTCAAAATTACCTTCTTATATCATACATGCTACTAAAATTCATAATTTCACAATTTATCTAATACCCTTATCTGTCTAAATTTAAATATAATAAAATCAAGTCAAAATCAAAATTTTTTTTATTGAAAATCAAATCAAATCTTTATCTTAATTGAAAATTTAAGATAATTTTATTAAAATGCACTCTATAACACTATTATTGTTATGTTCACATTTGACACCTGTCCAAACCCTCTAACTTTTGCTCCCTCCCTACAAAATGTTAGGCAAGATGCATCTTCTAAATGGGTTCAAACTTTACATTTGAAATTCGCAACTGAGAGAAGAAAGAAAATCTACTCTCCATTTTCTATAGCCCATTCCTTGCTCTAATTAGGAGGACTCTTGTCTTATTTTTTCATTTTTGAAGACCTAGTATCATAGATCCATGTAAAATCATGTTAAAAATTAAAAATGAAGGCTAGGCAATTTAGGTGTGAACCTGGGTCACGACCTGAGTTATAGATGTTGAAAATTATGGATAATTTAGAAAACTAATAAATATGGTAGTGAAAGTAATGTTACACGTGGAATAAAATTAATGATGATATGGGCTAGAAGTAAAAGGTGCAACTCACATAGCATAAGGGAGAAAGCCAAAGCCCAACCCAATACCCGTGAAGTTAGGACAAAATTATGATATAGCCACATCGTCAAAGCACTATAAATAGGCAATGCCATTAATGAGATAGGTAACTGAAAAACCTAAAATTTTCCATAAGAGTCTTCCATAATTCTCATTAAGATCCGTTATACTAACATGAGCGTCGAAGGCTTAACACCCAACCGTTATTTCTCTTTCTTGTAGGTAACCTATGACCTATCTCTAAACCTAGGATCCAACCGATCCCTTTGAAGTTCTACCCACTTTCCTTTGTTGACCTACCAACAACTGGTGTGGTGAGCGTGGATTCAACATGCGACCTGCAGATCCTTTCAGTGGCCGACCCAAATTTCAAAACCCCTTAAAAAGGGGGACCGAGTAACATTCCCTTTACCCCTGAAACACCCACTCAACCCCAGGGCACGTAAACCCTTGCAACCCTAGTTGACTAGAACTCTGCCATTCTGACCACCTTACTAACCCACCTAAGAGCCATGTGGAAAGAAATACAAGAGTTGAGAGAGCAAAGGACCTAGGATAAACAGGAAATCCAAAGGCTTTGAGTCGAAAGAGACGAGACCTATACCCCAACTGTGCAAGAGCACATGGTGCAATCACCCGCACCTGCCACTTCTAATCCAACAGGGAGCATATGATCAATAGAGCTTTTACCCACTAGCAACACCCACCGTGTAACCCAGCACACACCACCCAAGCAACCCATTCACCCTTGAAATAATGTCCTACCCTTACCAAGACATTTCAAATAGCCAAACCTAGACTCATATGCTGGATCCATACACTTAATAGAGTATATTTGTAGTTTTGGGAATGTCATGCTAATAGTGGATGACGAGATTAAATCCCAAACCTTTCCAACCTCCCAACGAAAAGCTGCCTTGCAATGGTTTAACAACCTTCCCCCTTTATCGATCTTGAGCTTTGATTAGCAGGCAGAATAATTCATGGCACAATACTCAACTAGCATAGCCTTGCAGAAAACTTTGGCAGTACTAGTAACTCTCAGGCAAGAGGAGGGGGTCCTTACGAGAATACATATAGAGGTTCACTGCCCTATCGCTACATATTGAAAACCTCAAGGACGAGGTAACAATACACACTTTGATAGCGGGATTATGACAGGGCAGGTTTAAGGAAAGCATCACCCTAAATTCGCCTAAATCTCTACAAGAACTGCTCCAACAGGTTGGTAAATACATAAACTTAAGGAAGAAGAAAAGGCGATGCTGAGGCAGTTGAGAGGAAGAGAGCTTACAAAGGAGAGAAAAGGAAGGCCCAGACCCCACCACTCTAGCTACACCCCCCTTAATAGACCAAAAGTTCTTGATAAATTAAATTGTTTGTAGGTTTGGCATCCCACACTCAATTTTGGCAGACAATAGAAGGCAATTCCTAGACCGGTGCTTCTAAGAATTTTGCGCCAACGTCAACATCAAACTGATGTTTGCATTGGTTGAGCACCCACAGGCAAACAGGCAAGTAGAAGCTGCTAATAAGACAATTTTGAAACGGCTCAAGAAAAGGCTGGAAGATAAAAAAGGCATGTGGGCGGAAGAACTGACATAGGTACTCTAGTCATACCAAACTATCCTACACACAACCACTGGGGAAAAACCCCTTTCAGCCTTACTTATGGAACAAAAGTGATGATACTTGTGGAAGTGGGAAAGCCGACCTTGAGAAGAGAACTGTATAAGGAGGACAACATTAACCTAACAGAAAACCTAGACTTTTTGGAAGGAGAAAGGCTAAGAGCCTATGAGAGAATGCTAGTAGTAAAGAAAGTTTTAACAAAAATCTATAGCGAAAACTTCCAACACAGGGAATTCCAGTTGAACGACTTAGTATTAAGGTTTGTCTCACTAGCAAGAAAGCTTGCTAATGAGGGCAAGTTAATGCCAACATGGGAAAGACCTTTTGTAATTACTAAGGTAAGGGAGCTTACCGAATTGCAATAGTCCAAGGTTAGGAAATACCCAACACATGGTATGTATATAAACTTCAAAAGTATTTCCTCAACCTGTGAATGAAAATTTTAAAAGATCGCACTTTCAATGCTTACTTGTGCAATTTCTTTTTTGTACTTCTAAAGTTTAAATATCTACGAGTATAACAAGTCACCTATCATTTTTTGAAAAAGCATCCAACATGATCATCATTCAAAGTAACTAGGGCAAAGATCAAAGGTCTAACAAAAAAAAAAAAAAAAGAAGAAGAAGAAGAAGAAGAGAGAGAAAGAGGTGAAATGTTAAGAAAAGACAAATATTTCAATAAAGAAATGTCATTTACGAAATTACAAAAATTAGGGCACAGAGGGATTCTCCTCGTTGCCCTAGCCAAAGATCTATGTTGTACACTTCAATAGAAAGGTTAGGATCATCGTCTTCATCAAGGTCAGCAAGCTCCCCATCCCGAACTACCTTAAGGAAATCTGTTGACTCCACCAAGTCAGAATGGGAGATGCCCTAGTAGCATAAAGAAACTTGATCCAAACAATTTTTGAAGCCATCCCCAAAGGCATTTAGAAAAGTGTTGGCTAGTTTCCTACAGACCCCTCAATCAACCTCAACCTGGATGCATGAGCCCTTTCTCTTTGCCCTTTCCAACGAAGCGCCAAATCCTCAGTTGCTGCCAATCTTCCCTCCAAGTTAGCAATCTAGTCAGATTTCTCCTGCAAAGCTAGCTCAGAGGACTTTAATTTTTCTTTCAACTCAACAACTTGGAGGAGATCCTCTAAAGTTTTTTCTCAAATTTGCAGGCTGAAAGAGAAGAGGCAACTTCTCTCTCCTAGAACTTGGTGAGGTTCAGTCGAACACCTTCTAGCTCTTTCTCGCACAAGGAGAGCTTCTTATTGACCTTCGCCCACTTCGAAATGGCAACCAATTCTTTCTCCTTCGTGATGACCACTTTCTCATTCGCCATCAACACTTTTTCCTTAGCAGCTTGGTCAAATCTTGGTTAGATCAGATACGGTCATGAATGATCTGGATCATACCAATATGATGGCTAAATCCTTTCACGATCTAACCTAAGATAGCATCCGAGCAAATGTCTTGAAACTCTGTGACCAAGGCTGCGAAGTCCAAGAATGGATACCTACTGGTCTACAAAAGATAGAAAGAAAAAGATGAGAGGAGCAACAATATCATTAAGGGGAAGAAGGGAAACATTATCAAAGTAAAGGAAGGGCAGGCTCGGCGCTAGCAAGGTTGCCTACCTCAACGTTTGACGGAAGATTGATAAACACTTTTTAGTGTTTATCTTTGTATTCTTATACTTAATTATAGCATTGCAAACTTGCATTTAATTGTTTAATTAGCTTCTATTTTTATCATTGAGGTCTAATTAGAATTTATTGTATTTCATATTAATTTTTCCACTTTAAGGTCCAATTTTACTTATTAGGAATTTTTAATTTCAAGACTAGACTTGGGAGACCTCGGAGCTTGTTGGGATTTATGTCTAAGCTTAAGATTTGAGCAATAAATCTTCATAAATTCATGAAGTGAGAGCATAAAGGGAAATTTCATAACTCAAAAGGGAAAAATAGGGATTTGGCAACTAAAATGAGAAGCAAGGTCGTCATTTGGGCCTTATTAATGACACTTTTGTAATTTTTCCCAAAAAACCCTAGGTGAATTCGGCTATCCCTTTCCTCCCTCACCACACTCACGCTTCCCTCTCCCTCTCTCACTAGTTTAGCTTCTTTTCTCTTCTCCCATGGCTGCCTCCATGAAAATGGAAGCCTAGAAGCTTCTGTAATCAACCTAGGATGATTTGAAGACTAGCAATTTGATTCTTGAGATCATTATTGTGTTTATTTTGAATTTAATGAAGGTTATGCTTCTCTACTCCTTGTTTCTCTTTATAGGATTATGTATGACGATTTTTATGCATGATTCTTGGATGAGTTTGTGGATTTTCTAGGTCTGATCACCCTAGGAGTAATTTCCATAGAGTAAAACTCAATTGGAAATTCAAACTTGGATTTTTAATTTGGCCGCCACCTATAGTAACAACGCTTTAGGCGCGTACGTCAAGGATCAACACGAGTACTTGAGAAAAGTAAGGACATGGAGAGTCAAGAACAAATACTTAAAATTAAGTCAATGAAAAGGAGTCCACTTACTTGCAAAGGATTAGCGTGAGAAAACGAAGCCCTCCGATCCCTTTTAGTCGTAGTCTTCATCTTTGTATGTCTCGAGGTTAAGGGAGGACAGCATGGCACCTTAATAGGCTTAGTGATTTCCATGAGAGACGGAAGCAAATCTCATGACCTCTTCAAAAGTGGCAGGTGAAGGACTGAGAGGAAAGATCGGCTCATTAGCAGCCAAAGAAGACTGGGGTTCCTTGATGGAAACCCCCTAAAGCTTTTTTGAGGAAGTGATGTTGACCTCCTACTGGCCAAAGCGGTCACCGACCTTCCTCTTTCCTTTCCATCCATCTTCCAATCTGTAGTTAGATCGCTCCAACAATTTGCGGACATTGGGCATGGTTTTCTGATCTAAAAAGAAAAAAGAGAAGTATATAATAAACAATCAAAAGTAGTCTAAAATAAAGACTTATGAACAAACGAAAAACCAACACGCCAATGTAACGAAGGGCCTTGAAAGTAGCACTTTTAGGATCAATTTAAGTTTTAGTTTCTAGCTCTTTTATTAAGAAAGTGACCGTTGGCTCTAGCTTGACATTGGAAATGTGATCTACCCTCCCAAAATGCTATCTCCACCTAAGGGGAAATCTAGGTTCCCCATCCTCTTTCAGAAAGAACGCCCTACCAGACTGAAGTTCTACCACTTAAAAAACCATCGTTTGAAGTGCTTGGTGGATTCCTCAGTTGGAACGATTAGTGACCTGTCATTTTTAGCAGTAAAGTACAGATACCCAAGCTCGTGTTTCTTCGAATTCTTCAGAGAATAAAAGTAGAAGAATACATCGAGACGAGGGGGCCTATTTAGCTCAACACAAATCCTCTAAAAAGAATGTAAGGTGACCTAGACATCTAGGTGGAGTTGAGTCGGGGAATTTTGGAGGGTCTCAAGAACTTCCATCTCAAAGTGGGAGAAAGGGAGGTGTACCCCATATCGATAAGAGTAGTACAGGTTCCAGGTGAAGAACCTATCTCTGTATCGACCTTCACTGACACCAACATCGGGTGGGCATGGCTCAATACCAAAACTACCATGAAAGTCGGAAGTCCCACGTAGAACATCTCTGATAGCGTTGCCAAGCGTCCTTCAGGTTACCTTTTAACGGGCCGCTCTCTGCTAGTAGGTCGTTATGGTGAAAATACCCTTGTGAATAGGTCACACCGACCTTTGTCAACTTCATGAGCCATATTGTATTACACTTACAAGTCAACTTAGATTAACAACTTAACTTAAAGAAGGAGGAAAGTCCAAAAACTAAGAGAAAGAAGAAAACCAACCTGTAAAAATGAAAGGCTAGAGTAATGCAAGGAAAGAAGCATGAGAAGCAACGACAAAAAACATTAGAGAAGAGGAAGGCAACCAAATGATGCAAGTGAGAATATGAAGGAAACGAAAGGAAACTAACAGGAAAGCAAAGGCAACCCAACAATAAAATGGACCTCTATTTATAAGAATAGAGGAAGTTGAACTGGCACATTAAGACAGATTTTTGAAAACATGATCTGATGGCTCGCAATAATGCCACGCCTCGAAAAGTGAAACGACACACCAGAACAACAGTAAAAAGCCATAGTAAAAGTGGAGGTAAAATGAAGTAGTGTTTTAAAAGGAGTAAATGGCTGGGGAGCAAAATAGAAGCCTCCTAAACGCCAAAGTATAATGATTATTAACAGCGCCATAGATGATAAAATGATAAGTGAAATCATTCCTCAATAAAAAGTGCAAAGTAAGAGTCGCTATTGTTGGGAGAGGTCAGACCACTTAGCTTGGGGATCCAAAGCACTAGATACCTAAGCTGATGGAGGCTGATGATATGGGCCAAAAGTAAAAGGCCCAACTTGCATAGCATAAGGAAGAAAGCCAAAGCCTAGCCTGATACTTGTGAAATCAGGACAAAATTACAATAAAGCCCCCATTGTCAAAGCACTATAAATAGGCAACGTCATTAATGAGATAGGTAACTAAAAACCCCAAAAATTTCCATAAGAGTCTTTTGTAATTCTCATTAAGATTTGTTATACTGACTTGAGCGTCGGAGGCTTAGCACCTAACCATTCTTTCTCTTTCTTGCAGGTAACCCACGACCTATCTCTAAATCTAAGATCCAACTGGTCCCTTTGAAGCCCTACCCACTTTCCTTTGTTGACCTACCAACAAATGGACATTGAAACTTTATAAAAATTTATAAGTTTCACGCCATATTAATAAATTAAGAGATTAAAGGGAAAGTTTTCATAAATTAAGAGATTGTCTCTGGTTACTGCAATAGATTTACAACAAGACTTATATTTTAAAGTTCTCTTGTTTAAATGTCATGTGAAATAGTTATGGGAAGAAAACAATCTCAAGTTTCGTTACTTATTTGGGTTAGGTAGATAATCATAATTAGCTAGATAGTATCCAAAACATAATATCACAATTAATTAATTTCAAGAATAGTGTTCTATCCACACCACCTTAAAATAGACAAGTTCCTTTCAACCTTCTAAATCTAGTTGAAAATATGTAATACATGCATGCTATAATTAATTAAAGTATTCATTTTAAACTTGACCTTTTAAATTCAATTTCATGTACAAATAAGGTGTGACTCAGTTAGTAAGCAGATTGAGCTCAACCATCTCAACTTCCACAACTGGTCACTTCCCCTCCCCTTTATATTGATGCACATGAAGTGAACACGTACAGTGTTCCATGTTACAGTCCTCAACCAGTGTTGTTGTCCCCTTCGCCACTTTCTTAAGCACCATAACAAACTTGTCCGCCACTTTCTTAGCCTCAACATACCCAAATGATTAATTCGCCTCCTCAAGATGCTTAGGAAGTGAACACACAGTGTTAGGCAACTTTCCCCATGGAGCAATCCTCAACCAGTGTTGCCTCTCCCATTGCCACTTTCTCAAGCACCATAGTAGAGTCCTCCGCCACTTTCTCAGCCTACCCAAATGGTTGATTCACCTCTTCAGGATGTTCAAGAAGTGAACACATACAGTGTTGGGCAACTTTCCCCATGGAACAATCCTCAATCAGTGTTGCTGCCCCCTCTGCCACTTTCTCAAGCATCGCAACAGAGTCTTTTGCCACTTTCCCAGCCTACCCAAATGATTGATTCACCTCCTCAGGATGCACAAGAAGAAAACATGTACATTGCTAAGAACATTCCCCATGGAACAATCCTCAGCTAGCTATGTTTGCTCATCCGACATTTTCTTTGACACCATAATATACTCTTGCCCCACTTTCTCAATGTACCCACATGATTGATTCACCTCCTCAGGATGCTCTGGAATTGAACATATATATTGCTATGCAACATTCTCCATGGAACAATCCTCAGCCAGCTATGTTTGCTCATCCGACATTTTCTCTGACACCACAATATAGTCATGCCCCACTTTCTCAATGTACCCAAAGATTGATTCACCTCCTCAGGATACTCTGGAATTGAACATATATATTGCTATGCAACATTCCCCATGGAACAATCCTCAGCCAGCATTATTGCCCCCTTGGCTGGTTTCTCCGACACCACAATATACTCCACCACCTTCTCAGTCTACCCAAATGGTTGAGGAAGTAAACATGTACATTGCTAGGTAGACTCCTCCGCCATCATCTCAGCCTCCACAATTGGTCACTTCCCCTCCCCTTCATATAGATGCACATGAAGTAAACACATACAATGTTGGGCAACTTTCCCCATGGAACAACCCTCAACTAGTATTGTTGTCTCCTCTGCCACTTTCTCAAGCACCACAATAGACTCCTCCGCCATTTTCTCAACCTGAGTATACCCAAATGGTTGATTCGCCTCCTCAGGATGCCTTGGAAGTGAACATGTACATTGCAAGGCAATATTCCCCATAGAACAATCCTCAACCTGCATTGTTGCCCCTTCCAGTGGTTTCTCCAGCACCATAATATACTCCTCCGCCACTTTCTCAGCCTTCACATACCCAAATGGTTGATCGCCTCTTCAAGATGCTCAGGAAGTGAACATGTACATTGTTAGGCAACATTCCCCATGAAACAATCCTCAACCTGCATTGTTGCCCCCTCTAGTGGTTTCTCCAGCACCATAATATACTCCTCCGCCACTTTCTCAGTCTACCCAAATGGTTGAAGAAGTAAACAAGTACATTGCTAGGCAATATTCCCCAAGGAACAATCCTCAGCTAGTGTTGTTGTCCCCTCCGACGGTATCTCTAGCACCACAATATACTCCTCTGTCACTTTCTCAATCTACCCAAATGGTTGATTCGCCTCCTAGGGATGCTATGGAATTGAACATGTATATTGCTAGGCAATATTCCCCATGGAAATATCCTCAGCCAAAATTGTTGCCCCCTCTGGTGGTTTCTCATACACCACAATATAATCCTCCACCACTTTCTCCGACCCCGTGGTACACCACTTTTCTTCTAGATGATGAGACTTTAGATGATGATCAATTTTTCCCCTAGGAAAACACTATGCCTCCGACGGGAGATATGTTGTGATAACCCTTTGGACAGGTAATATATTAGATCATTCTTCAAGATATGATATTTTGGTTACATAAAAAGGTTTTAAGTATTGTTAGTATTAATTAGAGTAATTTTCAATTCAATTTAATTAATTTATGTTATTACTAATAATTTAATTGATGACAAAGTCTAAGTCAAATAGAAATTAAGACAAGTACACACATTAACTCTAAAGTTTCTGTGCACATACGCTGACTATAATCTCAAAAATACTTTTGCATGTAGGGTATAACGTACTCCTTGAAGAAAGAGGAAATGAAAGCAGCACGAAGACATATGTAGCTGTGGATGAAGATGTTGAGGAAGACTTGACAATAGAAAAGTAAGAAGCAGAAAAATATGAAATAGCAACTAAGCTAGTTAGAAACAATTGTATTCATTTGTAAGACCCCATAAATTTTTTGTTTCAATTCCTTAGATCCCATCTTATAAATAGGAACTTTTTTAAAATAAAAAATTAAATACTTTGTGTGAGAGTTTTATACAATAACTTGCACCAAAAAAAATAAAAGAGTTTTATACAATAAGTTTATGAGTAATGTTATTTGTGTGCATTTAGTAGAGTTTTATGAAAGTTTTATCTAGTTACAATCAGAATTCTGCAATTGTTGTCAAATGTTAAGCTTATTATGTATATTAATTACACGAATCATATATTGAAGTTCATTGATGACACTTGTAAAGACATCCCTTTTTCTTTATATATATATATATATAAATTCTTTATATATATATATATATATATATATATAAAGAATGATTTTACAAGTCAAACGTTTTGGTCTTTCAGCTTTTGCCAAGCTTAGATAAACAAGTTCTACTTTACATAGCTGAAAAAGGCTTATAGTAAACTGATTTCTTTTTCATACCTTTGGCAAATGGGAAAAGAGGATTTAATACTATTTAGGGAAAGTTTAGTTTGATTACTGTACATCTAGTTTAACAGATTGTTTTTTTAAATGTGATTAAATAGTTTAATTTAATTGATAATTTCATTGTTAAACATCTAATATAAGCATGTGAAAATAATGACTCCTTAAGTCATATTATAAACTAAAATTCTATTCTTCTCTGATAAAAGAAAAACTTTGTTGTTTTTCCCGAATCTTAAATTATTATAATTATTATGTGAGCCAATAATTCGACTATTTATTTCTTTGTTAAACGTATGATATAACATGGAATATAGCATGTTAAAATAGTACCTTGTAAGTTATGTTAAAGGGCAGTCTAAACTGCAGAAGATCAAGATCAGTAGTAACTGTATAAACCAACAAGAAAAATGCATGAAACTCTATAAGCAGGCTAATAAGTGCACAATCATACATATAGACAGGTGAAAGGAATTTGCAATGGTTTAATCATGATGCTATGAGGAAATACACAAGTATAATCTAATATGATTTTAGACAGCAAGCAAACACTTGCTAGTGTTTGTCATAAAAAAAATTGTTTCAGCAATCATGTTTCATGGATACAAGGCAAAAACTTATTTCAGATTCTCTTTTATGTTGCAAGCAGAATAGTTGCCAATACAATAGAATTAAAGGAACACCAGAAAGAACACCTACTCCAAGAAACTTAAAAGCTACTTAAGGGCATGACAAACTAATAATATTTGGCCACAAGTAAGTGCTTGCCATCTATTATTTGGTGCATGAAAATAAGCATTTCAAGAAAATGTTCAACAAAAAGTTGACGTTGTATATTGCAAATGATCTCAGGACACTTTGGAAACTAATATAATTAGGTATTTTATATTTGAAAATAATATAAAAACTTTAAAACTGTTCAGAACATTTTCATTTTCGGTCTCTTAACACATATATGTTCATGTAGAAATAATAACAATTAATATATGCTAATTAGTTTCAGCAAGGAACATATTATTGACTGCATGGTAGGAGATAAAGAAAATAAATCCACAGTTAAAAAATAAATAAATAAAGTGAACACAACCTTTAAGTGATGATAGGTCTCTGAGCCCATTCATAATGTTTCCTCAAATCTACTTGCTCCAACAGGGAGAATCATGATTACCTGACGTTATTATATACATAAGTTAACATTTGAAAAACTATATACTAACATGAAGCAACAAAGAAAATAGTCATTCAAGACAAAAACCTAACAGCTTAAACTTTTGAGATTGTTAACTTTGATAAGGTATGACTACCTCTTTGACAAAGTGATCAATGGCTATATCCTTATTGCCATCATTTTATAATTAACTCCGCACAAAGATGTGCTTGAATCACCCTATAAACCTAAACCCAAACAATTTTCATGTGCACAGGTGTCTTATTTATAAAACCTATCATTGAGCCTGTTGTCATCATCCCAACTTTGGGAATAGTTAGTTCTCGAACAACAGAAACCTATAGATGTAAGAGACACAAAATATATCAAGATTTATTGATTTTAATAGGACAATTGAAAACAAAACCAAGTAATAAAAATAACAAATAGTTGAATATATGTGGGTTTCGATATGTATGTGTTTGTATGAGAGAGAGTACTAACACATGTCAATATTCACAACATCTTAACAAGCATATGAATAAGGACTTAAAAGGCAAACGACCTAAGAATTATTAATCTATATTATAAGCCAACTTCATAAAAGTTTTAGTAAGCATAGCTGCATTTCAATATTCAAATAGACCTTAAAGAAGCTTGAGTTATCAACAAGAAATTTAACAGTCAAAGGACCTTTCAATATTAATCAATATTATTTTGTTTTTATCCTAATTTGTTTTGTCCATTGTCACAGTTTGTATATGTCTTCATGAGACTTATTATGGTAAAAATTTTAATCTTGTTTGAGATGTCCTGATGTTTTCTGAGATTGCTTTATTAGTGATGCAAACCCAGTGAGGTCTACGACCTATGAACCCACAGACAATGAATTATACTCACCCCAAGAACACTAAGAATCAGATTTGGTGATCCACTTGAACCTTTGAGTACAAAGAAACAAAGACCCTAAGTGTTTAAGATGCCACAAGGTTGATCAAGCCTTGATAAGTCAAAACAGTTCAATGAAGAACCAAAGAGAAACTCCTCTCAAATTTGGGATTTCTAGAAAAACATTCAAATTCATTCATGCTGATTTTTGAATTACAAAGGTCCCTATTTATAGACTATAGAGGGCTTCCAAGTGAAGCCTTATACCTCCTAGGAAAATTACAAAGCTTTTAGAGACTCAACAAGACTTAATGAACCTAGAAAATACAAGTCTTTTAGAAACTCAACAATACTTAATGTTCCTAGGAAAATGAAAGGACAACTTGACTTAACACACTAAAATTCGTGCATAAAATTATAAAAATTACAAAATACTTATTTAAGCTTAAAATGACATTAATAAGCCCAAAATTAGATGTGCCCTTGTATGTTCCATGGCCTAAGCTCCTTATTTTGTTGTATTTTAGCCCAAAACACCTTCCACAGCTCCATCTTCAGCCCAAATCACATTATGGACGTGATTAGTGTTGTCCTCAAGTTGAAAGGAATTGGATTTGGCTAAAATGTCTTGAACAAGCCCACTGAAACCTTCTTGGATCTTCTTAGCCCTTGTTCGTGTAATTGGGCCACTCAGAATTTGCAATGGGGAACTTGAAGTATCATGATCTGCCCTTTGATTCACATCATTCCCTCTCTCCTCAAAAGGATTCGTCCTCGAATCTTCACCTACATCAAAAGGAGATAGATCAACAACATTGAATGTGGCACTAATGTTGTACTCACCTGGAAGATCTATCTTGTATGCATTGTCATTTATTTTCTCAAGAACTTGAAATGGTCCATGGCCTAAGCTCCTTATTTTGTTGTATTTTAGCCCAAAACACCTTCCATAGCTCCATCTTGATGTGAATCAAAGGGTAGATCATGATACTTCAAGTTCCCCGTTGCAAATTCCGAGTGGCCCAACTACACGAGCAAGGGCTAAGAAGATCCAAGGTTTCAGTGGGCTTGTTCAAGACATTTTAGCCAAATCCAATTCCTTTCAACTTGAGGACAACACTAATCACGTCCATAATGTGATTTGGGCTGAAGATGTGATACGAACCTGCCTAACTCCCCCCAAAAGCTAGCTTGTAGGGGAAGGATTGCGGACCCATATATATAACACCCAAGACCTCCTTCGCCAACCGATGTGGGACTTTGTCAGTGTTCACTCGATAATCACCCTCACCATTGCACGACTCACGTCATTCACCCTCTCTTTGGCTTGCACGTCCTCGGGCAAGGTGTACACGGGCTACACCACGAGTTGACGACCTGCCTCGGTCAGCGATCTGGCCACACAAGGTGCAGTTTTTGATGACCTACCTCGGTCAGCGATCTGGCCTCGGCCTGCCTCGATCGGTGATCTGGCCAAACCACACACGGCCCAACGAAGGTAGGCTCTGATACCACATGATACGAACCTGCCTAACTCCGCCCCAAAAGCTAGCTTGTAGGGGGAGGATTGCGGACCCACATATATAACACCCAAGACCTCCTTCACCAACCGATGTGGGACTTTGTCGATGTTCACTCTATAATCACCCTCACCATTGCACGGCTCACGTCATTGCTTGCAGGGGGAGGATTGCGGACCCATATATATAACACCCAAAACCTACCTTCGCCAACCGATGTGGGACTTTGTCGGTGTTCACTTGATAATCACCCTCACCATTGCACGACTAACTCGATAATCACCCTCACCCGAGAGGGTGAATAACGTGAGCTGTGCAATGGTGAGGGTGATTATCGAGTGAACACTGACAAAGTCCCACATCGGTTGGCGAAGGAGGTCTTGGGTGTAATATATATGGGTCCGCAATCCTCCCCCTACAAGCTAGCTTTTGGGGCGGAGTTAGGCGGGTTCGTATCATGTAGTATCAGAGCCTACCTTCGTTGGGCCATGTGTGGGTTGGCCAGATTGCCGATCGAGGCAGGCCGGGGCCAGATCGCCGACCGAGGAAGGTCATCAAAAACACGACTGAGGCAGGTCGTCAACTTGTGGTGTAGCCCGTGTACACCTTGCCCGAGGACGTGCAAGCCAAAGAGAGGGCGAATGACGTGAGCTATGCAATGGTGAGGGTGATTATCAAGTGAACACTGTCAAAGTCCCACATCGGTTGGCGAAGGAGGTCTTGGGTGTTATATATATGGGTCCGCAATCCTCCCCATACAAGCTAGCTTTTGGGGCGGGCAGGTTCATATAAATTAGTCTACAGTATTAATTCATAGCCTATAACCATTCATCATTTTGGCTAAGCTAACTTCACTTTTATTTCCCTTTTCTGACAAATAAAGAATTGTATTAGAACAGGAGTGAAATATAACAAAAGTAAAAATAAGGCAGGCATGAAGTCTTTCTAACAAAAGGAAAAAAAAAAAAAACATAAGCTCGTAAGAGCTTTCCAATACCTATGCAAATCTACTAAGGAAACACCTCAAAAATAGTCATACAGAACTAACTGTATTATAGGCCTTCTCAAAATCCAGCTTGAACACAAGAGCTTGTTGCTTAAGATGTGTTAAAATCCTCAACCACCTCATTAGCAACCAATGCAGCATCTAAAAATTGTCACCAGCCTCAAAAGCATCCTAATTCTCTGAGATAGTATCTCCAAGAGCCTTACTAAGACAGAACCTAAGAAATGATTTCCTAAACACCAGTAACCAAGCTGATAGACCAAAAGTCTTCTATGTTCTCTTTTTAGAAGCTCGAGCTAGTTTACATCTTCAAATTATCAATATATTTTAACCTAGCATTTTTGTTGGTTGGTTCTTTTTGTCCTTGTGTCTGGTGGAGATGACACCAACTTATGGTTGGACCACATCACAAATACTTCCAGCTCCTCATGGCAGGTTCTTCAAGAAGGGGTTAGACCAAAAGAAGAAGGGTTTCGAAAGACCCTCTTGCAGTTAATCTTAGCAGTAAGGGCTTCCACAGTCACATAAGTAGAGTTTCTATGGCTAATTGCCCACTGTGGCTGATAAAAGAAAGAAAATGGTTCAGAAATTTAAATAGTAATCAAAATTCAATATTCTTTCTTTTTGTTATTTATTTCTGCATTATATTCTATCTGAGAACATAAACCAACTAAATGGTTGATTTAAATATGTTAATGGTGCATGTGCATTGCCTTGACTCATTATAAATCCAAGACCACCAATCTACTTTATGAAAGGTTGTGATGGTTTGGGTGATTATGGAAGCCAGGAGGTAAAAAAAAGAAAAAACATAAACAAGCTTATCCACGAAGACTTTATACCTGTATGGCTAAATTATTCCCAGCATGCTTTCCACCGCTTATAACAGTAAATGCAGGAACAGGAAGAATTGGGCTGGTTTTTCCAGAAAGATCAGCAATGTGCTTGTAAAGTGGAACCTGATATTTTTATCTTCCTATTTTATAATCACTTTTAAGAATAATAACCTTAATTGCAGATTAAAACCTAGAAATTATTTTAAAAAGGAAAAGAAAAAGAAATTGACAATGTGACATGCCTCCTTTTCAGCAACCCCTGCTTTACAAGCAGCAATGGAAACAGCTAAAATAGCATTTGCTCCAAGTTGACCCTGCAAACAAAATCAGAATCATAACAAGTGAAGAAAGAAAAAATTCTAGGGAAATTGGGAGAAAAAACATTTTAAAACACAGGGTTAAGTATTAGTATCTGTATATAAATGTGAGGAAGTTCATATTATAAGAAAAAGCAAAGAAAAAATACACGGAATGCACATGGAAGAATGGTACATGATAGGGGTAGATCACAGACTAAAAAGAAAACTACTTTGAATAGATTATTTTAGCCAGACTTGAACCAAGAAAGCATTCATACATTATGAAAGCCCATTTTATGCATATGAAAAAACTACTCTAGTATGAGAACCTATTTAATTGTAGCACATCTATCACAAGCTAAACAATTCTCTCCAATTTCTTAGTAGCATGCTTGGTAGGAGATATCAAAACAGAAAAAGTGGAAAATGGAGAAAGAACTGAATTGGATAAATTAGATGGATAGAAACGAACAAAAATCTACTCTACTAATCATAAGAATTTATCCCAAATATTCCTTATTAATGATATTTCTAAGCAAAGCATAAAAGAAAAATTGGTAAAAATGATATATGTATTTTATTTCAGCTTTTAACAGTAGTGCACCTCATTTTAAACCAAATTAATGAAACAATTTAGTTAAGAATAGAATGGAAATAGAGACCACTCATTTCCTTCTTTCCCCCATTATTCTCTCAGCATGCAAGTATATAATAATTTTCAATCTTTCTAAATTCTCTCTTATTTTCATCCCTATTAAGGACAGCCTAAAAGTATTGTCATGGCTTTTAACCTCACAAGCAAAACAAACATAATGGAATTCTCCCATCAAAGAAGTGTTTCATCCAGAAGCCAATTACATCTGAATAACTGTGAAAGATGCCACGAAACTCCTTACTTGATTACTGTGTACAAAGCTTAGTATATATAATTAGATCGATTTATACAATTACTAACTGAAGACTTCAGCACAGTTGTCTGTCCAACAGGACATTGAAGTGCTATTGCTCATGAATGTTTTACCTCATGTCTTAGAAAATCCTCTTAAGTTATGATGTCTTTATTTGAATTTTGGATCTTTCACAACCCACACCTACCATATGAGAAGATAATAGGGATACAGTGTCTTATAAGCTTGAGGACTTGATCAAAGTTGAACTCGCTTTTGACCTGCTTAAGAACTTGGGATCATCAGCAATTCAATTTAATTTCTTTTTGCCATCATCAATAGAGCATCTCATGGATTGATAATCTGTAAGATCTTCTTTCATGTAATAAAAAAGAAATGTTCAATTTACTTATTTCCTTATCCATATTGTGTCGATGGTCTTATAAACTGATTATAATGTCTAAGTCAAATAGAGATTACATGTATCAAGCATGGATAAGTACACACATTAACTCTGAAGTTTCTGTACACATTTGCTGACCATAATCTCAATAATACTATGCCTGCATGCAGGATAGAACGTGCTCCCTAAAGGAAGAGGAAAAGAAAGCAGCATGAAGAGATATGTAGCTGCAAGATGTTGAGCAAGACTTGAAAATAAAAAAGCAAGAAGCAGAAAATAGGAAATAGCAACTAAGCTAGTTAGAAACATTTGTGTTCGTTTGTAAGACCCCATAAATTTAGTAGTTTCAATTCCTTAGATCCCATCTTTTAAATAGGAACATGTTTAAAACAAAAAATTAAATGCTTTGTGTGAGAGTTTTATACAATAAGTCGTACCAAAAAAAAAAAGAGTTTTATACAATAAGTTTATGAGCAATGTTATTTGTGTGCATATAGTAGAGTTTTATGAAGTTTTACCCAGTTAAATTCAGAATTCTGCAATTGTTGTCAAATGTTATGCTTATTATGTATAATAATTACACGAATCCTATATTCAAGTGCACTGATAAAACTTGTAAAGACGTGTCTTTTTGTTTTTATATTAATTAAGAAAAAAAAAACATAATGATCTTACCAGTCTGAACTTTTAGTCTCACAACTTTTTGCCAAGCTCAGATAAACAAGTTTTAGTTTATATAGCAGTAAAAGGCTTATAGTGAACTGATTTCTTTTTCTTATCATAGGCAAATGGGAAAAGAGCATTTAATACTATTTAGGGAAGGGTTCGAAGTTCAAACCCTCATCAATAATATTATACAAAAGTGAACTGGTTTATTTAACATGTGGTTTATAATAAATATATGACTTCATTGATTTATATAGCCATGCATTTCTTCTTTACTTTATTGATATATATACCTGTAAATTAACATGAAAATGACGGCTAAAACAAGTCATAGGGAATACAAAAGGAGTTTTTGTTGTTGTTGTTATATCCATGTTGATATTTGAAATTATGTATCAGTGACTGAAATACTTGGATATACTTTCACAATTTCTGGAGTCATTCTATGTAGTGAAGCAAAGAAACGGAGTAAATTGAATGCCCGAGTTGTTTGATACCCTTTTTTGTACATCAGTCTTCTTCGTTTATAGCCACGGCTATAAATTTCTCCAACATGTTAAACTATTTGTTTAATTGTTAGAATTTAGAAATTTGATCTTTCTAATTTTTTAGCCAGATTTAGAAATGGGTTGGTAACAACAGCACACCATTAATCTACCTGAGATCATACTTATAGGTCAAACACCACTTTAAACTTAAAATCAAGTATTAGGTTAATAAGTTTTTCTTCTTTTAATTATTTACATGTCTCTCGTAAGTATTACAATTTTATAATTTAGAACTTCACTCTATTTTGATTCATCCAACCCATGCTTGTATATCTTTTCCAACTCACTCTATATACAAGGTAAAGCATCTAAATGTTAATATTGGTAAATATTTTGGGAAAGGCATACTAACAAGCAAGTGGAAGAAAAAGTACATTTTAAATTGAATTGCCATATTGAAAAACTCCTGAAATAAATAACAAAATTTAAACTTGCAGAGACAATAAAGAAATAATATTGATAAAAGAAGAAAAAAATAATTAGGTTATGATAAATGTTATCTTAATTTATAGTAAAATTGATAATTAAATTTTGATTATCATAACATAATCAAAAATGGTTTTGAAACCTAAATCTGTGATTTTTCTTTTGATAAATAACGCAATACATCTCTCTAAGGCTTTGAGGATATATATATATATATATATATATATATATAATTCAAAATTTTGAAATGTTTTTAATATATAACTAACTCATTAATTCAAAACTCTTTTATCTTTATATTTATCCTACATGAAACCTATCCCTAACCAACAACTATCATATATCGATTCTTCTTTTTCTAAACCCCTCTAGTTTCATCTTTTTCTCGTTACGTCAATGGCTTCTCTTTCAGAAGCTCCACACATGGAGTCTTTTTCATACTCAACCAAAATTATTGATGTTTATATTATTTTCATTTATGAGCATGAAAGTTTTGTGGGGTATATATATATATATTATTTGTTTGATGCACAGAGTTAAAATACTAGAAGGCTCCAAGAGTTGATAAGATAAAGCTAAAGTTAACAACCTTGCTATTATCATGTGAATAACTTGTGGCTTATCTGATAAACATAATCTGTTAGATAAGATTAATTTTGATATTTGAATTGTATTTATCTTATCCCACTCATATTGGGATTTGTTGTACCGAGCTTCAGTATATATGTACTCATAATGAGATCAATAAAGATCACCAAAAATCTTTAACGTCATCTCTATTCTTCCCATACTCTATTTTCTTTCTTGGCATCAGAGCCTTCAGGCTAAACGCCATGGACCTCCATAAAACACCATTAGTTTTCAATGGCCTAAGTCAAGCAGCTGTCAAGTTGGACAGAACCAATTACGTACTTTGGAAATCTCTTATTCTCCCAATAATCAGAAGGTATAAACTTGAAGGCTGCATAATTGGGACAAAGGCGTGCCCCAATCAGTTTGTGCAGGAAGGAGGGCAACAAAAAAGCAACCCAGAATTTGAAGAATGGAGAGCTCAAGATCAACTGCTACTTGACTGGTTATTCAACTCAATGACTATTGAGATTGCTTCCTAATTAATACACTACAAAACGCCAAAGGAACTTTGGACAGCAGCAGAAGAGTTGTCTGGCTCCAACACAAGATCAAGGATTATTCTTCTTAAGAGTGAATTCCAACGCACAAGGAAAGGGTCTATGAAGATGGAAGATTACTGAAGTAGAATGAAAACTATAGCTGATAACTTGACTCTAGCAGGGAGTCCCTTATCTATTCTTGATATTAGTAGTCAAATTTTTGCAGGACTTGATGCTGAATATAATCCTATTGTTGTCTCTTTATCTGAAAAAGAGGATTTGACATGGGTGGAATTGCAGGCCACCTTACTTGCCTTTGAGAATAGATTGGAGCAACTCAATTCTTTCAACAACTTGAGCCTTGGCCAAGCAACAGCCAATGTAGCTCAGAAAAATGATCTTAAGGATGCAGGCCGTGGTGTTTGGAGAGGACAAAGAGGATCTCGTGGTGGCAGGTTCAGAGGTAGAGGAGGAAGAACTTATAGCAAACCTATTTGTTAAGTGTGTCACAAGGCAGGACATATTGCAATCAATTGTTACTATCGTTTTAACAGAGACTATTCTGGACCTAAGAAACACCTCAATCAAGACCCTACTGCTTTTATAGCAAGTCCTGAAATTGTGAAGGATGTCTCTTGGTACATTGACAGCGGTGCCAGCCACCATATAACAAATGATGTAAACCAGATGCAAGCATTCACAAACTTCCAAGGTAAGGAAAAGCTAACTGTTGGTAATGGTGAAAGCTTGCAAATTGGACAAGTTCGTAATTCTGTTCTTCCCTCTAACTTGCTCTTAAGCAATATACTCCATGTTCCAAAAGTCTGCAAGAATCTTGTGAGTGTTTCTAAGTTAATTACTGATAATAATGTATTTATTGAGTTTCAATATCGAAATTGTTATGTGAAGGACAAGGAGACAAGGAAAGTGCTACTGAAAGGGGAGCTCATTGAAGGGATCTACAAAATGATTTCATTTGGACCAATGGCCAATACTGCAACAATATCTGAGACTGAAGATCTTAGCAAGAAACTCTCGAATAAGGACCTTTAGCATAGGAGACTTGGGCATCCATCTCAAAGGGTGGTTGATTTACCTTTGAAAGGTTGTAATATTAAGATCAAACTTAATGAAAACTTTCATTTTTGTGATTCCTGCCAATATGGTAAAATGCATCTACTCCATTTTCCTATTTCAAAATCACATGCTGCTGCACCATTGGAACTAATTCACACTGATTTATGGGGACCTACACCTGTATTATCTACCTCTGGGTTTCGATGTTATATACATTTTTAGACAATTTCAGTAGATATACATGGATCTATCCTTTAAAACATAAGGGAGAAGCATTAAATGCCTTTAAACAATTCAAAAGTCTTGTGGAAAATCAGTTTGATAGGAAAATAAAGGCACTCCAAAGTGATTGGGGCAGAGAATATCGAAGTTTTACTCAGTATGTCCAAGAAGCTGGAATTGCCTTGAGGCAATCTTGTCCATATACATCAACACAAAATGGAAGAGCATAAAGAAAATAGACATATAGTAGAAACTGGACTAACACTGTTAGCACAGGCAAATATGCCCCTTCATTATTGGCAAGAGAGTTTTAGTACTACTGTTCATTTAATCAACAAGTTGCCAACTAGAGTTCTATATAATTTCTCTCCTTTTGAGGTGTTATTCAAGCAAAAGCCAGATTATAGTCTTCTACAGGTCTTCGGATGCTCATGCTTTCCATGTTTAAAGCCTTACAATAGTCACAAAATGGAATTTCACTCTACAAAATGTGTTTTCATGGGCTACAGTATCATAAAGGTTATAAATGCATGAATGCTTCAGGGAAGTTTTACATATCACGGCATGTCATCTTCAATGAAAATGAATTCCCTTTCAAATCTAGTTTCCTAAATAAAAGAAAGGTTCCTATTGAAACTACTGAATCTATTTCATTTTTCTTGCCTAATGAAGTTGATATTATGCAACATCAGGTCACTCATACACTAGAAAATCCACCAGTTGAAGCAAATGAAGATCAAACTTCTTCTCCAGCAAGAAACATCATCAATGATCAACCAATTCAAACACAAACAGATGTTGATCATGATGAACCATCAACACTAGATGGGTAGTTCACGAATCAACAGTAGTAGCAACAAAACAACAGCAATAAGCAACCATGTCATTCAATGCAAACTCGAAGCAAAGGTGGAATATTCAAGCCAAAGTATCCCTTCATTGGCATAGCCAACCTTTGTGAAGAAAATGAGCCTAGCACAGTCCAAGAAGCCTTGTAGGACTCTCATGGTATAAAGCTATGGAAGAAGAGTTCTAGGCCCTCAGACGCAGCAACACTTGGAGCTTAGTCCCTTTTGACAATAGACACAATGTGATAGATTCAAGATGGGTCTTCAAGATTAAATATAATGCAGACAGATCTATACAGAGAAAGAAAGCAAGATTAGTAGCAAAGGGTATTCAACAAGATCCTGGTATTGATTTTGGTGAGACATTTAGTCCCGTTCTCAAGGCTGTAACTATGAGATTAATTTTAAGCATTGCTGTTCATTTTTTTTGGGACATAAGGCAGCTGGACATCAACAATGCCTTCTTAAATGGTATATTAGTGAAACAATTTTTCTGGCACAACCTAAAGGCTTTGAGGACCCTCAAGAACCTCACTATGCCTGCAAATTATCTAAGGCGTTATATGGATTAAAGCAAGCCCCAAGGGCTTGGTTTGAGAGGCTTAGCAAAGCATTGACTACTTGGGGTTTCCAAGGAACCAAGAGTGATTCATCTTTGTTTTCAGGACCAAGACTCACATAATTTTTATATTAATCTATGTTGATGATATCTTGGTTACTGGAAATGACAAAAATCTGCTAACAAGCTTTATCAATCGATTAAATAGTATTTTTGCATTTTTGGCTTAAAGGATATGGGATCTATACACTATTTCTTAGGGATTGAAGCTCACAGAGATGATACAGGATTATACCTCCATCAAGGGAAGTATCTAGCTGACTTGCTCAAGAGGTTTGGTATGGAAGAATCAGCACCTTGTCCCACTCCTATGGTGACTGACATACATAATTTCTCTGAAGAAGGAGAGCTGTTAAAAAATTGTACCTTGCATAGAAGTGCAAAACTACTACTAAACCAAAAATTTCTTTTCTGTGAACAAATTAAGTCAATATCTTTCAGCCCCAAAAGTGAAACATTTGCAAGCAGTAAAGAGAGTATTTTGATATTTGAAAGGGATAGCTAACTATGGATTGCACATTAAACCATCACATGTACTACACATTAGTTGCTTTTCAGATGCTAATTGGGCTAGAAATCCTAAGGATAGAAAGTCAACGTCAGGATTTTGTGTGTTTCTTGGTGACAGTCTTATATCATGGTCAACCAAGAAGCAAACGGTGGTGGCTAGATCAAGTGCAGAATCTGAATACAGAGCTCTTGCAAACCTAGCAGCTAAAGTAATGTGGCTAAAATCTGTGCTTAGAGAGGCTGGTTTTGTAGTTTGGCACAAACCAGTCCTTTAGTGTGATAATCAAAGTGCAGCAGCATTGGCTCACAATCTAGTTTTTCATGCTCGAACCAAGCACATTGAGATAGATGTGCACTTCATCCATGACACGTGCTGGCCCAACAACTTAAAGTATGCTAATTTTGATCAAATTGCTGATGGATTTACAAAGCCACTGTCACACACTAAGTTTTGGAACTTTAGAGACAAACTTGGTGTGTGTGCCACACCCCTACGTTTGAGGGCGCTAGTTAAAACACTAGAAGGCTCCAAGAGTTGATAAGATAAAGCTAAAGTTAACAACCTTACTTGCTATTATCATGTGAATAACATATGACTTATCTGATAAACATAATCTGTTAGATAAGATTAATTTTGATATTTGAATTGTATTTATCTTATCCCACTCATATTGGGATTTGTTGTACCGAGCTTCAGTATATGTACTCATAATGAGATCAATAAAGATCACCAAAAATCTTTAACGTCATCTCTATTCTTCCCATACTCTATTTTCTTTCTCACAGCAATGTACAGAGATTATGAAGGGCCTGATGGATGGAATTATTTTACCCCAGGGGATCAAAATATCCAAATGGAAAATGGCCAAATCGACCAGCAAATAACAGTTATTGGAAAGCTACAGGAGCTGATAAAAAAGTTTGTCATGGAGATCAAATTATTGGGTACAAGAAGACATTGGTTTTCTATCATGGGAAGCCTCCCAAGGGTACAAAGACTAATTGAATCATGCATGAATATACATTGAAGGAGCCTATTAGAACCAGAACCAGTCCCAATGATATGAAGGTAATTTTGTACACTTTTTCTTGATGTTATAGCTAGATAAATAATTAGGGAACTTCTCTCCCATATCAGTTAATAGTTTTGCCTATTGTAAAGCCATGTGTTAACCCTTCTTAATGAGTATTCACTAATGAGAAGTTAAGATTTTGTTATTTTGTGTCAATTCGTTTTTTTCTCTCTTGATAATGTATTTGGATTGAATGGACTTGGTTTGGACATGGAGCTACATATCTTGGTTTGATTAACATATAATTTCATTGTTAAGCATGTGAAACCTTAGATTATATTATAAGAAAAACTCTGTTGTTTAATTGATTATTATTATTATTATTATTACTACTACTACTATTATTGTTATTATTATTATTATTATCATCATCATCATCATTATTATTATTACTTTTTTGCTTCTCAAATGTACCTGGCATATAGCAAGTGAAAATAGTATCTCATAAGTCATATTATAAATTAACACTCTAGTATTTCTTTTTCCTTGAATTTTTGCAGCTGGATAAGTGGGTTTTATATAAAATTTATGAGAGAAGAAAGAGGTTAGAAGATGCTAATGACAATGATGAGACTCAATTGTCAACTTTCTCTCAATATTTGCAGCTTCCGTTGCAGCAACTACATCCTCAAGTTCCTTCAGAGCTTCCTCAGATGCCACAACAAACTTCTCTGCCACCATCTCAACCTCCACAACTGGTCGCTTCCCCTCCCCTTCATATGGATGCACATGAAGTGAATGCGTATAGTGTTGGGCAACTTTCCCAATGGAATGATCCTCAACCAATGTTACTGCCCCCTCCGCCACTTTCTCAGGCACCACAACAGACTCTGCCATTTTCTTAGCCTCAGTATTTCTCAGCCTCAGCATACCCAAATGGTTGATTCGCTTCCTCAAGATGCTCAGGAAGTGAACATGTACATTGTTAGGCAACATTCTCAATGGAACAATCCTCAGTCAGTGTTGTTGTTCCATCCAGTGGTTTTTCCGGTACCACAAGATACTTCTCTGCCAGTTTCTCAATCTACCCAAATGGTTGATTCACCTCCTTAGGATGCACAAGAAGTGAACATGTACAATTCTAGGCAACATTCCTCGTGGAACAATCTTCAGGCAGCGTTGCTGCCCCCTTCAGTGATTTCTCCAACACCACAATATACTCCTCCACCACTTTCTCAGTCTACCCAAATGGTTGATTCGCCTCCTCAAGATGCTCAAGAAGTAAACATTTACATTGCTAGGCAACATTCCCCATGGAAAAATCCTCAACCAGAGTTGTTGTCCCCTTAGGCGGATTTGCCGGCACCAAAATATACTCCTCCGCCATTTTCTCTAGCCTCGTGGTACACCACTTTTCTTCTAGATGATGATCAATTTTTCCCCATTATGCCTCTATATGATAACTAATTTTTCCCATGGGAAAATACTATCCCTCCAACAGGAGATATGTTAGGTGATAACCCTCTAGACAGGTAATATTACTAGGATCATACTTCAAGATAAGATATTTTGATTACATAAAAGGGTTTTAAGTATTGTTATTATTAATTAGGACAATTTTCAAAACAATTCCATTCATTATGTTATTACTAATAATTTAACTAACTTTTTTAACTGATGACAAAGTGTAAGTCAAATAGAGATTACACGTATCAAGCATGGACAAGTACACACATTAACTCTGAAGTTTCTATACACATATGCTGACTATAATCTCAATAACACTTTGCATGCATGCAGGATAGAACATACTCTCTAAAGAAAGAGGAAAAGAAAGCAGCATGAAGAGATATATAGTTGTCGATGAAGATGTTGAGCAAGACATGAAAATAGAAAAGCAGGAAGCAGAAAATAGGATATAGCAACTAAGCTAGTTAGAAACATTTGTGTTTGTTTGTAAGACCATCTTATAAATAGGAACGTATTTAAAACAAAAAATTAAATACTTTGTGTGAGAGTATTATACAAAAATTTGTAAAAAAAAAAAGGAGTTTTATACAATAAGTTTATAAGTAATGTTGTTTGTGTGTATTTAGTAGAGTTTTATGAAGTTTTACCCGATTACACTCAGAATTCTGTAATTGTTGTCAAATGCTATGCTTATTATGTATATTAATTACAAAAATCTTATATTTAAGTTCACTATTAAAACTTGTAAAGACATGCCCTTCTGTTTTTTAATTTAAAAAAAAAAAAAAGAAAAGAAAAGAAGGAATGATCTTACCAGTCTGAACTTTTTAGTCTTTCAGCTTTTGCCAAGCTCAGATAAACAAAACAGTTCTAGTCTATGGCTTATAGTAAACTGATTTCTTTTTCTTACTTTAGGCAAATGGGAAAAGAGCATTAATACAAAGCTCAGATAAACAAAACAAGTTCTAGTCTATGGCTTATAGTAAACTTATTTCTTTTTCTTAGTTTAGGCAAATGGGAAAAGAGCATTAATACTATTTAGGGAAGGGTTCGAAGTTCAAACCCTCGTCAATAATATTATACAAAAGTGAACTGGTTTATTTAACAAGTGGTTTATAATATATATACGTTCACGATTTCTGGAGTCATTTTATGTAGTGTAGCAAAGAAACGGAGTAAATTGGATGCCTGAGTTGTTTGATACCCTTTTTTGATACATTAGTCTTCTTCGTTTAAAGCCGCAGCTATAAATTTTCTCAACATTTTAAACTATTTGTTTAATTGTTGGAATTTGGAAATTTGATCTTTTTAATTTTTTAGCCAGATTTAGAAATTGAGTTAGTAACAACAACACACCGTAACCTACCTGAGATCATACTTCTGGATCAAACACCACTCTAAACCCACAACCTTACAGTATTAGGTTAATAAGGTTTTCTTTTTTGTTTATATGTCTCTCATAAATATTACATTCCTATAATTTGGAACTTCACTCCATTTTGATTTAGCATATATCTTTTCCGACTCACTCTATATACAAGGTAAAGCATCTAAATGATAATTTCAATAAATATTTTCTGAATGGCATACTAACAAGCAAGAAGAAAAAGTCCATTTTAAATTGAATTGCATTGCCGTATTAAAAAACTCCTAAAATAAATAAAAAAGTTAAACATATATCCTTAGAAACGATAATAAAAAAATGTTTATCCCTTTTGCAGAGATAATAAAGAAAATAATATTGATAAAAAAGAAAAGAAAAGAAAATAATCAGGTTAGGATAAATGTTATCTTAATTTATAATAAAATTAGTAATTAAATTTTAAACATCATAAGATAATTATAATATTTTTGAAATCTAGATTTGTGATCTCTCCTTTGGTACAATAACAGAATACCTTTCCCAAAGACTTTAAGGCTAATCTATATGTATATATATATATATATACATACATACATATAATTCAAAATTTTGAAATGTTTTTGAATCATTAATTCAAAACTCTTTTATCTTTATCTTTATCCTACATGAAACCTATCCCTTACCAACAACTATCATATATCGATTCTTCTTTTTCTAAACCCCTCTAGTTTCATCTTTTTCTCGTTACGTCAATGGCTTCTCTTTCAGAAGCTCCACACATGGAGTCTTTCATGTCGTTTCCACCTGGATTCAAATTTTGCCCAACCGATCAAGAGCTTATTTACTTTTACTTGAGGAAGAAAGTCAATAATGAAAATCTTCCAACCAATCCGATAAAGGAAGTAAATATATACCTTTACAATCCAGAGGATTTGGCAAGTAAAGATAGGAGCTTTATGATGTTTTTCCCTAGCTATTACCTCTTTTTCATACTCAACCAAAATTATTGATGTTTATATTATTTTCATTTATGAGCATGAAAGTTTTGTGTGATATATTTATTTATTTATTGTTTTTGTTTGATGCACAACAATATACAGAGATTATGACGGGCCTGATGGATGGTATTTTTTTACCCCAAGGAATCAAAAATATCCAAACGGAAAATGGCCAAATCAATCAGCAAATAATGGTTATTGGAAAGCTACGGGAGCTGATAAAGAAGTTTGTCATGGAGATCAAATTATTGGGTACAAGAAGACTTTGGTTTTCTATCATGGGGAAGCCTTCCAAGGGAAGAAAGACTGATAGGATCATGCATGAATATACATTGAAGGAGTTCATTCGAACCAAAACCAGTCCCAATGATATGAAGGTAATTTTGTACACCTTTTCTTGATGTTATAGCTAGATAAACAATTAGGGTTTAACTTCTCTACCATTATCTGTTAATAGTATCTTTTCATATGATGATTTGGCTGGAATGCTCGTGGCCATTGTAAAGCCATGTGTTTACTCATCTTAATGAGTATTCACTGATGAGAAGGAAGTTTTAAGAATTTGTTATTATGTATCAATTCGTTTTTTTCTCTCTTGATATTGTATTTGGATTGAATGGACTTGGATATGGAGCTACATATCTTATAAGCTTGGTTTAAGAATTTGGTTTTTTTTTTTTAATGTGATTAAATAGTTTAATTTAATTGATAATTTTATTCTTAAAAATCTAATACAAGCATGTGAAAATAATCACTCCCTAAGTCAATATAAATTAAATTTTTCTCTATTGTTTTTGCTTAGATCTTAAATTATTATTATTATGTGAGTCAATAGTTATTACACATGTGAAAATAGTATTATAAACTAACGTTCTAGGCTATTTTTTTCTTCCTTGAATTTTGTAGCTGGATGAGTGGGTTTTGTGTAAGATTTACCAGAGAAGAAAGAGCTTAGAAGATGCTGAAGATAATGATCAGCCTCAATTGTCAACCTTGTCTCAATATCTGCTAAATCCATTGCACTAGCTACTTCCTCAAGTTTTGAGCTTCCTCAAAAGCCACAACAAACTCCTCCACCACCATCTCATCTTCCACTGTTGGTCACTTCCCCTCCCCTTTATATGGATGCACTTGAAGTGAACACGTACAGTGTTCCATGTTATAATCCTTAACCAGTGTTGCTGTCCCCTCTGCCACTCTCTCAGCCTCAGCATACCCAAATGATTGATTCGCCTCCTCAAGATGCTCAGGAAGTGAACACATATAGTTTTGGGCAACTTTCCCCATGGAACAATCCTCAACCAGTGTTGTTGCCCCAGCTGCCACTTTCTCAAGCACCACAACAGAGCCTGCCGCCATTTTCTCAGCCTACCCAAATGGTTGATTCATCTCCTCATGATGCTCAGGAAGTGAACACATACAGTGTTAGGCAACTTTCCCTATGGAGCAATCCTCAACCAATGTTGCTTTTCCCGCTGCCACTTTCTCAAGCACCACAACAAAGTGCTTTGCCACTTTCTCAGCCTACCCAAATGGTTGATTCACCTCCTCAGGATGCACAGGAAGAAAACATGTACATTGCTAGGCAACAATCCCCATGGAACAATCCTCAACCAGCTTTGTTGGCCCCTCCGGCATTTTCTCCGACACCACAATAGACTCCTTCGCCAGTTTCTCAGTCTACCCAAATGATTGATTCACCTCATCGAGATGCTCTAGAATTGAACATGTATATTGCTAGGCAACATTCCCAATGGAACAATCCTCAGCCAGCATTGTTGCCTCCTCCGGTGGTTTCTCCAACACCACAATATACTCCTCTGCCACTTTCTCCGGCCCCTTGGTACACCACTTTTCTTCTAGATGATGAGACTTCAGATGATGACCAATTTTTCCCCTAGGACAACGTTATGTCTCTATATGATTACCAATTTTTCCCATAGGAAAACACTATGCCTCCAACGGGAGATATGTTAGGTGATAACCCTTTTGGACAGGTAATATTATTAGATCATTCTTCAAGATATGATATTTTGGTTACATAAAAGGCTTTTAAGTATTGTTATTATTAAACTGATGACAAAGTCTTAGTCAAATAGATATTAAGACAAGTTTACACATTAACTCTGGCATATGCTGACTATAATCTCAAAAATACTTTTGCATGCAGGGTAGAACATACTCTTTAAAGAAAGAGGAAATGAAAGCAGCATGAAGAGATATGTAGTTGTCGATGAAGATGTTAAGGAAGACTTGACAATAGAAAAGCAAGAAGTAGAAAAATTATGAAATAGCAACTAAGCTAGTTAGAAACAATTGTATTCGTTCGTAAGACCACATAAATGTTGTAGTTTTAATTCCTTAAATCCCATCTTATAAATAGGAACTTTTTTAAAACAAAAAATTTAATACTTTGTGTGAGAGTTTTATACAATAAGTACCAAATAAACAAAGAGTTTTATACTATAAGTTAACGAGTAATGTTATTTGTATGCATTTAGAATTCACTAATTCATCCAACCCATGCTTGTATATCTTTTCCAACTCACTCTATATACGAGGTAAAGCATCTAAATAATAATTTTGTTAAACATTTTTCGAAAGGCATACTCAAGCAAGTGGAAGAAAAAGTCCATTTTAAATTGAATTGTCATATTAAAAAACTCCTGAAATAAATATAAAAAAAAAGTTAAACATATATTCTTATAAGAGATAATAAAAAAATTTAACCCTCCTGTAGAGATAATAAAGAAAATAATATTGATAAAAAAAAATAATCAGGTTACGATAAATGTTATCATAATTTATAGTAAACTTGATAATTAAATTTTGATAATCATAAGATAATCATAAATGTTTTCGAAACTTAGATCTGTGATCTCTCTCTTGATACAATAACAGAATACGTCTCCCAAAGTCTTTAAAGCTAATCTCTCTCTCTCTCTCTCTCTCTCTCTCTCTATATATATATATATATATAAAATTCAAAATTTTAAAATGTTTTTGAATATATAACTAACTCATTGATTCAAAACTCTTTTATCTTTATCTTACATGAAACCTATCCCTAACTAACAACTGTGATATAGATTCTTCTTTGCCTAAACCACTGTAGTCTCATCTTTTTCTCATTACGTATAATGGCCTCTCTTTCAGAAGCACCACACATGGAGTCTTTCATGTCTTTTCCACCTGGATTCAAGTTTTACCTAACCGATCAAGAACTTATTTACTTTTACTTGAGGAAGAAAGTCAATAAAGAAAAACTTCCAACCAATCCGATAAGGGAAGTAAATATATACCTTTACAATGCAGTAGATTTGGCAGGTAAAGATAGGATCGTTATGATGTTTTTCCCTAGCTATTACCTCCTTTTCATACTCAACCAAAATTATTGATGTTTATACTATTTTCATTTATGAGCATGAAAGTTTTGTGGGATATATTTATTTATTTATTGTTTTTGTTTGATGCACAGCAATGTACAGAGATTATGAAGGCACGATGGATGGTATTTTTTTACCCCAAGGTATCGAAAATATCCAAACGGAAAACGGCCAAATCGATCAACAAATAATGGTTATTGGAAAGCTACGGCAGCTGATAAAGAAGTTTGTCATGGAGATCAAATTATTGGGTACAAGAGGACATTGGTTTTCTATCATGAGAAGCCTCCCAAGGGTACAAAGACTGATTGGATCATGCATGAATATACATTGAAGGAGCCTATTAGAACCAGAACCAGTTCCAATGATATGAAGGTAATTTTGTACACTTTTTCTTGATGTTATATTATCAGTTTATTTTAATTTTCATATGGTGATTTGGTTGGAATGCTCGTGACGCTTGTAAAGTCCTGTGTTAATTCATTTTAATGAGTATTCACTAGTGAGAAGGAAATTTTAAGATTTTGTTACTATGTGTCAATTCGTTTTTTTAATTCTTGATAATGTATTTGGATTGAATGTACTTGGATATGGAGCTACATATCTTATAAGCTTTAGTTTGATTAGTATATGTTTGGTTTAATAGTTTTGTTTTGTTTTTTAATGTGATTAAATAGTTTAATTTAACTCATAATTTCATTGTTAAACATCTAATACAAGCTGGTGAAAATAATGGCTTAGTCATACTATAAACTAAAATTTTCTTCTATGATAAAAGAAATACTCTGTTGTTTTTGCCTAGAATCTTAAATTATTATAATTATTATTATTATGTGAGTCCATAATTCAACTACTTATTTCCATATTAAATGTCTGATATAATGTGACATATAGCATATGAAAATAATACCTCTAAGTCATATTATAAAGTAACATTCTAGTTTGTTTTTTTCTTCCTTGAATTTTTGTAGCTGGATGAGTGGGTTTTGTGTAAGATTTACGAGAGAAGAAAGAGGTTAGAAGATGCTAAAGACAATGATCAGACACAATTGTCAACTTTGTCTCAATATTTGCTGCATCCATTACACCAGCTACTTCCTCAAGTTCCTTCGGAGGTTTCTCAAAAGCCACAACAGACTCCTCTGCCACCATCTCAGCCTCCACAATTGGTCACTTCCCTTCATATGGATGCACATAAAGTGAACACGTACAGTTTTGGGCAACTTTTCCCATGGAACAACCCTCAACCAATATTGTTGTCCCCTCTGCCACTTTCTCAGCCTCAGCATACCCAAATGGTTGATTTGCCTCCTCAAGATGCTTAGGAAGTGAACATGTACATTGCAAGGCAACATTGCCCATGGTACAATCCTCAGCCAGCATTGTTGCCCCCTCTAGCGGTATCTCTAGCACCACAATATACTCCTCCGTCACTTTCTCAATCTATCCAAATGGTTGATTTGCCTCCTCAGGATGCTCAGGAAGTGAACATGTATATTGGTAGGCAACATTCCCCATGGAACAATCCTCAACCAGAATTGTTACCCCCTCCATTGGTTTCTCCAGCACCACAATATAGTCATCCACCACTTTCTCTGGCCCCATTGTACACCACTTTTCTTCTAGATGATGAGACTTTTCTTCCAGATGATGACCAATTTTTCCCCTAGGACAACACTATGCCTCTATATGATAACCAATTTTTCACATGGGAAAACACTATGCCTCCAACGGGAGATATGTTAGGTGATAACCCTCTGGACAGGTAATATTATTAGATCATTCGTCAAGATATGATATTTTGGTTACATAAAAGAGTTTTAACTATAATCTCAATAATACTTTTGCATGCAGGGTAGAATGTACTAGCTAAAGAAAGAGGAAAAGAAAGCAACATGAAGAGATATGTAGCTGTCAATGAAGATGTTGAGGAAGACTTGAAATAGAAAAACAAGAAGCAGAAAAAAATATGAAATAGCAACTAAGCTAATTAGAAACAATTGTATTCGTTTGTAAGACCCCATAAACTTTGTAGTTTCAATTCCTTAGATGACATCTTATAAATAGGAACTTGTTTAAAACAAAAAATTAAATACTTTGTGTGAGAGTTTTATACAATAAGTTGCCCCAAAAAAACAAAGAGTTTTATACAATAAGTTTATGAGTAATGTTATTTGTGTGCATTTAATAGAGTTTTATGAAGTTTGATCCAGTTACATTCAGAATTCTGCAATTGTTGTTAAATATCAAACTTATTATGTATATTAATTACACAAATCCTAAGACATGACTTTTTTTTTAAGCAAAAAAAAAAAGAAAAAAGGAATGATCTTACAAGTCCAACATTTTGGTCTTTCAGCTTTTACCAAGCTCAGATAAACAAGTTCTAGTCTATATAGCAATAAAAGGCTTATAGTAAACTGATTTCTTTTTCATACCTTTGGCAAATGGGAAAAGAGCATTTAATACTATTTAGGGAAGGGTTCGAATTTCAAACCCTTTCCAATAATATTATACAAAAGTGAACCGATTTATTTAACAAGTGGTTTATAATATATATATATATATATATATATATATATATATATATATATATATATATATATATATATATATATATATATATATATATATATATATATATATATATATATATATGACTCCATTGATTTATATAGTCATGTATTTCTTCTTTACTGTATTGATATATATACCAGTGTATTAACACGAAAATGACGGCTAAAACAAGTCTTAGGAATGCAAAAGAAGCTTTAGTTGTTGTTATATCCATGTTGATATTTTAAATCATGTATCAGTGACTGAAATGCTTTGATATATTTTTATGATTTCTGGAGTCATTCTATGTAGTGAAGCAAAGAAACGAAGTAAATTGGATGTCTGAGTTGTTTGATACCCTTTTTTGATACTTCAGTCTTTCTTCATTTATAGCCATGGCTATAAATTTTTCCAACATTTTAAACTATTTATTTAATTGTTGGAATTTGGAAATTTGATCTTTCTAATTTTTTAGTCAGATTTAGAAAGGAGTTGGTTACTACAGCACACCGTCAACTTAATTGAGATTATACTCGTGGGTCAAACATCACTCTAAACTCAAAACCTTAGGATATTAGGTTTTAGAAATTTTTCTTTATTTATTTATATATCTCATAAATATTGCATTCTTATAATTTGAGACTTCACTCTATTTTGATTCATCCAAAACATGCTTGTATATCTTTTCCAACTCACTCTATATAAGGTAGAGCTTCTTAATAATTATTTTGGTAAATGTTTTCCAAAAGGCATATTAACATGTGAGTGGAAGAAAAAGTCCATTTTAAATTGTATTGCCATATTAAAAAGCTCATATTTGAGACATTTTTCTCAATACGATGCATATGGAGAAAAATGTATGTGATAGTGCTGTTGTTATATAATTAAATGTGCCAAGAAAGATTGAAGACGACCTCAAAGCGAGGTTGGGTTTGGTTATTATGAGAATAAGAGAAGAAGTGACTCCAGTGGAAAAGAAGCATTGTACTTTTATTTACCTCCATTCGCTTATACTTAATATAAGAAAGAGAAATATGCTTTTTGTGAGTTCTGAGATGGAGTTAAGATTCCGAAAGGGTACTCTTCAAATTGAATTGAAAATTGGATAACAAAATAACACAATCGGCTTTTTATACCTAGGGACTGATCCCCTCGCTTCCTCTTAGAAATGTTTAAATATTAATAGAACTCAACATAACTCAGTTGAGATGGTAATGACCAATAATTTTGGACTACAGGTCGTTGGGTTCTATTCCCCCAAGCCTTTTTCTATATTTTTTTTATTATTATAACATAAAATAGTAGTTGAGTTCATAAGATTATAAATGAGAATCATTCTTAGAGAATTATAAGTAATGCTTGGCCCGCCCCCTTTAGACGAGTTTTGGAATCGTCCATGTTTATACCGTTAGCCAAAGAAGGATATTTCTAGGGAGTTGGATATGAACACCATTAGTTTTGTTCTTGGAAAAATTGAGATGATTAGCAAATGGTCCAAGTGTACATGTCTTTTCTTATTATTATCTAATTAATGGGTACATATTTTATACAAAACACTAGGATAATCATAGTACAATGCAAAATAGTGATGTGACTCTTGTAGCCCAATTCATGCATATCTCTAGTGCTAAGAATAGAAACCCCATATATATGAAAATGTTGTACTCCGGGGTTATTGAACGCATGAAAGTTGGATTATACTAACTTCTGAGTGCCGAGTTGATGACAATAATGTTGTTTGGATTGATGAGATGGGATTTGTATAAGTAAATCGTAGATGGGGTTTGTATAAGTGAATCCTAATAGGGTTGCGTATAAAGATGAGCTTTATTTTAGTATCTTAAGCTCAGTTTGTATTTTTTTTTTTTTTTTTTGGTCACTATCCCAATAGATAAGTAGTGAATTGTTCTTTTGTTTGTAAGTGATAAGCCCCTTGACAATTATCAAGATGTTGAGGATGATCCATTTGTTGGAATGGTCTTCATAAGGGGATTTAAAGTCAATCCATTCAGTGTACAAAGAAGAATGGGCAAACAAGTTAACAAATTATAAAGAAAAAAAGAAAGAAAATTAACTTATACGCGTATAATTTTTTTCATCAACAATCTTATACTTTAATATTGTTACATGTAATACTTGTTTTATATAGATTGTCATTTTTTTTTCAAATTATATGTCTGTCTCTTTTGATGTAGGTTACGGTTTCTCGCCCTTGGTGATCATGGTTGTCCTATAGATTATGACTATAAATGCTTGAATATTCTAGGTATATGCATAAAACTTCTTATATTTATGCATTTTATCCCTTTATTATTGCGCATTAAAGCTTTACTTCTATGTTCCATTCTCCTCCCAATTTTATGCATTTGTAATGTATGTACTTGTGTGTTTAATTTTTTTCTTATGTACTTGTGTGTTCTATTTTCTTGTTGGGAATGCATGTATAGTTCTGAAATGTGATTTGAGATATGTCTTTGTGATGCATGTTGTTGGATGGTCAACACGGAATCTAGTCTGGGTTCGGTCCTGCGTACAAGTAATGCAAGGGGACGTGTTGGTCGGTAGTACTCCGACGCCCAAGTTAGAATAAAGTCTGAGTAAAATGGAAAAATACTCAGGAAAGGCAAGGATTAGAAGTTACGTACCTTGTCTAAGTTATGTTCCTCCTTTTTATAGTATCATAATCCTAAAGGTCTTTTCTATGTATGGGTAAGGGGGGGGGGGGGGCGCGAATTTGACCTTATGCCCTTGGGCCTTCTAAGCCCAATTCTGCATTATAAGAATAAAGTCCAAACAAACCCTAATCCACATTACATGTCTTGATGTACTCTCCTATCTACTTGTAATGCAATTGGGTTTTGACAATAAATAATAATTCTTCGAGGAAACATGTTTTTGGACAACTCTTTTACTATGTAATGGCACTTTAAAGGCTTAAGAAAATTAAATGTGTTTTAAAAGTTTTTAAGTGAAGTATACATCACATAAAATTTAAATAATTTTTTATATTCTTTTATTTTTTAGATGAAACACCAATAAATACAATTTAAACTTTCTTGAAATTTTATTTTGATTTTAAAATAAAGCATATTCAATACATAATGAATAAAATATCTTTTTACACTTTTTTATATTTTTTATAAAAAAAAAAATAGATTAATAAGATTCTCACATCAATACTAAGGCTTAAATCTAGATCCTTTGAACATATGGTTTCATTTCAATCATTAATAAATAAACCAGCATTTGTTGGCTTTTACACTTTTTTAAGAAAAACAAAATATCTCCTACACTTAAATATAACATCAAGTAGGGACAAATTGAGTAGGATTCTCTGTCACACACATTTTATTTTATTTTTTCACATCAAATAAAAAGACGCAATTAAATCTTTGACTAAAAAATAAATTTATTTAGATAGAGAAATTATGTGTGTGTGTATATATATATATGTATATATGTACACACATATATGTCAGTACTAACTTGTATTCCCAAGCCAACAGCATCATTAAAAACAAAGATTTAAATATATTGTAGTTTAAACCCTGTATTTCAAATAATAAATAAATAGACCATGTATTATCAATAGTTTTTTTTTTTTTTCTTCATTTGGTCCTTATGCATTAAAATGTTTCAGCAGGGTCTGTATCATCTCACTTTGTTACAACCCTAAATTAAGTGATGATGCAGCAACTCGTCCACATGAAGAGGATGAAGCTTTAGTGACATTAACTAAAGCAGATCCTTTAATTTCTTACAGTTTGGACAGATTTTGAGTCATGTCATTATAATTTGAACAAACTTTAAATTAGGTTCATTAAAAACCCAACATGCAGCAAATTCACCCAATTTTTTTCTTGCTTGCTTAGTAGTTCCTCTTGGAAAATGATGAAAATCTAGATTAATCAGTGAGAATAATCTAAGCATTTGGCGTTAATTGGTCAAAAAAATTTATTCATTGATAAAAAATTTATTCAGGTGCTCCAACCCCAACAATTAAAAAAATAGAAAATAATAACAAAACAATGCAGAGCCTTGGCCTTCCCTCCGTGCTACAACTTCATTAGAAAATAATAAATAACAACTTCATGTGCTCCAACCTCACCCATCAAAAATTAGAAAATATGATGATGATAATAATTATTATTATTATTATAAAACAACTTCTTCCCAATGGTGAGAGGACACATGTGCAAGTTAGAGTGGATAATCCATGTGTCTAATAACTAAGTGGTCACTTTACATGTGTCAACACCACAGTGATCAACAATGGTGTAATTTAGATAAACCTATCCAATTTCTTCTAGTTTAGAAGGAAGCTTTGAATTGAAAAATGTGGTTTTGCTATTGTAAAAAAAAAAAAGGTTTAGATTTTGGTTTTGTGGAAAGAAAATTCATATTTGCTTCTTCTGGTGAAACCTCCGGCAAGCCCTCCTCCCTAGCAACTCCTGTGTATATGTTTATATGATGTAGGAAAAGACTAAAACAAGTATTTCAATTATACCTTTTGTTATAATTTTTATTACTTTAAATCCATAATGTGTCATTTATGTAACTTAATTCTGTTAAAAATTTAATGGTTCTATTAAGTTTGGTGTTAAAATGCACGTTTAAAAAGTTTAAAGGAGTAAAAATACACATTTTAAAACTTGAGGGTGAATTACACATTAGATATAGTTTAGACGGTTACTTAGACTTTTCCCTAATTTTTTTTAGCTTCTTAGGAAACATTTACAGGAAGGTTAACAGAGTTAAGAATAATTATTGGATCACCAAACAACTTTGGGACGTTACACTATAATTTGAGATATAGAACTTTTAACCCAAAAAGTATCTTCTGTAGACAAACATGCCTCCTTATAAAAAACATCGGCGAAAGTATCAAATGTTGTTTTTAAAATAAATGAGGAAAATTGTAAAAAAAATAAAAATAAAAATGCAAGAGAAGGCCCGTCATTATTTATTGATCACAAAGTGATGTGATATGTACATGATTCCTTTCTACCATGATTCTATAATTTTAAACTCATTACATTTAGCTTAAATTGTCTTGAAGCTCAATTTGATCTAATATCTTATATGATCTTTTATTTTATGTTCTCATAATTTTATTTGAAAATATATCTAGAATTTATATATATAAGGAAAGAAAATGATTGTTTAACACTTGTTTGTGTACACCCTATGTATACCCATTGAATTTTAATTTATTTATAGAGGTAAAATTATAAATAGAAATGCAAGAGAAATAAAAAAAAAAAGTAAAAAAAATACAAGAAAAAAAAGGAGAGTTGAAAATAAACAATAGTGCTACAACACACCTAAAAAAAATTACAATGTGGTGTACTTGCTTTGTAATGTTTGGAGCAAGCTGCGTGTTGGCTTGACTCTCCCTAGGTGTTTTTTTTGGGTAAAAATTCAGGTAAATTAGGTCCCAAGCTCACTAGAATAAAAGCATGCCTCTGAATTCAAAAAGCACTTATAAGGGAAAATTCTTTTTCTACGGTCAATTTCTCTATTCTTATCTGCTCATTCTATTTTTCTAGATTGAATTTACCACATATCCCTCTTAAATAAAAGAAATCCCACTCTCATAACTCAGACGCCGCCTCCTCTCTCTCTCAATTTGCTTTTCATCCTCCATAGTCAACACCTTCTGCTTTAATATCCCCAAATGCCTAGGCTCTAGTTATTAAAAGGAATAGATGATGTAAAACTACCATTTACCTCAACAAAATGAGAAAAGTTGACGCTAATAGTGAAAATAGTGTTGGCCTCGGGTTGATGCTAAATCATTGGAAGCTAACTTAAGCGTCAACTTTTAAGTGACCCATGCTAGCTAGAGTCAGCCAAACCGATGCATAGACGCCGCTAATGTTGACAATTTGAGTTTGGATGACGGACGCAATTTAGCGTCAGCTACTCTAATTAGCATTGGCTTGGCTGATGCTAAATTTTGTGTCGGCTAGATCGACTCTTAAAGTGGCTCTTGCCAATGCTAAATTATAGTAATTTTTTAATTTTATATATATATATATATATATATATATTAAATTATTACTTTTGTATATTAATGTTAATTGTTTAAATTTGTAATTATTAAATTAAATAATTATATATTAAATTATCAAAATGAACTATTGTAAAATAAAATTGTATTATAATAAAAAGAATAACATATCTATATGTCATGGTGATAAAAAGAAACTATTTGTATAAAAGTCAATGTAATACATATAAAAAAGTGTACTAAAAAAATGTCATGTGAAAAATATAAAATAATAAAGTCAACAAAAACAAATTAGTGAAGGCAGGGGCAGTCTAGAGATGGGTGCTCGTCGAGTTCATCGTTATAGTCTAGATGGGCATAGCAACACTGCCTCACAATAGTAGAACCACTACCACTGGACTAGCGCTCCATGTGAGCCATACGTGTCAACAAAAGCAACATGGAAGCTTGTAGGGATCGCATTAACTCTCATGCCTCAACTACCTCTTGAAGGGTTGCGGTTCCTTGCTTTGTGGCTCTAGTTGCTACCTCCTGAGTTGTAGTTGCCTCCTAGCAAAGCCTCTTGGTCCTAGTAGAGTCATGTGGTGGCCAAGGAGTGCAAGGTGCCCGAGACTCCTGAGTAAGTGACGAGGAACCTCATGTCATCACACATGGATTCCACAACTGCTAAAGATCATCAATTAAAGATTGTAGATAGACAACTATCTTTATGTTAGGATTATGTTGTCCAGGTATCAGACATGTCAAGAACATTTAGGGCTTGGTCATGCACATTTCAGAGGGAGATTATAATGTATAACAATCACTGGCCAACATGAGTATAGAGTTGAGGAAGTTTGAATGTACAGTGTAAACCCATCAGCACATAGACCCACTTTCACATTTCTTGGCTCACTAGCAAAATCTAGAAAATCATCAAAGTGCTTCCATGCCAAACCATCTGATGGATGCTACAAAACACCATCAACTTGTCTGTTCTCATGATGCCATCTCATTTTAGTTGCAGATTTTAGTTGATGCATACAATCATTGTAACTTAGGAATGATTGGCAAATAGAACATTCTCTTCACCAAAATATCTTTATATTTACGCATCCCAATCTTACAAGGAAGATACCTTGCTTCACCATAGAAGTTGCACTCAGTCAAGTTGCTAGTGGATTTGTAGTATAGTACACAATTGTTCTTATAATAGTCAATTGCCACAGCCTTCAATCCTAACTTAGAAACCAAATTTGTTGCCTCATAACAATTTTTGGGCAAACCCTGCTTTATTGGCATTATATCAACAAACATCTATATAAAATAATCTATACACTTTTTAGGGGTGTGCTAGATAGATCTAGCTACAAGCAACTTCATAAAAATTGATAATAGCAACTCTGTAGCCCCTCTATAAATTGGATTGTTCACAATGACTAACATATTGTAAAACCTTCAAGATTCCTCGTTTGGAAGTTTTTCCTAATTTAATGTCTCATTCCCCACAAAACTAGTGTCATGCAGGATACCAACACCAGGCCTAAATGCATCATACACCACCTAATGCATTGTTGACATAAACTGATATTAAGGCATCAACCTAAGACTACTACTTGAATGACCTCCTAACTCAACATGTGGCTCTACTTCACCATGTTCAGTCCAAATCAAATGTCTAGGTTTAAACCCATGTTTGTACAAGTGCTGCTTAATCTCAATAGGAGACAATAACATTGTACACCTACATTTCACACTAGGACATCTAATACCCCCGTCTAACAGAAAGAAAGGTTGTTTTATGGCCTTCTCAACAAATCCATCAACTCTACTAACAAACTCATCTTTCAACCCTCTCTTATCAAATATTAAATTTGTCTTACATCCAACCACGATCCATTTTGCTGCATTTAAACATCTACATATATTAGATGTGTAGACTACTACACGAACTTGGAAAAAAATTTGGCAGCATAACCTCTATACCATGCATATATCCCAATAATTAATTTTCAAAATAATGATAAAAAGATCCCGAACCAATTATGTAAATGTCCTATTGAACTTTGGTCTCCACTAACATAACATATCACAACATTAATCATACCCAGTTGAGCTAGTACATAACATATCTTACATGCATATCATTCAATCAATAAAACTAATTGGCACAATTCTATATAATAATTCACTAAAAGTAATGTATCATACATATCATTTAATAAATAAAGCTAACATTACAATGCTAAAAATTTACTAAAACTAACATATCATGCATATCATCTATGTTAAAATTTTAAATATCTTCTATGTTAACAATTCACAAAACAACATAACAGAAACTATTATAAAAACAAACATAACACATCACAATTTAAATTACATACACCATTAAATCAATAAAATACAAAAATTCACAATGCTAAGGAATTCAAACATACCTTGAATTAACTAAGGGAGATAATAGTGTCACAGGTATTTGAAAAACACAAAGAGAATAGATTGATTAACTGAAAAAGAGATTAACCATGTTAAAGAGACAAAATTCAAAATATAAAGAAAATAACTGAACCAAAAAAAAAAACTTATCGATTAAATTAAAGCTAAGACAGTGGAGACTTGGTTGCAACTCCAAGAAAGCAATTGAAGGCTCAAATGATAGATACAATCGAGTGTGGGGCGAGAGAGATAAGGGAGTGAGGATATGAGAATGGGGAAGGAAATGGAGGAAAATGAAAGGGAAGGGGGTGGAGCTAAAGCTATTGTGTGTTTAGCGTTAGCTTATATTTCAAATTAGTGTCAGCCCTGGGGCCAACGTTAACAACCGCAAAATAGACTAATCAGATTACACCACTCTATAGCATTAATGTCGGCCAAACCCTAAATCCTAAGTCAACACTAACTTGAAAACCAAATTAGAGTCGATCAAGCCAACGCATATTTCCAACATTAGATTGGTTTGACCGACAACATCCATTTTTGCGTCTACTTGGCTGATGCTAATACTCATTTCAGATGAGCGTCAGCTAATGTTTCAACAAATTTTTATCTAGTAGTGGCGACTTAGCGTAGGCTTGGCTGATGCAAATAGCGTCAGCCCTAACAACTATTTAGCAATTTTCTTGTAGTGTGTTTTAATTGTAAATTTTTATACTATTCATAGACAAAAAGTTATCATTGTAAAAATGTCACAATTAATTAAATTGTCTCTACATAAAAAATTAATTTATGAGGAAATTCTACATGATAAATCACAAATTTATTCATAGGGAAGACATTGTCTATACCACACTAACCCATCCTTGAGAATGGACTTCAAATTTTGTTGAGTTTTTTCTTTTTTCTTTTTTTTAATCACAACTTTTGTTTTAAACTTACTCACTAAACAAACTCATACAATTTTTGTAGTTAATTTGTGAATTCTTTTTACTGTTCGTAGACAAAAAGTTATTATAAAAATCTAGGCATAGGAGTCCACAATGTCAAAATTGATTAAATTTTAGCTACACCAAAATTAGTTTAGGTGGAAATTGTACATAATAAATCACAAATTTATTGATAGGGAAGACTTTGTCAATACTGCACTAACACATACTTGAGAATTGACTTCAATTTCTATTTTACACTTACTAAGTAGACAGTAACATCCTTGAGAATGGACATTGCTTCGTTATGTTTGTTGGTTTGTTTAATGGACATCATTTATATTATATATGTATGTTAGTGTGCCTTCTAAAAATTCGACTGAATTTTTACTACTTATGTTATTTTATGTGTATTGGCATATTCTATGGATAAGACATCAATTACATTATTTTTTATAGAATAGAGAGTTTTATCAATTAAAATATCAATTGAATAACATTTTCATATGAATATAATAAAACTATATTATTTTCAGATATCAAAATACAAAAGATAGCTTGTAACTAGCAATGTAGCCCTGACATTCAAATTTAATATATATATATATATATATATACATATATTATAAAGTAATTCTACTTGATACTTATGTGACATTAACTCCTTAATTTTAGGCTTTTTTTTTTTTTTAAATTCTTTAGTGACTCAATCCGAAATAAGATGAAAGGTATTCGGCCCATTGGCTTGGAATTAATTGGCTCATAATGTATGCATATCTTGAAGGATGTGTAAGCCCATAATGTACTTCACCTTTGGTTTTTATTTTTCAAAATAAAAAAGGAGAAAGGTATAGTCAGCTTGAATATTTGGGAGAGAAGGATATACATTAAATATATCTTTTAAGATAGATATTAGTGTGAGAATTTTACTCTCCCATGACAATAACGTGAAACTGTGTGAAAAACTCCCTCCTAACTAGAGAGAGAGAGAAAAAAAACCTTGTCTTTCTGACAGCTTTACATGAAAAGAGAGCTAAGAACGTACTTCTTTTTGTTTTCTTCTTCTTCTTCCCTGAAAGTTGTATGGAGAAATTATTGTAAATTAAGACCTATATTAAATAGTGATTTAGTTGCACTGTGTGAAACATAAATTAGAAAAAGATTCAAGAATAATTTAACACTAAAGTATATTCCTTTCTTTTAATTTTCAAATATTGGAATCAAAGCCCAGTTGCTCTAAATTCTGTATTTCCTATGTGAATTATATACTTTGTGTGTGAGAATTAATGAAATACATTGGGTATGCTCTCTAATTATTTTTCTGTGTTCTGCCAATCTTTGTTTATTTCATGAATGAGAACAAAGTTAAAAAAAAAAAATTGAGAAGAACTATGGAAGAAAACACTATGAAAATTATAAAAGCCTCCATAATTGAAACTTGTAAATTCTGGATCTACTTAAAAACATATTTTTTTGGGTAATAAAATTTATATAGAATTGTAGAGTATAAAATTATAAAAATTTTGGCTTTTGAATTCAGAACACCCAAATCTAAAATTATGGCTAAAATAGTGAAACGAGTCATTCTGACCCGTTCGGGTTTACATACCGGTGTCGGGTTGACCCGATTGAAGAAAGGAGATGACCCATACAACCGTCGTTTTTAGTTTTGCCCACGACATATCGTTTAGGCCGTCTAACAGTGATTGTCGTTTGGCTTTTAGATAAGACGATAAGTTTTGATTTGCTGTGATTTTATAAATATTTAATTATTTAAAATATTGAAATAATTTATAAAAAAATTTACCCTCGCACTTGAAGAAGGCACGTAGGGCCCATGCCCCAAACCTTTTTTCCAATGTGTCATATACAAATGGAAGAGAGAGAGCTTTCCTCAGATTTGATCACGGTGAAGAGAATCGCCGTGCATGGCAACAAGTGGGCCACATGTGCCTCTACTGCATGTGGTAAAAGTTGGATTTTGCTATCTTTCAGCATTTTTTCAAACAGAGCCCTTTTTGAAGAGCATGAGGCATTTTTGGGCATTATTTGATTCAAAAGTTATTAAATTAATTTGAAATTTTTATATTCGTATATAATTTACATAATTTAGATATATGAAAGACACTGTTCATGACCTGAAATTTTTTGTCGACCATCACTAACTATTTTAATGGCTTTTGGGGAGGAATAAATATGTAAAGTTAGGTGAGAACTCCTAATGATCTAAGGCAAATGATGAAAGATTTGTGGAAACTGATTGAGCAGAATGCACTATCTATGGACTCTTTCCTAAGAAAAATACAGAGTCTCAATTGATGATATGGGATAAGATATAGATTTTCTAGTGATCCATTATCGGTGAGTATACGTTTAGATTCTATACAGAGTCTCATGAGTATTAGCACTCCTCGAACAGTTACTGTGGCTCTTTGATCTCCTTTGTTGGGGAGAAATGGCTAACCGTATCAGTATCTTGGGAGAAAGATGCTAGGTCGGTGCCTGCAGAGGACGGTGGCAGACCGTTGACAAAGTTGGGTGGCTTGCGGGAACCAAAGGGTGTTGATGTTTGTTGTTTGGACTTAGATGAGGAGGAGATGAATCTTGATCAGCCATTTCTTGAAATTCGATGGATGGAGAAAGAAAAATCAGGAGTTGAAGGAGAATAGTGAGAGAAACCGGTGAAGGTGGGGTCTTGTGCAGAGAAATTCAGATTTACTTGCTCAATTCAACTATCGTTTTATTTGAATAGGTTAAAAGGACAAATTTACAAAAAATTAAAATGTAAAAAAGAGTATTTATCAAATAAATGTGTATGACATGACATGATTTACACGTAAGTCATTAATTTATTGACAATTTTCGAAGAGTATTCAAACCCTTCAATTTTTCAGGGTATCAGAGAAATTCCCTTTTAAGTATATATCTTATTTCCATTTTGATTTCTGACCAACAATCATAAAATTCAATAAGTTGTACTGAACTCAAATAGAAAATCAAATGGAATTTTTTGAAGAATTCAACCGATTGTCAAAAAGATAATTAAAGAATTACTATTCTAGGGTAGTAATCTTTTCAAAAGAATTACATTTCTTCAGAAGAAGATGCCATCCCGAAGATATCATATTTCATAAACTGCTTATCGAAGAAAGTGAGCTTGGAGGGGATTATTTGGCAGTACTCAGAGATATCATATTGCCGAAGCCTTTTTGTTATGGATTTTGTTTATGCTTAGTTTTGTTACTTGTGTGTGTGTGTGTGTATGTATTTCATTTAAATTTTTCAAATATTTTTTAATTGAAATACCGGACTCAAATAAAAACCAAACGGAATTCTTTGAAGAATTCAATGGATTATCAAAAAGGTAACTAAAGCCAGTATACATGCATTATCATACATTGCAACACAATAAACGTATAAATTTTCTTAGGCAATACTCCACAATTAATCTGTGTAGCAATATCTGAAGTCCATTTGTCTGACTTACACTTTCTTCTTTTCAAATAATATTACACACATTGTAGAAAATATACCAAAGGAAACACAACATCATGGATTATAATACAACATATATATATACACACACACTTCATACACAACATAGGCAGAAATGCAATAGCAACTAGTGCTATCCAATCGCCTATTTATTTAAGGATAAGATAGAGGGGCCCACTAGCTTAAATAGCCTCATGGGCAGTGGCCGCAGTCCAAACAATATTATCTGCAGGACTGAAATGGCAAACTGGAGCAGTTCCTGGCTTGATTTTGAGTGTACGTAAGGCGAGATGGTTTGGATCCCATTCCGATGTGTCTGAGTGGCACACGGCGATTGCTTTGACTCTAGTCCCATCAGAACCTTCCAAGGGCACAAAATAAGCTCTATTTGAATTACCTACTTTATGACAATGAAAGAGAGCATATGGGTAATGTTTCTGGTGGCATGCTATCACCTCATCCGATATCTTCTTCACTCCGGGTGCTATTGTATATGTTTGCAACTTGGTTTCTTTCTCCACCTCAGTTGAGTAGGCCTTGACATTTTTCCCAAGCTTGGAAGTTATGTAATCAACCATGGATTCCAATGAAGTTGCACAATGCTTTTGTGCCCCTTTAATTCTTGGAGGTTCCACACAATGATGAATGGCAGTTTTTATTGTTTGAGCTTCCTTGGACCCAGGTTCAACAGAAAACATCTTCAATATCTCGGCCAACTTTTCAACTGAAAATGGTATTGCATCAGCAACTTCACGAGGAATCAAGATCTTGGAGTATGGGCTCTTTGTAAAGAGCATCTCCAAATTTTTTCCAGTATACAAGTCATTTTCAAGGAAGAACAAGATCTTAGATGAGTCATTAAGAGTTTGATTAGTAGCATCATGTCGCCAGAAAAAGATTGGATTGTTCGGGTCGTCATGCAACTGATCGGTGGTAGCAATAGGCCGCCAGAAAAAGATTGGATTGTTTGGGTCATCATGCAATTGATCAGTGGTAGCAAGTCGCCAGAAAAAGATTTGATTGTTTGGGTCATCATGCAACTGATTAGTGGTAGCATGTCGCCAAAAAAATATTAGATTATTTGGGTCGTCATGCAATTGATCGGTGGTAGCACGTCGCCAAAAAAAGATTGGATTGTTTGGATCGTCATGCAACTGATCAGTGGTAGCATGTTGCCAGAAAAATATTGGATTGTTTGTGTCGTCATGCAATTGATCAGTGGTAGCACATCGCCAAAAAAAGATTGGATTGTTTGGATTGTCATGCAACTGATTAGTGATAGCACGTCGCCAGAAAAATATTGGATTGTTTTGGTCGTCATGCAATTGATCAGCACGTCGCCAGAAAAAGATTGGATTGTTTGGATCGTCATGCAACTGATCAGTTGTAGCACGTCGCCAGAAAAAAGATTGGATTGTTTGGGTCATCTTTTAGTTGATCAGTAGCAACAGGCTGCCAGAAAAATATTGGATTGTTTGGGTCATCATGCAACTGATCAGTGGTAGCACGTCGCCAAAAAAAGATTGGGTTGTTTGGGTCATCATGCAACTAATCAGTGGTAGCACGTCGCCAGAAGAAGATTGGATTGTTTGGGTCATCTTGCAACATATTGGTAGTAACACTTTGCCAGAAAAAGATTGGATTGTTCGGGTCGTCATGCAACTGATTAGTGGTTGCACGTCGCCAAAAGAAGATTGGACTGTTTGGGTCCTTGAAAATGGCGTTTCCAACACTTCCTGCAATTACAAAAAATATTCAAATCAAACCAAGGCATTTATGATAGAGGCGACTCAATATAACTTAAAATTGCTGTTAAGGTTTTTCTCAATTTTCTATAATAACCAGCACTCAGAAGATCTTTGACTGCTTTTGGCATTGTAGTATTGGGAAGCATCGACTTCCAGTAAACTTCAGGAGGTAAAGCAGCATTGATTACCAGCGGCACATGCTGCATTCCAATACAAAATCCAATAGTTGTTAATAATAGTATCAACCACATGTAAATTATCCAAATAAGAAAATGAACAAGTCAAGTTTAATGTCGACAGAAAAGAAAATCTGAAACTTGAAGCTCACAATGAAACAAATAAACATGGGTAGGAGATGAAGCTCCATGTTGGAGCGAGGTAGCAGCGAAACGGTGGGGAAGATGATGAGGAGGAAGAGAGAAGAGTGAGGTTGAGATGGAATGAGGAGGAAGCTGGCTTTGGGTATTTATAGACTTTGAGAAACTATAGTTGCTCGCATTGGTTTTGGTTGTAAACCCTCATATTATGAGGTTTCGTTCAAATAAAGTTATCTAGAAGCATTTGACTTGTTCTATGCATATAATTGAACTTTTTTTATTTTTTGATCGGTATAATTGAGAATTTTTAATGAATTGCCATTTCACATGCATAAAAAAGGCTATTGCTCCTATATATCACTTTTTAAAACGTAGTACAACTTTCCATATATATATTTTAAATGCTAATGTAGAATTGCTCAACGGTATGATGCATGATTCAGTATGTAATTAAGGCACCGAAACAGAAAATGGATAAGGCTAAAACTCAGAAAACACGGGGATGAATAAAATAATTGCATGACTTTCGTATAGTTGAAGTTGTCATATATAATATTTTTGAAATTTGTCTTCTTTGATTTTTTATTTATAAAATGTATGTGGTATCTAGAATTATATTAGGCTAATTTGAATTTGAATTAACAAAATAATCATGAAGAAAACAAAGATTTTCTTGTTGGGTATGAGATAAATGGTGAATCTAAAGTTTTGAACTCAACATTATTAACCTGAAACATTAAGATTTAGGGTGCGTTTGATACATAATATTAAACAACATAAGGAGTTGAGTTATAATATAATTTTTTGTATTGTTCATTGTTTGTTAGTCAATACACATGCCAAAATTTTTATACAATTTATATTGAATTTATAATAATACCCTTTGTATTACAACAATATATTGATATTTTATAACAATTAAAGTAATCTATAAAATATTAAAAAAAATCTAAAAAAAGGGGTCACCGGTACCTCATCGATCTCTGGCTGTTGGCAGTAACTTGCTGGTTGTCAGGGATTTGCCACAATTGATTTAATAAGCTAAGATGAAGAATATTGCTAGGTGGTTTGAGAGATTACTAGATTAAAATTATCTTTTAGGCTTTTGTAGTGTAAACAAATATTTGTACTATGGTTTAGTGAGTAATAAGATTTTAAGGATTTGTCAAGTACTTAAGTTTTATAAGAAATCAAACTGAGAGACAAAAATTTATGTGTTATGTTATTCTTTGTCTTTTAGCAAATCAAATGAACCCTTAACATGCTTTCACAAAGCTCACATCTTTCGTAAGCAATTTATTAAATATAGTATATATCTTCTAGGTGATAACATCTCCTAAAGGAGAAGTGGGTTTGGTGCAGTGGGGCAATCCCAAAATGAAAGCTCTACATTCTCATGTTATGAATTCAAACCTTTCAAGATAAATTGCAGAAATATAATATGTTAAATGACTAAAAAAGTATAATATTATATTCACATAATATTACTTGTTTATTAAATAATTAAATATTTATTTATTATTAACGTATTGATTAAATAATAGAAAAATCAAGTTTGTAAGAGAGAAAGAAAACAAAAGGAGAAGAGAATAGGGATGAAAGGAAGAAATGGAAGAGAGAAAAGAAACGAGCGGGCCACGTAAAAGAGAGAGAGTAAAGTTGAGTTATTAAGACTAATTGTGTGAGGGGAAGATATTGTAATTTATTAAACAATATCAAAGGATCTCATCAAATGGAGGATACCTCTACGTTGGAAGATGGAAAAGGAACAAGGCCTTGAATTATAATATTATTTCTCTAGACTTATTCTTTCCAAATTAATTAATAAGTTCTGCTGATATATCTTATTTAGAGCCTGTTGGAATTTTTTTTTAATAAAATGAAAAACTAAAAGTAAATAGAAGCAAGTGTTAATATGTGTTTGAATATGATATTAAAGAACGTTTTTGTTTTAGAAAATGTAAAGGCACTTTTGTCATTAGATGGTAGTCATGAATGGTGACTTTTTTTTTTTTTTTTTTTAATATTTAAGAAGCATTTCTACGCGTTTATGAAAAAAATAGATTTATTAACTTTTAAAGTTGCTTTTATTTTTTTAAAAGATAATATTAATATTTAAAAATTAAACATTTTTAAATTTTTCTGCTAAATAGTTATAAAAAAAAATGTTAATCCAAACAGTGATGATTAAGGACTAACAAAAGAAATCCCTTGTTTTTCTTTACAGGGCGTGCTTGGATTAAGACATTTTAGTGTCTTGTTCTAGCTTGATTTGAAGAGTTTATGACAACTTCAAAACGAGATAAACTACAATATGGTCAAAGGACCAAGATAAAATTTTGTTTCTACATTGAAAATCAAGATAAGACAACTAGGATCAGTGAAAAATTATAATATGATTTGAAATGTTTCTCACGTATGTTCCAAAGATGTCCTTTTCTTTTTCTTTTTTTTTTTAATCTCGTCCGAGTATTTATTTTATTAAAAATAATTTAAATAAGTTTAAATGATGTTATTTTATATATTTAAAACTGGGATAGGAGATGAAGTCAAGATATGACATGACAAGAAAGTTTTAAGACTCCGCAAGTGGATTTTAGGACAAAATTGAGATGAGGTTTTTTGCCCTAAATGAAGTTTGAGGGTATAGGTATAATATATATATATATATATATATATATATATATATATATATATTTGGGAGTATCTACTTACTTTAAGAGTAAGTGTTATTTTTCTTACTCCTTCTTAAAATTTGTTTTAAAACAAGAATTACATAGATTCAACCGTTAGAATTCAAAAATCTCATATAATACATTATAATCACAAAATTTTATAAACTTTTAAAATTGATTGATGCTTGGTCATAACATCTTATTTTGACATAAAAGAAGTTTTAAATTATAAGTAAAATACTTCATTTTATATTAAGTACTTAAAAATTTCATGATTTATGTAAAATCTAACATAATAAATCTATATCATAATATGACATGATTCAACAATTGAATTGAAGATCACCATCTAAAAAAAGTTGTAAAAGAGAGTAAGTGTTTAAAACTTACTCTTGAAGTAAGTGGATTCTTTTCCTATATATATATATATATATATATATATAATATTATTTTATTTAAAAAGTAATGTGTTATTTAAATATTTTTAAATAGTTAAAAGTTTATATGAGATGAGTTTCAAAATCTCAATAGGGTTAAGGCATGTCCAATGGTTAGAGAGCGCCTAAATGGAATATTATTTAAATATTTAATTAAATATAAGATATCTAAAATAGTTTTAGGACAGTTTAATTAAAATTTCAATTTATCTCATCTTTAATAAATGCTATGATTTATATGGCTTTGATTAATTAGAGAAGCTACAAATTGAGATGGAATATTTCACACACAAAAAAAAAAAAAAAAATGAGATGGAAGATGACATTGAATTGTATGACTTTTAGTTATCACTTTTTAAAATGGACTAGTAGAACTACCCATATTTGATTAATGCTAATACAAATTTTTTAAAGACTTTTTTGGTATTTACTATCGATATTTGTGAGGCACGAACTAATTAGCAAGTCTCTTAATCCATAACAAATTTAGTTCAAGTCAAGTAGGATTATGAGGGTGACAAAACTCTTCTTACCAAGTTTTAATACAGTTCCATTCCTATGGCTCAAATATGAGATCTTTAGTTAAGTTAGAACAACCATGTGTTAGTTAATCTACGCATTTAGTGATTTTACTAAAATTTTGAATGATTCAGGAAGTTTTTTTTTTTTTTCCGAATAATTCAAGCTTAAGTTAAGAAGTGATATTAAAATAACAGAGTAACTTATCTCACTCCATATTAATTAGAAGTGACATTATTGTCCATATATTATATAATATGTAGCTTAGCATGAATAGTATTCCAATTAAATTTATAAATGAAATACCTATTAATAGTATAAGACCACGGACAAAGCCCTACCAATGTACGCTTCCTTTCATTATTAGTGTGTGTGTGTGTGTATATATATATATATCACATTCAGATACAGGATCAAGAAAACAATTGAATTTATTCTGAGTAGTCTCAAGCCCTTAAGAATGCCAATGAGACAAGGCACAAGCAGAGCGTATACTCCATGTCCCCGCCATCCCTGCATCGAAACAGAGATTCATGAGAAATTTTTATGAAAAAATTATATTACACTTTCAGCATTAATTACTAACATTAAATGAAAACAAATGTGATAAATATAAATCTAAATTAATAAATAATCATGAATTTGAATCAATCTAATTAAAATCATAATATATTTTCTTATTTTGCATAAAGGAAATTACTAATCAATTAAATTTTTATATTAACCTTCCTTATTATATATATTTTATTTTCAATGTGAGGACATTTTAATAATTGAATATTTTATTTTAATTTTTGCCGGAGAGAGTGTGATTCCTCATCCCTATCCGGAAATTCTAGCTGGATTCTTGCCCTAACGGGCATAATTCTCATCCCTACATACCATAGCCAATCTCTGTAACTTTGTTCAGGCTTCCAGCCAGAGCCATCAAGACATGTATTCAACCTCCAATTAACCCAATTCATAGCTCAGCAAAGTTCTATATTACAAATTACAGTGCATAGTCCCAAAGTGGTTTGGTAATTAGTGATAAAATATTCTTCTCAACTGTGTTAACGTCTTGTAAATGTTTCTTAAGAAGCTAATAAATAAAATTATTAACTATATGTTTTTTAGTTATGGAATATTCATGCAAAAACATAAAGGTTTAGTTTTTTTTTTTTTTTATTATTAAATTTCACAATTAAAAAGATCATTAGATGAAATTAAGGACTTGAATCAGTAAAATGATTACCAATATGTCAATATATGCTGTTCCAAAACTTATATCACTCACTGTCATTAAAAAATTACATATCATTGTTACATTATTAATTTGATATTAAAATTTCTTAAACAATAAAAGTCTACTAACACAAATTGTAGAATAACAAATAATTATTTTGTAACGAGTATATTTAGTTCACTAATCAAAACATTATTGAAAGATTAAACTTAATAATTATTATATGTGAATATCTCCATATATTTGTGTGAGTGTTCCATCTCTCTAAATAAATTCAATTGTTCTCTTGATCCATTATCTGCATGTGATATATATATATAGAGAGAGTACACTGATTATTGAAATGATACATGCATTCGTAGGGCTTTATCTGTGGTCTTATACTATTAATAGGTATTTCATTATAAATTTAATTGAAATACTATTCATGCTAAGCTACACATTATATAATATATGGACAATGATATCACTTCTAATTAATATGGGAGTGAGATACGTTACACTATTATTTTAGCAATCAAATCTTCAGCAAATCTATATTAGCATTAATTAAATATGGGTAGTTCTACTAGTCCATTTTAAAAAGTGATAAATAAAAGTCATATAAATCAAAGTCGTCTTCCATCTCATTTTTTTTTTTTTTTTATGTGAAATATTCCATCTCAATTTGTAGCTTCTACAATTAATCTAAGTCATTTAAATCATGGCAAAGTATTTCTTGATGAGATAAATTAAAATTTTATTTAAACTTTCCTAAAACAAATTTAGATATCTCATATTTAAATAATATCCCATTTAACTGCTCTCTAACCCTTGGACCTGTCTTGACACTATTTAAATTATCAGTACTTTTTGAATATGGAGTAACATTAATTAAGTTATACTCTACGCTTTTATCTTATAAAATGGTGTAGTTAGAACTACATAGCCCAAGATTATTTGAGTATGACCACGCATAATAATTTCATGATGGATGTGTAAGTTTCTTATTTCATCAATGGACAAATTTTAAATTTAGTAATTCAAATTTGGCCATCCTCATAATTATTTTGCTAATTCAAATTCAAATTAACCTAATATAATATTAGATACTGCATACATTTTACAAATAAAAAATTAAAGATGTCAAACTTCAAAAATATTATGTATGTCAACTTGAATTATATGAATGTTATGTAATTATTTTATTCATCCCCAGGGATTTCTGAGTTTTAGCTTTATCCATTTTCTGTTTCGGTGCCTTAATTACATACTGAACCATCCATCAAACTGTTGAGCAACTCTACCTTAGCATTTAAAATATATATATATGGGAAGTTGATTTTAAAAAGTGATATGTAGGAGTAATAGCATTTCTTATTATGCATGTGAAGTGCCAATTCATTAAAAATTCTCAATTATACCGACCAAAAAGAAAATCTCAATTATATGCATAGAACAAGTCAAATGCTTCTAGATAACTTTATTTGAACGAAAGCTCATAACATGTGAGGTTCCACAACCAAAACCAATGCGAGCATGACATTTATAAAAATATATATATTGAAATAAAGTACAAGCGTACGCTATTAATGCAATTGACAAAGTATTTCAAGATTGTCGTATTCTCAAGGACTACCTGTTAATTACCAAAATAGTATAATCTGAAATATTATTTGGGTGATCAAAAGCAATAACTCAAATCAAAAGAAATATAAAGAAAGAAGGCAAAACATAAATAAAAGAAAAACACTTAATATATAAAAGCTCTAGGGTTTCCGAATTCACCTCAACCTTTAGTATTGAATAACTTATTTTCCTTAATTCAGATTAATTACATTAATTGCCAAGGTCAAATTAACCTAGCTTAAACCACCAAATTCAATCATATCTCTATGTGAATTGTAATAATCTAAGTTGAATTAAGGTCTATGAATTCTGTTTTTATGATTGCATAGGGTCTCAGAATATTCCTATCCTAAACTCCTCTATGGAACTATTTCTCATGATCTAAGTTATCTAATCCCTTCCTAGTTCATAGAAACTCACAAATCTCTATACTAATTGGCCAGATCAATAAGAAGCTAAAGAATAGAGAAATAGAACTCAATAGAATATAATAAAACCAAATTAATTCATTGGCTACATTATAGCCTTAGAAAAGAAAACTAGAACATAAAAGAAACGGATGAAGAATAAGAATAAATTGAACTCATGAAGTTGTCTTTCTCTCCTCTTCTCTACTCCTCCTCTTAGCCAAAAGCCTCCCCTAAACCTAATTCTAGAAAAAGGTATTTATAACTAGAAGAAGTCTAATAAAACTAGAAAACCTGATAAATGTAGAAATCATAGTTACATAAAAATAAGAAAGTTTAGCGGATTAGGAAATCAAAATACATCAAGAAAACTCAAGGCCCAAAATATTTTCATTAATTGCAATCCAGCTCTCTAAAATATGGAAATATCTTCTTTTTCTGCTTTAATTCCCCAAATTATTTTCTAGCTGTAAAAATAGAAAATTCACTTAAATTAGATCAAATATGTATTAATAAAGCCAAAAATACTAAGAAAATGGATTCCAAAATAGAGATATAAAATCCAATTCTCAAAGCAACTATAGTTTTTCAAAGTCTATAAATAGCCAAAGCCAGCTTCCTCTTCATTCCATCTCAACCTCACTCTTCTATGTTCCTCCTCATCATCTTCCCTGCCATTTTGCTACTACGTCGCTCCAACATGGAGCTTCAACTCCTACCCATGTTTATTTGTTTCATTGTGAGCTTCAAGTTTCAGATTTCTGGATAAAGGGACATATTACACTTGTCTTGCTTTTTGTGTTAGGATGAAAGCATCATAACAAGCGTAACACCTATTTATGTTGATTTCTACAATTTTATACTACGAATGCACTTTTGTCCCTTAGTTTGATGGGGGGAAAAAACCATTCACAACAACAAATAATTTTCATGGGCAAACCATGATATTCCAATTCAAAAATATGTTTGATGATGTTGTAGAAATCATCCTCCCCCTTTTTGTTACATCCTTCACATAAACCCTGCAATTTACGGCTTTCTTACCATCACTCCAGGTGTTTGTGTAAAACTTGTACCCGCTAATCAAGTACATCGGCCAAGATATAACCTTCGAGTTGGACCCCAAGCCAATGACATCAACTTAGTGTTGGTCACCCATTAGTGTCATCATGAACCTATACATAAAATACAATAAATCTTATAAACTACAAGTATGATTGCAACTTGACAACCAAGTGCAAATAACACTTTCATATGTTTTAAACGATATGGGAAATTCTGAATGTATACAACCTAAAGGTTCACTCTCAGCGATTGAGTAATATTACAAGAAGACACTAACAGCATACATATGCATTGTCACTAATGTGGATGAAACCAAATGTCTTAAAGACTAACATACCAGGAAATAGTTAGATATAAATACTACTTACTCTAGGTATGGTTTCACCTCACTACAATTTATCAACATGTGTACATGAACAGATTTCCATTCATCATCCTTTAGCTAGTAGAGTTGAGCCTTTCCACTACTACAACCTGTTTGTTAAAGATTGATAGCAATGTTTAGATGTCATCATCTCCCAACTGAGGGTCATTCCTCATACTTGATGTTGACACCAAGCTAAAGCTCTTGAAATAGTTAGAGGAAAAATAGGTCATCTCACATAGATAATAGGAGCATATAGATCCTTCCAACCTATCCTTATTCTTCACTGCTTGCTTTGAGTTTCCCGTTATTCTGTGCAAACAACAAATATATATTATTCAATTTAAATTAAAAATGAAATTAACCGAAGGTTGTTCAAATTACTAGCAATTACCATTCAAATGGATACATCCACCAATATTGAACTAGACCATCAAGTCTTGCTTCAATCGGTAGGTGAATTGGGAGATGCTCCATTGAATCAAAGAAACTTGGTGGAAAATTCCTTTTCAACTTATATATGATTAATAAAATGTTCTATTCCAATTTTACCAAATCTTCCATCCTCAACATAATACAACATAGATCCTTGAAGATCACACTTGTTTCAGTAGGGTTTCCACACAACATCTAGCAGCGGCTGAAAGGCAATTGGAAGTAAACATTCCATGAATACATGACAATCATGGCTTTTCATCCCATGCATCCTTCCCTTGGTGACATTGGCACACCTAACCAAGTTAGAAGCACAACTATTCGGCATTTTAAGTTCTTTTAACCATTTACAAATAGATTTTGCTTCATTTGATGTTAGTGAGCATTTTGCCTTTGGCATTCCCATCTTTCAGTTATCCCATTCAACCAACTCCAAGTCCCCATGTGCACACTACTTTAAGTTAGGATGTGGTCCAAGTATCAGACATGTCAAAAACATGTAGGGCTTTGTCATGCACATTTAAGGGGGAGATTATAATGTACGTTGTAAACCCATCAACACATATACCCAATCTCACATTTCTTGGCTCACTAGCAAAATCTGGATAACAATCATCAAAGTGCTTCCACGCCAAATCATATGATGGATGCCGTAGAGCACCATCAACCCATATGTTCTTATGATGACATCTCACTTTAGTTGAAGATTCAGTCGATGCATGTAGTTGTTGTAACCTGGAATGATTGGCAAATAGAACATTCTCTTCACTAAAATATCTTTGTATTTACCCATCTAGGTCCAAAATTTTCATTGCAACGTCTTGAAGTAAATACTTAGATAAATTGCAAAAATTGTTCATTGCAATAAATTTCATGAAAAACTGAAAATGATCTAGGATCTCTTTGTTGGAAGAATATGGAAAAAGGAACAACGTCTTGAAATTTGATGTTATTGGTCACAACCGAAATATAAGAGATATATTTAGATTATCCAGGAAAGGGTTAACTTCTCATGGCTAAAGAAAAAGATTGATTTTCATTTCTCTAAATTTTATTCTTTCCAAATTAATTACTACAAGTTCTGATGATATATCTTATTTAGAGCCTATTGGGTTTTTTAATTTTTTTTGAATGCAAAAATAAAAGTAAATAGATGTAAGTGTTATTTTGTGTTTTAAAAAACATTTTTGTTATTGAAAAATGTAGAGGCAATTTGGTCATTAGAGGGGCTATGGTGACTTTTTTTAAATATTCAAGAAGCATTTTTACATGTTATGAAAAAATAAATTTATTGACATTTATAGTTGCTTTTACTTTTTATAAAGCTAATATAAATACTTAAAAAATACAAAAAAGTTTTTCCTAAAATTTTTTTTCTGCCAAACAGTTGTTTAAAAAAAAATGTTAATCTAAACAAGTTGTTGTTTAAGGACTAACAAAAGTAACCCCTAATTTTTTTTGAAGGTAGGCATGGATTAGAACATCCTAGTGTTTCTAACAACTTCAAGACAATACAAACTATAATATGGTTAGGATCAAGACAAAATTTTGTTTCCCTAATGAAAATTGGAATACGAACATCAGGACTAGGAAAAAATTTTAATCTCATTTGAAATGTTTGTCCTGTATGTTCCAAAGATACTTTTTCTTTTCTTGTCTTGTCCTTTGTATATAATTCATTAAAAACAATTTAAACAAGCCCAAATGACTCCTTTTTCATATTTAGTACTAAGATAGGACAAGATTACTTGAGATGAAATCAGGATATACTACTACATGACACAAAATTTTTAGGAAAAAATCAAGATAAGGCTATTTTTGTCCTAAACAAAGTTTGAGGATTCATGTAAAGTCTATATATATATATATATATTATTTAATAAGTACTAATATTATTTAAATATTTTTAACAGTTAAAAGTTTATATGAGATGAGTTCCAATAGCTCAATAAGATTAAGGCAAGTCTCAAGGATTAGAGTGCTTGTAAATGGGATGTTAGAGAAGCTACAAATTGAGATGGAATGTTTCATATAACCAAAAAACAAAAATAGACGGAAGATTGTACAACTAGTAGTTTATCGGCCGGTGACAAATGATGCAGGTAAATTTAAATTAATACATGACATTGCATCTCAACCATCTTCTTCTCTACTCAAAATCATATAAAATTATTGTAGTATTATTACTTTATTTATTACTTTTTAAAATGGACTAGTAGAACAATCCATATTTAATTAATGCTAATATAGATTTGCTAAAGATTTGATTGGTACAAGAAGTATTTTTTTTCCAATAATTCAAGTGTAGGATAAGAAGTGATTTTAAAATAATAGAGTAACTTATCTCACTCCATATTCATTAGAAGTGATATTATTGTCCATATATAATGTGTAGTTTAGCATGAATAGTATTCCAATTAAATTTTTAATGGAACACCTACTAATAGTATAAGACCATAGATAAAGCCCTAAATGTATGTATCCTTTGAATAATCATTGTAATATATATCACATTCAGATATAGGATCAAGAGAACAATTCAATTAATTTTGAGAGATGGATCACACACAAATATGGAGATATTCACATATACAAATTATTAAGTTTAATCTTATAATATTGTTTTGATGAGTGAACTAAATAAACCCATTACAAAATAATATTTTTTATTTCATAATTTATGTTACTCATTGTATCAGTAGATGTTGATTCTTCAAGAAATTTGAATATCCAATTAATACTGTAATAATGTTTAATAGTTTCTTAATTGACCAATTAATCATAAGCTACCAGGACAGGGAGTGATATAAGTTCTGGAATAGCATATGTTGACATATTTATTAATTGTTTGACTGTTTCAAGTGCTTAATGTCCTCTAATGATCTATTTAATTGTGAAAGTTAATCTACTATATAAGTTGCAACAGCAAAAATTAAACCTCTATGTTTTTGCATGAATATTCCATAACTAAGAAAATGTTGTTAATAAATTTTTGGAGAAAAAGTCCAATTAACCTATTAAACTATATTTAATATGCACTTTACCTTCAAAAGTTTTAAAAAGTGCCCTTTACCTCCTCAAACTTTCTAAATGTGCATTTTAACACAAAATTTAGCATAATCGTTAATTTTTTAACAAAACTAAATCACATGAATAGAACATGATGGATTTAAATTAACAAAAACTATAAAATTATAAAAAATAAGGTATAATTAGAATATTTGTTTTAGTCTTTTCCAACATCATATGGACATAAGTACAAGGGTCTTTGACAGTCACCTGAAGTGGCAAATATGAATTTTCTTTCAACAAAACCTAAATCTAAACTTTTTTTTTTTTGTACAAAAATCAAAAGCATATTTTCCAATTCCAAACTCACAACCCCAATGAAACAAAATTGGACAGTATCTATATTTTAGAAAAAATGAAAAAAGTAACTACATTTTAGAATTTCACTAGGATGTAGATCCGTGCTTTGTAGTGTGTGGAAATCAATACACCAAAGTAGTGATAAGTCCATATACTTGTAATCAATTAGCACCTAGATTAGTAAAGTTAATTATTTGTTGTTACGTACCAAATTACAAATAAGGACCGTTAAAAACACCACTACATGGTAAGAATAGCACAACCATTAAATTCTCTAATATAACATTAACATATGTATTTGCATTCATGATGTTGGAAGAACTGAACGTAACTTGTGAAAACTTCTAACAGCGCCTCACCTTCCTTTTAGCATTTTTCAAACCACGATCTTTGTTGTATATTTGAAACATTGTAATAAATTTTTTGAATAATTTGTAACAACATAAACATGAATAGTAGATCTAACAATATTAGTATAAGTATTATTAATTTGGACAGAAATAGCACATAAGAATTGTTGTTTTACACTTTGTTTTTTCCTTTCCAAAATGGAAAATCTCTTATAATATGAGTTCCTTGGATAGTGTTTCTATGATCATGATGATAGACCAACCAATATAAATAGTACAGCTACATTAACTTTTTACCTGTCAATAAGTTTTGGTATGTTGCTACACAATGTTTTGGAATATTTCTTTGTAAATTACATTGGTAGTTTTGTTTATTGAGCAGCCTGCTTTGTCATGGATAAGAAGCTTTAGGCCATCTCGTCGTTGTACCCTTGATAAAGTAACATAGAGTTGCCCATGATTGAAAACTGGTTTAGGGAGGTAAATGCCCACATGTGCAAAGGATTGTCCTTGAGATTAGTTGATGGTCATTGCATAGGAGACAACTATGGGGAATTGTCTCTGTATCATTTGAAATGGCCATGGAGATTGCGATGGAGACAATGACATTCTTGGGATATAAACTTTTAATCCACCACTGTTAGCTAACATTGTTTTGGCTTCTTTCACATGATCAGCCAAATTAGTAATAATTAACCTTGTTCCATTGCACAAGCCTTGTGTTTGGTCAATGTTTCTCAATAGCATAATGGTCAACGCACCAATCTTCAATAAAATTTTATGGTTTGGAAGGCCTGAAGTAGTTAGTCTATTTAAGAATTCGATTGTCAAAACTTCACATGGTATGTCTAAGTTATTTTCAATGTCAGCTTTATCCAAACTTAAGTCTCTTTTTCCTCTCCTGGGACACTCTTGAGGACTTTTTCATTTAGTTGGTCCACAACTTCTATTGTTGAGACAAGAATAGCTCTACTCTTTAGGTAGTCAATGTCTTGAAATCTATGGAGTATATCGAGATATGTGTTGTTTATTATTTCTTGTGTTGGGTCATCATATTGAGTAATTATCAAGTCATCAGGAATTTCCACCTCAGCAACTCCATCATTCGGTTCGATTGTGCAACTGCTTGCATATGTGGGGGGGTCTGAGTTACTTTGCCGCTTCATGTTTCTTGTCAATCTCAAAACTTGGCACTTATTCCACACTAAAGAAGAGTTCAAGAGGAAAAAACAATGCTTGACCGAGACCCTCCCGTAACTACAGGTAATATTTTCCTGAAATCACCACCAAACACACCTTTCCTCCTAGCAAAACATTGTCACAATCACTTTTGTGGTTCATAATGTCATTAAGTGACCTATTTAGTGCTTCAAAGTAATATCAATGTGTCATTGCCCCTTCATCCCATATGATAAGTCTGCTGACTTGACAAAGCTAGGCTAATTTACTTCCATGTCTAATGTTACATGTTAATTGTTGCTCAAGACGAATTGGAATAGCAAACTTAGAGTGAGCAATTCGTACCAAGGAGGAGCAAAGAGGCTATGCCACTAGATGCAACAGCAAGAACTATATTGCCAGTGGAGCAGATGGCTACAGTTAGAGTTTACCATAGGAATGTTTTCCTTGTGCCACCATGACCATAAAGAAAAAACATGCCAATGGAGTCTGTGTCCATAGCATGGAAGATGGTATCAAGTACCCTTTTTTGTTCATCTGGTAAGAAGAGAAAATGGATTATTTAAATTGAATTTGGTTATTATATTGGATCAAGAGGATTATATGGATTGTGTCATCATGAAAACCGTATTTCAAAATATATATACTTTATTAAAAAAATTAAGAGTGATATATCAAAAACTATGTGTACATATATGTGTGTGTGTGTGTGTGTGAGCCTCTTAATTTAAAAAACTACCACTTTGATGACAGTTAAATTAAAATAAAATATCTAAATAAAATAAAAATATAATATCTCAATATATATGGACTAGCTACTGATCATAGCCTTGGTAAGCTATTGCCTCACCAACTAGCTAATCAGACGCGAGCCCCTCCTCAGGTGGATTGTATTTGACATATTTATACGAATGAGTCTTTAGGTTTCCGAAATGGATGTCTTTTTCTTTTTACCCCCTTTTTCATGTTCCATCCTACAAAATCTTGTTCAAATCCTTTTCTTGGATTAAAAGAGATCATTCAAGATCCATTTTTCTTTGTATTCTTTTTTCAAATGGAGGTGATTCGATTTGCACCAACGGAAACCATAAATTTCATAATTTTATGCTCAATAAAAGGATAGATATTATTAATAGGCTTTTCTATGGTTGGTTAAATACAGTTAATGAGAATAGTAATTCTCTATTCATAACAATAGGGTCCGGGGACTTCTTGGTTCATTATGCTATTGCTCTATGTTTACATACAACTATATTATATATATATATATATATATATATATATATATATATATATATATGTATACACACACACACACACACACACATATATATATATATATTTAGTATTCTACAGAACATACAAATTTAAATAAAATTCATAAAGAGTACCATACAAATTTATATATATACACACACACACACATATATATACATGCATTTATACATTTAGTATTCTACAGAACATACAAATTTAAATAAAATGCACAAACAGTACCAAGATTGCTCTATAGATTTATTATGACCAATAAAATAAAATATATATAAAAAAATGACACAAATGTCTTTTTTATATAATATATCATATTTCAAAGGAAAATTAGTATTTTCTTTTCTTTTCTTTTTTTGCGAGAGGAATGTAAGTGTATTAACAAATAAAAGATAAAGAATAATTTAAAATATATATATATAGATATAGATATATATAATTAAAAGGTTAGATTAAAATTATCTAGAATATATTTTTTATGTTTATTTTATATATATTCATAACTAAATATTTTAGTTCAATTTGGTGAAGTTTTCAAAGTTAATTGAAAAACTAAACATTAATTAATTCTGACTTGTCAAAGAGGATTTCAAGTTATTATAATCTTTGGCCAATGCTTGTTTGTCATATGCCAGTTCTGCTGCAATCAGGGGGTTCCCTTGCTGAAGATGCACATACCTAGTTGGGAATGGTATCGGTGGGAAATCTACTAACCTTTTACAGTTTGTTCGCAACATGGTTTCTATGTCACATAAGGTTAAGTTCATCAGCTACTTTTCTAGGATATCAAGGTCTGTAAAGTTGAAAGGGACAATGACTTGTTAAACTTATAAGATCATATGTAATGTAACAAATATGAAACATGCTATTTAAAGGACGTGATAATTAATTACCTTGGTTATTTGATGCACTTCTTTGTTCATATAAAATTCCATCACATAGGAGTGGCCATGATTTTTCCCACACAACATGAGGTCAGTTGAGCATGTTAAACACTAACAATATGACAAAAAGTTTGCACAAGTAATGTCTGAAACCCATGTGTGAGCTTCTTTAATTGCTAGGATAAATTCATAATCATCCTCTAACAATCCTTTAGTAAATCATGCTTCCTAAAGGTTATGTAGGTCCTGTCATCTATGGTATTAATTTTGGCATAACTTGTTGGACCTTTAACTACATTTCACAGCATCCTCATATAATACAATTCACCTGAAGTGGGGGAAACCCAAACCAACCTACCAATTTTCTTTCTATGTTTTCTCCACTTCCAAATTCTCTCTTTACTAATATACAGAAATTTTGATACAAATTGTGTATCTGTCAACTCTTTGCCTTCCAAATATGATTGGTTTGCTTCCATCCAAGCCATGAACATAGAATCCTTAATAGTAGGCTTTGCATGAACATCAGTGATCATGTCATCATCATAAAAAATGACACTATGTTGTCCCGGAAGATGAAAATATTATCTCTTGACTGCTGAATATCTAAGATGGATTGAGAACAATAACCTTCACATAGAGAAACATATTTGCAATCAAGATAAGTTTTGATCTCATTATGTTGATTTTCAGGTGTAGTGTGTAGAGTTATTGTTATACGATCATGGCCTTTGTTGATGTACTTGAATAAGTACTTGATTGAAGCACCTTGGCTGCACCATTCAACATTAATGTGTGATTAGCATCTCTTAAGAAGCATGGCATTGTATGGTACAACATGCCTATTGTCAAAGATCACACTATTCTTTTCAATGAAAATGCATGGTGTTCCTGTATCTATATACTGGAAATCTGTTGTTGTTAATGGATGTAGTTTCTTGGAAATTTTTTGCAAAACCTTTAAAAGACCAATGAGTTTTCATACATGGTGCGCATGGATTAAACTAACCACATGGGCCGTGAATCATATGGTTTTTCACTAAATCGTACAATTCTTTGTCCTTGGTGGCGTTTGGGATCTCAGCTAAAATAATCTTGTCAATGTCATCCTGTCTTGGGTCCTTGTCAGATGCTTGCAAAAATATAACAATGTGTGCATGTGGGAGGCCCCTCTTCTGAAACTCAATGGTGTAAACATCTACATACAATTAAGATTATTAACATGATCTGTTGATAACACAATAAATTAACTAATGATATAAAATCCACTTAACATAAGTGTATAATATAGATGCTTGCTATGATTTTACCAAATACTTGGTTAGTCTTCAAATCAGACATAAGGTGATCACGTTTGATCTTAAAGATTCGAGAAATGATATCAAGACAATCTTCTGGCTTTAATCTTATAAGGTCAAGCAGCCCTTAACCTCTGGCCACTTTGGATTACATGTGAATGTTAAAAAGATGTCAAGATAACCAATAGTTCCACAGATTGCCAAGGGAAGTATTATCCATTCTCTTCTAGTAATACCCTCTTCATTAACATGTTGATTGTCCACATGCAAGTTGTCATATCTCTCAACCCTTAGGTTTTTTTGGTGATATCTTATATAATTCAACATTTCCAATTCCATCATGCAGTAACCGTCAACAGTGAATTGCTAAAAAAGCCTCTTGGAGCTTAAAACTTACTTTCTCATTTGCAGTCTGAAGTTGAAAATTTCACATATTGTAACTTCGTTTCGAACTTTCCTCTAGGTTGTTGCTATATCTCTATGTGGCACATTATATCTATACCTATCTTCATCATAAGGAAACAAAAGAGGGTATTTCAATGGTAGATGAACATGATGAAGTTCATTGATCCTTTTCAGCTTACCTGATTGTTTCTTGATGATTATGTCCCTAGGATTGGCATTGTCAATATCCCCTACAATGATGGCAACAACTTTTGCTGTTGTTGGCAAGTTGTATATTATGTCATCTGTTGTTTTTTCATATATCAATTTGAGCCTTATGTCTTATGTTTTAGAATTCTATAGCCTATCAACCATCCGTCTCCATCTGTGACAGTCCGTTAATGAATTTTGCTGATGTGGCATGTTATATGGTGATCTGGCCGTTAATGGCAAAACGACGTCGTCTTGCTAGGGCACAAATCAAAGATGAAAACCATCTCAGCTTGCCATTGATGAGTTAAGAAGCTCTAAACCAGAGCATACCCATTTCTCACCCATTATGCTTCTGCTTTAGCTCAAAATCCCATAAGTTGGGAAACATGAATGGATTAAGGAGAAAAAAAAAGAAAAAATCCAACTAGTTAGCACGACACCTCATGGATCCCTCCGCATGGTGCTATTTCCTCTCTCTTAGTTATGATGTACTCATTTTCACTCCTGCCAACAACCCAAGGCTCGACAACACTGGTTTCGAGTTCCCAAAAGACACTTTGTGTTTGTTTCAAGCAAAAAATTATGGAGTCGAATAGTGGATCTAGTTTAGGGTCATGTATCATCAGCGATTGTGGTTCTGATCTGGTTGAGTGCAATGGTGCTAGAGTAACCCCACTTGGTACACTTGCCATTTGTGTCCTAACAAGATGATGCCATTTAGTATGGAAGTTGACTGTTTAACTTGGTGAAACGACGTTGTTTTAGAGCTGATGTGTTCCCTCCCATTTACCATATGCTATGTCAGATGTCTCTTATTGGCCACATTAGCCATTAACAACCAGATCACCGTATAACATGCCACATCAGCAAAAATCGTTAACGAACCATCACAGATAGAGACAAAGGGTCCAATTTTAGACACTTTTGTTCCCTTAGAGTTTTAATTGGGAAACTTAATAAGTTAGGGGGCTTTTTGTTTACGTTTAATCTGTGAGGGGGTAAAAGGGGTTTTTCTTCATTAATTATGAATAAGGAAGTGACACTTTCCTGAATTGTGGTAGCCTATTGTAGATCTTATTTTCTGTGTCATAAATATATAATTGTGCAAATTTGTGTGAATCATTATGCATAGGAAGTAGACTACCAATTAAGTGGCACATTTGTCCCTAGATTCTGAGATTGAAAGGCCTTTATTACTTGATAAACTCTTGTCCATCTTTGCACTGAAAGATGTGAAAGAAAACACCATATTAAGGACATGTGTGTTTTGGAACATCTTGCTTTTGAATGACTCATGGTCAAATAGAAAATGGGTTAAAAGGTTGGGAGGTTTAGGCAACAATGGTAGTTGGACTTTTCCTTGATGACAACACCTACTAAACTTCAATCTTACTAGACTTTTCACATCAAATGGAATTCCCTCATTTGGGAACACTACTAAGCACATAAGATTTTTCTTACTGGATATCGATGAATATATTGACAATAAAGTTATTATATAAATTGTAGAATGGGCTTTACCATGATTATGTTCATTGTTTTTATCATTCAATTCATAAGAGAATGATGCACTTGTTGGAGCATTTTGAATCATATTTTGACATGTTTCCTTTTTGAAAAATTCCAACAAATTCACAGTGCAAGTCCCAAGATTAGACAACGTTTTGCACTTCCTATAAAAGCCATATTGATCACTTGCTTGAATGTGACTTTTTGTTTGCATAGATACTTGAATTATTGGCAGAACATGCATATGTTGACCATTGCATTTCACAAGTGGTCCCTACAAAATATGGTGAGCTTCATGCTTGTGTAAGTTCACCAAAAAGTGAATGGACTATGTATAAAAGTTTAACAAAATCATCTTAATAAGCATTGATTGAAAGACTTGTATATAGGCATGAGTGCGCTTTCTCTTTATGCATTGTTTGCTTTCTCTTTAGCCATGCCTCAAAAGCATTTAATGGTCGTTCATCTTTTTCCTTGCAATAGTTTTAACTAATATGGTACATCAATAAATGTGTGTGCTTTCAAGCAATCATTTTGTAATTTTAGGTAGTTGTTGAACTTATCTATCTCATATAGTTCTTCCCCTATCCATTAATAAATTATGATAAATTAATATCATGTAGAAGCATAGAAGAGTCGGCTTATTAGTGATTGGGTATCATTTACCTGTAGCATTCTATTTTGTTGTTTGAGTTGTATGAACTTCTTCTTTCTTTCCAATCTTGCCTAGGTACTTTGAAGCTTTCGTTTACTTGTTAAACCATTATTTGATGAAGTCTTTGCAAGAGGTTCAATGTTAGGAAGCATTCACTATAACATCACATAAATAATGTTCTAATTAGCTCAAGTTTGAACCATGTGGTGGATGCAAGTGAGTTTGTGTAATGTTCGAGATGTTAGTAACTGTTTCCCTGGTGTGTACATCAAATTTCCTCCTAGCTGCATGCTTTCCAGGATTCAAGTCATTTGCATTCTGCTTGAATGTTGTAGAAGAGGATCCATACCCATGCATGGTGATGATAGTTTGGTCCCTCGTTCATATACACAACTTCGTTTAACTATCCTTCATTTTTAACAGTGATTTCATGAATTCATGAATATACAATAATAAAAAGGAACGCTCTCCAATAGCAATAGTATCCTAAAACTATAAGTTATACCTGAGTGATAGTATATGTATCATTACCTATCCATTGCCATGCATTGCTTCACCTCAAGTATACTTAAATAACATAGTGGTGAGTGATCAATAAATAATATGGTTATACATACTTTTGAGCATGTATCATGACTTTCATAGTAGACAAAAACCACCTTTCTACTCTGCCAAATGCTCATGACTTGCTTGACATTACTTGCAAGGGTTCTAATAGACACTGGAAAAGAAAATGCAACAACTCAATTGTAGGGCTGCAAAACCACCATATGAGGAAGTACACAAAAAAGTATCTTTTTGTGCCTTTGTTTTCAGAGGTAGTGCCCTTTTCCAAGGTGATAGCAAAGAAATCCCACCCACTGAAGATTTACTTTTCATTTAGTCAATATGTTTACATTCTAGCTAATGATGAAGCCTTTGGTAGTAGTGATATTTTGAATGTTTTAATTGCCACCTTACCACCATTTAACAATGTCTTAGTTGGCTTTATTACCAATTTAATTGCACTTCATAGCAGAGTTCATAAGCTATTATTATCATCATCATCATCATTATTATTATATAATTGCCAAAGCATTTTGTGTAAAATGGCCTCTTCAAATGTATAAGTGTAATTTTAATCATGGATGTATCTTTTTTGGAAAGATACATATTTTTTCTTACTTAAATTAATCCACAAGTTTTCTCCTACTGTATATTTTTTGGTTTTGTTCCTTTGATATTCTATTTTATTTATTTATTGATTTTTTTGCTGTTCTTCTGCAATGGGCAATTTGTTCATCTAGCTAATTTATGATAAATTAAATGCTTTGTTGTTATATTAGTTTGGTTGATATATGATATATTTTTGCATAAGTTTTGTTTTGAACTTTCTTTTAAGTTCATAAAACTTTTTCAAGAAATTACCTCATATTTTTGTTTTTTATTTTGTACGCCAAAAATTTACATGTATTTCAAGGGGAATAAGCAAGATTACATTTTCAAGCTTTATCCAATAATGGTCTCATATGAAACCAAATTTTTGAAAACAATTGCAAAATAATGAAAATTAAAAATTAAAAATATTTTAATTGTCATTTAAAATTTACAATATTTAGTTTAAACTTTCTCTTTTTAATACATTTTTATTTTCTGTAATAACTTTTATATTTTATCAATAGATAATAACCTTTTTTGATACTTAAATAATAAAAAATAATTAACTTTTTTAAAAGTTTTAAAAGTTCAAAAAATCATAATCACTAATTTTTAAATGAAAAACTTTTTTTTAAAAAAAAAAAAAAGTCTTAGGAGACCCCATGAACTATCAACCATGATGCTTGGAAATTTGGAGCTTTGTTGTCACTTACTCCAATATATCAACCATAGTCCATGTGTTTCATTCAACTTGTAATTATATTAGCAAAGCCATGTCTTTACTTCGGGGCACAAAGATACACCAAAGGCTACACATCATAACATAAATATAGAGGAGCCAACTTAAATACATACAAATAAACATGCAACACTATTAAAACGTGTATCACCCCTAATTAGACCCTACATTGGTTAATTTACACCACTCCAAAAATATGTCACATTGCCACTTTGCTGAGTTATCTGGTACTTGGTCGTGGACAAATCCATGAAGGATGGATTAATGCCATCATCATCTGGGAAAGAAGCCCCGAGTCTTTTGGATGGGGTCACAAAGCCAACTAATCCCTCTTGTGATTAGCTATCCGCCAACATGCTTGTTTGCAAGAGATAGTTCTACAAAATGGTTATGTATTATGCATTTATAAAATGGGTTTAGCTTATTAGTATGTATTTGGATAATTTAACCTCACACACACCTTAACATGCTCAACCTTATCCCATAGAGCATCAACTAAGTCCTTTATATCAGTCAAACTCCAAGACAGAAAAGTATATTTCTTGCCCTGAGGAAGTGGCTTTACCAAGTTGTGGTTTTATCTTGAAGGCACATCTTTTTCTAGCTAAATCATCAATAACTTGTGGGAATTCATTGAAATTGGTCACTCCTACCTGCAAGTATGAATCAAGTCAACATGAAAATAAAATATCGTGAAGAATTCAAGCTTCCACAAACTTAAACTTGTCTCCTGCTGATGATTTATTTAGCGTAGCTATTCAATCAACTCATTCACAATATGGTCAATCAACTTCATGTATTCACAATCCCACATTACAAACCTTGCCTAGTTTTCTTTGTCATGCACCAGCACCTCAACCCTATATCTAATGAAAACCATGACATAACTTTCAAACTGATTGAATGATGAGCTTTGTTGGATTAATTAATGCATAACAAGTGAGCTTGACTATTATCAATGCATGTCTTTCTATTATAACTACCAAAGAATAATACAAAAATGATTTGGATAAGCACCTTGTATGCACGGTTGAGTCCAATATCTTGCACTGGCCACATCTATATTTGCCTTGATCAATTGGATTTGTCTTTTTCCCACACTTAGTGCAAGCATAGAAGAACCATCCAAAATAAGTGTAGACCATGGCAATTTGTCTAACGACATAGAATAGCCCAGAAAAGAGGTAGAATAACATCATTAAATGTATGCAATCCAAATGACAAAAATAAAACTTTAAACATTTTGTAACATACTCAAGCGAGACTTTGCATTAATAGAAAGATAGGTTTCAAGTTACCTCCTTAAAGTGTTGCAATTCAAACATAGCCTTCATAGGAGCATTCTTTAGGAACTTTTCATTGTTAGTCATTCAAGAAGACTGCAAATATTGTTTGGAGATAGAATCGTCCCATTGTGCAAAACTGCAGCATGCAAGCTCATTGAGTAACTATGTAGTTTAGTCAATGAAGTAGACATCAATTTAATAACTATACTTGCTTCTCTAAAATAAATACATATGCTTTTACCTTGCTTTAAACTCATTAATCCCTTTGATATCCTTATCAATAAATAGTTTTAATGTTGTCCAATAGCTCTAAACCCCAACCGGATATAGACCACCTACAGTGACATGAACAATATCACAACACACATATTAAAAAAATACATAAATGAAACACACATATGACTAAAATCATATTGGACAATAGCTTAATTTTGGTGTCATTGATATTTCTTCAGTTAAGATAATCACCACTTGGCTAGGAGGCTTCATCTCCACCTGGAAGATGAATCTATTGGCAAAATCATTCCACAGAGTGCATGATACAACATTGTGACTAAAACCCATGCATAAAAAAGTTTAACAATTCATCAAACAAATAAAAACAATGCATAATTGCACATATTAAAATGTAGAGTCATTTGCATAAATTACTTTAGATCCAATAAATCGAACTCAACCATTGGTGACACAATGTTCTTTCTTTTCACGTTAACATTTCGCCTATCATCCATGTTGAAAGCCTGCCCAATAACATCTATCATCATAGAAAGAAAAGGGGAGTTCCATCACTAATAGGTTGAGTATGAACAAATATATCATACATCAAGTTTATAAAACCAACTCATTTGTATTACCTACTAAAATTTTGGGTGGGGCCTTTTCATAAAAGATCTCTTCAAAGGATGTGAATGAAAATGCAGCAGTATAATATTTGCAAGCACACACTCCTTAATTGTTGTTGTCCTCACAAACATTAACTTGTAAAGTAGCTTTGAAACCCTTAACTGTTTGTCATCCTCCAATACCTCAAAATTAGTCATCATATAAGTTTTCCCTTCTTCTAATAAGTGCTTAAATAAATCACATCCTCATCCATGAAAACCATGTCCAAAGATTGCATTTTCCTAAACTTGAAAACCTTCCACATGCTTGTAACCCTAACAGGTAATTTCCATGTCTCAGATGAACAGTCCACTTCGGCCAACTTACTTGGGTTTTTGGCCATGCTGTTTCCACCTAGTGTACTTACAACAAGCATAAATATTTCTTTTTAAAAAAAAAAAACTACTGAGGACAAATACTAACTACATAGATTAGAACTCACCTCACCGAAGTAGAAGAAATGGAGACCAAAAACTCTTGAGGAAAAGAAGAAAGGCAAAAGCGAACTTAGAAAAATGAGGTTTGGATAGTAGAAGAAATGGTTATGAAAAAATCTTGAGGAAAAGAAGAAAGGAAAAAGTGAACTCGGGAAAATGAGGTCTGGATCATAGAAGAAATGGAGACCAAAAACTCTTGAGGAAAAGAAGAAAGGCAAAAGCAAACTCCGAAAGATGAGGCCTAGATATTTTAGAGAAAATGTAAGATTGTTCAGTCCCACTACGAACTATGCCATAGCCCTTCCCTATGTGACCCTTCACATGCTCCAACTCCAACCATTAAAAAATTAGAAAATAATAACAAAACAATGCATAGCCCTGGCCTTCCCTTTGTGCTCCAACTTTATTAGAAAATACTAAATAACAACTTCATGTGCTCCAACCTCACCCATCAGAAATCAGAAAATATAATGATAATAATAATAATAATAATAAAACAACAACTTCTTCCCAATGGTGAGAGGATACATGCGCAAGTTAGAGTAGATAATCCATGTGTTTAATAACTAAGTGGTCACTTTACATGTGTCAACGTAATTTAGATAAACCCATCCAATTTCTTCTAGTTTAGAAGGAAGCTTTGAATTGAAAGATGTGGTTTTGCTATTGTAAGAAAAAAAAAAAGGTTTAGATTTTGGTTTTGTGGAAAAAAAAATCATGTTTGCTTCTTCTGATGAAACCTCCGGCAACACCTCCTCCCTAGCAGCTCTTGTGTATATGTTTATATGGTACAAGAAAACACTAAAACAAGTATTCCAATTATACCTTTTTTATAATTTTTATTAATTTAAATCCATAATGTGTCATTTATGTAACTTAATTCTGTTAAAAATTTAATGATTCTATTAAGTTTGGTGTTAAAATGCACATTTAAAAAGTTTAAAGGAGTACAAATGCACATTTTAAAACTTGAGGGTGAATTACACATTAGATATAGTTTAGACGGTTAATTAGACTTTTCCTTAATTTTTTTAGCTTCTTAGGAAACATTTACTGGAAGGTTAACAAAGTTAAGAATAATTATAGGATCACCAAACAACTTTGGGACAATACACTATATAATTTGAGATATAGAACTTTTAACACAAAAAGTATCTTCTGAGACATGCATGCCTCCTTATAAAAAACACTGACGAAAGTATCAAATTTTATTTTTTAAATAAATGAGGAAAATTGTAAAATATTAAAAAAAATGCTAGAGAAGGCCCGTCATTATTTATTTATTACAAAATGATGTGATACGTACATGATTCCTTTCTACCAAGATTCTACAATTTTAAACTCATTACATTTAGCTTAAATTGTCTTGAAGCTCAGTTTGATACAATATCTTATATGATCTTTTATTTTATGTTCTCATAATTTTATTTGAAAATATATCTGGAATTGATATATATAAGAAAAGAAAATGATTGTTTAACACTTGTTTGTGCACATCCTATGTATACCAATTGAATTTCAATTTATTTATAGAGGTAAAATTATAAATAGAAATGTAAGAGAAATAAAAACTAAAAAAAATACAAAAAAAAAGAGAGGTGAAAATAAACAATAGTACTATAACACACCTAGAAAAAAAAAATTACATTTGGTGTACTTGCTTTGTAATGTTTGGAGCAAGCTACGTGTTGGCTTGACTCTCCCTAGGTGTTTTTTTTTTTTTTTTTGGGTAAAAATTCAGGTAAATTAGGTCCCGAGCTCACTAGAATAAAAACATGCCTCTGAATTAAACAAACACTTTTAAGGGAAAATTCATTTTCTACGACAATTTCTCTATGCTTATCTGCTCATTCTATTTTTCTAGATTGAATTAACTACATACCCCTCTTAAATAAAAACAATCCCACTCTCATAACTCAGACACAGCCTCCTCTCTCTCTCAAGTTGCTTTTTATCCTCCACAGTCAACACCTGCTTTAATATCCCCAAATGCCTAGGCTCTAGTTATTAAAAGGAACAGATGATGTAAAACTACCATTTACCTCAACAATTATTTTGCCACAATGATTTTCCCTCTCTTCATATTTTGTTGAAGTTGATTGGTTCTGTTTAAATAATTATACCAAGTGAAAACCTAAAAAAAAAAAAAATGTCAAAGTATTGGAGGTAGAAACTAGAAATTGAAGCATCAATGCTTATGGTGTCTTGTAGAAAGGTGAAAACAAGAGGAAATTGACATAATTGCAGTTTTCCAACAAAGAAGAAGAAGCATTGAGAGGAAGAGAGACATCATCTGGTTAGGGTTAGGGTTCAGCAATTCAGTAGTTTTTTTTTAAAATAAATAAATAAAGAGGGATAGTTTAATAAGTTTAAAAGGGAAGTTTGAGTAAGAATAGAAAAATTGATATTATGAAAAGAAAAGGCCTTACAGAGATTCTTATAGATCACCCATCAACAAAGTCTTTGCATTGATAAAGAACTCAAACTCATATCCTTTTTGGATATGAATTCTGTTCTCCAACTAAACCAATGTTTGTTGGCCTCCACTAACTTTTTTTCAAGCTCGTTATCTATGGATTCTTAATAAAATTTGCATTGAAGATAAAAAAAAAAAAAAAAAAATCTAATTGATGCCAATACCATGAAGATGAGATATCACACCCCAATTTCAAATCACTACAAATCCTATTAATGGTAATAAATGAGAATGATTGAGCGAATTTTAGAATATTGGAGAAAGGTATATAACAGGTAAAGCAGACATTGAAAGTAGTTGAGGAAAATGAAAAGCCTTCTTTCACTATAACTACACTGTTTTTTCCTCATTTTCTCTACTGTTGTCTTTCAAGACTTCATACTTATATTAAAGAAAGAGAAAAAAAAAAAAATCCGCTCTATTGCACTTACAAAGTACTCCATTATTTCTTTTCTATTAATATTTAATAGATTGAGTTATTGTCTTTTGAAGTCTTTCACTATAAATTCTTTATGCTATTTCTAGACAAAAGGTTATTATTGTAAGGAAAGAAGATGATAAATGCTACATTCATTGTCACTTCATTAATTTTGCATCATTTTCTTTGTAGTTGTTTTTTCAGAACTTCATTATCATATTGAAAGGAATAAATACAATAGCTCTTATTGCATTTGCCAAGTATTTCATTATTTCAATTCTTTTACTAATATTGAATACAATTGTGTTGTTATCTTTTATATGTCACTACAAGAATTGAACATTTTAGCATCAACTAAAAGCCCACACAAAATGAGAAAAGCCGATGCTCATAGTGAAAATAGTGTTGGCCTCGGGCCAATGCTAAATCACTGGAAGCTAACTTAAGCGTCAACTTTTAAGTGACCCATGCTAGCTAGTGTCAGCCAAACCAATGCAAGTCGTCGCTAATGTTGACAATTTGAGTTTGGATAACAGACGCTATTTGGTGTCGGCTTGGCTGATGTTAAACTTTATGTCGGCTAGATTGACACTTAGCGTGGCTCTTGTCGACACTAAATTATAGTAACTTTTTAATTAAATATATATTAAATTATTACTTTTGTATATTTAATTAGAAATTTGTATATTAATGTTAACTGTTTAAATTTGTAATTATTAAATTAAATAATTATATATTAAATTATTAAAATGAACTATTGTAAAATAAAATTGTACTATAATAAAAAGAATAACATATCTATATGTCATGGTAATGAAAGAAACTATTTGTATAAAAGTCAATGTAATACATATAAAAAAGTTTACTAAAAAATATCATGTGAATAATATAAAATAATAAAGTCAACAAAAACAAATCAGTGAAGGCAGTGGCGGTCTAGAGATGGGTGCTCGTCGAGGTCATCGTTGTAGTCTAGATGGCCACAGCAACATTGCCTCACAATAGTAGAACCACCACTGGACTAGCACTCCATGTGAGCGATACGTGTCAACAAAAGCTGCATGGAAGCCTGTAGGGATCACATTAACTCTCATCCCTCAACTACCTCTTGAAGGGTTGCGGCTCCTTGCTTTGTGGCTCTACCTGCTACCTAATAAGTTGTAGTTGCCTCTTGGTCCTAGTAGAGTCATGCGGTGGCCAAGGAGCGCAAAGTGCCCGAGACTCCTGATTAAGTGACGAGGAACCTCGTGTCATTTCTCATGGATTCCACAACTACTAAAGATCATCAATTAAAGATTGTAGATAGACAACTATCTTTATGTTAGGATTATGTGGTCCAGGTATCAGACATGTCAAAAACATTTAGGGCTTGGTCCTGCACATTTCAAAGGGAGATTATAAGGTATAACAATCACTGGCCAACATGAGTATGGAGACGTGGAAGCTTGAATGTACAGTGTAAACCCATCAGCACATAGACAAACTTTCACATTTCTTGGCTCACTAGCAAAATCTAGATAATCATCAAAGTGCTTCCACACAAAACCATCTGATGGATGCCGCAAAACACCAACAACTTTTCTTTTCTCATGATGCCATCTCATTTTAGTTGGAAATTTTAGTAGATGCATATAATCATTGTAACTTAGGAATGATTAGCAAATAGAGCATTCTCTTCACCAAAATATCCTTATATTTACCCATCCCAATCCTACAAGGAAGATACCTTGCTTCACCATAGAAGTGGCACTCAGTTAAGTTGCTAGTGGATTTGTAGTATAGCACGCAATTCTTCTTACAATAGTCAATTGCCACAGCCTTCAATCCTAACTTAAAAACCAAATTTGTTGCCTCATAACAATTTTTGGGCAAACCCTGCTTTATTGGCACTACATCAACAAACATCTATATAAAATAATATATACACTTTTTAGGGGTGTGCCATTTAGATCTAGTTGCAAGCAACTTCATAGAAATTGATAATAGCAACTCTGTAGCCCCTCTATAAATTGGATTGTTCGCAATGACTAACATATTGTAAAACCTTTGAGATTTCTCATTTGGAAGTTCTTCCTAATTTAATGTCTCATTCCCCACAAAACTAGTGTCATGCAGGATACCAACACCATGCCTTAATGCGTCATACACCACCTAATGCATTGTTGACACAAACTGATATTAAGGCATCAACCTAACACTACTACTTGAATGACCTACTAACTCAACATGTGGCTCTACTTCACCATGTTCAGTCCAAATCAAATATCTAGGTTTAAACCCATGTTTGTACAAGTGCAGCTTAATCTCAATAGGAGACAATAACCTTGTACACCTAAATTTCACACTAGGACATCTAATACCCCCCGTCTAATAGAAAGAAAGGTTGTTTTATAGCCTTCTCAACAAATCCATCAACTCCACTAACAAACTCATTTTTCAACCCTCTCTTATCAATATTAAGCATGTCTTACATCCAACCACGGTCCATTTTGCTGCATATAAACATCTACATATATTAGATGTGTAGACTACTACATGAACTTGAAAAAAAAAAAAAAAAATTGGCAGCATAACCTCTATACCATGCCTATATCCTAATAATTAATTTTCAAAATAACGATAAAAAATTCCCAAACAATTATCCAAATGTCCTATTGAACTTTGGTCTCCACTAACATAACATATCACAACATTAATCATACTAGTTGAGCTAGTACATAACATATCATGCATGCATATCATTCAATCAATAAAACTAATTGGCACAATGCTATATAATAATTCACTAAAAGTAATATATCATACATATCATTTAATAAATAAAACTAACATTACAATGCTAAAAATTTACTAAAACTAACATATCATGTATATCATCTATGTTAAAGTTTTAAATATCTTCTAAGTTAATAATTCACAAAACAACATAACAAAAACTATTATAAAAACAAACATAACACATCACAATTTAAATTACATACAACATTAAATCAATATAATACAAAAATTCACAATGCTAAGGAATTCAAACACACCTCAAATTAACTAAAGGAGATAATAGTGCCACAGGTATTTGAAAAACACAAAGAGTACAAATTAATTAACTGAAAAGGAGATTAACCATGTTAAAGAGACAAAATTCAAAATATAAAAAAAAAAATAACCGAACAAAAAAATTACGAATTAAATTGAAGCTAAGATAGTGGAGACTTGGTTGCAACTCCAAGAAAGCAATCGAAGGCTCAAATGATAGATACAATTGAGTGTGGGGCGAGAGAGATAAGGGAGCGACGATATGAGCATGGGGAAGGAAATGGAGGAAAATGAAGGGGAAGGGGGTGGAGCTGAAGATATTGTGTGTTTAGCATCAGCCTATATTTCAAATTAGTGTCAGCCTTGGGGCCAACGTTAACAACTGCAAAATAGACCAATCAGATTGCGCCACTCTATAGCATTAATGTCGGCCAAACCCTAAACCCTAAGTCAACACTAACTTGAAAAGCAAATTAGAGTCGATCCAGCCAATGCATATTCCCAACAACAGATTGGTTTGACCGACAACATCCATTTTTGCGTCTACTTGGCCAACGCTAATACTCGTTTCAGATGAGCGTCGACTGATGTTTCAACAAATTTTATCTAGTAGTGGTGACTTAGCGTAGGCTTCGTTGACGCAAATAGTGTAGGCTTGGCTGATGCAAATAGCATCGGCCCTAACAACTATTTAGCAATTTTCTTGTACTGTGTTTTAATTGTGAATTATTTTATTGTTCATAGACAAAAGTTATCATTGTAAAAATTTATTGATTGGAGTCCACAACGTCACAATTAGTTAAATTGTCTCTACATAAAAAATTAATTAATGAGGAAATTCTACATGATAAATCAAAAATTTGTTGATAGGGAAGACATTGTCTATACCACACTAACCCATCCTTGAGAATGGATTTCAAATTTTGTTTGAGTTTTTTTTTTTTGTTTTTTCATCACAACTTTTGTGTTAAACTTACTAAACAGACTCACACAATTTTTGTACTTAATTTGTGAATTCTTTTTACTGTTTGTAGACACAAGGTTATTATAAAAATCTAGGCATAGGAGTCCACAATGTCAAAATTGATTAAATTTATGCAACATCAAAATTAGTTTACGTGGAAATTGTATATAATAAATCACAAATTTATTGATAGGGAAGACTTTGTCAATACTGCACTAACACATACTTGAGAATTGACTTCAATTCCTATTTTAGACTTTTTTCTTCATCACAACTTCTATTTTACGCTTACTAAGTAGACTGTAACATCCTTGAGAATGGACATTGCTTCGTTATGTTTGTTGGTTTGTTTAATGGACATCATTTATATTATATATGTATGTTAGTGTGCCTTCTAAAAATTCGACTGAACGTTTACTATTTATGTTATTTTATGTGTATTGGCATATTTTATGGATAAGACATCAATTACATTACTTTTTTTATAGAATAGAGAGTTTTATCAATTAAAATATCAATTGAATAACATTTTCATATGAATATAATAAAACTATATTATTTTCAGATATCAAAATACAAAAGATAGCTTGTAAATTTAATATATATATATATATATATATATATATATATATATATATATATATATATATTACTCGATATTTATGTGACATTAACTCCTTAATTTTAAGTTTTTTTTTTTTAGTGACTCAATTGGAAATAAGATGAAAGGTATTCGGCCCATTGGCTTGGAATTAATTGGCCCATAATGTATGCATATCTTGAAGGATGTGTAAGCCCATAATGTACTTCACCTTTGGTTTTTATTTTTCAAAATAAAAAAGGAGGAAGGTATAGTCAGCTTGAATATTTGGGAGAGAAGGATATACATTAAATATATCTTTTAAGATAGTTATTAGTGTGAGAATTTTACTCTCCCATGACAATAACGTGAAACTGTGTGAAAAACTCCCTCCTAACTAGAGAAAAAAAAAAAACCTCCCTTGTTTTTCTGAGAGCTTTACATGAAAATAGAGCTAAGAACGTACTTCTTTTTTTCTTTTCTTTTTTTCTTCTTCTTCTTCCCTGCAAGTTGTATGGAGAAATTATTGTAAATTAAGACCAATATTAAATAGTGATTTAGTTGCACTGTGTGAAACATAAATTAGAAAAAGATTCAAGAATAATTTAACAATAAAGCATATTCCTTTCTTTTAATTTTCAAACATTGGAATCAAAGCCCAATTGCTCTAAATTTTGTATTTTCTATGTGAATTATATACTTTGTGTGTGAGAATTAATGAAATACATTGGGTATTCTTTCTAAATATTTTTCTGTGTTCTCAATAGAATTATTTTTTTGTTCTTCCAATCTGTGTTTATTTCATGAATGAGAACAAAGTTAAAAAATAAAAATAAAAAAATTGAGAAGAACTATGGAAGAAAACACTATGAAAATCATAAAAGCCTCCATAATTGAAACTTGTAAATTTTGGATCTACTTAAAAAAATATTTTTTTGGGTGATAAAATTTGTAGAGTATAAAATTATAAAATTTTTGGCTTTTGAATTACCCAAAATGAACACCCAAATCTAAAATTATGGCTAAAATAGTGAAACGAGTCATTCTGACCCGGTCGGGTTTACATACCGGAGTCGGATTGACCCGATTGAAGAAAGGAGATGACCCATACAACCGTCGCTTTTAATTTTGCCCGCGACATATCGTTTAGGCCATCTAACAGTGATTGTCGTTTGGCTTTTAGATAAAACGATAAGTTTTGATTTGCTGTGATTTTATAAATATTTAATTATTGAAATAATTTATAAAAAAATTTACCCTCGCACTTGAAGAAGGCACGTAGGGCCCATCCCCGAAAGCTTTTTTGCAATGTGTCATATACAAATGGAAGAGAGAGAGCTTTCCTCAGATTTGATCATGGGCAAGAGAATCGCCGTGCATGGCAACAAGTGAGCCACATGTGCCTCTATTGCATGTGGTAAAAGTTGGATTTTGCTATCTTTCAGCATTTTTTCAAACAGAGCCCTTTTTGAAGCGCACGAGGCATTTTTGGGCATTTTTTGATTCAAAAATTATTAAATTAATTTGAAATTTTTATATTGGTATGTAATTTACATAATTTAGATATATGAAAGACACTGTTTATGACCTGAAATTTTTTGACTAGCTATTTTAATGGCTTTTGGGGAGGAATAAATATATAAAGTTAGGTGAGAACTCCTAATGATCTGAGGCAAATGATGAAAGATTTGTGGAAACTGATTGAGCAGAATGCACTATCTATGGACTCTTTCCTAAGAAAGTTGGGTGTTGATGTTTGTTGTTTGGACTTAGATGAGGAGAAGATGAATCTTGATCAGCCATTTCTTGAAATTCGATGGATGGAGAAAGGAAAATCAAGGAGTTGAGAGAAACCGGTGAAGGTGGGGTCTTGCGCAGAGAAACCGGTGAAGGTGGGGTCTTGTGCAGAGAAATTCAGATTTACTTGCTCAATTCAACTATCGTTTTATTTGAATAGATTATAAGGACTAATTTACAAAAAAAATTAAAATGTCATTCAGAATGATTAAAATGTAAAAAAAAAAAAAAAGTATTTATCAAATAAATGTCTATGACATGACATGATTTACACGTAAGTCATTAATTTATTGACAATTTTCGAAGAGTATTCAAACCCTTCAATTTTTCAGGGTATCAGAGAAATTCCCTTTTAAGTATATATCTTATTTCCATTTTGATTTCTGACCAACAATCATAAAATTCAATAAGTTGTACTGAACTCAAGTAGAAAATCAAATGCAATTTTTCGAAGAATTCAACGGATTGTCAAAAAGATAATTAAAGAATTACTATTCTAGGGTAGTAATCTTTTCAAAAGAATTACATTTCTTCAGAAGAAGATGCCATCCCGAAGATATCATATTTCATAAACTCCTTATCGAAGAAAGTGAGCTTGGAATCAATTTTTGGGTGGGATTATTTGGCAGTACTCAGATATCATATTGCCAAAGCCTTTTTGTTACGGATTTTGTTTATGCTCAGTTTTGTTACTTGTGTGTGTGTGTGTGTCTATATATATATATATATTATTAGTATGTATTTCATTTAAATTTTTCAAATATTTTTTAATTAAAATACAGGACTCAAATAAAAACCAAACGGAATTCTTTGAAGAATTCAATGGATTGTCAAAAAGATAACTAAGGCCAGTATACATGCATTATCATACTTGCAACACAATATACGTATAAATTTTCTTAGGCAATACTCCACAATTAATCTGTGTAGCAATATCTGAAGTCCATTTGGCTGACTTACACTTTCTTCTGTTCAAATAATATTACACACATTGTAGAAAATATACCAAAGGAAACACAACATCATGGATTATAATACAACATATATATATACACACACACTTCATACACAACATAAGCAGAAATGCAATAGCAACTAGTGCTATCCAATCGCCTATTTATTTAAGGATAAGATAGAGGGGCCCACTAGCTTAAATAGCCTCATGGGCAGTGGCCGCAGTCCAAAAAATATTATCTGCAGGACTGAAATGGCAAACTGGAGCAGTTCCTGGCTTGATTTTGAGTGTACGTAAGGCGAGATGGTTTGGATCCCATTCCGATGTGTCTGAGTGGCACACGGCGATTGCTTTGACTCTAGTCCCATCAGAACCTTCCAAGGGCACAAAATAAGCTCTATTTGAATTACCTACTTTATGACAGTGAAAGAGAGCATATGGGTAATGTTTCTGGTGGCATGCTATCACCTCATCCGATATCTTCTTCACTCCGGGTGATATTGTATATGTTTGCAACTTGGTTTCTTTCTCCACCTCAGTTGAGTAGGCCTTGACATTTTTCCCAAGCTTGGAAGTTATGTAATCAACCATGGATTCCAATGAAGTTGCACAATGCTTTTGTGCCCCTTTAATTCTTGGAGGTTCCTCACAATGATGAATGGCAGTTTTTATTGTTTGAGCTTCCTTGGACCCAGGTTCAACAGAAAACATCTTCAATATCTCGGGCAACATTTCAACTGAAAATGGTATTGCATCAGCAACTTCACGAGGAATCAAGATCTTGGAGTATGGGCTCTTTGTAAAGAGCATCTCCAATTTTTTTCCAGGAGACAAGTCATTTTCAAGGAAGAACAAGATCTTAGATGAGTCATCAAGAGTTTGATTAACAGAGATTGGATTGTTCGGGTCGTCATGCAACTGATCAGTGGTAGCACGTTGCCAAAAAAAGATTGGATTGTTTGGGTTATCGTGCAACTGATCAGTGGTAGCATGTCGCCAGAAAAATATTGGATTGTTTGAGTTGTCATGCAATTGATCGGTGATAGCACGTCGCCAAAAAAAGATTGGATTGTTTGGATCATCATGCAACTGATCAGTTGTAGCACGTCGCCAGAAAAATATTGGATTGTTTGGGTCATCTTGCAGTTGATCAGTAGCAACAGGCTGCCAAAAAAAGATTGGATTGTTCGGGTTGTCATGCAACTGATCAGTGGTAGCAAGGGGCTGCCAGAAAAATATTGGATTGTTTGGGTCATCATGCAACTGATCAGTGGTAGCACGTCGCCAAAAAAAGATTGGGTTGTTTGGGTCATCATGCAACTGATCAGTGGTAGCACGTTGCCAAAAGAAGATTGGATTGTTTGGGTCATCTTGTAGTTGATCAGTAGCAACAGGCCGCCAGAAAAAGATTGGATTGTTCGGGTCATCATGCAACTTATTAGTCCTAGCACGTTGCCAAAAAATGATTGGATTGTTTGGGTCATCTTGCAACTGATTGGTAGTAACACTTCTCCAGAAAAAGACTGGATTGTTCAGGTCGTTATGCAACTGATTAGTGGTAGCACGTCGCCAAATAAAGATTGGACTGTTTGGGTCCTTGATCATGGCGTTTCCAATACTTCCTGCAATTACAAAAACCATTCAAATCAAACCAAGGCATTTATGATAGAGGCGACTCAATATAACTTAAAATTGCTGATAAGGTTTTTCTCAAATTTCTATAATAACCAGCACTCAGAAGATCTTTGACTGCTTTTGGCATTGTAGTATTGGGAAGCATCGACTTCCAGTAAAGTTCCGGAGGTAAAGCAGCATTGATTACCAGCGGCACATGCTGCATTCCAATACAAAATCCAATAGTTGTTAATAATATAATATCAACCACATTTAAATTATCCAAATAAGAAAATGAACAAGTCAAGTTTAATGTCGACAGAAAAGAAAATCTGAAACTTGAAGCTCACAATGAAACAAATAAACATGGGTAGGAGATGAAGCTCCATGTTGGAGCGAGGTAGCAGCGAAACGGCGGGGAAGATGATGAGGAGGAAGAGAGAAGAGTGAAGTTGAGATGGAATGAGGAGGAAGCTGGCTTTGGATATTTATAGACTTTGAAAAACTATAGTTGCTCGCATTGGTTTTGGTTGTAAACCCTCATATTATGAGGTTTTGTTCAAATAAAGTTATCTAGAAGCATTTGACTTGTTCTATGCATATAATTGAACTTTTTTTATTTTTTGATCGGTATAATTGAGAATTTTTAATGAATTGCCATTTCACATTCATAAAAAATGATATTGCTCTTATGTATCACTTCTTAAAACGTAGTACAACTTTCCATATATATATATATATATATATATATATATATATATATATATATATATTTTAAATGCTAATGTAGAATTGCTCAACGGTATGATGCATGGTTCAGTATGTAATTAAGGCGCCGAAACAGAAAATGGATAAAGCTAAAACTCAGAAAACACGGTGATGAATAACATAATTGCATGCCTTTCATATAGTTCAAGTTGTCATATATAATATTTTTGAAATTTGTCTTCTTTGATTTTTTATTTATAAAATGTATGTGGTATCTAGAATTATATTAGGCTAATTTGAATTTGAATTAACAAAATAATCATGAAGAAAACAAAGATTTTCTTGTTGGGTATGAGATAAATGGTGAATCTAAAGTTCTGAACTCAATGTTATTAACCTGAAACATTAAGATCTGGGGTGCATTTGATACATAATATTGATAACACAAAGAGTTGAGTTATAGTATAACTTTTTATATTGTTCATTATTTGTTAGTCAATACACATGCCAAAATTTTTATACAATTTATATTGAATTTATAATAATACCCTTTGTATTACGATAATATATTGATATTTTATAACAATTAAAGTAATCTATAAAATATATAAAAAAAGGGCCGTCGGTACCTCATCGATCGCTGGCTGTTGCCAACAACTCGCTAGTTGTCAGGGACTTACCACAATTGATTTAATAAGCTTAGATGCAAAATATTGCTAGGCCGTTTGAGAGATGACTAGATTAAAATTATCTTTTAGACTTTTGTATTGTAAACAAATATTTGTACTATGGTTTAGTGAGTAATAAGATTTTAAAAATTTGTAAAGTACTTAAGTTTTTTAAGAAAACAAACAAGAGACAAAAATTTATGTACTATGTTATTCTTCGTCTTTTAGCAAATCAAATAAACCCTTAACATGCTTTCACAAAGCTCACTTCTTTCGTAAGCAATTTATTAAATATAGTATGTATCTTCTAGGTGATAACATCTCCTAAAGGAGAAGTGGGTTTGGTGCAGTGGGGCAATCCCAAAATGAAAGCTCTACATTCTTATGTTATGAATTCAAACTTTTTAAGATAAATTGCAGAAATATAATATGTTAAATGACTAAAAAAGTATAATATTATATTCACATAATATTATTTGTTTATTAAATAATTAAATATTTATTTGTTATTAACGTATTGATTAAATAATAGAAAATTCAAGTTTGTAAGAGAGAAAGAAAAAAAAAAGGAGAAGAAAATAGGGATGAAAGGAAGAAAGGGAAGAGAGAAAAGAAAGCGAGGGGGCCACGTAAAAGAGAGAGAGTAAAGTTGAGTTATTAAGACTAATTGTGTGAGGGGAAGATATTGTAATTTATTAAACAATATCAAAGGATCTCATCAAATGGAGGATACCTCTACGTTGGAAGATGGAAATGGAACAAGGCCTTGAATTATAATATTATTTCTCTAGACTTACTCTTTCCAAATTAATTATCAAGTTCTGCTGATATATCTTATTTAGAGCCTTTTTTATTTTTTGTTTCTAAGATGAAAAACTAAAAGTAAATAAAAGCAAGTGTTAATATGTGTTTGAATATGATGTTAAGGAACGTTTTTGTTTTAGAAAATGTAAAGGCAATTTTGTCATTAGATGGTAGTCATGAATGGTGACTCTTTCTTTTCTTTTCTTTTTTAATATTTAAGAAGCATTTCTACGCGTTTCTGAAAAAAAATAGATTTATTAACTTTTAAAGTTGCTTTTATTTTTTTAAAAGATAATATTAATATTTAAAAATTAAACATTTTTAAATTTTTCTGCTAAATAGTTATGAAAAAAAAATGTTAATCCAAACAGTGATGATTAAGGACTAACAAAAGAAATCCCTTGTTTTTATTTACAGGGCGTGCTTGGATTAAGACATTTTAGTGTCTTGTTCTAGCTTGATCTAAAGAGTTTATGACAACTTCAAAACGAGATAAACTACAATATGGTCACAGGACCAAGACAAAATTTTGTTTCTACCTTGAAAATCAAGATAAGACAACTAGGATAAGTGAAAAATTATAATATGATTTGAAATGTTTGTCCCGTTTGTTCCAAAGATTTCCTTTTCTTTTCTTTTCTATTTTTTATCTTGTCCGAGTATTTGTTTTATTAAAAATAATTTAAATAAGTTTAAATGATGTTATTTTATATATTTAAAACTGGGATAGGAGATGAAATCAAGATATGACATGACAAGAAAGTTTTAAGACTCCGCAAGTGGATTTTAGGACAAAATTGAGATGAGGTTTTTTGCCCTAAATGAAGTTTGAGGGTATATATATATATATATATATATATATATATATATATATATATATATATATATATATATATATATATTTGGGAGGATCTACTTACTTTAAGAGTAAGTGTTATTTTTCTTACTCCTTAAAATTTGTTTTAAAACAAGAATTACATAGATTCAACCGTTAGAATTCAAAAATCTCATATAATACATTATAATCACAAAATTTTATAAATTTTTAAGATTGATTGATGCTTGGTCATAACATCTTATTTTGACATAAAAGAAGTTTTAAATTATAAGTAAAATACTTCATTTATATTAAGTACTTAAAAATTTCACGATTTAATAAATCTATATCATAATATGACATGATTCAACCATTGAATTGGTGAAGATCACCATCTAAAAAAAGTTGTAAAAGAGAGTAAGTGTTTAAAACTTACTTTTGCAGTAAGTGGATTCTTTTCCTATATATATATATATATATATATATATATATATATATATATATATATATATATATATATATATATTATTTTATTTAATAAGTAATAGTGTTATTTAAATATTTTTAAATAGTTAAAAGTTTATATGAGATGAGTTTCAAAATCTCAATAGTGTTAAGGCATGTCCAATGGTTAGAGAGCGCCTAAATGGAATATTATTTAAATATTTAATCAAATATAAGATATCTAAAATAGTTTTAGGAGAGTTTAATTAAAATTTCAATTTATCTCATCTTTACTAAATGCTATGATTTATATGGCTTTGATTAATTAGAGAAGCTACAAATTGAGATGGAATATTTCACATAAAAAAAAAAAAAAAAAGTGAGATGGAAGATGACATTGAATTGTATGACTTTTAGTTATCACTTTTTAAAATGGACGAGTAGAACTACCCATATTTGATTAATTCTAATACAAATTTTTTAAAGATTTGTTTGGTATTTACTACCGATATTTGTGAGGCACGAACTAATTAGTAAGTCTCTCAATCCATAACAAATTTAGTTCAAGCCAAGTAAGATTATAAGGGTGACAAAGCTCTTCTTACCAAGTTTTAACACAGTTCCATTCCTATAACTCAAACACGAGATCTTTAGTTAAGCTAGAACAACCCTATGTTAGTTAATCTACACAAGCGATTTTACAAAAATTTTGAATGATTCAGGAAGTTTTTTTTTCCGTAATAATTCAAGCTTAAGATAAGAAGTGATATTAAAATAATAGAGTAACTTATCTCACTCCATATAAATTAGAAGTGACATTATTGTCCATATATTATAAAATGTGTAGCTTAGCATGAATAGTATTCCAATTAAATTTATAAATGAAATACCTATTAATAGTATAAGACAACAGATAAAGCCCTACCAATGTACGCTTCCTTTCAATTATTAGTGTACTATATATATATATATATCTCATATTCAGATACAGGATCAAGAAAACAATTGAATTTATTCTGAGAGACGGAACACTCACGCAAATATGGAGATATTGACGTATAGAAATTATTAAGTTTATTTTTATAATATTGTTTTGATGAGGGAACTAAATAGACTCATTACAAAATAATATTTGTTATTCCAACCGCTTAGGCATCTGAGTAGTCTCAAGCCCTTAAGGATGGCAATGGGACAAGGCACAAGCAGAGCGTATACTCCATGTCCCCGCCATTCCTGCATGGAAACAGAGATTCATGAGAAATTTTTATGAAAAAATTATATTACACTTTGAGCTTTAATTACTAACATTAAATGAAAACAAATATTACAAATACAAATTTAAATTAATAAATAATCATGAATTTGAATCAATCTAATTAAAATTATAATATATTTTCTTATTTAGCATAAAGGAAATTACTAATCAATTAAATTTTTAAATTAAGCTTCCTTATTATATATATTTTATTTTCAATGTGAGGATATTTTAATAATTGAATATTTTATTTTAATTTTTGCCGGAGAGAGTGTGATTCCTCATCCCTATACGGAAATTCTAGCTGGATTCTTGCCCTAACGGGCATAATTCTCATCCCTACATACCATAGCCAATCTCTGTAACTTTGTTCAGGCTTCCAGCCAGAGCCATCAAGACATGTATTCAACCTCCAATTAACCCAATTCATAACTCAGCAAAGTTCTATATTACAAATTACAGTGCCTAGTCCGAAAGTGGTTTGGTAATTAGTGACATAATATTCTTCTCAACTGTGTTAACTTCTTGTAAATGTTTCCTAAGAAGCTAATAAATAAAATTACTAACTATATCTTTTTCAGTTATGGAATATTCATGCAAAAACATAGAGGTTTATTTTTTTTTTTTTACTAAATTTCACAATTAAAAAGATCATTAGATGAAATTAAGGACTTGAATCAGTAAAATGATTACCAATATTTCAACATATGCTGTTCCAAAACTTATATCACTCACTGTCCTAGATGATTATGATTAATTGGTCTATTAAAAAATTACATATCATTGTTACATTATTAATTGGATATTCAAATTTCTTAAACAATAAAAGTCTACTAACACAAATTGTAGAATAACAAATAATTATTTTGTAACGAGTACATTTAGTTAACTAATCAAAACAATATTGAAAGATTAAACTTAATAATTATTATATGTGAATATCTCCATATATTTGTGTGAGTGTTCCATCTCTCAAAATAAATTCAATTGTTCTCTTGATCCATTATCTGAATATATATATATATATATATATATATATATATATATATATATATATATATATAGTGCACTGATTATTGAAATGACACATGCATTCGTAGGGCTTTATCTGTGGTCTTATACTATTAATAGGTATTTCATTGTAAATTTAATTGGAATACTATTCATGCTAAGCTAACATATTATAATATATGGACAATGATATCACTTCTAATTAATATGGGAGTGAGATACGTTACACTATTATTTTAGCAATCAAATCATTGGAAATATTCCAATAAATCTTCAGCAAATCCATATTAGCATTAATTAAATATGGGTAGTTCTCTAGTCCATTTTAAAAAGTGATAAATCAAAGTCATATAAATCAAAGTCGTCTCCATCTCATTTTTTTTTTTTATTATGTGAAGTATTCCATCTCAATTTGTAGCTTCTCCAATTAATTTAAGTCATATAAATCATAGCAAAGTATTTCTTGATGAGATAAATTAAAATTTTAATTAAACTTTCCTAAAACAAATTTAGATATCTCATATTTAAATAATATCCCATTTAACTGCTCTCTAACCCTTGGACCTGCCTTGACACTATTTAAATTATCAGTACTTTTTGAATATGGAGTAACATTAATTAAGTTATACTCTTACTCTTTTATCTTATAAAATGGTGTAGTTAGAACTACATAGCCCAAGATTATTTGAGTATGACCACCCATAATAATTTCATGATGGATGTGTAAGTTTCTTACTTCATCAGTGGACAAATTTTAAATTTAGTAATTGAAACTTCGCCGTCCTCATAATTATTTTGCTAATTCAAATTCAAATTAACCTAATATAATATTAGATACTGCATACATTTTACAAATAAAAAATTAAAGATGTCAAACTTCAAAAATATTATGTATGTCAACTTGAATTATATGAATGTCATGCAATTATTTTATTCTTCCCCAGGGATATTTCTGAGTTTTAGCTTTATCCATTTTCTGTTTCGGTGCCTTAATTACATACTGAATCATGCATCAAACTGTTGAGCAACTCTACCTTAGCGTTTAAAATATATATATGAGAAGTTGTACTACATTTTAAAAAGCGATATGTAGGAGTAATAGCATTTCTTTTTATGCATGTGAACTGCCAATTCATTAACAATTCTCAATTATACAGATCAAAAAGAAAATCTCAATTATATGCATAGAACAAGTCAAATGCTTCTAGATAACTTTATTTGAACGAAAGCTCATAATATGTGAGGTTCTACAACCAAAACCAATGCGAGCATGATGTTTATATATATATATATATATATATATATATATATATATATATATATATATATATATTGAAATAAAGTACAAGTGTACGCTATTAATGCAATTGATAAAGTATTTTAAGATTGTTGTATTCTCAAGGACTGCCTATTAATTATCAAAATACTATAATCTGAAATATTAGTTAGGTGATCGAAAGCAATAACTCAAATCAAAAGAAATATAAAGAAAGAAGACAAAACATAAATAAAAGAAAAACACTTAATATATAAAAGGTCTAGGGTTTCCGAATTCACCTCAACATTTAGTATTGAATAACTTATTTTCCTTAATTCAAATTAATTACATTAATTGCCAACCATAATTCCTAATGTGTCAACAAGCCTTTTCCAGGGTCAAATTAACCTAACTTAAACTACCAATTCAATCATATCTCTATGTAAATTGTAACAATCTAAGTTGAATTAAGGTCTATGAATTCCTTTTTTATGATTGCATAGGGTCTCAAAATATTCCTGTCATAAACTCCTCTATGGAACTATTTCTTATGATCTAAGTTATCTAATCCTTTCCTAGTTCATAGAAACTCACAAATCTCTCTACTAATTAGTCAGATCAATAAGAAGTTGAAGAATAGAGAAATAGATCTCAATAGAATATAATAAAACTAAATTAATTCATATAAGTATTCAACACTCCAAGTTTTGGCTACATCATAGCCTTAGAAAAGAAAACTATAACATAAAAGAAAAGGATTAAGAAGAAGAATAAATTGAACTCGTGAAGTTGTCTTTGTCTCCTCTTCTCTACTCCTCCTCTTAGCCTAAAGCCTCCCCTAAACCTAATTCTAGAAAAAGGTATTTATAACTAGAAGAAGTCTAATAAAACTAGAAAACCTAATAAATCTAGAAATCCTAATTACATAAAAATAGGAAAGTTTAGCAGATTAGGAAATCTAATTACATCAAGAAAACTCAAGGCCCAAAATATTTTCATTAATTGCAATGCAGCTCTCTAAAATATGGAAATATCTTCTTTGTCTACTTTAATTTCCCAAATTATTCTCTAGCTGTAAATCTTATAGACTTATTGAAGACAATGAAGATGATTGTTTTGGAGTAAAAGGAATTCCTCTGCTTTGAAACTTTGAACTCTAGACTTACAAAAAAAAAAAAATTCCTAGACAAGTCACCAAGGGACTCATGACCAACTCTTCAGCCTCAACATGTACCACTAAAGTCTGCTTGTAGTTCTACATGCATCATTGCAGCGACATGGAGCTCTACATGTGTAAGAGCTGTCGTAGGCTCACAAATTAATTCACTACTCCCTTGAAATTATAATATAATATAGGGCAAGTAGCATTGATCCCACGAGGAAGCGAGTATTTAATCTAATAAGATTGCTTTAAAAGAAAATAAAGTATGAATTGAAATAACAGAAAAATAAACTTCCTAGATGAATTACCTAAGAACTAAACACACGAAAGAGGGGGGGGTTTTGGATATATAATTGCAGAATTAAAACGTCTGGGCAGAATGTAAAGAAAGCAAAGAAAAGTGAATTGATTGATCAAATTAATAAAGCATACTTAACATCGACATATCCTCACCATGATATACACAAATTCGATCATTGACACATAGGTAAATTAATTTTGAATAGCTAGACTGTAGAATTTTGTACGACAAAATTCCCTATCTTCCCTTACCATTTGTTTTATAACTAGAACATCTGAGCCCAAAATCTACTAAGTCCAATAACCTCAATACACCAGTGCATGAGATTTAACCGAATTGGAGCATTAAGATCTATGGAAAACATCATCTAACCTAAACCATAAAGGTCCACCAACAGCTTTATGCAATTCAGATATGAAATTATTCTAATTAATCTAATTCTAAGATTAACTAGTTGTTACTTGTGCCGATTAATTAAGGTTCCAGACTTAATTGGCTAACAATATGGATCATTCAAATAGGTTGGTTAGCTACTCCAAACAAATCCGAATGGATTCAATAACAATGCTGTCAAATAATTTTAGAATACTCAAAATCAATTTATCAAACATTTAAATCATAATCTTATCTCACAAACTTAGTATCATGGCTTAGATATGTCTAGCTAAGCATAAAAGGAATTAAGCTACCATACTAACAGATCTAGCAAAATTCTGGATTGAAAGCATGATCGCTTGAACAAAAATAAGCAAAAGAGAAAATACTAGATTGAGTCTCGGTAGTAGGAACAATGGATGAATGTCTTCTTTCTTGATGCGTGGCTCTTGATTCGGTTGTGTGGTTCTAGATTTGGTAGCAGCTGTGGCATGGTGTGTTGGCGTGGAAGTCCTCCTCCCCAGCCTCTTTGGCTATTTATAATATATCTACTCCTAGTTAGACTCAAAATAGGACTCTTAATTAAATTATAATTCTAAGTACAAGTCAATCCTAATCATACTCTACCTAGAGCACTAAGTGGATATATTATTTCAAGTCTTCAATCCCACTTGAATCATGATTCCAAAAAGTCTTCAAAGCTTAGGAGTCCCACTCCTTGTATGATAATGCTTCCCGATAGTTGAATTGGCTTAGGACTCCTCAGAATCGCACCATAACATCTCCAGCTCACCACGGCGAGATGTAACAGAATTGGCAGCATAGTCTCGGGTATAGCTCGCCACAGCAAGGAAGCCAGCTCACCACGGCGAGCTCTGGCAGAATAGCCATTCTGCCTCTTTTCAGCTTAGCTCTTCAATGCTTGTCGATGCTTGGAAATTAATCACTTGTGCAAATACAAATGTAAGTTAAAAACATGCAATTAAGCTCAATTTATATTATCATCCATACGAATTCAAGAATCTAAAAAGTGATTTAAATCAAATGAAATAGTCTAAGAATGTGCCACTAAACCAAGAAAATATGGGGTTAAAATGTAACTAAAATGAGACCTAACAAATTCCCCCACACTTAAACTCTTGATCGTCCTTGATCAAATTAAGGATAAAACAAAGAAACTCTCCTGAGAATTGTAAATCACCATGTCAAGCAAGTCATCACCGCACAAACATAAGTAGATATGTCATTAAGCAAAGAGTCCTATCTCAGATTTTACAATGCATAATGTGAACGATCCTCACTAGATATATGTGTTTACACTCAATTCTCTCAAGTGTTTAGGTTTAAGGTATTCACTCTCTCAAGTTCATAATCATAAAGCAAGAGCTACTAAAATTTGATTTTCAGTCTTACCTTGACCTCTTAGAATACATTGCATGCTTGAATCAAAAGGACTTTTCCTTGGTTGCAATGGGGCTTTTGGTAAGGTAAAAAGGATTAATGGTGATGAAATCAAGGGTTAAACACACTAAAAAGAGATTATGTGAATTCAAAGCATACTCTTTTCAAGCTCACTCACTTTCCACTATCAAGCCTCATACTTCATATTTTTCTTCTCCCTTCTTTTTCATTCTTTTGCTTTTCTTTTTCTGCTTTTCCAGAATTTTTTTCTTTCCAGATTTTTTTTTTCTTTTCTTTTCTTTTTCTGGATTTTTTTCTGCACTTTGCTTTGGGAGATTTTCACATCTTTTTTATGCCTTTTCTTTCTACTTCCCTAGTTACTAAGTAGGCAACAAATTGATGTCTCAAATTCACTTAGTCCTTCAAGGTGTTGGGTTCAAAAATGGGGATAAATCAAAGGAATGGTATATGGCTTATAATGTGCTTAAAAGAAGGAAATAAAGGCTAAGGCTCAAAAGTGGTTTACTAGTGGTAATTATGCAAGGTGAGCTGCAAAAGGCTAAATTCGCTAAACCTAAGTGTCTATATTACTTTCAAGCATGCAGATATAACTCTAAACATGTGGCAAGGCTTAGAGCAAATTTCAGAGGTCTGTACCTTAGATTGAACAAAATACACACATGAAAAAAAAAAACATATATATGAACTCTCAAGTTGGCATGAATGTCCCAACCTTCACTCGGCTCAAATATCTCACTTGGACTTCGTGATCAATTATATTTTACATTGCATAGGTCTGAAATTTGGCTTTTGAGTTAAGGATCCACTCAGCCATATTCACTTATGTCATGGGTTATACTTGTTTAATATGAGACTACACTTTCAAGAGGTTTTCTTGTTTTCTCTTGAATGCATAACAAAGAAGAAGATGCAAAAATTCAGATGTAGAGAGTAGTTAAGTCATGCAAATATGCAGAATTTTCCATTCCTCCCCCCACACTTAAATTTTGCACTGTCCCTAATGCAAGGATAAAATAAAAACAATTAGAATGGAAAAAATGGACAAAAATAAAAATAAGAAAACATGGCAGAATTAAAAATAGTAACTTCCCTGAAATTAACTTGGGTTGCCTCCCAAGAAGCACCTTTGTTTTATGTCGATGGCTCGACCTTCTTTATGCTCAGGGATCCTCCAGCTGAATTCTTTCTACCATTCAGGTAGTATTACCTCCATAAAATTTCTTCAACCTGTGTCCATTTACTTTGAAAATTTTATTAGTATCAAGGCTCTAATCTCTACAGCTCTGTGAGGATGGACATGAGTGACAACAAAAGGTCAAAGCTACCTTAACTTAAGTTTTCCAGGAAATAATTTCAATCTTGAATTATATAGCAGCACTTTTTCAAAGACATGAAATTCTTTCCTAGTTAACTTAGCATCATGGAAAGCTTTGGATTTGCCCTTGTATATAACAGAATTGTCATAAGCTTCTAACCTTAACTCCTTTAACTCTTGTAGCTGCAATTTTCGCTCTCTCCTAGCTAGATTGTAATCAAGATTATACTACTTGACAGCCCAAAAAGATTTATGCTCTAGTTCTACAGGGAGGTGACAAGCTTTGCCAAAAACAATTCTATAAGGTGACATGCCAATGTGAGTTTTATAAGCTGTTCTTATGGCCCATAACACATCACCTATTCTCAAACTCCAGTCTTTCCTATCAGGTCTAACAATTTTTCCTAAAATTCCCTTGATTTCCCTATTAATACTCTCAGCTTGCCCATTTGTTTGGGGGTGGTAAGCAATAGACACTTTATGAGTGACCTAAAATTTGTCTAATAAAGCTTTTAAGGTGCGGTTACAAAAGTGTGTGCCCTTGTTACTAGTTATTGCTCTTGGCATCCCATACCTATTCACAATGTCATTCTTCACATGCTTGACTACAGTCTTCGCATCATCATTCCTAGTAGGGAAAGTTTCTACCCATTTTGACAAGTAATCAACACAAACCAAGATATATATGTAACCAAAGGAAGGGGGAAAGGGGCCCATGAAATCAATGCCCCATACATCAAATATTTCACAAACAAAAACATTATAAAGTGGCATTTGATTTCTATTCCCAATATTACCAGTTTTCTGGCATAGCTCACATGCACGATAGAATTGAAAACAATCTTTATGAAGGGTGGGCCAATAGAAACCACACTCTAACACCTTGTGTGCTGTTCTTTTGGGTCCAAAGTGACCTCCTCCCTCACAGGAATGACAGAATTCTAACACAAAAAAAATTTCAGCTTCATCTAAACAGCGCCTAATGACTTGATCACTGCATAAGTGCCATAAGTAAGGGTTATCCCATATGTAGAACCTAGCTTGGGATTTAATTTTCTCTCTAGCATGCCTAGGTAGGTCTGGCGGAAAAGTTTTAGTTACTAAATAATTAACAATGTCAGCATACCAAGGGATATTACTAGTCAATGCATATTTGCTCATCAGGAAAAAAATCCCCTAGTTCTCTACTAATTTCCCCAGTTTGGATTCTACTTAGATGGTCAGCTATATGGTGATCTGAACCTTTTCTATCCTTAATTTCAAGATCAAATTCCTGTAGGAGTAAAATCCATCTAAGTAGCCTAGGTTTGGCCTCTTTCTTTAGCAATAAGTATTTCAAGGCAGCATGGTCAGAAAAAACAATTACCTTAACACCAAGCAAATATGACCTAAAATTTTCTAAAGCAAACACAATAGCAAACAACTCTTTCTCAGTGACAGTGTAATTGTATTGTGCAGGATCTAAAGTGCGACTAGCATAGCATATAACATAAAATTCCTACCTTTCCTCTGTCCAAATGCAGCACCCACTGCCTTGTCCAAGGCATCACATAGTAATTCAAAAGGGAGTGCCCAATTTGGGGCTTAGACAATGGGAGGCGAGATCAAACATTTTTTTAGTTCATCAAATGCACACTTACAATCATCAGAAAAAATTAATTCAACATCTTTAGTCAATAAGGCGCATAGGGGAGAAGCAGTTTTTGAAAAATTCTTTATAAAGTGCCTATAAAAACCAACATGCCCTAAAAAAGATCGAATTTCTTTAACGATAGTTAGATATGGTAAGGTCTGAATTGCTTCCACCTTAGCTTTGTCAACTTCTAACCCTTTAGTTGAAACAACATGCCCTAAGATAACACCATGATTAACCATAAAATTGTATTTCTCAAAATTCAAAATCAGATTGGTTTTAATGCAACACCTAAGGACTAATGCTAGATGATGCAAACATTTATCAAATGAGTGTCCATGAATAGTAAAATCATCCATAAAAACTTCCATGAATTTTTCAATAAAATCAGAAAAAAATGTTCATCATGCATCTTTGAAATGTGGCAGGTGCATTGCATAAACCAAATGGCATGCGTTTAAATGCATAAGTGCCAAACGAGCAGGTGAAAGTGGCTTTCTCTTGATCCTCTAGTGCAATGGGTATTTGCAAACAACCAGAATATCCATCTAGGAAACAAAAGAATGAATGACCAGCTAATCTCTCTAACATTTGGTCCATGAATGGGAGAGGAAAATGGTCCTTTTTCATGGCTTTATTTAGTTTCCTATAATCTATGCAAACTCTCCAACCTGTTTGAACATGTGTGGGTATAAGTTCTCCCTGCTGGTTAGTCACTACTGTGGTTCCTTCCTTTTTAGGGACTACATGAATAGGACTAACCCACTCTAAATTAGCTATGGGGTATATAACTCCCACCTCTACCCACATAAGAATTTCTTTCTACACTACTTCCATCATGGGAGGATTTAGGCAGCGCTGAGGATCATGCTTAGGGGCTGCATTAGGCTCTAGAGCTATCTTATGGGTGCATAAAGTAGGACTCAAACCTTTTAGGTCAGACAATGTCCACCCAATAGCTTCTTTATATTCCCTAAGGACTCTAACCAATTTTTTTTCCTGTAATTTAGTCAAGGAGTTTGAAATTATCACAAGTAAAGTTTCCTTTTCCCCTAAATACACATACCTTAAATTTTCAGGCAAAGGTTTCAAATTTAGGGTAGGAGGTGAAATGTGAGATGAAACAACTTTAACATACTATGTACGGAGAAGTAAATATGCTTTTGCATGCGTTTGATGTGAGGAGTTCAATGCTGAAATTGTATCTACTAAAGCATCATGCAACATAAAATCATATTCAGCCACATCTCTATCAAGCATGCTTTTAGTAATGACAGTTTCCAATTCATCAGATTTTTCCAATTCATAAACATGTTGGGAAATTTCATCAACAACATCTAATGCATATAAGTAGTTAACATCAGTAGGATATCCAATGGCATCAAATATATTAAATTTAATAACCTCACCATCAAATTCCATTGTTAAACTACCATTGTGCACATCAATTTTGGTCCTTGAAGTTTTCAAGAATGGTCTCCCTCGCAGCAAAGGAATATCTCCTGAATTACCTTCATCTCCCATATCACACACATAAAAATCAGCAGGGAATACTAATTCATTTACTTGCACAAGGACATCTTCTATGACTCCATCCGGGTAAACATTGCTTCTGTCAACTAATTGAATTATCAAACCAGTTTCCTTTAAATTTCCTAGGTTCAATTTTTCATAGATATTTCTAGGCATGACATTAATTGCTGCTCCTAGGTCTATCATAGCTTTTCCAAAAGAAGTATTACCAATTTTACAAGGGATAGTGAACATCCTTGGATCTTGGCACTTTGTAGGAATTTTCTTTTGGAAAAAACAGAAACATTTTCCCCTACACTAATTCTCTCATTACCAATTAATTTTCTTTTAGAAGTGCAAAGCTCTTTAAGAAATTTGGCGTACCTTGGGACTTGCTTGATAGCATCCAGCAGTGGAATATTTGCCTCCACTTTTCGGAATGTTTCCAGAATTTCTTGATTGGCCCCCTCGTGCTTCTTTTGCATGAACCTTTGAGGGAATGGAGGCTTCAGAATGTATCTATTTTCTCCGAATTTTTCCAGCTTTGTTTCTTCCTTTTTCTGCTGCTGGAAGTTCATTTTATTTCCATTGTTTTGCTGCCCAGAACTTGGCTGGCAGCATTACTCTTGCAGCTGCCCAGATTTTCCTTGTTTCGGTGCTTCATGCAGGAGTTGTTCGAGTTGTTCAGGTGCTGGCAGTGGCTGCTGTTGTTGCTCCTTTTGCTCTGGAACTTCTGTTTCATCTTCCCTATCTCTTGGCTGCACAGTAGATGAATTAGGGTGCAGCTCACGCCCGCTTCGTAGCATGATAGCATTCACGCTTTCCTTTGGATTAGCAAACGGTTGAGAAGGTAACCTGTTATTCATTTGAGCTTGGAGATTTCCAAAAGTGACTTCGTTGTTGGAGATGCAAGTTTGTAGTTGCTTGATTTGGCCTTCTAGAGTTTGGAATTTATTTTCAGAATCATAACTCAATTCAGTGAAATTCTTGTCCATTTGCTTCATTAGTTGCTCGATAATTAATGGAGTTTTGTCAGCAGCTTGCACTTGTGGTGGAGGGTGTTGAACTTGATCAAATCCTGGAGGATTATTTCTGGGTGGCCCGTATCTAAGATTTGGGTGATCTATCCACCCCTCATTGTAGGTAGGAGCAAAGGGATCATACCTTTTGTTATTGTACATAGCATTCACCTCTCCCGATTATTGTAAATTAGGACATGAATCAGTCATGTGTCTTGAAATTGTGCATACACCACAAACAAGTGTTGAAGCTGAACTGATCATTTGATTTATTATAGCTTGCAATTGGGTAAGTTGAGCATTAGGGTTGCCTGCAGCATTGGCAAGGCGCAAGAAAGAACCACTTATTTCCCCAAATTGTTGAGAGTTCTGAGCCATGTTGCCAATTAGAGCTCGAGCTTGTGCAGGTGTCTTGTCTACGAGGGCTCCACCACTTGCAGCATCAATCATTCCTCGGTCATGGGGTGCTAATTCCTCATAAAAATATTGTATGAGAAGTTGGTCGCTAATTTGGTGCTTCGGACATGAGGCACACAATTTGTTAAAGCGCTCCCAATACTCATATAAAGTCTCGCCATTGATTTGCTTGATTTCACATATTTCTTTTCGAATGGAAGCAATACGGGATGCTGGAAAAAAATTTTCCAAAAACATTTTGTGAAGTTGCTGCCATGAGGTGATGGATTCAGGCATTAGGTAGTATAACCAATCTTTGGCCACATCTTGCAATGTGAAAGGAAAGGCTCGCAGCTTCACTTGATCTTCGGTAACTCCCTCTTGCTGAATGGTTGAGCAAGTGATCATAAACTCATTGATATGACGGTATGGATCCTCTCTTAGCCTTCCATGAAATTTGGGCAGCAAGTTGATGAATCCCGAATTAAGCTTCAAAGGAACAGCAAGGACAGGATATGTGATTGCCAATGGCTGAATTGTTAAGTCCGGTTCTGCCAACTGTTTCAAGGTTGTCATCTCCCTTTCAGATGTAGTGTCAGGTCCGAATAAAGGATTGATGTTGAACCTTTCTTCCAATTCTGTTTAGTCTTGGTTGCTGGAAATTATTCTTCCCCTTCTTAAGAACATAAATCAATGAAACCTATAAAATTCAAAACAAAGAAAACACATAAAAAATACTAACAATCCTAAAGATTAAATTGTTGCTTCCCCGGCAACAGGGACAAAATTTGTAAAGAAGTGTCGTAGGCTCACAAATTAATTGACTACTCCCTTGAAATTATAATATAATATAGGGCAAGTAGGATCGATCCCACAAGGAAGCGAGTATTTAATCTAATAAGATTGCTTTAAAAGAAAATAAAGTATGAATTGAAATAATAGAAAAGTAAACTTCCTAGATGAATTACCTAAGAACTAAACACACGAAAGGGGGGGTTTTGGATATATAATTGTAGAATTAAAATTTCTGGGTATAATGTAAAGAAAGCAAAGAAAAGTGAATTGATTGATCAGATTAATAAAGCATGCTTAACATTGATGTATCCTCACCATGTTATACACAAATTCGATCATTGACACATAGGTAAATTAATTTCAAATAGCTAGACTGTAGAATTTTGTACGACAAAATTCCCTATCTTCCCTTACCATTTGTTTTAAAACTAGAAAGTCTAAGCCCAAAACCTACCAAGTCTAATAACCTCAATACACCAATGCATGAGATTTAACCGAACTTTGAGCATTAAGATCTATGGAAAACATCATCTAACCTAAACCATAAAGGTCCACCAGCGGCTTTATGTAATTCAGATCTGAAATTATTCTAATTAATCTAATTCTAGGATTAACTAGTTGTTACTTGTGCCGATTAATTAAGGTTCCAAACTTACTTAATTGGCTAACAATATGGATCATTCAAATAGGTTAGTTAGCTACTCCAAACAAATCCAAATGGATTCAATAACAATGCTGTCAAATAATTTCAAAATACTCAAAATCAATTTATCAAACATTCAAATCATAATCTTGTCTCACAAACTTGGTATCATGGCTTAGATATGTCTAGCTAAGCATAAAAGGAATTAAGCTACCATACTAACTGATCCAGCAAAATTATGGATTGAAAGCATGATCGCTTGAACAAAAATAGGCAAAAGAGAAAATACTAGATTGAGTCTTGGCAGTAAGAACAATGGCTGAATGTCTTCTTTCTTGATGCGTGGCTCTTGATTTGGTTGTGTGGTTCTAGATCTGGCAGCAGCTGTGGCGTGGTGTGTTGGCTTGGTGGTCCTCCTCCCCAGCCTCTTTGGCTATTTATAATATATCTACTCCTAGTTAGACTCAAAATAGGACTCTTAATTAAATTATAATTCTAAGTACAAGTCAATCATAATCATACTCTACCTAGGACACTAAGTGGATATATTATTTCAAGTCTTCAATCCCACTTGAATCATGATTCCAAAAAGTCTTCAAAGCTTAGGAGTCCCACTCCTTGTATGATAATGCTTCCCGGTAGTTGAATTGGCTTAGGACTCCTCAGAATCGCACCAGAACATCTCCAACTCGCCACGACGAGGGAGCTATCTCGCGATGATGAGATGTAACAGAATTCGCAGCATAGTCTCAGGTATAGCTCACCACGGCGAGGAAGCCAGCTCGCCACAGCGAGCTCTGGCAGAATAGCCATTCTGCCTCTTTTCAGCTTAGCTCTTCAATGCTTGTCGATGCTTGGAAATTAATCACTTGTGCAAATACAAATGTTAGTTAAAAACATGCAATTTAGCTCAATTTATATTATCATCCATATGAATTCAAGAATCTAAAAAGTAATTAAAATCAAATGAAATAGTCTAAGAATGTGCCACTAAACCAAGAAAATATGGGGTTGAAATGTAACTAAAATGAGACCTAACAACATGCATTACTAAAGCCACATGTAACTCTGATAAAACCACCTATAACTTGGCATGCACTACTTTAACAACATGGAGATCTGCATGCACCAATAAAGCTATATGGAACTTTGCATGCGTCAATATAGCTAGTTGTATGAAAATATTGTAAAATATTAAGTAGTCTCACGGATTGGCTCTATAAATAGAGCCTTTGTACCCATTTGTAAGCAGAACATACTTGGAGAAAATAAAACCAAGTCCTCTGCCTCCCCTTCATTGCTCCATCGGCCTCTGTGCTCTATGTTTCCCATCTATAAGTTATATCTATTTTATAATTGTTTTGTAATATAAATTTTGCATATACATATTCAGTTTCAACTACTTTCAACTTTAACTACTTTCGTGTGTGTGTGTGTGTGTGTATATATATATATATATATAATATAAAGTAGTTCAACACATTGCTTATGTGGCATTAACTCCTTAATTTCAGGCTTTTTTTTTTTCCCTTCTTTAGTGTCTCAATCCAAAATTCTAAAATCTCAAATAAAAGGTATTCGGCTCATTGGCTTGGAATTAATTGGCTCATAATGTATGCATATCTTGAAGGATGTGTAAGCCTATAATGGACTTCACTTTTGGTTTTTATTTTTAAAAATAAAAAAGGAGGAAGTTATAGTTAGCTTGAATATTTGGGAGAGAAGGATATACATTGAATATATCTTTTAAGATAGATATTAGTGTGAGAATTTTACTCTCCCTTGACAATAACGCGAAAGTGTGTGAATGAAAAACTCTGTCCTAACTATGAAAAAAAGAAAAAAAAAGAAAATAATACCCTCGTTCCTTCTGACAGTTTTACATTAAAAGAGAGCTAAAAACATATTTCTTTATCTTCTTCCTTCTTCCCTGCAAGTTGTATGGAGAAATTATTGTACATCAAGACCAACATCAAATAGCGATTTGGTTGCATCACGTGGGACACAAGTTAGAGAAAGATTCAAGAATATTTCAACAAGAAAGTATATTACTTTCCTTTAATTTTCCAACATTGGTATCAAAGCTTGATTGCTCTAAATTCTGTATTCCCTATGTGAATTATTGTGTGAGAATTAGTGAAATTGACTGGATATGCTTTCTAATTATTTTTCTGTGTTCTCAATATTATGATTTCTGTGTTGTCCCAATCTGTGTTTATTTCATGGATGAGAAAAAAAAAAAAAAAAAAAAAACGGTTTTTATTGAATTGGTTTTACAAGAGTGTGAGTTATTATCCACTTTTTTTTTTCTCTGAAGCATAAGGACATAAGAAAGTTTTATTTTTTATTTTGTTTATATTAGAGAATATTTTTTTTATTAAACATGATTTTTTATGGATTGTCCATGCTTAGTTTATAAATACCCAAAAGCAGCTTCCTCCTCATTCCATCTCAACCTCACTCTTCTCTCTTCCTCCTCATCATCTTCCCTGCCGCTGCTACCTCGCTCCAACATGGAGCTTCATCTCCTACCTAAGTTTATTTGTTTCATTGTGAGCTTCAAGTTTCAGATTTTCTTTTCTGTTGACATTAAACTTGACTTGTTCATTTTCTTACTTGGATAATTTCCTTGTGGTTGATATTATTATTCACAACTATTAGATTTTGTATTGGAATGCAGCTTGTGGCGCTGGTAATCAATGCTGCTTTACCTCCAGAACTTTGCAGGAAGTCGATGCTTCCCAATACTACAATGCCAAAAACAGTCAAAGATCTTCTAAGCGCTGGTTACTATAGAAATTTGAGAAAAACCTTATCAGTAATTTTAATAGTTATTTTGAGTCGCCTCTGCCTCTTTCATAAATGCCTTGGTTTGATTTGAATAGTTTTTGTAATAACAGGAAGTGTGGGAAAAGCCATGTACAAGGACCTAAACAATCCAATCTTTTTTTGGGATGTTTTACCACTGATCAGTTGCATAATGACTCCAATAATTCAATTTTTTTTCTGATGACGTGGTATCATTGATCAATTGCATGACAATCCAAACAATCCAATCTTTTTCTAGCAGCTTATTTCTACTAATCAACGACAAGATGATCCAAACAATCCAACCTTTTTCTGGCAACATGTTACCACTGATCAGTTGCATGACAACCCAAACAATCCAATCTTTTTTTGGCAACGTACTACTACTGATCAGTTGTATGATGAACCGAACAATCCAATCTTTTTTTCTAGCAGCCTCTTGCTACCAATCAACTGCATAACAAACTAGACAATTTGATCTTTTTCTAGTGACGTGCTACCACTGATCAATTGTATGACGACCCAAACAATCCAATATTTCTTTGGTGACGTGCTACTACTAATCATTTGCACAACGGCCTAAACAATCCAATATTTTTTTTGGCAGCCTGTTGCCACTGATAACTGCATGACAATCCAAACAATCTAATTTTTTTTTTTTGGCAACAACTACCACTAATCAGTTGCATGACGACTGAAACAATCCAATCTTTCTTTGGCGATGTGCGACCACTAATTAGTTGCATGACGACACAAATGCTTGATGACTCATCTAAGATCTTGTTCTTCCTCAAAAATGATTTATCTCCTGGAAAAAAAAAAAAAATTGGAGATGCTCTTTACAAAGAGCCCATACTCCAAGATCCTAATTCCTCGTGACGTTGCTGATATAATACCTTTTCAGTTGAAAAGTTGCCCGAGATTTTATAAATATTTTCTATTGAACCTGGGTCCAAGGAAGGTCAAACAATAAAAACTGCCATTCATCATTGTGAGGAACATTCAAGAATTAATAAGGCAGAAAAGCATTATGCATGTTGGAAAGTGCCTTAGTGCTTAGGTTAGATGTTGTTGAATAATCGGTCAATAGACCAAGACTTTAGTAGATAGTGTCAAGTTGCTTTATGTTGTGGCCTATTTTTTAAGAGTACATGGCTTCATGTTAGGATGTACATGGCTTTTCATTTATTCTTCAGCTCTATATAAAGAGCAGTAATGTGCGTATACTTTGTGCCAGAGAATATAAAACTTATTTCTTTTGTTTTCTGATCTCTCATATATTCTCTTATTTTCTTCTGTGTCGTGACCTCCATATGACCACAAACTGGTATCAAAGCCCTCATCTTGAGGGATCTGTGAGTAATGAAAGATCATAATGGAAGCTGCTGACACATCATACACAATAACTCCATCATCAGTTTTCGATGGTGATGAGTATAAAGCATGGGCTGTTAGAATGACAGTTCATCTTGAAGCACAGGATCCTTGGGAGGCTGTAGAAGAAGACTATGAAGTCGCTTAATTACCTGCAAACCCCACGATGGCTCAACTAAAGCATCACAAAGAAAGGAAGACAAAGAAGGCTAAGGCTAAAAGTTGTCTTTTTTCTGCTGTATCAAAAACAATATTTGCAAGAATTATGAATTTGCAGTCTGCAAAGGACATTTGGGATTATCTCAAGTCATAATATCAAGGCAGTGAAAGAACCAAAAGCATGCAAGTGCTTAACTTGATCAGAGAATTCGAAATGCAGAGCATGAAAGAGACAGAAACAATTAAAGGTTATACTGACATGCTGTTAAGCATTGTAAACAAGGTACGAATTCTTGGTAAGGATTTTTTTGATGAAAGAATAGTGCAAAAAATACTTGTTACTGTACTTGAAAAATATGAGTCTAAGATATCATCATTAGAGGAGTCTAAAGATCTATCAAGCATCTTCTTGGGAGAATTAGTAAATGCTTTGCAGGCATAGGAGCAGAGAAGAAGGGTTGATGGAAGGTGCCTTTCAAGCAAAGGTAGAAAACTTAGGAGGAGGCAAAGACAGGAAGAACTACAAAAAGAAAAAGGTTGGTATCAACAACAAGAGCAAGGATGAAACCTATCCAACTTGCCCTCATTGCAAAAAGACCAATCATCCACAAAAGAAGTGTTGGTGGAGGTCTGATGTTAAATGTAGAAAATGTGGCAAACTTGGGCATATGGAGCGGGTTTGGAAGTCTCAACAACATGAAGAAGCAAAGGTTGTTGCTGAGCAATATGAAGAGGACTAGTTGTTTGTTGCAACATGTTTTACAACAAGCAACACTTCGAGCGATTCTTAGTTAATTGACAGCGGTTGTACAAACCATATAACCAATGATCAAGAGCTTTTCAAGGAGCTTGACAAAACATTCATTTCCAAAGTAAAAATTGGAAATGATGAATTTCTTTCAGTCAAGGGGAAAGGAACCGTGGCCATAGAATTTTTGTCAGGTTTGAAATACATTAATGATGTCTTATTTGTGCTTGACATCAACCAAAATTTACTCAATGTTGCACAGCTAATGGAAAAAGGCTTCAAAGTCATTTTTGAAGACAAATGGTGTTGGATAAAAGATGCAAGAGGCCGTGATGTGTTTAATGTGAAAATGAGGGCAAAAAGTTTTGCTCTAAATATAATGGAGGAAGAATAAATGGCGTATACAAGTGCTGTTAGTAATGCAGAGTTATGGTATAAAAGGCTCGGGCATTTCCATCATGCTGGAATTCTATTTATGCAAAAAAATAACTCAGTGAATGGAGTTCCCTTGTTGAAGGACAAGCCAGCTGCTTGTGTAGCCTGTCAATATGGCAAACAAACCAGGTTGCCATTTCCTCAAATAACATAGAAAGCAACAAACAAGCTACAACTGGTGCATACAAATGTTGGAGGACCACTAAAAATGCCATCCTTGAATGGTAAAGCATGTATTGAACACCAACTTACAGCTCCTTACACCCCACAACAAAATGGTGTAAGCGAGAGAAAAAATCAAAGCATAGTGGAGATGACAAGATGTATGTTGTATGAGAAAGAATTGCCAAAGAAATTATGGGCAGAGGCTGTCAATACTGCTGTATTCTTACTGAATAGGCTACTAACAAGAGTTCTGGACAAAAAAAAAAAAAACTCCCCTTATGAAATATGGTTTGGTCATAAGCCAAACCTGCAGAACCTAAAAACCTTTGGCTGCCTTTGTTTTTCTTATGTGCCACAGGTGAAACGAGATAAGCTTGATAAGAAGGTAGAACCTGGAGTTTATATTGGCTATAACCACACTAGCAAAGCTTACGAAATTTTCCAACCTCAATGGAAAAATTCTGGTGAGGAGAGATGTGAAGTTTATGGAAGATAAACAATGGAGTTGGGAGGATTCAGTCAAGAAGCATGAACCATAAATTCCACTAGATTCCAGTGATGATATAGATGATGTTCCAATCAAAGGTACGAGGTTATTATCTGAGATTTTATGAAAAATGCAATGTGGCTATTCTTGAACAGGCTGATTTTAAAGAAGTTGAGAAGGAGAACAAGTGGATTGAAACTATGAAAGAGGAGCTCAAAATGAGAAAAATATGACACTTGGGAGCTAGTGGACAAACCTCAACACAAGGAGCCCATAGGAGACAAATTGGGTCTTTGCAGCAACTAAGGCAAGGAGGAGATTTGTTGGAAAGTGCCTTAGTGCTTAGGTTAGATGTTGCTGAATAATCGGTCAATAGACCAAGACTTTAGGAGATTGTGTCAAGTTGCTTTATGTTGTGGCCTATTTTTTAGGAGTACATGGCTTCATGTTAGGAAGTGTTTTTGCTTTTCAATTATTCCTCAGCTCTATATAAAGAGCGGTAATGTATGTATGCTTTGTGCTAGAGAATATAAAACTTATTGCTTCTATTTTTTGGTCTCTCATATATTCTCTTATTTTCTTCTGTCTCGTGACCTCCATATAACCACAATGCAACATCATTATCTTGGTAGTGTGCATCTGCATAGCTAGAGAAGAAGAACTATGTCTGCTATGGTGTATGCCTCTACATCTACGTTTTCGTGATTTCATCCAAGAGCCTTGCAACGTGACTAAGGGCTTGCTACTAAGTTGACTAAGGGCCTATTGCTTTAACGTTTCTTATTTGACCTTTTTTTCTAACTTTTAAAGGCTTTAAAAATAAAAGAAATTTTTTTTTTTTAAAAAAAAGGGAAGCATCTATGAAGTGGTTTACGGCGTCCCCAGGACGTTTCCACTGGTCAAGGTCTCATTGATTGTCAATAGAGCTTCTGGGACGTTTCTCGACATCCCGCCTTCTAAAACATTCTTGGTACCGGAATCGACAACTAGACAAAGTCCCTGTGCTTCCTAGGTCATGCTCATGGCATCCCAACAAAATTCCAATTCATGTTATGCATTAGGGGAAAACCCTCAACAAACTCAACCTTTTCCATGATTGACCATATATCTTCTACTTTAGGTCGTGCCTTATCTACTATAAATGAAATGTTCAAGGATCAACTTTCTTGCAATCAAACTAGGGGATGAAGCCAAGGGCAATCAAGTGCCTTGGCTCCCCATGTAAAACTCATAATTTAAATATGTTTCATGAACATAATAAACACGTTCAAACAGAATGCGGAAGTAGATCAAGAAAGCCTACCTCTAGCCATTGCAAGTACGCCTTTCTTCCGATCTCTATTTCTCTTCTAAGGCTTTCACTCCCTCAACCCGATGGTGCTATCTTCTGAAGTCAGAAGCAAGCTTGTTGACCAACAGAGTAACAACATGCCTTTTATACTCCTCTGGCCATCATGGAGGAGTTGAGACGTGTGCTGAAAAATCGACACGTATTCACCATCGTGGGAATGTTATGGAGTTTTGCTTGAAGTGGGATGAACGTGATCACAATATAGACCACTTTCTAAAGGAATGGCAACGTGGGTTGATAGTGTTTAACACGTAAAATTCCAACATTCTCCCACTTGGTCCATATAATTCAACATTCACCATATAGAAAAACAAAATATACGAATCATGGCGATAAGTCCTCTTATAGTGAGTATTATCTTCCATGTATTACAATATATAAAGTCTCTCAACACTAGCCCTCAAACTTAGTGAATAAACCATATGTTTATTCTAGGTCCAAACCAAATGATATTTCTCAAAATAAATAATTCAACATGTGCACAAAACCAAAAATGAGAAAACATCATAAATAGAGTTTCATTAAAACAACATCGTTTTTACAACGAAAATTACATCATGGACCCAAGTCTCATTCGTACTATATGATAGTTAAAATTTCTGGGTGGCATGCCTTTAGTTAAAGGATCAGTAATCATCAACTCAATGCTAACGTGCTCAATGACCACTTTCTTTTCCTTAACACGTTCTCTTATGGCTAAATACTTTATGTCAATATACTTACTTCGATTACCACTTTTATTGTTTTTAGCCATAAATACTACAGCTAAGTTGTCACAGTAGAACCTCAATGGCTTAGAAATAGAGTCCACAACTCTAAGCCCAGACATGAAACTCTTCAACCATACACCATGCGAGGTGGCCTCATAACAAGATACGAACTCAGCCTCCATAGTGGAAGTGGCAGTCAAGGTCTGCTTTGCACTTCTCCAAGATATAGCTCCACCAGCTAGCATGAAAATATAATCGAATGTTGATTTCCGTGAATCAATGCAGCCAGCAAAGTCTAAATTGGAGTAGCCAATCACTTCCAAATTATCAGTCTGTCTATACATAAGCATGTAGTCTTTTGTCCCTTGAAGGTATCTCATCACTTTCTTTGCAGCTCTCCAGTGGTCTATACCTGGATTATTCTGATATCTTCCCAATACTCCAACAGCAAATGCAATGTCAGGCCTTGTGCATACTTGAGCATACATCATGCTTCCAACAACTGAAGCATAAGGAATGTTCTTCATTTGTTCCTGCTCAAGATCATTCTTTGGGCATTGGTTCAAATTGAACTTCTCACCCTTCACAATGGGTGCTACACTCGGTGAGCAATCCTTCATCTGAAATCTCTCTAAAACGTTGTTGATATAGATCTCTTGAGACAAACCCAAAATGCCTCGAGATCTTTCTCTATGGATCTTAATGTCAATGACATAAGATGCCTCACCCATATCCTTCATATCAAAGTTCTTTGAGAGGAATTGTTTCACCTTATATAGCAAACCCTTATCATTGGTTGCAAGTAAAATATCATCCACATATAGCACAAGAAAACAAATCCTGTTCCCACTGACCTCTGGTATATACACTGATCTATGATGTTCTCTTCAAAACCAAATAAAGTGATGACTTCATGGAATTTCAAATACCATTGACGAGAGGCCTGTTTCAATCCATATATGGATTTATTAAGCTTGCAGACCAAGTGCTCACCATCACTAAAAGAGAATCCTTCTAGTTGTTTCATGTAAACCTCTTCCTCTAGGTCACTGATGTGTGAATTGTGGATATAGAGTTAGATGTAGAATGGATGTGAAATTATGATGGAATGAAGTGCAAGCGTACACTATCAACAAGTATTCCGAGGTTATCGTACCCAAGGGATTGTGATTCATTACTAGAGTACTAGAACTCCAATAATGCTCAAGCGATCGGAAGAGAGTGATGACAGCAATAAAACATAAAAGAAAATAGCAGTAAAAATAGATAATGGATGCGTGAGTTTGAGTTCAAGGATGTAAGGCCTAGGGAATTCAGATTTCGCCACAAGTCCTTGACATAGACATTCATGATTCAATTATGACTTCTACAATTATTAATTGCTAGCCAAGATTCCCTAATCTAATCATCCTACCTTGGCGTGAGGTCGAAGTAATCCTGATTACAATTACCAACCCTGCTACGGGCTAGTGCAGGTTGTAATAACCATAATTGCATTAAGTTCTATGAATATCCCTTTCGGGTATTCTAGGGGATCTCCCTAGCTCCCTTGTAACTACACAGAAATAGACCGCCACAGAACCCTATGGATTGAACCCCTGTGGTCTAGGTTAACTAATCATCTTTCGAGTCATAGAAAACCCATAAGTTTCTCCTTTCTAATTGGCCAGATCAGTCAAGAGTAAATGCAGAAAATTAAACCTTAATTAAATAAAAGCTAGAATTGTCATAACATCATCAATCATGTCTATACAAGTACTTGGGCTACATCTTAGCCTCTAGAAAAGAAATTAGTTACACACAGTGTAACTTAAACACATAACATAAAAGAAACAAAACATGGAAATAAAAGGAGTAGAAGAAAGGTGTCTTGTCGATTCTTGCTCCTTGCGCCTTCTTCCTCTATGATCTCCTTGCTGCCTATTTATAATGTATATAATCCTAATTTTACTCTAACTAGGCATACAATATTCTAGTAGGATTTAAATATTTAAATCCCACTCAAACTAGGATAGTAGAGAATTTAATTTACTTTGGCAACTTGAGTTTCACTCCCATTAGGACTCTTGAGAGTTTGATTCCTATATATGCATATCTCTTCTAGTTTCTCTCAAACTAGGATTCCATTATGATAACACTCTTTCTAGTCCTACTAGAATTAGGACTCTTAATTGAATTACAACTTTAATTATGAAGTCATTCCTAATCATGGTTGAAATAGGATTCCAAATGGCTGCACACTTCCAAGACTTCAATCATACTTGAACAATGATTCAAAAGAGTCTTCTAGGCTTGAGAGTCCTAGTCCTTGTAGGAGAAGGATTCCCGAAAGTCAAGTTGAGTCAAAACTCTTCAAAACAGCTCCAAATGTCATCCAGCTCTCCACGGAGAAGTGGACAGCTTGCCACAGCAAGCTATGGTAGAATGCTCCTTATGCTCTCGGGTAGAGCTCGCTACAGCGAGTGGCATTTTTGTTATTTTTTGTTTTTCTGCATTTGGTTCCTACAAAATAGTAAAATGACATTAAAAGCACCTTAATCTATATTAATTTGGGACTTAAATATAAGGGAATTTATACTAAAATGTCTATATAAATTACACTCATCAGTCACCATTGAGGAACGTTGTTTTCACATCCATTTGATGTAACTCAAAATCAAAATGAGCTCCCAATGCATAATTACTCGGAGAGAATCTTTATTAGATACAGGAGAAAATGTCTCCGTGTAGTCGATTCCTTCATGTTGAGTGAATCCTTTAGCAACGAGTCTTACTTTATGTCTCTCAATGTTGCCTCATGAGTCTTTCTTTGTTTTAAAGACCCACTTGCATCCAAAGGCTTTTACACCATTAGGTAACTCAACAAGATCTCATACCCTGTTAGAAGCCATAGAATCTATCTCATCTTTCATGGCATTATACCATAAGTTCGATTCCTTAGAACTCATGGCTTGTGAAAATGTTTCAGGATCATTTTTAGCTCCAATGTTGTAGTTCGATTCTTGCAGATACACTTCATAATCACTACGTATAGCTAATTTCCTAACTCTAGTATATCTCCTTAATATTGTTTTAGCATTTTCTTGAGGAACTTGTTCTTCAACCAGTTTTTTAACTCGTTGTTCAATATTATCTTGTTCCTCAACAACAACTTGATATATAGGATCAATATCAACAGCTTGTGGAATCTCATCAATTGGTTATCTAACATCAGTTTGAACTTGAGGAGTGTGAATGACAATCAATCTATCACTTGAACCAGAGGGTTAAGCTTCATAATGATCTTGTAACTGATCACTCCCATTGATCAAGTCATTCTCAAGAAATTTTGCATTTCTTGACTACACAATTCTAGTGCTATGAGACAGACAATAGAATCTATACCCATTGGACCTTTCAGCATATCTAATGAAATACCCACTTATTGCCTTGGGTCTAGCTTCTTTTCTTGTGGGTTATAAATTCTCACTTCAAACGGGGATCCCCAAACGCGTATATGTCACAAACTCGGTTTCTAACCTTTGAATAACTCAAAAGGCGTCTTTAGCACAGCTTTGGTTGGAACTCAATTTAATATATACACAGTCATCTTTAAGGCTTTAGTCCACAAGAATTCTAGGAGGTTTTTGTTACTCCACATGCTTCTCACCATTTCCATTAAGGTTCGGTTTCTTTTTTCTACTAACCATTCTGATCCGGAGAACCGAGAATGGTATATTAGGCAACAATGCCTTGTTCTTGAAGAAACTTAGCAAATGGACCAGGTGTTTGTCCACTCTTGATGTATCTACCATAGTACTCTCCACCTCTATCTAATCTCACGACCTTAATTTGCTTTCCACATTGATTCTCCACTTCAACCTTAAAAATTTTAAAGGTATCCAAAGCTTCGTCCTTCAAATGAAGTAAGTAGAGATACATATATTGTGAATAATCATCTATAAAGGTGATAAAGTATTTCGAACTACTTTCATCCATGTCTGGATAGCAAATATCTGTATGTATGATTTCTAATAGGTTTGTGCTCCTCTTTGCACCTCTTTTAGACTTGTTAGTTTGCTTTCCCTTAATACAACCAATACAAGTCTCAAAATCAGCAAAATCCAGAGTACCAAGTACCCCTTCATTTACTAATCTTTTAATTCTCTCAAAGGAGATGTGTCCTAATCTCCGGTGCCATAACATAGAGGATTTCTCATTCACAACACATTGTTTAACCCCAGCAATAACATGCATAGAATTATAAGCAGCATTATTTTATAATTGAATAGGATAAAGACCATCAGACAAAGTACCATAACCAATAACGTTAGATTTATGTGATAAACTAAAACCATAATCCAAAAAGTTACAGGAAAAACCCAAAGGTACAAGTCTTGAAACATAAATCAAATTTCTAGAGAAATTTTGAACATAAAAAGTCTTTTCCAAACACAATACAAAACCACTATTTAAAACCAAACAACACGTTCCAATGGCTTCTACACGTGAACTCATCTTGCTGCCTGAATAGATGTATTGTTCACTTCCCACTGGTTTCCTTACGTTTTGCATACTCTGCAAGGTATTAGAAACATGGATTGTAGCACCAGAATCAATCCACCATGTGTTATGATTAACATTAACAATGTTAAATTCATAACAAACTAATGAAAGTTTAGTACCTTTTTTCTCGAGCCAACTCTTAAACTTTAAGCAGTCTTTCTTCATGTGCCCCTTCTTCTTGTAGAAGAAACACTTTGACTCTTTCTTTATGTCTAACTGAGGTGGAATCTTGCCATTCACCTTATATATGGCTTGATCTTTTCTTTTCTTTCCTTGGGTAGTCAAGTTCACCTTTTCACCCTCTTCCATTGCCAACCTCCCTTCTTCTTGAACACACATGGTCATAAGTTCATTAATTGACCACTTATCTTTATGTGTGTTGTAAGATATTTTGAAGGGATTATATTGTTGGGGCAGAGAGTTCTAGATGAAATGAACTAGGAAAGATTCTGACATCTTAACTTCCAATTTCTAGCTGAGCCGCCATGTCCCTCATGCACATGATATGATCACGCACGCCTCTAATCCCGGTGAGCTTCATGGATGTAAATTGCATAATTAAAGTGCTAGCAAGAGCCTTGTCAGATGTTGTGAATTGCTCGTCCATAGCTTTCAAAAGGTCTTTGACTGTATCATTGGTTCGACAAAACCCCAGATGCCATCTGATATCTTAGTCTTAATGAACATAACTGAGAGGCGATTGGATAGCTCCCATATTTCATAAATATCAACAGCATCTAGAGTGCTGGTTATAATGATGATAGGTGTTTCATCTTTCTTTATGGCATAATCAACATTCATCCATCCCAAATGGAGAAGGATTCTCTCTTTCCACACTTTATAATTATCACCCCTTAATTCGATAATTCCACACTTAATATTAGAAATATTCGCAGATTGAATAGCTGCAATTTTTAAACATACATGCTTATTAACAAAAAAAAAATTGAGGTGATAAAATAAAATGTCATGTTTTACCAATGTAAAACATGCTTTAATCCATGAATCTAGTAACATAAAACTTGTCTATGGGCTAAAGTTCTACTCACTTAGATTCATTTCCCAACTTTATGATAAAACTATCAAATTATGTTCTTTTTCTTAATTCTTGTGGGTAGATTAAGAAATATAATTTAATATTTTATCCTAACTAACCATACTAATATAACAAAAATTCCTATGGGTAAATTTCATTATATCATATATGATTAATTACAACTAATGTTTTAATGTGATCCTTAAGCTTAATATATAATTCTAATAATTAAAGATGTTGTGGCTACTCCCTAATTAATTAAAATTATATTAATCACCTAACATTAATTAATTCTCAATAAGAAATTAAATATTTGCATAAAAGCATAAACTTCAATGTGCAAAATTATTTAACTTAAAATTGTATGCTTAAATAAACACTAAATAAAACATACAATTCAATAAAATAAATAAATAATTTAAACACATTAATTAAATTTGGAAAAACAAACAACAATTTAATTTATGCAAATAAATAAACTCAATTCGATAAGATATAAAAAATTCACCCAAAATATGTAAACTTAAGGTGGGAAATTGAATTCTGGAGACATGTAAGGCGCTGTAGCTTAGCGGCAAAAATTCCACATTCAGACCATGGAGAACTGGGTTCAAATCCCAGCAACCACAAAAACTGAAAATTGATTTTTCAAAGACATAAAACGAACCCCAAAATTAGAAAACATAAAGTTTTAAATTGAATTCCAGAGACATAAGGGCGCACTGTGGTTTAGTGGCAAGGGTCTTTGTTGTGGCCATGGGGACTTGGGTTCAAATCCCAGCAACCACACAAAACGGGATTTAATTTTACACATACCCAACGGCATGTAGTTTAGCCAGCAAAAACAACAAGTCATTTCGCTAATGTGCATGGGAGCTCAATTAATGAAAAACGACATGTCGTTTACGGCATTAGCCAAAACGACTTGTAGCTTGAGTCGTCTTCAACCTCCAATTGGGTCGATTCGACACGGTCGTGACCCACAGACCTAAATTGGGAACCCAATGGTTTCCATCCATTTTTGACGTCTTATAGCCTAGAATGCATACAAATCCCATTTAATATCAATGTCTAACCTTTATATTAATTGAAATCGTCAAAAACCGAGTGCCCATTATTGAACTTCAAACCGAATTAAACAAAATTGCAAGACATAGGCATATTAAGGCTCTGATACCAAATGTAAAACTCATAATTTAAACATGTTTCATGAACATAATAAACACGTTCAAACAGAATGCAGAAGCGGATCAAGAAAGCTTACCTCCAGCCATTGCAAGTACGCCTTTCTTCCAGTCTCTGTTTCTCTTCCAAGGCTTTCTCTCCCTTAACTCGATGGTGCTGTCTTCTGAAGTCAAAAGCAAGCTTGGTGACCAACAGAGAGCAGAACACGCCTTTTATAATCCTCTGCCCATCATGGAGGAGTCGAGACGTGTGTTGGAAAATCGGCAAGTGTTCACCATCGTGGGAACGTTATGGAGTTTTGCTTGAAGTGGGATGAACATGGTCACAATATGGACCACTTTTTGAAGGAATGACAACGTGGGTTGACAGTGTTTAACACGTAAAATTCCAACACCCCAATCTAATATAATTGGCATATAGTTTATACTCAATCAAATATAATTGGTACATTTGTTCTGTTGGAGTTGTGGGTCTAATCTATTCGGTATCTTCCATCTTCTCCAATCATGAAGAGAAATGATGGAGTTGAAGGGATTATAAATAGAAACCATATATGGAGTTGTTTAAATAAAGAATATACTAGCCAAACATTGGGGTACAATTCTAGAGTTGGCCCCTAAAATATTGCAAGTTTGATTAAGATGGAATTCCCTTCAACATTGGGTGCTAGAAGTGATGATAAAATAGTGATGCTAAGGTTACATTTGCATGTTTATACCTTAATTGAAGATTATGTTTATTTGCATTTGACCAATGAAACAAGAGCAAACTACTACTCTTGTGCATTTTTTCAAACTCCAAATCATGAACATGTCAATCTCATCAAGGTTATTAGTGAAGGTTCTGCCCTAAGAAATCCAAATATCTTGTTGCTATCATTCTTAATGAACTTATTGAGGAGCTAAATATTAGGCCTTATCCCAGGGTGTTTGCATTTTTTAGGTGGTGCAAAAGAGGATTTGTTTGAAGTTCTTCATTAATGGAGGGAATGTGTGCAACCAATGTGAATTGGTGCTCAAGAAAGGCGTTTGGCATGTGGGAAAGAGGAAGAAAATTAAGTGAGTTATTTGTTGAATCAATCTTCAATTAGTCTGATATAAAGGCCTCTTAAAAATTTATATCAAGATCTAATCCTCTATTTACAATAATGTCATTAACTAATACAACTATCATTTCCTCCCTTTACAACTGCTATGCTTGGCTGTCCTAACTATCTACTGACTTGGCAATATCTCATCAAACATATATAATCCATCTTCCATGCTGCCAGGTTGATTGCTCTCTTCAACCAACTTTTCCAGAAATACCCTCCTCCACATTATTACCCCTCTCCTCCACAACAACTTGTCCCTTAGGTTGAAACCTATATACTTTGTGCTAAATTGTGCTAAATCTTCCGATATAGCATCTTCAACTGGAATATCCTTCCACTTGATCAACACCTAGGGAAATACTACTCTTGTACTTCCAATAGACGATATTGTAGTACATGTTTAGGTTCTAAAACCAAGTTATCATTTTTGAGGTCATGTGGCAATGGCAGGCCTTGTAAATCTTCATGATCATGAAACTGTTTAAGCAATGAAACATGCAGGACAACGTTTGTTTTTATAGTGGAAGGAAAGTTCAATTTATATGCAACTGGAACTATCCTCTTTAGAATCTCAAAAGGGCGAAAATATCTTTTAGACAACTTCATGTAGACTCTTGGAGCCACAAAATGTTGTCGAAATAGTTGGCGTTTAACCTAGACTTTATCCCCTACAGTATACTCAACATGTCTACTGCTAGTGCTACATACTTCATTTTCTGAAGTACCCAAAGCAAATTGTCCTTAAGGTAGCTCAAAATAATCTGCTTGTCCTACAATTCATGATCTACAACTTCTGTTTGTGTTGTCGGTGTTTAATCCAAAAACAAAGAAGACTCTCTTCCATAAATTGCCTTAAAAGGAGTCATCACAATGGCAAAGGTGAATGTAAGTGTTACAATGTACCCTTGGGGGGTGAAATGTTACGATGAAGAAGGAACGACTTTTATTTTTCAAAACTTTTATTTTATTTTTAGAGTCATCACCAATTATTTAAGAATTAGGCTACAATTGATAACACTATTTATTTGAAAATTTTATTTTTATTGAAAAGGCATTGAAATGTGAACCAGAGGTGGGTTCGGGAGTTGGTTATGCATAAAGAAGATGTTAAGCACCCCACATCATCCGTGAATGCAATTACCTAAATTAGCTATGCAAAATAATATGGTCACAAAATTGTACTCTATTCATTACTTGAAAATAAAATTACATCCACTACAATTGACAGAAAATAAACATGTATGCATGGTTTTATAAATAAACTTAGAATCCTTCCATTCTTCAAGATGGATAAACCATCCTTCTAAATAGCGCTTATTCTCACCTAGGTCAAATAGTGCAAGCTCAATCTTATAAAAGACCGGAGCCTTTTTGCTTCTCAATTCTCTCTCACTCTACATCTTGCACTTGATCGGTCTCTATCCCCATCAAACTCACCCTCCTTGACACTATATCTTTTAGAGCCTTTCCTTAATTTTCTCTTCTTTTTTTTTGCGTCAGTCATGCTACTTTGCTCACCTGCACCTCACTCTTGCACTTTGAGATGTCGTCTGGCATGCTAGAGGAGCTCTACTTCTGTGTTAGTGGAGTGTGCAATTTGCTCTAGGGCTCTACTACTCCCCATAGATGCATCTTGCTCTGAGACCTGTTGCTCCACGATTTGTCCCTCTTTTGTCTCTTTTCGGTTGCTCCAAAATGCAGCCTTGCCGCTACCTTCCTTCTTTCTCTGTTTGCATTTTTAGTTTTATTGTTTTGTCCCCTTTTTTTTCTTTTTCTTTTTAGCCTAAACCAATTATGGACTTAGGGTGGGTTTGGACATAGGTGAGTTTGAGTAAACATAGGCACAGGTCAAGGCAATCTGATGTCCCGACCCGGCCCAAAGAGTTCAGGACACAATCGAGACGGGACCAGGACGCAATTTTATGTCCCGATGAATTTTCAAGACGGGACCGGGACAAGCAAAATCCTATCCCGGTCCCGTCCCAAATTTTGTGTAAATATGTCCCGTCCCGTCCCGATAAGTATATATATTTGTCTCGTCTATTACTTTTTACACCTCCTTTTTTATTGTTTACACCCCACTTTCTTCTTTTTCTATATGCTTTCAACACCCCTCTTATTACTTTATATACTCCTTTTTAAAAATAAATAAATAAATAACCAGAACGGGTCGGGACAAATGGATCAGGACGAGACCGGGATGAAATCAGGACAAGGTTATATAAATTCGGGATAGGACAAAAAAAAATTCTTTTTTTGGGGATGGGACCGAGACGGCCCAATTCTCGGTTCATGCCCACCCCTAAGTTTTAGTCTATTAGAAATATGGGTTGGATCATTTCTAATCAAGTCCAATGGGTAAAGAATTGGTCTTAAAAAAATCTAAATTAAAAGTCCAAAATCTATTTATTTAATTGGAAAATTCATTAATTAAAATTGTTTCTTTCCCTTTTCTTTTTTTTATAGAATAAGATGTCAAATTGAAATTCATGCATACTTTAGAATAAAAGTTAAAATCTTTTGTGAAAACAATCAAAGGAGAATAATTTTTCACAATACACATTTTTGAAAGCTAATTTCATTTTTTTCTAAATTAAAAATAGCTGAATAAAATATAATGTTTACAATAAGTTTTATAACAATATTTAGCCCAATGGAGAATGTTAAACCGCCTAGGTTAATCATGAGCAAATATACGTAAGTACTACTCCAAGGTTTGATTCACTACCTCAGATTGACTATGTCTTAGGGTGATAGAGAGTGTTGTGCTTTAAAGTTGTGCAACTGAGCATAAATAATTCAATTCATAATTTGCTAAGAAAAACTGGATCATTATTTGAAACTATAGATATGGGTTTACTGTGCAATTTGCAGATAGTTGCTGGCAAATAATACTACTATTTTAATTGCAGAATAAGTAGTGGGTAACCCAATGAAGTGGACCTGTTTGGATAACCTATCCAAGACCACTAAAATGGTAGTATGACCTTTGGAATTAAGAAGGCTAACAACGAAATCCATACTAAGATCCTCCCAAATGTTCTTAGGTATTGGCAAGGCCGGTAATAACCTAGTAGGTGCTTTTATTTACACTACTGCCTTTGTACACACTCCTCGATAGACTTAGCCACCTCTTATCTCATTTGTAGCCAGGTGAATATTGCATGTATCCTCACCAAACTTTTATGAATACCTACATGACCTCCCAACAACCTTTATAATCAACAACCTTCCTTTAAACAATATTAACCCTTCTCGTTCTTCATATTATTCATGACTTGGAGTTTGATCCCACAACATTCTTTGGACAGCTTGATAAAATTAATCATGGCTGAAGTCCTTTTTCAGATCATCTATTAATGAACACAATGGTTATTCAGAGTAGTGTAATCTGCAATGTTCCTTTCTTGGCAGACCATTAGCTGCATTCTTTTACTGCCCATTTTATACACAGTGGTGTATTGGTAGCACAAAAGTTTGGCCAAATAAATGATGTTGCTCAAAGGTTTGTACCACGTGCTCTAAAAGCCCCTAAATACCTCTCTTTTCATTTCTAATAATGAATAGCCTGCCCAGTAGATATTGCCTCCGTTTCCTTACTGCTTCTACCACTGCATATAGTTCCATAATATAAATAGAAGCCTATTGCATTTTTAAAGACAACTTCTTACATGCAATAGGATGTTGATATGGTGTAAGAACAACACCAACCCCCTTATTAGAAGCATTTATTTCAACTACAAATTGTTTTTTGAAGTCTGGCAATAATTGTATAGGTGCAGAAGTCATGGCTGTTTTAAGAACATTAAACACTTCCATGTGTGGCTGCTATCCATTAGAAGGGTTCTTTCTTAGGTAAATCAACAATGGCTACATAATATCTTAATATGAATTTTCTGTAATACCCAACTGATGTAGCAAAGCTTCTAATGTGTTATTATATGAGGAGGCAAGGTTTGACGCCCGTACTTGGATACCTAGCCAATAGTTCAGTGTTTGAATTTGAAAAGTTTAGCTAATGCAGATGCTCTAGTCAGGTTACTTGGTTTCATAACAGCCACTGCATGTTTAATTTCAAGTTTTAAACCAGATATAAAGCAACTCAACATAAATGAATCGGTAACCCATGCACTTTTGTTGATAAATTTTTGAATGAATCTTGATATTCCATAACTCCAAAACATCCTTTCGGCTTACATTAACCAAGCCTATATATGGCAGTTTATATATATATATATACACATATGTCATGCGTTGAGGTGAAAAGAATCACTGTATGGTCAAATAAGTTTGCTAGCGAGCAAGGGACCTTGTGCAATTAGCTTAGCTTCTCTTCTTGTTCAGCCTTTAAGGTCCATTCTATGGCTTCCGGCTATAGTTCACAAAGTAAAAGTAGATTATTCTAATGTATAGAAAAGAGAGGACTTTTCTTCTGAAAGATAAATACATAAAGAGTATAAAAACTACAAAGAAACAGTTCTTTGTGCTAACAAGATCCATTGATGTGACCAATTCGCCCTATAGTAAGGCGAAATGCATTTTTCTAAATAGAAATTCCTGCTCTTCCATTGTGCCTTTTCTGTGCTAACATTTTAAGTGTTGAAAATAGCCATTCTTTATGGCATTGAAATATTTATATGGTGAATTGGTACATTTCCATGGCAAACTAGTTAGTAGACTTCCAAAAAAATCTCCAAACCTATAGACCCCAAGTAAATTGTTTGCAAAATGGACTCACTTCATACAAAATCTTGTGAGATAGTAATGTACGTTTGATTCAGGATGGCAACACACAGGACATAGACCCCAAGTAGACTCCTCATCCCCATTCATGTACGGACTCGCATTGAATTTTGTTATGAAGGAAAATATATTATATTTTGAATCTTATTAATGTTAAATATAAAAAAGTGATTAAAATTTAATAATTTAAATTAATCATTTAAAATATAAATATATTCTCTTATTTTATATTAAAAAAATTATTAACTAAATTACTAAATTACCCTCATTCATTATGCATATTATATTGAGTAGGGGAAATTGCTATCCAATTTAACTCGAGCCAACTCGAACTATAGGAAATGTTCGAACTTTTTCATGTATTGTTCTTGGGTTAACTAGTAGCTGGCCTAAACCAGCTATCTAGTTTAAGTTGATTTTGATTTTGCCAGCTAAACTAATACGACATAACAAGCAAATGCTATATTAATAGGAAAGAAATCATTTCACCATATTTAATACATTCTTGTCCTACATAGGGGTCAATGCTTTTCTGAAAATACAATTAATTGTCTTCCCATGTAAATTCATTTTCAAATATATCATGTTAATTCCAACAAAAAGCATTATGTTGTTTGGGGGAAACTTGTGGTTACTGCTCCTTCTTTCAAATGAGTTTTACACTTAAAGGATGTGAGAATATTTTGTGCAAAGCAAGAAAAAAAAATGACATCTAATTGCTAGATATTCAAGCTTACAGCATTTTAGTCCATTCAAAGAGTTGCTTATTTTAATTTTTAAAATTTTTTATAAGTTCTATCACTATATATTATTTATTTTTATTTTATACAACTTAAATTATTTTTCTCTTTATTTATATAATTTTTAAGAGTTACTTAAATCAGCTAACAAATTATTCCACGTCCAATTGCTAACAAAAGGGGCCCAAAGGACAATGTTAGGTTTGTTTTGGCACATAGCAAATGAAGATTTCTTTTAACACCTCCACGTTTTCTATTCTAACCCCTTTCTTAATTCCCTTAGAGCAATTTTACATAAACACCCTTCAAATTAAAAAAATAAAAAAAACCATCACCTCTGTCCCAATGCCTTACCTCGTCCTCTCTCTCTCTCTCTCTCTCTCTCTCTCTCGCAATTTCACCACTCCTTTACACTCTTCATCTCCATTCCCCCACACCCCTTTGCAGTCATCCTCATCAGTTGGCTAGATTTTTTGGCAGTAGATCTTGCTTCATATAAAACTCATTTTAGCATATAATTTTAGAGTAAAAGAGAATCTGATTTTGCAACTAGGTTGACCATTTTTTTAATAATTTTTACAAGCTTCATGATTATGTAAAATCTGGAAATATGATATTATTGTGTTCTAAATAATATATAATTCAAAATTATGGAGAAATACTTTGAACTATAAAAATGTGTTTTAACATTTCAAATTATACATGAAGTGTCTATTATTGTAGATAATATATAATTTAAAAGTTTACGTTATTATAAATTGGGAGTATATAAAATCCATAATTAAAAAAAAAAAACACTGGACAATGTTTCAGAGTATCAATAATCCGAAAACATATACCACCATAACACTATATATATATATATATATATATATATATATATATATATATATATATATATATAAAGAGCCATGTTCAATTCGAAATAATACACAAATATCACACCCACAATTTCACACAACATCAACAAAGATTATAAAACCCTTTATCAAATTACAAATACCCATCTAAATCTTTTTGACAAATCACAAACCACAAACCATAAATATCTCAAATCACAAAACACAAACTATAAAATTTATCATAAGCCACAAGAAAACGATTGACAACAACTACAAATCAATGCTCACTTTGCAACAAGCAAATTAGAGAGAGAACGATAAACCAAGGCATGGGAGATTCTAAGTCATGGTGAGTAGTTGAATTTTTTTGAGGATAAAATAGTGGATTATGCAATGGGAAATAGCAACGAATCAGGGGTGAGGGAGATAGGCTGAGAGAGACAGGGTAGAAAGGGGTGGGCAACTCGTGAATGGGTGATGGGATTTTTGTATTAGGTATAAGAAGGGGTGAGAATAGAAATGGTGGGGTTCTTAAAAGAAATCCCCAAAGGAATGAGTTAGAATGAAAATGGCCAATGGAAATGGAAAGAAAGATGATAATTCAAAAATGCTTTGGTATATAATGAAAAGGAAATGTTCTTCCCTTTACAATGTTTGGTATACCAAATAAAAGTGCATGAATGAGATATCTATTTTCTTAAAATTATTAGGGAAGAGATCCACTTACTCTAAGAATAAGTTTTGGATAATTACTTTTTTAATAACTTCTCTTAAAAGATTAGTTTTGTTGATTCAACTGTTAAACTATGTTATACCGTGATATTAATCATTCAAATCAAATTTTATAAAAATCAAAAACACGGAAGTATTTATTACAAGTAATGAATTTCACATATAATTTAAAAAGTTCTTATTCATTAAGATAAAGTCATATAACAGAATATCAATTAATTTTAAAATTTTGTAAAATTTTATGAGAATAATTTATTGTATAAAATCTTTTAATTTAACGGTTAAATATTTAAAATTCACCTTATATGAAAAGTTATTAAAAGAAGTAAGTTTGACTAAACTTAATCTTAGAATAAATGAATCCTTCCCCAAATTTACAAATACATTCTCCAAATTAAATTTTGAAAAAACTGTTAAAATTAAGGAATTCACCAAATTTAGATTTGCTCATGTTTGAGCATAAAAAATTATCATCATGTTCACCTATGAAATTTTACAAGACAAATAGAAAATAGACTAAAATACCATTTTAGTCCCTTTTAAATTAGGGTTGTTACAAAATAGTCTCTCTTAAATCAATCATTATAACATGGTCCTTCTTAAATTTAAAGTTGTAACAAATTGATCCCTTCATTATAACATCGTTAACAAGTTGATGACATGGCATTATCTTTTCACATGTGAATTATTACATTGTTAATTTTGACGATGTATATGTGACTGATAAAATGAGCTAGCATCTATCATTTCCCTTCTCCCTCCTATCAGAATTTCCCAAAATTCTCTATTTTTCAAGCTGTCAAATATGTTCTCCATTCTCTCTCTACATTGCCATAAAGAGCTGCTAACCAGCAGGAAGCAACTTGGTTTGGCATCCCAAGATCTCTTGGTAGCTGCATCTTCTTCCTTGGCTACAATTTTGATTTTGACTCAAATATGCATTCAAGTGATCCAATCTGTTTATCAATACACCTCTGTTAGCTTAAGTAATTTTGATGAGACAATATTTTTAGAATTATAGATATAATTTTATCTTCCAAATTTGGTCAGAAATTTTACTCTCCAACAGCTATTTTTTTAAGTCTATATAAAGGAGAAGAAGCCACTTATTTGAAGTGATGAGAAAAAGAAGAGAGATTACAAAAGTTCATTTGCATAAACTTTCAAAAGCTCTCAAGGTTCTATCTTGCTTTCTTCATTTTCGTGCACTACTCTTTCACTTGGAATATATTTTTGGTGCACTGAAGGATACTGGGAAATCTATTGTTCTAGCAACAACATCTGTACTACATCTCTTCATATCTTCTAAACTCTGTGTAAAGGCCATAGTACCTTATTCTCTACTTTGTAACCCTAAGAAAGGGATAGACATAATCTGTTAAGACATAGTCTAAGCTGTAGAAGATTTTTGGTGCTCTTGGAAAACCAAGCACAAGCAGTATTGTTGTATTACTGCGAAGCTATAAAAGGGTAGCTAAAAGCCTGTAAACCAATTCAGATAGTGGAGATAACTCTCTCAAAGTAGTTTGAGAGGAGTGGACGTAGGTCTAAGTTGAGACCAAACTACTATAAATAGCTGAGCAATTTCTCTTCCCTAAACTCTTTATATTCAACTTATATTTACTGGCAGTACATTATTTCTGCTTAATATTCAACTCTGATTTGTCACGTTTAAAAACTGTAAAGTTTTGTAATCAAACTTATACTGTTTAAAACCAAACTTATTACGTTGTGCTTGATTCTAGAAACTAACAGTTATTCCGCGAAAAATTTTATTTGTCATATTCACCCCCTCTAGAACATATTTATTTGCACTTTCAACCTCCTCTTGTTCTCTATCTTGCTCTTTTTCTTCCTTGCATTTTGAGGTGGCTGTGAACTGGTTGTGCTTTCAACGTTTTCCTCTCTTGACTCTTGAATATTCTCATCACCCTCCATCATTTGGTTTGTAAGCAGTGAGATAGAAGAGTGTTTCATTGTCTAAGGGTGAATTTGTTGTTGGACTATACGTTGTTAAATTATGCTTTCAAAGTCTACTAAGAGGAATCTACTGCATAAAATATAGCTAACCATAAAGAAACTATATCAAGGCCAATCTCTATGTCTTTATTAGAACTTCTAAATGAAAGAATCACTCTGACCTATGAGATTACATATCATGTGCTGCTTAATATCTTTTTGCTGTCACATACGTTCTCCCTCCTATCTTCCTGCTGCTTAGTAGCTCTTAACAACAACGCAGATGGAGAAAGTATTTGACAGCTTGAAAAATAGAGAAATATGGATAGGAGGGAGAAGGGAAATAATGGATGCCAACTCATCTTGTCCAGTCACATTCCATGTCATCAAAATTCACAATGCAATAATCCACGCGTGAAAAATAATCTCATATCATAACTTATTAACGGTGTTATAACGAATTGAACAATTTGTTACCATTTTAATCGTAAAAGAGACCATTTTATAACAACCATAATCTAAAAGAGTCTAAAATCATATTTTAATCATAGAAAATAACAATTTGACTGTACAAAATAAAGCTTACACATGAAGAATAACATATTAAAATTTCACTAGAAATGTGAAGCTTACCACATGAAGAATAACATTAAAATTTCACCTGAAACGTCATTTATGCTTTGTTTCAAACGAAAATTTAGTATACTGTTCTTGAGATAATGAGTTTTGTCTTATATGATCAAATTGTTATTTTCTTTTATTCAATCAACTTTTTTAGATGAACATAACTATCATGTTTGATGCTTAACACAAATAAATATTCCAAATCCAAATTCATCTAATAGGCAAATAAGGAGATTTCTTGTTCTTACAGCTGATTTTCTGTTCACACAATCCATTCTCTTTTCTTATACATGGGGTGACGGGTGTAGAAAGAAAAATAGGGTGACATAAGAAATAGCCCTCTATGTTTTCCAACACCTTGCCTGTATTTCCCAACATTGATAGGAATAAAACCCGCATTCATTGATGAAAAGAAAAGTTTGGAATAGAAAAAGTGAGAAATTGATTTGAATGAGGTGCTGAGAAATTAATGAGTATTTTATTCTTCAAATAAGATGAGTTTTCAAGTGGGTATTCTATTCTAGTTGAGAGCCTGTGTTATTGGGCTGAATTGGTTGGGATCAGGAGAAGAAAATATATTAGAGCACTTGGAATGAAGTTTTAATGATGTAGGCAAACTTGGAAAAAAAATATATTTTTTTTCCCTTTCCTTGGAAAAATTAATGGAAAGTAATCTCCTAAAACTGATGAAAAGTCATAAGCTTAGGTGGTATATTTTACTTTCCATTGGAGCTACAAACAATACAAATGGAGGAAAACAAGCCTATTACTCTTACTTCCTTTTCATTACTTTGGTGCTATGTTCGCGTTTCATGGAGGGTAGTTTACTTCTTATCTTCTAAAATAGAATAAAACTCGTGACCTCAACACATGAAACATAAACAACACCAACTGAGCTATTTGTAAAGTTGGTTTTAATATGCATTAATATTTAATATTTTATATAAAATCTATTTAAAAAATGCTACGTCCTTTCATTAATATATATTTATACTTAAATTATAAATTAATTTATATATTAAATATATATTAAATTACATATAAATATATAATACATTTCTTATATGGATATTTTTATATTTCATATATATATTTAAAAATATCAATCTAATCACAGATAAACTCCTGTTGAATCATTGAACCTTAAATTGTTTTTTTAATCAATTCAATTACTAGCTTGGTTTTTAAAACATTGATTGGAGATCAGAGTTTCTATTCCCAACGAAAGTATTTTATTTTATTTTAGAAGATAAAAGATAAACCGTTTGTGCTTGGTTTTTAAAACATTGATTGGAGGTCACAGCTTCTATTCCCAACAAAAGTATTTTATTTTATTTTAGAAGATAAAAAATAAACCGTTTAAACCGCACAAACTAGATTAGTTTATCAATTTTGAGCGACTTTTATTTAATTCAACGATTTTTTGACTAATTTATTAACTATTAGTTTATACATGAGAACTGAACTAATTCAAAAATTAATTTTTAATTTAACCAGTTCAATCGATTGATCTAATTCGATTTTCACAATCATAATTCTGATAATAGTAATAACCAAAATTGAAAAGAATAAGGCCCACAATTTGGCAAACCTTTTAATTTATAGTGGATCTATCATTATTATTCCAAGTATTTGCTTATAAGCTATACTCAGATTCACACTTCCTTTAAAAAGGCACACATACCGCTGGTTTTTCTTCGGGACGTTTAGTTTGGGGCCTCGAAATGAAAACAAAGTTGCCCAAAAACAATACAGTGGGCGGAATCAGAAGATAAACTATAAATAGAAGGTACGGCCAAAACAATCCACGGAATTTGCGTCAGTCTATCGTGGGTGTCGCAAGGGTATGCCCAACATTGAGAAGTGGGGCTACCATTATTACCCTTATTCATCATTTCCCCGTTCACCCAGGAAAAGGGACTTTTGTTGCCATTATACCACTTGCCAATATTTTGCTTTTGGATTGATACATATATATATATATAAAGTGGTTTTTCTCTTTTTAAAAGGTAACTTTTTTTTTATAGACATTGACCTATTTACGTTTCTAGTTTTTATAGAAACACTTTCATATGTTTTTATTAAAAAAAAAAAAAAATTGGAGATGCTTCCAAAGATTAATTCAAACACTTGAAATACAGTGTAATGATGAGAGGTTTGAGTAATATCTAATATGTTTGGGATTAGACTGTTTCATTTAATTAAAAAATTTAAGTGCTTAAAATTTATAAATAATTTTTTTCATTATTTAATATGAACTAAAGAAAGTAGGTGCAGCTCAAGTGGCATGCCAAACTAGGTTTAAGAGTCAAAGACCCAACTTTATGCGCATACTCCCACATAAATAACAAAAATATCTCTATAACTAAGATATTATAAATAGTGATCCTTATTAGTGAGGTAAGTAACTAGAAAAATCCTAGTTCCATAGCAATTTCATCTCTAACTCTTGACTTTATTGATACTTAAGCATTAAAGTACTCACAATTGACCCACTCAGTTTCTTTCTTTGCAGATTAGGTGCGACCTGATCAAGCCTAAGCAGGCCCTGCCCAAGGCCAAGTCATTATTTCTATATTGACCAACCAATATTATTAAAAACACTTTTAAAAAAAATATTTATCTTACATTCTAGTTAAAAATATTTCTTTTTGGTTATAAATGACAACTAAAATGTTTGAAGCTCTAATCATATAAAAACTACATAAATATTTTACCACTTAACCACTTCTAATGACTTAAATTTAAAAATATTTGAATGTGGAAAAAATTAAATAACTCCAATTAAATTAATATTGAGAAGAAATATTAAATTATTAAAAGTGTTTCAACCATTATATTGCATTGATGGCTCGGCTCATCTCAGTTGTCCGAGGTTACTTAAAAAAACTAAGACAAAAAGTGGAAGTCAATATCATAATAGTGTCTAACACTAGTGAATTAATATTCCTTTTTTTTTTTTTCTTATGATAGAAAATATATGACTAAAATAGAATACTTGTAATCAACCCTCTAATGTCTATGAACAAATGAGGTATTGCCATATTGATAGACTTATATTTTAATTTACATTTAAGGGGTTTTTGGTAGAAGGTGTTTTTTTTTTTTTGTAATCCTAAAAATCTTAATTTAGGATTTTTGGTTTTGGTATAGAATTTTTTAAAAATAAAATCCTAAAAAATATATTTTTTAAAATTCTTTTTTCATACAAATTTCATATTTCATTAAAAAAAATTGGGAGAGATAAAATTCAAATTTCGTGACTTTTAAAAATTTTTCTATAAATACTTAAAGCCATCCAATTTTAAGAATTTCAAAATATATAAATTCTATAATTTATATTTCTTATGGTTCATGAATAATAGAATCTAAAAATGAATCCGTTTACTAAATACTCCCTTAAATTATTTTTCACGCACTATGAGTATGTTTGTTTGAAATAAGAGTAACCATAGGTAACAGTGGCAATCTAGGCAAGTTTTTAATTTTCTTTGATATTATATAATAATTATTATACATATAGCCTCTAAAGTTTCTCTAAAATCTACATTTGGCCACACTAAATCTTGGATTTTAAATTTTGGTCCTCTCTTCCGTGAACTTTGAGTTCGTCCCTAACTGGTAAGTTAAAGTTAATCCCTTCCAAAAAAAAAAAAAACATGACTTCATATGTTTTTTTTTTTTTGTTGGTTGGCTTAAAAAGTCTTATAGTTTTCAATAATAATAGTAATAAAAGTCTTATAGTTTAACCTATTTCTACTAAATCCACACATAATTAAAATAAAATAAAATAAAAACGCATTACAATTAATAAGATTTTAATTGTGCCAATTAAATTTAAATTTTGCTACTTATATAAGGCATTACAATCAATAAAGAAATTTTTGAATGATATTGTAAAATACACGAAGGTAATTTTTGTCTATTATCAAAAAATGTATCTTGTTAAAAACTTTACTAAGAAAAACTCTTTGAGACAAAAATCTAGTAAAGGAAAAAAAAATATATCATTTTTTAGATACGCAATCAAATATTACCTCATTAAAAACCTTACTAGGAAAACCTAATGGGAAAAACCATGGCGAAGGGAAAAATAATATAGTGCGTATTAGTGAGTTATTTGTGTCAACAAACTTTAATATTGTATAAAATCCTTCAAATATTGTAGAAGTTAGTACCATGGTAAGAAATTTGTTAAATTGTTATATTGACGAATTAGTTAAATTATACTAAGATTTGGTATATTAGGACCAAATATTTCTTTACCATTCTCATGAGTTCTAAAAAGAATAGTTGTTCGCATTTAGTGATAATAATATATATAATTTGTATATATAAAATTACTTTAGCACTTCTACTATATAAGTATTTTAATACAAGTTCTCTCTATAAATAATTTATAACTTTGTAAGCTCTTCAAAAGTTCTAATAATAAATCATAGACACAAATTTACTAATATGCATACAAATTGGTCATTTTCATATATTTCCTTCAACAAATATTAACTCAAACGATTGTATGAATTGTTTCAAGCAAATCAAATCCTTCGAGGATATCATTATTGAATGAGTTGACTATAAAAATATTCATTATCATTAGACGCAAATAATGTCATTCATGTATTGCCATACTGAATAAGTGCCATTAAATACTTGCATCCACCACAATTGAGTATATCTATTCAAAATCACTGCTAGTTATTTACATAAAACCCTTGAGCATCATTTTCATTTTGTATTTACACAAAAGCCCATTTGTCTATAACTAGCTTTACACTTTTGGTGTATAGATTGCAGGTCCAAAACTTTTTACTTTTTAAGCGAACCTCAATTGTATCTTTTCATTTTTTTGCTAATCATTTATTTCTCTGTAGACATTTACTAATGATCCTCAATATCTTATATCATATAGCGAGCTACATTATATGAGTCACATTGTCAACAATATTGATTTCATTTTGGTTTCGTCATATTCTATGGAGATTTTATTTTCATGGCTTTCAAGTACTTGGGTTTTCTTTGAAACTAAAACATTAGTTATGTCTAAAGACTTTTCGTGAGTTACCGTATTCTCGATTTGAACATCTTTGATTTTTAGCTCCTTTTCTTTTCGATGATTTTATCTTTGAAACCAGTGTATTTGTCCCTGTTCATGTGTTTGTAGTTATATTTTGATTGGAGCAGTAACAGTTAGTACACATAATTTTAGTCACTCTTACTAGTCAAGCAATGCGTCTGACAGTTCATATAAATGAATTATCATATGAACTTCTAGTTCATATTTGCTTTGCACGAGGATCAAGGTGATAATTCATTATAAATATTCTCCTTTTTCAACTACTTATTCTCTCCCTCCTAATATTGGAATAAACGATTTATCAAAAACAAAAGTGGTGAACCAAGCCACAAATAAATATCCTTTTAGTGACTCAATATGTTTTACTTATATATGGAGATTTATATCTAACATATGTTCCTAACCTCCATTGAGGTCCCATCTTAGTGCATTATGATGGAACAATTAACAACTCTTTCAAAAAATTTTAGATGGGATATACTTGGCTCCTCACTATAAACCAATTATAAGAGGGAAGTTCAAATAATCTGTTGGCATGATGCGAATCAATGCTACAACATGAATAATCACATATTTCCAAATAAATTTTGGAAGTTTAGGTTTCATAAGTAATGGTCTTGCAATTTATTTTAGGTGTCTGCAAGTCCATTTTATGTACTTCAATAGTCACATTGAAAAGTGAATTCACTAGCATTAACAATATGTTGCTCAACTAGATATAATTAAGGTATTACACTCTTAATTCAATCTGTTGAGCAAGTAATCTCATAAACTTCAAGTTATGAGTTAACAATAAACAAATATGTGATCATTTAGTCAATGCATCGATTAAAATCAAGAAGTATCTAAATGATCCACTTGGTAGGTCTACAAGCCCACAAATATTTTTACCTTGTGTACATTTTAAAAGATGAGGGGTTCACTCTCACTTTTCCTAGTGTAAATAAATTTTTTTTGGAAGCAAATAGCATATGAGGAATTAAACATTTCAATTGAAGAATTTTCTAGTTCTTCAATGAAAGTCCAAATGATTTTTTTACAATTAATTTCGCATTATTGTTAACTCAGAATAGCTCAACTAGTCATGCTAAACAACAAACTTATTTTGACTTATAAACTTTTGGTTTATAACAACATATACTTCAATTATACTAATATGTATGTAGTACAAATTGGAGAAAATGCGTATAATTTCTCAATGTAAACATTTGCTAGCTCTTCATGAATTTTTAATTATGATTTCCATTCCCCCAACTCTTCAAGAGCCCTCAATTATCTTTGCACTATTAGATATAATAGTAACATTATCTTTGTAAAATAGAAAAAACGTAGTATCATATAATATGTGAAATTGATAAAGCTTAAACAAGAGACCAAATAACTTAAAAGTAAATTAAATAAATGAACTAAATAGTAATTTCCTATGTATACTCTAATCTCATTACTTTCAAGGAAAAGGAATTTAATTGTCATATTAACATGGCCAAAGTCAAAAACATCATCTCATTGAACAAAATTGTCTCAACAATTACTCTTTTTTATTGATGCTTGAAAAGTATTTAGAAGATATTTAGATGTACAATAAGTACAAACTAAATGGCCTTTTCATGACAAAGTGATAATGGTTTTCCAAATAACCCTTTATCACTTTTCTGCATTGCTCTTTCTCTTATGGTGGGAGATATTTATAGTATTATAACCAATGCTATATTTGCCTAGTCATGGCCATGTATGTGCTCATATTTCTTGATAGCTTCTCCATTCACTTTAGGAAATAGAGAAAAATTATTTTGAGATGATGGCTTATGATTTTGAATAAGAGACTTATTTTCCTTTTATTGCACTATGATATTTCATATGATATTTTCAAAATTATATCACAGCATAAACATATATTGGCAACTTGCATTTTAGAGTGTCAAACTGCCAATTAATCATATCTACTATGTTAGCTAATCCATAAGTAATCATATAAATAATTTTATAAGACAACATATTAACTATATATTAAGGTTAATGACAAACAAGAGCAATGAGTACCATAGAGAGCCAAGTTAAAATAAAGATAATGCAAAACTAATCTAACATAAATAAAATGAAATATAGCTTCCTTAGAAACTAAGTAAAAGGGTTAAGCTAGTACCAAAAAGAGATATAGCTTTTTTAGAAAATTAATAATGAAACCTGAAACAAATTGCCCCAAATATATATATATATATATATATATATATATATATATATATATATATATATATATATATATATATATATATATATATATATATATATATGTGGAGAGAGAGAGAATAAAAAAAACAATTTGTGGGAATGGAAAATAGCCCAACTCGAGAAACAAATTGTCCCTAAAATAAATCCCAATTTTATGAAACTTGAATGATAAATTTTCTAACTTTTCAATGGCATAAAACGAAATTAATGGCCACTTGTATCATAGGCAATCAAATTGCATGTACTCAAAACATGAATAATAATACACAAGAGGGAATTGACTTTTCAACCAAGACTAAATAAATAAATCCAATCCATACCAATAATAAACTTAATCTTATATAAAATATTATTTTAATTACTTATTCCAAAAACTAAGTAGTCACATAATGCAAGAAAGAAAAAAGAATATGTGGTTCTTGACATAGCTACAATGGGCACTAGGATAGACTCAATAAATTTGAAAAGGTTCGTACTGCATGAATTTAATATTTCTAAAATTCCATTAGAACCAAATTTTTGTTTATTTTAACAATAAACATAATAAAAGAAGAATTAAACCAATATTCTATTCCACAACGAATCCCTCAAATAGAAGTCAAAGAAAGCAATTAAAACACCATCTCAAATCATCCACAGAAGTGATAAAATTAAATAAAGATACTTGTAAGCATAGATTGCTACTTACATGCCTACATAAGCTATGATTGCAGCCCTAGCATCCACTGTATAATCATATTCATATGCATGTAACCGAATGATCATATTCAATGACTATTAAAAACATAAAAAGATATATGCATGCATATATAAAATAGCCATTTAACCAATACGGAAGGTAGGCAAAAGTTATATCCCATAATTAATTAATTACTCACTAAAGCTGAGGCAACCATATACATGGAGAAGCGAGAATTACAATCTCATACCAAAAACAAATCCATGTATTTGGGATTCAACCTGAAATTCAATCCTAGAAAATATGGTTAAGTGTGGTGATAACGCTAGTGTTACGGAATTCAACTTGAAAGGCAAATCTTAAGATCCCAAAAGTATAGATTTGAGCATCGAAATAAAAATCCACCTATATGCTTAATTAAAGCGTTATTTAGTTTCTAGAAAGTAATATTTTTATACTTGCAAGTGGATAACTTCAGGATCTACTTTATACTTTAAATGAATAACTTTGGGATCTTCTTTACAACTTATGTGGATAGCTTTCAGGATCCACCTTATAATTTACATGATCCAACTTCAAGATCCAATTCAACTTGAATAACTTTAGAGTGGATAGCTTCATATTCCACTTGATGGCTTATATGGATTACTTCAAGATCCACTTTATGGCTTATGTGGATAACTTCAAGATCCACTTTATATTCAATTAAAGTGATGAAATTGTCTCATACTTCTAGATGAAATATATCAAAGAAATTAAATTGTCTTAAAATTATGGGCAAGACATGTCATATGAAATAAATTGTCTCATACTTTGGGACAAGAAATATAAAAGAAACTAAATTTCCCATATTTCAGGATGAAGCTTAACAAACAACCAAAAATAAATTGACTTCATGCTTCTAGATGAGGCATATCAAAGAAATCATATTGCCTCATGCTTCTGGATGTGGCATATCAAGAAATCGAATTACTTCATACTTCAGGATGTGACATATCAAATAAATTAAATTACCCATTTATCAAGAGAACTTCTTTGTTTGGTTATGGATCTTCTAGACCCATAGACTTATTTATTCCAAAGTAATATCAATACATAATTTCTTAACTTATATTATTTTATATAGAAAAATCAAATACGATATTGCTGTGAAGAAGGAATACGAAAAAAAAAAAAGTAGAAGAGGGACTTGTGAAGCCACTGTACTATGGCTCACGTGAATGTGCCAAATGATGTTAATGGTCATGAGAAATGAATAGTTTCATTCAATTGGTTATTAGAGTTACAATAAAATAAACAATCAAAATTGGGAAGCCACATATGTGTTTGGTTGTTGGAGTATCAACAAGCAATTACATGTGCAAACATAAATTAATAAAACAATCAAAGAAGAGCACTAGTACCTAGTACCTTTGAATTTTAAAAAAAGAAAAAAAAAAAAAGAAAAAGGAAAAATGGGATTGAATCTGCCTTGCAGCTTCATCATGCATATACGCAATTGGCTAATGCCAACTTAAACACTATGATGGCTCTTTATTAGAGAAAATAACTATCGTGCTGATAATATATTATGAAACAAGAGATATAGAGAGTGGAGTTGAGAGAATTGAGTAAAGAGAAATATAGAACCTCCAAAAGAGCATACTTTATTCATTCTCAAAGGAGTATTTATATAAGTGGTAGGAAGATTCTAATATAAGTTAAACTCTAGAAAGAATAATTATTCTTGTAATTAATCACATTAGATAAATACAAAGTAAAGATTAAGTCCTAGAGTGAATAGTATTTTAGATAGACATTCAAAATATTTATAACAATAACAATAATATATTTGACATTGTCTTAATATTTAATAATTGGTTGTGATTTAGTTACTACGATAACAATTTTTCCTAATTTGGCGGGGACTGGCAAGGATTTCCCGGATCGAGGGTGGGGAGTAGGGGAGATTTTGGGAGAGTGGGGCTGGGTGCGGGTAAAAAAAATCTTCAAAGGAGTTGGCAAGGATAGGGAACATACCTTTAGTTCTGTGGGACTCTTGATATTATCTCCGATATTGTAAAATTACATAAATACCCATATTTGTTAAGTGCAAAAGTCACATATACTATTAAAGATACTTTTGTAATTAGATTTTGAGAATTATAAAAAAAATTTCATAAATCAAGATGTGAAATTTGTTTAGTTTGTATTATTTCAATTTAAATTTACATTATTACAAGTTTAAAGTAAAAATACAATAATTTTTTTGTTGAGAATAAAAAATTCCCATGGGTCCTCTTTCCCGCCAGGTCAAGGATGGAAACACATTTTACCTCGGTGGAGCAAGAACATAAACAAAAATAAAATCCCTTACAAGGTTTGGAATGGAAGGTGCACTCCCTGCCCTCCTAGTTGCCTTCCTTAATTTAGTAATTAATTTTTTTTTATCTAAGTGATGCAATAATTAATTGATTAAACATTACAATTTATTTAACAATAAATTATAAACATTAAATAATTAAAAAGTACACTTTAATAATTTTTTCAACTTATAAATTTTTTTTTCAAAAATATCTAAAAATTAGTAAAAAGTAAAAACAATACAAAATGTGTAAAAAAAAAAAGGTATTAATATTAATATATTAAAATAAAAATAACCCAATTAAAAAAAATTAAGATAAAGACAGTTGGAACGGGTCACTACTCACTAGTGTGTACACACCATCACACCTTCTGATCCAATAAAGGGAAGCCAGTTATATGCTGACACCAACTCATGCAAATTGCGAACACAACCACTTACTGTGCCACATTTTCACATTCCACTCTCCGCACTCATTTAAGAGAAATGAAAGGTGACCAATTGTTTAAATACACAACTTTTCCATGATTGACCATACATCTTCTACTTTAGGTCGTGCCTTATCTACTGTAAATGAAATGTTCAAGGTTGACCATTTTCTTAAAGTTTTTACAAGCTTCATGATTATGTAAAATCTGGAAATATGATATTATTGTGTTTTAAATAATATATAATTCGAAATTATGGACAAATACTTTAAACTATAAAAATGTGTTTTAACATTTCAAATTATGCATGAAGTGTCTATTATTGTAGATAATATATAATTTAAAAGTTTACATTATTATAAATTGGGATTATATAAAATCTATAATAAGAAAAAAAAAAAAAAAAAAACACTGGACAATGTTTCAGAGTATCAATAATCCGAAAACATATACCACCATAACACTAGATTATCTATATATATATATATGTATATATAAAGAGCCATGTTCAATTCGAAATAATACACAAATATCACACCCACAATTTCACACAACATCAACAAAGATTATAAAACCCTTTATCAAATTAAAAATACCCATCTAAATCTTTTGGTAAATCACAAACCACAAACCATAAATATCTCAAATCACAAAACACAAACTATAAAATTTATCATAAGCCACAAGAAAAAGATTGACAACAACTACAAATCAATGCTCACTTTGCAACAAGCAAATTAGAGAGAGCACGATAAACCAAGGCATGGAGAAGGTCTTCTGAGTCATGGTGACTAGTTGAATCAAATAAGATGAATTGGTATTCTATTCAAAATGGTGACTAGTTGAATCAAAATGGTAACAAATTAATGGGTATTTTATTCTTCAAATAAGATGAGTTTTCAAGTGGGTAATCTATTCTAGTTGAGAGCTTGTGTTATTGGGCTGAATTGGTTGGGATTAGGAGAAGAAAATATATTAGAGCACTTGGAATGAAGTTTTAATGATGTAGGCAAACTTGGAAGAAAATTTTTTTTTCCCTTTCCTTGGAAAATTAATGGAAAGTATTTTCCTAAAACTGATGAAAAGTCACAAGCTTAGGTGGTATACTTTGCTTTCCATTGGAGCTACAAACAATACAAACGGAGGAAAACGAGCCTATTACTCTTACTTCATTTTCATTACTTTGGTGCTATGTTCGCCTTTCATGTGTACAGGGGCAGTTTACTTTTTATCTTTTAAAATAGAATAAAACCCGTGACCTCCAACACATGAAACATAAACAACACCAACTGAGCTATTTGTAATGTTGGTTTTAATATGCATCAATATTTTATATAAAAATCTATTTAAAAAATGCTACCTCCTTTCATTAATATATATTTATACTTAAATTATAAATTAATTTATATATTAAATATGTATTAAATTACATATAAATATATAATACATTTCTTATATGGATATTTTTATATTTCATATGTATATTTAAAAATATTAATCTAATCACAGATAAACTCCTATTGAATCATTGAACCTTAAATTGTTTTTTTAATCAGTTCAATTACTAGTTTGGTTTTTAAAAAAGTAAATACATATTTTGGTTCTTCACACTTAAAACTCTCATCAATTTGGTCTCTCACACTTTAAATTTATTAATTTGGTCCTTTATATTTGAAACTCTAATCAATTTCGTCTCTTACATTTGAAACCATAATCAATTTTGTCTCTCACATTTTAAATTTATCAATTTAATCCTTCACAATTCAAATTTTTTATCGATATTTTTGAAGTGTGAGGGATTAAATTGATAAGTTTTACAAGTTTAAGGGACTAAATTGATTAAGATTTTAAGAGTGGGGGATTAAATTAATTAAAATTTTAAGCGTGAGAGATCAAATTAAAAAACTTAAAGTGTGAGGGATCAAATTGATAAACTTAAAAATATAAGAGACCAAATTAATAAAAATTTTTAATTTATAGTGGATCTATCATTATTATTCCAAGTATTTGCTTATAAGCTATACTCATAGTCACACTTCCTTTAAAAAGCCACACATACAGCTGGTTTTTCTTTGGGACGTTTAGTTTGTGGCCTCGAAATGAAAACGAAGTTGCCTTAAAACAATAGTGGGTGAAATCAGAAGATAAACTATAAATAGAAGGTCCGGCCAAAACAATCCACGGAATTTGCGTCAGTGGATCGTGGGTGTCGCCAGGGTCTATGCCCAACATTCAGAAGTGGGGCTACCATTATTACCCTTGTTCATCTTTTGCCCGTTCCCCCAGTAGAAGAGACTTTTGCTGCCATTATACCATTTGCCCAAAATGTTGAGTGCTTTTGGATATATATATATATAAAGTCAAAAGTGGTTTTTCTTTTCTTTTAAAAGTATATTTTTTTTTTTATAGACATTGACCTATTTACATTTTTAGTTTTTATAGAAACACTTTCATGTGTTTTTATTAAAAAAAAAAAATTGGAGATGATTAATTCAAACACTTAAAATACGGGCATAATAATAATAATAAGAGGTTTGAGTAGTATCTAATATGTTTGGAATTGGACTATTTCATTTATTTAAAAAATTTAAATTCTTAAAATTTATAAATATTTTTTTACTATTTGACATGGACTAAAGATAATAGATGCAACTCACATGACGTGTCAAATGAGGCTCACACTCTCACAAGAATAACAAAAATGTTCTTGTAACTAAAATATTATAAATAATAACCCATATTAATGATGTAAGTAATTAGAAAAACTTTAATTTCTTAATATTTTCATCTTTAACTCTTTACTTTCTCAGTATTAATTTGAGCGTTGGAGTACTCACAATCGACCTACTCAGTTTCTTCCTTTGCACACTAAATGTGACCTGATCAAGCCCAAGTTGACCATACCCAAAACTAAGTCATCATTTCTGTGTTGACTAATCAACCCTCTTAAAAACACTTTTGACAAAAAAAAAAACAAAATATTATCTTACATTCTAGTTAAAAATATTTCTTTTTGGTTATAAATGACAACAAAAGATGTTTGAAGCTCTAATCATATGAAAACTACATAAATATTTTACCATTGAACCACTTCTAATGACTTAAATTTAAAAATATTTTACTGTGGAAAAAATTTAATGACTCCAATTAAATTTATATTGAGAATAAATATTTAATTGTTAAAAGTGTTTCAACCATTATATTGCATTGATGGCTCGGCTCATCTCAGTTGTCCGAGGTTACTTAAAAAAACAGTTTAGCTGCAAGACCTAGTGTATGACTTTCCTAAGACAAAAAAATGGAAGTAAATATCATAATAGTGTCTAACCTAGTGAATTAATATTCTTTTTTTCTTTTTGTTATGATAGAAAATATATGACTAAAATAGAATACTTGTAATCAACCCTCTAATGTCTATGACCAGATGAGGCATTGCCAAATTGATAGACTTATATTTTAATTTATATTTAAGGGGTGTTTGGTAGAAAATTTCTTTTTTTGAATTCTAAGAATCTTAATTTAGGATTTTTTATTTTTTGTGTTTAGTATGAATTTTTTTTAGAAAATAAAATCCTAAAAGAACATATTTCCCAAAATTGTTTTGTAATACAAATTTTATTAAAAAGAATTTCATTGAGGAGTGAAATTCTAGTTTTCTGCCTATTTTAGAACTTTTTTTTTCAAAAAATTCTTATGAGTATTTAAAACCAACCAATTTTAAGAATCATAAGATTTATAAATTTCAGAATTTATGTTTTTCATGATTCACAAATCATAAAATTTTAAAATAGATTTGTTTACCAAACACTTCCTTAAAATATTTTTCACATACTATGAGTATATTTGTTTCAAATAAAAGTCACAACAGGTAATGGTGGCAATCAGAGGCAAGTTTTAAAATTTCTGTAATATTATATAATAATTATTATATATTTAGCCCCTAAAATTTCTCTAAAATCTACATTTAGCCACACTAAATCTTGGATTTTAAATTATGGCCTCTCTTCCGTGAATTTTGAGTTCATCCCTAACTGGTAAGTTAAAGTTAATCCCTTCCAAAAAAAAAAAAAAATTGACTTTATATATTTTTTTGCTAGCTTAAAAAGTCTTATAGTTTTCAATTAAAAAAAAAAAAAAAGGTCTTATAGTTTATCGTATTTCTACTAAATCAACAAATAATTAAAAGAAAAAAGGGCATTACAATTAATAAGATTTTAATTGTGCCAATTAAATTTAAATTTTGCTATATAAGGCATTACAATCAATAAAGAAATTTTTGAATGATATTGTAAAATACACGAAGGTAAACCTACTCCTTTGTTCCTTGGTACTTTTTCTTTTTCAAATGGAACAAAGTATTTTATAGCAAAAAATGAGAGACTATATCTTTTGAGCAAGTGAAATTACTAAAGAATATATCAATTCTCATAACAAAATCTTTATCATACGCGCAGTTAGTGTATAAACCTTTATGTATGTTTAAGGGATTTAAATATATATATATTAAGCGTTGTGTACTTGAGTATATTTAAAAAAATTTATCGTAATAAATGTTAAGTTATTTTTTTAATAGAATATAAATATTAAAAAATTAAATTTCAAGGCTAAAATATATGGTTACAAATATTTTTATAAATTATTTATTAATAAAATTCTTACGTCCACAGAATTAGGATTCGAATTTATGTCTTATAAAAAATTCTACCTTTACCAACTAGATCAATTTAAATCATACACTCAAGGAAAATCTTCCCCTTTCTTTCATCACACCATACAAATACACATGTTATACATAAACATTAAAATACTCTCGTTCTTAAAACTTCAAATAATTTGGATCAAATTTATAAAGCATTAACTTACATTGATACCAAGTTTTTGTTACCCAACAAAGAAACTGGTATTGTTCCATTCAATCTATTATTTGTTGAGTTCCTGGTCAAACAAATAAAGAGAAGATGAAAGGAGGACAAAGAAAATTCAAAGGTCAAGTTCATATTTATGTGCGTATCCATTGCATGAAATATTATATAATAATAATAATAATAATAATAATAATAATAATAATGATAATAATAATAATAAAAGAAGTATCCATAGTATGAGAGCTGAGAATAATTTCAAATTACCTAGAGAAACAAGAAAAGTGGAAATTAATCTATCTAAATTGTTATCTTCCAAATTACTGCAAGGCATTAAAAAAAAAAAAAAAAGGAAGACCAAATTGCACACTCTAGTCGACGTATTCGATTTAGAGAAAATAATACAAAATGTGTAAAAAAAAGTATTAAATATATTCAAATAAAAATAACCCAATTTAAAAAAATTAAGATAAAGACGGTTGGAACGGGTCACTACTCACTAGTGTGTACACACCACCACACTTCTCACCCAATCAAAGGAAGCCTGTTTTATGCTGACACCCACCCATGCAAATTGAAAACACAACCACTTACACTGTGCCACATTTTCACGTTCCACTCTCTGCTCTCATTTAAGAAAAATGAAAGGTGACCAATTGTCTAAATACACTATTTTCTATTTTATAGTTTTTTCTAAGATTAAAATTATAAATAAAAAATAAAAGAAATAAATGAAAAAAATTAATTTTTATTTTTTTATATTATTATTAATTTTAAAAAATTTTATATTTTAAATAAAATAAAATAAATTTTTATATTTTAAATTTAAAATAAAAATAAATTTTTTGTATTAATAAAAATATTTTAATAAAATTTGAGAATGATAATTTATTTTATTTAATTTCAAATGTAAAAATTTAATTTTTTTAAAATAAAATAAAATATATATAAAAATAAATGTAAATAAAGAGATAAAAAAAAATAGCATCTGTCCTCGTTAAATATTCCTCAAGTATTCCTCAATTCACAACCCAAAAGGACTTCGGAAAGAGAGAACAAACCCTTTCACACACCCATTTTCACCAAACAACCATGGCTACGCTTCTGCTTTTTCCGATTTTCCTCCTCCACATAACCACGGCGGCAGCCACCGCGCTTCGCCCCTGCTATTACCGCGACACGTGCCCGGAAGCAGAAACCATAGTCCGGCAAGTCATGAAGAGGGCACTCATCAGAGAACCCCGCAGCGTCGCTTCCGTTATGCGTTTCCAGTTTCACGATTGCTTTGTCAATGTAAGTAAAATGACCAAAAAGCCCTCAAAGATTCAATTTTTCCTCAATTTGTATGAGAATCATTTCGCAAATTCCCAGTTTCTGGTTCTGATTTCTGAGCTCAATTTTTCAAGGGCTGTGATGGTTCGATGTTGTTGGACGATACACCGACCATGCTTGGAGAGAAGCTTTCTTTATCGAACATAAACTCTCTGAGATCATACGAGGTGGTTGATGAAATCAAAGAGAGTTTGGAAAAGGCTTGCCCAGGAGTTGTTTCTTGTGCTGATGTCATAATCATGGCTTCCAGAGATGCTGTTGCACTGGTAAGTGCGTACTTTCGTCTTTTTATATACTCAAATTTTATGACTTTGATTTGAATTTGTAGGATCTGAATTTAAAATTTTAAATGGAAAATTATGTTTTTTTATGAATTGAATTTTAAGGTTTCATGAAATTGTTTTATTATTAAATAAATATGTCTACATTTTTTTGTTTTTTTGGTGATATTGTCTAGGCTTTTTTAGCTGTGATATATTATTGATGTTTAAAAACTTTTTTTAATGGGAAAAAATTGTTTGCTGAAGATTTTTTCAATAAAATTTAATAAGATATTGCAAATTTAAATTCAGTATAAAACATCATGTACTAATTAATAAGGCAATAATATCTTTTGTTTTACTTTGTCTTATCTTATTTATTTTACTTTTTATTGATAAAAATTAATTTAAATATTTTATGACTAATAAAAAATAAAATAAAAAATTGTTATCTTATTAACCAGTAAAATGTCTCAAATGATCACATTGGTTTTATCGCATAAATTTTAAAATATAATTATGTAAAAACTTAAAATTTTAAGGAGATTGTATACTTGTGTAATGTCAATTTTAATATAATAAGTTATATATTTCTTTTTAAAAAATTAAATGAATGTCAAAATAAATAAATAAAATTTTAAGAAAATAAATAATTTATTATTTAAAAATATATAATTGTCATGTAAACATTTATATTAGGTCAAATTGAATATATTAAAAGGAATAAAGTATTAAAAATTAAAAAAATAGAATAGTAATATCTTTTATTTATTTTTTTAAGAATATTATAAGATTTGCAATATAATTTGTAATATTTTTAATAAAAATAAAAATAAATTTGACAAAATATATTATTAAATGATAAAGTTAGTTTTTAAATATTAAATTTAAAATTATAAAATAATTCAATAAAATAATAATTAAAACTATTTAATAATATATTAGTATTTAAAAATTATAATAAAACATTTTATAATAAATTTATAATATTTTAATAATTCATTTATCAGCAACGATATTTATGGTGATAGCAAATAAAAATTGTGAGGGTAAATGAAAAATGCAAAAGTGAGTAAAAGAAAGATAATAATAAAATTTGCATTGCTTATTAAGAACAAAATAGAAAGATTGTAATAAAAAGTATAATGTATTAAATTATAATTAAAAGTTAAATAATGATGGTTTAGTAATAAAAAATAAAGTATGGTAAATTAAGAAAAAATTATTATTATAATTTTATTTAACTCAAATTTAAATTAATAAACATTTAATAACTTATTTTATATTTTATGTAATTTCATTCATTATAATTAATTAAAATAAATAAATAATTTATTATATAATATTATTTATAATTTTTAGTTTAATCATAATAAATAGAACCACATAAAACACTAAAATAGGTTACCATTAAAAAAAAAAAAAATCTTTGACGTATGGTCCAATAAATAGTTCTTATTGTGGAGGCAATACAATAATTGAGGGCATATTTGATAGCTGAGTGCACAAGCATAGTTGGCTGAATTTACGCCAAAAAGGTCTACACTTTCCGTCCTTTCCGTTAAATTGGACAGTTGTACTGCTTTGAAGATAAGCATGAAAGATGAAAAAAGGGGGGCTGGTGCCTGGTGGGGTGCCATGCTGGAAAGCTACAAGAACCAAAATGCATATTTTGTCCGTGAGCTTTGCCCTCAGTTTCATAAAAGGTAAATTTTAAGGGAAAAGGATTTGCACACCCAAAATTGGACGCTCATAATGTACATTTTTTTTAAGTATAAAGTTAAAATTATAAATAAAAAATAAAATAAATAAAAAAGAAAAACATCTAAGATTGTACACTCATAATGCACATCCTTCTTTTTTGTTTAGTGTGAGAGTAAAATTATAAATATAAAAATATAAAAAAGAAGGTGTAAAAATATAAATATGCATATTATTATCTCAAAATTTAAAAGAAAAAATCATTTGCACCCTCAAATTCTACATTTATTTTTTATTGTTATAGTATGAGAATAAAATTATTAAAAATAAAAGAAACTTAAAAAGAGAAAATATAAAAAGTGGTTTACATATATATATATATATATATATATATATAGACACACAGATATAGCATAAGTTAATTTTTAAAATGTGCCTATAAAAGCATAGTTGAATAAAATATTATTTTAAATTTTAAGTATTATTTTAGTAAAAATTTAAGGGATTATGAATTATGAAGTTTTGAATTTAAATTTTAAAAATATAAATATGTTTTAATAAAAAAAATTTGTAATTTTATTCAACTTAAACTGAATTAATTGATATGTAATATGTAACGAAGTATTAGATATTTGTGGTTTATATAAAAAAAAATATTTTAGTTTTTATTTTTGGTAAAAGTCTTCGGTTTATTTTTAGTGCATAGCCTTTGGGTAATTAATATATCTAATAAACCAGTCCTTCAAATTAAAGAGATACTTTGAAAACTTTTCAAGAATTAAATCAGTTCTTTTGGGGCAACCATTAAAGAAAGAAAGAAAAAAAAAACTCGGTTTTTTACTGTTTTAGGTTGTTTTCTTGTTTTGATCATTTTACACTTGTGGAAAACAATTGCTTAGCAAAAGGTTTCGAGGGTGGTTAGTACTCTTTTTGTTCCTTTTGATTTTTGTTTACGCAATTTTTTTTTTCACTTTATCTATTATTTTACAATAAAAATGCTTACTTAAATAGTATTTTTTATTTTTTCTTTAACTATGTAATTTTTAAATACTAAAAGTGAATAACAAGACTATTTGTTACTAATGATAATTTAATAAAACTATATCATTAATTAGTTATTTATTATTATTTTAATCTTTGTGTCTAAACTTTAAATGAAAATTAAAATTGAATGAAAATAGTAGTATGGATTTTCTTATGTTTGACTTTTTTGTTAGGTTATGTTTTTTAAAAGGGATAAAAAATTTTATTCCAAGTCTTATTCTATGAATTTAAAATTATTTTATAAATAATAAAATAATATTATAAATGAATCAATTTTACTTTTAAATTAATTTTAAACTTTTGAAATATGATTTAAAACAAAAAGTAAGACAGAAAATGTTATTTTTTTTTTATAACACTAAAAATGACATCACATAACTTTTAAATTAATCTAAACTATTCATTTACTACTTAGAAAGAGTCTAATAGATAAGTTGTATCCAATTTTACTCCAATATTTAAAGTGGTTAAATGATTTGGTAACAATAATAAATACTAGGAGGGTTACAAAGGTCAAAGTTAGGGTTCAATTTTCTGGTGGAGTATTTATGAGTAAGTTAGTAAATAAGTGACTTTCTGGATTAGAGGGGCCTGATTGGCCATTTTGGTTAGGGGCCCATATATAGGGTGTCAATTTGGGCCAATTCTTTTTAATTACATTCTAAAATTTTTGAATGCATATTTATGTTTCAGAACTTTAACTTTTAAAATAAAATTTGAATTTTAAAAGTTAAAATTTCAGACAGAGAGAATGTGAGATTAAAAAAGAGAGAGTATATATTAAAAGAATTGGCAGTCAATTTGAATGAATTGTCTTACATTCGGGCTAACAATAGGGGCCCGGCCTGGCTTTGCCTAATTATATTTTTTTATTATTCTTTTCCATTTTTTTATTTTTTACCATTTAAAAACAATTTAAAAATAAAAACACATAAAAGTAAGTAAAAAAGTGTTTTTTGGTTACAAAACCCTTGAAATTGAGTTAATAGAATACAATTTCAAAAAAATAAAATAAAATAAGAGTAACCAAGTATATACAATTTTAACTTTAAGGGGGTATCTATTATTTTTAGTTACTGCATCTATCATTTTCTAATTTATTCTCAATGGTGCACGGTTCACATATTCATTTGACTTTAGGCAAAGAAAAAAGATGAACAGAAGTTATATGGACCATTTATATGATTGTGCAATAATATTGTGAATTTAAAAGATTTCCTATACTTTTATTTTATTTTTTATGGTATTTTTATTTTTGTTACTAAATACATAGAGCTAAGTGTTTTTAGTCAAGATATAAAAAAAAAAAAAAAAAGTTGAATTTGAGCACAGATATCACCAGCCTCCTTTTACTGATATATCTAACTTTTTTTTGGTTATCAAATTACAAATTCACATCTTAAATTCTGATCATTATTGCCTAATTAGATAAGATTATAACTATAGTCACGACTGCAAAGGATTTAGGTCCATCAACAAATAATATTTATATAATTTGTTGACCAATATTCAAATGAGACAAAAAATTAAATCACAAGGTGCAATTTAGTGGTGAGGGGCTTGAATAGTATTTAAGAAATTTAAAGTTGAATTCTCTTATATAACAAAAAGAATGAAATAAGAAGTATAAGATAAATGTTAACCGTCTAATTATATTTCTTTGTTTTAGTTTCTATTTTAATCAATTAATTTCTCTGAGGCAAGTTATTAAATTAACGAAAAGGATTAAGAATAAACATCTTTACCTTTCTTTTTTTTTTTTTTTTGGTAAAAAAAAAAAACTTTGAATTCAGAGTACAAAATTAAATTTGAAAATCCTAAGAACAACCTTAGTATCAGTTTGCCACTGTCTGTTTGGTGAATGAAGAATAATTACTAATTCCATACTTTTATAATGCATAATAATAATTACTTAAGGGGTTATATACCGGTATCTGACACTACAGTGGACACTGATTGATCGGTTTAAATTCTTGTAACACACACCCATTTTTATTTATTTTTTTCAGAACTTTTAGTTATGACTTTGGATTTAAACATAAAAATCTCTAGTTTATGGTATACTCAAAATAAATCTGAAAAATGAATTATTGAGAGTCATTTACAATGTTAATACTCTTTTTCCTTGTTATACAGACAGGAGGACCCGATTGGCAAGTGAAATTAGGAAGACTAGATAGCTTAACTGCTAGTCAAGAAGATGCAGATAACATCATGCCAAGCCCAAGAGCCAATGCAAGTTACCTCATTGAACTATTCCAGAAATTCAACCTTTCCATCAAAGATCTTGTGGCACTCTCTGGATCTCACTCTATTGGCAAAGGTCGTTGCTTCTCGATCATGTTCAGGCTCTACAACCAATCTGGGACAGGGAAACCAGACCCCGCCATTGATCCAGGCTTCGGAAAAAAGCTAAACAAGCTATGCCCTCTTGATGTTGACCAAAATGTGACAGGGAATCTTGATGCCACACCCTATGTGTTTGATAATCAATATTTCAAGGACTTGGTTGCTGGGAGAGGTTTTCTAAACTCAGATCAATCTCTTCACACTTTCCAGGAAACACGAGGGTTTGTGACATTATATAGTGAAGATCAGGATGTGTTTTTCAGAGATTTTGTGGAAGGGATGATCAAATTGGGTGATTTGCAGTCTGGTTTTCCTGGGGAGATTAGGAGGAATTGCAGGGTTGTCAATAGCCACCCATCTATTGTTGTTAGAGTCCCAAAGGTAGATGATGGATGGTGATGAATAATGTGAGTGAATGATGTTTGAATTATTATAACAAGGAACTATACAACATTATGAGAGAGTATAATGAATTCATGTGATATTTATCCAAATTGTGAAGCAATACAAATGGAATGATAAATTAGTATTATGGGCTTTTGAGTTGAGATTTTGTTTTCCTTTTAGATTTATGCAACAAGGGTGAGCACGGGTTGAGATAGGATAAGATTTTCTCCGTTTTGAACTAAACAAATAATATCATATCTCAAAACTATTGTAATGTATAACATCAGTTTGAAAAATAAATAAATACGAAGAAATGTTATTTCTTTTGAAACAATCATTCTAATGATAATAGATAACTGGAGAACATGATGCTAATGTTGATGAAAGATAAGGTTCAACAACCTCCTATAGATCTTGATGATAATGTGGATCAAAATAGCAATTTTGAACTAGTTGAAAGTTCAAGTAGAGCAGATGTTGGTTTTTCATCCGAGGAAGATCTTGATGATAACGGTGAAGGAGATAATGAAATTGAAGATATTGAAGGATTTGATATTTGAAGATTACGTTGTCTTAGACTTTTATTTTATTTTTTGCCTCTCTTTAATGAACTTTTTATTTAGTCATTTATGTATGATTTTAAATTGTATTAGCATTTTTTTATTATTATAATTTATTTATTGAAATTGAAATGTTGAACACTTATAATGTAGGATTTTTCAATTGTAGTAATTTATTATAAAATTAGTTTTTTAATATTATTTTTGTATTAAGTAAACTCTTATAAGTTTACTAAGTCTAGTTTGCATAAACTCCCGAGTTTGACAATATAGCTAGCGATGTGTCTAATTAATAATTTATAGAATTTAGAATGATAAGTATGGAATTATTAAAATGGTCAAAGTGTATACAAAATTGAGTGAGTATTGATAAAATACATGAAAATTGTAAAATATATTACCTTATCTATAAAAATCTTCGATGATAATAAGGTAAATCTTCAAAAATAATATCCATATTTTCTCTCAAACTGTTTCAGGCCTTGCCATATAATTGAAAAATAATTACGTTGCAAATAGGTTTCTGAGATATTTTCCCCTTCCCTTATGAGATGCTTCAAGAATAGCATAGATGTGCTACTTGTCATCATCTAGGAGATTGAGATTATAGTCAACACCAATATTGATGTTTCTGACTTGTTCAAAATTTTGAGGGCCTTTGCATGTGTTAAGTAATAAACACGAGATAATTTGCTATAAGTATACTAGTAACTTTACACTTATTTTTTTGAAAAAATTTTATTTTTACCTCTTACACTATCGTTAATTTTTTTTAAAAAAATTATATTTTAAATTAGATAAAATAAACTTTCACATTTCAAACTTAGAACAAAAGTGACTCTTCGAGAAAATGGTTTTTCTTTTCTTTTTTTTTAAACACATATTTGGCTTTTTATTGGGTTAGACTTTTACTAAGTAGATTTTAATTATTCATTTAAAATACTCATCACTATCATCATTTGGTATGCATATCTAAAATGGATTTGGGCTATCCATTTATTGCTCAACCATTTATATATATATATATATATATATTTATCTCTCTTACTTTTTAATTTACAACTTTACAGAATTGAGTGTACAACTTGAGTGTAAAACCTTAGGTGTCCAAATGATTTTTTCCTAAACTCAAATACAACAGTTCACCTACACACAGACCTAATAAATAAGCATAGAATAGAATAATGAAATTCACATTCGAGCACTTGGTGCAACGCAATATAACTAATAATGAAAAATAAAATAATAAAAAAAAACTACTCTTTCTTGTTCCTAGTGTGAAGGATTTGTCTTATAAACAAATTTAGTTGGGAATTCTTTATAAGTTAACTCTTTTGATTATGAGAATCTTTGTTACCTTCAATCCAATGAGTGAACGTTGTGTTTTTATAGTAACTTTATTTATAACAAGATTAAGTTCATCTCTCTTCATATATGATAATTTGATTTCTAAGTTGGTCCATAGACAAACATTTCACAACTGTGGTTTTTTTTAAGTGAATTTCAAAATCAAAGATCTTTCACGATCTATTCTGGTCATTACATAACCTTTCTTACACTTAAGAAAATTACACTTATACCCCTTTTAATTAAAAAGCACGCACTCCCCTCGACCTTTATCTAGCAGCTCACACATTCCCTTCTTCTGTCAATTTTTCGGCAAGCCTTAAGCACTCCTCATTTTCTTTGATCAATCAGTTGAAGGTGATGAAAAAAGTAATATTTTGTTGCTTTCTTCTTCCTATGTGTCTATCCTTACATCCGAGCTTGAAAAATTAAAGAAAAAAGTTCAAAATTGAGGTAAACAACTATTTTCTTGTGAAAAATTGTGATGTTATAGTAAATAGATTTATAAATTTATAGTCTCTGTTTTTTTTTTTTTTTTTGTGGAAAACAGAGCTATAGATTTATTTGTGATACTGAATACCTTAAGCAAACATGAATTAAATTTATAGATTTATTTGATTCAAAAATTGAGCTAATTAAATATAAACTCATTTAATGCCGGATCTATATATCCATTTACCCAGTTTTTGGGCCAAATGAATCTATAAATCCATTTAGAATGTGATTTCTAGTTATAGAATCTAATTTATTATTTTTTCCTCTTTCAACAAAAGATGATAAATTTGTTTGGCTTAAATTCATAGCAAACGGATCTTTAGCTCCATATTTTGTCTCTCCATGCAAACAAAAAATACATTCATAGTGAAATTAGGGGGCAGAACCAGTGAATCAAGGCAAAAATCAAGAGCAAGCAACATCTAAATGGGCATTTCATCCTAAAATTAGAGAATGCAACTATCAAACAACTCTAAATCTACCAACAAAATTGCTAACTTACCCAATCTCACCAAACTGAAATGTGGAATCGACGCTTACCTTTGCGGGATGAAGCACACGAAGATCACAGGTGAAGATGAAGCCCTAGCATGCAACGAAGATGAAGAAGCACACTGGGAGTGTGCAATGAATCAATGGTTCTTTGGTTGCTAACGGTGAAGATGAAGGGGAGTGAGTGATAGAGTGAAGGAGGAGGAGGAAGAAAGTGGGGGCGTGCATGAAAGATGGAGCTACGAATCTATAGATTTGGTATGGAAAGAGGGGTATTTTTTTGGAAAAAGTATAGTAAAAAACATAAGGGGAGTGTGTCTAGAAAAATGAGAGAGTGTGTTAAGTAATGACCATTTGTTTTCATTGGTTCTTTGACTCTTTTTTTTTATGTGATTCTTTACTAGGATGCAAATCTAGATGGGAGAGCCTCCACACAAAAAATTTCTCTTTTCTCTTTTGAACAACTTCATTTAGACCTTATCATGCACCAACTATCAATGAAAGCACAAATACTAAAACTCAAACCCAAATAGAGAGCTTATTTCAAAAGATTAGCATTTTAGGTGTTAAAGCCTCTTAGATCTAATTATTACGTACTCTACATTATTGTTGTGGAATTGAAGTAGGACTTGTAACATTCTTTGACCTTTTGTTTTGATCATATGTGGTTGGACTTAAATATTAATTTTTAAAGCATTTACTTAAATATTATATTTTTATTTTAAAAAGGTAAAATTTAAATGATGGGTTGTTTGAGACATGCTATATAATTGTCTATGTATCCAAGCTGCACATGACACAAAGGATCTAACAGGTCCCACTTCATCTTTCTTTAAGAGTTGAATAAGTCAAAATGCTCTTTCTTTTTACAAAAAATTTATAAAGGAGAATCTTTTCATTAAATGGGTTGATATGAATTATGATTGACATTTTACTTCTACTTTTTCAAAGTAATATGTTATAGATATACTTGTAAATTTATACTTAATTTTTACATTTTTAATTTTTTATTTACAGTTATAACTTTATATTGACTTAAAAAATTGAGTGTACAATTTGATTATAGAATTTTAGATGTGCAAATACTAATTTTCTTTTGAAAAAGGATAGCTCTTCAAAAGTTTTTGAAAAAGGATAGCTCTACATACTTTTGAAGGTGTTTTTTTTTTTTTTTAAATTTATTTTTGTAAGCCCCTTTAAACAATAAAAATTTACACAAAAAAGTCATTCTTTTTTTGCTTTCCTTGTTAAAGGTGTTTTTGACAAAATGAAATAAGTCAATATCAAAAGAGACTTGTAAACTATATTAAATTTTTATCGCATGATCAAATTTATTGTTTTATTTTTTATTTTAATATATTTTGATTGATTAGTTATAAACATAGTTATAGAATTAATATATTATTTTATGATCCTAAGATCAATTAAAGACAATAAGACATGAGATGGGACAATAAGTGAGACAATTGATTTTGTCTCTTTTTATATCTCTTTTTTTTTTTTTATTTGTTTTATTTTATTTTTTTACTTTTTTATTTATTATTTTATTCATATAAATAACTATAAAATTTAAGTTGTATCAAGAGATGTACATCAACAATTATACCGATAGTATTTCGTTAAAATATTCAGAGTCAAATAGGCTGCTAATGAATAAAAGAGGGTGAAAATTATCAGAAAAATGAAAATAAAAATTCAACAACCGTATAATTTTTTAACAAATGAAATAGAAAATAGAAAATAGAATTTTTTTTTTTAATATTACAACACAAAACACTCACAACATAAAGTATTTCGCGGGCTTCACCGGTTCCTCACTCGTCCAGTCCAGTTCCTTCCCAATCCATGGAATCACACGGCAGTGATGAAGCCCTCCCAATGGACATTGAAGAGCAGCAGATTCCCAAAGAGCCTCCCAAAATCCACCGCCTAGATGAGTCCGTGGTCAACCGAATCGCCGCCGGCGAGGTCATCCAACGTCCGGTATCCGCCATCAAAGAGCTTGTCGAGAACAGCCTTGACGCTCACTCTACCTCCATTAACGTAGTCATTAAGGATGGTGGCCTCAAACTCATCCAAGTCTCCGACGACGGCCATGGAATTCGAGTCAGTTCCTCTATTCATCTTTTAGTTGGTTTGTTTAAGGAAAGTATGTAACTTTTTTCTCACAATTGAAGAATTTGTAAGTCAAAGTGCCTAAGAAAGTTGCCTATTATGGGTTGCAGCTTCACTCGTTAGTGCTTTGAACCTTTGCCCTCTTCTCCCTGTTGTTCTCAGTCATCTACACATAGTCTGAAACGAGGGTTATGGCTAAATGAGGGATTTATATATATAATATAAATTTTTTTTTTGTCTTTCACTTGATTTAATTATTTGCATTGCAATGATTATTTGTGGACATTGCTACCATAGTATGAGGACCTGCCTATATTGTGTGAGAGGCACACAACATCAAAATTGTCTGCATTTGAGGATTTACAGTGCATTAAGACAATGGGATTTAGGGGAGAGGCTTTGGCAAGCATGACATATGTTGGTCATGTTACAGTCACCACCATTACCAAAGGGCAATTGCATGGCTACAGGTGAGGCAATGCTACTTAATTATTCATTGTCTTCTAAAATTTGACTTCACTTTAGTAGAAGGATATGATTGGGATGAAGATAAAGAAATTTTAGTTATAATGTGTATTTATTGTTTTCTGAAAGCATAAAAATTAGAGCTGGACTGTGTTGTCTATGATTTATGCATAATTCCTTGCTTGGTGATCAAGCTGGAGTAAAATATTTCTACTGATTTAATTTTTCTGATTTTATGGTTCAGGGTGTCCTATAGAGATGGTGTCATGGAGCATGAACCAAAGGCATGTGCTGCTGTGAAAGGAACACAAATAATGGTATTAACAAGCCCCTTTGGCTGAACTATTGTCACTTTATTGTTTTGTGCAGAATCATTTTAAGAATTTGACTGTTGATGTAAATGGGGAAAATATAATGTCAGAAAAATGATATTCTGAGGAAATATCTGCTATGTATAAATAATTATTATTTAGTATTATATATAATATGTAATGATAATTTTGTCATGAATATTTGAAGCAATAGCAACAAAATGGGTTAGTAACAAAAATTTATGTAATGCTATATGGAGCCCTTTCTGAAGCGTATGAATATCCTGTATGGATTTTATAAACTCAAAAATATTTAAGTTCATTTGGAATCACAGGATTCTTAACATTACCCCTTTTAGAAATTTCCTGCACTGAAGAAACTGGAGGGCTACTTTCTTGAGATCAAATTGCTCTTTTCCTCCCCAATGTCAATATTTTTGACATATATCTATGCCCTGATCGCATTGTTCTTCATATTGAAAGCCAGAGGTAGACAGCCATTGTGGGGAAACTGACCACCACCAGGTTGTCAAAATTATGGCCCAAATGATTATTCTCATCTTCAACTTGTCCATCGTTATCTTTCTGTAAATGTCCTAATTTCTTCTCAAACTTGCCACATATCTAAGCATTTCAACTTTATGTTTTTGATATTCAGTGTTGGACACTTATCATTAGAAAATTTCGTACGAATTTAATTGGGATGTGGCCTTCTGAATGCTTTTAAAAGAAATAGTAGAATTCAGGGTCAGTATTCAGATTTATGTTTACACACTTCAAAAGCAGATGGAATTGATTTTATTCAGAATTGAAATTCTCTTGCTCTTGCCTGTGTTATTAGGTTGAGAACCTATTCTATAACATGGCTGCACGAAGGAAGACATTGCAGAATTCTTCTGATGATTATTCAAAGATTGTAGATGTACTAAGTCGATTTGCTATTCATCATATGAATGTTGGTTTCTCTTGCAGAAAGGTGTGAATCATAAGCAGTAAAACTCATTTTTTACATTCAAATAATCCATACACTGTATTTTCCTGAAATACATATCTTTGGTTTATTGTGGTGTTGTCTTGCAATTAGCATGGAGCTACAAGAGCAGATGTTCACACAGTTTCCACATCATCAAGGCTTGATGCGATTAGATCTGTTTATGGGGTCTCAGTTGCTCGCAATCTGATCAAAATTGAAGTGTCAGACAGTGATCCATCTTCAATTTTTGAGATGAATGGTTTTATCTCAAATGCAAGTTATGCTGCAAAGAAGATCACGTTGGTGCTTTTCATCAATGGTATACTTTATATACACACAATATTAATATAGATATTGATGCTGCAACAAACAATAGCAATATTCTTTGCAAATATTAATTGTGGGGTTAGCAGGAAACACAAATAATAATTGTTTTACATTCAAGTTAGAGTATGACTTTGGGATGTAAAAAAAAATCTGTTGCAGCCCACAGTTATAATCTCTTGCAGGGGCAGACCCTGTTCAAAGGTGTTTTTTTTTTTTTTGGTTGTGGGCTTGGGGGAAGAAGGGGGCTGTAAAGCCAATTTTCCCATGTTTGTATTTATTATGCTAAGCTGCCCCCATCCATCCTCTACAAGAACATTACTCAGCCCCACTTTCTACTCTTTTCTAGTTTGCCATCCCTTCCTAAACTGTTATCGTTCAGTCATGATGGTTTTTCTGTTTTCAGTTTCTTCTTTTCCTCTATTTGTTTAGAAGGGATATAACTTTTGATCCATTTTTAGGTTCTTTTACTTCATAAAAGTTGTAATTTATATATATACTTTTTTTTTTTTTCTTCTTTCTCTTCCCCCTTCTGACATGTCTGTGTGCTAGGGGCATATAAATAATTTATACCGAATAGTTTCTATGGATGTTTGACTTATATTAATTATCTATACTTTCTCATGAGTTCTCCCTTTTTGTGTTCCTCAGATAGATTGGTTGAGTGGCCTGGATTGAAGAGAGCTATTGAAATTGTTTATGCAGCAACATTGCCCAAAGCATCTAAACCCTTCATATATATGTCAATTGTTTTACCGCATGAGAACGTTGATGTGAACATGCATCCAACAAAGAGAGAGGTACATGTTAATACTGATAATGTATTTAATTCTTCATTTTCTAGTGCTAACTCAATAGAATTATTGATATTTCATATTCTTTTGCAAAATGAAATATTTGTCGATTGGTATTTTGTATAAGCTACTTTTAGAAAATTAATTTTGTTAATATGATTTTTGGCATTTTTAGCCCCCATCAACAACAATCTCAGAAAGAATTCTGGTGTAATCCTTTTTTAATTGGCACCTGACAGCTGGACTATTCTGATTGGTGATCTAACGTTTGAGCTAGGTTTCAATTTTTCTTATAGTTAAGTTCTCACAAAAAATAGAAGTCATAATTAGAGATTTCAGGGTTTTTCTTTTGGGAATATCTTATACTTTATCTTGTCTCTCTATCTCTCTCTCTCTCTTTTTTTTTTCCTCCTTTCTGCTTCATATTTGTAGATATTAGTTCGCCTAGGAAAGAGCTATTTGGTTTTAACTTCTAGTTTGATGCCATTAAATGGTTGTTATTGAACTAATTAACTACACCCTACTTTTATTTTCTGTATACGTGTGTTTTGTATATGAAAATGTATGCAAAAAGTTATTTTGTGGATTCTTCTTAGGTATATTTAAATGTTTGTTAGCTATTAGTTAGTCTCAGAAGAGTGTTACTTCTGTATGTTAGATGAAAATACTCCCTGAAAAGCTTAGGAACTAATTAGCTGAAGTATATAAATGCTTAGGAACCTATCCTATTAATGTGGACATGATTGTGCGGTGACCATAGACATTGTAGTCCTGCTGGCAAGGCATATTCTCAAAAAGCCTTATACACTTTCCCTCTCCCAAAGCCTTGAAAATGAATGGCCAGGAAATGACACAAGGTTTTGGAGCAAATCCAGTAGACAAATTCTGAAAAGCTTATCTTGAATCTGCTTAGTGTCATAGTGAGGGCTTAGATGGCTGTTAATATCTGAACTTGAGAAACCTCTAATATAATACAAATATAAGGATTGGGTCTTACCAAGTCCATGCTATTGTGACAGATGATTTGTGTTAATTTTGTTCAGTATAGCAGTCTAACTGGAAGCCTTAGCCTGTGAGAGATCAACTCATGACTTTTTCAGTCTGACTTTGAGAGTACCAGATTGATTTTTTTGCGGTGGTAGAACAGTAGATGGTATGCTTAAATTCTAGTTCATGTTTATTCTTTCAAGCTTGAAAACAGAAGGTGCTTGCACTTGGCAGCCAATACGGGGAAAGTAAGTATTTTTCCCAGAGAAGAAAGATGGTGTTAGAATTAAATAACTTAGCTCTTGGATTAGTTAATCTTCCTAGTTCCTAGAGTCTTACTGATTATCAAATAGGAAAAAACTTGATGATCTTTTGTGATCCTTAACAATATGTTATACATTGCAGTGGACATGCAGTTCAGTGTTTGTTGGGTTTTAGAATAATGCATTTACAATTTCTTATAGAAAATAAAGCATTTATTGTATACAGGTAAGTGTTTTAAATCAGGAAGTTATCGTTGAGAAGATACAGTCAGTTATTGAATCAAGATTGAGGAGTTCTAATGAAGCACGGACATTTCATGAACAGGTACGTGTAGAATATAATTCATGGCTTCTTTGGTTTATAATTATTAGTAAATCTTCATTTGAGTATGAGTATATTTTTCACCTCAATGGTTTCAACTAGATTTGTAGACAGAGGGCAATTAACAATATCTTTTGAAAAATGACTTTGATTTGAATTTTGACGTGGTGGATTTTCAAAGATTTCAACATCTTTGTGCTATTATGAATTATTAATGAATTTATTTGAGTCATGCTTGAAGTGGTAGTTTGTACTTACTGCATCACCTGTATTAGTTGTGATTGAATGTTAGGAGTCTAGGACTCAAAACCGGAGAATGGGAATTAGGAGAAGAAATAGCTACTGATTGTATTAGAAATTTAGATAAGCAGCAAGTAGGCTGCACATTACAGCAGAAATGCAGAAACAGAAAGAAGGAAATAACACGGGCCTGATCCTTTCCAGAGGAAGCAGGCTTCCATTCTAACAACTCTAAATAGAATACACACTGCCCATCCTTCCAACCATCCCTTATTTACACTCACTTATCCTGTCTATCCCTTAATTCCTGGAAATTCCAATTTCTTTCTTCTCTTATAGACACTCCATCTCATCGGGCTATTAGTTCCATCCATCCTATAGTACTGCATTGCCCTAACAATACCACCCGGTTGTGAAAGTCTTGTCCTCAAGGCTGAGATTATGATGCAACTCGTACTTAGTAGGCCATCCTGATGACAAGGCCAGATTTGGCAGCTCTTGAGTCAACTCATTCAGCTGATCATCTTTGATAGGATATGTATGTTAGGCGGGTTGTATTGGCAGATATCAACTCGTATGTGCAGTTACCACGTGTCTGTGTGTGGCAGTGGTCAAGCAGCTACTAAGTAAAACGTGACAGTTGCCAAGCAGTTATTATGAGTACTAGTGGTGTGGCAGTTATTTTCAGTATATTATATAAAGGAGTAGGGTGTGAAGTTGTTAAAATTACAGTAATTTTCTGGTGTCTCTTCATTCCTCAAGAAGCAACTTGATTATCTTTGCTTTTCAAGAAGCTTGACTACACAATAATCTATGTTTTACTTATCCTATGTTTCTAGATTAGTGAGTGGTTCCTAGTTGATTGTGAGGTTCATGTATAAGGCTTTTTATTTTCATGTATTATAGTTAATGTTCCTAGTTTTTAGTATGCTTATATATTAGAAGTTAATTAGGGGATGAATCTTTTTCCCGCTGGAGTCTTATAAATACTCATGTAATTCATCATTTGTAAATCAAGCAAGTTAGTAATACAAGTCTTCTTTCTCTTATCCATCTTGGAGTTCTATTCTCTTCTTTAGTTTGTTTTCCTTCACAATGTTTTTTGATCTTGGGCTAGTGTAACTTTGTGTTGCACTACAGTTTCTTGTTTCTTTACAGAAGTTAGGATAATCAGAAAATTCTACTTGTATGGGCAAGGAGATTATTCTATCTGATGGAGCATTGCTTTTGGCTGCTTTTTGTATTACTCAAGCATAATTGTATAATTTTCTCTTACTATTATAAATAAAATCCCTACTATTTCTACTATCCAATTCTAGGTTCCTATTAATTGGTCTGACTTGTTGGATCTGAGTGAGGAGGCCTCATGTCTTCATGGTCTGAGTGGCAGTTCTTGATGCTTCAGGAGATTGTATCCTTGAATCTGTTGAGTGGCCCTTGAGTATGGACCCCAAACATCATAATGAACTAACTCAAACAGGGATACAACTCGTTTATTTTTCCTAGGACTTAAAAGAAGATGAGAGTGTTTAGCAAATTGAAACCACTCATATTGTAAGGACGACAAATTTGAAAACTGTGGACACAACTTCTTGAGGCTCTGGAGGGAGGGATGTCCTAACCGACGGTGCATCTTGAAGGGTGACGATGGTTTAGAGCAAACAAAGGATCTCGGCCCCGAAGTGTCAAGTACATAGAGTCCATCTGATTCATGTCCTTTACCAATGACCTTCTTCATAAAAAGATCTTGAAGAATACAATGGTCAGGAAAGAATGAGACAACAATTCAAGGATCGAGTGAGTTTACTAACAGAGTGAATTAAATGAAAAATTAGGTAGGCTTAACACAAAATCCAATGAGATGGATGGAGTAAGGTCAACATTGCCAGAACCAGTAACTTGAGGGGTAAATCCATTTGCTATAGTGACATGAGTGGAAGATGCATCAGTGTGGAAAGTGAAAACGAGGTTAGGGTTACTTGTCATGTGATTTGAAACACTGAAATCAATGACCCATTTGGACACTTTAGAGAGAAGACATGTAGTGAAGTTACTTGTTTTGGCAAATACATCAGTAAGGTTTGGGGTTTTCACTAATGCAAAAAGTCGTGCATACTCCTCAACTGATATAGTGACAGTCTCAGCCATGTTGAAGACACCAAATCAAAGACATAATTGTCCAAATACAGAATAGATGATCCAATGAAAAACCACACAATGTCAAAGCACCAAGAGAGGCCAAACAAAAACACCAAATCCCCAAAATGGAGAGTCAAAAAAAAAAAAAAGGGGTACTTGAATGAGAGAACAAGCAAAGAGAACCAAAGTAGAACCTGGAAAAATTTGGGAGAGGCAAACAACGATAGATCTCCCACAAGCAGTATGAAATTCCCAAAGAAAAGCACTGTAGACAGAGTTGAATTGAAAGGATAATGGTGTTTCATTAAGGTAGTAAGCTATCGAATATATACAGGTCAGTCAAGACCAAAAAAGGAAATAAATCAATCAATTAGTCAATTAGCCTAAATTGATTCTAATCAACAAATCTACATTTATCTACATTAACTTCTGACATAGTCAACACTCCCCCTCAAGTTGGAGCATATATGTCAATCATGCCCAACTTGTTACGGATGTATCTAATGCGCACTCCATTCAAAGCCTTGGTGAAGATGTCGTCAAGCTGATCCTCTATCTGGACATGTCTAGTAATGATGAATTTGTCGTCTATTTTGTCTTGAACAAAATGATAGTTAATCTCTATGTGTTTTGTGCACTCATGAAACACTAAATTGTAGGCAATGTGTAGGGCCGCTTGATTATCACACCATAATTGTGCAAGGAGAGAGAGCTCATAACCAACTTTCTTGAGTAGTTGGTGTATCCATACAATTTCAGCAACTGACTCGGTATTCTGACTCGATTGTTGACCTAGAGACCACATTTTGTTTCTTACTTCGCCAAGCAACCAAGTTTCCTCTCACAAATACACAATACCCCGAGGTAAATCTTCTGTCATCCTTACACCCTGCATAATCTGCATCAGTGAAACACTCAACCTTAGCATGCCCATGCTTCCTATACAAGAAACCTCGTCCTGGTGCTCCCTTCAGATAACATAAGATTTGTTCCAAGAGTGCCCAGTGAGAGACCATGGGAGAAGCCATGAACCTGCTGGCAACACTAACTACAAATGCTATATCTAGTCGAGTGATTGCTAAATAATTCAATTTCCCGACTAGTCGCTTGTATCTCTCTGGTTCTGCAAATAATTCACTATCATCCTTCTCTAGATGTAGGTTGGAAGGCATTGGAGTACTGCATGATTTTGCCCCGAGTTTGCTAGCTTCTTTGAGAAGAACAAGGACATACTTCCTTTGGCTGAGGAATATTCCTTTCTTGCTCCGAAGAATCTTCACTCCTAAAAAGTACTATAGTGGAATTTTACCACTAAGAACTACCGAGGGCATACAGTTGATCAGGAAACAAGCGGTGGAGACAGCATTAGCCCATAATGGTTTAGGAAGTTTGTTTTGAAATAAAAGAGCTCGGGCAACCTCAAAGACATGTTGATTTTTGCATTTAGCAACACCATTCTGAGCTGCTGTGTCAGCACATGAGGATTCGTGGAGAATTTCATGCTGGAGCTTGTAAGCCTGAAAAGATGCAGATAAATATTCCGTGGCATTATCACTACGAAAAGTTCGAATAGAAGTATGAAATTGTGTTTGAATTTCAGCATGAAAGGCATAGAAATGAGAAAAAACTTCAGAACGACTTTTCATTAAATATAACTAGGTGACATGAGAATAGTCATCAACAAAAGTAAAAATATTTGATACTAGTTTGAGAAATCACAAGACACTGACCCTAAACATTGGAATGAACAAGCTCAAATGGGGACGCAGCCCGTTTATTGAATCTATGACTTTAGACACACGATGATGTTTGGCAAATTGACATGACTCTCACTCTAAAGATGACAAAGTATGAAACTATGGACACAATGCTTTGAGACTTTGGAGAGACGGATCACCCAAATGGCAATGAGCTTCAAACGGAGTTGGAGAACTCGAGCAGGCCAAGGACTATGGCGCCAGAGGGTCAAAGACATAGAGTCCAGCAGATTCACGTGCTCTACCAAGGATCCGCTTTGTCAAAAGATCTTGAAAAACACACGAATCAGGATAAAATGAGACACTACAGTTCAAGCATGTGTGAGTTTACTAACGGATAAAAGATTAAACGCAAAATTAGGTAGACGCAGTACAGAGTGCAAAGAGAGAGAAGGAGTCAACTCAACAGTACTAGAGCCAAGGATTTGAGAGAAGGATCCATTGGCAAGGTTAACATGGGAAAAAGGGGTAGTTGAATCAATAGTGGAGAAAAGATGAGGATTACCTATCATGTGGTCTGTAGCACCATAATCAATGACCCATGTGGAGGCGCAAGAGAGAAGACATGTAGAGTTACCTGTCTCAGCAAAGGCGGCAGAGGATGCAGAGGGGTTGGTAGAATTGGTCAACTGGGCGTACTCATCGGCTGAAATAATAACTGTCTGGTCAGAAGCAAAGTGAGCAGCCGAGCCTTTGTGATGCTCGGCCTATAATTTCAGACATGTGTACTTGGTGTGTCCGATCTCATAGCAATAAAAACATTCAAGTTCTTCAATAGGTTGCCTACGAGGCTCACTACCACGAGAGCCATGAGGGTTACCACGAAAACCACCACGGGAGTGCCCATTACCGGCTAGGGCACTATGAAGAGTCGAGGAAGGTGGAGGTGTAGAACCAAATCGAAGAGCTCTAGCCATAGCCTCATGCAAAGACGGGAGAACAGATTTTGACAGGACATGGGACTGAAGAGTCTCGTATTCTGGTTTGAGACCAGTCAAAAAATTCATGACAACAACCTGTTCACATTGAGCAAGCATGACTTTCACATCTGAATTAATGAGAAGAGAGTGGAATTCCTCATAAAGGGTTTTGAATTCGGTGACATAGTCATGCATAGAACGGTCACCTTATTCATATCGATGAAGGGTCTTGCACACATCATAGATCCGAGTGACATTATTCTTGTCAGAGTATAAGAACTCAAGATAGTTCACGAGCTCTTTAACAAACTCACAGTGAGATACCAAAGAAAGAATAATGGGTGCTATTGAATTCTTAATCTGGACAAACATGCGAGCATCATCTTCCAACCATTCTTCACGGATGTCGTTAGTGGGTGGGTCTGAGGTAAGGTGAGTACCCTTCTGAATACTCTGTAGATAGACCCGAATCATCTTTGCCCAGTCAAAATAATTCAAGCCATTGAGCTTCGAATCAACAATCCGAGCAGTCGGAGGCAACAAATCAACAGAGGAAGACTTTCGATTAGCTATAACCAAACCGAATATAACACAGAAAACAAATGACCTAGAGAATAGAAGTAGGCTGAACCAGAGCGAGGCAGACCAAGGCCAAATAGAATGTCAACTATTTCTAAAACAGTTCCAAACGAAAATAGACATCAGCCAAGCAGAAAACTAAATACCCAGTGTTGACTATGTCCGTAGTTAATGTAGATTTCTGTTTAGAATCAGTTTAGGCTAATTGATTGATTGATTGATTGATTTTCTTTTTTCGGTCTTGACTGACCTGTGTAAATTTAGTAGCTTTCTACCTTAACAAAATACAATTATTCCTTTTGATACAACTTTGCCTACATGGTATCAAGAGCCTTCCTCTTGTGAAATTTTTTTCCTTTTTTTTTTTTTTTTTTTCTGCTACCCATCGGCTAGGAAGGGGTGAGATTTGCTTCTCGAGACGTGCCCTTCCCCTTCTCTCACTACCCTTCCCTGTAAGTTTCTAGAGCTTAGTTTGGCTTACCCACCATTTCCGACCGCCCTTTGCGTCACTTGTCTGTTATGCTACCAATGCCACGCGTGTGCGCCACCCTTCTGCTTCCGCCTTTTGCCGCTACCATCCTGGGATTCCCGCTGGCCTAATCCCTTTGTGTTGGTGTGGTTCGTTGCTGTTTTACCCTGTTGATTCGCTGCTTGGTTGAATTTTTGGTTTTTTCAGTTTTCTGCTTTGGCTTTTTGGTACGGGTGTGGCCCTGTTTGGTCTTTCTGGTATTTTTGGGTACTTCGTTCCTTGTTTGGTTGCTGTTTGGCTCTGGTTGAGGCTGTTTGGTACTGGTTGGGACTCTATTTGAAGTGGTTTGGTTTTTTTGGGTGTTCAGTTCTCTGCTTGGCTGTTGTCTATTTTCATTTGGTATTGGTTGGAAGTAGTTGACATTTTGTTCGGCCTTGATCTGACACGTTTTGGTTCTGCCTGCTTCTGTCACTTGTTTTCTGTGTTCTGTTCAGTTTGATTATGGCTGATTGGAAGCCTTCCTCTCTTGATTTGTTGCCTCCGACTACTTGGATTGTTGATTCGAAGCTCAATAGCTCGAATTATTTTGATTGGGCAAAAATGATTCGGGTATATCTGTGGAGTATTCGGAAGGGCATTCACCTTATCTCTGACCCACCCACTGACGACCCCCGTGAAGAGTGGTTGGAAGATGATGCTTGCTTGTTTGTCTAGATTAAGAATTCGATAGCATCGATTGTTCTTTCCTTGGTATCGCACTATGAGTTCGTTAAAGAGCTCATGAACTATCTTGAGTTCTTATACTTTGGCAAGAATAATATCACTTTGATTTATGATGTGTGCAAGACCCTTCATCGGTATGAACAGGGTGATCGTTCTATGCATGACTGTGTCACCGAATTCAAAACCATGTATGAGGAATTCCACTCCCTTCTTCCCATTAGTTCGGATGTGAAAGCCATGCATGCTCAACGTGAACAGGTTGTTGTCATGATTTTTTTGACTGGTCTCAAACCGGAATACGAGTCTCTTCGGTCCCAAATCTTGTCAGAATATGTTCTTCTGTCTTTGCATGATGCTATGGCTAGAGCTCTTCGGTTTGGTTCTATGTCTCCACCTTCCTCGGCTCTTCATAGTACCCTTGCTAGTAGCGGGCACTCCCGTGGTGGTTTTTGTGGTAACTCTCGTGGCAATTCCCGAGGTGGCAAGGGGGCTTGTGGTAGTGAGCCTCGTCGGTAGCTTGTTGAAGAACCTGAATGTTTTTATTGTCATGAGATCGGACACACTAAGTATACATGTTCGAAATTACAGGCCAAGCATCACAAGGGCCCGGGTGCTCACTTTGCTTTTGACTAGACAGTTACTATTTCAGCTGATGAGTACGCCTGATTGACCAATTCTACCAACCTTTCTGTCGCCTTTGCTGAGACAGGTAACTCTCCTACATGTCTTCTCTCTTCTGCCTCCACATGGTCATTGATTATAGTGCTACAGACATGACAGGTAATCTTCATCTTTTCTCCACTGTTGACTCTACTACCCCTTCTTCTCATGTTAACCTTGTTGATGGATCCCTTTCAGGATCTTTCGATGAAGCAGATCCTTGGTAGAGGATGTGAATCTGTTGGACTCTATGTCTTTGACCCTCTGGTGCTGTAGTCTTTGGCTTGCTCGAGTTCTCCTATTCCGTTTGAAACTCATTGCCATTTGGGTCATCCGTCTCTCCAGAGTCTCAAAGCATTGTGTCCACAGTTTCATACTTTGTAATCTTTAGAGTGTGAGTCATGTCAGTTTGCCAAACATCATCATGTGTCCTTAAGTCCTAAAGTTAATAAGCGGGCTGTGTCCCCATTTGAACTTGTTCATTCCGATGTTTGGGGTCCGTGTCTTATGATTTCTCAAACTGGTTTCAAATATTTTGTTACTTTTGTTGATAACTATTCTCGTGTCACCTGGTTATATTTAATAAAATGTCGTTCTGAAGTTTTTTCTCATTTCTGTGCCTTTCATGTTGAAGTTCAAACACAATTTCATACTTCTATTCGAACTTTACGTAGTGATAATGCCACGTAATATTTATCTGTATCTTTTCAGGCTTACAAGCTCTAGTAAGGAATTCTTCCTGAATCCTCATGTGCTGACACACTAGCTCAGAATGTTGTTGTTAAACGAAAAAATCGGCATCTCTTGGAGGTTGCCCGAGCTCTTTTATTTTAGAACGAAGTTCGTAAACCATTCTGAGCTGATGCTGTCTCCACCGCTTGATTCCTAATTAAACGTATGCCTTTGGTAGTTCTCAATGGTAAAATTCCTTTCTTTGTCTTGTTTCCTGATAAACTCCTGTTCCCAGTTGAACCCCGTATCTTTGGTTGTATTTGCTTTGTTCGAGATCATAGGCCTCAAGTGACCAAATTGGATCCCAAATCCCTTAAATGTGTTTTTCTTTGCTATTCTCATCTTCAAAAAGGTTATCGGTGTTTTTCTCCTTTGCGTTGATATTTTGTTTCTCGTGATGTCAACTTTCATGAATAGAGTTCCTTTTTCCCGTCTTCTCCGACTGCTCCTCACGAAGAGTCTTTTGAGGATGACTTACTTGTCTACCTACCACCTTCCACTGGTCATCTTCTCCAAAGTCATCAGTCCCGGTACCGGCTCTTGTTTCAGGACATGACCTCGCTCCCACATTGCCTTGCCCAACCATTGTTTATTAATGGCACCATTGACCTGCTTTAGAGATTGCAGATTCTAGTCCTCCACCGCCACCGCCGCCGGAAGATCCAGCACTGAGTACTCCCACTGAGTCCCCTCCTGACTAGACACCTGGTTCCTTTGACCTACCTATTGCTCTTCGGAAAGGTAAATGCTCCTACACCTATCCTATTGCTTCAGTTATTTCTTATGCCGGCCTTTCTGCTCTGTCATCTTCTTTTGTTGCCAACCTAGACTCTATTACTATTCCAAAGACTGTTTGAGAGGCCTTGACCCATTCTAGTTGGCGTGCCGCCATGTGTGAAGAGATGGATGTCCTTGATTGGATTAACACTTGGACATTAGTAGATTTACTTGTCGGCAAGAAAGCTATTGGGTGTAAATGGGTATTTACTGTCAAGGTCAATCCAGATTACTATGTGGCTCGTTTGAAAGCCCGTTTAGTGGCTAAGGGATATGCTCATACATATGGTGTCGATTATTCTAAGACATTTGCTCTCGTTGCTAAACTCACTCCTATCAGGTTACTTATCTCTTTGCCTGCTACCTTTGACTGGCCCTTGCTTCAGATGAATGTTAAGAATGCTTTTCTGCATGGTTTCCTTCAGGAAGAGGTCTACATGGAGCAACCTTCGAGTTTTGTTGCTCAGGGGGAGTATCCAACCTACATCCAGAGAAGGATGACAGTGAACTGTTTACAGAACTAGAGAGGTATAGGCGACTTGTCGGGAAATTGAATTATTTAACAGTCACTCGACCAGATATAGCATTTGCGGTTAGTGTTGCCAGCAAGTTCATGGCTTCTCCCAAGGTCACGCACTGCGCACTCTTGGAACAAATCTTATGTTATCTGAAGGGAACACCAGGACGAGGCCTCCTGTATGGGAAGCATATGTCATGCTAAGGTTGAGTGTTTCACTGATGCAGATTATGCAGGATGTAAGGAGGATGGAAGATCTACCTTAGGGTACTGTGTATTTGTGGGAGGAAACTTGGTTGCTTAGCGAAGTAAGAAACAAAATGTGGTCTCTAGGTCAACAGCTGAGTTAGAATACTAAGCTATGGCCGACTCAGTTGCCGAAATTGTATGGATACACCAACTACTCAAGGAAGTTGGCTCTCTCCCTGCACAATTATGATGTGATAATCAGGCAGCTCTACACATTGCCTCCAATCCAGTATTTCATGACCGCACAAAACACATAGAGATTGACTGTTATTTTGTTCGAGACAAAATAGACGATGGATTCATCACTACTAGACATGTCCGAATAGATGATCAGCTTGGCAACATCTTCACCAAGGCTTTGAATGGAGTGCGCATAAACTACATCTGTAAAAAGTTGGGCATGATTGACATATATGCTCCAACTTGAGGGAGAGTGTTGACTATGTTAGTAATTAATGTAGATTTTCGTTTAGAATCAGTTTAGGCTAATTGATTGATTTATTTTATTTCCTTTTTCGGTCTTGACTGACCTGTATAAATTCAGTAGCTTTCTACCTTAATGATATACAATTATTTCTTTTGATTTAGCTTTGCCTACACCCAGAGAAAGCCAAAACGCTTCAAACAGCCCCAACTGGAGCCAAACAAGAGACGAAGTACCTAGAAAGACCAAACAGGGCCAAACAGAACCACACCAGCACTAAAGCAGAGTAACGGAAAACCGAAAACCCAAAAATTCAAACCAAGCAACAGACCGGCAGGGAAAAATAGCAATAAACCACGCCGACACAAAGGGATTAGGCCGGCAGGAGTCCCAAGATGGCAGCGCCGAAAGGCGGAAGCAGAAGGGCGATGCACGCGCTGACACGTGGCACGGGATGGCGGCCAGAGAGCGTGGTAGGCCGAACTAAGTCCCAAAAATTGACAGGGAAGGGCGGTGAGAGAAGGGGAAGGACACAATGTCTCGAGGAGCAAATCTCACCCCTTCCTAGCAAGCGGATAGCAGGAAAAAAAGGAACAAAAAAATTTCACCATAGAAAGGCTTTGATACCATGTAGACAGAGCTGAATTGAAAGGATAATTGTGTTTCATTAAGGTAGTAAGCTATCGAATATATACAGGTCAGTCAAGACCAAAAAAGGAAATAAATAAATCAATTAATCAATTAGCCTAAACTGATTCTAATAAACAAATCTACATTTATCTACATTAACTACTAACATAGTCAACAAGCACCAAAGGTCTTCAACAGTAGGTGGTTGGAATCACCCTAAAATTGCTCAGAATGGTTCGAGAAGCACCAAAGAAGTAGACAAGAGAAGCCTATGGCCGGAGAACCACCGCACGTGCCTTCATGTCTCAGCACATGGGGATTGCGGCTGCAACAAAAACTTGCCTGTGTGTGCTACATGCGCCGCCATAGGTGGTTGTCGACGGGATGGGTCAGGTTGCCGGAGTTGTTTGAACCTAATGGGAGGGGTGGTGACAACCCAAACACTCCGATAGTCATTGAATAGGGAAGCCCTAATTGCACACCCTTTCCAAACTCCACCAACTGTGGTACAAAAAAATCCCAGAATTTCAGAACCAGCTCTAGATACTATGTAGAGAGAATAAATCTGAATTCTATATCTCAATATGGGTACAAGTACATGTATATATACAAGAAAAGAGAGACTAATTAGTGAATCTAGTCTCATAAGTTTAGGGATTGACAACCCATTACCTAATCTAAGGGATCCTAACTATATACAATCTACAATTATTGTTAACAATATCTAACAAATACCAAGTAGGGGAATGTTTTGCTGACTTCTCTTGAAAGTTAAGCCAGTTTATTATTATGATTGAGCATGATGCATTCTGTATGGTTATGCTTGTTTGAAGAAGTAATAAACATAGATTTGTATGATTTGAGTACAGTGCACTCTATCCTGAAATGGTTTTTTAATTGACTAGATAATTAATAGTTGCTTCTGTTCCATCTTTTGATGTAATTAAAGCTTAGCTTTATGAATATTTTGACTTGAAGTGATCACTCCTAGGATTCAATAAATCAGAATTCATATATCTCCAATACACCATAGAATATAAATTTTATTCATTTCACTCAACTTATCTGATAGATCATGCATTCAATTTTTGGCTTTCTTTATTATCTTTTACTTTTTCCCCCAGTTTTGAACAGATTCTTGTAAATCATGAATGCAGATTCTGCTCTGTATGCTTTACTCAATTCTCATATGCTGTCACCTAACTCCTGTATTATGTTCACTTATTTTTTCTCATGCATGTGCAGACAACCGAGCCATCTTCATCTTGTTATATTAATACAAGCAAGGAAGCTAATCTCAGCCCATTGCCGTCAGGTAGGGCAAAAGCCTTTTTTTTTTAAATTGTGTTGCATATGTTTAGTTTGGTGTTGGCTTATTCTCTTGACATTTATTGTTTATCTTTTATCTTTTATTATTGATTCTTAATCACAGGTTCAAAATCACAGAAAGTTCCAGTACATAAAATGGTTAGAACAGATTCATTAGATCCTTCTGGAAGATTGCATGCCTATACACAAAACCAATTTCATGGACATCTTGAAAAGAGTGCTAGCTTGAGTGCAATAAGGTGATCTTCATTTGCTTCTCATATATTATTCCAATCTATTATGAAGGTGATCCTCACTCTTCAAATGAACTTCTATTTGTTTTAATGACTATATTGAAATTTTTCTGTGTTCCCTTGTCTAGAGTTTATTTAGAGCTTTTAGTTCAGGTACTTATTTTTTGAAAATTTCTCTGATGGTGTTTAAGCTTCTCATTCTTTCTTTGAATTCGATGACACCCTTAGTTTGATTACTGCATTTTTTTGTAGATTAACAAGGCATCACTTTCAGTAGAATACATGAAAGCATAATTTTGGCATCTTCTAAAATGATAAGCATATATAGACTAATGAGAGATGACAGTGGGAAAACAGAAAGAAATGAGAGATGAGAGAGATAGAGTAGAAGAAGAATAATCAAACCATTGGATTGACTTATTTCCCTTTTATTTGGGACAAAGTTTCACTAGAGATATTTTTCCTTCTGTTTCTATTCATCTCGTTTCACTTTCTGTCTCACTTTTTCTTTCATTTGTGGTTGACTAGTAATAATTAGTTTGCTTCTTATATTTGTCTGCTAGAAATCTGCCAGAGGATTCAGACAATTTTATATCAGATTGAAATATATGTTAGATAGTCAGTTGTATAACAATTAAGTTGCATTGCCAGGTCCTCAATTAGACAGCGAAGGAACCCAAAAGTTTCTTCAGACCTCACCAGTGTTCAAGAGCTTCTTGATGAGATCAATAGCAACTGTCACTCTGGTAACCTTCTTGATTGCTCCTGGTGTGGAGTCCTATCTATGGAATTACTTGATCAAGGAAATATTTCCCACTGACACATATGCTGTAGGTCTGCTGGACATTGTAAGGAACTACACATATATTGGAATGGCTGATGATGTATTGGCTGTGCTTCAGCATAATACTCATCTTTATCTTGCAAATGTAGTAAACTTAAGGTAGATATTTTGTTATATTTGGTTTATGTTAGGGGAGCTTTTAACACTTCGAAAATTTTTGATAATTAAATGTTTGCATTGCCCAAATATTTAGAAGTGGATATCTAATTGGTATTAGGATTTGAGTTTTGCTTAATCCATATTGTGGTTTATTGGTGGTCTAAGAGGGAAGTATGAAAGGTTGAAGAGATTCATCAATGGAGCTGCCTTTTTATTTTCGTGTATTGTATGGTGATGGTAAAGAGAAGGGGGGCTTATGATGTTTAATGTTCTGCTTTACTGTGATTGTGGGATTTAATTTCCTTGTTTTGTGTGAACTTGGCTTAATGTGGCATTTAGTTTGTTTAATCTAGCTAGCCCATAACAGTTGAAAGTGGTATAGTGTATATGTACTAAAAAGAAGGGGGAAAAACTGGTGTCTTATTCCAAAACACACAAAAAGAAAAGAATCTGCTTGTATGGTGACGATGTCCTGTTAATATTAGTTGACATGCTATGGTTACTTAATAGTATCGGTTTCTAGACATTTGTGGCTACCTCTGTTGATCATCTTATTCTTTTCCAACTTGGTGAAATAAACTCCTGTGTAAAATTGTGAATAGTTTTATAAGCTATTGATATTCTCTCTCTTTGATACATGTGCAGCAAAGAGCTTATGTATCAGCAGGCTCTGAGCCGGTTTGCGCATTTCAATGCAATACAACTAAGTGACCCAGCCCCCCTCAAAGATTTGATCATCCTGGCCTTGAAGGAAGAGGATTTAGATTCAGAATGCAATGACAATGATGATTTAAAACAGAAGATTGCAGAAGTAATTTTCTTGCTTTAGAATAATGGATTTTTTATGAATATATCTTTTTAGAAGTAATTTTCCTGCTTTTGTAACAAATGTGACTAATGACCTATCTATCTTGAGCAGAAAAAAGAAATCATGTTAGAACTGCTTTGTACTTTTTGATATTCGATCTTGTCTATTTCTTTTTCACTTTTTATATTCCATTATTTACAATCAAAATTTTGCCAGAGTAATATCATAGGTAAGCTCATGTCCTCTCAGCCCTTACTTTCCTTCTCTTTCTATCCTAAATGATCACTTAATCACTTGTCCAAGAAAGACAATAGTTCTTCCCCTAAAGGTTGTGCCCTTATCTTGCTTTCTTGTTCCTGTGGGATGAACTCTTTGAGATGCTACTTTTTTGCTTGCTACTATGGTGGGGACAAAATGGACTAGGTAGGATTTTAATCTGCTTTTTTCATATGCCAAAAGCAACTTCAATGTCTCTAATATGATGGCAGTTATGTATTAATACGATGAAAATGCTTAGATTTTCCTGAGAATCTTTTGTATACGTGTTTTGTTACATAATCTCCTTTCTAATATGCTCTCGAAGTCGAATTTGATGTGCATTTCCTATTGTTATTTATCCAGATGAATACTGAATTGCTGAAGCAAAAGGCTGATATGCTGGAGGAGTATTTCAGCATTCATATTGATGAGCATGGAAATTTATCTAGACTACCTGTGATACTTGACCAATATACTCCTGATATGGATGGCATCCCAGAGTTTGCACTTTGTTTAGGCAATGATGTCAGTTTTAATAATTACTTCTCATTCTTGCTTTCTTTATGTGTTTGTGGAAAATTATTTATCATTTCTTTTCCGCTGTATATATTTGGCTCATTACTAACGTTGTTTGCGTTAATTATGATGCATCATTCAAGTTTATGTTTAAATATATTGCAAATTCCTATAGTTTTGATGAATTTTGAATTAGGTCCCTATTTTTTTATTTTTCCCTCTTTTAGGGTACTTATAGTATTAAAAAAACTTGTCTAAGTCAATAAAAGAAGCTAATGTGGCACCAAAGTAGCACTAAAATTGCCATCTCGTCAGCTTTCGTTTTGTTCCCTTCTCTCTATTCACCCAATAATGCAAGGTCATGGAGTTAAGAGTGTTTATGTCAATCCCGACATTATTGCATTTAAAACACATTATTTTCGTTTCAACAATCAAAATAACATAAAAAAGAATTGCAGTATTGAGAGAGATATGAGAAGCCATTATTGCTTCCATTCTTCTAACAAATAGAGAAAGAGAAGGTAGAGAGAGAAGGGAAGAAGAGGATGAGCATCAGCTTATTTTATTGTCCCAGATATGTTGTTTGCCACATCTCCACTATAGAGTTATAATAGGGAGTGATGACGATGACCCAATTAAAAATATTTGAAACTATAAGGACCGAAAAGAGGAAAACAAACTATAGGGACCTAATTCAAAACTCATTTAAACTTTAGGGACCTGCAGTATTTAAGTTTATATTTACAATGGATAGATATCAAATCAGTCCATGGGTGTACTTCTGCTCATTATGACTGGGATTTTGAGAGAAAGCACCATTTACATTTCTTAATTGTTATTTATTTGACTTTATTTCCAAGTCATTCAAGTATACACTTAGAAAATCATTAATGGTACATACTGCTTTTTCTTTAGGTTAATTGGGAAGATGAAAAGAGTTGTTTACAAACAATTTCCGCTGCTCTTGGAAATTTTTATGCATTGCACCCACCCATGTTGCCCAACCCATCTGACAAGGGTTTGCTATTCTACAAGAAGAGAAAAGTGTTCAGGTGTTCTGCTGAGGAAAATACTTGTGACAATGCTGGTATGTACTGCATGGCTAGTTACAAAATTTGCCACACGAACATCCTCCTACATGCACATTTGCGGTCACACTCACGTAATATTCAGGGTTGAACTATGCACTTGTTATATATTTTACTTCTAGTGTAAACTGGAATAAATGGCTTTGGGCTTATGTGCAGGACTGATGTTTTTGTTGTTAAGTGGAATAAACATGTGTGTGTTTAGCTGACTAGAAATATCAAAGTTTTTTATGCAAAGTGCTGAATTCCTGAACTATCTGGTGGAGTTCTTTGGGATATGGCAGCCATGAGTAGGATGGTAAATGTGGTCTTTCGGAGTAGGGATAAGGTTTTGCAAGCTGATATTGTTTATAGTATGATTGATGAATTGGTAACTTACTGAATCAACATTCAATATCTGAAGATACTTTTTTAGAAGGGCTACCCTAATAGGGAAAGGACTTTAACTAGGAAACATAATCAGGAAACTGTTAGGAACCCAGAGAAGAACCTATGGTTTAGTAGTACTATTTAATGGAAATAGAGCTCAGTGAGCTAATACAAAAAGAAAATAAAACTCCAGAGCGTAAGTTCCTTCAGAGATGAGATGGAAGTTTTGGATTTTGGATTAGTATTTATTTCTTTATGTGTGAATGTTCAGAGGGTCTAAACTCTGAATAAGTGAATAGTATTTATAGTTTTGGATTTGATGAGTGATGACATAAAATTTGTTTCAATTAATCTATTTTCAGTTGAAGTAATATGAGAAAACAGTCATAGAAAAGCTTAAAACTTACCCCAATATATTGACAATTATTTTAACTTGTTTGTTTTGTATTGAAATCATAACGGCAAGAGCTGCAGTAATATTTTTAGGTTGAATAAACTGCAATGGCTGCTTGGGCAAGCAGTTCTGGTTTAGGACCTTGGTTGTTAAAATGGTGATAAACCCAATCCAAGTCTAGTGTTTGTATGTTGTGTACAGTTAGGAAGTACCAAGAGGTAGTTTGAATGAACTATTGTTCTGTTCTCCTTTTGGCAAAGGCTTCAATGACTAAGTAGCAGAGAATATAATTACTCACTGTGTCTAAGTCGGGAACACTGCAACTTCGTATGTAGTTGAACATCCAAGGACCCAATAATAATTTGGGCTGACCATTTTGGGTTGAAAATGTCATTTCTATTTTCAGTTCAATTCCTCTATTAGGAATCTTCTATATATGCGTGAAAATATGAAGTTGTTTAAGAATTTGAAGATTCAAGCTTATTAGCCCATTTGAATTGCCTTTTGCTAACATGCTGCTTTTAATATGAAAAAGGAGCACTTTTAACAAAAATTCATTGTTTGGATTGGTATTTTTAGGAGAGGCACCTTCAGAAAGCAAATTCTTTTTTTTTTTTTTTTTTAGAAGTGGGTGGGGGATGCTTCTCCTTTTAACTTTTACTTCTACTCCTTTTGGCTTTTCTTTTTTTAGAAGTCAATCCAAATGGGCTCTTAAAATAGCTTGGAAAGTTGGTTTTATAATCATGTAAACTTGGAACCACTTAATTTGAAAATGATATGTAAACTATTATTAAGAAATGTGAATTGTTATGCTGCGCTGACTCCCTCCTCAGAACTTCCATTTTGGACCTAGTTAATCTCAATTTTTTGGACTTATTGCAGAACTCTCATGAATCAAAGCAACCTGATGTGACTCAAAACCATTAAACACAAGCAAAAGTAGCTTAAATTGGATCAGTAAGAATTGAAAAAGTTCATGGGGCATAACACTCTTTTGGCTCAATTTATGGATCTTACCTAATGTTTTAATTGTTTTAGTACTCATTGGGTCACTTTGGTTTTGCAATAGCTTTATGATGAGTCTTAAAACAAGGGTTAATTGGGTCCCAGATGTATGTTTTGATGGGATGGTAGCGCAACTGACACTCAGCAATTCTCTTAAGTTATCTAGAGGCTTATTATATCATAGGATTTATCTTATTCAATAGTTTGGAAAAAAGCTTTTCTGCTATATTTTTACTAAGACTATTGAGGTTATGTTTAGGGAGTGATGTAATGACGGACAATGAAGTTGACCATGAACTACTTTCTGAGGCGGAGACTGCATGGGCTCAGCGTGAATGGTCAATACAACATGTCTTGTTTCCATCCATGAGACTCTTTCTCAAACCTCCTGTTTCTATGTCCACTAATGGAACATTTGTTCAGGTAATTTATATTTGTGATTTAATTTAAATTTCTGATGTTTCTTAGTAATAACCTAGGAACCACAGACATCTCTTGATTTAGAGAGTTCAACACGTTTCCGACGCTGACATTTACACGACACGTGTCAAACACAGTGTCCAATTAAAAAAAAAAAACTTTTTGTTGGCTCAAACATTTGAACTGTTACCTCAAAATAGCTCAAACACTTCAACAAATAACTTTAAATGGTTCAGACACTTGGATAGAACACTTTTGTTTGATTTAATTTTTTTTTTTTTTTCAAATTTTCAGTGAAAAAATCACCTAAAAATTTTAAGTTGTAGAAATGTAATCCTCTATAGCCATAAGAAAAAGAATCTATTTACCCAAAAAGCAATAAAAATATTATATCAAAATATTTTTGTTTAGATCTTTTGTTACGATGTTATATTAAAATATTATATATGAGATATATAGTAGTGTCCCGATATCTTATATTTTTGACATAACTAGTGTCCTTATATCCGTGCTTCATAACTTCTCTCAATTATTTCATGTTTTCTTGACCACTATCATAAGCTTAGAAACTTATATTATCAGTTTGTAACTCACTTTTTATGAGTTCCCTGTCCATAGTTGGGCTTTGCGTGATGATGATGCTAATTTGATCCCCTATATGGTTTCTCTTTCCCATTAACGCCATTAACTCATATGTTAAATGCCTTAGTATCTCATCTGCATCTGACTTAGTGGCCTCTTGCTGCTTTTTGTGTGTATTGTGACAACTACTTTCTCTCAGGTTTTAGGAGAATATCATGTACAGCATGAGAAAACATGAGGACGGTTTTTAATATTTCATAATAATTTTGTTATTGCAAACTTGGCCATATTATATAAACAAGAGTTTTGGATCAGCTTCTAAAAAATAAATTGAGGAATTAGTAACTAAATATGTTTAACATTTCTTATCTACTGAAATAATTTTTCAGTGTTAACTTTCTTTTTTAGAAGATATTTTTTCCATCACTAAATAAACAGAAATAATGATCAAGCATCTCCCTGTACCTTTGTCATGATATTATATGTATTCCTTAATTATTTCTTACACCATGGATAAGATCATTAATTTTATCTTCACATTGCATACCATGAACTCCTCCCCCTCCCCCCCCCCCCCCAACAAAAAAAAAAAACTTGTGTATTAGTTTTTAGTTATATGTTGAAACATTTCAATCAAGGTAACGACCATTTTTTTAAATAACTAAAATAGTTTTAGTAATTTTATTCTAATTATAAGTTCATGATCATTTTGGGTTTTTTTTTTCTTTTTCTTTTTATCTGACATGATCATTTTGCTTTAGTGGATAGCAGATTTCACTTATAAATGAGGACATATATTGTGTTTATTATTATTATATTTTTTTGTTGAAATATATTATTATTATTGTGGGAAAAATAGGAATTATCTTATTCTTGCATATGCAAGAGTTTATGCCTAATAATATATACAAATTCTAGCCTTAATCGAAGAACAGAAAAAATCTAGAAATTATGGCCTGATGTCCTACCAATGAGGAGCTGTAACAAAGGAATCAGAGATTTCCTCTGGTTTTTTCTTATTTTATAGCTGTACAATAATAAATACATCAAATATATTAAATGCAGATATTACAACATACTTTTTCCACAATTATTCCTAGTGTTACTATTTATTTATTTATTTTAATCTGTCATATGAAGTCTTTCAAGTTGTTGTTAATCCTGAAGTGAGCAGGGGAATCATAAATTTATTTATTCCTTTATAGAGAAGGAAATTCATGAGTATCACTTGGGGTTTTGTATTTCTTTTTAACAGGTAGCTTCACTGGAGAAGCTTTACAAGATTTTTGAAAGATGCTAAGCAACCACATGTATCTGCTGAGAATACTTACTCGAGTTCTGTAGATCCCCCCAGGAATTTTGATGACATGCAATTGACTACAAAACAGTCAACTACCGGCTATCCAATATGCTTACAAATGCATTGGTCATGTAAAAGTAAACAGATTAGACGGTTAGCAGTCGGTTGCACAATACAGTTGATTGCAAAGAATTTTAGTGAGGCTAGTAGTGCTTCTAGGTCTAGGGATCATAAAATTCATCCTACCTGCTACCTTTAAACTGTTTTTAAGGGTACTTTTTGTGTACATAATCCAACTGCCCTTGAGAGGATTTCTTGGCTTAGTGATAGCTGTTTCTGTTCTAAGAGGATTTTGAAATGCTAAGGAAATTATCACAATGATGTGAATAGTTTTGGAATTCATTAAATAATGAGGATTGGGGATAGCAACAGAGAGGGGAGTATGGTTTATATTCCCATATCCACGAGAATAGGGAATCTTTTTATAAGAAAATCATGTTATATTTAAGTACTAGTAATATAAATACAAATAAATGATAACTTAAATCATTATAAATTTGAATAAGTTCATTTGAAATTGTAAATATATTTTCATTTTATGTAAAAAGAAATTATTTATCAATTAAATTATTAAATCACTCCTATTTAATATATATATATATATATATATATATATATATATATATATATATTATATTTTATATGTGAGGGTATTTTAATAATTAAATATTTAGAGATCCTCATCTCCATCCCTATCATAGAATCCCCATAGGGTTCCTGCCATCCCTAACAAGAATTTCTTGTTAAATGTAATATCTCATCAATTTTAGTCTTTATAATGTATCATAACTAGTAGTATTGTCAACCCCTTCTTGAGCCCTCACAGAAATTAACTGCATCTGTTTAATTAATATATAGCAACAAAACAGAAAGGTTTTATGACACAGAATATTGAAGATCTTAGCATAAAATTGTGATTGTTATATGAATGTAGTCCTAACAGCTGAGCTCTTGTAATGATATAGATGAAGTCTGATGTAGTCCTAACAGGAGCAATCATTGAATAATTGTTCTTTATCAAAAGCAAAATCGACGGAATATTTGTTTGGCAATTATTTTTTCCCTTGGGTAGAATTGAATCCTCTGATTGGTCTTTTTTTTTTTCATGTTGTATCATTCATAAGAAACTTTTTATAGTACATATTATGCCTTCACAATGACACTAAACTTTGTTGTAGTACTTGTCCATCTTCCAAAATTACTCAAATAACAAGGAATAACAATTTCTATCTCAAACTCTTTTATAAATTTGGGATTTCTTAAAAACTAACTAAATATTACTGTAAGTGGATTGCAAGTTAAGTTTTTGACTAATTTTAATTCATGGGACAAGATTTGAGATAAAGGATATTATCTCTTATATAATTTTTTTTTGTGTCAAATTCTATCTTATAAGTTTATGATTGACCCAAAAATTAATCTAACTTGCAATGTTAGTTTATTATTATTATTACCAATTTTAAATTTGTGATAAGAAATAGGACAAAGAATTTTATTTTTTTAGACATGACACTTTTTTTTTAAGAAGCAAACAGAACATAACTTTTGTTTACTTCAAAGCCACTCTCGCAATATCAAGCCCTATTAATCCGACACCTCAATTGATAGAATATCAACCTTTGTACATGTTATCTCTCTAGAAAAGAGTGACCCATTAGGAAGTTGAAAACTATGAGCATCTTTATCTCTATAATTCTTAAGAGTTGTTTAACTAAATTTTTAATAATTTTTTTTTCTTTTATAAATTTCTCTATAGCAACCATTCTTTTTATTTTGTCTTATTTAAAGCAATCCATTCTTAACTGAAATCTTTGTTTTGGACAGTTGTTACTTATAGTGTAATTCTTTCCTTACCTACTGGACTTTACATGAAACGTTTGGGTTGATTGGTTGGTTTTAGTCGAGTTGCATAAATTTGCTCAACCCTAACCTCCTAACCTCCAAAAGTAGATCTTTAAAAATGTTAAGCTACGATTGAATGAGCGGTTTATCTTTTGTAATTGTGAATCTTATTTTTAGATTATTTTTTATTATCTAATCCTCCTTTAAGCATAACATTTTTCACTTCAATTTGAGTAGATAATAGTGATATTTGAGACTCAGATATAAATTGATGTTTCAAGTTTTTTGTCAATAGAATTAGTAGCCATTGAAGGCCCATGGAGCATGGGATTATTAGTTGATGGTGGATGGATTATATATTGATATTGAAATGGATATATAAGATATGGAAGATATGCATTTTGTGAATTTGGAAAAAGCATTAGATTTCTAGGATTTTGATTAGTAGGAGAGAGAATTTTATATGTAACTTTAAAAAAATTAAATTAAAGTAAATAAAATCTATGTGAGAGATGAAATGGAGATATGAGTGGACCAAAGGAGTGAAGAAAATAAAAAATTAATAATTTAATTGAGTTAGTTTTGTCAAAATTATACAATATATAAAAATATAATTTTTAATGATAACTTTTACACCAACTATTATTTTTAAATAGTAAAATCCAGTATCAAACAGCTAGATTTACTTTGCCATAACAATATATTTAGCTTTTCTTTATCTGCAATCTGGTTTAGCAAAGAAATTTCTAGAATTAAAAAAAATGAATGGTTAATTTTTTTTTTAGCTTATCCAGCGGTTTGATTTCTGTAGCCAACGGTTAGATTGAATTTTCCTTTCAACGAAAATTAAACAAACGGTGGATTGACCAAATCCACAGTTAGATCTCCAAATATTCAACCTTGGCTCAGAATTGCCGCTCTCACACTGACTGAGTTTGAAAGGCCAAACCCTTCAACAGTGAGGTCTGGCTGAACTACCGGCTTCCGAACCACAAGTCACGTTCAAAATCGCATTGCCTCTCCATGCCGCTTTGTGAAGTAGATTTCATCCTTGGATTGCGAGTCAAGTTCCTTGCTGCTTTGCAAGTCACGTTCAGCTGGTGAACAAGAACGATTGATGATAGGAAAAGGCTCAGCTACTCACCAAAAATCTTTGAGATCTCTGAAAGGGTTGGTGACATTTGGATGTTCTTTTTTGTTCAAAACCCCATCGATTGGTACTTGGTCTTCTCGACAATCATACTGTAGTGCAGATCTATGAGTTTTTTTTTTTTTTTGCAATTTACTTGGTCTGTGTTTTGGCGAAATGTTTCTTGGTTTTGGATTGCAATTCATTCATTTTGAATGATATTTTCGGTTATTTGTCTTGGTTCATATTCACGTTCACATCCTTCTAAATCTTGGGTTGTTTGTTGTGGAGCAAGAGAGAAGAGTTTGGCTTCAAATTTTATCTTTCTTCAGTAATTTTTCACTTTTCACCTACTTTAAGTATAAATTGGGACATAAATTGTCTTTGTGAAACCGTTCTCCAGTTGATTGCCCTTTCCTCCCTCTCTTTATCTTGCTCAAATGGAATTTGTGTTGAAATGGTTCCATATCTTTGTAAAATTCTGAAAATAACACCACTACATATGGTATTTTAAACTTCCTGCCACCCTGAGAATAAGCTGATTATAACTATCAAGTTAGAAACATTGGGCAATTTCTTTTAACACACCTCTCAATTTCTATTCACAGATGAACTTCAAATTGCTTTTTATATTCATGCTAGATGTTTTTCTTATATCGATACACTAATACTTTTCATATATGTATTTAGGAAGTATTCAAATTATTTTTTTAAAAAAAATTCAGTACATATCCAACACATCAAAAGAAATAATTGGAGGTGTATCAAATTGGCTTGTATTAATTTTGTGAAAGGAATGAAATGTCTATTTAATAAAATTAGTTGAAAACTATAAGACTGTAACAAGTAATTATGAAACTAACTAAAAGTTTATAATTGCATAGCTAATTGATTAAATTAGAGTTATTTTGTAAAATTAGTCATATAATTATTAAACGACTAAAAAATAATATTATATTAATATAATATTAAGATTAATATAATTTATTTTATTTATTTATTGTTAACTAATTAATTAAATAATTATATTTTTATTATTTAATTATTATATCAATTGATTAAATAATTAAAAATAAAGTTTGTGAAAGGGAAGTAAATGAGGAAAGAAGGGAAAAAAAAAGGAGGAGAGTAAAAAAACAAGGGACAATGTGAAAGAGAGAGAGTAAGGTTGAGTTATTAGGTTAATTGTGTGATGGGTAAATATTATTATTTATTAAAAAAATTAAGGGTAAAAATGAAAATAAATTATTTGTAACTAGTTTTTAAAAATAAAACATTATTTTAGGTAGTTTTTCAAAAGTCAAAATCTCATTTTATTTTTAGTTTATTAAATCGCTCTATTATTAATTAAGTCAATAAAATACAATTTTGTAGATAAATTAATAATTCCTTATGTTAAAGAGTAACTAAGTAACTAATTATTCATTAATTTTTTTAAGTAAAACTCACAAGAAATGAGATATAACTAATATTGTTTGAGAGATAAAACAGTTGTTTTCTTTTTTAACGTGTCTCTTTTTAGTTTGCTTGAACCATCATTAATTTTAGTAATACTATACAACTAAGCAATACAAAAAAATAAAATAAATTAATATAGACCTAAACAATAATTTTATAAAATGTTTTTTTTCATAAGTTACAAAATTATCTTTTGAGTGAGTCATTTTTAGAAATTATTATTATTATTATTATTATTACGCACTTCTCTAAGTTTTTTAACTTTTAATTGAATTCAATTTTCATTAAACTCCGTCTTCCGCTAGAGGAAATGGAAGATTCGTAGTTCACCGACCCGCTGGGAGACGAGGAGCAGGTTGAGATTATCACTCTATAGAGATGGGAACGGAAGGTCCTCCAGCCAACGATCTTTGTTCGGTGTGCCACGCAAACTTCGAAACTCCTTGCCAGGCCAATTGCTCTCACTGGTTTTGCGGTACCTTCCCATTCACTTTCTCTCCGATTCTCATTTCACAGTGTAAATTTGTCGCTGTTTGACTGCTGAGAAAATCATGAAAAATTCAGATTTTATTTAAAATTTGTTTGCCTTTAAAACTGTCTAATAGTGTTTTTCCTTCTTGCAATCATGAAAGTTATTAAATCCTTTGGAATTGTGATCTGAATTATGGTCATTGTATTTTGACAAGAATTTAGGGGATTTTGTTGTAAATTATTGAAAGAATAAAAATCTTTTATAGTGGGAGAAAAAATGGTTTGGTGGAATTGTTGTCATTATGTATCATGTAGAAGTAGGAAGAGACTTTATGTACTATGCTTTCCTAATTATTGCAGATCTATGCAATGATGTGTCTACAATATTATGTGTAGCTTAGCCTTACACTCACTCTTCACTTGATCCCCCTTATCCCTTATTTTTGTCTTGACCTTGTGTTTTGCTTAGACTCTGACTGCCCTGTTTATTTTCTGGACTCAAATTTGTTTGGAAACTGATACTGAGAATGGTTTAAGTATCCTTTGCCTGTCCAATCACCATAATGCATTGGATCCTACTCACCTAGGAAGCCATCATTGATTCATTATGTATTAGGGCATTGAGATAGAGAAAGTATCAAATATTTGGTGACTGTTGGAGGATGTAAGAAACGTCTTAGCTTTCGCAATTATTAGTCTAGACTTCAAATGTTTCTGTGAGTTAAGAAATTTTTATTAGAAATTGAATGCAGAATTATTTGGAGTAGAAACCTCCTAAAGGCCATACCGCCAATAGTGTAGTAGACTGGGGAGATTGTGTGAAATATTTAATAATTAAATTTAGCATAGAATAAGTGCCCTGGTTAGTGAATATTGAAAAGGAATTCATCTTGTTGATCATCTACTAAAGGAGTTCAACTTTGCATTGGCTTAATTCAAATTTCAAAAATGATATCTACATTTCTCAAGTGTTTCTAAATGATCTTCAATTTGAATAGTTTCAACCTTTTTCAGTCTATTGGGCATTCAAAAATTCACTAAAGGAATCATTCAAGAACTTTAGTCAACATCTCATGTTTCCATGCATCATGCATGTGTATTTGATTTTTTGGTGTTAATTTGGTATTTTGTCACGCTTTATAATATTTATAAGCTTGAATATTACGTGGACAAAAAACTTTTTGATTGTATAATCTTGAAAGACTGTAAGCACCTAAATCTTCTGTTACAACCCTTCCATTATAGCTTTTCAATTAATGTATAATGCTCTGAACATAAGAAGTTCCTGTTTTGGTTCCTTGTCTTTACAGGAAATTGTATTCTACGTGTATGGGATTATGGATCAACTGTTCAGCCCTGTAAATGCCCCCTTTGTCGTCGTCAAATTACTTTGTTGGTCCCATCTGAGGACTCTTTAAGGCATCGCCCTGACCCTGAAGTTGCTCAGATTCTAGGGAGGGTTGAAACATATAATCGTTTATTTGGTGGAAGCACAACTAGTCTTATTCAGGTACTCATATCATCAATCAGTTATTCTCTTTCTTGCTTTTCTTTCTGTCCAGAAGAAATGCCCAAGTTCTGCTTGCTCTTCTACTGATTGTGAATAAATCAACGCTAATAATGAATTATTCTCCATATCAAGTTATATTTATGTTTGGCATGTGTTTTGGATTGGAATGTTAGAGATTAGGGATTAATATATTCATTTAATTCGATAATGAGTTCTCAACCATTAATAGATGGAAGGGACCACATGGGTTCCTAACTCAGCAAGGACTTTGGACGACTGTGGCTTAATGGAACAGTTTGATCGACCTAGAATTTGCTCAAGTGTGACTTTGTAAATGACTTAGCTATGAAACCTGGATACGCCATTTGTGCTGCTGTACCTGTGTCGCATGCGTATCCGTGTAAGGACTTTGGACGACTGTGGCTTAATGGAACAGTTTGATCGACCTAGAATTTGCTCAAGTGTGACTTTGTAAATGACTTAGCTATGAAACCCGGATACGCCATTTGTGCTGCTGTACCTGTGTCGCATGCATATCCAACACGGATATGCAGCGGACATGCCTGGATATGTACTAAAGACATATCAGATCTAATTTTTTTTTTTTTTTTCTTTTAAAAAAGATCTGGGAGGCTAAGATACAGCTTCTTGAAGGCTGGATATGGCTTAGATGGTGAGATACGACACTTCCACAATGACCAGTGACCAGCCATTGCACACCTTCAGCCATCCACGTTTTCTTCTTCTCTATTTTTGCAGATAGGATTAGATTAAGTTATTAGGTACTCCCTGATTATAGCAAGAGCTATGCTGGTGGGTATGTCAGAGGGCAATTTGTAGTGGGCTTTTCTTATTGTAGACAGAGAGCACCATAGAAGACACTAGGGCTTAAAAGATATTGCCACATAACTCTAGCTAAGAAACTAGCAAAGTTTTCTAGCAACTATTGATGAGGAGTGATGAAACAAAAAGATTTTCTTTTACATGTGTTAAAAAAAAAAACAAATATGTCTAGTGACTACTCATATATTTAAGATAAAAACACACATTTATTGTTCAATATATGTTTTTATGATAAATTTGTGTTAGCGTATCTTAGCCATATCATATCTTGGATTTTTGCATTTTACCTGTATCCCTGTATCCTTGTCGTATCATACTGGTATTATATTGTGTATCTAGGCAACATAGTGACTCAGGGATTTCCCACTTGGATGCCTTAAACTAATATTTAGTTTTCAAGTTCATGGCTTGGCTTGCCGTGTGACTGCATACAAAAAGAGTTTTCTTTGCAACAAATCTAACTGCTTTTGTGTCCTTCGGTAAATGACTTTTTCTTCAGAGCGACAAGAATATATCTCATTACCAAGGGAGAGACAGGTGTAAGAGAATGAAATAAAGTATGACAGTGTTATAATATGTAAAGTCTCATGTATGATAACTATAAAAGTAAACAAAGATGAACATTTCAACTTCCTTCTTTTACATAAGCATATTTGGTAATATTTATTCTACAAAACAAATATAAATTTCTCTTATGCCTGAATTGTTATATTTTAATCTGGTAGTTCTGTTTTACTCTCTCACAATTCTAAAGTTACCTAAGTTACAAAGTAGACTGGTACATCACATGATATTAAAATTATTATGCTGCTTTTAGATGGTCAGGTCACAAACTGTTGCATGCAGTGGGTCACTTTTCAAAGATTGAACTCATTGTTATGCTAGTTGAATCATGACATAATTAGTTAATATTTTCCTGATGATTTGTTAAGATTATTATGCTGCTTATAGATGGTCAATAACTGGTCACAAACTGTTGCATGCAGTGTGAGTCATTGTTCAAAAGATTGAACTCATTGTTGTGCAAATCATGAGATTATTAGTTAACATTTTCCAGATGGTTTTTTCCTTCATTTTGACAGAGAATGCAAGATCTTCCTTTTCTTCTGCGAAGGCTACTACGGGAACTAATGGATCCTCATAGATCACTTCCCCTTGTCATTAGGGCTCGTGTCTATATTGCAGTTAAGTACAGCTGTGTAGAGGTTTTGTTATAATATCTTGAATTTTACTCTTAGGGTTTCTTACAAAAAGAGGCATACGCATGGCTTTATTTTCCATTTTATTTTCTTCTTTGTTGATTTTGTTAGTTGGAATAGTGGCTGCTTGTTAAGAGGTAAAACTGTATTCTTCCATACAGAATGTTTGCTGGAATGATGTAGCTTTGTCCAACTTATCATGTTTTTCTAGCTTATATACTTTGCTCGTACTCAACAGGTTAAATTTATTGAGGGTGGCATCTCAGTCACACTGAATGGAAAATACTATTCATTTAAGTGTCTAGATTACTTGTCTCATCAAGACCTTAGAGGAGGGGAGGAAAAAAGAGGAGTGTTATCAAAAGCAATGTAAAAGGATAAAAGTAGGATTGTGTGTTCTATCACCTTTTCATTTTAGTGTGACTTGTAGCCAGACCTTTAAGTTGGAGCAATTTTGTAAAACAATTATTTGGGTGTCCTCTGAAGGACTAACATATTTTCAACTTATAGTGTTGTGTCCTTGTATGAGCTAGAAGGAAAGAGTTGCTTTATCAGAGTGTAAGAGGATAGAATGGGGTGGTTTGGGCATTTGCACACTATAATAAAGAAAGAGATGTCTCAGAGTGGAATCTGAGAGAAGATTATGATCTATATTGATTTGGGTGGAAATAATATGGGTTGATATGGGTACAAATGGAATGGGGAAGAATACATTTCTTACAAATAAATGAAATTAGAAAAACTTGTATGAATAATCACAAATAGCTTTGGTTCCTGTAATTATGTGGGCTATGCAGATTGTAAGGATGACAGGAGATCTACCTCGGGCTATTGTGTGTTTGTGGGAGAAAATCTGGTTTCCTGGCAGAGTAAGAAACAGAATGTGGTTTCCTGATCTACTGCTGAATCAGAGTACAGAGCTATGTCTGATACCATGTAGATGTAGAGAGAATTGAATCTGAATTCTTGTGTATTACTGAGCAAATAAGGTTACATATATATACAGAAAGAATCAGAGAAGAATTAGGAAACTAAATGAAGAGAGATCCCTATAATTACGGTAATCTACATTAAGCCTATTCACACAGTCAACATATATGAAACAGAATTTATCTTTACTCAGATAGTCAGCTGGATATTAAGGGATTATTCTCTTGCAATCACTCCTAGGGAGAGATAGGAGTTTCATTTATCATACATGGATGAATCATTGTGCTGTTTCGTTTCTAAGATAGGAGTTTCTTTGTTGCATTATCATGTGCAGATCCTAATTTTGTTTTTTTATGTACAGATGATACTTAGTGCTGTCTACATTATCAGCCCTGTTGACATTATTCCAGAAGGTATATTGCTATTTCTATTCCTAATTTGTCGGACTTGTACAAGTGTTATAATGGTCCCAATTATTTTCCTGCAGCGATATTAGGAGTTGTTGGTCTAGTGGACGATCTACTTGTTGTGCTTATATGTTTCCTTCATGTTGCCGCCATTTATAGATCGGTACTTTACATCCGGCATAGAGGTTCCTCAAATGGCTGAGCCATGATACAGGTATAACTTGGTGGAACTTGTCAAGGGTACTTATGTGGGTTGGGTTGGGGTAGCTAGGTGAAAGATGCCACCTAAAGGAATTTACTTGCATATTTTCTCCTTCTCCCTTGTTTTCATATTCATCTTTTCTTGTTGACTATCGAGATGACATATTATTCTCGTTAAAATTTGTTATTTTGTACATAATAACAATTTGCATTCAAATATTTGTTTTATTAATATCAATTTGGGATGACAGTTTCTCCTGATTGGGTGGGGATCTGTTAGGGATTCTTCTTCAATGGGAAAATTCCTCTTGCATTGTAGGGATTTTCGAAATGTTCAATTGTGAAAATACTTACATATAAAATAAAGAGAAAAACCTCTATTTTTCCTTTTACATTATTATCATTTTTAAAAAAGAATTTTCACATTTTAAAATTAAATAAAATTAGTCTTTATATTTTAAATTAAAAATAAATGTAAACTTTATTAAAGTATTTTTTGTGTATAGTGAACGTTCAATTTTGTTCTTGACTTGAAATGTGAGATTTTATTTTATCTAATATAAAACATGAGTGTCCTTTTTAACATTGCTAATAGTGTGAGAAAAAAAAAATTTTCTCTAAAATAAAATATGTATAATAAGTAAGGATAATTTAATAAATTGATTGATAAATATTTTTTTTTACATGAAACAAAAATATATTTATAGTTTTAAATGAATAATTTAAATATATGATTATGTAAATTATAATTTTTAATCATTTATTTATATTTAACATTACTAATAGCAAAATACTCAAAATATGATATAATTTTTCTTATAAAAAATTTCTCACAGTTCCTTGATTTCCCATAGGATGGGGACAGGTGTTAATTCCAGCGCTGCCCTCTTGCTATCCGTAACATCGGCGGTACAATAGATTGAAAAGCAGTGGTTTAGAGAGACTAGGGAAAGGGGAGAGAAATTGAATCATCCAGTATTATGATAAATGCACGGATTTGTTATACTGTTTATAACAATAATTTAATCATTTATTCGAAATATAATATTTTTAATATATTTTTCATACACATTTATACAAAATAAACAAAAACATAAAATACCGATTAGATGACGGTAGTACCACTAAATTTGAATAAGTTCTTTCAGATACAGTGACCAGATTTGTGTCTTGTTTCCTAGGCAAGATGATGATTATTATGGAGGTGAAATAGGAACATCAGAAAATATGGGATGCTGCTAACAGTATAACCTTCCATTTGTGCAATGTCTCAATGTTTTCTTTCCCATGAGCATTAACTCATAGTTAAACTTCATGTAACATTATTTTGTTCCACCTATCACTGACAGAATATGTTTGAACTATATCCTGTGCCTTTTATTATGGCCTTTTAGCATACTCTTAGAATCATGGGATGTTCCATTTGTCTTGATACCTAAGCATAAAAACTATCATTATATGTTAATTTTTTGTTTTTAAAAAAAAGGTTTGAATTGGTTATATAATAATATATAAAATTGGAAATACCTTGTTTTAGCAAAATTTGAAGTAAGATGATATTGTTTGGTGAGATGAATTCCTGTTCCCAAATACTCTATTGGTAAGAGCTTGTCAGAAAAAGCAGCTGCCATACTTTTCCCATTGCCAAATTAAAAACTTTGAAGAGCATGTTTAGGTTATCTTTTGTCAACTTACTTATACTTTTAATTTGAAAAATAAGTATTTTATACAAATTTTATTATTTGCATTGGTTTTTTTGTAAAAAAAAAACCTTCAAAAGTTAAAATCTTTTTTTTTTTAAGATGTAGAAAGAGATGTTTTTCCTTTTAATTTTTACTAGAATTAAGCCCCACACCAATGCGCGAGCATGTAGCCATATACAATAACATGTATATTACCTCTGTTAAATTTTTACGAATGATTTTGCTTAGTCGACATTGACAATAATTATGAATAGTAATATGGAAGAGACAAAAATATGTTCCCTGTTCCCAATTGAAAACTTTTTCCTGCTTCCTCTCCCTGTTCCCAAGTGAATCCCCACCCTATTCTTGAGGCAAAAAGGGAAAAATTTTCACCCTATCCAACAAAGAGAAATAATTTAAACATTAGTAATATTCAATGTAAATAAAATGATTAAAAACATAATTTACATAAAAATAATCATAATTTTGAATAAATTCATCGCAATCAATTTGAAATCTTCTTCTTCTTCTTCTTCTTCTTCTTATTATTATTATTATGTGCACTTAGCTTGGGAGTATGCACTAGCATGGCACTTGGCTACCCACGCTGCCTTCACATACTTATATGGTTGTCCACGCTACTTGCACAGGCGTGATGCTTAGCTCCCAAATCAACTACAAGCTTGCCCTAATGTTCATTTGCGTGTTCATGGGCATGGCTTTTGGCTGCCCAAGCTAGTGCAAGTGTGCCCCAACGTTGGCCTGTGTGTGTGCCTGATCGTGGCACTTGGCTGCCCAAGTTCTGAAAGCTTGCCCCAACATTGGCTTGCGTGTTTACATGACTTGGTTGCCAAAGCTAGTGCAACAGTCCCCCAACATTGGCTTGCATGTGTGCATAGGCGTGGCACTTAGCTATTCACGCTACCTCCACGATACCTTTTGCAGTTGTCCTGCTACTTGCATAGGCATAGTATTTGGCTACCTATGCTTTTACAAGCTTGCCCCAACATTGGCATGTTGTGTGCATGGTTGTGGCACTTGGTTGCCCATTTTGCTGGAAGCGTGCCCCAATGTTGGCCTGCTAGTGTGCTAGGGCATGGCGCTTGGCTGCCTAATTTCCTAGAAGTGTGACCTAATGTTGACCTACCAGTGTGCAGAGGTGTGGCACTTAGCGACTCACGTTGCTTCCAAGATACCTGTGGCTGTCCACATTACTTACATGGGCTTGGTACTCAGCTTCCCAAGCTATTGTAAGCTTGCCAAAACGTTGGCCTACGTGTGGCTCTTGGTTGCCCAAACTACTAAGTGTGCCCTAACGTTGGCTTGCATGTATGTACAATTGTGGCACTTGCCTATGAATTTGTTGGAAGAGTGCCCCAAAGTTAGCCTGCCAATATGCACGGGTGTGGCACTTGGTTGCCCAAGCTGCCTACATGATACATTTGCATATCCATGATGCCTGCATGGGCAAGGTACTTGGCTGCCCAAGCTATTGCAAGCATACCCCAACGTTGGCTTGCATGTGTGGTCATGACATTGGCTCTTGGCTGCCTAAGTTGTTGCAAGTATGTCCAAACGTTGGCTTACATGTGTACACAACCATGGTAATTGGTTGCCTAGTTTGCTAGAAGTGTGCCCCAACATTGGCTTGCTAGTGTGCATGGGCATGGCAATTGGCTGCACACGCTGCCTCCATGAGACCTATGCAGTTGTCCATGCTGCTTGCACGGGCTAGGTACTTGGCTGCCTAAGCTGCTATAAGCTTGCCCTAACATTTGCTTGCTTGTGTGTACTGGTGTGGCTTTTGGTTGCCTAAGTTGTTATAAGCGTATCACAACGTTGACCTGTATATTTGCATGACTTAGGGCCCATTTGGTACAAAGTAATACAAAGGAAAGAGTAGAAAAGGAAATGGGCCAAAGGAATAGAAATAAAAGGTAAATGGTAGCCCTTGAATTTGTTTGGTATATAATGGACAGGAAAGGATTTTATTTTTTTTGTAATGTTTGGTTTGCATAAAAAATTGAAAGAACAGAATATACATTTTTGTGTAAATACAAATTTTTCCTTCCTGTAAGACTTAAAAAAAAAAAGCCTTAATTTCCTAATTTGATTAAGTGGATTTTATGGTTGATATTCAAAAAAAAAAAAAAAAAAAAACTTGTTACCTTTCAAGATTTAACAAAGAAAAAAAAAAAAAAAAAAGAGACCACATTGAAATCTATCCAAAAATATGCTTTCAAAAATTTTAATACTTTGGGAAAAAATATATAAGTCTACAGATTGCTAGAACATAAAAAAAAAAAAAAAAAAGTAACTCAATGCTACTAGTCTAAAAAGATGCATAATAGTACTTTAAAAAAAATTAACAAATTTGGATATTGATAAACTCCAATAATTACTATATAAGTCTATGGATCCAGTCAGCTTTGAATAACTCAAGTATGATTGGGAAGACAACCAACAAATTTGAATCTTGTGCAAGCTTTATATGAGCACCATATATCTCATTCGGGGTAAGACCTTGAACCTTTAACAAGTCTTCAAATAGCTTTTCTTTCCTCTCATCCATGACTGCATAATGAGCAAATCAATGAACCTTTGTGCAAAGCTTTTCAGTGGTATGTTGGAAGCTTTGTTCTATGGTTACAATTGCATCTCAAAGCACATTACTTACAATATCATTCTTGCTCTTCTTTCTACTCCCAGAGTTTGACCTAGTCCTCGGTGTTTTTGGTACCTCAGATAATGTGTCATCATTTTCATAATCATAGGCGAATTGATGTTCACTTACATTGTCATGACCTTCTTCAAAATTGACACGATTAGCCTCTTCATTAATGTCGTCAGCACTTTGGGCATCCTTTCCAATAGCCCTATCATTTGTCCAAACAATGCAAAGGGCATCAAAATGTGGGAATGGTTGAGATCTGAAAGGGGCTGTCTTCTTATAAACCTAATACAAAAATAATATCAATTGCATACAATGAAAAAATTCCTTAAAACATAATAAACCACTCCATCATAAGTAATTAAGCATAACCAAAAATAATGTGCAGATTTCAAATGATAAAGTATACCTTCAAATATTCATCCCAAATAGCCTTGTCAGCAATAACTATATTTGTTTCCTTGTCCCATCCAAATCCACTTGTGTGTGAGCCTTGTACTATATCGTACACAGCTTGCCAACTATTCTTCAATGTCTTAAGACGAGATTGAATATGTGGATTTCCCTTAATTTCACACCCAGACAGTTTCTCAATTATCATCATTTCCAAATATTGTAGAAAACCAAGTTGAATCCATTGCCACCAACATATTTGTTAGCAATCTTCATTTCTACTAGGCGTTCCACCGAAGCAACATATTCCTCAAGCAACCACACATGCTTGCCACCTTAAGTGCTTACTTTGCTTTCCATATCTATAAAAACTATCTCAAAATATAGAATCATTATAAAACAAATAAAAGCCATATCTATACAAATTTATAGCACAACAATCAACATAGAAGCACCAAATCACATAAGAAAATGTCATTGCATAAATCTGACAACACATTCACTCAATTTAACACATAAATTGTCACACAAAAACAACAACCAAAAAAAAAGAATAGAAATCTTAAACAACACAAACTCAAAGATTCAAAGGTGTCCTCTGAGTTCTAAATTCATGATACATCTCATTTGCTAATTGGTCACACCAATTACTCAAGCATTGGTGGGTTCTATGGTTAATATAGGGTTTGACTCTATAGGTTCATCAACGCCAGGTGGCTCATATGAAGGGTATTGTGCATCTAGTGGATCGGAATCATTGGATTGCATGATCAAATTGTGTAGCAAACAACAAGCTACAATAACTTGATAATGAGTTCGCATTGGGTACCAAGATAGGTGTCTCAATATGCCCCATCTGGCCTTCAAAATTCCAAAACACCTTTCAATAATGTTACGTGTATGTGAGTGTTTCATATTAAAACACTCATGGGGGGATTGTAGGTAGTTGACCCTCCCTCCACTCATTTAGGTGATACCTTTGACCTCTATGTAGTGCAAAGAAACCCTCATAGTTTGTATAACCAGCATCAACCAAGTAATATTGACCTGAATCTTAAGAAACATATAAATTTCAATTTAATTTAACTAAAATATTTATCTCAAGTAATAAAATTTTTTAAATATTAGCCTTGTGAAACTTTTAGTCCATTGGGTCTATTGATTGCATCACGTAACACATAACCATTAGCTACAAACCCCTCCCAACCAGGCAAAACGTAAATAAATTGGCCATCTTGAGAATGTACACCCAACACATTTGTTGATATATCCCCTTTCTAACTTCGGTACCTAAGCTTGTCTCTCATAGGGTGTGTTTGATACACAGTACAAGACAGTAAAAGCAAAACAATACAACACAAATAGCTAAGTTACAGGACAATTTATAGTTATGTTTACTGTTTGTTAGTTCATGTATAGGACAAAAATTTTGTACTGTTTACTGTTTGATTAACATAAGTACTAGACAACATAATATGAAATTTACTATAATATCCTATGTTGTACAATATTTGTTATTTTAAAGAATAAAAGTATTAGACAAGATTTTAATATATAAAAATATAATAATTAATGAAAATATGAAAATTATAATAAAAGCATATAAATAAAACATTATGAAAAATAAAAAAAATTTAAAAAATAGCACAGCATGATAGCATTATCTTTCAACCTTCCAGATATTGCATAGAAGGAAAAGCTTTAGCCATCACATGAATAAAGGAAAGCAATGCAGATTGAGTGAAAAGCGTTTCATTGTTCACGCGAATAAAGGAATATATGTGTGAAAGAAAGAAACAGGCCAACACACAGAGCAGAGAAGAACAAGCTTCAGCCGCACTGTATTACAAGCAGAAGGAAAAGTAATAGTGAAAGAGGCGATTTACCTTGGCAGCGGCGGTGGTGGCAATGAAGGCAGTAGCGGCGGCAAGAACCATAGCAATACATCATATTGCGTTCACTCGGAATACTTGACTAGTTAAAAGGAAGAGGTGGGGTTATATTTGTCTTTTTAAGTTTTCTACCGTGGACAAAATTTTTGTCGCCTGATTTTTTGAGGGACAAAAAATATAGGATTTGTCTAATACCTCAAAATATTTTTGTCCAATGCTATTGTCTTTTTAAAAATCAAACAGAGTATAAAATTTTTTGTCCAGTTCAGTCTATCATTTTAAAGCGAATCAAATGGACCCATAGGCACCTTTATCTTGATGTGTGTTCCATCCAATGCACCTAAACAATTCTACAAATAAAAAAATTAAATCAATTTCTCATTTAAAAAATAAATTTATAAATAATATGGGAATATAGATTATCTTAAAACACTTTCATCTCTCATTTGTAGAGTTTACATCCACTAACTCAAGAGTCTTAAAAAACAACCTATTTAGTCAAATCATGGCTTTTAAGACAACATTGAAGTACCTACTTATTGTTTCCCTAGAATCACCAAACTCAAATTGAATTAATCGATTTTTAAGATCGTGAGCAATAATATATAAGAATATTGCTACTTACTTGTCAACAAGCATATTCTTTGTTGGTTTGAGCCCCCCAATCTCAACTAACCTAGAACTAAGTTGGTCAAAGGTAGACCTATACGTCCTAATTTGGTTATAACAAGTGATGTCACTCTTATATATCATTTGCCTAAGGCGTCTCATTTTTTTGGGCATGTCCAAGGTATAAGACTTTGGCAGTACATGCTCAAAATGAAGTGCAATAACAACACGTTAGAAAGAAACATTGTCGCATAATATGTGCCATATGCAACCACCAATATATTATTTGCATGATAACTCCTATTTTCTTGGGATCCATTACTGTTAAATAAAACAAACATTATAGTATAATTAATTACTTTCACAATTTAAGCTATTGAATAAAAGAAAAAAATTAGTGAAAGAAAGGTAAGGATGAAATGGTGAGCTAATTAGACAACAATTACCATCATCATAAAAGAACAAAAATTAGAGATATAAGATGGTAAGCGTTAAATGAAACATTATCATGTTTTTGGGTTTGATCTAATCTAGTCTAACATGCCTTAAAAAGAAAAAGGAATAAAGTCAAGTGAGAAATACTAAAAGCTTTGCCTACGAAGACATATAATGATAATATAATTCTGATATGACAAAGAAAGAGTTTGGGTTATTTTTCATTTATCTTTTGTTATTAGTATCTCTGCCAGAAAATATGAGTATAATGGATTTCTTCAAAGCTTCCGAAAAAGACTCCTATCATGTTTATGGAATAAGGAAAATTATCATTTATAATGACAAGCATGGTTAAGGAGCCCATGATAAATAATAGACCTTTCAAAACATCAATCACGCATTATATAGTAAAATTTGCCTAACTCTCTAAAAGTACAACATCTAAGTTACATTCATCACAACAATTAACGTTGTTGTTTTATATACCCATTATGTCGGTAGCATTTAATCCAGCATCAATATCTAAGGTGGGCAAATTATAGTTTAAATTTAATGCAGCCACAAAGATAATTAATTCAATGGATAGAAAAAGAAAAATATCTACCCTTTCCCTTTTCATTTCCTATAGAAAGAACCTCTATAACCAAAATATGTACTCTCTAGAGAAACTTACCACTAACAAGTAATCAAAATAAAGAGAGATTTAACTTAGATAATAAATATATAAATAATGAGAGATTTAACCAATAAGAAATGTAGTAGATATGTAGTCAAAATACATGGTATTTCATGCAATAAAAATTATAAAAGGGAGTAAAGGAAGTTGGCCACTACCAAAATTTTACAAAGAAAGTCTTTTGTAAAAACCAGTATTACTCAATCAATAATCTAAAAACTGGCCGAAAATTGGGGAAAGGTAGTATTGAAGCTTAACAAGATCCCAACTTGTTTATTAAAAAAATTGAGGAGGCATGATTATTTATTTATTTATATGTTGTATTGTACTTATTCAGTTTCCCAAACTACTACTAATATGATGATATGCTGAACTAATATGAGATGTATATTACATAAGCCATGTCAATAGCTGAGACGCAACGCCTTTGCAATGTATGTGATACATATCTTCTTTTTTTTCCTAACTTGAAATCTCTTTGGTTCTCAAACAAAGGAAACTTCAGAGTTCACTTTCAAAATAGGAAGCTTCAGAGTTCATTTGAGATACATATATTTGGATAGGAGACCTAAAGAAGAAAATTAATTTGAATCAATTGAGACAAGTCGAGAACCATACATCAGATCCAACTTCTACTGCTACTTGAAAGCAAATGTAGGGATGAAAGGATGGTGACAATTTCTTCTTCAATACCCAACTCTCACCATCGACCCTAGAACCAGCTTGAGTGGGTGAGATAAAGAGGTGAAAGGTCAAAGAGAAAAAATTCACAATCACATAGAGGTGAAAAAAGCAGACACAAATACAAATGGTACATATAAAACCAAAAAGTCCATAATATGACAATAATCCCGTATAAAAATAGATAGATAAATAAGTAATGAACACCACATGAAAAGAAACAAAACATAGCAACGAAAATGAAACAAAAAAGAAGTAGAAATGAAAAAAAAAAGGAAAGAAATCAAGAGAAGATTGAGTGATGGATTCAACATAAAACGAAAGACAAATAAAAATCTAATTTCAGCGTCAACGAAGATCTTGATTTAGGTTTGATAAAAAAATATATACATACCTGGAAGAACTTGCGATGATCTAATAAGGGATGACGATTGAAGGGCATACAACTTTCTCTAGTCAAGGAGCACTTTTCCAGTCGATAAAATTGGATGATAAGGTGAGAAGACGATAAAAGAGATCAACCGATACACAAAGGTAGATAATGTAATTTTAATTTTATAACTTGAACTTTTTTGTAAATGAAAATTTCTTTTCTTTCCTTTGAATTTGAAAAGAAAATTGGATCCTCCAATTAATAGAAAGTGGTATCTTGAGGGAATGAACTTTACTTTACTTTGGAACTACCAAATAGCACAAATAGAGAGAAAGTAAAGCACGCTCCTTTCCATCCCTTTCCTTGCCAACGTACCAAACAGAGCCTTAGTTGCTCCAACTAGTGCAAGAGTCCCCCAACATTGGCCTACGTGTGTGCACGATTGTTACACTTGGCTGCCTAATTTCTTGAAAGTGTGACCCAATGCTGGCTTGCCAGTGTCCACGGGAGTGGCACTTGACTGTACATGTTAATTCTACTATACTTATGTGACTGTCCACGCTACTTGCATAGGCGTGGTACTCAATTGCCGAAGTTGCTAATGTTGGCCTATGTGTGCACAGGCGTGGATCTTGTGGCGTGGCTTTTAGCTACCCAAGCTATTACAAATGTGCCCCAATGTAGGCTATGCTTGTGTATGATTGGCACACTTAGTTGCCCAATTTACAAGAAGCACGCTCTAATGTTGGCTTGCCAATGCGCACGGGTGTGGCACTTAACTATTTATGCTACTTATGCAGCTCTCCACATTGCCTACATGGGCATGGTACTAAGCTACCCAAACTACTGCAAGCTTGCCCCAACATTTACCTATGCGTGTACACTAGCTTGGCTCTTAGCAGTCTAAGTTGCTGCAAGCGTTCCCCAATGTTAGCTTGCTAGTGTGCACAGGTGAGGCACTTTACTACCCACGCTACCATCGCGATGCTCATGTGGTTGTCCACGTTACTTACAAAAACGTGGTATTTGGCTTCCTAAGCTACTATAAGCTTGCCCAAACATTTGATTATGTATGTACACGGGGCATGGCTCTTGGTTGCTCAAGCTGCTGCAACTATGCTACAACATTAGCCTATATACGTGCACGGTTATGGCATGGTTGTGCATACGTGCATGAGCGTGGCACTTTGCTGCCACGATACATACACGACTATCCATGCTGCCTGCATGGGCATGTTACTCAAATGCTCAAGCTGCTACAAGCTTGCTCCAATGTTTGCTTGTGTGTGCATGGGCGTGGCTCTTGGCTCCCCAAGCTACTACAAGCATGGCCCAACGTTGCTTGTGTATGTGCTTGGCTATGGCACTTGGTTGCCCAAGTTCTATAAGCATGCTTCAACGGTGGCATGCATGTTTATACGACATGGCTACCTAAGTTGCTGTAAAAATCCTCCACTATTGGCTTATGTACATGGTCATGGCCCTTGGTTGCTAATTTATTAGAAGTGTTTCCCAACATTGGCCTACCAGTGTACATGGGTGTGTCACTTGGCTTCCCATGTTGCCTCCATGATACTTATGCAATTGTTCGCATTGCTTGCACAGGCGTGGTGCTTGGCTTCCCAAGTTGCTGTACGCTTGCCCTCAACATTTGCTTGTGTGTGTGCATGTGCGTGCCTCTTGGTTGCACAAGATGTTGCAAGTGTGCCCCAAAGTTGGCGGGCCATTATGCGCGAGTGTGGTACTTGGCTTCCCACGTTGCTTCCATGATACCTATGTAGCTGTCCATGTTGCTTACACGGCATGGTAATCGGCTTCCCAAATTCCTATAAGCTTGCTCCAATATCCGCTTGCATGTGTACACGTGCGTGACTCTCGATTACCCAAGATGCTGCAAGCTTGCCCCAATGATGGCCTGTGTGTGCGCATGGGTAAGTGACTCTTGGTTGCCCAAGCTGTCCCCAATGTTGGCCTGCCAGTATGCATGGTCTTGTCACTTGGATGCCCACGCTGCCTCCACAATACCTATGTGGTTGTCCACAATGCTTGCATAGGCGTGCTGCTTTACTTCCCAAATTGTTGCAAGCTTGCCCCAATGCTCACTTGCATTTGTGCATTGGCATGGCTCTTTGCTGCTTAAGCCACTGCAAGAGTGCCCCAATGTTGACTTGTATATGTGCATGGTCATGACACTTTACTAGCCACGCTACCTCCACAATACCTATGCGGCTATTCACATTGCTTGCGCGGGCATGGTAGTTGGCTTCCCAAGCTACTATATGAAATTTGAGACATTCAGTTAGATTTAGCATTCCTAACTTAAAATGGTGGAAATCCAAAATTTTCCCTCACACTTTGAATTCCTAATCATCCCACGTCATTGTGCATTTTTGTTTTTTCTTAATCTTCAACCAAATATGGGCATGTCATATTTTTAAATGACATGAGCAATAATCTAAAACATTCCTTGTACCAAACACACTACCAAAGAGTAATGTTGTGCGCGCTTACTTTCATGAACAAATACGAAGAGGGCAAGGCAGCCTTTAATTTGGACCAACCCAGAACATGTTCTTGAATGTATTTTTTAATCAATTGTCTCGTACTCTCCTCCACCATGCTCAGCTTGTGCTCAGCTTTACTGTGATATGTGATTTGTCACAGCACACCCTTCATCCCTCTGCTAGACACTGTTAATATTCATTTCTTGTGAGTAAAATTCAAACTTATTAATACTATTTTTTATTGTCATTTGTTTTTTATTTGATTTCTTATTTATACTACTAAATATTGTTAATAATATAAAAAAAAATGAATAATCAAAAGAAGAGTTTGGTCCAAGTCACTTTCTTTTTCTTCTTTATTACCAATCAGTTTGATCAGACACAAGACAAGGGTATCCTGAATTAGTGAATGAACAATAAGAAAGACTTGTGTTGTTTAGATAAAAGTGGAAAAAGAAGGAAACAATACTCTTGTTATGAATTCTTGCTTTATTATAGTGCGACATATATAAAAGAGTTGATGCCCCTATTTAATCCCATTTTGTTTGGGGATCCACTTTACACTGTGCTCCCATGCACTGCAATTATGTGTTCTTGCTTGAATTTTTTGCCCTGCTTTTTCTCTTGCAAGATGGAAGTAAAATTGTACAAGCTACGTGTCTCAAAAGCATGTTTGCTCTCTATTGTTGGAAAAGCTAAGAAGAATTTTAATAAATTACTTCCTCAATTCTAAATTATTTGCGGTTTGAAGTAAGTGCACACAGATTAATAAGTATAATTATAGTATTATCTAATTTTATTATAGGTGTCTGAAATAGTTAAAATTGATGATAATAAAAGTATAATTGAAAAAATATAATTAATATTGTCTCAAATTTTTAAAATAATAAATAATTTGAAATAAAAGAAAAATGATTAATTAGTTCACTTAGTGAAATTTAATAAGAATTTTAATATGTTAATTGTATTTCTTAATTTACATATATTAACCATAAACTACAGATAAAATGAAATGAAATTTCTCTCTTACCCATGAAGGAAATTTTTCTCTTACCCAAGAAAATGAAAGGCTTAGAGTACTCTCCCTTACGTCTCAATAGATTAATACCTACTATATTAACTACGTCATCTCATTTTATTTAATAAATTTTTATATTTTAATCCTTACAAATAAATTCTTCTAATATTTACAATTAAACCTAACGAGTTATACAATATCTTGTTACAAACCCCATCTTCCCCAGAAGCCCCATCATCGCCCAAACAACCCTCATGGTCGACGGCAATTTCTGTCTACATCGCGGTGCTTGTGCCGTCCAAACCATCCTCCTAATCTGCCGTCGCTGTCATCTTGTTCCACTGGGACCAATCCCGGCCATCCACAGTCTGGCATGGCGTTGATCTCCGTCGTCATATTCATGGGCATGCTCTTATCCTCTGATGCTAAAGTCCAGGGCACCCGCTGGTTGTGGCGGTGCAACCGGAGCACCCCTTTCGAGTGGTTGTTATGCTTCCCACTTGGGATTCGTCCCTCCGAGCTGTCTTCTTTTGGCTTTACGTTTTCTACCTCTCTCGCTTCCTCCATTTCTTTCGTACATTCTTCATAATTCTTTGTCATCGAAAGCTCTCATTTTTCAGCTTCCTACAATCTTTTATCTCTTGAGTTTTATTTTTTAGAAATTTTCTTTTACCACTTTGGATTGGACCTGACTTCCTTTTTTAATTGGAGAGCTTCTATTTGGTCCTTTGTGTATGATGTACAAGTTTGATTTTGTAAAGCTTTTAAATTGCTAAGTTCAAACGTGCTTCTTATAACTTTTGTTTGAGAAAAGTTGTCTCAAAGTTTTCAAGCTATTGAAACTTCGAGATTGGGGAATATGTGGTTAAGTTTCTGTTTCCATGGTAGTCGACCATGGGGTTGGGTTGCCCCGGACCCTGGTGATAATGGGGTATTGGGGAAGATGGGACTTGTTATTGGGTTAAATTGTAAATGTCAAAAATTAATTTATATACAGGGACGAAAATGTAAAGATTTAATAAAAAAATTACATGACATCATTAAAACAGTAAGTATTAATTTATTGGCCATGTAAGGGTGGATACTCTAACCCTTCCATTTTTATAAGTACCGGAGCAATGTCCTCAAATGAATTAGAGAGAATTTTTCACTTTGCCTACTAACATTAATCGAGTGAGTAACGGTGTAAGAAATAATTTTCTTTTTATCTTAATCAGCCAACACATATCATTGCATAAATTGATTATTGATAAACTATATGGAGTAAGCATTAAAATTCCAGCACTGAAGTATATGATTCATTACTGACCTCTGTCATTCCAACTCTGAAACCAATATAGTAATCAATTATGACCCTAGGACAAATAACTTCTGTCAACTTATGCACATTCATGTTGAGGTTTGGAAGCTGCATGAAAGGTTTCAACTCTTTGGGTCCATATTTGGCAAGTTTTTTTGACGGTTTGGGTTTCTTTGCACGAAGGAGGTGTTATACATGCCAGAGAGACGACACGAGTCTTGGTAGACTTGGACTATTGGGAATCAAAGAGAAGGAAAATTGTAGAAAAATGGAAGTAGATATTTTCTGTATATATGTTATGTACAGATTACAGCCTCTAGAGGAATAAATTGGGACAAACGGAATAAGAGCTAACCTAAAAATTAGGAGATGTTAATGCTAATTCTAAAGTCTAAGAGAAGATAAAGCTAATTATGCAGAGACATTTATCACCAATTGATACAGTCCTAACTTATAGGATCTGAATTTCATCTCCTTCCTCTTCTATAAAAGGGCCTTCATATAAACCATACACCTAGAGAGCATTTTCTCTGAGCTTCATCTCCTTCCTCTTCTATACATCTGTTTTTCTTCCTTCATCTTCTTCTTTTGTTTCTTCTACGGAGCAATTTCTTTCTTTCTTTTTAAGCAAGTTGAACTTGTCTCACAAAGCTTTTCCATTGGGTTCCTATTGAACTTTTTCTATCAAATTATTGCATGACAAGTTTAACTTGCTTGGAAAGGTCAAGTTTGCTATGCTACACTTGAAAAAATTTCATTAGAAAGTTGATTCTTTGACGAATCAAGGGATTCTAATGTTCCCATATTACTAAGACTTTGAGGGATTTTGCCATTCAAAATGTTTCTGGACAAATATGAGACAACAACCCTAATAATCTTGCAATTTCTTTTGTTATATCTCTAATAATTTGTTACTTAAAAGGTCAATATTTCTTCTGAGGCACAGAGTTGTCGTGAACCTTATGCTGTTGTTCCTCGTTGATTGTTTGTTTGATATATCGGAAGAGGTATTTGTCCTTTATGTGGCCAATTTCTCATGGATTGCTTACATACATTTATTTGGATGAGAAATCACAAATTAGGTAACAAGATTTTTTTTTTATTTGTCTGCTGTTACTATTCTCCTTTCATAGTCCTATTCTCTCAATCATGTCTCTTTTTAGAGCTTGTTTCATCTTTATAGAGACAATGAATTTATTGAAGGTACGACACTCAGAATTAATGGAACCTCATTACTATATTTTGGAGTTTGAATGTATCAAATGGCATTTATCAAAAAGGAATATGGAAAGGGAAGGGAGGGGATACATCTCCCTTGTTCAGATATTTAAGAAAAGAAGGGAATTATAAGAAAGATGTTATATATGATTGCCTCATTTTCTTTTTCATTAGTTGTTCTTGCTTAAAAAAATTTCAGACAATAAGAAACTATGTTTATTTCTTGTTATCTAACTTATCCAATCAACATTGCTGCACATTGCTTTTTTCACTTGTTTACGCCTTTGGCCTTTTCCATTTGGAGAAAGGAGTTCTGGGACTTCTGTCTTGTTAATTGCGTCAAGATATTTATACATGTATGTTTGGTTGTTTCACGTTGGAGGTAATAAGAGTAAAACGGTGGCTCCATGCACGTGAGGAAATTTGTTTTGAACTTCTTTAGTAGTTAAGAGGAAACACAAGAGCTTTGCTAGATCTTTCATGTTCAACAATGAATGAAGAGTTTTGGCATTATCTGTAAGGAACATGCGAATTGGTCGTTTTTATATAAAGGTTATCTACGAGACATTTCACAATAATTTGTGGATTTATATTTGCTATATTTCTCGAGCATCTTTTACTGATGTCACTAGCATTAAGACCTATTTGTCCTAACCAGATTGTTTTTTACCACGGAAGAGGTTGCCAGTGTTTAATAAAAAGTCCAGAGTGTAATTGCTTACAAATAGAGAAAAAAAAAAAAGGCTATATAGTGTTCGATAAGTCCCAAAGTGAAGTCATCCAAAAAGAAAGAGAGTTACTTGTATACTGAGAATAGTTCGAAGTGGAGCCATCCAAAGGGAAAAAAAGCTTACCTGTGTGTTAAGAAGAGTCTGAAGTAAAGTTATCTTCTTAAAGAATGAGCATGTTATGAGTCCCATATTAGTTCCAAACAATGTAAAATGGAACTTAAATCAATTTTTTTTTTTAAATGTACTAAATTAGCCTTTTGGTTTGGCCTCTCCTTCGAGTCCTAGCAATCTGTACCTCTTCGTGGTCAAGATCATTGGACTATTGCTATTGCAGCTACTATATTCGATTTTCTTGGTGGCTTGGTGTCTGTGGTCTTTTCCTCTAATTGTCACTTGTTAGGGTATAGTATTTCCATTCTGCAAGATTCTTATAATACCATCTTTTATGCTTATGAAGTGCCTTATATATCAGTCTTCGATTTTATTTTTTTATTTATTTTTTATCATTTTTCTCAATTTAGAGAGAAACCCAAAATAAAAATTAAGTTATGAATCATGGTTTTTTAAAATATTAATAAATAAATAGATAAATTAGCAAAATTGTGAGTGAAGCACTGTTTTTAGACAAACTCAAGTGTCAAAAAGCCCTTAAACGGTGTGCAAATAGACAAATATGTGCTAGGTTGGAGACCGAGCAAAGCAGAACAAGTCACGGCAAGGCGGCGGTGATGTTCTCTTTACTAATGCAATCAGACTTCCGTAAGTTAACTTTTTATATTTTTAGAGAAAAATCCATCAAATCTCATGAACTCTACCTAAACCCTAAACAACAACAATAATAATAAAAGCTTTATTTTTAGAACACTGTACAGACATGGTAATTCAAGGGGTTCACCTGTTAATAGTTGTAAAAGCAAAACATTGAAATAGAGCTAATTGTCCTTGCTGATTTATAGCCAACCCAATTTGCCTTTTACACTTTTGTTCTTAATTAGCCTTTTCTTTTTTCTTTTTTTTTTTTAAAAAAAGTATGATTATTTGTGCCCATATCATATTTCTATCAATAAATATGGTTCACTTATTCAACCTATATATAAAAATTGATTAATTGAAGAAAGACAGGGCGCCCTATTTCATGTGTATCTAGACTACTCGTGAATTCTTTTAGTTCATATGGCAAGTGTTCCTCTCATGGGTATAGAATATTTTCTACAATGACCTCCGATATTTTACATAATTCATATTTCTGGATCCCATGTCAAGCTAATATAAAATTTTCTAACTTAAGAGTGTGAATCACAAAATAACTAATTCTTTATTAAAATTCATAATTCTGTCATATGTTCTAGAAATCACAATGAAAAAAGTTAAAGAGTATGCATATAACTTTTTGATTCAATTAAAATTAAATTTTGTAATTTATTTAGTATTTAATTTACACAGTCATTTAATTTTATGATTTTGAAGCTGAGCCAAATATTAGTAAGGAAATAGCATAAAATGTTCATGAAGAGGGGAAATTCATATGCAGACCCCTTAGTTAAGATGGTGGCCTCTCAGAATCATGTAAATGAAATTTGCATAATTCCTCATGCTAATCTAAAGTTGTAAAATCTATTTAAAAAAATAAAGTTGTAACTGTCAGTAAATTTGCCACTCTTCTCTTATTTTACACCGGTCAGTTCAACTTTCATTTATGGTTTACGCCTTTGGAGTTATGCTATATGCATATTTATGTGTGTATATTCATTTCTTATAACTCTTGTTTTTTTTTTTAGCATCTTTATTATATTTTTGTTTACATTTCATCTATGCAAATGACTACATCGCAAAATATAAGGCATAGAAAGTGAATGGATGTGCGCATGTCAATTTTTCTTTTCCAAATGACTTTAGATTTGGAGCAAACTCAATGTTGTAACTGGCATTAGCACTACCCACAGATTTTATGTTAAACTATTTTACATGACATTAATAATCTTGCTGATTTTGCATAAGCATAATGCAGATTTTAAGGCACTTCAGAATCAAATATATATATATATATATATATATATATATATATATATATATATATATATATATATATATATATTATCTTGACCACTTTATCTGTGAAACTCAGCTTACATTAATTCGAGGGTTCATTGCGAAATGAATAAATAGATGGTATAGAATAAGTTCTAGTTAGTATCTGCATACAGAAGAATTGATCTTACATAAATATTTTACTATAATCTTACAAAGAAAAAAAAAAAAAAAAAACTGATCATCACATAAAACTTAGTCTAACTCTATTGGCAACGGAACCAGCAGTGCTACATGACAAGTCTCACTTTCAATCACCAACAGTATCTCAGTTTATACCACATGTTATCAATCAATTGAAAGTAAGTATGCCTCCATGATCTATACAAGAATAAAGGACCAACAATTCCCCAAAATCCTACAATAAATCCAAACGTCATGCCAACATAAAACCAATTTATTCCATGGCCATCACCTTTCTTGTATTTGTTATTAACATCAGGAATTACATGTTGTGTACTGCAGTTGTTCGGAAGTGGAGGACCGCCTAGTTCATTGCCAATATAGCTGGACTCTTCAAAGCTTTGCAATTGGGTTCCTGTTGGAATTTTTCCCCTCAAACTATTGCAAGACAAGTTCAACTTGTCTAAAAAGGTTAATTTTACTATGCTTGGGGGAATTCTACCAAAAAGATGATTCTTTGACAAATCAAGTGATTCTAATGTTTCTTTATTGCCAATGTTCTCGGGAATTTGGCCACTAAAAAATTTTTTAGACAAGTTGAGATCCACAATATCAATAAATTTGTAATTTCACTTGGTATATCTCCAAACAATTTGTTACTTGAAAGATCAATACTTATTACAAGTCCCAAAATAGTACTATATTCCATATCAATTCCTTTTAGATGTAGAACTACAGAAATCACTGTGTATGATGTGCTATGTTTATCTTTGCAAAAGATGCTTGCATCTGCACTGTTGTTTTTAATCATCATGGCCTGCAATTAATTGAAATATTTTGGTATATGCCCAGTCAAGTTGTTTTCAGAAAGATCCAAGACTTGAAGAAACTTCAATGGGCAAATTTTTAGGGGAATTTGACCAAAAAAATAGTTTGATCCAAGATGAAGTATCTTCAAATTCACAAGCCTCTCTCCAACCCATGATGGAATGGTTCCAGAAATTTCATTATTCCTGAGGTCCAACAAAATCAATTGACTAGAATTCACCAAGAGGGGAAATTGTCCAGAAAGCTTGTTGTTGCCAAGTTGCAGTGAGTTGAGCCCTACTAAAGATCCCAAGGATGTGGGGATGTTACCAGTAAATGAGTTGTTTCCCAATGTTACTGTTTGCACATCATCCAACAATCAGGGATTTCACTTGATAAATTATTCGATTTGAGAATAGAAATTTTAAGTTTGTAGGCTTATCTTGTTTTTGACATAGGAAACGATTTACGGATCCAGAAAAGAAATTGACTGAAAGATCCAAGTAAACCACACCTGTAGACAAATAGGGCAGTTGGCCACTCAAGTGGTTTGAACTTAGATCAGTAGTGGTAAAGTTGATTGGATTCTTTGAAGTTATGGAAAGATCTCCGCAGAGTTGATTGTAAGAAAGGTTGATCATAAGCATGGGAATATGAGGACCAAAACCAATTTGGAATAAGATCCGAAATTCCCGCGTTGCTTATGACCAAATCTTGAAGATACTTTTGAGATTTAATCCATGAAGGAAACTTGGGATCCAATTGCCATGATGACAAGTCTAAAGATAACAGCTGAAATGAAGGACTCCAGTTGGAATTCACTTTTAAAGTGAGTTGGTTTTCTCCTCCAATTAGATATGTTAAACTTGTTAGATTCGCAATGTGAGCCTCAGTAACAGCTCCTTGAAACTGATTAGAATACATAAGAAGAAATTCCATTTTAGAAAGCTGCGCAATAATTTCGAAAGGATTCCCTTGGAATTGGTTGGCCCCAATAAGAAGATATCTCAAAGATGATAATTTTCCTAATGATTTAGGAAGTGTTCCTTGAATGGAATTGTTGATAAGAGAAAATCCAACAAGATTTTTAAATACTCTAATTTGATCGGTCAAATGACCTGACAGTTGAGAATCAGAAATACCCAGCATTTCCAATTGTAGTGAAATACATCTAGTTGAGAGAATTTTCAAGATTGCCGATATGTTTTGAGTGCATTTTTTGAATGACAAATATATCTCTCTCAAGTTGTACAAATATCCTAATGATGTTGGAACTTTTCCTTCAAATTGATTAGATGTCAAATCAAGACTGACAATAGATGTCAATTTGGCTATTTCATTTGAAATAGTTCCATGCAAATTGTTGTCAGCAAGGGAAAGAGACTTGAGATGACTATGACTATATAACCAATTGGGGATGGAAGAGTTGAACAAATTAAAAGACAAGTCAAGATGTTCAAGAAGAGTAAGATTTTGAATAGCATCTGGAATTGGACCTTGAGAATTATTAAATCTTATTCGAAGGGAAATCAATTCACTGAGTCCAAATATCCAGTTAGGGACGAAAGAAGCCTGAAAGTAATTAGTTTGGTCAAGATCAAGGATAGCAAGATATGAGAAGTTAACGACGGAAGGCTGATTGTGATAATGAAGTGGACAACAAGACAGATGCAATTCCTTCAATGCTGAAAGTTTGTGAGTAACCCATGGCCAATCAGAGGCTTGGGATAGGTTTATGAAACTCAAATCAAGATATTCTATGAAGGAGAGACTTGACAACCAATGAAGATTTTCTACAGACAATGATAATTCATCTCGGAGAGAATAATATTGTCCAATGTCAAGATGGATCAAACTTGTGAGGTTCCCAATTTCACAAGGAATTCTGCCACTGAAATTGTCAGTAGTTCTAAGGTCAAGATAGAGAAAATTGGAAAGGTTACCAAGTTGATGAGGAATTTCCCCACCAAATCCTGCTGCAGAAAGGTTAAGATATGTTAAGCTCTTCAATGATCCTATAAAATTGGGAATTGGCATACCTCCAAAATCATTGCAGCTCAAGTCAAGGTGGTTCAAGTGCTTCAACTCCAGCAAAGAAGGATTTATCTCTCCACCAAATCTATATCTCTCGTAAGCTTCTTCTCGCTCAATGTAGTTAGGCAGTTTAAAAGAAGTACAAGTTGTCAGGTGGAGCTCAAGGACATGCCCTGCGGTGTTGTTGCAGACAACACCATCCCATGTACAGCAATCGCTATTGCCACTCCAAGAACGGAGTCTATTGGAAGGATCAGTAAGAGTTTTTTTGAACTGAAGAAGAGCTTCTTGCTCACTTGCTATGCATAGAAGATTAGTGGTTCCTATGCAAATGCAAACATGAAAAGTAAGGAAGCAGAAACAGCAAAGGAAAATGAAGATAAGAGTACTGGTGGAAGCAGTCATGAGACTTAAAAGTTTAATTGTAGTTCTGGTGCATATAGAACTATTGGTACACTGCTATTTATAATGTCATTTGGGGACAAGCAGTGTTTAATTAGCCTCCAATTTACTTTTCTTAACTAAATCTTATATAATACTCTATTTTTTCAAATTATTTGGATTTTTTTGAAAAACTTTGGTTGTTTTATAATATAGAATTTTTTTATAAAATTTTAGAATTATTTATTATTTTTTTCATATTTGCACCTAATTAATATTGTCTTTTTAATTTTATTTTTTTTTATATTTTGATTAACGTAGAGAATTAATACACATCTTCAATAGCTAATGGTATAACACTAAAATCTGATACTAAATGTGATAAATTTGAAATATTTTGATTTTAATTACTTTTTCATATTATATGATTCATTTAAAAGGGTCTTAAGAAAAATATATTAATAGAAAATATAATAATTATTTAATAGATTTTGCATTTGGTGAACTTAATTATAAAAAGATGCATGGAAGGAAAGTGGAAGATTGATAAGTACGCAGAGTAGTGTTGATTCTTGAAGATAACAATTTTTTAGATTACCTTTTAATTTTTAAACTTCACGTGTTTTGTCTTCTAATTATTTCATATCAATCCATTTCTATTATTTTTCTTCTTTTTTTTTTTTCCACATTGTTGACCTGACCAAGTTATTCCACATACATGCACTATATTGAAAGGACAGATGTATATACTCGAATAAAGATGTATGTACATCTACTGGACAAATAAGTATAATTTAAATAGAAAAATACCATGTGTACACTCTTGTCGATACTCATTTGTATATTTAGTGTTTTTTTTTATGAATGAAATTATAAACAGAAAATAAAAATATAAAAAATAAATGTAAAATGTAGGTGTATATTTAAAAATATACATTTAATATCACCCAGTTAAATTCAATCACATGCTTACACCTTTAAATTATGACGAGGACATAGAACAATAAAACACAATAAATGGAAAATTTTTCTTTTGTTTTTTTTTTTTTTATGTCATTTGTACACTCTTACACCTTTAAATTAGGACGAGGACATATAACAATTATGATTACTTCTTCTTTTAATATATATTTTTTTGTCGTTTAAACTTTTGATATTGCAGAGGTTCCTCAACCACTATACTCATTTTTATTACTATCTGAGTCGCACTTTGTTGGTATCTTCATTGTTTATTTAATTTTTGTTTTATTTATGAGTATTCTCATTGAAAGTGAAACTAATCTCATTTGATAACAAAAGAATAATTACGATTACTTTATCTCTCTAACACTGCTATTTATTTCTAACGCATTCCACAGGCACCTAACGTATTCAATATTCTTGCATTAATTCAACTTGATTGAACATTTGAAAAATCATTCATGTCACTTACAAACTGACTAATTCAACAAAGACCTAATATGGCCTTGTCATTGTGGAATTAGTTTTTTTCTCATGACATTAACTGTCTCCTTTTGTGGAAAATTCACATTGGCATCGCATGACCTTCATTTTCTCTGGTCCTACTCTCTGCCATAATATAAGGCAAATTTATTGCTTATAATCACTATCAGTAATCTTCAATGTTCATTGAAGCCATCAATGGAAAGAAAAGAATTTGTTTAATTTTTTTAATTGATGACATTATGTGTTCGCTAATGTTATAGTGTCTCCCAAAGTGTTTTTATTTTTATCTCAGATAATAAACTGATTAAAAATTAGTTTTAGTAGATTTCTATCGAAGTTTTAAAATATAGCATTGTAAATTTTTTGAAACTAATTGTTTAACTGTACCATTTAGGACAAGTTGGCATACCATTTAAAATTCCTCCTAACATTGGCATTATTTCAATTCACACTGGCATGACTTTTTGTAGACTGACTCATTTTTATCAAACAAGCATTTAACATGATATTGTGGGAAAGGAAGGTAAAGGGAAGCAGAGAAGGGTCTCCATGTGATAGAGGACGCTATATATATAAAAGATTGACATTTTTTTTTATCTTATTCTCTTTTAAATAATTAAAAATTAGTATTACTAGTAATACTAAGTTATTAAAAAAAAATTTTAACCAATCAAAAAGGTGTAAGACAGAAGTAAAATCATATCTAAGGGATCCACATCTCATAGCCCATTCTATTTTACTCCCAAGCTTGAAGTTTCTTGTCACCTACCACAAGGTTTCTTCAGTTAAAGAGATAAACATTTTCAAGTCCATTTCTCTTGAGCCGTTTCTATGCTTTTATTTTTTATTTGCCGAAAGTATATTAGAATGGAATGGGCAAACCTTGACCAAATATAGAGTTGAAGTGACGATGTGGACGTGCATTAGTGCTATGCCTTAAATCATGACAAATGACTACCTAGAGAGACTAAGAAATATCTTATCAGTTGTGTTTGTATGTTCAATGCTTGGTTCAGGAAACTTTTACCATCTCTTATCCCTTTGGAATAAATTCGAGCTCTAACCAATCATTGTTCACAACAAGTCTTGCCACAATAATTTTTCAAGTATGGCTGCCTTTAGAAATATCTTTCTTGTCCTGCTATGCTTGATTGGTGGATTCCAAAGCAATTCTATTTTGCTTTTAGATAATATCTCAACAACCATATATATTTTAAAGGAAATTTATATGCGTCTGGAGGATGTAAAATCACTGGACTATATAAAAAATGTAAACATTATATGCTAAAACTTGTGATCATTGTTGTTATATTATTTTTAAGCAAGACTTGTTTATCGCTATGCGAAGACTTGTTACTTAAAAAGAAAGTTTGTCAAGAGGCTTTTGGAAGACTTGGGTGAGAGATGTTTTCTTTCAATTATTGTCTTCATAATCTTACTTAACTTAAATCTAAATTACAAATTATCTAATATAATATCAAATAACATATGGTCTTCAAAAAAAAAAATATTGTTAGTATGTAATAAAATATATACACAATACTGCTCTAAAAATATATTGATTATTCAATTAAATTTGATCGTTTTGCTTAAAGTAATGTGTTGGGAAACCCTAGAGAAATATACCTTTTTAAGCTTTCATACTTTCGATCTGTCATTGTTGTTTGAATTGCTTTAATTAAAGCTTTTATATTTTTAAATTTTGTTTTGACCAGCTATATTTTTAAATTTTTAATTAAGTCTCAACGTTAAAAATGTTAACGGAAATTACTTCCATGTCAAAAAAGAAAAAGAAAAAGAAAAGGAAAGCTTCTAATTTCATGTGATATAAATAACTGAAATCAAGGGAAACGTTGCATTTGATTATTTACTTTCAATAGTTTTCATTTCATTTCATTCATGTTGTCCTACTAAAATCCATGTGATATAGATAACTATTAATGGAAAATGATTCGATAAAAAAATGATTCGATTGAAATAGAAAATATTTAGGCAAAACGACATCTATGCGCCTCTGCTTTGAGAAATATACATTAATGTCGACCCTCCTAAAAATATTATGAGATTGTGGGCTCTTTTATAGTAACATTGAGCCTCCATAAATTTTAGAAGTGTGAAATGAAGAAGTTATAGACCATTCACCATCTATCTATTCTTATCACTATCTGCAAGTAAGTTTGATTTATGATATATAAAAGAGTTTCGCTATATATATACATATTGATGGGTGTTGAAGCCACCAAAATTAAATTTTTTTCATATTTATGAATTGTAGATAGAGCAAGCAGAGTTGTATTCCACGATTATTGGTGGAATTAATGTGAACTTAGATACAAAATAAATGAGAAGGGGATTTGTAAATCTAAAGGAAAGTGAAGAAATAAAATTATAGTTGAAAAAAAAAAAATTAAAAGCTTAGACCCTAGTCAAAATATGTTTTTATCTTTCAAATAAATTGGTGTAAATGATAAAACATTTAAGCTTTCTTAAAAGTACTTAGTCATGAAATGTCTTATAATTAAACTTTACTCACTAACCAACTCCAAATACGCTGGTGGTTTCCCTCGGCTTCATTGTTTGTTAGTTGTGTTGTAGTTGTTTGTTTTCCCCTCTTTCTTGTTCGTTTAGCTGTGTTTCTTGTTCTATCTTTTTCTTGTCATTTGCATCTTTAATGAATTTCTTTTCAATGGAAAAATATGTGCGAAATCTACATTTAAATAATAAAACTTAGGCCTTGTTTTGAGTGATTTAAAATTTTATGTTCTACAACTAAACTAATGAAGCTTTTTTTTTTACTTATTTTATGGCTTTATTTTCTAAAACAAAAAAATTTCTAGGTTAAGTTGTAAATATTTAGTTAAAATTTAGTATATCTGGCTGAAAAAGAAAAAGAAAAAAGAAAAGAAAAAAAGTCTTATCACTCTTCACTCTAAGTAGCTTGAATTTACAATTTAAAATTTAAAGCTGACAACTAATTCAAATGGGGCTTAAATACCTACTCCATATCCGACATCATGCAGGTTATTTTATATATATATATATATATAATAGAGCTCTAAAAATATATTGATAACTCACTAGATCTGCACAGAAGCTTTGTGTATCCTGTGCAAGTGCAAAATTGACAAGTAAGCAAGATAAAACAACAAATGTAAACCAAGATATGAGTAATGGGGGAAACAGCCATGACAGTAGGAATCAAATTTTTTTTTTTTTTTTGATGAAAAGAATCAAATGTTTTAATTGTAGTTCTGGTGCACATTAAACTCTTGTTACACTGCTAGTTATAAGGTCACTTGGGGATGTAAGAAGTGGTTAATTAGCCTCCAACTTTTTTTTTTTTCTTAATTGAGTATTATATATATAATATTAAAAAGGAAAAAAAGGAAAATTTAATTTGCACTCATTCCATGAATCCATTCCACATGCTATGTGGAATTTGTACGTTTGTGAATCTTGTCGTGATCTTCCTTTAATAATGTTGTTACAATTGTAGTTTTATTGCCCTCCACGCAAATTGTGTCCCAACATATCAAGCCTACTTTCTCACCTTTTCAACAAAATGGAAGCTTTTAAATTTCACATATTAACAAGTACAAGTTTTGTTTAAGATCATTTGAGGCACATACTCTATTAATTAATTATGCGTAAATAAATATTGTCCTTTTTTAGTTGTTATATTTTGATTATTGTAGAGAATTAATACACCTATGTAATAGCCAATGATATAACACCAAATTCTAATTATTTTTCTTAAACTATATGGTCTAATTATGAAAGTCTTATTTATTAAAAGGAAGGAAATACAAAATAAGAAAATATATTGATAAAAAACAAAATAATTATTTAATAGATTTTGCATTGGTTGAACTTCATTATAAAATGATGCGTAGAAGGAAAGTGGAAGATTGATAAGTACGCAGAGTAGTGTTGATTCTTGAGAATAACAATTTTCTAGATTACCATTCAATTCTTAAACGTTACGTGTTTTGGTATTTTAGTTTTTCATTTCAATCTATTTCTATTATTTTTCTATTTATGTTTCACATTGTTGACCTGACCCAAGTTATTCTACATACATGCATTATATTAAAAGAACAACTGTATAGACTCGAGTAGAGATTCTTAGATGCTGTATGTGCATCCACCTAACAAATAAGTATAATTTAAATAAAAAAATGCCACATGTACATTCTTGTCTATACTCGTTTGTATATCTAGTGTTTTTTTATGGATGGAATTGTAAATATAAAAATTTTAAAAGAACATAAAATATAAAAAACAAATTTAAAATGTCGGTGTATAGTTAGAAACATACATATAACATCACTCATTTAAATTCAATCACATGCTTACTACATAAAACACAATAAATGGAAAGTCTTCTTTTCGGTTTTTTTTTTTTTTTTTTTTTTTTCATTTGTACACTCTTACACCTTTAAATTATGAGATTAATATTTGTTTGGAATAAGGAGTAGTTAACAACAATCTTTCCCCAAAAAAAAAAAAAAATGAAACTCCAAATTTCAAATTTAAAATTTTTTGCCTTAAACATGCTGTGTTTGATTGACGAATTCCAAACAATTCCCCATTATATTTAAATAATCCCAGATGATGCCAAGTTGTGCTTTGAGGGTAATATCTCAACAACTATATATATATATATATATATATATATATATATATATATATATATATATATATATATATATATATATATATATTCAAAAAGGAAATCCATAGTAAAGGCACGTAGAATAATCACTAGACTATGTAAAATATATAATCTAAGTCGTTATTGTTATTGTTATCCTCATTAGTAAGGAGAGGGATTGGAGTTGAGTCAATAAAATCGTCAATCTTTCTTATAATTTTAAATATGCTATTTGAATCTTGTTTGAAGACATAGAACAATTGTGGTTACTTCCTCTTTCAATATGTGCTTTCGTGTGACTCAAACTCTTGATATTGCATAGCCCCTCAAACATTAAATTTATTTTGATTACCAACTAAGCCACACCTTGTTGACATCTTTTTTCATTATTTATTTATTTTTTTCTATTTATAAGTATCCTTATTAGAATAGTGAGTAATCTCGTTTGGTAACACCAAACAGAGAATAGCTACAATTATTTTATCTCTCAACATGTGCTTTCATATGGCTTAATCCTTTGATAGTACAAAAGCTCCTTAACCACTTAAAATAATTTTTCATTATTAAAAAAAAAATCTTTAACCAATTAACAATGAGTAAGACAAAAGTAGAGTCATATCGATCCACATCTTATGCCTCACTGTATTTTACTCCCAAGCTTGAAGTTCTTGTCACCTACCACAAGGTTTCTTCAGTTTAGAGGTAAATATTTCATGTCCATTTTCTCTTGAGCTGGTTTTTATGCTTGTTTTTATTTGAAGAAAGCATATTGGAATGGAATGGGCAAACCTTGGACCAAATATAGAGTTGACGTGATGATGTGGGTGCAGTAGTGTTATGCTTTAAATCATGACAAATGACTGCCTGGAGAGACTAAGAAATATTTTATCAGTTTTGTTTATATGTTGAATGTGTGGTTCCGGGAACTTTTACCATCTCTCTATCCTTTTGGAATTATTTCAAGTTATAACCAATCGTTCCTCCTATAATGACGAATTATGTTGTCAAGTCATACGAGTCGCTCACAAGTCATGCTGTGATAATTTTCAAGTTTGGTGCCAAGTTCTGCTTTGATGGTAATATCTAAAAAACTGTAAGGATTCTATTATTTAACTTGTCAATGTTGTTTAATTGTTGTTATTAAGCAAGATTTTTCTAATGCAATGAGAAGACTTGTTACTTGAAAGCAAGATTTGTGGCTCTTGGAAGATTTGTCAAAATTATACATTCAAGTTCTTGAATTTAATTTACATATTATTTAAATAATATAAAATATATTGTCTTTGTAGTTTCATGGAAAAAGCTACAGCCATTGGAAGCAAAGACATCTTTGGTTCATCTGCGTAGTGTGTTGAAGACCCAACACAAATGATTAATCCTCTCTAAATCCAATAAAAAAAACAAATATCTATTTTCAACAGTGTTTTAGTAACTAAATATCTGCTCAATAGTATTATATGTGTGTCTTGAGTTGTAAGAGGGAACGAGGAAAAAAAAATTGGAAGAACTAATCACCGTATCTTGTTTTAGAAATACTCTTCAAAAGTGCTAAGGATGGTTGGTTCAATTGACAAGAATAGAATTCAATTGCTTATAAGATTTAAATTTAAATCTCACTACAAGTTATTCCTCCTTTTAGTAGGGAATTCTAATTGAATTTTTTTTGCTTACAAGGTTTAAGTCCAAATCTCACTACAAATAGTCACTCGCTTTAATAGGCAACTATTATTAGCATTACTATAAGCCTTAATTCGGATGTCTCTTCCTTAACAGTTCATGAAATCTGGGTAGTTGGATTTCTCTCTCATTTAGACAAGAAATTATTTGCCATTTCATATAGAAAAAAATGGTGTATACCATGTTATCATCTTTCCTCTCTTTATCAACATACGCCTTAACATCTCTTCTTATGTTATGCATTGTCCCCTTATTTAACTTTCGCCATGACACTCTTGATTCTATAATATCTTTCTCTACAAAAAATTTCAAGACATTTCCTAACTATGTATTTATTCACTTAACTCCATATAATTTGTCACCTTCTTTTGGTTTCTCCACCAATACTCAAGTCTGCCATTTCCTAATATATTGCATTCTAACATTTCCTAATGGTATACTCTGTCCATTATTTGCACAATTCTCATATAGAACCATGGTGATATTATTAGATACATTTTTGAGAATTGACTCTTGTCTACCCTATCAGCTGTGATTTATATATGTTTTCTCCTCCTTTTTGATGATATTTGAGCTTCGTTTCGATATATTTGGCCCTCATTTGGTATAGTTTGGCTAGTTTGCAAGGTAATTTAGTGAAGTGCAATGATAGCTGAAATTTTGTGCAAATCAAACTATTTTGATTAGATTTGAGGTTAAGATGCAATTAGAGGAAAAGTGGAGGACCATTCTAGCATTTGGAATCAAAGAATTGAGAGTTTTGAGTGATGGCTTTGTGTGTCATGACATATGAAATTGCATGTCACGACACATAACAAAGGAGCTAATTTGGACGAATACCAAGTCCTCAATGTGTTGCAACACAAAAAAGCACATGTCATGACACACCGAAAGTGAAGAAACAAAGATGGCAGGTTGAGGTTTTGTGTGTTGCGACACAGGATAAAACATGTCATGACACATTGGCAGTGAAGCGGCAAGGAGATATAGCAAGGTTCTTTGTATCACAACACACATAAAGGCATGTCGCGACACACATGTTGAAGAAAAGGGGCAAAAATTATTTGAATGTTGTAGGCTTTTTAACTCTTTTAGGTTACTTGTTAGACTACAAATACACCATAGAGATTAGGATTGGGGAGGCAATTATTGGTCTGCTTTTGTTTTGTTTTGCAACTTTTATGCTGTTGAGGAATTCTTAGAGAGAAGACAAAGAGACACAACTTCTTCTAGAGGAAATGTACACAATCACCATAGAGAAGCTTCTTTCGTTCCTTTTATCTTTATGAATTACTCATTTTACTTGTATTTACTTTCTTTTGACAAGAATTGCTTAACTCCTCGTCTAGGGGAGAGGCATAGCCTAGGGTTGATGTAATTGAATTGAGAATTTTTATCTATGCAAGTCTTATTTAGTTATATGAGTAATTATCTTTATTCTTAATGATTTCTATGGACTAGCCACCTATAAAATTGATTAGGAGACTATAAATTGCATAGGAATATGGATTTATAGATTAGCTTTTTGAGATAGTTGTAATTTAAGCAAAAGCTAGGAATAAGTAAACGCGAATTACATTGTCTTTAGGGAATTCCATAGAATTGAATCCTTTTCTTAATTGAATTATGCTAAGGAATTAGGTAATCTATTTAGGGAAAGAGGATGACTAGTTTACTAAGGAACTGGGTCTTAGTCATATTAGGGAATTCGACATTCATAGAACTTAGTAGAATTTTGTATAGAGGATTTTTCGATAAGATTGTAGCACTCTAGGTTAAACCCAAACCTCAGTTTTCTATCATTGAATTTTCATTACATTTTCTTTCAATTTAGTTGTGTTATTTATTTGCATATTTGTCATATCGATAGCTTTGATAATAGTTCAAAAATATAGTTGGTAATTGATTCGCAAATCCTTGAGGATGATACTCTTTCTCACTTATATACCACTTGTGCGGCCTAATACACTTGCTAGGAATCATGCAACAAGGTTTTGGCGCCGTTGCCAGGGATTTGTTCTTATCAATATCAACAAGTTGTCTAGAATTATTAATTCAAGCATTTTAACTTTTCTTTTGTTTAATTTTAATTCTCACTTCTCATATTGTGCATAAGAGGTACAATTCATCCCAACAAATTGCTATTCGATCCTGAAATAGAGAGGACTGCAAAGGAGAGAAGGCGACAAGCAAGACTACAAGCTCAAGCTAGACAAATGGAAGAAAGGGATGATCATGCTCTACCTCCACCAAAAGGGACAGTTGGGGAGTTGGAATTAGAAGGCCAACTATGGTTGCAAATAATTTCGAAATTAAGGCTTCCTCAATTCACTTAGTGCAGCATAACCAATTCAGAGGAGAAAGGGGAGAAAATCCCTACACTCACATCTCGAAGTTTTCTCAAATATGCAACACTATAAAGATTAATGGAGCCTCAGAGGAAGCCATCAAGCTACTAGTGTTTCCATTCTCATTGATTGATAAAGCACTATTATGGTATCAGTCTATAAAACCTAACAGCATCACTAATTTGGGAGATTTAGTACATCCATCAACAAGTATCATCCCCTGCATTTCGAAACAAGTTGAGAGCCCAAATTGTTGCATTCCAACAGTTCCCCGGCAAATCCTTACATAGCGCCTGGGAGAGATTTCAAGAGCTTTTGAGGAGATGCCCTGGTCACGCTTTAGAAGAATGGCAGCAAGTGGAAATCTTCTATCAAGGATGCAGCGTAAAAATTCAAATTCTCATAGATGCAGTATGTGGTAGCTTATGAATTAGTAGAGTTGTTAGCTTCGAATCATCATCAATCCACTAATGACAAGGAGCAGAAGATGGGAATACTAGAGATAGGGACTCTAGATGTTATATTAGCTCAAAATCAATTGCTAAATCAACATGTAGCTTCTTTGAATAAGAGATTGGAAGGGATGACTATACTAGGAGCTGAAAAGGCACATATTGAGAATCCATCATTGGCATTTGCACCAGCCTTACCTTACTCTTAATTGCCTCAATATAAGCCTTGCTCTCTGTGCTCAATTGTTCATGATATGGGGATATGTGCTCATCTTCATCCAGATGAGTTTGGTCAAATAAATTATGTGGATAACCCTAGGCCTCAAAATACGTACTCCTACATGCCAACAACAGAAACCATCCCAATTTCTCTTAGAATAACCCAAATAATAGTTTTGAATCCCTACTCTCAACAACCTAGGCAACCCTATTAACCGCCCCATATTAGACAGAATCAACAGACTCAAGCACCTCAATTCGATTTCATAGTGGAATCTTTGGGCTAGTTCATTAAAGAGATGAGTGTTACTTCTAAATCATTTTTAGAAGAAACCAGATCCAGTATAAAAAAAAAAAATTAGAGACACAGATTGGACAAGTGGTACAACATTTAGCATAAAGGTCTCTTGGTGTTTTACCTAGTTCAACCATCCCTAATCCTAGGGGAGAGCTAAAACCTATCACCACTTTAAGGGGAATTGTAGTGGAACCAAAACCCATTACCATGCATGAGAAGCAGTCTACTGAAGAGCTAATAAAAAATACTATAGAGGAAGAAACAAACAATATTGGGTATATACTTGAGCAAGCTCAAGGGTAAAAAGAGAACTCTAAGAGGAGAAGAAGATTTGGAGAAGTATAACACCCTAAGACTAGGCACAAAGCTTCCTTTCCCTCAGAGATTTTCAGAAGAAAAATAATGAACAAAATTGCTCTAAATTTTTGGAGATATTTAAGAAGCTGTGGATTAATATTCCTTTTATTGAGGTCCTAGCTCAAATGCCTAGATATACTAAGTTTATGGAAGATATCCTGACCAATAAGAGGAAGCTGGAAGAAGTAGAGAAAGTAATGTTCACTGAGGAGTATTCAACAATCTTTAGAAAAAACTTCCAGTAAAGAAGACTGATCCTGGCAACTTTACTGTTCCTTGCAACATCATGAACATAGATGTAGGGAGAGCTTTATGTGACTTAGGGGACAACATTAATTTGATGACCTTATCCATGTTTGAGAAGCTGGGAATTAGAGATATAAAACCCTCCAGTATGACTCCAATTAGCATATAGGCCCCTCAAGTACCCCTATGGTGTCGTAGAAAATGTGCTTGTTTAAGTAGACAAGTTTATCTTCCCTGTTAATTTTGTGGTATTGGACATTGTGGAAGATAATGAAATTCCTCTCATCCTAGTTAGATCCTTCCTGGTAATTGGGAGAACACTGATTGATATGGCCACTAGAGAGCTGAAATTGAGAGTGCATGATGAAAAGGTAACTTTTAAGATTTTTGATTCTATAAAACACTATGATGAGGTAGATAGCTATTTAAGAACTAATGTTATTGATGCATGTGTAACTAAAATTTTTGAAGATAATATCTATCATTTACCTCTTCAGAAAGTTTTGGCATATTCTAACAATTTTGATGTTTTGCAAGAGAAAGAAATTGTTGAGATTACTAAGGTAGAGTTAGGGGAACATACCACCTTTCCCCCCTAGGTTGGAATTGAAGCCTTTATATGACCATTTGAAGTATGCCTTTTTAGGAGAAGGTGGGAGTTACGTAGTGATAGTGAACTCTTCTTTGACAATTGTGGAAGAAGAGAAATTATCAAGTGTTGAGAGAACATAAAGGAGTCATAAGATGGATTACTGAGGATTTAAAAGGTATTAGCCATGCTATTTGTATCTATAGGATCTTTATGGAAGAAAAATATAAACTTGTAGTGCAACCTCAGAGGAGACTGAACCCCACTATGAGAGAGATTGTGAGAAAAGCGGTAATCAAGTTGTTAGATGCTATGATTATCTATCCCATTTCTAATAGTGCATCAGTGAGCCTAGTACAGGTAGTGCCTAAAAAGGGGGCTATGATAATTGTTGTGAATGAGGCTAATGAGATGATCCCCACTAGAACAGTCACAGGGTGGAGAACGTATATAGACTATAGAAGGTTGAACAGTGCTACTAGGTAAGACCATTTTCCCTTGCCCTTTATTGACCAAATTATGGGGAAACTAGCTAGACAGGAATATTATTGCTTTTTAGATGGATACTCTGGATACAATTAGATCTCCATTGCTCTAGAGGATAAGGAGAAAATGTTATTCACTTGTCCATTTGGTGTGTTTGCCTATAGACGTATGCCTTTTAGCTTGTGCAATGCCCCAGCCACATTTCAAAGGTGAATAATTTCTATTTTTTTGACATGATTGGAGATTTTATGAAAATGTTTATGGATGATTTTAGTGTCTTTGGCTCATCTTATGATTCTTGTTTATTTAATTTAGCCAAAGTACTAAAAAGATGTGAGGAAGTAAATTTAGTTCTCAATTGGGAGAAATGCCATTACATGGTAAAAGTGGGAATTGTTTTGAGACACTATGTTTTCTTTAAGGGAATTGAGGTAGACTGGGCCAAAATTAATATTATTGAAAATTACCCCCTCCTACCAATGTAAAAGGTATTAGGAGCTTCTTGGGACATGTAGGATTTTATAGGAGATTCATAAAAAAAAATTCAAAAATTGCCAAGCCTTTATGTCAATTACTTAACAAAGATAGTCCATTTGTTTTTGACAATGAATGCTTGGAGGCTTTTATTACTTTGAAGATAGCCTTGGTGTTAGCTCCTATACTAGTAGCTCCTGATTGGAACTTAAATTTTGAACTAATGTGTGATGCTAGTGTTGCAGTTGTAAGAGCAATCTTGGAGTAGAGAAAGGATAAAAAGTTGCATGTAATTTATTATGCTAGCAGAGTTCTTGACAGTACATAGGTTAATTACACCACTATTGAAAAGGAAATGCCAGTAGTGGTATTTGCATGTGCTAAATTTCATTCTTATTTACTTGGTTCTAAGGTAACTACCTACACTAACCATTTTGCTCTTAAGTTTCTTTTATCTAAGACAAATGCTAAACCTAGACTAATCAGATGGGCAGTTCTACTTTAAGAATTTGATTTAGAGATCAAAGATAAGAAAGGGATTGAAAACTTGGTAGTTGACCATCTTTCTAGATTGGAGTATGTAGAATTGCAAAAGAGCACTACAATACCCATTAATGAGACCTTCCTAGATGAACAATTGCTCTCTTGTCAAGACCTTCCTTGGCATGCAAATCTAGTGAATTATAAGGCTATTGGAACACTGTAACCAACTTTGAGTTACCAGCAAAGAATTTTTTTGTTTTTTTGTATTCCTCAAGGTTCTTTGTTTAGGATGAGCCCTATTTGTACAAGTAGTGTGCAAATGATGTTCTTAGGAGATGTGTGGAAGCAAAGGACATACCCAATATTCTATGGCATTGTTATAGTTCTAAATATGGTGGACACTATAGTGGTGATAGGATAATTGCAAAAGTCCTTCAAAGTGGTTACTTTTAGCCTACTTTGTTCAAGGATGCAAGGGATTTTGCATTTGCATGTGATAGATGTCAAAGAATCGGGAATATTGGGAGAAAAGAAGAGATGACTCTGCAAAGTGTCTAGAAGTTGAAATATTCAATGTGTGAGGAATTGACTTTATGGGTCCTTTCCCCTCTTCCTTCAACTAGAAATATATCTTGGTGGCAGTAGACTATGTCTCTAAATAGGTGGAAGCAACATCATTGCCAACTAATGATGCCAGAGTAGTGGTCACCCTTATGAGAAAGAATATTTTCACCAGATTTGGTGTTTCCTCGAGCTACTATCATTGATGGTGGCACCCACTTCTGCAACAAGCAATTTGAAGCTTTATTGAAGAAATATGGAGTAACTCATAAAATTGCCACTTCATACCACTATCAGACTAGTGGGCAAGTTGAGGTTTCCAATAGAGAATTGAAGAAAATTCTTGAGCAGATAATGAGCTCTTTTAGAAAAGACTAGGCTAAGAAGTTGAATGATGCACTCTGGGAATACCGAATAGCGTTTAAAACACCCATTGGAAAGTCTCCATTCCAACTGGTGTATGGGAAAGCATGCCATCTCCCTATAGAGTTGGAGCACAAATCTATTGGGCCACTAAATTTCTTAATTTTGATATGGAAGTAGTAGGAGAAAAGAGATTACTATAGCTCAATGAGTTGGAGGAGTTCCGTGCTCAAGCTTATTAGAATTCCAAATTGTACAAGGAAAAAGTGAAGAAATGACATGATAAGAAGATCAGTGTAAAATAGTTTGAACTGGGATAGGAAGTACTCCTGTTTAATTCAAGGTTGAAATCTAGATGGTTTGGCTCCTTTATGGTTAGCACAGTGTTCTCTCATGGAGCAATAGAGGTAGAAGATTCTCCAAGTATGAGAAAATTCAAGGTTAATGGACAAAGACTCAAACCATACTAGGGAGGAGAACTAATGCACAATGTTTCCACTATCTACTTGGTAGATATTCCACAATTGACCACTTGAAAATATTGAGATAGTCGGGCTAATGATTATAAACTAAGCGCTAATTGGGAGACAACCCAATTTTCTTACCTAGCTCATTTACTTGTTTAAGTTCATTTTGCAATTTTATTCTTTCTTTCAGTTTTTTTAGCTGATTTTAAATTATTTTTTGGACTTTAAAAATTTACTCAAGCTTGATTTTTGTGTCATATAGAAAAAAAAAAGTTTTGGGGAGCTTTGAAGATTAGAAGTCTTTGAAAAATTATAAAATGCACAATTTTTTGTGTATCTCAACATGGGCAGTAGAAGACCAATGCAAACATGTCACACTCTCTATGTGTCATAACATCATTTATGTATGTCATGACACATGTCCAAAAGAGCCAAGTGTTGCGCATCCCCTTTTGTGTGTCGCCAAATTGGTCATGTTGTGACACACGGACAAGATTCAACTTCTATCACTGATTTTAAATAAAACAAAACCATTCTTTGTTGAGTCCCGTGCCTTTGGTAAATGCTCCACACCACCACTCTAGATGCCTGTACCTCCTAAAGCTGCTGATGACAAAGGTGATGATGAGTTTGAAGATGTTGTGGCCTCCCCTGACTCAGCTGTTGACTAGTGCCCAACTATTCAAGGAATCCCCTTCTCTTTCTTTATTTTATGTTTATTTGCATTGGGGACAATACTATGTTTTAAGTTTTGGGGGTTACATATGCATGTTTTTTCAATGATTTTAGCTTGAGTACTTTTCTATTTTTAGCTTTTTGCTTGAGTAATTTTACTTTTTTTTTTTAACTCTTAGATTTCTTAGTAGTGATTTAGTTCTTTGACTTTATGAAAAAAAAAAAAAAATTAGATTGAAAACCTTGCGCCAATGATAGAATTGAGCATGTCTTATCATTCATTAAGCACTAAAAACTTGTCTCTCATGTAAATGATAAGTTCTGACTCCATAGACTTGTTTTTTATACTTGATCCGTGTTTCACCTTGCATATATCTATAACCTTTTGGGAATTATGAGCCAACCCCTTGTTGTGTGACTCTCTATGTTCTTGGAAAAATTTAATCCCTATGGCCGATATCTAGCTTTTGCACACCTTATGAATATTTGTCACGTGAAGTGGATGAAAATGCATAGGAATGAACTTTTAGCCAAGTGTGAGCTCTGAGCCTTTAAGTCACATTTTTCTGCTCATAATTTGATTGTGAAAGTTTCATGCATCCTTAATCTTCTAGAACTTGCTTGATTATGCATATTGAGACCACATTGAGAATAATGCATTAATAGGATTAGGGCATTTAACCTTTTGATAACCCACCTTTGCACTTTGACCATTACTAGACCCCTTTGAACCTTGGCCTTTCATTCTTTTTAGTAACCCCCATTACAAGTCATATATCCCTTCTTTTGGTAATCTCCTTCATGATATTTGCACCCTACACTTTGAAGGTGTATAGGAATTCCTTGTAGGTAGAGACTATCTTGATGTGTGTTGGAAAATATAATGCATTGAAAGCCTCAAAATTATATATATACTTCCCCAAGTGAAAAGGAAAAGAAAATTGAAAGTGGCAATTGAAAAAAAAAAGAAGAAAAGAGTTTAAAAGCCACTAGCTAAGAAAAAGGGAACAAAGCATGTTAGATATGAGGTTTGAGAAGTTGGAAAGTTAAGTGATCTAATGGGTAAGCAAGGAATTCATATAGTACTTTCATTGTTTGTTTTTTTACCCTATTTTTCCATCATTCCTTTATTTTTCCTAACCTCCACCCAAGCCATATTACAACCCTTTTGAAGTCCCTTTGATTGGTGCATTAGGTTCTATTGAGTGGTGGAGATGTGATATATAAACAAGCGTATGACAAGGTTTTGTATGCATTGACTTGAGCGAACAATAAACCCCTTGTAAATACTTTGAGTGAATTGAGTGCATCCTACATCTATGTAAGGGAAGTTATTCTTACTGCATTTAACTTCACGAAACTTATTGGATATTCACTTGTGTGTGTGCATCCTGAAAATTGCACTTTGCTATACATTTTCATCATGAACCTCATTTTGATGTTGTGAGTTTTGAGCTAAGCCTTCATTTTCTGAGTAATCTCTTAGGGTATGGGTATGCTAATTAGCAAGTATATGGAGCTGGTCTTGCTATTATAATTTTTCATTCTTAGTCTTTAATGACTTTCACATGCTGCTTGTTAAGGCCTATTTGGGTGAGTAAATCTACTAAGTTATTGCATCTTGAGTCTTTATTATTAGTTGGGTTTAGGAATATTTTACTTAAGGTTTGCTCGAGGAGGAGCAACACTCAAGTTTGGGGATTTGTTAGCTATAATTTATAAATATTTTTCTCCTCTTATTTGATGATATTTGAGCCTCATTTCAATATATTTGGTCCTCGTCTGGTATAATTTGGCTATTTTGCAAGGTAATGTGGTGAAGTATAATGGTAGCTGAAATTTTGTGCAAATCAAGCTATTTTGAATAGATTTGAGGTCAAGATGTAATTAGAGGAAAAGTGGAGGACCACTCTAGCATTTGGGATCAAGAATTGAAAGTTTTGAGTCATGGTTTCATGTATCACGACATATGAAATTGCATGTCACAACACATAGCAAAGGAGCTAATTTGGATGAATGCCAAGCCCTCTATGTGTTGCAACACACAAAAGTGCATATTATGAACACTAAAAATGAAGAAACAAAGTTGGTGGGTTGAGGCTTTGTGTGTCATGACATAGGGAAAAACATGAGACGACGCAACAAGGAGGCATAGCAAGGTTCTGTGTGTCATAACACAAACAAAGGCATGTCGCAACACATGTGTTGAAGAAAAGGAGCCAAAATTATTTGACTGTTTTGGGCTTTTAAACTCTTTTAGGTCACTTGTTTAACTATAAATACACCATAGAGATTAGGATTGGGGAGGCAGCAGCTGGTTTGCTTTTGTTTTGTTTTTTAACTTTTATGTTGTTGAGGAATTCTTGGAGAGAAGACAAAGAGATATGACTTTTTCTAGAGGATATCTACATAGTCATCATAGAGAAGCTTCTTTCATTCCTTTTATCTTTATGAATTGCTCTTTTTATTTGTATTTATTTTCTTTTGACATGAACAACTAAACTCCTCCTCTAGGAGAGGGGCATAACTTATGGTTGATGTAATTGAATTAGGAATTTTTATCTATGCAAGTTTTATTTAGTTCTATGAGTAATTATCTCTATTCTTAATGCTTTCTATGGACTGGCCACCTATAGAATTGATTAGGAGACTATGAATTGCATAGGAATCTAGATTTATAGATTAACTTTTTGAGATAGTTGCTGTAATTTAAGTGAAAGCTAGGAATAGATAAACGCAAATTACATTGTCTTTAGGGAATTTCATAGAATTAAATCCTTTTTCTAATTGAATTATGCTAAGGAATTAGGTAATCAATTTAGGGAAAGAGGGCTAGTTCGCCAAGGAATTGGGTCTTACTCATATTACGGAATTCAACATTCATAGAACTTAATAGAATTTTGTATAGAAGATTTTTCCATAAGATTGTAGCACTGTAGGTAAAACCCCGAGCCTAGGTTTTCTATGATTGAATTTTTATTACATTTTCTTTCATTGAATTTCTATTGCATTTTCTTTCAATTTAGTTTTGCTATTTAGTTGCCTATTCCTCATATTGATCGCTTGGATAATAGTTCAAAAATACAATTGGTAATTGATTCACAAATCCTTGAGAACGATACTCTTACTCTCTTTTATATTACTAGTGTGACCTAGTACACTTGTTAGGAATCACGCAACATACCCCCATCACATGTTTCCTAAATAATTATTACCATTTTCCTAAAGGAATTTTCCGTGTAAATAACACTTCCTTATTGTTCTTAGAAATCTCTCGGTCTAAGAACTTCCACTCAAATGGACTATTGATTCTTGGTTGGAGAAGAGTGGTTTTAGTGGGATTTCTTCCAAAACCTTTAGGCCCTTTAGGTGGAGTCTTTTTCTAATAATGCACTATGACAAAAAAACTGTCTCACTTCCCTTGCATTAGAAAACTTATGACCTCAACATTGTCTTATAATAGTTAGATTTGACATTCAGGATTTCTTGTTGCCTCACACTTGTGCAAATCTAAATATCTATAGATTCACATGGATTGCACCTCCAAAGATTATCTTTTGAAATAAAATCCAAAAGTGCACTCACAAAGTGTGGATTCTATGAAAATTCTCTTTCTTATCTCAACTCTTTTATTGAGTGCTTAGTGTAAAAACAAATTTTTATCGATTCAAACATGTTATAACATAGTACACATTTGGAATCGAATGCAAAAGCGTATGGATCAAAAAGAGCCTACCTCTAGCCATTGCAAATGCAGTCTTCTTTGTGTCTCTGTTTCTTTTCCAAACCTTCACTCTCTCAAATGCGATGGTGTTGTTTTCTGAAGTGAGGAGTCAGCTTAGTGGCCAATAGAGAGCAGCAGCACGCCTTTTATACTCCTCTCCCTATCATGGAGGAGCCAACGATGCGTGCTGAAAATCGCCAAGCGTTCATGGGTCGTGGGAATGTTGCTTGAAGTGGGATGAACATGGTCACAATATGGACCACTTTCTGAAGGAATTCCAATGTGGGATGACACGTTCCAACATAAAATTCCAACATTCTCCCACTTAGTCCATATAATTCAACATTCACTATATAGAAAAACAAAATATACGAATCATGGTGATAAATCCTTTTATAGTGAGTATTATCTTCTATGTATTACAATATATAAAGTCTCTCAACACTAGCCCTCAAACTTAGTGAATAAACCATATGTTTATTCTAGGTCCAAACCAAATGATATTTCTCACAATAAATAAGTCAACATGTGCACAAAACCAAAATGAGAAAACATCACAAATAGAGTTTTATTAAAACAACACTGTTCTTACAATGAAAATTACATTATGGACCCAAGTCCTATTTTTACTACATGATCCTTAAAATTTCTGGGTGGCATGCCTTTAGTCAAAGGATCAGCAATCATTAATTCAGTGCTAACGTGCTCAATGACTACTTTCTTTTCCTTAACACGTTCTCTTATGGCTAAATACATGATGTCAATATGTTTACTTCGACTACCACTTTTGTTGTTTTTAGCCATAAATACCGCAGCTGAGTTGTCACAGTACAACCTCAATGGCTTACAAATAGAGTCCACAACTCTAAGCCCAGACATGAAACTCTTCAACCATACACCATGCAAGGTAGCCTCAAAACAAGATACGAACTCAGCCTCCATAGTGGAAGTGGTAGTCAAGGTCTGCTTTGCACTTCTCCAAGATGTAGCTCCACCAGCTAGCATGAAAATATAACCGGATGTTGATTTTCGTGAATCAATGCAACCAGCAAAGTCTAAATCGGAGTAGCCAATCACTTCTAGATTATCAGTCTGTCTGTACATAGGCATGTAGTCTTTTGTCTCTTGAAGGTATCTCATTGCTTTCTTTGTAGCTCTCCAGTGGTCTATACCTAGATTACTTTGATATTTCCCAATACTCCAACAGAAAATGCAATGTCAGGTCTTGTGCATACCTAAGCATACATCATGCTTCCAATAGCTGAAGCATAAGGAATGTTCTTCATTTGTTCCCGCTCAAGATCATTCTTTGGGCATTGGTTCAAATTGAACTTGTCACCCTTCACAATGGGTGCTACACTCGGTGAGCAATTCTTCATCTGAAATCACTCTAAAACTTTGCTGATATAGGTCTCTTGAGACAAACCCAAAATGCCTCGAGATCTTTCTCTATGGATCTTAATGCCAATGACATAAGATGCCTCACCCATATCCTTTATATCAAAGTTCTTTGAGAGGAATTGTTTCACCTCATATAACAAACCCTTATCATTGGTTGCAAGTAAAATATCATCCACATATAGTACAAGGAAACAAATCTTGCTCCCACTGACCTTCTGGTATATACACTAATCCATGATGTTCTCTTCAAAACCAAATGAAGTGATGACTTCATGGAATTTCAAATACCATTGGTGGGAGGCCTGTTTTAATCCATATATGGATTTATTAAGCTTGCATGCCAAGTGCTCACCATTACTAGAGGAGAATTTTTCTGGTTGTTTCATATAAACCTCTTCCTCTAGGTCACCATTGAGGAATGTCGTTTTCACATCCATTTGATGTAACTCAAAGTCAAAATGAGCTACCAATGTCATAATTACTTGGAGAGAATCTTTCTTAGATACATGAGAAAATGTCTCTGTGTAGTCGATTCCTTCCTGTTGAGTGAATCCTTTAGCAACGAGTCTTGCTTTATGTCTCTCAATGTTGCCTCGTGAGTCTTTCTTTGTTTTAAAGACCCACTTACATCCAACGGCTTTTACAACATTAGGCAACTCGACGAGATCCCAGACCCTATTAGAAGCCATAGAATCCATCTCATCTTTCATGGCATTGTACCATAAGTCCGATTCCTTAGAACTCATGGCTTGTGAAAATATTTTAGGATCATTTTCAGCTCCAATGTTGTAGTTTGATTCTTGCAGATACACTACATAATCACTAGGTATAGTTGATTTCCTAGCTTTAGTAGATCTTCTTAATGTTGTTTCAGCATCCTCTTGAGGAACTTGTTGTTCAACCGGTTGTTCAATATTATCTTGTTTCTCAACAACAACTTGATCTATAGGATCAATATCAACAGCTTGTGGAACCTCAGCAACTAGTTGTCTAACACCCATTTGAACTTGAGAGGTGTGAATGACAATCAATCTATACTTGAACCAGCGGGTTGAGCTTCATAATGATCTTGTAAATGATCACTCCCACTGATTAAGTCATTCTCAAGAAATTTTACTTTTCTTGACTCCACAATTCTAGTGCTATGAGATAGACAATAGAATCTATACCCTTTGGACCTTTCAGCATATCCAATGAAATACCCACTTATAGTCCTTGGGTCTAGCTTCTTTTCTTGTGGATTATAAATTCTCACTTCAGACGGGCATCCCCAAATGAGTATATGTCATAAACTCGGTTTCCAACCTTTGAATAACTCAAAAGGTATCCTTGCGATAGCCTTGGTTAGAACTCGGTTTAATATATACACAACTGTCTTTAAGGCTTCAATCCACAAGAATTCTAGGAGTTTTATGTTACTCCGCATACTTTTCACCATTTCCATTAAGGTCTTGTTTCTTCTTTCTGCTATATCATTATGATCCGAAGAACTGAGCATGGTGTATTAGGCAAAAATGCCTTATTCTTGAATAAACTTAGCAAATGGACCAGGTGCTTATTCACTCTCGGTGTATCTACTATAGTACTCTCCATCTCTATCTGATCTCACGATATTAATTTACTTTCCACACTAATTCTCCACTTCAGCCTTAAATACTTTAAAGGCATCCAAAGCTTCGTCCTTAAAATGAAGTAAGTAGAGATACATATATCGTGAATAATCATCTATAAAGGTAATAAAGTATTTTGGACTACTTGTGTCCATATTTGAACAGCAAATATCTGTATGTATGATTTCTAACAGGTTTGTGCTCCTCTTTGAACCTCTTTTAGACTTGTCAGTTTACTTTCTCTTAATACAATCATCATAAGTCTCAAAAATTAGCAAAATCCAAAGTACAAAGTACTCTTTCGTTTACTAATCTTTTAATTCTCTCAATGGAAATGTGTCCTAATCTCCAGTGCCATAACATAAAGGATTCTTCATTCACAACACATCGTTTTACCCCAGTAGTAATATGCATAAAATTATAAGCAGCATTATTTTGTAATTGAATAGAATAAAGACTATCAGACAAAGTACCATAACCAATAACTTTAGATTTATATGATAAACTAAAACCATAATCCGAAAAGTTATAGGAAAAACCCAAAGGTACAAGTCTTGAAACAGAAATCAAATTTCTAGAGAAATTTGGAACATAAAAATTCGTTTCCAAATGCAATAGAAAACCGCTACTTACTCAATTAAAATCAAAAGAGGGATCAATAATACACCCCTTGTAGATGGAGTTTATCCTTCTCAATTTAGGCATGTGTTCCTTTAGCATAAAGTTCATTCCAACTGAAAAATTAAACAAGAATGATATGGCATTAGATCATATATAGCTCAAAGTAGAATGTGCCATCTAATAAGCTCAAAATGAAAGCATTAAAGATTTTTTTTCCCTCTTTTGTTAAAAGAAAAATGAGAAAAGGTTAATAAATGAGGTAATTCAGATTAAATGGTTGCAGGTATCATCAGATGAGGACTCAGCTTGGCCTGTTTGAGTACACGGCTTGGCCTCCCAGTTACACGGCATGTAACTGGATGTTTCAGTGCAAACATGTCCCCTGTATTGACTCGTTTCAGATCTTCATAAATGAGTGTAAATCATCAGAATACCTCAGAAAAACAAAAAATAAAAGTTTTCAGTTGGGTTGTCTCCCAACAAGTGCTTGTTTATCGTCATTAGCTTGACTATTTTTGCAAGGAAGGTCATGGGGGCTCAAAAATGAAGAAGGAAGCACTCTCATTTTTGGAAGGGTGGTGAAGCCACAGTTGCTTCACCTCGTCAAGTGGTTCTTCCTTGATTTGTTTATAGAAAATGTGATCTTCTTTCTTGAAATATGGCATTTGGAAGCATATTTCTTTTCTTCCAATCCTCAAAGCTAATCTCCCAATTTCCATGTCCATATTGGCCTTATTGGTGTATAGAAAAGGTCTTCCTAAGATCAAGGGAGTGTCATTCCCGGCTTCAATCTCAAGCATCATGAAATCTACTGGTATAGGGTGATTAGCTGTTTTTACTATCACGTTTGAAATTGATCCTTTTGTTTTGATACTTCTATTATCAGCCATAAAAATAGTCATTGAAGAATCTTGCTCAAGGGAGTATCCAAGTGAATGAAAGATCTCTAAAGACATGACATTTACTGATGCTCCGGTATCAAGTGGTACTTCCTCAAAGCAACATTCTTCGATTTTACATAGGACATAAAACCTACCGTGATCTTTCCCCTTTTGAGGGATACGGGTCTTATCATATTCTTCAAATTTCCTCATGCTTGGGTTTTCCATCAGTATCTCTTCTATTATTTCATGCTGAGTTGGTTCATTAGTTAATGCATTTTCTTCCATTTCTCCTTTGGTATCGTTTTCAACTTTCCGCTGATCACTGAGCTTATCCTTTCCATTAGTGTTGGCAATCATACAAGATTCATCAATCTTGTTTAGCTCTTTATTATCAACCATGGAAAACCATATCTTTTCCTCACCAATTCTCATGACAATAACCAAAAGTGATCTTCCAAAGACAATTAGAATGGTGGGATCTTCATCTGTTTCTACAACTACAAAATCACAAGGGACGTAAGATTTTCCTACTTTTACAATGACATCTTTGACTATACCTACTAGGTAAATGATAATTCTTTGCATGGTAGTAGGTTCAAGTACGACAAAGTATATTTGATCAAAGATATAATATGGCATTAAGTTCACATTGGTGGTTAGATCCACCACTGCATCTTCACATGAAAAATCACCTACTTCACATGGTATTACAAAATTGCATGGGTTTGGCTATTTCTTGGGCAATCTATTAAGGAAGGCTCTAGAATCATCTTCCAACAAAAGAACCATAGATGCTTCCTCATATTTCTTTTTGTTAGTAGAGAGTTCTTGCAATTGCATGATCTCTCCCCCTCCCCCCCCCCCCCCCCCCCGGCGGAGGATTTACAGATTTCTTCTAGCATAGGAGTATTATGACTGAGATGAGTGAAATTGTTGAGGGAACTCTCTATTGTTTCTTTGGCTTCTATTTCTTTGTTCTTTTCCATAAATTCAACATCTTCATGTCCTTCATCTTCTTCTTTTGTTTCCTCGGTTCTTTTCTTGCTCCATCCTTCAAATGTCTTGTTGCTATCCAAAAATAGAGCTATTTCTTTTGCTCTTATAGCTTCCTTTCTATCATTCTTGTCTTCTTCAATTGAGATAGCCATCAATCTTTCCTTACCTTTGTCTACCCTTCTTGTATTTGTCTCAGTGTTTACTTGGCAAAGCTCTGCTCGACCTATCTAAAGGATTTTCACTATCTGGCCTATTTTTTTCTCAATGTCATGTACCAAGTCTTGTGTTCTTTGGATATCAGCTTCTTGCTTTTCAAACTACGCATTGGTCTTTTCTATCCACTCAAAGATTCTCTTTCCTAGTTTGATTGCTTCATGGTTAGTACATGGTTGGTAGAATCTTGGAGGAGCACCTTGAGGTCTAGATTGATTATATGGTTGAGGATTTGGATTTGGAATGTTGGTTGTCCCATTTCCCTTGTTCTAAGCCAAAATTTGGGGATTTCTCCATCTGGAGTTGTAATTATTAGGGTAAGGATTTCCCATGTTTTTGTTTCCCATAAAATCTACTTCCTCAAAGCAATTTGCATTGGACATTTGACATTCATGACCTAAGTAGAACCCTCCAAAGAATTCACATCTGGGAGCTAAAGAATTGAAACCATCATTCTTCATGGATAGGGCTTGCACTTTAGCTTTTAAGGCTTTTACATAGTCCGAATTATGTACACCACTACTAATATTTCTAGGTTTACTACTCACTTGCCCCCAAGAATAATTGTTCATGGCAATGTTTTCCACAAGATCTTGTAGTTGCCTAAGAGTCAAATTATTGATTGTTCCACCAACGAATGCATCAATAAGTTATTTTGATGCATAGACTAGCCCACTATGGAAAGTTTGCATTTGTACTTCTAGATTAAGACTATGATGAGGACACTTCCTAAGAAGTTTTTTCCATCTTTCCCAATCCTCACAGAGACTTTCATGGTCCTCTTGCCTAAAGGCAAATATGTCACTGTGCAAGTTTGCAATTCGAGCAGATAAAAGGTATCTTGTTAAAAATTTCTCACATAGATTGTCCCATGTGGTGATAGTACTAGGAGGCAATCAAGAAATCCAACTATTGGCTCAATTCTTTAATGAAAAGGGAAATAAACAGAAATGCGTGGCATCATTCAATAGTCCATTATGCTTAAATGTTTCATAGATTCCTCGAAAGCTAGTAATGTGAGCATGTAGATCCTCATCCGGTAATCCATCAAATTGACACGTGTTTGGATCATTTTGATCATTTCAGGTTTTATTTCCTAATTATTAGCTTGTATAGTAGGTCTTAGTATACTTGAGTTATTATTATCCCAACTAACTTGGGCATAATCTCCAATAGTCTTTTCTCTTTGGTCAGCCATGTTGTTTTGGTTTTCTAAATATGGTTAACAATTGATAGATTCATTGGAAAGAGAAGATGATGGTGCAAAGGAATTTGTTTTCATTTTTTGGATTAAATTTAATTAGTTCCCTTGCACTACTTCTAGTCATACACCAGAAGTAAGCTAAGGTAAATCCAACATGCTTAAATAGTTATTAGCAGCAGAATTTATAAAGCACACGGTGTGTACTAGAGAATATTCCCCATGTAATCAGCAAAAATTTAAAATACACAAGAGAATAGGGTAATAATTACATGACATGTAATTACCACCAATTGCCGTGTAATCAAATAAAATTGTAGAAAAATAAAACTAAAGCTAAATTGCACGAAGTTAAAAGTAATTAAAAGATAGAAAGATGTAAATCTACACTACAATAGAATAGTAAAATGGATGGTCTAGATCGGAGATCCTTTTGGCATATTACCGATCCTCCACAATGGCACCAAAAACCTTGTCATCTCATGGTAGAGCCAAAGTTCTACATTTATAAAATTTTCAATATTGTCTAATGGCTTCTAGGACGCAATAGTGCACTAGTCATAAGTATAGCTTATAGCAAGTATTAGGTCGAATCCTGAGATTGTTGGTAATTAAGCTTGCTTCGATCTCACGGTTTAGCCATCCAAAATCAAGATGCAAAGAGTAGAAAGCATGAAAGTAAAGTGCATAAAATAAATGGCAATAAAATGGTAAATAACAAGAAAAAGTAAAGTAGAAACTAATGGGGATAAGGATGAGTTATGAGGATGATTTGGTTGATTACATGTGGTTAGAATTGATTCATTCCTTGATTACATGAGTGGAATACGGTGGCGAGGATCCCTCATGTAGAATCTAAGGGCTTGGTCCATCTCAAAGACTCTTGACACCTTAGAAATCAAGTTGGCTTGGTCTACCTCACTCAAATTCCCAAAATGAATTGCTTTCTTGAACCCCCAAAATCAATAAGATTTAGATGCCCAAACCCTTGTATATTCCCCTCTCTCAAAGCGGAATTGTGAAGACGATCACTATGATGCTATGTCTATTGGTGCGGTCTCAAGTATTGGTCACAATCAAGTTGACCAACACTCAAATTAAATCACAGGAATAGCATGCATATCCATAACAATTTATTAATTAAAATTCATCATAGACATAATCCACAAAGGTGATCCAAGAAACTTTTCAATTCAAGCACAACATTACATCAACCTTATCACCCTCAGATTCTTAGGGGTATACCTATGAATAACTGAGTAAAATTAAATGAAAAAATTGAGGGAAGATAGTAAAAGATCTCATCTCTTGAAGATTCTCCAAGCTTGAGTTGAAAAAGTCTTCAAAGAGCTTCAAAGTTGCTTGTATCTCCTCTATAGTTTGGACTCTAACTATGACTCCTATCTAAAACTAAGTAAAATGAAAAAAAAAAAAAAATACTCAGAGACATACACTGCAACTATTTATAAGATCAACACTGAAATACACGGGCAACTATATGGCATGTAATCTAGATCTAGCTGTGTAGTTGCTTTTTGACAATCATAACTCTCACTTGTGAAGACTACACAGCTTCAAAGTGCTCTTTACATAGTGTCTTCACTACTACTCCGTGTAATTTTTTCGAATAAAAATGTATGGGCTACATTAATGGAGGATTACACAACCGTGTCATCTACTCTAACTAGTGTACTTCAGGGCCATGTACTTGTAGCTTTTCCAAAATAATGAGTTTATGCCCCCTTTTTTTTCATATTTTCACTTCTAGGGGCAGTTAGAACCTAAAAATGCAAATATGAACCAATTAAGGAAAAATCCTAACATAAGTTTATAAATGAGGCAATAACCAACCAAAAAAAAAAGTGCTAAATAAGTGTATGAAACTACACTTATCAGTTACAAGTCTGCCCAAACATTGGCTTGCGTGTGTACACGGCCGTGGTACTTAGCTACCCACGCTACCTCCACCAATACATTTGCGGTTTTCCACATTGCCTACACTTGTGTGGCACTCCCACTCTTAAGCTACTATAAGCTTGCACCAACATTTGCCTCCTTGTATGCTTAGGCGTGGCACTAGGCTGCCTAGGTTATTACAAGCATTCACCAACGTTGGCCTGCATGTGTGTACGTGTGTCAGACATGGTTGCCCATGCTGCCTCCATGATGCTTATGTGTATTACCTATGTAGCATGCCCATTATGGCATTTAGTTGCCAAAGCTGCTGCAAGCGTGCCCTCACATTAGCATCCCTGTGTCCACGGCTGTGGCACTTGGCTACCGAAGTTGTTGTAAACATGATCGTCGCACTTGGCTGCAAGCGTGCCCTCACACGATCGTCGCACTTGACAACCCAATTTGCTGGAAGCGTGCCCAAACATTGACCTGCTTGTGTTCATAAGCATAGCACTTGGCTGCTACACTGCCTCCACAATATCTGTGCAATTATTCACACTACCTACACAAGCATGGTACTCCCAAGCCCAAGCTACTATAAGCCTCCCCTAACGTTAGCTTGTATGTGTGCACTAGCATTGTCTTACGTGTGTGCACGTGTGTGACACCTGGTTGCCCATCTTACGTCCACGATACTTATATGGATGCTTGTGCAGCATGCCTAGCTATGACAATTGGCTGCCCAAGCTACTACAAGAGTGCCCAAATGTTGGCATGCGTGTGTGCACAATTGTGGCACTTGGTTGCTCACACTCCCTCCATAATACCTATGTAGTTATCCATGTTGACTGCACAGGCGTGGTGCTTTGCTGCCCAAGCTGCTACAAGCTTGCCTTAACGTTGGCATGCATGTGTGTAAAGGCATGGCACTAGGCTACTACAAGCGTGCACCAACGCTAGCTTGCATGTGTGCACATACATGACACCTAGCTACCCACACTGCTTCCATGGTGCCTATGTGACTGCTTATGTAGCATGGCTAACCATGGCACTTGGCTACTTGAGCTACTACAAGCGTGCTCAAACAGCTTGTGTGTGTACGGTCATGGCACTTGTCTACTCACACTGCCTCCAAGATACATATGCAGCTGCCTATGCTACATTCCTAACAATGGCATTTGGCTGTCCTAATTGCTACAACTGTGCCCAAATGTTGGCTAACGTATCTGCACAGCTATGGCATTTGACTACCCACATTGCCTCCATGGTACATATATAGCTACCCACACTGCCTACACGAGTGTGGTACTCCCACTCTCAAGCTACTACAAGCTTGCACTAACTTTGCTTCCTTGTATGCAAGGGCATGGCACTAAGCTGCTATAAGTGTGCACAAGCTTTGGCCTATGTGCATGTACGTGTCACACATGGCTACCCATGTTGTCTTCATGATGTCAATGTCACTATGCACACAGCATGCTTGACCGTGGCACTTGGCTACCTAAGCAATTGCAAGCATGCCCCAAAGTTAGAGTGTGTGTGTCCACAACTATGGCACATGGCTACCCATGTTGTCTTCATGACGCCAATGTGACTATGCACATAGCATGCCCGACCATGGCACTTGGCTACCTAAGCAATTGCAAGCATGCCCTAAAGTTAGAATGTGTGTGTCCACAACTATGGCACATGGCTACCCATGTTGTTGTAAGTGTGTCCCACGTTGGTATACATGCACGACCGTGGCACTTGACTGCCCAATTTGCTAGAAGCATGCCCCAACTTCAACCTACATGTGTACATAAGCATAGCACTTGTCTGCCACAAGCTTGCCCCACCGATGGCTTACGTGTGTGCACAAATGTGGCACTTGGTTGCCTACGCTACCTTCAGGATACCTATATGGTTGTCACGTTGCCTGTATGGCTGCCCAATACTAGCTTGCATCTATGCACGAGCATTCTACTTGGCTGCCCAAGTTGCTGCAAGCATATCCAACGTTGGATTTCATTATGCACGACCATTGCACTTGGCTACGTAATTTGTTGTAAGCATGCGCCAATGTTAATTTACCTATGTGCATGGGCGTGGGACTTTATTGCCCAAGTTGCTGCGAACGTGCCCAATGTTAACTTACATGTGTGGATGTGCATGGTAATTGGTTCCCTAAGCTCTTGGAAGCATACCCCAACATTTGTTTGTGTGTGTACACGATGGTGGCACTTTGTTGGCCATGCTACCTCCACAATGCCTATGCAGCTGGCCACATTCCTTGCACGGCTATGGTACGTGATTGCCCAAGCTACTACAAGCGTGCACCAATGTTGTCTTACATGTTTACACGTTTGTGACACTTGGCTGCCCACACTACCTCCGTGATGCCTATGCGGCTACCCAAGCAGCATGCTTGATCGTGGAACTTAGCTGCATGAGTTGCTACAACCTTGACCAAATGTTGGCCTTTGTGAGTGCATAGGTGTTGCACTTGGCTAGCCACAACGCCTTACCAATTGCCTACTCTACCTATACGGGCGTGGCACTTTGTTGGACAAATTGCTACAAGCATGACAACAAGTTGCCTCTACTATGCTTATGTGACTACCCACATAGCATACCCAGCCATGGCACTTAGTTGCGTAAGCTGCTGCAAACGGGCGTGCCATATGGCTGGCTCCCCACGCTGGCTCCATGATACTTATGTAGTTTTCCATGCTACTTGCATAAATGTGGTACTCGACATCCTAAGTTACTGCAAGCATGCCCCAACGTTAGCCTGTGTGTGTGCACATGCGTGGCTATTGGCTAGTTGTGTTGCCTCCATCATGCCTATGTGGCAGCCCATGTTGACTACAAGGGTGTGTGTAAGAGCTATTGTTGGCTCACAAATTAATTCACTACTCCCTTGAAATTATAATATAATATAGGGCACGTAAGGTTGATCCCACGAGGAAGCGAGTATTTAATCTAATAAGATTGCTTTAAAAGAAAGTAAACTACGAATTGAAATAAAAGAAAATTAAACTACTTAGACAAATTACCTAAAGACTAACACATGAAAGAGGGGGATTTTGATTATGAACTACTACTAAAAATTTTGGGCAGATTTAGAAGTTAATAAAAGAGAATAAAGAGAAGTAGAGCAAGTAAATTGAGTAGATTAAGTAATAGAATTAATAAGGCATGCTTAGCATCGACATATCCTCACCATGATTGACACAAATTCGATCATTGACACATAGGTAAATTAATTTCGAATAGCTAGACTGTAGAACTTTGTACAACAAAATTCTCTATTTTCCCTTACTGTTTGTTTTGTAACTAGAACGTCTGAGCTAAAAACCTACCAAGTCCAATAACCTCAATACACCAGCGCATGAGATTTAACTGAACTTGGAGCATTTAGATCTATGGAAAACATCATCTAACCTAAACCATAAAGGTCCACCAGTGGCTTTATGTAATTCAGATCTAAAATTATTCTAGCCAATCCAATTCTAAGATTAACTAGTTGCTACTTGTGCTGATTAATTAAGGTTCTAGACTTACTTAATTGGCTAACAATATGGATCATTCAAATAGGTTGGTTAGCTATTCCAAACAAATCTAAATGGATTCAATAACAATGCTATCAAATAATTTTAGGATACTCAAATTAATTTATCTAACATTAAATTCATAATCTTATCTCACAAACTTGGCATCATGGCTTAGATATGTCTAGCTAAACATAAAAGATATTAAGCTACCATACTAACAGATCCAACAAAATTTTGGACTGAAAGCATGGTTACTTTGAACAGAAATAAACAAAAGAGAAAAATACTAGATTCCACAAAAGGGAACAATGGATGAATGTCTTCTCAGTAGTGATCTTCTTTGTTGCAGATGTGTATCTCTTGGATGCGTGGCTCTTGTGTGGTGGTCCTCTCCAGATCTGCCTCCTTGAAATATATATTCAGAATTAAATCCTAGTCCTATTCAGCCTTGGACTCTTGCAAAATAGAATTATTTTCCAGCTTCAACTCTTCTTCCTAGCCACTTGATAAGTCCTTCCTTGACAAGGAGATTAATTCTATAGGTGTTGGCGTTGGATTAGAATTCTCCTTCCATATTTTCAGCTCTACTTGGTTATTTAATATATCTAATCCTAGTTCTACTTAGCATAGGACTCTTAGATAAATTATAACTTAAATTACAAAGTCATTCCTAATCATACTCTAACTAGTATACCAAGTAGATTTATATTTGCAAGACTTCAATCACACTTGAACCATGCTTCCAAAGAGTCTTCCAAGCTTAGGAGTCCCAATCCTTGTATGAGACGGCTTCCCAGTGGTTGAATTGGCTTAAGACTTCTCAAAACAGGTGCAGAATTTCTCCAGCTAGCCACGGCGAAGCGGATAACTCGGCACGGCGAGCATTGGTAGAACTGGCAGCATTGCTCTTTGGAAAACCTCGCCACGGCAAGGAGGGTAGCTCGCCGCAGCGAGCTCTGGCAGAATTGCCATTCTACTTCTTTTCAGCTTGGCTTTTCAATGCTTGAAAATTAATCACTTGTGAAAATACAAATGTTAGTTAAAAACATGTAATTAAGCTCAATTTATATTATCATCCATATGAACTCAATAATCTAAAAAGTGATTTAAATCAAACGAAATAGCCTAAGAATGTGTCACTAAACCAAGAAAATATGGGGCTGAAATGTGATTAAAATGAGTTCTAACAGTGTGGCACTTGACTATCTACTCTACTGTAAGCATGCCATAATGTTAGCTTGTGTGTGTGTATGGGCATGGCAATTGGCTAGACACACTACCTCCATATGCCTATGTGGTTGCCCACACTACTTTTACAAGTGCAGCACTTAGTTCCATAAGCTATTGCAAGCTTACCCAAAATTAGCCTTTGTTATCCCTTGAATAGCTGCCAAAGTCCTAAATTTATAATTTCAATACTGTTTATTTGCTCTAGAGACACGACAGTGCACCGGTCATGAGTATAGCTAATAACATGTACTAAGTCAAACCTTAAGATCATTAGTAATTGCACTCACTTTGATCTCATAGTCTAGCCATCTAGAATTAAATTAAAAGGAGTAGAAAGGATGAAATTAAAGTGCTAAAAATAAGTTAAATAAAGAAAATGACAAGAAATAAAACTAAAGCTATAAATGACCAAAATAAAGAAATAGAAAGTAATGGGGATAAAGGTGAGTCGCATGAGTGATTCAATTGGTTTAATGTAGCATAGAAATGATTTATTCTAGGATTACATAAGTGAATCACAATGGCAAGGATTCCACTTGTAGAGTCTAAGGGCTTGGTCTATCTTAAAAACTCTTTGACACCTTGGAGATAAAGCGGGCTTTGTCCACTCCACTCAATACACCAAGATGAATTATGCTCTTCAACCCCCAAAATTCACTAGGAATTTAGTGCCAAAACCCTCGTATATTCCCTTCCCTCAAAGTGAAATTGCGTAGGCAATCACTACGAATTTTTGCCCCTTTTTGCTATGTTTTCACTTTTTTTTTCAAATCTTGGGACTATTAGGACCTGAAATATGACAATATGAACCATTTAGGCATAATTCCTAACGTTAGTTTATCAATTGGGCAATAATCAACAATAAAAATTGCTAAATAAGTGTATGAAAATGCACTTATCAAACCCCCTAAAATTGAACTTTTGCTTGTCCTCAAGCATAGATAAAAAAAAGGATGCATTCCAAGATTTCATGGGCAATCAATTAAGTCTCGAAAGATGGATCAACTCATGCTCTCAATCAAGTCAATGTTTCATTGGCAAGTCAAATCTCCTATCAACAAGTGAATGAAGCACAATTGCCTTACCAAGAAGATAATTGTTTCACCTCAATCATTCTAGAGAATATGGCTTGTATTTATTCTCAAGATTGTACATTACCATATGCTTGCAAGTGCTCTAATCTCCACTACTTAAATGCATATGCACACAAAGATCATGGAGGGCTTTATTATAGTTGTTGTTATGAAAGTTGGTTAGGGATTCCAAGGATTCGAGTGGGGGACCCGAGAGTCTCTATAGGTGTAGTAAAGGAGTGCTTCTGGAAGACTGTGTAGCGGCCGGGGGGGGGGGGGTTAAAGCTCTTTCTTAGTTCTGTCCTTTTTAGGGTTTTTGGGAAGTTTTATACTGGTATTGGGTATGGGCCTGAACCTGCATTTGGGCCTACGTTCAGACCCATACGTAGGGCCCAGTGGGTCTCAGGAGAGGTCCACATGATTTGCCCCCCAGGTTGATTGTTTGGCAAGCCAAACAACCTAGCTATGTAGGATAACTGTCCTATTAATCGGTCGACTTGCACTAGATGGGCATACCCTAGGGATTTGGAAGAAAAAGTAGAATCTGTGAAGGGTCGTGTGGTCTAAGGAGGTGCAGCTAGGTGGCCATCACCGATTGGTTTCTGTTTGAGCCTTTTTCATTCTTTGGGGTTTCTTTGAGAACTCTTTCACACTGGTCCACATCCCCAGGTCGGGTGTTTCAACTGGTCGGTTACCTGAATCACTATAGTCGAGCATAAGAGTTTTAACTTTCACCCAATCAACATCATGGGTACAACATGCAATCACCCTTAAATGGGGGACTGTTCATTTGCCATGATCCTCGGGTCATCCTAGAGTAGGTGACTGCTCACTCATCATGTTTATTATGTGTTGCACTTCTTGAGGAGATCATCCATACTTTGCGTATCTTTTCAATGACATCATTACACAACGCCGCCTTCATGCCTCCATGCACTTATTGCTTATTAACTTCGTTCATGCACATTTATTAGCCATTATTGTTTTGTCGTCATTGACACGCATGCCGTCTCTCGAAGCGTCTCTCGATTATGTAGTTGGCTTATTTAAATTTGAATAATTACGTAGCTGCCCCTCCCTTTAGCTTATATAAGTGGTCCCCACTTGGCCCACTATCTACCCTTCTATTGTTCCTATTTTGCCTTCCTGTATCTCTGCAATTACCTTCTTCTTCGTCGCCCTTTTCTTTGCCTTCTTGCCCACCGTAGGTTTTCCATCCCCGTCGCGTGTTCCACTCCCTCTCAAGTTTGCTTATTTTCCTTACCTTGCTAGCTTTCGGGTTTGTTTTGGGAAGTGGTTGTGAGTGTTTTATAACTTGTGGGTATGGCTTCGACAAGTGAACCAAGTTCTAAAGTTCTTGAGGGAGTTCCGATGGGTGGCGCCACCTCCAGTACCGATTCCACCAAAGTGACTGTTGTGATTTATCGCATGGCACAAGAATTTGATGATGTGGGTGTGATATTTGGCTCTGACGTACTCGGGATTGACGACCTTAGGTCGAAGGATGCCCCCACTGATAGCGATTTGAGAGAGGCCTGATGGGTAACCTAGGAAATTACATCGACTAGTTTGTGTTTGATCGACGGGAACCTACGTGTTGTTAGGAAATCATTATGTAGTAGTTTAGAATCACCTGCTAGCTTCGATATATCGGCTTGCCCTCCAGGAGTTGGGGTGAGTGAGGGTCAATATGGGGACCAGTTTTTTACTTGGAACCTCTATTATTCCTATAGGTGTGGAGTATCTCTCCCTCTGAATAACTTTGAAATGAAAATTCTTAGAACCCTTCAGGTAGCTCCCTCTCAACTTCACCTAAAAGTATGGGCGACCCTCCATGCTTTCCAAAAAATACTCACCGAATTAAATAAACCACCCCGAATGGACGTTGTCTTTTATTTTTATACTCTGAAAAACCCTAAAAAGGTGAGGTCGGATATTTGTCTTTTCCACCAAGAAAAGGAAGTCCCTGATTCTTCCCGCAGAAGATTCCGCCAAACAATTCAAAATGTGGTTCTTCCACGTGACAGAGCATCCTTCGGGTCGCCCTTTCTTTATTGATGAGAAAGGAAAGGCAAAGTTCCCACTAAGGTGGCAGAGGAACTTTGGGTGGGTCGAGGAGGTCTCTATAGTGGATCTTGGACCGTCCGCCTTTTACTTGGTTAAAGAACTAGAGTCCAGGGTTTACACCGACCCAATAGAAGCCTTCTATCATGTCGCTAGATATATTGGTGTGTATATAGTTATTTCTTATTGTTATTATATATATACTTTTTTGAACATTATTAATGTTTGTCAATGTTACAGATAGAAAAATAATGCCGAATTTGAAGAAATTACTGGATCGCACCGGGTGCGATACTAATGAGTTGCTGAAGAGGAGGAAGACCAGTACTTCTTCTAGGTCGGGAACTGAGGGAATTGCAGCCATGACCCAAACAGAGTCTTTTCGGTAATCCCTATTATTATAGAGGACCCTCCTTCCCTCTCTGCTAACTTGTGCCCTCCTTTAATTCCAAGGGGATCAAGGAGATCACCACCGGCTGGCCAGGATACCTTCGAAGGTTAAAAACCAAGAATGATGTATAATATATATATATATATATATATATATATATATATATATATATATATATATATATATATTATTATTTTTAACTCGGTGTATGTGGTTGGGTAGGATCTCTTCCTTCAACATCTACCCTCGTTGTGCCAAGCACGGGTGATGTTCATGGTGCAGCTAATGTTGCTGAAGGTACCATACCTTCGGCTAATCCAGAGGAGCCTTGAGCAGAACATCCTATCATTTTATCTAGGGATGGGGACAGAACTGTGCCCCCAGGCGACCTTGCTGCCACTGGAGAGGTATATTTTTCCGTCATTTTAGTTTCTCATTTTCTTGTCTTAGCCATTTATCCTCATTCTCACATTTCTCGTTTTCAGAGTCAGTCGGAGGCCTGACTTGATCTAGCGATCCTGCTTGCGGAATTTGAACATGTTGGTTCAGCCGCCATCCCTAGCCAAGTCAGTTGCAGTTATGGCAGCAGGTTCGGCTGATCAAGGAGCAGACTCGGTTGATGAATCGCAATCTGGGGATAATCCAAATAGTTCAAGACCTTATGGAATCCAACCAGTAGGTAAGCACATAGGCAGACCAGCTCTGCACGAAGAGGAGGAAGACTAGTACTTCTTCTAGGTCAAGAACCGAGGGAATTGCAGCCATGACCCAAATAGAGTCTTTTCGGCAATCCGTATTATTATAAAGGACCCTCCTTCCCTCTCTGCTCACTTGTGCCCTCCTTTAATTCCAAGGGGATCGAGGAGATCACCATCAGCTGGCCAAGATAGCTTCAAAGGTTAAAAACCAAGAACGATGTATAATATATATATATATATATATATATATTATTTTTAACTCGGTGTATGTGGTTGGGTAGGATCTCTTCCTTCAACATCTACCCCCGTTGTGCCAAGCACGGGTGATGTTCATGGTGCAGCTGATGTTGTTGAAGGTACCATACCTTCGACTAATCCAGAGGAGCCCCGAGCAGAACATCCTATCATTTTATCTAGGGATGGGGACAGAATTGTGCCCCTAGGCGACCTTGCCGCCACTGGAGAGGTATATTTTTTTGTCATTTTAGTTTCCCATTGTCTTGTCTTAGCCATTTATCCTCATTCTCACATTTCTCGTTTTCAGAGTCAATCAGAGGCCCGACTTAATCCAGCGATCCTGTTTGTGGAATTTGAACATGTTGGTTCGGCCACCATGCTTAGCCAAGTCAGTCGCAGTTATGGCAGCAGGTTCGGCTGATCAAGGAGCAGACTCGGTTGATGAATTGTAATCTGGGGATAATCTAAATAGTTCATGACCTTATGGAATCTGACTAGCAGGCAAGCATGTACGCATACCAGCTCTGCACCATGAAGGAGACGGCAGAAGAAAGGGCCGTTCTCTTAGAGAAGCGAGTTGCTGCTCTAGAGGCTGAGCTTGAGTGTGCCAAAAGAGTTGCAGCATCTGTCGAGGGTGAACTGTCTTCCGCTTGCAGGGAGCTATCAAAGTTGAGGAGTGTCGCTCGGACATCGGATGAGAAATTGCAAAAGGCTTTGGTGGACGTTGGAAAGCTACAGGAAGACGTTAACGCGTGCTAAGGCTCCTTAGTGGGCAAACTAAATAAAATCAAGTTTTTGGAGGAACGTCTTGCCAGCAACAAAGCAACGTCCAATGCAAAAATTTCTGAACTTGAATCGTCTATCCGACAACAAAACACCCTCATCCATCAGTACAAGGATGAGAGGAATCTAGCGATAACTTCTCGAACTCGTGTCCTCAATCGTGCGGCAGGCAAACTAGTGCACACCGTCCTCAACGCGAGCAAGGAAGGATTCGAGAATTGCTTGAATCAGGTTTCTTTGCACCCTGGGCCACCTTCGCGGGACACACTACAATCAATGACGAGTTATTTAAAGGTGCTTTGAGACTGAGCGATTGTTAATCTGGGGGACGAAGAGGAACTAAACCTCTCCTTAGAAGTTTCTAATCTAGAGCTCGGGTCAAGTGATGAAGGGGCGGCTTGACAATTTTTTTTTTTTTGAATGTAGCTCGGATTATTGTGTACAGTCATTTTCTAATATAAACTTGGCTGGTTAAATTCTCTTTAAATAAAGTTTGCTTCTATTGTTCTCTTTTGCTTGGATAACTCTCGCTCTTACGTTGTGATCTTTCATTCTAATAAAGCTGGATATATATTATATCTATAAGCGTGTGTCTTCAGCTTCACTACTATAATTAACCGCTCGATTTTAGCACGGGGTTTCCCGAAGTCCATCATAACTTTGGAAACTCAAAATGATATTTATCAACTCGGGTCGGTTACATCACTTGTTGTTACACGTGCTTTTTATAGCTCAGGATAGTATTTCTTTAGTCTAGTTACATGCTAAGTATTTGGTATCTCACGACCTTGGATTGTAGCTAGCCGGTAGGTTCCTTTGCCTAACACCGCTGTACAACATATGGGCCTTCCCATGTATGTGCTAACTTTCCCTCTCCGGGGTTCTTTCTTGCCGGGGACACAAATCATAACACTAGATCATTTTGTAGAAACTCTCTGGGCCGTATGTGCCTATTGTATAAGATTAAAATAATCACTTCAAAGTTCTCATTAAGTTTGATCAGTGAACCAAGCATATTCTTAGATTAGCTAAAGCTATCCGACGCATATCGTCAAACCTACATAAAATGTGACTCGCAACGAATTTTTGTATGTGATTTGCTATGATAGTGGCCAAGCCTATGCGTCTTGTAAGAGGTGTCGTAGGCTCACAAATTAATTAATTACTCCCTTGAAATTGTAATATAATATAGTGTAGGGTAAGTAGGATCGATCCCACGAGGAAGCGTGTATTTAATCTAATAAGATTGCCTTAAAAGAAAGTAGACTACAGATGGAAATAATAGAAAAATAAACTACTAACTAACCTAATTTCTACTATACCTAATCACATGAAAGGGGGGGTTTTGATTATGAACTACTACTAAAAATTCTAGGCAGATTTAGAAGTTAATAAAAGAGAATAAAGAGAAGTAGAGCAAGTAAATTGAGTAGATTGAGTGACAGAATTAATAAATATGCTTAGCATCGACATATCCTCACCATATTGACACAAATTCAATCATTGACACATAGGTAAATTAATTTTGAATAGCTAGACTGTAGAACTTTGTACGACAAAATTCCCTATTTTCCCCTATCGTTTGTTTTGTAACTAGAACGTCTGAGCTAAAAACCTACTAAGTCCAATAACCTCAATACACCATCACATGAGATTTAACTGAACTTGGAGCATTAAGATCCATGGAAAACATCATCTAACCTAAACCATAAAGGTCCACCAGCGGCTTTATGTAATTCAGATCTGAAATTATTCTAGCCAATCTAATTCTAAGATTAACTAGCTGTTACTTGTGCTAATTAATTAAGGTTCCAGACTTACTTAATTGGCTAACAGTATGAATCAGTCAAATAGGTTGGTTAGCTACTCCAAACAGATCTAAATAGATTCAATAACAATGCTGTCAAATAATTTCAGAATACTCAAATCAATTTATCTAACATTAAAATCATAATCTTGTCTCACAAACTTGGTATCATGGTTTAGATAAGTCTAGCTAAACATAAAAGGAATTAAGCTACCATACTAATAGATCCAGCAATATTCTGGATTGAAAGCATGGTCGCTTGAACAAAAATAAACAAAAGAGAAAATACTAGTTGGAGTCTCAGCAGTAGGAACAATGGCTGAATGTCTTCTTTCTTGATGCGTGGCTCTTGATTTGGTTGTGTGGTTATAGATCTGGCAGCAGTTGTGGCATGGTTCTTGTCCTCTCTAGCCTCTTTGGCTATATAAAATATATCCACTCCTAGGTAGACTCAAAATAGGACTCTTAATTAAATTATATCTCTAAGTACAAGTAAATCCTAATCATACTCTAACTAGGATACTAAGTGGATATATTATTCCAAGACTTTAATTCCACTTTAATCATGCTTCCAAAGAGTCTTCCAAGCTTAGGAATCCCAATCTTTGTATGACAAGGCTTTCCAGTAATTGACTTCGCTTAAAACTCCTCAAAATCGCATCAATGCAGGCTCTAGGCGCTACGGCGATGACTGGCAGAATTGGCAGCAATGGTCTCTGGAATGTAGCGCCACAGCACCCATAGCAGGATTGTCATTTCTTTGTTTTCCAACTTGGCTCTTCAATGCTTGTTCTTGGCATAGAAATTAATCACTTGTGAAAATATAAATATTAATTAAAAATATGCAATTAAGCTCAATTTATATTATCATTCATATGAATTCAAGAATCTAAAAAGTGATTTAAATCAATTGAAATAGTCTAAGAATGTGTCACTAAACCAAGAAAATATGGGGTTGAAATGTGACTAAAATGAGACCTAACACTTCTACCCATTTGGAGAAGTAATTAACTGCCACTACTATGAAATGCCTATGTCCTTTTGCCGGTGGAAACAGCCCCAAGATGTCTATGCCCCACTTTGAAAACAGCCATGGCTTGATTACATTGTATAATTTCGTTGCCAGGGTTAGTATATTGGTTGCAAACTTCTGACACTTCTAACAGGATTTGACCATTCTATTAGCATCTCCTTTCATAGTAGGCTAGAAATACCTCGCCCTAATAGCTTTCGACACCAAGCTTCGGGCTCCCACATGATGGCCACATATTCCCTCATGTAATTCTCGTAATATGTATTGTGCTTGGTCAGGACCAATGCACTTAAGCAATGGTTGCGACACGCCCCTCCTATATAATTCCATCCCGCATATATAGTAAAAAGTGGATACCTGGGCTATCTTCCTAGCTTCAACCTGATCAAGCGAGAGATCTCCATTTTGAAGGTATTTCTGAATCAGGTTTCTCCATTCGTCCTTAACCTCTTCAGTTACTGCTGTTGCGACTTCTAGTTTCTTTTTTATGCTTGGTTTTGACAACATTTCTTGAATTAGGGTTCTGTTTCCCTGTATCAACTTGGAGCTAGCAAGCTTGGAAAGTAGGTCAACTCTCACGTTCTGTTCTCTCGGTATGTGTCCTGCCTCTACCCTTTGAAATTCTCGTTTTATATTCTTCACTAACCCTAAGTATTTCTGCATACAACCTTCTCTCACTTGATATTGTCCCTCTATCTGACTCGTCACTAATTGGGAATCCAATCGAACATTAACCCTTGTAAGGCCCGTCTCTTTTGCCAGTCGTAAGCCAGCTATAATAGCTTCATACTCTGCCTGATTGTTGGAGGTCAGGAATCCGAACTTGAGCACATATTCTATTGTGATACCTTTAGGCCATTCTACAATGATGCCTACCCCAGAGCCTTTATTGTTGGTCGAGCCATCGACATACAATGTCTAACTTTCTTTTGCATCCCTATGTCGTTCTTCATGTAGAGGAGTTAACTTTGCTACAAAGTCTGCTAACGCTTGTGCCTTAATCGGTTTTCTTGGCTCGAACATGATTCCATGTTCTGACAACTCTATAGACTATGCTAACATTCTCCCCGATAAGTCGGGTTTTTGCAATATTTGCTTGAGGGGTTAGTTCATTCGAACTACGACCTGATGCTTTTGGAAATACTGCCGCAGAAGGTGAGCTGCGTGGATCAAGGCGTAAGCCAGTTTCTCAATGTGTTGGTATCTGAGCTCGGGGCCGCCAAGGGCCTTACTAGTGAAGTATACGGGCATTTGTGTGCCCTGTTGTTTAACCAACGCGGAGCTGATGGCCTGGTTGCAGGCTGCTTAGTAAATATATAGCATATCCCCAGGGCGGGGAGTAGCTAAGATAGGCAGTGTTGCCATATATTGTTTAAGTTCTTTGAAAGCTTTCTGACATTCTGCTGTCCACTCAAAATTTTTTGCCTTTGTTATTACTAAGAAAAAGGGGAGAGATCGTTGTGCCGCCTTAACACAAACCTTGTTAAAGCTGTGATCCTCCCAGCCAACCTTCTCACTTCACCCACATTTCTTGGCTGACCTTTCGCATATGGCGTGCATTTATCCGGATTAGCTTCTATCCCCCTCTATGTCAACATAAAACCTAAAAATTTCCTGGCTGGGGCCCCAAAAGCACACTTTTCTGAGTTAATCCTCATTTGAAACTTTTTCAACGTGGCAAACGTCTCTCTTAAATCCTCAATACGTTGGCTAAAACTCATAGACTTTGTCAATATATCATCCACATATACTGCCAAGTTTCTGCTAGTATGCCCCTTAAACATCTTGTTCATTAGGCGTTGATAAGTAGCCCCAACATTCTTTAATCCAAATGGCATGACTTTGTGGCAATAGCACCCTTCTTCTATGACAAAAGTGGTTTTATCTTCGTTTGCAGGGTCCATCCTTATTTGGTTGTATCTCGAATAAGCATCCATGAAACTCAACAGTAAGTGTTCAACGGCCTCATCTACCAACCGGTCTATATTAGGTAGGGAAAAGGATCCTTGGGACATGCCTTATTTAAATCTGTGAAACCCGTATAAATTCTCCACCTTCCATTCCATTTCTTTATCATAACCACATTGGAAATCTAAAAGGAGTACTCAACTTCACGAATAAACCCTACACTCAACAACTTTTGCACTTCCTCCCTAATGGCCGCTTGTCTCTCCGGACCAAACAACCTCTTCTTTTAAGCTATGGGTTGAGTTCTAGGTTTAATGCAAAGCTTATGAGTTATAATAAAAGGGTGAATCCCTGGCATGTCTACAGTAATCCAAGCGAAAGGTGCAAGGTTTTCTTTCAATAGCCGTTTGATAATTACATTTTATATAGACTTTTATGATTCAATTCCCTTGCATTTACATTCTTAATTAAAGCAAAACATGTGGCATTTGATATGATTTCCTTTTTGTTTCAGGTTTAGACTTCAATTGGAAGCAAAACAGAAAATTCAGCAATCTGCCCTAACTCGTCGTGGCGAGCCTTACCCGAGAGCTCTAGAGGCCAAGCAGCATGACCTCGCCGTGGTGAGACCCCTGACTCTCCGTGGCGAGGTCTTCCAGAGAGCAAATTGCAGTTTCGCACACATGTTTGCCATGGCGACCCGAAGGCCCTCCGAAGATTAATTGAAGAGTTCTAAACTATCTGAATTTCTGGGAATCCTTTTCCTACAAGAATTGAGACTCTAAGACATAGAAGACTCTCCAGAATTATTAATTAAGTAGGATTAGAGTTGTGTAATTATTATTATGTAATTAAAATCCTAATTAAATGATGACTAGGATTAGATTAGGATTAGGAATTATAATACAACTTAAAGTCCTAAGTTGAGTCTAACTAAGATTGGAGGCTATATAAATAAGAAGGATGACTGAGAAGATAGAGAACGCCATCCACACTCGCAACACCGCAAGCAAGTAAGCTTCAAGGCATCCTTCCACAAGGCGTCACCCACCTTCATCAACACCATGTTTTCCTATTTTACCTTTGTGTTTTCTTTCATCATCATGTGCAGCTAATCTTCTATCTAGGGGCTAAGATGTAGCCCAAGTGCTTGTATAGACACGATTGATGATGTTATGACAGATCTAGCTTTTATTTAATTGAGGTTTAATTTTTTGCACTTACTCTTGACTGATCTGGCCAATTAGAAAGGAGAAATCTGTGGGTTCTCTATGACTCGGGAGATGATTAGTTAACCTAGACCATGAGGGTTAAATCCATAGGGTTCTGTGGCATACCCAGAATTTTGTGTAGTTACAAGGGAGCTAGGGAGATTCCCTAGAATACCCGAAAGGGTTGTCTAAGGAACTTAATGCAATTATGGTTATTACAACGCGCACTAGCCTGTAATAGGGTTGGTAACCGTAATTAGGGTTATTCTGACCTCACGCTAAGATAGGATAATTAGATTAGGGAATCCTGGCTAGTAATTAATAATCGTAGAAGTCATAACAGAATCATGAATGTCTATGTTAAGGCTTGTGGTGAAATCTGAATCCCTAGGCCTCACTTTTCTGATATCTCAATCACGCTCATTCATCTTTTCTCTTCTATTTAACTGTTGTTTTATTATATGACCTACTACTGCTATCACTCTTCTTCGATCGCTTGAGCATTATTGGATCCATCACATACACCATTTCTATTCTCTTTTCAGCACTCTCATGAGTCTTTCCTTGTTGAGATTCATTAGACGCATTCAAATGAGAGTTTAATTCACAAGATGCATGGCTATATAAGTGTCTCAAACATAGAGGCATATCATCTATAGAATTCATGGAAGGATTTTCAAATTCAAGAGGAAATTCAAGTTCATGCTCCATGTAAGAATAGTCATAGAAATCATCCACATTCAAATTATTTGGCATGAAAGAACAAGTGGGATTCTGGGATGTAGTAGAATAAAAAGGTTTTCTATTGTTTAAATCTGCAAAAAAATTTCTCATGATCTCCTCATAATCAAAGTCCCAACACCTACTATCCAAAAAAATCATATTTTTAGATTTTTCAATTTTTTTTTTTAGGTAGGCAGTTACACGGGCATGTAATCAAATTACAAGGCATGTAACTTTACACACACCCCATGCAATCAATAGAAATTCAAAAACCACAAAGTGATAGGGCAATAACTACATAGTGTGTAATTACTATTGATCTCTATGTAATTAGTGAAAATTACAGAAAAATAGAACACAACCAAAAAAACACAAACTTAAATGACAGAAAGTAGTAAATCTATCATATAGTAAAAGCAGTAAATGGATGGTCTAGATTGGAGAACTTTTGGGCATATTACCAATAACCGATCCCTGGCAATGACACCAAAAAATTGTTATCCCTTGAAGAGCAACCAAAGTTTTAAATTTAATTTCAATACCATCTATTGGCTATAGGAACATGACAGATCACTGATTGCAAGTATAGTTGATAGCAAATATTAAGTCAAACCCTAAGATTGCCGGTAACTATGCTTACTTCGATCTCACAGTCTAGCCATCTAGAATCAAATTGAAAGGAGTAGAAAGTATAAAATTAAAGTTCTAAAAATAAATGAAATAAAGAAAATGATAAGAAATAGAAATAAAGCTATAAATGACCAAAATAAAGAAATAGAAAGTAGTGGGGATAAAGGCGAGTCACAGTAATGATTCAATTGGTTTCATGCACCTTAGAAATGATTTATTCTTAAATTACTTAAGTGAATTACAATAGCAGGGATTCCTCTTGTTGAGTCTAAGGGCTTGCTCCAATCCACTCAATACACCAAGATGAATTATGCTCTTGAACTCCCAAAATTCACTAAGAATTTAGTGCCAAGACCCATGTATATTCCCTTTTCTCAAAGTAGAATTGCTTAGGCAATCACTATGATGCACAATCTACTAGTGGGGCTGATTCTCATATAAAATCAAAGGTAATCCAAGAAATTAATCAAATCAAGCATAACATAATTCCAATTTCATCACCCTTGGACTCTTAGGGGTTTAGTTACACATAATCCACAAGGTAATATGAGAAATTAATCAAATTAAGCATATCATAATTCCAATTTCTTCACCCCCAACTCTTAGGGGTTTAGTTACACATAATCAGATAAAAGTAAACGAAAAAAAAAAAAAAAAGAGGTAGGAGAGTAATTGATATCATCTCTTGAAGATCCCAAGCTTCAATGGTTGGAAAAACTTCAAAGAGCTCCAACTTGTGTGTATTTCTCCTTTAATCTATGACTTCACTATAACACTAACTCTAAAACTATGAATGCACAAAAGATACACAGAGAGATGTGCGCCATCTATTTATAAGATCAACACTGAATTACATGGGCAACTACACAACGTGTAATCTAGATATAGCTGTGTAGTTGCCATCTGAATAATAATAAAAAAAAAATAACCACTACATATGAAGACTACACGGGGTACAGGTGCGATTACATAGTGCACTTTCATCTGTATACTTCCTTTAGTTGAAAATGTACAAGCCACATTAATGGGAGATTACATGTAACATCCCAAATTTTCTAAGAGAAGCGTATAAATCTACACTAGAATAATTTAAGTAGTGGTATGTTTGCTAAATGCAAATGTGAAGTATGACAATATTAAGGATATGTATGAGAATGATGTTTGTGTGTACATGCACATATAGCTAGGGACTTGATGTTATGTATTTATATGGTGGTAGATTAGCCCAATTCTAATAAGACTATATATATATATATATATATATATATATAGATAAGGCATTATAAAAGGAACTAAATGATGTCATTTAGATGGAAACCAAAAGAGATAAGAAGCTATATGGTTATTTAGTTAAATTTGACTAGTTGTCATATTACCTAGTTTAATAGCAAGAAAATTAGTTGGATGGGAACTAGTGTAACATGCTTTTATTTTATGATAGCCATATATAAATGGTAATGTGATTTTATAACATGTTAAAGGACTATGGAATTTAATTTCTAACTTACTTGATGAAATATGATTGAGTTAATGGTGAACTCTTGGTTGCTTTCTATTTTATGTGCTTATGTAATTGTAATTCTTGTTATCATAAAAATGAAGTAAATTAAGAGGAATGAACTCTTAATAATTAATCAAGGAATTAAAGAGCTAGAAATGTCGTATAGTTAGTGCAATTGGATTAGATAGCTAACTAAGTGAACCACTAGTTAGGGAGGTGGTTAGAATGTAACCAAGTTGGTCACAATTGGACCAAAGGAAGGCAGCAGCTAGCCTCCCCAAGGATCCATGCCACTTTGCATGTTTTAACCTCTAGAAAGTGTGGAAGTAAAGAGAGGACACTCCCACCAATCAAAGCTTGACAACATACCAAAATATGATAATGGTACACTTGATATTTTGTATGATTTTGAGAGGCAAATAATAGAGACAATAAAGGGAGGCATGTGAGAGTGGCGCATGAGGAGTTCAACTGAAGGCATCAGCCCACTCCCCTCTTCAGACGCCACTCACCCTTGCACAAGGTCAACAAAGTTGGCTTTGAGTTAGTCAAAGTGTCAACCAATGAAATAATGACACTAGGCAAGGCTTGTGTGCATAACTTTATGATATTTATGCATGCAACAAATGAAGAAAAAGAAAGAAAAGAGGAGCAGGGAGGAGGTCGGCAAAGCTTCAGCCAAAGAAGAGAAGAAGAAGAAGAGAGGAAAAAGCTTGTGTGTGTGAAGCCTTGTGTGGTTGCCACTTCAAACACTTAAATCAACCCTTTTAATAGCATAAAAAGAGAAGGGAAGCTGCCATAGAGACTTTAGAAGAGAAACCCTAGGGCTGTCCAAGAAAGAATTGAAGATAAAAGGTAGTTGGTTTAATTCAAGCATAGGTTATGGTGTTCTTGGATGCTGAAAATTCTGCACTCTTGCTATTATTATTTCTTGTCATTTGTGTATTTGAATTTAATTTTATCTTATGTATTTGAATGGATGTTGCATTTCTGTTTTTATGGTGGTTTTATACCACATATATTCTGCCTTGGATGAAAGTATGCAAATCCACAAGAGGTTATGGAAAGAGTATGAAGAAAGTTGTGTAACCTTGTGTTAGGGGTGTGCCAAAAATGAAAGAAAGGTGGCACCTATGGACATAATGAATGATGACCGCCTCATGTGGGTGATTAGTGCCAAAAGGCGCACTAAACATTCCTCACCCTATGAACAAGCAGTGGTGCCAAAAGGGAGCACCAACCCATGTATGTTGTCCATAAAAATCCCTAAGCTTGGTTATGCTCCTTTCTCTGCAATTTCTTCTAATTATTGTTCAATGATGCCATCCTTTAACCTTGTTTGAATGGACTAACTACTGAGAAACTATTAGTTTCTCACATTATTAGTGTTGATGATTTTATACAAGTGACAAACCAAAAGAGGTAACTCAGAATTGAATGTGGATGCTGGATGTTTTCTGTATTGATTAGTGATAATCTTTATGTAATGAATTTTTTAGGTCTATGTGATGTAATTTGAATCATATCTAGATTACTTTGAAGTGTATACTTGTTCCATGTATAATATGTACTCATGTAAATTCTAAAGATGACAAATTTTAGACTAGTATACCTTGTGCTGGAATTCTGTTTTCTGGACAGTTTGAAATAAGGAATTATTAGCACCTTCAAACCACGAAATAATTACATGAAATTATTTTTCCAAGCTCATGAAAACTATATTTTATGTGTGCAAAATTTCAAGATTTTTGGCTTAGCCAATTAGTACAGAAAATTCTTCAAAATTACACTTCAGGATTTTTACCGGTAAACAGGACAGTTTACAAACTTTGTTTAATTGACCCACCAAATCAACGAGATTTTATATGAAAATTTTACCACATCTTCTAGACACCTTTAATTTGTATTCTGGAGCTTTTCAAGATTTTTAGACATTTATACACCACGTTTCCATATTTTACAAAAACAGGACAGCAAACTGTCCAATTGAGGTCTAAACCTTTAATTGGTAATTTCCTTATGAAATAGAGATAAATGAAAAGTGTTTTTCATAAGTATAAGGATTAAAATAAGGTGTTACATTACATAAGCGTGTGCTCCTTTGCCAATTCATGTACTTCAAGCCTGTGTACTTGTAGCTTCTTCAAATTAATGAATTTTTGCCCGTTTTTGCTATATTTTTACTTCTCAAATCTTGGGGTTGTTAGGACCTAAAAATGACAATATGAACCATTTAGGCATAATTCCTAATATAAGTTTATCAACTGGGGGCAATAATCAACAATAAAAATTGCTAAATAAGTGTAAGAAAATGCACTTATTAGCCTCCATGAGTGCATGAGTATTGTACTTGATTGGCCAAAATGCCTTTGCAGCCACCTACGCTGCCTACACCGTCATGGCACTTAGTTGCACAAGCTGCTACAAGTGTGCCACAGCATTGGCAAGCCTATGTGCATTGTCATGGCGCTTGGCTGCCCAAGCTGCCATAAGTGTGGCCCAACATTAGCCCTCGTGTGTGCATGGTTGTGGCACTTGGCTACCCAATTTACTAAAAGTGTGCTTCACATATGGCCTACCAGTGTGCACAGGCATGTCACTTGGATGCCCATGCTGCCTCCACGATATTTATGTGGCTGTCCATGTTGCTTGCACAGGTGTGGTACATAACTATCCAAGCTACTGCAAGCATGCTTTAACATTGGAATGCATATGTGTATGGCCGTGGCACTTGGCTACCAAGCTACTAAAAGCTTGCCCCAATGTTGGCTTGCATGTGTGCATGGTCATGGCAATTGGCTACCTAATTTACTAGAAGCGTGCCCCACCATTGGCCTACCTATGTTCATGAGCATGGCACTTGGCTGCCCATGCTGCCTTCATGATACCTATGTGGCTGTCCATATTGGCTGAACGGGGGTGGTATTCGATTGCCTTAGCTACTACTAGCTTGCCCTAACATTAGCCTGCATGTGTGCACAAGTGTGGCTCTTGGCTACCTAAGCTATTGCACGCTTACCCCAACATTGGCTTGTGTGTTTGCACGGGCATGGCACTAGGCTGCCCAAAATGTTATAGGCATGCCCCACGTTAGAGTGCTTGTGTGCACGTGTGTGACACCTAGTTGCCTACGCAACATTTCATAGTCTCACTCATCAAGGGGACCACGTATGTTGCTCCTTTAGCTAGGAAAGGACAAAATCTCATCTATGTCACTCACATCCCTCTACATGACTTGCAACACACTTGATCATTATCGTACAGGTCATCTTGGTTAAAGGTGACATAAGACGACGTTAGAGCATGTGACTTCTCATGTAAGAAATTGCAGTGACTTCAAGTCAAAGGACTACGTATAAGTAAGACACATAAGAATTGTTAATGACATAACAAAATCCACATAACATTCTCATGGCAGGTTGATCTAATACATATGATCTCCAACAATGTACCTATGCATTGACTTGATATCACATATTCATGACACACTATCATCAATTATGTGCATACTAGTCTTGTATGCATTATTGTTATCTCTTTGCAATAATACTTGACTAGGGACATTTTATGAATTGCATTTCCAAATATAAAATGAGGTATATGAATGTCCTAATGCAAACATCTAATGATTGGCTCTTAGGGCACACTCCAATAGGGAACTCAAAAAAGATTGGGAATATATGTTGGATATGAATCTCCATTAGTACTAAGGTATCTTGAACCATCAATAAGAGATTTATCCACTGCTTGCTTTGCTGATTGTAATTTAAATCAATTTTTCCAACATTAAGGGAGAGAATACTCAATTGGAAAAAGAAATTAGCTGGAATAAATTATTATTATCTTATTTTGATCATTCCACAAAATAATATGAACAAAAAGTTCAAAATATAATTTAGTTGAAAAATTTAGCAAATCAATTGCCAAAAACATTTACTAACCTAAAAAGTGTTACTAAGTCATATATTCCAACTACCAATGCTCTAGTAAGAAATGATGTCTTTATTGGACAGTCAAAGTTTGAAGTATGCATGAAGCATGGAAGACCTATCTATTCAAAAGATAAAATTCTCAAAAAAGTAAAGGAGTTAAGAATCACCTAGCCGAGGATAGGGTAGTTCCAGAAGGGTGCCCAAAGGAAGCTCTAGAAGGGCCCTCAGACATACTTAAATCTTCTATTCCTAAAGAAACTTAGGTACCTAAACTTTGTGAAAATGACAAGATCTCAATAAATTGTGTTATGGATGAAAAATGATAGAACCAAAGTAAAGTCAACTTTGACCATATTTTTGTATATAATGTGGCTTGTGATATAATACATGAAAATGAGGATCATGAACCAAAATATATCAATGAATGTCGACAAAGAGATTATTGGCCAAAGTGGAAAGATGCAATGGAAGTATAAGTATATGTGCTTGCAAAGCAAAAAAATTTGGAATTCTAGTCCATGCACCTGAAGGTGTAAAGCCAGTCAAATATAAACGGGTTTTTGTGCAAAAATGAAATGAAAATGGCAAGATTTGTAAGATACAAAGCAAGACTTGTTGCTCAACGGTTTTCACAAAGACCTAGCATTGATTTTGAAGAAACGTAATCACCCGTGGTGGATGCAACTACCTTCCACCATCTCATTAGTCTAGCAATACAAGAATGACTCAATTTGCATCTAATGGATGCCATTACAACCTATCTATGTGGCTCACTTGATAGTGACATCTATATGAAACTCTTTAAAGGATTTAACTCGCCTGAAAAATAAAGTACAAATTCTCACACAGACTACTCAATTAAATTGAATAAATCTTTTTATAGATTGAAGCAATCCAGATGTATGCAGTGTAATCACTTTAGTGAATATTTGTGGAATGAAGGGTATAAAAATGACCCTATTTGTCCATGTATCTTTATGAAAAGATTTGTGAATGAGTTTGCTATAATCGTGGTTTATGTTGACTTAAATATGACTGGACTCTTGAAGAGCTCCAAAGGTGGTGGATTGCATAAAGAAATAATTTGAAATGGAAGATTTGGGGGTGACCAAATTTTGTTTGGTCTACAAATTGAGCACCTAAAGAATAGAATTTTGATTCATCAAGAGGCCTATATAGCCAAAGTATTAAAGAGGTTCTATTTGAACAAATCACATTCATTATGCACCCTAATAGTCGTTAGGTTACTTGAAGTGAATAAAGATCCTTTTTGGCCTAGAGAAAAGGATAAAGAACTACTTGGTCCTGAAGTACTATATCTTAGTGCAATTGGAGCACTATTGTATCTTGCTTGTCATACACAACTTGATATATCATTTGCATTAATTTTTTTGCAAGATATAGTTTTTCACCTACACAAAGACACTAGATTGGGGTTAAACATAAAGCTACTATAGATATGGGTTTATTTTATTCAAATGTACCTGAGTCAAACTTGATTGATTATGTATTGTAGAGTATTTGTTTGACCCTCATAATGGTCGATCACAAATAGGTTATGTGTTTACATTTGGTGGCACTGTCATTTCATGGCAATCTATGAGACAGACTATAATGACCATGTCACCTAACCATGCTGAAATTATAACATTACATGAGGCATGTCAAGAATTTGTATGGCTAAAGGCTGTGATTCAACACATACGAGAGACTTGTGGTTTATATATAGGAAAAATGATTCTAACAGTTTTATATGAAGATAATACTACATGCATTGTCCAAGTAAAGGAAGGGTACATTAAAGGTGATATGATAAAATATATATCAACAAAATTCTTCTTCACTCACGGTCTTCAAAAGAATGGTAATATAGACATTCAACAAATCTATTCATATGACAACCTAGCAGATTTGTTCACTAAGGCACTTCCTACTGCATTGTTTTGAAAAGCTTGCACATAGTATGGGGCTTTGTCGACTCAAGGATCTTAGTTGCTATACACACTATATTGTTTTTCCCTTAACCTTGTTTTTCACACTAGTTTTTTCTTAGTAAGGTTTTTAATAAGACAATATTTAATTACATATACACAAAATGATGTATTCTTTTTGTTCACTAGGCTTTTGTCCCACTGGGTATTTCCTAGTAAGGTTTTAACAAAGCACATTTTTTGATATAGACATCTAAGGGGGAGTGTTATGTATATATTAGATGTCCATCTAGAATATTCTTTACCCTAGGACTCCATCATCTTTGTATCTACTTAATGTTATTAATTAAAGGATAATCATCCTTCTATAGTTTTTCTTATATCGGAATTCTTCCAACCAATTGTATAAATACCCCTTTTGGTGAATGAATAAAACAGTCATCTTTTGAAGGCTTTACTTATATTCTTCTTCAATATTCTCTTCTCTCTATTTTCACAACACTTTTGATATTTTTTTATATTTATTTATATAAAATATGCATATACTTAAACTTATCGATGCAACCACTATTTAACCCCCATTGAATCATCAAATCGTGAACCACTGCCTTTATTGGATCAATGACTAGTCTAATTTTTAAAACATTGGTTTTTATTGTGAGTTTTCTCTTCCCTCCCCTCCCATCTAAAAATGGGGTCTTTTTATGGAGAGAAAACTTGTCTTATGTAACACTAAAATGACCAAATTGATCTCCTTTTTCTTATCATTAAATGAATTGTAAGGTTATGTTAGTAAATTTCATAATATCATTTTTCTCTCTCTAATTAGACCACACAAAGATATCCATCTATTATAATTTCTCACCACTTCTCCTTTCAATCAAACACAAAGTATGCAGTTTCTACTTCACATTAGGCATAGAAATGAGCTAAGCTAGGTTGAATAAAATTTAGTAAACTCAAGTTTGGCCCTTTTAATTAGCTAGCCAATTTTCCCAGCCCAAGCTCAATTCACTTCAAAGCTCGTGAGCTCAAGCTAGTTCGTGAGTTGGTTCAATTAAATAAAATTAATATTAATCACACTTATTTAAAAAAATAATAAAATAATGTTTAAATTGTAAAAAAATTAAGAGTAAAACTCCAATTTTGTACCTATAATATGGGGTTGACATCAGTGGAGTACCTATAAAAAGAAAAAATTGATATCAATTTAGTACCTCTAATTTGGAAATGACATCTAAGGAGGACTTCCATATGTTATTCAATTAAAACTAACAACTGACTAATTTTTTGTTTATTTTCTAAAATACTTTTTAACCAAAAACCCAACCTCTCTCTTCTTTGGACTTATCCTTGATATTGTTTTCCCCACAACTCTTCAGCAAGCCAAACCATGTATTATAATAAGTATGAAATTAAAGCATGAGATATATATACCCTCTTCATCTTTAGTAGATTCACTTCAATATCTGATTTCAAGAGCTTCTAGTAGTGAAATGCCTTGGTTGAGATTATGGGCATGAACAAATGAACTTAATTTTTCAAACTTGGCATTGAAATACTGCACCCCATTGATGGAGCCATCATGCTTGCCTTCTCCATTGTCCCAATCTACTCTAATCCATGAGCTAGAATAGCCTTCTATAGGATTGACATACTTAACTACCCCAATTCTTCGAGAATCACCAGAAGAATTTATCCATTGGCCTAAACGAAACTTAAGTCTTGATCCTTTGGAATCTTGCATCATCTATTAAAATTGATTCAGATATGGTGAAGCATAGAGACTGTATTCTCACTTAGTTACTCCCTAATCCGCTCTTATGACCGGTGTTTTTTATTCGGTTGAGCAGCATTCTCCATAGTGCCGTCAGTGAATTTTTGGAGTGCCAGCTAGCGGCTACTGCGGCATATGGAGGTCTAGGCGTATAGGCAAGGAATTGATCATATATAAACCCATATTGCTCACCTCTTATCTCTCACCCAAATTTCTAATTGCTATGAATCGATGCAAGGCTAGCGAACTTCAGTCTAGATCTTGGTATGGGTCTTAACGATTATTATTATACAATCAAGCAACCAATGAATTTGGGTACTGCTAAATCTGGGGTTTAGAGTGAGAATGAGTTTAAATATGGGGTTTTCAGGAGAGGTAAAAAAATCCTTACTAACTCAGCCATTTGAGAAGGTTTCCCAGCAAGTGGAGGGCGGCTACTACCCATGCCCAACATGATCCCATCCATACTGTTAAAAAATCCTCCGTCGAGGAAGACGATACCTATGTAGAGATTCGTTGCAAATGAGATTGTACTTGGGCTATGGGTCACATCGACTCCACCACCAGCATTTGCTTGTGGTCTCCTCTTCACCACCGAAGTGATCCTTGTCAGGCTGTGGTTTGCAGAAGTCAGAGAGATATGAAAGGTAAAGAAAAGGTACTAATTAAGACACGTCCCATTTTGAATGAACACACCCTCCTTACTGATAAAATTACTTAAATAACCTTCACTAAAATTAAACACTCCCCCCTTACTTCATTTTCTTTTACCAAACAACCCATCTCTTAACTCCACTCCACTCTCATATCTTTTCTTTCAAACCATGAGCTGATCAATCTTGTGAAATATGCTGCATTTTGGTTGTTTATGTTTCTAGGAAGTTAATCCTTGCATCCTAGGTTGAATAATCAAAGAAAAGAGATAGAAATTGAGTCAATTTTTGGTTAAAAACAAATTTTCTACATCGCATGACTATATAAAGCCGTTTAGTCTAATTGTTTTTGCCAAACAACTATACAAAGCTGTTAAATATTCTAGTGTGTCTAGGAGTGTCGTGTATGTGAAGTAAAGGGGGAAAAAACTCTGAATGGGGAAGAGTGAAGACTATTGGAGTGCATGGAAATGGAAGTGACTTGAGATGCAGAAGTTCAAGTTAGATTTTGGATCATTGGAGGAAGAAGACAAAAATTGCATAAATGATTGTTTTTGGGCATCTTTTATTATTTTTGTCATTATTAAGAAATTAAAAGCAATAAATTTCTCCAACAAAAAAAAAGCAGTAAAATTCAAAAGTTTCTCTTAAAAAAATGAGCATATTTGCAGCTTGTTTTTCTAGTAACACTAGCATTTTTCATTATGTTCCTCAAATAGTTATAGTAAAAAAGGAAAAAAAAAAAGAAAAAGAAAAAAAAAAAGATGAAGGTCAAAACAATTCTATAGAACTGTTCAAGCACTAGGACAACTCCAAAGAGCCATTTAACCATTAACTGTTGTGTTTTGTGCTTAACAACCTTATAGAGTTCTTCTATTTATTTTATTTTTTTTTATAAAATGGCTTTGAAGAGCCATTCACCCTAATTTGTTATTCAAAATCAAACTAAATAGCTCTATACAGTCGTGCAATTGGGGTTTGTGAGGGTTCGTGGATGATGATGAGGGGAAGAAGAAGAAGTGGGGGATACGCAAGAGTAGGTTTTTTAGTGGGAGGGGTGTTTTGAATATTAATGTATGTTAAATTTAAGAAGGGTGTGTGTTTATTAAAAATGGGGGTGCCTTAATTAAAATCCTAAAGAGAAAGAAGGAGAAAGAGGGGAAGATTGGATATGAATGGAAAAAGGGTATTTTAGGAAAGAAAAAGAAAACATAATATGTTAGTGAGGGGTTAGAATGGAAGTTTTAGGAGTTAAACTAGAAAAAAACAGTTTTAATGGTAATTTGAGGGAAGACCTCTTTAAATATTATTTTCAAATTACAAATATTAAATTATTGTCAAATTTTTTTATAAGTATTCAATTATTAACCCCATATTACAAGTACCAAATTGAGGTTTTACTCAAAAATTGCACATTAATCAATAAGTATTTGTATTAAAAAAACAAATAAAATGATTATAAAATCTCTAAAAACATCGCAAAATAATGCAAACAAAAAAGAGACGTGTTTTGCTAAGATAAGATAAATCCTTGTGTCTCTATACTATCAAAGAGTATGAAGGAAATGAAAGCGTCCAATTCTCTCTATTTTTTGGTATAAAATAATGGTATCGGTATCACATTATGTATTAACTGATTTGATTTGAATTAGACAATACTACAAGAGTGACAAAACTTTTCTTATCAAATTTTAATACAACCGTATTTTAGTACTTAAACTTGAGACATTTGTTTAAGTTAGAACAATTTTAACTCTATCTATTTAATGATATATTGATATAACGTAATTTATATGAAATAATAATATATGTATATATATATATATATATATATATATATATATATATATATATATATATATATATATATATATATATAAAATTTATACATAATATGTATAAATGAGTTAGCTTATGAGTTAATAAATTAAATTTATAAAAACTAAATTCCAATAATTTAATAAATGACATAAAAATGTTAACATAACCTAAGCTTACAAACTATGCTTAATGAGTTGTAAGCAAGTGAAGGTAATTTAGCTGGCGACCTCAACTTATTTTCATCTTTCCTTTGAGTAAAGAGATATTTAAATAAATAATAAATAGTAACAAATAAAACTGGGAACCCTCACAAACTAGCTTTGAAATTGTCTCTGCCTTCTACTAGATGGTAAAATTTATTTAACCAAATTACCAGCTTGGTTGGTTGCCACCATCTACCTAACATCCATTATTCGAAATTTGATTCGACATCGAGCAATTGTTATGCCAAGACGGTCTTGCTCTGTCCGATGAAAAATTACCAGCATTGGAATTTCCGAAAATTATTGTATCTACTTTGAGGCTCCGAAACTTAATAGCATTGAAGTTTCCCCACATGTCTGTTTCTTCCTCTTGTTTGGAGATTCCAAAGATTTTCTGGAATCTGGGTCTGGTTAGAATTGCTTTTCTTCATTTTATTTCATTTCTCCTCGCATAAAATCTGAAGACTTTTCTTCTATCTTCTCATCTACAACCCTTACTTGGTTCTGAGTATTGCTGTAAATGGCCAATGCATCTGGTTTCTTTACTTGTTCACTTCCTAACCTGAAACGGAAGGCTCTGCCTACCGTAGGTTTTAATCGATCTGGGTTTTATACTTTTGATGGAATCTCCAAGAAAGTAGTATGCTTTAGTGCCATCGAAGGAGTTGAGAGGCATGCTTCTGATGTTTCCCCTTCGGAATCTCGGGTACCCAGGTGTGTTTAATTTGAGTGAGTTTTCTTTTTTCATCAAGTAAATTGATGACAATATTTTGATTCTATGCATCTGAAAAGTATCCTGTCTTTATTGGGTCTCACTTTGTTGACTTTCTACTATCTGAATAGACGCAATTTTGGAAGCAGATTAGCAGTTGATACTTACATTCCCCGGTTTAATCTTCGTATTGTTAGAATCTTTTTTTATGTATTAGATGATTGTTCTTGCATGAGGTCTTTCTGTATGAAAGTTATGGAAGAAAATCCTAACCAAAAATTTTGTTATGGTTAGAACAGAGAAGTGTAGAGAATGCGAGAGAAATTGAAGAAACACAACTTTAACAGGAAGGCTCCTCTTTCTTTTCTTAGTCAATGGAGTCCAATATGGAGACTCACTATACTATTGAAAATACACTAATGAGACGCAAGACTTAACCCCGTTTTATTCTCTAATCCTTCAACTATCTAGTAACTAATCTCTCTAACTTATTGCCCAGCCAGCATTACAATCAATTAATTCAGTTATCACTAGAACACAGCATTCAAGCTGCTACTTCTTAAAGGAAAACATTATTTTCAGTCTTCAACTCTTCCTCCCTTTCAAATGTAACATTTGCCCCACTTGAAAATGTTCCTTGTCCTCAAGGAACTGAGAGCTTTCCTCGCAATTGATGCATATGGTTTTAGAGTTCCATTTCTGACTGCTTCTTGATGTTCTATTGCTTTTGATTGAAAATATTCAAGCCACATCAAAATCTTGTGAACTAAGCTCTTCTGATTCAAGTTTTGCTTGAAGTATCTTCAGTGTAGTTTCCTCCTGATGTACATTTGGGGAATATGTTTTCACCAAAGAGGGAGTTAAGGATATGGCATTATAACTTGCAGCAGTCTGTACATGGTCTGATCCTAACAATCTTTTATTGTATTTAAGAGCTTTAGGTAATTTTGCAATGCCTTGTAATTCTATAGCATATATTGCTGGCAGTGCCCCTGTACTTTCTTTAGGACATCTCTCCAAGAGATAATGATTTTTATGTGGGCTTTGCATTGCATAATTCCTCATTGTTATTTCCAAACAATTTCTGATATAACCGAAACGCATAAACCAGCCTCATCAAATACCCCACTCTCAACACATCTGCTAACTAGAATGGCAGCAAGGTGCTCTATGGAAAGAACACGACTCATTGACTGTGTTTTGCCTCTATCTATCTCCTATAATATAACATATCTTTTACCAAAACTGTTGAAAGGATATACTTCCCAATTACACTGGGGACCATACAGCGAGAAGATCCAAGATGACCTGAGTACTTTAGTATCCTTGCACTATCAGAAAAGTTAAAAAAAACTTCAATTGCTTCAACTGTCCTGCTGCAATAGCTACTGCTTTCCACTCGAAATAAATAGTTATATGGGAAACTGTCATTGTAAAAGCTTCAAACTCTTCCAAAAGGGTATCCGACTTTGAGGCAAGCCTGTGTATATCCCTTCTGCACCTGCCATATCAACACATACTCTATTTGTTCACAATCTTTGGACAACATTTGTGAAATCTCTAATTTAACTGACCAGCAATCACCTCAAATGCTAAAATAACACCATTAACCTATTCCCAGTATTAACAATAATGACCCACACTTTCCTTTCCTCTTCCTTTTCCAAGACAACCACTTCCTGCATGTATAAATCCATCGAAAGATGCCACTTAAATTGTTCCCTTAAGCCAGCTCTAGTCACCAATTTGCCAAATGCCTCCAAATAATCCCCAAGACTATCCAATTCTTTTTGATTACCCAACTCAGAAACAAGATAATAAAAAATACTGGTATGAAATCTCATTCCCATGTCATCTAGCAATTTCCTTCAATCAGAAGTTTGTCTGAATTTTGCAAGTTGTTTTGTTCACACAGAAACACCTTCCTCCTCATGGCCATGGGCAATAGTTTGGGTCTGTGATTCTTCAGGTTTTCATTGAGCAACCAAAATTGCTCATATCGACCTTGCATTGTTTGGACATCATTCTTGCCTAGGCTAGAAAGGGGAATTTTGATATTATGGCCTTCCATCTTCCTTTTTTTTTTTCTTCTTCATTTTCTTTCCCGGACAACTTGATTCCTTTGCCTGAAGCCTTCTCTGATGATTCTCCCCCTTCTTTTTTTATCATCATTTTCTTTCCTGATTTCAGTCTGAGGAACTTCCTCTTTCTCAGGTTCTTGGAACTTGTCACCTGATTGAGGTTTCCTATGATTAAGCAGTTTTTTCAGCATTTCTTCTGCCTGGTGCATGCCTTCCTTCATTTTCTGCTCTAACTCTCTGGTCTTCTGTAGTCCGTCTTGCAGCGTCATCTCCTCTGCCTTGGACTGCCAAATACATCACTCTGATACCTTTGCAGAGAAGTGTACAGAATGCAAGAGAAATTGAAGAAACAGAGCTTCAAAAGGAAGGCTCCTCCTTCATTTTCTTAGTTGATGGATTTCAATGTGGAAACTCACAAGACAATTGAAAATACAAGAATGAGACAATTACAAAGACTTAAATCCATTTTATTCTCTAATCCTTCAATTACGTAGTATCTAATCTCCCTAACTAATTGCTTAGCTGGCATTACAATCAATTAATTCAGTTATCGCGAGAATGCTGCAGTGTTTCAGCTGCTACTTATTAAAGGAAAACATCATTGTTTCTTTCTTCCTCCATTTCAAATGGAACAAATTTCATTTATAGATCTTGAACTTTGGAGAACTCATGGTATTAACATCTTATACAGATGTTGGAATGTGTATGAATCTTAAGCATTCTTGCTAACTTAAAAAATCTAAGTTTGTAACTTTCAGTATGATAACTCTTCAACTGTATTTTTCATATGAAATAAATGAAATATAATGCAAATAACAAGGCATCAAATTTGAAGAGTTGTAAGAACTGAAAAAGAACCTTGTATGTATTAACAGTGATAAGTTGTAGTAATATATGGCCTTTGATGTAAAGAATAAGACTTATTCTTTACATGCTACATTAATATTTAATATTTGACGAAAAAAAAAAATCTTGATTGTTGATGAGACCAAAGAAAATTGCTTCACAAGGTATAAATGATATTTGGTTATGACATTGCTAATATTCTGCAGTTCTTGCTATTTAGCATTAGTCTTTCACACCCACTTGCAATGGGGAAAAATATAAAATAAGAAAAGGGATTTGAAATTGTAAAAGATAAAGGAGGAGACTGTTTTTTATGGGATTACTGAATTTTGTTGTTTGTGTACCCTAAAGAAATCTGCACTGTGAGATATTTGCAGTTGGAAAACTGGCGTTTCTTAGAGGATTTATCTTTACCAAGCAGGGCAGATTTATTTTTTAAAAAATTTATTACGTACGTCCTTATTCCCATTTTGGAGACAAATATGTATGAGAGATTAAGACAATTTGGTACAAGAGGTCATTTATCTAGAAGTGCTTTCTAGTAAATCCTTTTACCATGCTTGTATAAAGTTTGTTTAACATAGCAACATTGAGATAGAAGAGGTAAATTGCTTTCAACATTTATGTGTCATGTGGGGATACTGTTAAATATGCATCTGTCTGGTAGGAATATAGAAGAATAGGAAGAAAAAAAAATATAGAAGCTATAAGTTATGATCTGTATCGGTATTTCTGTAGACGATGGATGCAGAGGTTCTGCTGTCATTAAGAATGATACTCTTATCTTGGAGGTGAACAGTTTATTGGCCACAGCTAATGCAATTTTCTTTCCCTCGTTATTTAATTTCATTTTTACTATTTTATCTGGAAGTTTGACAAACATTTGTGCTACATAATTTCTATTGACTGCTTGGAACATATACTTAATGCGAATATATAATGTGATTATAACTTGTGACCAACTGACCATATATTTCTGTTTCTTGGCCACGTATACTTTACTATCTTGTGTAATGCATCCAGATATGCTGGGTTGCCTCTTTGTAAATCAAGTAACACCTAGAGGCATAGTCAAATTGCTGTAGTTTGTTTCTGTCTTAATTATATAATTGACGTCCTTGTAGGCTTGTCAGTAAAGGCTGCAAGTTAGTTGGATGTGGTTCTGCGGTGCCTGCACTTCAGATTTCTAATGATGACCTTGCAAAAGTAGTTGATACTTCTGATGAATGGATATCTGTTCGCACTGGGATACGGAAACGAAGAGTTCTTTCAGGTTAATCTAGTACTTGCTCAATTGCTAATTTCATAAATGTGACACCTTGCTTTGGTAGCACATGCAACCATTCAGCTCACTTTCTGATGCCAAATTAGCAAGAACTTAGATCTGAAGTTTGCAATTCAATTATTGTTTTGCATGGAAGTCTTTACAAACCTATGGTGAATTGCCAGCCATTCTTGTTCCCATAAGATTCCTTAAATGGATTGATCAATATTAATTCACAATCTTTGAAGAAGTTCTATAATGTGATGAGCTTGACGAACTTTTGCTCAATTTTGTAATTGCAGGCAGTGATAACTTGACATCCTTAGCTGCAGAGGCTGCTAGGAATGCTCTGCAGATGGCAGAGGTTAATCCTGATGATGTTGATCTAATCTTGATGTGCACTTCTACTCCAGAGGATCTTTTTGGTAGTGCTTCTCAGGTATGGGTTAAGGATGTACCATATTGAGTCGGTGCATATCTGCTTTATAGGCTTCACCATATATTGTGAATGATGTCACATATCTGAATATGCATGGACATGAACAATTGAATGGTGTCTTCTTGTCTGAGATGCCTTATTAGGTTTAGAAATCTTGTTTCACAAACATGAAGTAGTAATGACTCCAGAGGGACTGAACTGGGAAAAAGAAAAAAAATCTATTTGACCCCCATGTGTTCTTTTTCCCTTGTTTATGTTCCTTTTCTTATTAAATAGAGAAGAAATTTTGTCAACAAAGGAAAAATAAGTTACCTGAATGACAGAAAATACCATTTATCAGCGCATCAAGGTTTTCCTGTCCTGCTGGACCTGTACTTATAAAAGTTTCCCTTTCTTAGAAAGACTAGAGGTGGATGCTGAATGTAAGTGGGGAATAATCTGAATTGTTGTATATTACATTGAGAGTACACATATATATAAACAGAGCCTACGGAATATATAGGGAACATCGTCCCTAAAATCAAGGCATTGGATACCATTACAATTCCCTAATTACAGTCACCACAAGTGAAACAACTAAAGGAGGGGAGACACTATGGAACAAAGCCTGTTTAGTTGAAGGGTGGTGATGTTAAAAGTTCTGGTTCAAGGGTCAGCATCCTTATAACCATTGTATCTAGCTGTAGCAGCAGTAAAACTGGTAAACAAAGGATGAATGAAGCTGAAATTAACAGAAGAAGGGAATTGGGACTTTATTTCCAATGTGAGGATAAGTTTGGGTCCAATCACAGCTGTAAAAACCAGCAGCTACACATGTTAATTCTTAGAGGGAGAGGGATTTGAAGATGAGGAAGAAATATTGGAGTGAAAGTCAGTTCCCTACTTTCCACCTTGAGGACAAGGTGGCACTGATTGGGGTGGTAATGATGAGCCCGCATTCAAAAGTCTGTTTTAGGATGAAGGATAAGGATAAATTTAAATTTAGGATTATAGTAGCAATTAGCTAGGATAAGATAAGTGTTCTATTATTTAAATGTTAGTTGACTAAGGACTATATTTACGAAGAAAGAATTTAGCGGATCATTGTGATTTAGCCCTGGTCTATGAAATTCCGGGGTTTTCAGGGTTTTGGGGGAATTCTTGTAATTTTCCTCCTGTTTCTTTTACATTTTATCTACAAAACTGCTGTTCAGAGGTGGGTTCTATCAGGTTTTTAATTTGTTTTCTTGTTCAGCTTAGTTCTTTCTTTTGGAGGATTTCTTATCCTCTCTTCTACTTCTTCTCTTCATCATTAATTTTTCTTTTTCTATAAAAAAAAGGTTCCAGCCATTGTTTTCAAGGTATATTATTTGTATCTCGCATGACAGATGATCTTTAGAAGTTTATTCATGACATATTTTGGATCTACTTATTAAATGAGATGAATATTTGTTTGATATGGTTATCTTTTCGAATTCATGACATTCAAATATCTATAGCAGCAATGTTAACTTAGCCAATTGGTAGGCCTTTAAATCATAAGTTTTTGTAGTACCAGTTGATATATGGTCGCCCTTTAAATGATGATTTGGGTTTGTATGTGTTTTAATTAATCCTTTATTAATAGTCAATTTGGCTTGAGGAATCGTGGTCCCAATTTAGCCTTGATTAACCCAACTGTTTAGGTTAAAAAAGTCAAATTATGGTTGATTTCTTGTGTTTAATGCTGCTTTTTAGATTGTATTCTGGGCTGCTTCAGGTTGTCTGTCTTGCAAGGCAGTTATAGGAAGAATTTAATTTATATTGTTTTGAAAACTAATATCAACCAAGAAGGACTATGGGATTTATATTCAAATTGTTTAATGGTGGGGTGCTTTGATGTCAATCCAGATTGTTTTCCTTAACCTGTGTAGGTAACTTGAATTTTCACTCACTTAAGCTGCTTGTATTGTTTACTCTGCTGTATTTCCCATATTTGTTTTGCCTTGTTAAGTGTCATGGCACTGGTTTTCTGCTAAGACTGTTGATTTCTTCTTGAGCTTGCCATTGTGATTACCCTAATGATGGATGCAGTTATTTAATTTCTATTAAGTATCTATGGCTAAATAAGTGATTGGTGGTATATTTAATTAATTATACTATTGCAAATTATATGAATCCATGCTTGAGGTTTCTACAAAGTTTTACATTTGGCTTTGAAGGGACAAGAAGAGCACCATGTGGGGGTAGCAAAAATGATAATGTTAAGATGGATGTGTGGCCACACAAGAATGGATAAAATATGAAATGATTACATAAGAGTAGATATTGGGGTGGCACCTATTGAGGAGAAGATGACTGAAAATCGGTTAAGGTGGTTTGGACATGTCTAGAGAAGGCTGCTAGAGGCACCAATGAGGAGAGTTGACTATATGGTCTTTAGCCTCATGAAAAGGTCCCTTAAAAGGACACTGAGGGAAGTCATTAAAATGGATCTCACAATTAATAATATTTTGAAAAATCTAGTTTTTGATAGAGCACACTAGCGTCATACAATCTATGTAGCCAACCTTACCTAGTGAGATAAGGCTTGTTGCAAATTCTACAAATGAATAATTGTTGAGCTTAACAACACTATACAACATTCTATTGTATGAACGTTTAGTCGTGCCTTAGTTTAGTCTTATACTCTAATATTCCCAAGAACTTTGTTAATTGTTTGATTATGATTTTCAGATTCAAAGAGCACTTGGCTGCAAAAGAAACCCGCTGGCTTATGACATCACAGCTGCATGTAGTGGATTTATTTTGGGTCTCATATCAGCTGCTTGTCATATTAGAGGTATGAGTTGGTTACTTTGTTGCAATGAGGTCCTAATAATTGCAAAGGCGGTTAATGCTATGGCCTTCATCTTTGTATATGCAGGAGGTGGATTTCATAATGTTCTAGTCATCGGGGCAGATGCTCTTTCACGGTATGTTGATTGGACGGATAGAGGAACTTGTATTCTTTTTGGGGATGCTGCAGGTGCTGTATTAGTACAGGTAATTGTCCATTTTCCTTCCATTTTAAAATATTAGGTGGTGATTCAGGTCACGCTTCCCCACTTTTAGCTTATTGGTTAGTTTTGTACTCAGTTCATAGCATTGAAGTAGCTTCATAGCAAGGATTTGTATACAGTTTGAGAAATTGTATATAGCTGTTTGGTGCTGCTCGTAGAATGGAAATTATTCTGTTTACTTTTGATTAAAAAATAGACAGTCATATCTCCCATTTGCTCTGTACTATCGCTGCTGCAAGGGCATACTGCTGGGATTTTGTTATGGTGACAGAGTAAAAGGGTACACAACGGGGAAGGAAAGGCCGAAATGCCATAGGGGAGTTTGTGTAGGTTGGTCATGGGGGAACAAGAATCTGAAGTCAAAATTAGAATTGGATGGCAAAGAGGTCTTTTAATTTTTAAAAATAAAACCAAAAACTATATAAGTCTTTACCTCTTGTGTTCTTTCTGTTTGGGCCTAAGCCTCATTTTCTTGCTAAAAGAAAATTGTATTAGTATATATTTTTTTTAATTTTTTTATTAATATGGGTTTCTAAACTTATTAAGTCAATTTTAAATTTTTGAAAAATTAAATGACATAAAAAATCCAAGATTTAAAAAATGCACAATACAAAAGGGTATTATAATAAATTTTATACTGTTCTGTCCAATACTTGTGTTTATCATACAATGTACAGGACAAAATTTATCAAATGCACCCTAAGAATGATTGTAAATCGCTGCTTTATTCTTCACCAAGGAGAAGATAACTATAGAAGAAAGATATGATTTGCTGGAATTGCTCTGATGTTATGCTTATATTTTAGGCCTGCAATACTGAGGAAGATGGCTTATTTGGTTTTGATTTGCATAGTGATGGTGAAGGTCAAAGGTATGTAACTTGTTCTTGTGTTCAGAACCTGTTCAACAGCTTCTATCTAATAAAATTCTCTCGTCTTCCTTCTTGTAGACATTTGAATGCCAGTATTAAGGAAAACGAGACAGACAATGTTTTGGGTACAAATGGTTCTGTGCTAGACTTCCCTCCTAGGCGCTCCTCATATTCATGCATTCAAATGAATGGCAAAGAAGTCTTCCGCTTTGCTGTTCGGTGCGTACCACAGACAATTGAGTCTGCCCTAGAAAAGGCTGGTCTCCCTGCGTCTAGCATTGATTGGCTACTTCTTCATCAGGTACTGAAAAGTAAACTACAAGTTGAGTCAGCTGGTGTCATCTAACCATAGGTCTTGAGAGGATAAAATTCTCTATCTTACTTCCTGTCCCATGGGTTTGGAATTAGTCCATAAGTGATAAAATAATGCTTAAAGTGGGCTAATTCCACTTTTGGACCAATTTTAAGCTCATGAGATAGGGTTTGAGATAAAACATGAGACAGAGAATATTGTCTTGGTCTCTGGAGGTCATGCTATGACTAACTAATCCAAACTTTTATTAATAATATTTGTAAAAATAACTCTTTTAATCATTACTATTGCTTGTATACTTGTGGGGTGATAATTAGGGGATGGGTAAAATTTGCAGTGAAAATGCACATAATTCTTGGATGAGTAAAATTTGTGAATGGTCAAAGTCTATTTATTAATTGGTTTATTTATCACTGAATTGGTTTTTGACCAATTAGCATGAATGAGACACCTAGTGGTCCATGCTAGTGGGACATAGAATTTGGTTCTAGTAAAATATACTTATTCCGTTGAGTAGGTTTTTTCATGTGAACTATAAAATTATTTAACTTGTCAATGTCATAGTATATATTCTAATTGTTGAGATAGATAAGGGAAGATCGGTTACATACAATGGCATATTACTAAGTGCAGGCAAATCAGAGGATTATTGATGCGGTTGCAACACGGTTAGAAGTCCCCTCAGATCGTGTCATATCAAATTTGGCTAATTATGGTAACACGAGTGCTGCATCCATCCCTTTGGCTTTAGATGAAGCAGTTCGGAGTGGGAAGGTCAAGGCTGGCCATACAATCGCAGCAGCCGGTTTCGGCGCCGGCCTTACTTGGGGTTCAGCAATTGTTAGATGGGGATGAGTGCTTGACAGGACCGTAACTTATTGGGGTTGAGCAGTTGTTAGATGGAGCTGAGTGCTTGCTTTTCATGACAGGACTCTAGTTTCGGCAGAAATTTGCAAGCCATTGCAGTTTTCCAGCCGTCATCTTGTGCCATCAGAAGACAACGCAGTGGGGCAAAATGCTGTAGTCTGAATTTTCTTTTCTTTTTTGGTGGAATAGCAGTCTCAATTTCTAATTGCTTGCCATTTGTTAGTTAAATTGTTGGCACCTCTAAATCAAATTTTTCCAGACCAATAAAATTTTACATCATTCCTGATAACCCGTATTATTTTTGTTCCTTCACGATCACCGTTAAAGTATGAGGTTACTGTGCTGATGCACCGTGTGAGGATAGTATAGACATATGCTTATTCTCACAACCAAATGGTAAGGAAAGTGATATGGACCAAAACCAAATAAGGGCTTGGCCCAGCTCAAATAGTAGAATTAAGGCAAAGTTATGAAAATACTCTTGTTCCTGCACTAGTATAAATAGGTTACATCTTCATTAATGAGGTAGAAAATCTGACATGCATTTTTAGGATTTTAACCCATTTAGAATTTATGATTTGAGTGGCGAAGTAAAATTCGACCCAACCTCTCTCTTGTTTGTAGGAATTTAAAGCTCGATCAACCTAGATTTTTATACCGACCTAAGACGAGAACCAATCTAAAAATCGTACCTAAGCCAATTTTAGCCCTCTAGTAACCCTTGAACATGGAATGTATAAAAGATATAAGAAAAAAAGAGAGTAGGAGACTTGAAAAGAGCCTGGTAAGTTTGTTGGGAAACTAGAAGATGCAATAAGAAACGTGATGCTGTTTGCTACCTGAGTCCCAAATCTACTATGGCAAATCTCCTATTGTCATATGCTATATTTCTTGTAGGGTGCTGTTCTGTTCTACTTCGATTTGGAACCTAATAACTTTCAACTTGATGGTTGAACTAAGGAAGTAAATAGGTGAATCTTAATTTTCTTTTGGTTTTGAGTTTTGATTCACATTATTTGTTGTCCTGATTTATGAACATATATTGAGTTTATGTTATGCAGAGAACAAAATGTAGCATTGTGGGAGAGAGATTAAATTAGTGAAATGGGCATTTTATTGGGAGAGGAATTATGAGAACAAACACATGTAGTTAGTTAGTTAGTTAAGGTGGTTGTAGGGGTGGGCATAGGTCGAGAGTTTGGCTGTCTTGATCTCGTCCTAAAAAATTAATCGGGATAAAAATTTTGTCTCGGTCCCATTTCTAACTTTTTTTTTTTTTTCCCATTATAGTTTTATATAGTATTGTCCCGGTCTTGTCTTGTCTCGGTTATGTCTAGATTCTTGTCTCAACTCCTTTGTACATCCTGTGTCTCAGCTAATTTTTTTTTTAAAAAGGTGTTGGAATTGGAAAGGATGGCTGGGGTGTATAAAGTAATAAAGAGGTATTAAAAGCATGCAAGAAAGAAGGAAGGTGGTGTTTAAAAAGAAAAAATAAAAGTGTAAAAAGTAATATTTTATTAAATATTTTATTTCTAGACAAAAAAACTATTTCGAGAGGGATAAATGGATATGCTTATCAGGATAATTTTAGGATGGGATAGGACAAAACATATACATACATACATACATATATATATATATATATATATATATATATATATATATATATATATATAAGATTCTGGATGAGATCGAAATAGAACCGAGATAGGATTTTGCTTGTCCCAAATCCCAAATCCCAAATTGTCTCGAATCCTTCGGGCTGGGACATCCCATTTTGTGCCCACCCTAGGTGATTGTATTCGGTTGTAAATGCGTTAAGCACAAGATTGACATAGAATAAAAGTGGGGAAACTAGAGAAAGATAGCCATTATCTAGATAAATTGGTTTTACCTTTTCACACCCACTCGCAATGGAGAAAACTATATATATATATATATATATATATATATATATATATATATATATATATATGAAGAAAAAGAGAAGGATTTGAAATTTTAAGTGTACAACTAACTTATACACACACTTTTAGGCAAACACATCTATCGAAGTGTGATATAGATAAGTATTACTATTGAATCTCGAGAAAATGTGATAACTATAATTGCTTATCTTGCCTTTATATCTAATCTCAAAATTATGATTGATTGATTTCAAAACTTATAAAACTAAGTAGCCAAAGTAAAATGGAAATAGATCAAAAGAAGTAAAGAGTGTAACACAAGAATATCAATCAATTTTAGAACTTGAATCAATTTATGATCCTTTTGCAAATTTTATATCATTTCTATGATTCATAAAATTGGGAATTCCTAAAATGCACTTTAGCTTCTCTTGATGGTCTAGAGAACTCCTTCTGTGATCAATTAGAATCTCTTCTTAATCAATTCTTAAGAGTATACAACTAATGAACAATGACATCTAGATTCAATTATGCCAGAAACCTCATGTACATATTCTATTTAATTAGGTTATGCAAGGCCCTTTAAGCTATAGTGATCTTAAATCAATTAGGAATTCTCATCCTCTAACCAATCATCAGAATTTTAGTTAGGTGCATACAAATCCAACTAAATTCAAGTAAGTATATAACATAAATCTAATTGAATATGTATGTATTGATAGAAATTCTGGTGTATAAGTTTTAAACTAAGGATGACAATTTCCCCTATGAGAGTGAGAATGAGAGAATTTTTTCTCAAGAAAATTTCAAGGGTAAGGACGAGAATTATACTCCCCGCCTTATAAGGATCTTGAATTAATAAAAATAACTTTAATTTTAAATAAAATATTTATATATAAAATAGGGGTATTTTTGTTATTTTACAAGTTACTTAGGTCCCTGATGCCCCGCGAGGATTGGGGACAGGGATCATATTCCCTGCCTCCACTCCTACCCCGCCTTCTTGTTATTCCTGCTCTAAACTCCTAAAAGCAAAACAGAAAATAGAAGAGATGAGGTAGGAATTCACATAGACCGGATGTTAAATTGATCCTCCAACGTGCAAATTCACAAGAATCTCCCTCTCTTTTAGCAGCAGAAGAGATGGGCTTCTAAGGATTTGGCAGTCTAAGCTTAATTGAAGATATGTGAAAGATAGAGATGGCAACCCGATTTAGAAAACCCTCCAAAATAAGATTCGATAATAAGTGCGGATGATTGGAGAGAACATTTGTTGGCTCTTGTTTAGGCAATGATTTCCAAGTAAATTTTATTTAATTAGCTATTCTATAATTCACTTAGTGCATGCTTTCCATCAATATTGTTCACTTACATTTGTGTAATTTTTTCATAGACAGTAAGTGAGAAAAATTGTGAGCATGCCCACAACATTCCCTGCCCCTATAGAGCATCTGGGTGTGGGATATGCACATCTCTAGTAGGAGTTAAAAATGGGAAAATATGTATCACACCACGTGGTATGGAAGGAAGCCAGGGTGAATAAAGACGAGGTCATTGATTAAACGTATGTGTGATAAGGGGGCTATATCACAGGGTCTTTCAGAGGAGGAATTACAACAAGCTGGCTAGATGGACATATTGGGCTGGGCATAATGTGTCCTTGAATACCTTGGACGTGTTAGGGGTGTCAAGTTTGAGGCATCTCAAAAAGTATACTTGCTACAAGTCAATAGCTCCACTTAGAAGGCTAATGAGATGTCTGTGCTACAATATCAACGACTCTCACACAAAGCTTAATAAACATGGAGGAGCAGTTGAAGAAAAGAGATGAGCAACCTGACACCTGTGGATGATGATACAGAAGTGCTCGACCCCAGTAGAAAGGACAATTGCACACTGTCTCTAGCATGATCCTTAAGGTATAATTTCCTACTTATAGTTTGATAGTTATTTATATATACTTTCTTATTTTGGAAGGCTATTTATATTTTCTAACACACTTTATAACTAATATTCAACTAGATTTTGTTTGCTAGAGCCTCACCGCAAGGTTGCTTGGGGGTATGTGTATAATGAACCCGATGTCGAGGTAATACACAATTGCTATACACACTGTTCATCCACTTGAGAAAGCCACTCCATTACTAGTATCTACCTCTAGTGCAGAGGTTTGCGAGATACGGTGGAGAACTTTATTACAATGCCAACCCCATGTTGTACTAAACGCTACAGTATGTAAATTGTTTACTTCTAAATACTAGCATGGTAAATTATTGTTTATTGCTACCTTCAGTAATTAATTCATGTGAATCTTTAGGCTACAATGCCACAAAGTCCCAATGGAAAAAAAGAAAAGAAAAGAATAGCAAATCCTCGCACTTAAATGAATTGGCAATGGTGGCATCCTCTACAAACGGACAGATTTTGAAGATGATAAATCTACCCAAACTATCCCGTGCCACAGACGGATTGACTCTATATATGTAGCACCTCAAGACACATATGCACTATATGTCTTCTAGAGATCAGCCACCATCGATTACAGTTGCAATCATGAAGATTAGTGGATCAGTCAAGAGGTGCTGAATGAGGTTGCCACACATGCTTTGGTGAGCACCTATGTTGTTTCGTATACATAAGGTATGTAAACAATTAATCATTGTTGTTTTTTTTTTTTTTTTTTTTGAAAGTACAAGTAAATATGTCCTAGAGAGGGGTGAATAGTACAAATAAAATTTTTTGCGGAATAACTGTTGGTTTCCAGAATCAAGCATAGATTAATAAGCTTGGTTTTAAACAACTTGATTATAAAAATTTCACAGTTTCAAATCAGAGTTAAATATTAAGAGGAAGTAATGAACTGACAATAAATATAAGCTGAATATAAAGAGTGTAGGGAAGAGAAATTGCTCAGCTATTTATAGTAGTTCGGTCATAACAAGACCTACGTCCACTCCTCTCAAAAGCCTTTGAGAGAGTTATCTCTACTATCGTTACTGGTTTATAGGATGCCAGCAACCTCTGCTTAGTTTTCCAGGCTAACCAAAAACCCTTACAATAGACTATGTCTCTAAAAGACTATGTCTATGTTAATTTACAGAATGCCAGCAACCTCTGCTTGGTTTTTCAAGCTAACCAAAGACCCTTACAATAAAGGAGAATTTTGAAGATGAAGAAATCGAGCTTGATACATGCTGCTTGATTCAGCTGATATACTAGTATGCTTTGTACACAAAATGATACTCAAGTTGAGAGTGTTGGTGTACGAAAGTTGAAGAGAAGATGATAAAAACCAGAAAGCCTTTTAGAGGATATGCAAATGAAGATGCCTTGTATTCTCTCTTTCTATTTCACTTCTCTTGATTAGCTTTGAAGCTCCCCCTTTCTTATAGCTTTAGAAATTTGACTATTGGAGCATAATAAATGCTGCTACAAGTTTCACTTCTCAAGATGTACTAGGTTTCTTGTGCCAAGCTATTATCCAAGGGATAAAAGTGGTTGTAACGTTGGTTTTTGTGAGTGATAACCATAAACTTTTTTGCTTTGGAGGCCATCATGGACTGTTTCCATGAAATCCCATATCAAGCATTTGAGCTGATGCTTGAACAACGAGGTTACTGTTTTTTGCATAAAAGAGGAATGCTTTGGGTTACTGCAATGATAAAGCCCATTTTGCAATTTCTAAAAACTTCAAAAAATGGACTGACATGGTATTGACCAATGGATTTTCCATGCCACCCATAATGCTTCTTTTTTTACTGTGCATGTGAGGACAAAACTGCACAATTCAGCTTTATGCTTCTGCTGCCATGCTGACACACTGCTATGTTGACTTTCCAAGCATGTTTTATGCTGCAAAGGGTCAGAAACTTGGGGACCAAGTTTATCAAGATATGTGCCAATGGAAAAAAGGGAAGACTATGGAAAAATTGTTTCTTTTTCAATGAGAGGCAAGAAAAATAATTTGCAGCATTAAAACTACTTTTTCAAAAATATTTTCATCATCAAAATCAATTAAAGAGTTTATAAAATAAACCTTGAGCTAACATTTTTCATTATCCTTACTAGAATGATATTTGATGCAAACTTTAATCTCATTAATTTGGGTTCTTGTACCTCACCATTATGACTCACAAGAAAAAAGGGCCCTTTGCCTTTTGACCTGCATCAAATAGCTTTGTATGATAAATCAAAGAACAATTTGGTAGACAAGTCACGTTATCTATGTGATTCATTCAAAAAGAAACCAAATTTGCTTTTGTTTGTGTGCTTTGTGTGTTTTCCTGGCTTTGTTTTATAGAACACATTGAGTCTTACTTGCCATCAACCCATGGGATTAGATTGCTTTTTAGCACCATATAACGCATTGGATTCTTGTCATGATAACCCAAGCAATTGCCCACAATGAAGAAAGTTATAAATCAGTAAGTATTTCAAACTATTAGATTGTGTGTGCGCATACTTAATATGTAATTATCTATTAAGTTCTTTATGTTCAATTGATCTTTGGTGATGATCTGCTCTTCCCGTAGAGCTGCACAGCCCAAAAGTAAGCAAATCAAGTTGACACATGTAAAGGTACACGTCTAACTTTTATTTGATCAATACGTAATTATTAAAAAAAAAAAATTATTGTAAAAACCATGTGATGAGGTTGATTAGGGAAGTGATTGTAAAAAACAAAAATGAGATTTTTGTAGATGTAAGTTATTTACATTATCATGTATTTTTCAGTTTAATTTATTCTATATTTAATATGTACTTCTAACTTAAATGACCTCTTGTAAGTTTCGGTCCATGCAGTACATTCCAGCGCTCAAATGCACTATCTACCCTCGACCAAAACTAGAGGAAGTGTATGCACAATGTGTTTTTTTTATCAAATCATTGCACTATCAGTACTTGATGATCTATGAAACATACCATTTCACTAAAGGGAATTAAAAATAAATAAATAGAGAAAAGGAGAGGAAGGCTTTTTGGTACTTTATTCACAAAAGGGCAATGAAATCGAGTTTTTGATTTCCGTCACCCCATTCCCTCAGCTTATATATATATATATATATCTATCTATCATCTCTCTCACTTTTTCCTCCATTCTTCATCAATTCTTAGCAACCTTTGAAGGATTATAACAAGATTCTCAAGTTCTTCCTCCCAATCACTTGAATAAACTAACTAATTGAGGTAGATTTTGGAGTGAGATTGTTACCTTGGGAAGAAAGAATAATGCCTTATTCGTTGAAATACTTGGTGTTCAAATTTGTTGGCTACTGCACCTTTTGCTTCTCCTAGAATTGTAGAGAATAATTCAGCGAATTATTCCTAGTAGTGGGTAGACGATGATTGTAGAGTGTATTTGATTGATTTATTTATTTATGATTAATATTTCAATCCTCTTGTTGCATTTGTTTATTATTCAATTGATTTTGACAACATACCTCTTACATATTTGATGGAAATTTCATTATGATTGCTAGATTTATGTTGGATTTCAATTGCAATTGAGTAGGAAAGGCATGCACATGCTTGATTACCTGATGGATTAATTGAGTAGAAGAAAATCTCAGGTTAATCTGAAAGATCACTCTAAAATAAAGAACCTTACGCAATTGAATAAGAGGATTCTTGTCCTAAAACTGAAATAATCAAATTGACTAGTTAGGAAAGGTTCCTCAAATAATTTTTTGTGATGATTAGTGTTCCTATGTGCTTAGGAGAGGATAGGGCACATAGGTGGAATACCTCCCTATCTAGTAATTGTAATGGAAACCATGGAATTAATAAGAAGGAATCACATGATAGTTATAGGACGTGTCATTTCCTGTGTGTCCAATCTATTATTTTAATCTCTTTTTTCTATCTTCGTTCCAATTACTTTCTATTTATAAATTTCAGTTCTTATTTTGATTTTTCTTTTTACCGGACTCGATCCCATTAATTGATTTTGTGTAGATAATAGAGGAAAATCATAGCAACTATACTTGTTAGCTTTCCCTGTGGTTTGGTGTAGTGCTTGATATTCTATACACAATAGACAAATGTGCTTGCCTTTTTTGTGTGGACTAGTAATTTCCATTATAAATCTTAAAACTTGAAATGATTCCACTCCCACGTGCACACTAGAATCTATGTTAGAATCCCGTAATTCTTAGTAGAGGTAACAGTCTTGGTGCACCTTGGTATGTTTCTAGGAGGATAGGGCTATCCGTTAGGTGGAGCCACTTTATAGGAGCAATTTCCGCTTAGGAGGAGAGAGCTATCAAGGAGATGGAGCCTCCCTAATGGGAGTGATTACCTCTTTGGAGGAGAGGGTTATTAGTGAGATGGAGGCACCCACGACGACACAACATGATTTGACGAATATGATATGATTGGGGATAGGGTTATTTGTTAGATATAGTTGCCCTATAGGAAGGGCAACCTTTAGGAGGAGAGGGTTATTAGTGAGATAAAGCCACCTCATATTTGATTCTCTCATATGTGACTCCACCATAGTGTATTATGTCTAGATTTTATACATTTTACAGTTTTGTACATTTTATCATTGATAAGTGATAATTTGTGCATTATTTCCATGGGATTTCATGTGATTTTGTGCCCCAATTGTGTTAAAATGTTCAGTTTAAGAGCTTAATTGCTTTCTTTTGTGAATTTTAGGTCTAGAATGCCCAAGAAATTAAAAACAAGTTATTTGATGAAGATATGGGCAAGAAAAAGTGTGAAACCAAGGGTGCGTTTGATACCAATACTGGACAACACAAGTAAAACAGCACAGCACAAAGAGTTAAGGTACAAGACAATTTTTTGTACTGTCCATTGTTTATTGTTTAACGTACTGGACAAAAAAATTTATATCATTTTTGTCTAATTTATAGTAATACTTTATATTATTATTTTTAAAAAAATATATAAAGACTTGTAAGATGGTTTGAGAGATAACAATGTTAAAATTTTTATCCAGTACTCTAGACAAATCCTTGTCCCATGGTTTGGTGAGTAACAAAAATTCAAAGATTTGTCCAGTACCATGGACAAGTTTTTGTCCAGTACTGTGGTTTTTTACAAATCAAACAAGGGACAAAAATTTTTATACTGTCCAATCCCTTGTTTTTTAGCAAATCAAACGGATCCCAAATTTCTGGATCATAACAAAGGCAAAAGCATGGGTGTGTAACCAACATTTAATGTAGTTTGCATCTTCGTACTACTTGCCAAAACACTAGCTGAGTCTCACTATTACACGCTGTGTAATCACCCAGCCCAAGCCGTTTAGTGAGTGTCAAGATGGCTTTTGCAATCAAATATATGAAACACGGACTAGAATTGGTCATTACACACCATGTAATAGCCCGCGTACTATGATCCTATTTTTCTATAAATTCTCCAAGTGCAATTTTGAGCTATTCTTTAACCATTTTTTTTTTTTTTTCATTTCCTTATTTTAGACTCGTCATTTCTTTGTTCCCTTAGAGGGAGACACCTACTTTGGAGCTCTATGAGTGGAGATTGCATGATCTATCATTAGAGGATCCTCAATTAACTCTTCTAAATGAGATTCTATCTCTCTCCTTCTCTGTTTTGTTGTTCTCTTATTATTTCTACTTTGATTTCTATTTTAATCATATGTAACTAAGTTCCTGGAGTTCTAGGGATTAATGGATTAATTGGATCTTGTATTAGATTGTAAAATTTTTATGATTACATGTGTTAGATTATGATTATGACGAGTTTTGTTTGATTTGAATCAGATATGCATGTTGTCCTCTTTAAATTCAAATGCAATTAGCTGAGAATGACCAATATTCCTTGGGCTAATTGGTAGATCTTGCATCATAATGATTCCTATGCAATTTCACTTTGACAAAAAAGGGGATAAACATGGATTTCAACAATTGAACCTAATTGAATTTTAGGGATTCTTGGTTTAATTGAATTAGATATGCATGTTGTCCTCTTTAAATTCAAATGCAATTAGTTGAGAATGACCAATATTCCTTGGGCTAATTGGTAGATCATGCATCATAATGATTCCTACACAATCTCGCTTTGACAAAAAGGAGATAAACAGGGGTTTCAACAGTTGAACCTAATTGAATTTTAGGGATTCTTGGTTTAATTGAACGAATGAATTTGCGACTTTAACTTGGTGGATAAAGCCAATTGATGTTTCCGATTTGTTAGTATTCTTTGAGCTGGACCAAAGCCTTTAAATACACAAGAGGAATTCCTGCTGGCATTATTCTAACACTATTAATCTAGAAATGGATCTATACTATACTTGAAAAGATTAATTTCATTAATCGCTGTGACTCGCTTTATCATATAATTGATCTTAGCTTTTCACCTTCGTTATTTGTGTCACTTTTCTTTCCTTTATCGTTGTTTTGCTTTATATCAATTTGCAAAATACTTAATTCTTGATAATTGAGCTTGGCTAGATAATTTTGGATATTTTAATACGTGTTGTTGCGAATGATCTTTGGGCATGATATTGGTATTTATTATTTGCTGTATACAGTTATTGGTGTGCTTGTCATGATTGTTGCAATTATGGTACTAATTCCTTTATAAATTTTAAAACAAGAATTTAGAGCAACAACAATCATATTATATTTTTAATTCATAATGTGATACAAATGAAAATATTTTATCATACGTTTCGCGAAGGCTATGAAATTTATGAGCATGACTTAAACGATGTTAAATACTTTACTATGATTTTCACTGAGTTCTAGAAAGAAAACATTCCTTGAGCGAATGTCATATAAATTAATTTGTCCTGGTTTATTGTGCCCTCCCTAAGTCTGCGTGACTTACTCTTTCTTTCTTTATTTTCTCCATCTAAATTCTTAAGTAGGTGAATGGCAAGCTGCTGGAAGTTCAGATCATTTCAGTAGCGTCATTTTGATGATGGGTCTATATTTACGGTGGCCCTTAAATTTCATTTAATTTCAAGTTCGTTCTTAAGCTTTAAAGGGTCAAATTGTTAAATTTAAATTGAGATGATTAATGTTTTCTTTTATATTGGATAGCTTATTTTGATCTTTACGAACTTCTTATTATGATTTATGTAATTTGTCTAGAGTTTCCCAAAGTGGGATGTTGATTTTATAGGGGAGACTATGTTGATTTTTATCTTTTGTAAAGTTTATAAGAAGTGTTCTCTTTTATTTAGCCAATGGATAAATAATTCTAATAATTGTTAGGCTTGTGTATTTAAAGGATGTATTATTAACTTAAACTGATCGGCTCATCACAACTTGTGGTTTGAGTTGTGACAAAATTAGTATTAGAGCTTGATTATAAGCCTTAATAACTACAGAGTGAATAAAAACTCAAACTCACGTCTTTTTAAAATTATAAATTATGTTATTATTAATTAGACTAACATTTATTGATAATTTATCTTATCTGTTAACTTCAAAATATTCTAAATCTCCATTACTTTCTATTTCTTATATTGCCATGAGTAGAGATTTTAAAAAAAATTCAATATATTATCTCATTTATTTAAAATATTATCCCTTAAAATTGATAGGAAAAAGAAAAGCAAAAACAAATAATTTGAAGAACGGAGGAAGAAATTGCAATGTAGAAATGAAAACATACACTGTAGATTGTTGTAAAATTTATGTACATAACGAATTCCAACACAAATTCGGTAAAACAGTATTTAATCATTCTACCCAAAAGAAAGTATTTAATCATTGAAATATTTTTTTAATAAAATGTCACCGTCGTCCCTTGTTTAATTATTTATTTTAATAGGAAACCCCTTTATTTTTGGTACCACCTTAGTCCTTCAATAACAAACTCATCTACCAAATTAACAATTGAAAAGATTTCTATGTGTCACTTTCCTATTCAAAGAATAATTTGCTTGCCTTATAGATTATTTGATAACTAAAGTAACACCATAAAGGATGAAAATTTGTTGTTAAAATTATGTCCTATATTATGTTCCAAAACATTCTATTGGTCAAACAAAAAATAACGTGTTTATAATACTTACACTGTTATTTTATTATTTTTTTGCCAATATAATATTGTGAAATATCCTATGAGATCCACTTTGGACAACAAATTTTGTTTTCTCCATAAAATGGTTTTGCGCAGTAACATAACATCAAAGATAAGATTGACATCCTCATATCTTAGGTTTAAACTTGTCTCCCTCCCAATCAATTGAGCCAGTATTAAGAATCTTGGTTCTTTATCCTATCAATGAGAAAAAAAAAATTAGAAAAACTGATATTTTCAAAGATTTTGTAATATTATCAAAAATAGATTTTTAACATTTTTATTTTCATCTTTTTTGTTTAACTGAAGCTCTTTAGTCAATTCTATTAGCATAAGGGTGTAAACATCCTTTGATATTTTGATGCTCGACAAAACCAAATTAAATGGAGTTCAAAATTATATTTAATGAGAAAATATTTCAGATTTAATAAATATGTTAAATTGACATATTTATGGAAAATTTTCAAAAGGAGAATCAATTTGACCAAAGTCAAATTGATCATCAAATTATTTTCTAAATTAGAGCAAATCAAGATCACCCCAAATCAAGGTAATCACGTTGATTATATATTATTCTATCATAATTATTGTGATTGAACTGTTTCAAAAAAAATATAAAATTAATCAAGCATCTCTGCCTTAAATGCAATAAAGAGCTGCATACTGCACAAATAGAGTTGTTAATTCAAAATTCAAGTCAAATGACTATGACTGCAAGATTTTGCACATATTTGGAGATCAATCAGACATGAGAATGTGATTCATGCACTCCTAATTGAAGACATATTGAAGAATCACCATTAAGAGCTCCAACAACTAGTAGATTGAGGAAAAGTATACCTACAACAACTTTCAAACGAGGAAGTCAGACAATCAAGCTTAGACATTCTGAAAGTCCTCTCAAGCATTTATATCACTTCAAACACTCAGTGCTATTACTTGGGTTTATTGTTTTTTAGTGTATTTGGAATTATTGGGATTATTTGTTAAATAGAACAACCCATGCTCTTCAAGCTAGTGCTCAACCCTCTTATAAACCTTTCATTACCAAGGGATTGGGATAGGTTCTTGGTGTGCCTTGAAAACCAAGGGAACTTGGCTTGTCAGGAGTAGAAAGTCAAGGTTGCTAGGTCTGAGTGAGGATCTAATGGATAGGTTCTTTGTTAGCCTGCAAAATGAAAGGAAGTAAACGTAAGATGTTATTTGGCCAAACCACTATAACACTCTATGTCTACCTCTTCTTCCTTGTCTTTCTTTACTTACAACTTTTACATTACTATTCTAGTTATTGGACTTACACACAAAGCTGTTCAACCAGGTTGTTTATATGAGCTTTTACAAATAGCTCTTAGTGGCTGCTTAAGTTAATAGTTTGTAGGTTGTTCATATTTAGACTTTTGAGAACTAAATCATTACATTTTTAAATGCAGTCCTGTTCATTCTCTCTAGGACATATTTTTTGTACTCACAATTGTATCAGAGCCCTGGTTGCTCAGGTATTTAGATTAATCTCCAAGAATTATCGATCTACCATCGTGCAGGAAAATGAACATGGAAGATACTTCTCACACCAAAGCTCCTATCTTCAATGGAACAAACTGTCCAAATTGGAAACACCATATGGAGATGTCTGCAATCCCTAAATGGTGAAATCTAGGATGCTGTGGTGAATGGAATATCACTTGCCACAAGAAACTGTTGATGGGACTACAATTCAAAGTATTCCAACTAAATGCATGAGTTAGATATCTCAATGTTCGTGCTATATCCGATAAGAAGTATGATGATGTAGTATCATGCAACACAACTAAACATATGTGGCACAGATTGCAGTGCATACATGAGGGAACTGATCAAGTCAAAGAGACCACCAATATTGACTATTACTCCCAAATGTATGACATGTTCCATATAGAGAAGAACGAGTCTCTTGAGTCCTACTTCAGTAGATTTCATAATCTCAACAATAATCTGAAAAATCTTGGATGTGTTCTTACCCAAAAAGAACAGGTCAAGAAGCTATTGTGGTGTCTCACATATGAATGGGAAATAAAGATTTTAATGATGCAACAGTTCGTGAAAGTAAAGGAACTGACTGTTGATCAACTCAAGGGATACCTTGAGTCTCATAAGCTGATGAAAACACAAAAGGAAGAGGTCAAGAGCAAATATAAAAAGAAAGAAAAATCAATAGTTCTTGCAGCTGTTGATTCATCAGATGATGCAAGCTATTCAGAATCAAGCGGATCAAATGTCGTTGCCCACATTAGCAAAAGGCTGAATAGATACCACAACAGAAGAAAGAATAGAAAATCAGATCATAGACAAAAATATGACAAATCCAAAAGAGCTGGCTCTAGCAAAAGACATAGCTCCAAGAGAAACAACTCTAAAGAAGAGATCATATGCTACAACTATGGTAAAACTGGACATTATGTTATCGACTGTCCAAAACCCAAGAGGAAAAAGAAGAAAGCTCGTGCCACATGGAGTGATGAAGATGAAACATCTTCAAGTGAAGACGAAAACTATGCAAACCTTGGTCTGATAGCTCTTGACAACGAAGAGTCAAATAGAAGGTATCTAATTCTGACCTTCTCTAACTGTAGCTCTTCACCCTTTTACAATGATCTTTCTAAAGAAAATCATGAGCTCTTAACTATAAACAATGATTTGTGCAAATTAGTAAAAGAGCTTAAAAAGGAAATTAAGGCTTTAAAAAGTGAAAAGGCTTCAAATAAAAAATTGGTTTTTGAAAATGTTTTAAATGAACAACAAACTATTTTAGAAGCTTGTCTTAGAAAACGACACTTTGATGAAAGAACGAGTGAACTCACAAATGATTTTGTTAAGTTTGTTCAAGAAAAAAAATATATATATATCTTGATAAACTCTTGGAAAAATAGAGATGCACTTTTAATGAAGCTAGGATTGGCTACCACAAGCAAAAGAAATCTAAGCTTTTCAAAAGTTTGTGTCCCAACTTCTGATGCATCAGTTTGTAATTATTGTCGTAGACAAGGTCATTTTTCTCTGAAGTGCCCTTATAAAAATAAATGTTATTAAGAACATGATTTGGGTGCCTAAAGAGTTTCTGTGTTCCAGCTTCTACAAAAGTATAGATTGGGCTGCTAAGGGTCCTATGTTACTGGTAAAGCATGAACCATATAATGTTGCTTAAAAGCTGTTGTTCTTCAAGCATGCCAAACATGGCATTCATCGCTTACTCACGAGTTCTGAACTCTTGTTGAATTTATGGGAGTGAAAGCAGTAATTGCCAAGAGTTTCGAAAGAATTCATCGCAGTAATCTCGTTGGAATGGGAATAATCCCTTTATGTTTCAAGTCTGGTGAAGATGCAGACACTTTAGGACTGACAAGCCATGAGAGTTACATAATTGATCTTCCAAGTAAAATCAGTGAGATAAAGCCTGGACAAGATATCAATGTTACAACAGATACGGGCAATTCTTTTACATGCACTCTTCGCTTTGATACAGAGGTCCCTCTTCCTTCTAAACATCATAGGACATGGTAAAAATCGAAACCTTCACATTTGTTTCATCCTTAGAAGTTGTTGCAAATTTATTTGCAGGTGGAGCTGGCATATTTTGATCATGGTGATATTCTTCCTTATGCCATCCGCAACTTGATTAAAGAGTGAGCATCAGGGTGTTTTGTGGATTACTGCTTCTTTTGGTCATTTAAATTTATGTTAAAAATTAGTTGGATGATGCAAAAATTCCAAATCCCTTCCCTGAATTCCCAAATCAAGAACAGTCAATTGGTTAATTTTTTCAATTTGAGACCCTCGTACCCCCTTAATTAGTATTAAAAATTTTATGTTTTGTTTTATCTATGATAAAAAAAAAAAAGAAATTTAATCTCATTTCTTTTTTTATTTTCTAATTATATTATATTAGTCAAAAAACTAAAAATAATACTAAGACCTCCAGTATTATTAAACTATTACAAAAATAATTTTTTTTTATCAATGACAAAAGTTTAAAGAAGAGCAGAGGGTGTAGCCTCCCCCCACACTGCAAGTTTGAGATTGTCAGTTTGTCCTAGTTTAGATCCGTAGTTGAAGTTTGCAAAAATAGAAGACATAAAAAATGTACAATATATACTCCATTGGTCCTTTGCTGATTTAAAAAAAAAATTATTTTAAAATTATTGTATTTTTAAAATCTTAAAATTATGTTAAATTTTTTTTTATAGCTTTATAGAGTTAATGATTAATGATAATTTTTTTGTTATCTCTCTTAATTATATTATAAATAAGAGTGTATTTAGAATAATATACTAATTAATGATTTATTAATTAAAAACAAAAGATTTAAAACGATGGAGTAATATTTATTATTTATATATTTTCATAAATAGAGTTGGTATATGGTTTTTAAACATTGTCTGCGGACAACCTTAAATAACACACTATGATTCATTGGGTCCATTATTTAGCGTGGTTCCATTTAACCCATCTATAATGAATCCAGTAGTGCAATCTATCCTTCTGCACCGACCATCTGCACTCTCGATTAGGGCAGCTATACTCCACATATCCCCCAAACGACATAAAACTAGAGATAGTACTAGACGACACGATATCCCAACGGATCCAGTCGCCGTTGGGTTGCCGGATGTAACACCAATGCCGAGTCGTGCTGAGAATAACATCATAATCCGCCCAGAAACTTCTAGTTTCCCCGGGCTTCAGGGTCTGCTCGCCGTAGTCTTCTTCCTTCGATTTGCAGCTCGTGAACAGATCCACATCCAGATCGTTCGTCAGGAATATATGGTAGCGTTTCGTATACCAGTGCTCCTTCGCCGTGCAACACCCGCTGCTTGATGCTAGTATTATGATCAGGGCTAGCAGCTTCATTCCGGCGCCGGCCATTGCAACGAGGAGATCGGAAATAGAAAGGAGGCCGCAGGATGGTTTTCCGACGAGTAGTGTTGTGTCCATATTTATACTCTGTGTTACAAAAACGGTTTTGGAGTTTTTTCTTTCAGTTTTGGAAATTTAAAACTCTGATAAATGTATTTGATTAATTCATTATAATAACGAAAGCTGACTTCTAATTGTCATTAAATCATTGTTGTAAAAACAGGAGCAACCCAGCTGGTTCAACCGGTTGAACCGGGAACATGACACAAGTTAATATGGGATGGAAATAAGCGCATGTGAAAAGAACCCATTACTTTGAATCCTAATGCTAAACTAATAAAGCTGCAACTTTTCTTTGTTTATGTAATAAACATTTTTATACTTAATAGAAATAATTATAACATTTAGCATATAACTTCAAGTTAATTCATAAAATTATATTTTAATATGACTAATTAAATTAGTATACTTGATAGGTTGATAATATGAAAATAAAAGGCATAAATTTTGATAATATACTTGAATTATATTTTAAAACAATTCAATATTAGTTTGATACATATGAATTGTTTTAATTTTAGTAAGTTATATCTTTGAACTATTTTAATTTTATTGGATTATAAATTGTGAGTTATTATTTTTTATATATTAATTGAATTTATATTTATATTATATTATAAATTTATTTTTATATAATATAATTTTATTTTAAAAATATTTTTAAATTTTTTTGGTTCAATCGATGACTCGGGAATTGAATCAGTAGACTAATGGCTTCTCCATATCAATGTCAAGTTCAATTTTTAAAACTACGTATTAAATCATACAATAACCAAAGTGGATTTAGGAGTTGTACACCTCATTTCTAATATTTTGTCTTATCTTGTTTGTTTGATACAATAAATCCTTACTTTATAAAATTATGATGTTTATTGAGTATAAATTTATTATTAAAATCAATTAGTTACTTTATCAAGTCATTTAATTAATTGAAAGATCTAAATAAAAATAAAACTCTGAAATTTTGTATTATTGCATTAAAATTTAATGAGATAATGATATAAGTTTGAATTATTTAATTTTTTTTACCATCCTTAATATATATATATATATATATATATATATATATGATTTGACATATGGAATATGATAAATCAATTAGTATTTGTTATTTAATTCTTTCAGTTTACTCTCTTTATCTTTATATAATTTAAGAATAGATTTTCAATATTTTAAAACTATAAACAAATTTAAAATTTTTATATAAAATTATAAAAACTAACAATATAATTAAATAATGTCTTCTATAAGCCCCATATGCAAATAATAAAGTTAACTAACAAAGTTAGTCTTGCAAATATTAATCTATAAACTAATAAATTTAAAGATAAATTTTTAACATTTTAAACTATATAATTTTTTTAAAAATTTGGTCCAAAACTAAAAGTACCATTAATATAATTTTTTTTTTTTTTACTAATCACAAAATATAAAACAGTAAATAAGATGAAAAATATTTTATTGCTATAATAAGATGAAGATAAAGTCTCTCTTTTTTTATGAGGTGAATATAAAATCTCGTGTTGATAGAAAAAAAAAAATGTGATATATATTATTTATTTATACTTTCATATAAAGTTTTTTTTTTTTTTTTTAACATTGGATGCAGACAATTACTTCTTAATTTTCCAAGTTGCACGTAGTATCCCAGTAAATTATATTCCTTCCTCCCGCAGCTTCCATTGACACTGCCGGTTAGGGCACTCAACCTCAATAAATCCGAGTCTAGCATTTATAAGCTCCTTCGAGGCGATATCAAAATGCCCATAGGCGCCATTGGGCGCGTGGATGTAACACCACCAGAGACTTGTACCCCATCAATAATCATAGTCAACATAGAAATCTTTAGTTTCCCCAAGCTTAAGGATCTGTTGACCCGCATCCTCGTCCTTCGATTTGCAACTAGTAAACAAATCCACGTTCACCTCACTCGTTATGGCATTACTTCTGTAGAATCACTATTAAGAGCTCCAACAGCTAGTAGCCTATGGAAAAGTATAAATACAACAGCTTTCAAATGAGGAAGACAGACAACCAAGCTTGCACATTCTAAAAATCCTCGGATCAAGTGTTCAGATCTCTTCAAACTCTCAGTGCTATTACTTGTGTTTTTTTGTTTTTTTTCTTTTCTTTTATTTCCTGAGTGTATTTGGGATTATCTATTAGATAAAATAACCCACACTCTTTGAGCTAGTGCTCAACCCTAGGGGTGGGCATTAAGCAGTTTGGTTCGGATTTTAAAAAAAATTCAACCCAAACCGCAAAATAATTTTCGGTTCGGTTTGGTTCGAATTTCTCAAATTTTTTAAAAAAATCTAAACCAAACCAAACCACTCAAATGCGGTTTGGTTCGATTGGTTTAATCACATGACTTTTGGTGTATTTGGTAAATGTTAAGCACAAGCAAAATTCATAAAATATAAAACCAATGACTTGAAACTTTATAGCAATGGTACACTGTTTTGTCTTTATACTTGTCCTAAAGCAGTTAAATAATTTCATTGTTTATTTTATTTTATTCCATTCTAACTCCACTTGCTAAAATAGATCATGAAATTATTCCACTTCCTTACAATTTGCAAATGCAGGACAAAAAGAAAATAAAAACGCATAGACTGATTTCAAACTAAGAACAACTCAAGTCAAATCCCTGAAAAAGGTTTATGCCTACTCCATTGACCATACAACAAAACTCAAAGTTCTCAAGTGTCGGTTCTCTCATTTTCTCCCGAAGCAACCACAAAAACAAGATCAAAGAAGAAGCAAATTTGCAGTACCCAAATAATAGTGTCAGAGTAGCAGTAAGATATGTAGAGACCAACAACTAGCGACAAGCAGCGACCAGCGACCAGCAGACGATGGCGAAGAAGAGAAAAGGAAAGCGAGTTAGGGATTTTGATTTCGCAAAGGGAAAGCGTGCGTTAAATGTTTATTGCTTACTAATTTTTATATTTATTAATATAAATTTATATTTATAATAAACTATTTCATAAATATATAATAAAATTTAGTTATATTTAATATATTTAAATCATATAATATAATATATATATATATATATATATATATATATATATATATATATATATATATAATATATATATATATATATATATATATATATATATATATATAATATAATATAATATAATATAATATAATATAATTTTCGGTCGGTTCGGATTAGTTCAAATTTTAAACATCCAAATCCAAAAACTGAACCGATGTAATTGGATTGACAATTTTGTAATCCAATTCAAACGTTAGTCAATCGAATTGGATCGGTTTTGGCGGTTTAAGCAGATTGGTTTAGATTTTGCTCACCCTTACTCAACCCTCTTATAAACCTTTTATCTGGCTATTATGATTGGTTAGGAAAAACTATAGTAGCTATTATGATTTTATCTGGCTTTTCTAAGTTTTTTCTTTCATCATATTAAACACCAACTAATAAGAAGTAATGTCAGATAAAATCATAATAGTTGCTATAGTTTTTCCTACTCAATTGTATTCTTATAACTCAAAATTGATATATTAAGTTTGAAAAAGCGTATTCTAAGAATATAACTAAAGTTTTAAACTTGTACAACGAATAAAATAAATATTTAGGTGGATAATAGACTAATTTCACCCGTGTTACAAAATTAAAATATTTACCCATGCATAAATAAAAATAGAGTCAGACTCAATAGAATTTGATCAAATCCTTTTTTTTGTCGTTAAGGTAGAGAATTAAACTAAGAATTCTCTTTCTTTATGATCAATCAAATCACTGTTTAAGACCCAAGATTCTATTTTATCATCAATCCAATTATCATTCACATTTTTTCTTTTTTTGTTAAGGAATATATCGCTTTACTTGTATGACTTAGATGTCTCGTATTTCTCAAAAAAGTTATTCGATTTATGGAATTTGATATGATACTTATGAGATCGATGAGATTCAATAGAGTTTGTTATGTAGTGTTATGTCCAAACTAAAAAGTAAAAATAATATATTAAAAAATAAAAGACTATATTTTAATTATATTGTATTAAAATATAACATTCAATGAAGATATATTTAATTAAAAATGTTATTTGAGCTTTTTTGTGGAAGGATTTTTTTTGGCCTAAAGCAAACAACATTTTTAACTAAAGTTCCATGTCTATTTGTATATTGAAATAGATAGATAGATTTGTATATTGAAATAGATAACTAGCTAGATATAAGGGTATAACAGAAGGCATGAAGTTGTGGATTAGAATAGAGCCAAAATATAAGAGAAGCTATCAGACAACTTTTATTTACTGTTCAGTAAAAAAAAAAAAAAAAACTTAATCACTTCGATAATGTGGCACTTGTCTATTTAGTAACATAAGGATTCATAATAGACCAATTTAAACACAAACGCCGTCTTCTTTTTTACATATTTTCTTTCAAGTCAAGATTTATTTATTTTTTTTCTTTGGGTGATAGACTCTATTTCAAATTCCATTATGTTTAAAGATGTGCACATCTATAAAAACATACCCACTATTACACTTTTTTTCCCATATATATTCCTCAACTAAAATTAGTCTATCTTTAAAATGTTAATTGCATTCCTCTTCATATTCTTTTGTTATCTTCCATTTTTCATACACAATTTACGATTAATTTGTTTAGAATTGAATTAAGCATCAATTTACATATACATTAAACTGCAACATAAATGGTTCATTACAAAAAAATTTGGTCTTCAAAATAAATTATTTTATTCCATTGCAACACTCGCTTCTCACCTAGTTTGAATAATATAATCCATTTATGGGCGTTTCTTTTTGCTACTAATGAATTTATTTACATGGTGTAAAACACCAAAATAGGAAATTGTCATGAAACTGTACAACTGGTGGAAGAACATCCCTGAACAGAAAAGGGCACCGGAGAAACTCATAATGTTCACAGCAAACATCTCGTATGTTCTTATCTCCAATGTTGTGTACCCACTAAAAAAAAAGGCATTTCTCGTTTTGAAGATGTTAGATTTGGGATCTGAGGAGCACTGAGGATGACTCTTAGGTCAAAACTATGGAGGTGAAAGGTCTTCCTTCCCATAAGTTGTCCAATCAGCAGCATATATAAGCCATAGTCTACACAAGAAATTGGCAGTTTAGGAAGGAGGGTCTGTAAACAAGTGAAATGCATCTAATTCAATTTCCCAGAACAATGATGTATGATCATTTACAGTCTCCCTTTTCTTCCTGACAGAATGTTCAGTACCTTCACAGTACCTTCCCAATACAAATCCATGGCGCATCCTGTCTCAGAAGGAACTGTGGAAAGTACTCCATTTTAAATAGACACACAGACCCAAGCACACTGTAACTCATTTGATATTAGCTCGATGCAGAAAATGGCGACAGCCCCAACCTTGCTCTTTCCCTGTTTCTATTGCTGACAAGAAGATCTGTAGAAAGTTCTGTGCATCTTCCTCAGATGCTAGTTCCAAGCTTGTCTGAGAAAGAGGAAGATGAGTAGGGAAATGGTTCCAGTGTGGAGCTCTTGTTCTACCACCAGAACCTCTCTTGGGAGAATGTTGATTTTGCCTTAATAGGGTATCTGGTCTGCTCCCAACGATGTGCACTACCCCTTGACCAATGTCGGCATGAATTATACTCTCCAATCCAATTTCTAATTCAATTGTCCAATGCAAATCGGCTGGAATCCCAGAAAATTCAGGCTTACCCAATTTTATCAAATATGGGCATGAAACAATCAATAAAAGCCTGTTTGTTAAGATGACAAACCGACCACCCTCTTTAAGTGCTTTACAAGCTACTAGTGTCTCGTCTTTATACTTTAAACCATCGTCTGCCTCAATAAGGAGAGATGTTCCAACTGCTTCTTCCCAAGAGTAAGGCCTCAAAGGAAGGTCACTGGCTAGTGGCCTTGGAAGACGGACCCGAAAACGTTGTGACCGGGTTTGATTGGGTTTACTACGGTTTCTAATACCAAGTGCAGTTTTCCCAGTGACTTCAAGAATGCTAGCTGCTGGTTTTGCAACAAGTCCTGTAACCCCTAAAGCTATCCCTGCAGCAATTAAATAGACAACAAGGAAGCAGATTGAGTAGACAATCAACATTAATCATAACTAAATAAACCATCAATTCCCAAAGTTACTTCAACATAATAAGGCAAAATTGACACATCATTCTAGCATATTTACCCGAAAGGACACCAGGAAGACCATGCCTCTCAGCTCCTCTAATTGGTGACTGGAGAAGACCAGTGAGTCCCTAAAATAACAAACATGAGCACAACGACTTCTAGGAATATCATAAAGCATTAGGAACAGAAAAATCATTTCCTGTAAGATATATTTCCAAATTTTCCTTAGAACTTACTCACGATTTGAAGAACCATATATAACTAACTCAACATACAAGGAACAAATCAGGGAATAACCTACGGTCTTTTGCCCTTTTACTGGAAGTAGTAGATAAATAAAGTAGAATGTGCACATTTTAGAGTATTTCTGGAAAAGGATAGTGTAATATGATTCACAAACCTCTAAGACTTCATTGATAACACCTTTACTGTCAGAAGTTCCGCTAGTCTGTTGTTTTTCCATTCTTGAAACAGCTTGGTCATCATATGTAAATGCAACAATTCCCTAGAAAAAGAAAAAGCTAACCATTGTAAGAAAGAAAATGAGAGAAGCGCCTATAAATCAAATCATAATAACATTTTAAAAAAAGAAAAAAAACAAAAACCACCTTGCGGGCAGCTTTACTGAACTGAGAAGCCGCATCACTAACAGCATAGACTGTGTTGCTTAAAAGACTAGTTGTTCCTTGGGCCACGCCAGTAATAAGTCCAGTAGGGCTCTGACAAATGCATCAATAGTATAAATTCATCAGTTACTAGAGATATTGAAAAAGGAAAAGCAAGGACAGTGAAATATATACTTACCTGCATAATGCTCTTTGCAGGCACTGACAAGAAATCTCTGATTCCCAGTCCCATGCTCCTTGCAAATCCCAGAGGATTACCAATAACACCAGCCGAACCAAACAACTTCAAGTTCAGAAAGATGTGTTAGGGTTTTAATTGCAAATATGCAAGTATGAAATGGAGATGCTTAATCCTCTAGAGGAATTTTTTTTTTTTTTTCTTGTTGCAGAGGTTCGCTTGTAATTAAATTCAGGGTAAGGACAAGAAGTTCAATAATTTAGTAAGACAACAATTCTGGATGCTTCTTTTCATGTCAAATTTATGGAAGGTAAAAGGCTTTAAATTCTAAAGAGAATAAAGGGAAAGAAAATAATGAAACAACAGCGGAAGAAAGTTTGCAGAAATTCTATAATGAAACAACAGCGGAAGAAAGTTTGCAGAAATTCTCTAAACCTAGCTTCAGACAACTGATATCAGATTGCAATCACTTGCTTGGTAAAGAGATCTATGTATAAAAGAACCAGCGAATTCAGAATTGTTATAGGAATCACAGTAGATAAGAAGTGGACTATTATATGTTGTATTATAGAGGAAAACATTTTTAACAGATTTAGTGATTGCAGATGAATAGTGTAAAGAGCTAATGTTGACAATTTCCAGAATTATTTAACACTAGTAATGAATGCCTTCCCTAGTAATGGAATTGTAAAACAAATAAGCATGAACGGTCACAGAAATATTAATAAGTCTAACACAGTAGTTAAATATGTTTATTAACTCTGACATTTTGTCATGCAAGAGCATATGCCTTTAAACCATAGTCGAGTATGACATCTTAAGATCATAAAACCAAACAACTTCAATAGAAAATAATGTACTGAATATTAAGATCTGTTTCCTTGTCATTTATTTAAACCGGAAATGTTGCATGTAAGTAGCCGTGAATCAAAATAATTTCAGAAAAATGGAGTTTAACCCTAATTCAATTTAGTAAAAAGACTGAACGTTCAAAAGATTTAGTATTGATAACAGATAAGGGTATGATTATTCCTAGTCGTTCATGGATGCTTGACAATTCTACATTGCAATAATGATTAAAAACAAGAGTAAGTTCATCTATAAATCATCTTGGTACCTTGTAAATCTCATGTAGTAGTTGTCGGGCATAATGCCTTATCAGAATCTCCTCAATTGATTCCCAACTAGCCATATGATGTGCAATTGTTAACTCCTTCAGATGAATTCGTGCTCCCTCAACATCAGCAAGGGCCATAAGACCCCTCTGTAAATGAATTATTATAACTTACCAATAAGTCAAAGAAGATAATAGGATAAACAAATTATACATTTATACCTAACCATTCATATATTAACAGCTTGAAATGCACATAATAATCATGACATTTTTGGTCAACATTGTGTTTACCAACAGAGTTTAGGAACATGTTTTTGTATTTCAGATGCTTTACAATAATGAAGCCAAAACATCCGTTTGAATCTCCAAATATTTCTGCCATCAAATGTATTGTAGGAAGGATTGGGATTTTGGCAGACATCTTAGCCCTTTGGGCAGCATAGGCCCACCTATACCATCTGCTAAAATTATATTTAATTATAATTTGTTAAGAAAGTGTTGGCGGAGGGACTCAAACCCTTAACCGTGAGGTCATAGAAGCTCTAAGAACATATCAAGAACCGGTCCAACCTAAAAGCTTATGCTGTAAGGAGAAGGCCCAAGATAAGTTTTTATATCTAACATTTTCCATATCAGGAATGGCTATTTTGTCTTGTGTCTGGTGTTCCTTTCTCCTGAGGGATAAAATTATTCTTCCATGAGAGAGAGAGGCAGTAGCTTAGAATACATCTAAATATACACACACAATGTCCTATTGGTTTTTAAACCCATTTATGTACTTTTATGGAAAAATCCTTGTATGTTAACATATTTGTCACATATGCGTCTTTGTATTCGCAGTATATTACTAGTTAGATGGTGATTAACTGTTCGATTTTGCATCAAATCATACTTGACATAATTGCCATGTCAAATTCAAGTGGCACTTATCAGTGAGTTGGCACAAGAAATATAGGATTGCCTTAAAGCTCAGCTTGTTGCTAAAGGCAATGTAAGTTGGCTTTGATTACAGAGTGATGTGAAATCACATCAATATCTCAAGGGGTAGCCTGATCTTCACGATGCAAGTTAGTAACACAATGAATAAAGAAAAAAAAAAAAAAAAGGATAAGAAAAACAAGGATAAAAGGATTCATTGCATGTTCTTCCTATCAACTTGAAACCATATGATTTGTCTATTCCACTTCTTAGGTCTAAGAAGGGGAAGAATACTGTATTTGTTGATTTGAGTTGCTATTTCAAAAGGATAATTCTGCATATAAATCTATAAATATCCTTGGGCACAATTATTTCATATTCAGAAAAAATTACATGTCTAAGCCCAATTCTGTGTGCTATGTTGAATAGTAGTAAGCACGCGACTGAAGTTGTGAATTTTGTTACTACATAGTTTCTACGATACTTTGTCTTAATCTAGTAAACCTTGCAATGAAAATTCTATGGATGTTGTGTTGAGTATGCCTATGCCAAGGCAAGGTCATGCTCACACGTTTGATGCTCCTAATATTTTTTCTCCTAATCTTGATGCAAACCTTAACAAGCTGAAGACAACTCCTTTTTAAGAAGGGGAGAATCATGAAGAATGGAGATGGTCAAGCTTGGAGAAGGGAGTTTCTTGCATCTAATCCTATGTTTCACAAACGAACTAAACACATTGAGATTATTGTCACTTTGTTCATGAAAAGATTGAGGAGAAGCTCATTACCAGAGGCTATGTCAGAACAAAAAGAGAGCTAATCTTCTAATTTTCCCTGCTTCAATATCTTAAATGACAAAGTTAAACTTCATTTGTATGCCCTATCCTAATTAGGAACTTTAGTATATAATTGTCACCGTTGATATAAAAAGGAGGATGAAAGGAAGCCTAGAAGCTGAATGCCTTCATCTTTACTTTATCACACAGCTTTGTTTTGCTCAGGTATAGTCAGTATATTTATCAGTTCAAGAACATGCAATTAAAACGAAAAGTCCACTTCTATCATTATGAAAATTTGAGGGGTTAGACAAGTGAGCATTCTATACAAAGAATATTACTTACATGGATAAGAGATTCTTTGGATGTGAGGATCCGATTTTGAAGCATCCATGGAGCACTGGAAAAACTGCATTAATGTAATATGACAATAAGACAAATTAATAATAAACATGGGGAAGTGAAAACATCAGTTTTAAATTTTATATACAATAAGTGATCAGTAAATGACCTCAGAGTCAACTTGAAAGGTGCCAATTCAAGCACTTCAATATATATTTTCTTCTGTGTTCTCGCCAATAAATAGATTTGCTGCCATGGGGCCCCAATCGGAACTATGGAAGGCAGTGAAACAATGCTTTTTGTTTTCCCATTAAATACAGGATCAATTAGTGGATGATATTGGTTACCCCTTAAAATGAAATTCTCACTAGTTTGAACAACTGATGAATCCTTTACTGAATCTCCATGAGATTTACAAGGAAACAACAAGGAATCTGAAAATGGCACGATTCCATACTGGAACCTTGAAGAGACATTTGTAAAGAACTCAAATAAGCTGAGTATAACCTCTTGCTCAAGCTCCAGACGGAAGTCTGCCATCCTGCAAAGTCAAACAAAAAAGGAAAGAAGTTGTCACAATATAATCATCAAATGACCAGCAACAGTGAACTACGAAGACAAACCAAATTAAGAAAATTGAAACCTCAATCTGATGTATTCAAACGAAATGAATGAAATGTCTTTCTTCCTCCACTTAGATACTGCTAGGCAGAACACGGGATCACATGAACTGTCACAGAAATTCATTTGATTTCTCTTTTCAATTTGTGTTCTCGAGACATCATCCTTGATTATGACATTGTCAACCTGGTAGGATCTGTATTCACTATCGAAAGACAACATAACAGGATAAGAAGTAGTGCGCAACTGGTTATCGATTTGTAAAAATAATATCTGCAAGGAAAGACTTTGACGATCCAAACTTTGAAGCAAATCGATTTGTATGCCCTTCATACAGGCGAAAATCAATTCCTACAGAAAGAACGATTAATTAATAGTGGTTTAAGATGCAAATAAACAATAAAAGAAAGTTAACAATCCAAAATACCTGAGGGTGAGAATTAATCAATGAAATACCAATATATGGGATTACTATTGATATTTTCTCCCTGTATTCCAATGGCTTGACTTGTTTGTGAGGATACTTCTTCTCTGCAGAATGTCCAACACTTGACGCCGTCATATCATTCAAAATATGGTAATTTGAATCAACCACTCTAAGGACCTGCAAGAACATGTAGTCAATGAGGACAATTATTATGAATCTGCAAGTCAGATATATGGAAGGAAACTACTGTGGATTCACCTTTGTTGCACCCTCTGCAAGGACAGATAATAAGAATGTCCTCTCTGGCTTCTGCAATCATCATTTACACAACAAAAATTACAAATCATGCAGGCAGTGAAACTCATGTACATATTTCTTATACAGCATTCAAACTAGTGCAATTTAAGAGAAGGCATCATTCAGGATGATTTAAGCAAGAATAATGTTAGTTCACTCCTCAGAAATGAGAGAACTGGTGGCATCAGGAATTCTACAAGACAGAGCTCCCTAAACGTGGAAAAGAAAACATAAGATAGAACCCATAGCTTCTCTTTGAAGACATCACTGACACCCTCTACCTTCATTTTTGCTAGAGTATTGTTAAACCCAGAGGAATTATACTTAGATAATATGACACCAAAACAAAAAGTGCACTCTTTCTTATACAGCACATCACCAGCCAACTATTTTCCAATATAGAGCCCATTATTGGTACTTCACATAACAGTTAACAGTCAAGCTTTTGGGAGACAATTCATTTCCATGATATTAGAGATATAGACCAAGTGGTCAAAACTTTGATCCCTACTGCTCCAGATTTCTCAAAATTGAATCTCAATTGAGCATAAGATATGAGCAGCATATGCCCACACTTTGAGCCCAAAGGGCTTTTGCAGATAGTGTCAATAAAGCCATCAAGGAAACAGATCTAACATGGACAGATAGAAAATTTAGAAAGCCGAGATTAAGAAGTCAATGAACTAGTGATATGCTCCAAGAACCAAATTGCAGGATAAAACACTGGATTAAAATATGAGAATGCCCTAAAATATCAAGTCAACTTTTGCTAGGAATGCCAAGTGGAATATCAGGGAGGACGGCCATCTAATTTCTTTATAAATTCAATGAAATTTAACATGAGAATGACCTTCAGCAAGAATGAACTAGTACCAATTCTCATTCTTATAATTATTTTATCAGATATCTCTGTTAGGAAATTTTGAAAAACCAAAGAATAAATATGAGAAAAACACAACATATTTACCTCAGATGTTGATGGCAAGTAGACAGGCATATATTCTTTCACATCATCAAGGGCATAGGAACCCAAAACACGCTCTCCCGGTACCTTCCAATTTAATAGCCAGCATTGTGAATAATTATTAAAAATTTAACAATGTTAAAAGGGAAACAGGGTTTACCTCCACAATGAGACGATGAGGATAACAAGGTTCGTCCCAGGAATAATGGCAAGAAGTGTAGGAGTGTACTATGGTTTCAAACATTTCGCACCTCTGTTGATATATTCGCAATCTCTACAAAGTGGTGGAAATAAAAAATTCAATCACATATTTGAAGATCTTGAGAGCAGAACAGACAAGTTGACTGAAAAGCTGAGAAGGAAAATAGTCTAAAACAAATCATAGTACATAACAAAATTAATTCAATATGGACCATTATAAAGGAGAGTTCAATTATTTTGGGTTCCAACAAAAACTGTAGCGTAGCCGAAAAACAAGAGACAAACCTCCTTGGAAAAATTATCAATTCTGTATGGCATATACCCTGTGTTATCATCTGACAAGAGAATCAAGTTGGTACCAGAATTTCCCTTGATGTTTCCTACTATCTTTTCATCCACCATGGAAATATCAGCATTTTGCACTTCAACTCGTATCATGTTTAAATTGCCAGAAACAAAGTTCCTCATTTTCACTTGAGTATCCCCCAGATGATCTGGTAAGAAGCTGCCAGACCACTGCCAACCAGGTTCATTATAACAAATTGAAACAAGCAGCTCCCTAAGCATGAATATGAGTGGTTTGGTTAGTGGAAGAAAGAGATGAGAAGGTGTTGGATTGTAAATGCACGTATAACATGTGTTCCTGTAGTTTAAGCAATAATCTAGCGATGTAATTATTCCTCTAATAGTCTTGTAACCATGTAATTATTATTTCCTTAAATAAATTGAAGCTATGAAGGGTTAGCCTCCCATCAATACCACAAACCCTATCCTACATGGTACCTAAACAGGTATGATGCTAACCTAACCCTATCTATCATCTCTTCTCACTTTGCCTCTTACCAACGGTGTCTTTCATTTTGTGCTTCACTCTAGCAATAAATTTCTCTTCTACTAGGTTTTGCATTCTTCCAATTACTGTAGACCTTTTGCTTAGCGACACCACCACTGCAAATCAACTTAGAAAGCTTTGATTTGCCCAATCCTAAAAAACAACACCACTATTATCCAGTCCATCCACCCATGTGCCACCGTCATTATCCTAACTTTCTAGCCTCTCTAGATCCCATCTAACCTATCCTAGGTGTCCATTTTGTCAAATCTGGTTTTGAACCCTATCAACCAGTGTGGTACCTTCACTTTCTGTCCTCAAACCTGACCTCGATCAAGTCCACCATCAGATCCTCTCTAGTTAAAACCACTTTATGAGGCATCAAGAATCTCTTCAACCTTTCTGATAAAGCTTCAATTCCTTCATCACCCTCTTTTAGCACTACCCCATAAGACTCCTCTACTCTTGCGGCCCAATCAGACAATCAAGGAAGCTGTGGAGGAGGGTGCGGTAGCATAAGGCCTAAAAGCAACTATTGAACAAAAATTGGGCTTCTTGAAAAGCGTTGCTTCAAGACAAATGGTCATCTGCCTCTTGTTGCCAATACTGCACAACAAACCAAAGCTGTGAGAGGACATAGTTCATGGGCCTAACACCAACTTTCAACCCAAAAGCTTAAGCTAATACGTGAGAGTGTTTATCACTTATATCCTTCATAAGTCTTGAATTTTTTCAATGTGGAACTTCATTTCATACTTACGATTTTACCAACAATCCCCCAAAAGTGTGGGCCTTCATCACACATTAAGCCAAGGTCTTTCTCCTCTCCCGTGAGCACAGTCTTTCCTTCCATAGGTTTCGACTCACCAAGCAACCTTGGTTTTACAGAATAACCAAGAACCTATCAACCATGGTTTCACAGGCCGACCAAGAACCTGTCCTCCTAGGGGCTCACCAGACAACCAGAAGGATTCACCACTGCTCTTTTGTCCCAAGCCGAAGCAAGCTTTGTCCCAAACAAGATACTTGAAAAAGACTCAAGTATAATATACTAGCATTAGGCTCCAACCATCAACACCATAGCTCCACAAACAAGGCACACCTCACAGGACATTACATTTTTCCCTCTTCCAAAATCTGTAAAACAAATGAGGCTGATATAAAGAGGCCGTCCAAACCTACTGCTGATTGAAAATGTCCAAGTGGCAATTCCAAAGCCATCAAGCAATCACGAAATGTAAAAGGAGATGGTCATATGACTCCGAACTTAGAACATGTATGACATAAAAAAAAGGAAAGATAGCCTTACGTAGGACATATATCTGCAAAAGATCATTTGCATTAAGTACTGTTGTCCTTTACCAATTAAAAGGGACTTTGAAAGAAAATTACTTTGAACTGTTGGGTGTCATACCACGATTGGGAGCAAATTTATCTATTATTAGTTGTCCACAAACTGATTCCAAATTAATATTTAATTTCAAAAAAAATAATTTACATGTGAGCGTCTAATCCAACCTTATATTTTCTAGCAATTCATTGATAGTGTAAATGTAATTTTGTAGTAATTTCAGGTGCACCTAGGAACCATAGTTTGTGGCTTCTTATCCCTACTTGTGTGATCTTTCTACAAGAACTCAAATTAAGAAGGTGATGGATGTCATGAATGAAGTTATTCAGGAGATTGCTTGCGATGAGGAGGGTTGTACCGGACTTATTATTCAAGCAAGAGAAGGTTCATGCAAGTAATCTAACACAAGGAGCTCAAAGAAGTTTGGAGCCAAATTGGAGCTAGAAAGGGCTTGAAAATTGAGAGACAAGAACTACGGGTGGCCAGTAATACCTATCACAGTTTGTGCTTGAAAATCTTGATCAGTTTATGCCCAGTTTGTGCAAAGTTCATTAAGTAAAGGATTACAGATTGTCAATAACACTCATTATGGTAGTAATTTGTGCTGCTAATGAACGACATTTGTTATTTTTCTTGTTTTCTTTAAGATTCCTACTTTTAATAAATTTCCTAATTGCATTTTGGTTAAGACTCATCATTAGCCTTTAGATTATAGGATTTCTTTATACCCATTAGATTAAAAAAAAATATGGTTTTCTTTTCTTTGCCTACCTATTTAAAAGCGGCTTTTGTTATTTGAACAAGCTTTTGGCATCAATAGAGATTATGTTTTACACAGCAAAAGGTTGTTTTTTCTTTGTTCCTTTGCAAACACTCAAACTTACCAAAGAGCTTGACAAACTCTTTGTGGTACTCACCCCTTCCAATTCCATTATCATTCATGCCTTGGAAGGTTGCACTCATCTATATTAAGGTCCCTAACCTAGAGATTTTGGGTTTAATGGATCTCTCGTCATAGCTTGTTTTGGGCTCAACTTCTTTGGTTTCAATATGCAACCAGTTCCTAGGCATTGCACCCTAGAAGGTCGTATCATAATTCACCTAAAACACCATAAAATGTACCTGGTAGTGTCGGTCCAATGAAGGCTAGCATGTTCACCTACACCCAACTGAAACACAACATCCCTTCCCTTTTGTTTATAACATATGTCCCTGCTGCAAGCATTGCTGATGATATATCTGCATAACCAGACATTGTTAACAACACTCTTACAATGTCAGCCACTAATAATATTTATGAAGGCCAATGATACCTAGGCTGAAAAGTGATTGCGGTTGTCCTTCCATAATATGGCCCAGTGATTGAGCTAGATGTCAAAGCTATGACAAAAGCAGCATTTGAAGACAACTGAGGAACAAGGATGGTGCTCGAACCACTTGGTGGCAACAGAAAAAATGGACTCGACCACAAAATTTGTGGTAAATTTTGAACAGCATATTCAGGAATACATCTACTTACTTTTACCAGAACATCACTCACAGAGAAACTAGGATTTGGAGAATACATGCATGGCCAAACCTTCTCCTGCTCATGATTATCAGAGCCTGAACCCTCGAAAATTGACTGGAAACTTGAGTTCATTCCATCGTTCAAACTTCTTAAAGAATAATTTTGGAAATCTGAAATACTTTTGCTTGTTTGCCTTTCAGAATTCACATGTAAGGAGTTGCTCTTGTAACTCTGCGAGTGTGGATTGATGATCTCTCTAGAGGAGATGATATGATTTTTAAGAGAACTCCCCAGGTTGCCCAAAACTGCAGCATCTAAATTATAGCCGGAAGACAGCAGAGAAAGGCCATCTTTTTTCCCAAAAAGTGTATCGTTTTGTCCTACTCCATGATAGGAAGGAATCACACATCCCCTCCCTTTAGTTTCACTTTTAGCTTCTGTGATCAGAAGGGGAAAACCAGTGCAGTTATACAAAAGAAAGGGAACAAAAATGACTAATTCCCTGCTGCTGGAATATGCATCCATTACCTTCTCCACAGTAACATACAGAGGATCTGTCAATGATTATCACAAGAAAATGGCATTAACAGGCATTCAAAGGACAAAATAAGTAAAGAATAAACTAAAACAAACAATAACAATTACCACTTGAATCATTAGATTCGAATGTTAGGGTTTCAGATAATGTAAACTTTCTTCCATTGAGCTTAGCCATTGTGCAGAAAGTTTCCAGTCGAGGAAACTTAAAATCTGAAGGTTTAAATCCATCAATGCAGATCTGCAGTCCTAGGTCATGTGAAGGATCAATATGATAAACAGAAGTTTCAACCTGGAAATGGAAAAACAGCAGGTAAATTCTTCAGCCTGTTATGACATCTTCAATTAAACAGAATGGGAACAAGAAATACACGTCATACAATGTATTGGAGCAAAAACAGAAAAGAACCATCACCAACCTTTGAAACTATAATGGCATGGTTTACTCCACCACTATCTATGTTCAATAAAATTTCCTTGGGAAGGTAGCTGTTCACCACTAATGGAGCACTTAGGATAACATGATGGGCAAACCGCTTCTTTGCCTCATCCCCTAAGACATTCTTTCTCAAGCAGCCAGATGAAGTCAAGCTAATATTTCTAACTGATAGACAACACCGAAATGGATCACTACTTGGATGAGCAGGATAACAAACAAACGATTTAAAATTCAGTTTGTTGTCCAACAAAAAAAGCTTTGGAAGATTATGAGCCTCGCTCCAGAGGTAAGAATGCCCAATTGGCCGCCACCTTACAGAACCCGCTTCAGCCAAATGTAGGGGAAGTGGTAACTGCTGCCCAGGGTATATTGGATCTAATATCTGAAATGGTAAGTTGACAAGTCATTGGAGCACTATCATATGTAAAAGTAAATATCAACCGATGATAAGGTCAGGGAGCAGGAGGAGAAACTTAGGTACCTTTGGTGACACACCAAGTGGAATATCAAACCGCAGCTCCAAAGGGGTAGAAGTTGCATTGGAAAGTACAACCTGAATATTAAAACTTAGCTTAGAAGAATGGAAAAAGGATACATGAAGTGTACCTAAAAACCTCAGAAGCGATATCAGTAAAACATATCTTTAGTTTACATACAGTAGAGTATATTCGTATTAACTTGCTGTAACGCTGTGCTGAGACATCGAGGACAACAGGTACAACAAAAGAAGTTGTTGCGTCAAATCTACCCTCCTCGAAGTTTTCATTGTATGCCTTAGAGAAATTAACCTCGAAGTACGTAAGTCCTACAAAATCCATTGACATTGGAGCAGATGGTGCTGATGTCCCATCAAGCTGTATGGTAATATAATGATAAGCAAACCCATTTGACCTTTGATCACAAAGACTATCAGAAGAACGAGCAGGCCTGTAATGGGAGAGCTGTTCTTCAGCATTTTCTTCTGTGTATATTGCAACAGCAGAGCCTGGTTGTACCTGTTTTCCATCTTTCACTTCTGATTTATCAAACTCATCCGGATTCATAGGGCCGTGATATACATTAAATAGCAGAGGCACAGAAGTCAAGTTTTGAAGAATATAAGGAGCAGCATATTTCCTTGCACAAATGTGTTCAGCAGAAGGGGAGTGTAACATTTTGTTCCCTTCAAAATTATCTTTTGACCCTACCAGACCCCAGGCATCCAAGACCATCTCAATTATTCGTGACACACACTGCAACAAATGAAAAGTAAAATAAATAAAATCATCACCTTTGATTATTGAAGTCATACGATGATGAGTTTATACCCCAGAGAAAACCCATGTTAGAGAATCATTAAAAAAAAAAAAAAAAAAGCTCTCAACCCTGAAGTTGAACTAAATGGCAACCTTTCCAGGCAAATGTGCCCAATTTAACCTAATATAATCATTAAACATAAAAAGAAAGTCTAGGATTTTGTTTCAAGCTTATTTATTAAAGAAATGAGAAAATACAAGAGGAAAAGGGCATAAAATGATAAATAAATGAATCTAATGTATAAAGTTAGTGTAATTATAAAGAAACATTTTAGATACCATATGTATTATATACTTTTACGTGGTGGGATATTGTCGTATATGCATTATATACTTTTATAATTCATCAGAGCTTCAAAGAGGTAATTAAGAAACTAACAAGGAAAATATCAGAATTTCAATAAATTAATCTCTTAATAGAAACTTTCTACCTTTTGATAAAAGACAATCTATTAGAAGGGAAGTAGAGATGCCAAAGAAGCAGGATGCTCATTTAATAAAGGAAACACGATTGAAAGAAAAGGGAAACATGAAAACCAAAAAAACACATCAAAATGAAATAGATCTTCAATCTCTCTGAAAATTTCTCAAGGAGATTTCCATATTTAAACCATGTGAAGAGCGCTAGAACAAGTCAAAAACCAAATGACTAATTGCAACACTACATGCAGAGTAATTTTAGGTTTGTTGGGAAATTAAAAAAATATATAGGACGATGGTTTTGTGAAATTGGCATATTTTAAGTTCTCTGCCCAACGAAATAGACATGAATAAGGTTTTACAACTAGAGAAAACCTAGGTCTCATGAGCTAAATCCTGTCAGGTCTAATAATCTGCAACATAAAATATTTATTAATCGTTTTGAGTAGTGTGTTCCAAATGAAAGACTTGAACATAGATTTTGCAGACAATATTTCTTTCTTTTTGGCAAGAAGTGATTTTGCAGATAATATTTCTTTCTTTTTGGCAAGAAGTAATTAATTTATTAGAAGAGAGGAAAACAAAAATAAATCATCGGTGTAAACATTATAAAAGCTATTAACAAAGGAAACCAAAACTTAAACTCTTAAGGGCCATTCAATTCCTTTGCAAAATGAAGATGAATCAACCTAAAAAAACACTAGAAAGCCCCAAATATGAGTCTGTTGTAGAGGTTGAACCTGCTCTTTAAATTTTCCACTATTATGACCTGAAAAGCTAGTTTCTTTCCATGTGACTGACCTCATTCAGTGGAATAAGGCTTAACGTTGTTGTTGTTGTTATTGTGTAGTGTTCTAGCCATCAACAACAACAGTGCATACTTCCACAATATCTTCATCATCTTGTTCTTCCAAAAAACATAAAGTTGGAAAGCAAGGGAACTCTCCAATGTATAGACCATACTCACCGCCCCTCAAGCAGCTTATTACAAAGCTGCCAGGCCACTTCAGTGTGAAAATAAGTGCATATCATAGTGATGTCAGACGATAAAGCTTCAAGTGACTTATTAACATTAAATTTAACCAGATGTGTATGAAGTTGGTCGTATTTATCTTATTGATAAAAGAAGAGACTCCTTAAGAACGTATAAAGTATAACAGGATAGCATATCATCCTAGACAAACAAACAGGGAATACAATAGGAGAAAAGAACAAAAGAAAGCAAGACAATCCCTATTGATATGTAAGATGGAACACAATCTTATCCCAGCCCAACCCTGAGGTTTGCTAAGTATACTTAAAACTTTGGCATTATGCTCTAGCCTTATGCTCCAAATGACAACATAAACTGCAATACCAGGGAGTTCTAGCCTCTTTTCTCCGACCAAAGCCTATGAAGTTAATTAATAAATTGTGCAATCATCTCCAAGTTGTCAATAGACTTTATAACTGGAGAGAGAGGATTTAAGACTTGTACTAAAAACAGAAAGAGAACATATACCTCTACAAAGGACTCCGTGATATTTAAGTTGAGCTGTGTTGTTGATTTGATAATGATATCTGTTATAACAGAGTTATCCAGCAGAAGACTCATGTCTTGTTCCCTAATCAAAGTCAACAGAAACTGCCAAGGCTCAATAAAAGGCTCCCAAGACACCTGCAGCATTCACAGCACACAAACAGTTATCAGCAAATTGCACATGTCAAAAGGATAAAAAAGGACGCAAATAATTTTGCAAATCACCTTTTCAATGTTATTGTAGTTTGCATGAAGATCACCGACAACCGAACATTCCATATGTTTTCCAATCACATTGGCATGCAAGACAATGTTCCGCAGAAGGATTTCCAGCTGCGGTCCACTACAGCTCCACTACAAGAAATCGAAAGGCATATATCATGCATTAAGGCAACATATGATTGAAGAATTCAAAGCCAAAGAATAAAAACAACAAACCACAAACTCAGCACAACTGATATTCGATTATACTACAAATATAAATGGTTAAATTCCAGAAAATCAAACTGATCAGCTCAACATTCCAGAACCAACAAAGCACCACAATGGATAACAATTAATGTCTTTTCAAGTTAAATTGAAACATAAAATGCACTCATCATGCCCACAAAGTACATGAGGTTCCAATAGCAACTAAGCTGGAGTTAAAATAAGGAGATGGCTGAATGAAATTTCTTGTAGGAAACTTTTGCTCCCAAATTAAATATTTTATAAGAATATCCAGCACTCTAAATTTTGTTTGTGGTGGACAAGAAAAGCAAGCATTAGCTTAAAAAATGGTTGGTCAACATCAAGACATTTCAATGTTTAATGGTATTATGCATAGCTTAATGCAGTACCAAGATGAAATTTGATATTAAGGCGTAGTTAATCTCAATATAAACACTTAAACCTAAAACATCTATACAAAAGTACTGTACAACCCATTGAATATCTGTAAGAGAAATACGCCTGATATTTCCAATGATGGGATATTTCCAATGATTAAACCCATCGGAAGCCATATTAAAAATTCTGTCCCATACAATCAGAAATCCCTAAAGTTCAAACCAGAAAATCTATGATTAAGCTTAAGGGAAAAGTAAACCTTTAAGATAAATACCCTAAATATCATATACAAGGGTCAAAAACAGTTCCGCACCATGTAATATACGACATAATTATTAATATTTAAAACAAAGGAAAATCTGTAACGAAACTCCAAAACAAGAAACATAAAAGGAAAGAACTACATACCCTTCCATCAGTTAGCAAAACAGAAACCTTCCTCAACTGCAATTTAAAATCAATAACACTGGATGAAAGTTCTGATGATTGTGCCATGGAAACATCGTATTTGACAGCACTCCAAAAATAGAAGACTGGATGTGATAGCCACATATCCGCATGATCGCATGTTACCTCCATTTTGACTTCCACACCATCTTTCTGATAGTTACAGAGTAAAGCCTCAATGTAAACGGGAACTATCTCAAAAAGAGGCCAAGATGTGCGCCTCCTATTCTCAACTATTATTATTTTACCAGTCAACTTTTCCATCTTGGACTTCAATTGGATACTTCTGTTACTTACATATAATTCAAAACTCTTTATATTGAAAGAAATGGTAAGTAATTTGGAGTCTGTATATTTGACAGAAGATACACTTGAAGGTGTCACCATAAGATACTCAGCGAGCTGACATTGTACTGGTTCTTCACTGACCCAAATAGGGATGTGAAATGCAATGACTATTGTGTTTGACCTAATAATCAGGAAATCTGCATCCTCCACCTCTTCAGATGCAAACTCTGCTGAGGTACTTCCGGACTGAAGCAAGCTAAGAGGATCCCTAACTACTGTCTCTTCCAAAGAATCAGTAACATTTATAGACACACTCTTCGATGATGCATCAACATGAACATTCTTTGCCAGATGTGCACAAAAATGGTTCAAAAAGTCAACAACCTGAATCCATTTGGACATATATAGCCAAACATCAAGAGATGGAAGACAAACATGGAGTTCATTCTTACCATCAATTGATTTAGAAAATGAGAATACAACTGTAGGTGAGCAAATCGAGTGGCATTTTGCCAAGAGTATGGAATCATGCACGGAAGACAATACTAATGAAGAGAATCTCAAATCTAACCGTACCAGAGAATCATTTATTAATGATGCAGAAAAATTAAATCCCAAACCAGCCTTGGTAATTAATTCCACAGAGTCTTCATTTCTGTGATAACAATTTACCAACAAAGACTCAATATAACAATTAACCTCTGTAAACATCATGCCATGGGCTGATTGAGATACTGTTCTAAATTCATCTGAACTTTTCTTTGAATGGAGGAACTGTAGAACATCTGATTTGAAACATTTAGATTGATCATCAACTGAGGAAAACTGATCAATAATATCCAACAGTGCAGCACATCCATCAAAGAAGAGGCCATCTGTAAGCAATGGAAAATAGCATAAGTGAACACATATAATGCAACAATATAAAAGTATATGAATAATTGTTAAGGTAACCAAGAAAACTACACATGCTACCTTCAGCAATAATTTGACAGCTGTCAATGCCTGTCATGACACAAGTCGATGGAGAGTAGTTTTCACAGTTAGATTCACTTCCATATGGAATTCTAACCCAAACATCTGCACTTATGGGAGCAATTAAAGTAGTACTAACACATTCGGCATCATATTCAATTGTTGATAAACTGATCATGTCATTCTCCAACAAATAAAACGATAGGAATAAGTCCCGCACAAACACATTTAAACAATGATTTCTCTTGGAAAGCTTGTGAATCGGAACCACAAGATCTGGAGGAATGTCTCGTAGCACATCATCAAAACAAGAATTATGGATGAAACTACAATACAGCTGCTGCATTTCAACCTTGAGAAATTGGCATTCATTGTTTTCCATAGGTAAAAGGAGAGTAGAGTCCAAGATCTCAAACTTATATGTAATACGTTTTTCGTTTTGTACATCTATATAACTCTGCTCATCACTGAGAAGCTGGTCTGTTGAATTGCCACTCCAGTCAGACAATGAGAAGTAACCGATGATGATGGAGAGATATTCAGGGGGTAACATGCAATAAACATGCTGAATGCCGACACTTACTTCAAACTCAGTAGTTGAAGATATACCTTGACCCTTTCTGACACGTACATTTAAAATAGGAGAGAGATTCGCTGAAGAAGGACCCCATAGATAATCATGAAAATTCCGCGTCCACCAAGATGAGGTAAGAACCAATCCTTCACTAGAAGACAATATATCCATACAGTCTCCATTGAAGAATAGAGAAGATTTAGATGTAGGCACCATGATTGTTCCAACAATGCACGATGAATCATGAAAATGTGCTCTTAATCCACATAGGTGCAACTCGATGGAAAGGATATTAGTGATGCTAGACATCCCAGATTCAAGGAAATACCCAAAATGAGAGTTAAACTTGGATGAAGGTAAGTGGCAAAATTTGGATCCACTTCTCATACAGATTTTGGGACTTCTAATTTTTCTGTCCCTAAGACTGAAATGTTTTCTCCAGTCATGAATAGCATGAATGAGCGCACTCTCCAGATTAGAGAGAGAACCAGAATTGTCAATTGTAATAAATGGAAATTGATCCAGTGGAATACTTGCACATTCAGAGGATCCAGGTTGAAAATAGTTTGAGAAACCAAACTTTTGTAACCCAAAACTTGCAATTGCTTTTGAAATATCAGCATCATTTCCAAACGAGAATTTCTTAGTATTGGTACCAAATGCTGATAGTCTATCAAAGAATCCAACAAGCAATCCAACTAAATAAGGGTAGCAATGGATATCAGCATTATTTAGGTACAAAGTGCACTTATGAAAATGTAAATCAGGAGATTCATAATGTACAGCCAGACATGCATCAGCCGGAACAGTTACATCAGAATTACTAGAACCAGAAGCACAGTCCTCCTGAAATGCCTTACAAGGAGGAGACAAATCCCCTGATAGAAATAGAATGCAGCTATCTTTGTTGTCTTTCATTTTAGAAGCTGTAATCGTTAAAGACTTCATACAGCCAAAGAATTCCTCAAATTCTGCAGAATTATACCTGCAAATGGAATAGGAAACATGGAATTGGTTACAATAAAAAATTTGCTTTGTCCTAGGAACCAAATAAACATGGAAAGGAAAGAGAGGAATAATAGTTCCTAGAGCATAAATATATCTTGCACATACTTAAACCCATAAGAATGCTCAAAAACGAAAAAGTAGATGTCACTGCTGGAGGACCCAAAAAATTGAGAGTTGAATTGCCAAGAGGATCCAACATAGGAAAAATAAGCGTAGTCTACTTTGCTTTTAAACATCAGAATTCATGCATAACCCCATTGACTGTCAGTTTTAGAGGTCCCTAAAAAATCAAGGAAGAATTCCCACAATAAACATTAAATGGAAGATGGAAGAGACACATAACCAATATAAAATGTCCTTTTTCATAAAAGAAATTTATTCAAAGAATGAAAATGATAGGACAATTCAGAATTATGATGGAACCCGGAACAAAAACAGATTTTATTGATGAATATTACGAAGGATTAGAACGGGAAAAAAACACACTAAAATAATACCTGGTATTCGAGAGACCAGATTCTCTCCTTTCTTGGCATTTGAGAGGCCAAGAACTCTCCCCAACTATCCATTAACTACTATCTATCCCCAATACAATAAGGTTAACCCTTATCATCTACAAGGGTCATGGGAAGGAGAATGACAACTTAAGTGCTAAGTGCTGAGGGTGTCTAAACTGTTCAAAGTACTGATGGTGCACTGAGGACACTGGCAAAACCCTCAAACATTGCTAGCGGAAACTGCTCAAAGTATTGAGGGTATGCCTAGGATTGAATGTCACTGGCAGGTGGGCAATGGAATAGAAAGTGCTCAACAGAGTATGAACTAGAAAAAGCATGTCACATGTATCAGGAGACAGAACTTGCGCAAAATATCATTAGCATTAAACTTACCAGTACTTCTCTATGGAGGGAACCCTCAACAGAAATTTTCTCCTTTTAATGAATGGGGAAGGATTTATGGCCCACACTATGAAATTATGGGAAAAGATGATTGGGCACCGATTAAGGGATGAAACTAAGATTGTAGAGAATCAATTTGGATTTATGTCAAGAAGGTCTACAATAGAGGCTATTTATCTTCTAAGATGGCTGATGGAAAGGTACCGGAGTAAAGAGACTTACATATGGTTTTTATTAGCTAGGAAAAAGCCTATCATCAAGTACCAAGAGAAGTGCTACGGAAGGTTTTGGAAAAGAAAGGTATTCATGTGACATATATCCAGGCTATACAAGGTATGTATGAGGGGTAACTTCATACAAGTGCAAGAACATCCGGACGTGAGACAAAGGACATTCCTATAAAGATAGGGCTACATCAGGGTTCAGCCTTTAGCCCTTGTTTAATCTACCATTGGACATTCTCATCAAGGACATACATGAGATTATCCCTAAATGCATGTTATTTGTGGATGATATAGTTTTGACGGAGGAATCAAAGGAAGGTGTTAATTCTAAAGTTAAGCTTTAAGGGTTTTCACTTGAGTAGTAGTAAGAGTATATGCATTGCAAATTCAGCAAGAGGCAAAATAGAAATGATATTGAGATAAAAATTGGAGAACACATTATACCACAAGGTTTTAAGTTTAAGTATTTAGGTTCAATATTACAAAGTGATGGAGAAATTGATGAGGACATCACATATAGGATTACAAGCTAGATGGTTAAAATGGAGAAAGACTTTTGGAGTAATTTATGACGCGAAGTGCCAACTGAACTTAAAGGGAAGTCTTATCATGTTACTATTTGACTAATTATGCTTTACGGTAGTGAATATTGAGCTTTGAAGAGACAAGAGCACAAAGTGGGGGTAGCAAAAAAGAGAATGCTAAGATGGCTATTTGGCCACACAAGAAATGATAGAATATGACATGATTGCATAAGAGGAGATATTGGGGTGGCATCTATTGAGGAGAAGATGACAAAAAATCAGTTAACATGGTTTGAACATGAGCAAAGAAGGCCGCTAGAGGCGCTAGTGAGAAGAGTTGATCATATGGTCTCTTAGTCTTTAGTCCCTTGAAAATGTGTAGAGTGGGACCTAAAAGAACACTAGAAAAGTTAACAATTAATAATATTTTGAAAAATCTATTTTCTAATAGAGCACAATGGCATTATGCAATCCATGTAGTCAACCTCACCTAGTGGGATAAGGCTTCTTGTTGTTGTCATGAATCAGCAAGGACAAACTAGAAACATTAACATGAAAATATATCCACACACACCAAAAAAAAAAAAAAAATCAAAAGTCAAAATCCCCATATGCAAATGAAAGATAAATATAAATAAGCTTGCAATTCAAAAGCCTCTCCATCATCAGTTCTTAGAAAAGTGGAAATTTCAAGAAATGTTGGAATCCCGAGAATATAGAAAGTTTAAGATAGGAGAATGATGCAGCAAAAGAAAGGCAACAGAGAATACCAGTGACTAGTGTGAGTTGCACTGAAGATGGACTGCGTTAAAGACTTGTAACTATCTCTAATGTAGTCCCGCTTATACAACAGATATATATGTGTATAAATATATATATATATATATATATATATATATAGTAAAACACCAATTCTCCTGCTGAGACCTAATTCAATCTTCATAGGTTTCTCGAGATATATATAAAGTAGCTTAACTGTATTGCTTTACTGCTTCAAAACAAAGAATATTCTCTCCTCCCTTTTCACCTTTTCACTGTCAATTCTCAATAGATTGGATTCCCACCCATACAAATGTAAACACATTTATAATAAAAACTATGACCTTATAAGGAGCATTTCATTATGGCACGTATCCTACATTCTTTACCAACAATTATTTTATGTTAGCAACCAACCCAGCAATTTACAAATGCAATGCAGCAGACCACTGGATTCTCTGATAAAACATAAGGACAGCAAACATACCGGATGTCTATTTCTTGTAGGGAAAGCATGAGGACTGAGCTATTATCTCCATTATTTGCAAGGTCCACTTGTAGATCAACTGAACCCAGTTTTGATTTAAAGGAAACACCAAAAATAGAAGTTGGTGGTATGAATGATACCGTATCCAGAGAATAAGGATCATGAAGCAAATCAGAATCATCCCTCATGTACAAGTCAATATGAGTAATCAATTCTAACAATGAAGCATATACTGATGGAGAGAAAAAAGCATCGAGTGATTCTATGAGTAGAAAAACCTGAAATCAAACAATAATGTATAATCAAGAGAAAGGAAAGTTACCATCCTATAGAAGTATCATATGCATATTTGTTTTTGTGCGTGTTAATTACATTTCTATCTGATAAGTTAATTACCTCTAACTGTTTAAATATGGACTCATCAGGGATCACACAAGATGCAAGAAAAATAGAAGCACAAAATTTCTGGAAAATATTAACTCTTCGTGACTGGTTGGAGTTCCTCATGTAGACCTACAAAACAACATATCAACAGTTGATTATAATGCTCAGATCAAGATATATAAATGTACTAAACAAGAAAATATAAATGTAATCAGAATTAGGAAGCTGACCTCAAAACCATCAAGTTTGATCTCAAAGTAATGATACAGATCTTGAATTTGGATGCCTGAACGAAGACCAGCGGTGGACATCAAATTTAGCAAGCTTTTCAGGGTGTAGGGTTGATCCTCAACACTTGAAGAGAAAGACTCGTGACCATTGGAGGACATAAAAGACAAACATCTCAACTCAATTACCTAATCAAATCAGAACTCATAAGAACAAATATGTACTCAAGAACATATATGGACTAGGATAAGAGAAGACATCAAAATATTACAAATTATCATTTCTCTAGACTCCAATAACATAATTATTTCTACATGGACCCTTTTGGGGCAAGGGAGCGACACTGGATAAAAGAAGCATATTAAGAAAGCAATAGCATGACATGAAAAGATGAAAAGTTATCCTCTATGACAAAAATACATAAAAGACAACACAACAGAAATACGGGGGGAAATGATATAAAGAGCTCATCAATTTCTTGAGTTGTTCAGCAAAGAGAAACTGAAAAAACAATATACTAGCATAACAGTTTAAAATCCAAAACAGTTTACTCAAAATATAGAAGCTTTTCTATCAAATCAAATACACCAAAACAACAGCATAAATAAGCCATATGGCTCTATCCTCCTTACTCCTCCCAAGACCACTAAAACTAATTAACGATAACTGCTTCAAATTGCAGGGACACACCAACACTCACCAAAAGTACCAAAGAAGATACTCCAAATATAACTTTCTACATGTCACCCAGTCCAAATAGTATCATTAGAGATTTGACAAATAAATATCGTTTTATGGCTTCCCTATCATGCTTTTTTCATGCTCTTTTTGAGGACCTTGTAGAATTAGATATCTTTACACCACCAATGTTTTTCATTTCCGTTTGCTGTTCTCTAACTGACTGCCTTTTCCATGGATGAAATCTTATCCAAGGTATTTATGTTCCTTCACTCTAAATAATAATGATAATAACAAGAAGAAGAAGAAAGAAAGAAAGCAAATTTATTCTGAGTATCTGTAAGAAAATTCAAGACAGGAAAAAAGAATTCACATAAAACTTAGACTTCAATTTTATTCTTTCATCTGGTTCACATTAATACAATTTTCCTGAGCACTTTTTTATAAAAGCTGGAACATGGAAGACTCTTATAATACTTTTTTGATATCCTTTCACGGTTTCTCCTCTTACAGAAAGAGAATTAGTTTCGTATAACTTAAAGAGAAGTGTCTTTCCTCACATTTATCTACTGCAAGGAAAATTAATCTAACAGATTAGGAAACTTAGTACATACAAAATACAAGTTGGCTTTTGATTGTCTCTTAAAGCCAGATAGATAACCAAACCTTTTTCATTCACAACCATGTTTTCATGCCTCTTTCTAATCTCATGATTTGAAAAATAAAATGTTCAATAAAGTGCAACAAAGAAATATCATGAATTCATGACAGAAAACCCCCATAATTCAGCCTCTATTTAGATCCTTTTACGATTAGTCACATTTCAATTATGTATTCTTTCACCAAAAATTCCAAAAATCTTTCAAACATATTACCACTAAAACTTCATCATCCTATATAATTAGTTGATGTGGATGACGATATAGCTTCTTATTAGTGAATAAATGAAATATGTTAGCATAAATCATGAGAGACTGGTGAATTATATTCAATAAATAGTTTTGAAATAGAGGACATACCATATCACAATACTCAGACATTGTATATTTCCAAGGAAGAGTAATGAAAACATCCAAGATAGTAATATCACACATAACTTTCTTGTGGCTTGCAAGAACACATCTGTCAATCAAATGAGAGCCGAAATGCTTAATGTAGTAGGTAGAAAATTAAATTAACACATAAATAAACTGACAGACAAGAGATGTCAGTTGCAACGGCACAGCACAGCTTACTCTGCTTTTGATAGCACCCGAGTATTGAGATTTTCTATTTGATTCAGTGATAACAGCACCTACAGTTTGACAGAAGCTACAATTACAGAAGTCCTTTTTTAAAATCGAAATCTAAACAAATGGTTGTCAAAATGAAACAGAGAAAACATGAAAAAATGGTTGTCAAAAGACAGCCCTCTAAATCACTTACAATTTACTGAAGGAACTCAACAAACACCATTAGCAGCAGAAGATCACATGCCAAAGAGCAATCATATTGCAGAATAAATGTAAATCTTGCTTTGAAATATTTATAGGATTCTATATTTTCAAAAGAATCAAAACATAAACAAATGTATGGCAATCATTGCTTTTGAGCATAACATCACCTATCTATTCTTTCCACTTACAGTTTTTAATATATTAATATAAAAAAATATATATTTATCAAGAAAAAGGATAACCTATCCTGGAATTCTAAGAGAAAAAATAACATCAGAGACGAAGAAAAACATAACCCCATATTCTAACCTGAATTGCAGTAGACAAACTGCCCGATATCTGTAAACACCAAGTACCAACTAGTGGAACTACTTAGATATTCCATGGGTCTAAGAACCAAGGGGAAGCAAGTTGTACAACTCTATTCCAAAAAAGCTTAAAAATTCTCGCTCAAAATATTGAAAAATCTAAAAATCCAATGAAAAATTCGAAGGCTCACCTCCATGAGACATTTACCCTCCTTCCAAAAAATCTATTCCAAAACAATAAACGGAAATTATCAAAGAGATGCTTTTCACTGGATTTTCCTTCTAGAGCCTATAGGATATGAGTAAGAGGAATAACTGCTCCAGAGATTGGGGAGACATGCATTACTCACCAAAAAATAGTTAAATCATTTATTTGACTCATCCAAGATGCCAATTATTGCAATAACAAGTCATCAGTCCAAGTACTTGTAACATGTGCAATACAAATAACAGGATGTCAGGGCAAGCCTTAGATGGATCAAACATGTTTAATCTCATTTACATAAAGATTTAAGAGCAGAGTCTACATATAGAAACAAGCTTCCAAAGGAAATGCATAACCTACAGTAGACTATCCAAATTGCTAGAGAATAACAGTCAACAAATCACCCATTACAGAATACAGATTAATGGGTGACTCATTCAAATTAGAAAGAAAAAAAAAAAAGCCAAAAACCATTTGAATTATAAAATAAGATACTCTATCAAGACAAGGAAGGAAGGAATAGAAAGCTATAGGAGAATCGCCCTACTGATTTTAGAATAAAAATAGCAGAAAACAATTTACGTTTGAACTTTGAAGAACTCTCCAATTGCTGTTTGGTAATAAAGGAGACTCCCTTAAAAAATAAAATTACAGGGATTTTAGTGAGAGTGAGTTCCAGTGCTTGAGGAGTTAGCATCCCACCTATTTTTCCATAAAATATATTTACTCTTTAAAACCATGGATGGTATTGCACCCAAGCTGATGTAAAGTAGACACACTCAAATTCTGAATAAGAAAATTAGAAGTAAACATTGCTGATTCACAAAATTGAAGATATTGATTGAATCACAATTTCAAATATAGCACATATGACACAAGATACAACTGAAAATTTTCCAGAGAAAAATATAATAGGTTCATGCACATGATCCTATGAATCATAAGCATCTTAGATGCTTCTAACATATCTTCTATAGTTATTTAATGGCAGTTAGCACAGTGCACTTAATGATAAGCACCATATTTCACAAAATTAACCACGTCTTTGTGCCACTAATCCAAGGCATTAGGAAAATCTTATACAAACTTCTCCATGCTAGCTATGTATGCAGAGGACACTAAGACAAAACTCAGTGTCGCTGACCAAAATAGTCTTTAGCATTCCTTAAAAGTGACACTTAAATCATTTTAAATATATTAAATTATATTTAGCTTTGCACCAACCAAAACTCCTTCCTCATAGATGAAACGTACCCTTTCATTATGAAATTTGAAAGATGTAAACACATCATAAAACTCCATGAGATTTGATAAAATTTGTGCATCAAATGTTCCTTCAAGTTGTTGGATCATTGCCTGTAACACAAATTTAGATCTTTAGAACATCAGTAAATTGCCAAAATGAAATTTCTACTTTAAATTTGTCATGTTACACATAAAAGCTAATCACTCAGTACTTACATCAAGTTAGCAGGGTAAGAGACAGTGAAAATACCTTTACTGACGGTCCAATATCAATATTAAATGAGAAATCTACTTGAACGCTACAACAATAGTCCACAATATCCTTTACGTCACTTCCAACAATAGGCTGAAAATCAAGGAACAAACATCAACAAGAATAGTCCACAACTAATTGGCATTGAAAGATGATATAAATCATATAAACAAAAGAAAGAAGACACAAACCCTTCTAGCGTGCAGAATGACTTTCTTGTTATGTGGATGAACCATCTTTCCTGACCTTACTTTGGATAGAATAGTTGCATGTTCTTTGTAGAGCTTAGACTCAATAATTCCATCCTCAAAAATTATCTCACAAATTCCTTCATCATGCCCCCTATCACACAAGAGGAAAGAACAAAGTAACATAGTTAGTTGATTGTGATGAACTGTAAACAACACAACAAAATGCTTTATTCATTTTAAACGTATAGTCCTCGCAATAAAAACATAAATTAGCAAATATGGGATTCAATGGTTTATCAATAACTAAGAATATACACTCAAAATCACTCTGAGAATCAATATCTTGTATGAGAAAATTTAAGTAACAAGTGACAGGAAACCTGACAAAGCATCAACGGATCCAAAATGGCTTGCTTTTAGAAAATCAGGGCATTGAAAATAAAATAAATAAATTAATGCCTTAAAAGGAAAATTTAAGTTGTAATTATTGCTGAATTTCTGATTCCAGTCAGAGTTTCTAGCATGTGTTTGACTTGGATGAACATAAGACAGGATACAATACTTGCTACGTAGAGTTGCAGAAAAGTGAGCAATCTTCGACTTAATTGAACATAGGCATAATTCATCTTTTATTGCAACATCACTATTGGACGAAATCAGTGGTTGAAATTCAGTTGCCTCATATATATCCTGCAAAAAGCCAGCCCAGCAATCAGCAGAAGAAAACAGTGTCTTTTACGATTAAATAGATTAAATAATCATGAGAAGCCATAAGATATAACAGAACTGCTATGAAAATAACCCCTTTGATCACCATAGTCTCGCAATTACAAAGTTGTGGTTTGTAACTCTAGAAAGAACAGATGCAATGCTTCAAATGAAATTGCTTAATTTAAATGTAAATTACTGAAAAAGAAAATTATGTAGACAAAAATAATTAAATTTGATAAGATAATCAGACTACTTTATAAACCAAAATCTAGCTTCCAGGATACACTTCTTCCCTCAGTATAATATATATTATAAGAAAATAATCTTTGTACATTGTCTTTCTAAGAAGTCTCTCTAGCTGATATGCAGAAGACTGAAGATCATTATTGCACTGATGTGTCCTCTGTTCCTCTGCTTTTTGCCCTTCCGTCTATCTAGGAGATTATCTAATTATCCTTTTTAATTGTACTCTGCCACTCTTCTTTCTGTTAAAATTTCTTCTTTATTCAGTAAAATATTAAGCCTAAAGTTAGTAGATTTTATGAACTAATCAATGAACAAAATGGTTGTTGTTGTTAGTAATGAATCACTATAGATAAAGAGAGTAAGAGGAATCTTGCAGTCAACAAACTAAAATTAAGGGGATGTTTTTACTCTGATAAATAGTTGAGCATAAGTACCTTAATAACATCATCAGACACAACACCTGAAAATTGGCTAGAATCATCAGTTCCTCCAGCACCAAGCATACCACGGGATAGCCAATTCAGCCATCCCCGTGATTTGCCAAAGGAGCGCTCATCAATGGATTTTTTCTCAACAGGAGTATCAACACCACTCATTCCAACGTCAGGAGTACATCTAGAAAAGAGTTCCTGCAGGCATAATCAAGCAACAAGATTTAAGAACTAAATCAGCTGTTTTTGATAATAAACACTCCCAAATATGACTCATATGCTTCTAAAGTCATTACAATAGTATAACAGTTTCCTTCAGTTAAGATAATCAAATAAAAAATGTGACACTCATACCTGCATCTCAGATTCAGCAGCAGAACGATAGTTCAAAATATCATCTACATCAGATTCTTTCTCCATTAGCTCCAGATCTCGAAGAACATCATCATCAACCGGCTAATAAAAACAATTATAAAAACACAACAGTTGTCAAATTGTCAATTAATCATTTATCATATCATTGCAACAATGGGACTTCTTAAATCATCGTGCTTGCTGTACATGTTTAGACCCATGATTTCTAAGATAGTCTTAATAATCAAACAAAACATCTGCATGTCATATTCGCAATTTTCTTGTTACTTTCCCAGTTTATTAGGAGCTCAGTAGAATTTCCTTATCTTATTAGGATGTCATTTTTCCTCGCTCCCTTAGGGTATGTTTTGGTTGGGTGTGATGGATATTGGTAAGAATGGAAAACGGAAAGAAAGTGGGAATAGAAAAGAATATCAATGTTCGTTTCTTTTGTTTGGTATGTTAGAGAAAAATCTGAAAGAATGGAAAATATAAGAAAAAGACTATATTATCCTTTTAATTAAAAGATAAAATAATTGTACCAAGTAAAACGATTAAAAAAAAATAAAAAATAAAACTGCAGAAAGGAGAGAAAATTCAAGCTCAATCTCACAAATTCAAGAAATTCAAAAGAATTTTATAAATTCAAAAAAAAAAAAAATCCACAACGGGTTTCAATGCCATTAGTGGCAGCTATTTCTAATGCCCAGGATTTCAAGCAAACGAATCTCCCATTCAACCCCAATAATGGGTTTCATATGGATAGAGACCCCAACAAAGAACTACAGTAAACTCCAACCAGGAAGCACACCAGCAAAGTTAATGGTTTTTGCCAATGGACGAACAGGAGAGGAGCTTGGAGGACGATGAGGCCACCATAGCCAACCCATGAAGCAAAACTCCCTCACTTCATCTCCAGCGCCATCTCCTCTCACCACCACTTGTGCACGGAGCCAAGCCCAAACACCTCAATCCCAACGGAGCAGAGCTTTCCTTCATAAATTAGGAGGAAAGAGCCTTTCTAGATTTTAATGGAAAACTTCTACTGTGGTCCTTGTTCCTCTCATTAAGCTACAGTAACCAAACATCCTATTAAGCCCATTCCTTTGGATTACTCCATTCCATTCCAGTGTACCAAATATGTCCTTAGGAGTGTAGATAGATATTGTATTCTAGACGAGTTTAGTCTTTTAATTTTCCTAGTTTTAGAATGTTTAGGAGTTACTATAAGTTGAAGTTACTTTCTGCTTGTAATTCATAGTTTTCAATTCATAGTTTTCAAAGAATATTCTCCGTTTCCCTTTTTTTTTTTTTTTTTTTTTTTTTGGGTCTTCTTTCAATGGTTTCAATCACATTGACTTCTTTGTCTTATCACCAATCTATCTGTGTGCCTGTGAGAGCCATATGAAGGACATTGCAATTTGCAAGTGCATTCTGAGCAAGTGGTTCCTTCCCTGTCGCCCCATGCCATATCAATAATAACAGGATTTTCTATGTAATATCAAAGCAAGACTTCTGGAAAGATCTCGGTGACTAAAATCTAATAAAGATACAAAACTACTATCATCACTGACAAATATAGAATAAGGAAGATGAACATAATCAGGATTTTTATGGCCATGGAGACAGCAAAAACTAATTATCACAACAATGTAATTGAGCTCCCGATGCACTGGTAATCACCCTTACAAAAGATGAATTCAAAACAAACAACCTAAACCATATAAATTATGGAAGGTATTTGAATTTCTTATACATAAAATCACAAATCTCAAAAGACAAAGCCAAGCATCTAGCAGACATATATAAAAAGTACTGCAGGCTTATCAAAGATTGATAGAAATGTATCTGTCAGCATGAGAGGGGGGGCGGGAGAAAGAAAAGAAGCTACCTGTTCTTGCTGAAGAAAACCCAGCTTAGTCTTGTATAAGTTAATATACTTACGGCGGTAAATTCTGTTACCAAGAGAGAGATTATGTTGATAAACAGATTAGATAGATTTTTCAATAAAAGAATTTATTCAGGAAAGAAAGGTTACAAGACAAGGATGACTAAATATCCTATCAAAACAAAAGAAAAATAGAACCAAAGAAACAGAAACAATCAGCTTAATAGAGCTCTCCATAAACCCCTTAAAATACCCATGAGCTGACACCCATAACGATGGAAAGAAAACAGTTCAACCCCATAAAAGATTTTTGGCGTAATTATCTGGTTAGAATTTTAGTGTTTCCATGCATAAGCACCACAACCGTGCATGGACAGCACACTTCAAAAGGACCTTGTACTTCACCTTCAAAAACCATATAATAGACAAATAAAATCTCTCAAAGGTAATAGAGCATACCTACGGCACATGAAAAATACAAAAAAGAAAATTCTAGAGCACCAAGCAACAAAACAATGTAAGAAAAAATAATCATTTGTCTCAATCTCACCAATTTTATAACACATTAGAAGAGACAGCCTGTCAGCGTTACAGATCCTTTGTACCATTGTCCAAACAAAAGCTTTCACCTTAGATGGAGCATTAGCCTTCCAAAGAAGACTTAGAAACTAAAAACAACATAAAAAAAAAAAACCGTGCGTGCACACACACACACCCAACCAAGGGATCCAATGAACATACCCTACCATCGAGAAATACAAAGATTAAATGTCCAATAATATTGAATAAATGATTAGATGTTATTAAACTTGCAAGATTAATGCAGCAAGATCTTACATTTTGCATGCATCAAAGTCAGTTACAAATATTGAAAACAAAAAAACAAAAACAAAAGGAAAAAACTAAAATCCCAAGAGATGGTCAACAGTACATAATACTGAGACAAGTCAGCTTTTATACTTACAATCGCTCGCCAAGGTATTTCCATGAAGATTTCCTCAATTTCTTATGAACATCTGAAAGGACAGATAACTGTGCATAGCGCCACCATAATATTTGCCACCCCTTGAGTTTTTTGGGTAAAGGACTATGCCAGGGACGATAGCGGCCATACCTACATTAAATACAAACAGATCAAAAAGATACAAATATGCAATGTCTCTTTGTGAAGAACCCATTCAGCTCAAAAGTTTAAGTTTTTAGTTGAAGGCCTAAGAATGTTTTATATCTAAAACACCTAGAAATGGTTTTACATTATATCCAACTATAGGAAATCAAGCCCAACGGGCTGTGTAAATAGAATTTATATTTTGGAGATAATTAGGAGATAATTAAGTAGGAGATTGAGGATAATTGATCACTCAATCAAGTAAATCAAGTAAATCAAATCCCTTATTTTTAGGGATTTTTCTGTTGTACCCTACAATATATATTGGCTTCTCATCTCAATAAAAGAGTATTCAGATTTTCCAAAAAACTACATGGTATCAGAGCCAAACCCAAGGCTCTGACCTATCCGCCCTTTCTTTCCTCCTTGCGCCGCCTTCCTTGACAACCCTAGTCTCACTTCCGAGACTATCATCCTCCTTGCGCCACCTTCCTTGGCAATCCTAGTCTTACTTCCGAGACTATCATCTTCCCTTCTCAATGGCTGATTTCGATCAACTTTCAACAGCGGGAGGCTCAACCTCTAATCCCATTTTTCCCACAGCCTCAGTCACATCTCTTGATAACAGTGTGACAAAACCATTACCGAGCCTTTGAGAAGTGTTCTCTGCAGTTCGTAGGGAAGAGAGCTGGCGGAAGGTTATGCTTGGGACACCAGAACCCGCCCTTTTGCTAGAAAGTCCAGCCTTAACCGCTGCACCAAAAGAATTTGCCAACACCATGCCGAATGCCCTTGCTGCCACAACTGCAAAGAGTCAGAATCTTTTCACTCCAGACCAACTTCAACTACTCCAACAACTTATTAGTAAAGCTGGTCAACCGAATTCATCCTTGGCTCTCCATGCCTCTCAAAATCCACAATCTTGGATTATTGATTTTGGGGCCTCTGACCATATGACAGGTGACAGAACTCTATTTTCTTCCCTTGTGAACTGCCCTAATTTTGCTATTGTTCGCATAGCAGATGGCTCCCACAAGACAGCCATGGGACATGGCACTGTCACCATCTCTCCACACTTTAAATTAACATCTGTGTTATTTGTTCCCACACTGGATTGCAATCTGTTATCTGTCCGCAAATTAAATAAAACTTTACACTGTGAGACAAAGTTTAGGGATGATCTTTGTGTTTTACAGGACAAAGACTCGAGGAAGATGATTGGCAGTGCTGAATATGATTCTGTTTGCCGCCTTTATCTCCTTAAAACCAGCCCCACACCAACCAGCAACCTTTCTCAAGGTCACTCTACCCAGTCCAGCCTTCCATCTCAGCCGAACAATGAAGATACTATTTTACTTTGGCATAACCGGTTAGGCCACCCGAATTTTGTGTACCTCAAACGGCTGTTTCCAGCCTTATTCCATAAAATCAATTTTTGTTCACTACATTGCACCACTTGTCAATTATCTAAGCATACTAAATCCCACTATCCTCCTCTCTATTATAAACAATCTACACTTTTTTCCCTCATCCATGGTGACATATGGGGACCCAATAAAATAAAAACCCTGACTAGTGCCCGATGGTTTCTTCTATTAGTTGATGACCACACTAGAATTAGTTGGACATTTCTAATGAAAAACAAATCGGAAACCACTCAAATTTTCCAGAATTTTCACAAAATGGTTCAAACACAATTCCAAGCCACTATCCAAGTTTTTAAGACTGATAATGCCCGTGATATTTTCAATGAATCCCTTGGGTCCTATCTTCTAAATAATGGGATTGTCCACCAAAGTTCATGTGTTGACACACCACAGCAAAATGGTGTTGTTGAACGCAAGAACAGACACCTCCTTGAAGTCACCCAATCTCTTCTTATCTCCTCAAACGCTCCAAAACACTTTTGGGGGGATGCCCTTCTTACAGCCACCTACCTTATCAACCGTATGCCCTCTCACATCCTCAAATTCAAAACTCCTATACAACTTCTCCTGGATACCTATCCTAACACTCACCTTATCTCTCAAATTCCCCTTAAAATTTTCAGGTGCACTGTATTTATGCATATTCACTCCCATCAGCGAGACAAACTTGATGCTCAAGCCCACAAATGTATCTTTCTCGGCTACTCTCCCAACCAGAAAGCTTATAAGTGCTACTGCCCTTCAACCATAAAAATATATCACTCCATGGATGTTACGTTCTTTGAAAACCAACCATTCTTTTCCAGTTCTGTGATTCAGGGGGAGAATTCTGATATGGAATCACAGAACTGGATAGTTCCAGCACTAAATAACCTTCCCACATGCCCAATACCTATCCCAGAACCAGCAAACACTCTACCACCTCTACCCACATGTCCAACACCTATCCCGAATAGTCCCAATAGTATCCCAGCTGAATATACTAGCCCAGATCAAGCATCCCAACCATCTCAATTCTCCAACAAATCCCCTGACCTTCTAGTATATTCTCGGCGAAGAAGGCAGAATCATATTCAGCCAATCCAAACATCAATGCCAGGTCCAGCAAGTCCTAAACAGACACAAGAAAATTCCCAAACTGATCCTGGTATGTCAGCAGTGAAAAATACAGCGAAGGATGATGATCTAGATTGGCCCATTGCACTGAGAAAAGGGGTAAGGTAGTGTACTCAACACCCCATACAGATCATACTCCAAGTTATCCCCTCAATACCGAGCCTGTACAGCTGCTATAGACCAGATTCACATTCCAAAAAATGTGGAGGAAGCCTTACATGACCCTAAATGGAGAAAAGCAACCTTGGCAGAAATTATGGCACTCGAAAAAAATCATACCTGGGAAATTACCGACTTGCCTCCAAAGAAAAGAACAATGGGTTGTAAGTGGGTATTCACTGTAAAACAGAGAGCAAATGGCAGCATTGAAAGATTCAAAGCTCGTTTGGTAGCAAAGGGGTACACCCAATCTTATGGCATCGACTACCAAGAAACCTTCTCCCTGGTGGCAAAACTGAATACAATAAGGGTAATCATCTCCATTGTTGTCAACCTGGACTGGCCCTTATTACAAATGGATGTCAAGAATGCATTCTTGAATGGAAATCTACAAGAAGAGGTCTATATGGATGCACCTCCCGGGTTTGAACAAAAACTGCCTCATGGGAAAGTCTGCAAATTGAGAAAATCACTCTATGGGCTGAAGCAATCTCCCCGTGCTTGGTTTGACAGATCTACCAAGGTATTGAAGAATGATGGCTATACACAAGGACAAGCAGATCACACTCTCTTCATTAAACAAGTCGAAGGGAAAATTGCTTTGTTAATTGTCTACGTGGATGACATTGTCTTAATCGGGGATTGGAAGGAAGAAATCACCAGAATTAGGAAGGTGTTAGCTGCAGAATTTGAAGTCAAAGACTTGGGCCATCTACGGTATTTTCTTGGCATGGAGGTAGCTAGATCAAACCTAGGGATAACAGTGTCACAAAGAAAATATGTGCTGGATCTTCTTCGTAAAACCGGAATGCTAGGATGTAAGCCCATAAATACTCCTATGGACCCAAATACAAAGCTCACATACAGTGCAGATGGGAAGCCAGTAGAACAAGTAAGATATCAAAGATTAGTTGGAAAACTACTCTACCTAACTCACACTCGACCTGATATTAGCTTTGCTGTGAGTGTGGTAAATAGATTTCTTAGCAAAACTCAAGAACAACACCTCAATGCTGTACACAGAATTCTGAAATATCTGAAAGGGGATCCAGGAAAGGGGTTATTCTTCAAAAAGAATACAAGCAGGCAGGTTGAAATCTATACGGATGCAGACTGGGCAGGCTCGACAGAAAATCTACTTCCGGGTATTGTAGCTATGTGTGGGGTAACTTAGTGACATGGAGAAGTAAAAAACAGCATGTAGTGGCTCGCAGCAGTGCAGAGGCAGAGTTTAGATCCTTAACAAATGGAATCTGTGAAGGAATGTGGCTCAACCGTTTGCTGTCTGACCTAAGGATTAAAAGTAAGGATCCTATAGACATCCTATGTGACAATCAATCTGCCATAACAATTGCCAAGAACCCAGTCCACCATGACAGAACCAAACACGTGGAAATTGACAGACATTTCATCAATGAAAAGGTGGAAAATGGCAGTATAAATCTGGAGTATGTTCCCTCAAAGAATCAGGTGGCAGACATACTTACAAAGGCACTACACAAGCCTAGCTTTGAGGAATTGAGTTCCAGATTTGGAATGATAAATATCTACCGTTAGGCTTGAGGGGGAGTGTAGGAAATCAAGCCCAACGGGCTGTGTAAATAGAATTTATATTTTGGAGATAATTAAGTAGGAGATTGAGGATAATTGATCACTCAATCAAGTAAATCAAATCCCTTATTTTTAGGGATTTTTCTGTTGTACCCTACAATATATATTGGCTTCTCATCTCAATTAAAGAGTATTCAGATTTTCCAGAAAACTACTCCAACTATAAGCCAGTTGTGTCAAACCATAACCAACTCGCAAACCATGCTTGCAAGGGGTCCAAAGAGTTACAAGGTAGCTATGATGCAAACCATGCTCTGTTTTTAATTTAAAATTGCATAAGATGATTGTTAAAAGTGGGATTTGAACACACTACCGCATACCAACTATGGTATAAACCATACTCTTTATCATAATCTGATGCCATAAGGAAAACAAGTAACGAGGGAAATGCAAATTCATTTTTCAAGCAATGCAACAAAGAGTCTTAACCACATTATCAAGCCACCAAATGACAACTTATTTTTTCCTACAATAAATTTCCAACTGACTAAATGACTACTCATTTGCTTTCTCACATGTCACATCCCTGAGGAAAGAACATCTTGGTTGATCTACTCAATCCTTTGGGAAACACCAAAAGAAGTCCATAATAAAGCCAGAAATGTATTGTAAGATGCCCCATGCAAAGAAGACAATCATAGATAATTCCAAACTAGCCCAAGATCAAGTTGAAAATTCTAAACTAAAAAATTGCTCATAATGATCATACTAGAAACTTTAAAGGGTAGTGAGAATGACATATATGAAAATGAAGTAGTTACAGCATTATCCTTACTTTTCTCTTAATCGACAAGTGCATACATAATCCCACACAAGAAACATTTGTCGCAATTGAGCCTCGTCTAAGCAGATAACCTAATCAGTACAAGCAATTTTAGAATGATGTATAACTGATCTAACATAGCAGAAGGATAAATAACAAGAAATTAGATATTCTACCAACCAAACCAGCCAATTCTGCAGTGATGGAATATGGAGAACTGTCATCAAGCCTTTCTGACCTGTTTGCCTAGAGGATAGAATAAAACTCAATTTAAGCAGGAAGAGACTATTTTAACTTTTATGATTTCAACAATTTAGGTGTTATCTGAAAAGGGGAAAAGTTATATGAACAACTAGGAACAGCAACTCTTAATGTTCAGAAGCTTATTCATTAAAACAATAAAGCATAAACCAAATCAGTAAACAGGATAAAGGAAGATGCAAGGACTTTTCTTCTCATAAAAACGACTTTATTAAGAGAATTAAAAATAGAAAACAGGAGGACTAAGGATCCTCCTAAAACAAAGAAAACAACAACAATAAAATAAAAAGGGGGAAAACATCAGCTCAAGGGGGCCAAGCTTTATGCTGACATTTTTTGAATAACCTCCAGTAAATATTTTATTTAAATTTATATAATTGGATTTTCCCATGGATAAGCATCATGCCTGATGCATAAAATAATTTTTTAGAGTGATATTCCCTAATACATAATCAGATCCATTTTGCTGTCATTTAATACGAATGAATGTTAACACACTAAAGCATCCTAGCCTGCTTCTGATGTTTGATTCCTTTTTCAGTGAAGTAAGAAGGCAATCTGGCTTATCCATTCATGTTCTTCAATATGATACTTCATGGGTGCTTCTTTGCACAATGTCATTGGGTCCTGAATAGGGATGGTGAGCACGTGCTAAGTCAGCAAGGAGAGAGTGGCTTGGAAAGGAAGTTAGAGAGGGATAATAGAGTGCTGAGCTGAGCGTCTGTTATGCTAGGAAAGGAATGCACATGTGAAGGTGTGTATAAGAGTCAGTTATATAGAGGACTGCTGAGCTTCTGTTATGCTAGGACAGGAATTCACTTGTGAAGGTGTGCATAAGAGTCAGTTATATAGGGGAATGCTGAGCAGGGTAGGCAGCAGTGAGAATTTTGTGAAATCTCGTTTGGAAGGAGCCAGAGACACGTGATCTCTGAGGTGCTAGGGTCCGGGCCACTATAGAGACCATTTGGATTGAATAATACATTAAGTGTGTTCCTATTCTATTGTTCAGGGTTTCTATTTTGGATTTCTGTCAATTTTCCTTCATTTCTGCCATTTCATGTTCCTGTGTTCCAGGTTCCTAAGACAATGTCAATGAACTTCAGTCTTTTATTGTTAACACCTGAATAGAGTGGCATAACAAAACACAAAAGTGGGCGTGTTAGTGAAATTACTCAAGGTTTACCATGTTTCCTAATGTTTAGGTAAAGTAATGCTACATCCACTGTTAATGGATTAATTGTATTCTATCTTGATTTACTAATGGCTGACCATGGTTCCTCATACGTCTATTTTTTATTTCCATTAGACCAGACATCTTATTTGCTCGTTGTGTTGCTTGTCAATTCATGGACAATTGACTCTCATTGAACTAACATCAAACTACACATCTTGAATATCTCAAAAGTTATGTCTGATGGAGAATTATCTCAATTGAGACAACAGTCAAACATCACTGAATGAGATCTCTATGCAGATTGAGCTAGTTTTCCATCTTATAAGCAATCAACCACTTATAAATGTTGGCATATATGTTCAAAAGCCTTTATGGGACGGATACCCACATGGGTTCATCTTCATCCCTGACATGCTTCAAGCCACTTATACATATGCTCTAGCCTGAGGGGGATATTAGAGTAAGGAATGAACTAGAGTATTCCAAACAGGGGAAATCCAATGTTATGCCATGTTACTATAATCATAAAGGAAGACTACATGACCAAAGAAAAAAGGAAGAGTAGAGTTATGTCTTCCATCCATTGTTTTCCTTTGTCTGTTTGCTTCAAAATAACATTTGCAAATCACAGACATGAAGGACCACTAGACATAGAAGTTACAATTCCTTTTCAATTTAAATCACAAAAATTTATATGAAAGAATGATATTGAAAATGTTTCTAATGGAAATGTCCATACCGAAAGTATGAAGGATACATCACATGGTGCCAATATAGACTTGTAACTCTGTCCTTCAGATCTTGCATCAATTTGCGAGTCAGAGTTTGCCACATTGTCCATAATTACTAAGTCCATTGTCCCATGAAAATCACTAGAATAAAATTCTAGTCCTCTAATTTCTACACTTTTATTTACTTGGCCAACTCTCATTCTTCCACTAGAAGGCCTGAAATAATGGATAATGACAAAATTAAATTTCAGATGGATATCCAATTACGGCCATGATGCTGGTAAGAGAATATTACCCGATTAGATGTTGCTTCATTATGGTCAAGTTTGAAAATTTTAGACCAAACATGATATGTCCCTGGAATATTTCAAACATAAGTAGTGTCCATCAGGGTTATTCCATGAAAAAAAAAAAAAAAAAAAAAATCCCAGAAATTTGAATGTAATATAGGCAAGGTAACTGGAAGAAATCAAGTTCATACACCAAGATAAACTTACTAGATCATTCTGCAGATCACTGTATAAAACATGGAAGTTTCGTATGGCCACTTGAATGCTGTCAAGAATCTTAAAGGGAAAAAAAAGAAAAAGAAAGAAAAAAAAGCATAAATTATTTCTGGATGGTACTACGAATCCTATGAAACCAAGACAGTGATTATCACCACATTTTTTTCTGATTCTTTTTTTATATTTTGTTATTTTGTTGCATTAAGTGGTAAAATTGTCCAAAAAGAAGTAATAAATTCAACCATAGTGTCTATAAGCGTGTGTGTGGGTCTGTACATATACCCCATAGAAAAACCATTAGCTGAACAAGACAAAGAAGCCAAAACAACAATTTTATCTACCACAAGTATGACAAGTTCTATTTTTGCAATCATAGATAAATAAAAAATAAATAAATAAAACAAAGGATTGACACAAAGTAACCAACATGGCCAGCAATATCAGTAGTTCTACCTTTGCTGTGATGTAAGAAATAAATGATTGACCAGCTTGACTACCTGCAGAAATCAAAGCAAAAAATAAGAATTTTATGCACCAGTAGTTTAACAAAGCAGCACACGCATTTCAAGTCTTTAAAGTTAGATTGACACCTTAGTATAGGTTAGAAAATCGTACTTATTCTTGAGAAAGAGAACAAATTTTGAAAACTACACTTAGGCGTTTCTCTGATGAATATTCAGAGAGTGCTATTTTGTATATTTCATACATATTTGGTTTATAACTTGGCAGTTTTTCTAACAAAGATCTAATTATCATTGAAAATTAAGAACTGACTAAAAAGCATATGAATACACATAATTTGCTCTTCAACTTGAAATAACATAACTTACCAGACACACGTCTGGATAATTTTCCCAGCTCTGCAGCTGCGAGCTTGGCCTTTTTTCCAGCAAATTCTCTCTTTTCAACAGCATCCACACTCCACTATCACAAAGCAAAATTAAATTGCCAATAAACAGTATAATATTTTCAGATAGAAACCAAAAAGTACATAATAAAGAATAAAAAAAATATATAGTTACTTAAACCCTATTTTGGTCCCTAACTCCCTAATAGCTTCCAAATTGAACACTCCATCAGTCTGCCACTGGTGGAGTTCACAGTCATGCCTGTGTGTCATGTTATCTTTGATGTGGCACAATTATCATCCACTATGACAAGAAACACACCATCAATTACTGTTTCAATGCCTCGTCAGCCCAATTGGAACTGTTTAGTTTCATCTTCCCCACTGGACTCCCCAACAGCCCAAAACCCTCAATCTGGACACCCAGCGGAATTTGGGTTCTACATTATCAACACACTGCTCCTGCTTAAACTTCTCACTGTCACTTTTACAGTTCTCACTGGGGTTGCAGCTGCATATTCAGCAAAGAAAATATGACAAATAAATTAACAAAAACACCATCAGATCTCTCTCTAAGAAGTGCCAAGTTGCTATCCAGTCTCCTTTAAATTCTGCTTTATGACCAACTATCATTAATGGAGCATTGCGTCTATGCCCAAGAAACATGACCAATTTATCATTCTCACAGACATAAGCGCACCAACATTATGGTGTCCATAAAGCAGAATGGAGAACCCAATGGTATACCCACACAGTTTGACCAGCTGTGATTCACATTGTTTTTTGTCCTCCACAGCTGGGCCAATTATAAATATACAGAAAATCATTTGACAACTACCTAGCAAGGTGTTTGCTCCCGCTGTTCCCCACTCAAATTCCAGATTCTAGAAACCAAATGTGATTAAAAATCCCTAAAAATATTCCACTTCTTAAAGAATAGGGTTTCAGAGAATAAATAAAGGTAAGCAAATCCCTAATCACTTAGATTAGAGTTCTGTAAAAGAAAGGCCAAGACAACAAAACACTGTAACTTTGTCAACAAAAGTTACGAAACCCATCCTCAATCCCAAGCTCCACTCAACCACAATGACAATGGGTTTTAAAACAAAAATAAAATGGTTTAACTTGTCTTTTGTGCCTATTGAATAGAAAATAATAAAATTCCAACAATAACAATTCTCATGTACAGCAAGAAAATGAGCAGAAACGCAACCAAGGTTTCTTCAGCTAAACAATGGGTTGCATCTGGTTAAGCAGCCAGAAACATAGAAGAAAATCTACAACAGTAAAAGTTTATAAAACTCATCAACAGCTCAAAATCTGGCTGGAGAAAACTCATCCTTTACAAAGATAATCCAAAAAAGAGTGTGACTAGATTTGAAGCTGTTACCTCCATAGCAGCAGAATCGCCAACACTTTCAACAAGCCAGATCAACAAAAGACAATACTTGTAACTCTGGACATTGATTAATGTAATAGTAGTAGCACAGAAACACAACAGAATATAATCCTTCGTCAAAAATTGAAGCTCTTACCATTTGAGGTTTCCATAACCAAACTGAATAAGAAATTCATTCTCAATCATCCAGCTGATATCAAATCTTTCCCTTCATATGAAAAGTTATTTAGAATATTTGAAGCTCTTGAAAATCTATTCAAGTGTGTTAATTAGTTGCATCTTCATCGGGTTGTCTAAATGAGTTGAATGCAGTAGATCAACCACAATTAAATTAACATGTTCAAGTTCTACATGCCCCAGAAAATTTGGAGTTCAAGATATTATTGCATCACACAGAAAATCTTCATCGGAAGAATCTTATTGACTCTTATCTTCATGCCATCCTGTTTCTGCTGAAGATCTTCTACCATAACCTCTTAAGACATAATATTATTTGGAAATCTTCAATTTCTTCTTCCCCTTGATCATTCTGATTTTGATACAAACATGCCACTCTAGGAACATCTGCTTGCCCTTTCAACTCACTAAACTCAGGTTCCAAAAAAAAAAAAAAAAAGCTTGCTAACACAACTACAGGAATCATCAAGTAACTCATCCTTCTCTTTAAGCATTCTAAAGGAAGGAAACATGTCACTCCTCACATTCTTCAGCCAATGGCACCTTGTTTAACCTCCAATGCCTTAGGTGTTATAATGATGCCACCTACCAAAATCTCACCTTCCACTGGGATCAAGTTAATTCCATCTTCTACTTCATAAAAATACTCATCATGAATAGGTTGCCAATCTCAGCTTCTTCATCATCAACCTACACTGAATTAGCTTGCCAAGAGGGACAAGAGTAAGACAAGTGAACAAGATCCCAACACAAAAAACATCAAATGAAGAAGTTTCTGTTGTTTCTTCCAGAATTGCTTGCTATTGTTGGTTCCTTCCCTTATTAGATTTTCCACCTCTTGCATAAGCTTCCCCATCACTCTCCGCAGCTCAGTTATCTCTTGATATGGGGTAGGTATAGGAACACATGCTCTGCATACTGCCATGACTGGGGCAGATTGAATTTCGACTCTGATACTAAATTGATGCAGGGTGGGAAACCCCACAAATAGATATACTAGATTCTAGAGATAATAAGAGGGAAAGAATGGACAAAAGGGATCTAAAATGCAGCCAAGGTTGCTTTGTTCTTTAGCCGAGGCTGGCAACAGACTGAGCAACCAGGAAAAATAGAAGAATTCCAGGAGATTAGACTATGAAACTTTTCATGAACTAACAATTTGAAGCATACATAGGCTTAAATATACCGGCTAACTTATCCTTCCTAGTACTATACAGATTGACACCTCCCACTGCTTCTAAGCCTGTAAGGAAACTTGGATGTTAAGATAAGATGCTAAAACCATTACATAACATATGATGACCTTAAATACAAACCATGGCCAACATGCTGCAAAAATAATGAAATGTCATAATCGCAAGACTACCCTAATAACTGGAAATCACTATTAACCCCTAGATTAAAACTAAACCCAAATACTAATTCAAACTTCAGCTTTCTCAATGCTAGATTCTCCTCCATCAAATTCAAGAGTGTGTTTCATGCCAGAGTAAAAGATAACAGTGCCATGTCACAAGAAACTGACACATGAGCGCTTCCACAAACTACATTGGCAGGGATTGACAGAAGATCTTGTAGCGTAATTGAGCAGTCAGATACAAAATGAGAAAATTTGACAAAGAGTACAATAGTAAGGGTCCAAAATAGGGTTTTATCACATACCAAAACAAAAAAAAAAGGATTCCTGCTATAAAAGATTGGCTTCAATATCTAAATTCCTTTCTAAGTCACCAATGCTCTTTAGACAATTAACACATACCTCTTGATCACCTCGTTGGGATGCTGAAATAAAAACATCGTCTAAAATAATTATAATGGGGTCCCAGCCAAGCTTTTTCCAAGGAATTTTGATGCTTAACCTCCCAACTCGACCTACCAAAGCATTTTAAGGATCGTTAGAAAAAGAGAACGTTAAACATACAGTAGCCATCCATGCACCTTGTGAAGAACTCATTACCAGGGAAAAGAAAAAGGTGCAGTGTAATTATAAATGGAAGAGTATAATCACATGGTTACTCGAGGATTCAGCTACAATACCTTGCTTTAGAGCAAATGGTAGTTGAAGATAATCAAAAGCTTCAAGTATCAGCTCCACATTCTCCAATAGTACTTCCTCTGTAAGAAATATGCATTTAAGCCCAATAGCAGTTCATAATAAGTACAAATGGTTTTATACTCCAAAAGAAATATTTTATTATTCTTTCTAATGATAAGTAGCATTACATGAAAATAGCAGCAGATGTCTATGTTTGGATGAGAAGAAAAAATGGGAGGAAAGAAAATGGGAAGAGAAAAGTGAGGAGAAAATGTTTTCTCTCTTTATGTTTGGATGAGTAAGGAAAAGCTAGAGGAAAGAAAAGTACTTATGTTTACTATGACAGTAATACCCTTATTATAAGTCACTTTATTCACAATAGTTTGGGTAATTTTGGAAAGAGAGAATGGAGACAAGATAGAGTAACTTTCCTCTCCAAAATCTCTCCATTTTTGGAGAGAGAACTTTTGAGTGGAACTCACTCTCATTTTCTCCTTCAGTTTTCTTCTTCCTTCATTTTCTCTCCCTATCCAAACAAGAGAAAAAAAAATCCATTTTCTCTCCTGTTTTCTCCCCTAGTTTTCTTTCCCCGTACTTTTCTACCCATCCAAACACAATGGTAGCGTGGAACCTGTAGGGGGGAAAAAAGGAAAATATGGGAAAGAATTAAAGAAGCAAACATATCTACCCAAATGCCAAAATTCCTAGTATCTGATATTTACAAAATGATTGTATTAGAGCATCATAGGGCACATAAAGCTTTATCTCCAAAATATGTCTGATGCAAAACTAACTCCAAAACAACTACCCATCTTTTTCTACATCTCCCAGCAGCTACTTCCATTTGGAATAGCCTTTCTGGTGTGCATTGTGGAAATTGGTTGTGCCCTCAAAGTTTAGAAATCTACTTTTGATTAGTTTTAGAGATTCTGGCAGTAAGAGGAACAGGAATAGCAGTACACCAGGTTCATTATTCTTTGTTGTATGACTACAGAAAAATGCTTGTATTTTTCAAGGAGAGGTTGGCTTGTTGGCCTCCAAATGGTGCCCATGCACACAGTTTCTTCAAGGAGACTTCCTAGACTACTACGTAGAGAGCTTGCAAAGCCACTTTGTTTTAATGTTTCTACTTGGTCTTGACTTTCAGTATTTGCTTGCTTAAGGAGGATTTATTGTCCTCCTCTTCCTTTGTTCCCATCCTCTCTATTGAAATTCTTCTTTTATAAAATGAAAATGAATTAAATGGCCATTTATGTCAAGAATTTCCCTGGAAAGAGGATCATGACTATAATTGGTTCACAAACTAATAGAACTAACTTCTAGAAAGAGGATCATGAATATAAACAGTCGTTTACACCAAAGCATTATTTTGGTTGGAAGCTCATTCACAAAACTAAGACTTCTAACTCTAAGGCTACTATTCTCAGTACACAGAGCAGCATTGAATAGAGAAAAAGCAACCTCTGGCTCTTACAGGCTGAGGATATAGAGAAAAGGCCAGCAACAACAATATCTACAAAACAACTCAAGATAGATTCAGTTTGAACCCTCTGCACAATTCGACAAGGCTAGCTTATCTCATAATGAATACATATTGCATCTCAGTAACTTATTTTTCAGACATGATCCTAAAAACCCCTACACACTTCCAAAAGCTAAACACTGACACCAGGAAACCATAGCATAATATAATCACTTGCAAACAGGTGCAGCGTAAAGCTTTCAACAAGTTTCTAAGGAAACTTCAAGATACTGAGTTGGAAGAGGAGCTGAAATTTTATTCTGAATGAGGCTTTAAACAGTAGAGCCTTTCCTAAGCCCAATGAGTTTCCAAATGGAAAAAGAAAATTAGATAAAATTCAGCAGGAAAATCAGAAGGAAAAAAATACAGAAAGTTGAATATATAATAAATTGCCTTAAATTTAGCAGAAAATTAGGGAAAATGACCAAAACAAAGTATGCAACTTCACATTCAGCATGAATAGCTGTTCGGCTTACTTAATTGCTCAATACAATAACAACAAGAAGTCTTATCCCGTAAGTGAGGACTTGATTGCTCAATAAAATGGAAAATTCAACTTCCAGATAATTCACTAATAGCTTGAAGGTGCAAAAGAAAGAAAATGATAACTAAAGCAAGCAATACTAGGGTGCCACATACCATTCCAAAGGGTGATCTTTAGCTGTTCTTTCTGGATATCCTTGACATATCGTCCGAGGTATCCCAGAATCAACTGACGAACCAGTCCTTCAAACATTACCAGAATTTTATCTTCTTCTCAGCTTCAATACTGCATGGTTCCACTGAAAAAAAAAATAAAAAAAATACTTAACCTGAACTTTATCAGAAATTGGATGATTCTTTCAATTATTCATTCCATGTTAGGCTAATCCACTAGTTAAGAAAAACTTTTAAATACCCCTTTCGGCCTAGTATTCTGTTTAATTTGCTATGACATACCGTGCAAAATCAAAATTAAGACCAAAAGAATAAAACAAAACCTAACAACAGAAAATCTTCGAAGGAAAGAGGCAACCAATATAATCTGAAATTTCAAAGCATCAAAGTAACTAAAATAGTAAAGAAACCTGAAAGAAATCCTATGAATGAAACAAAACGTTTCATGGGAATTCAATCTGTTGAGGCTTGTGATATTGTGAAATGGCATTTAATTGATAATATCCCGGTTCTACTGCATTTGATTGCACAAGTATCGCATAAAATAGATGAACCAAAATATCGCATAAAATAGTGAGCCAAGACATATATGGCGACGTTCTATCGGGTCATGCATGATGAGATACTATACAAGATTAATTTAAACCGAATCACTGAGTGACTTGACTTTTCTGAGCCCTGTCAAGGATCCCAAAAGCAATAGAAGCAAAATAGAAACTGGAATTCATAGGATAAGAACTATACCCGGCGACAGTAGAAGGTTGTGGAGAGCAGAAAGTGAGAGGCAGTGCTGCCGGCGGCGGAGTTAGCGGTGGTGGTGCTGGGGGATGGAAGCGTTGGCGGATGCGGAGGTGATGGATACCCGTACGCCCACGTTACAAAAGGAGAAGAGCATCGTTTGAGGAGAGAAACCGCGAGGATAATTTTAATTTCACTCAAACTAGAATATATTTGAAATTTGAAGCTAGGTTGTTTGATCATTAATAGGGATTGGTCTGTGTCGTTGGAGCTACTAGAGAGTCCGATTGAGGTTCTTGCTAGGCTGCCTTATGGGCCCGACCTGTTGTTAGTGGCTGATTTGTCCGGCGGGTGCTTTTTTTTTTTTTAAATAAAAATTTAAGTGAATTAAGTATGAGAATTACTAAGCCGAGGTCAAAAAACATTTGAATAGCTTTTTATGAATTGTCCATTACTAAAGTTTTTTCATTGAAAAAGAGATTCGAAGTCATGTCCTTTTGAGATATGAATTATATCTTTATAATAAAATTATTTTTTAATAAATACATCTTAAAGACATTTTTTATCTTGAATGTATTCATGCATAAGTCAATATTCAAGTAAATCTATTACATCTATTACATAAATCTAATTATCACAATTTTAATTAGATTATTTCTATTATGAATATTCTTTTTAGAATAAAGATCATTTTTAGTACATGTAAAATATAGTTAATATCAATTGAGAACTTAACAGTTGAGTTGAAGACATTTTGACATCAAAAGAGAAATTTTGTCTATTTCACTGTCAATCTTAATGAAAAGCTTATGTATATTAAAAAATAGAAGCAGAGCTATTTTTTATTATTATTCCTAAAATACCCTTAATACTTAAACACCTCCTACCTCTTAATTCTCGACTATTTATCTTCTTCTTCCTTCACACCATACATGGTAGAGATTAGGAATTAAGTGTGCCATTTCATATAAAATCATCAAGATAATTTTTCTTGAAAACAAAGCACAAGTCTTTCAAATGTGTTAGGTTATAACTTTCAACCAAATACATTCTCAATATGCTTCATATAATGTTAAAATTTTTGTGAAATTAAGCAATATAACTATTATAGCTTTTCCATCGATTGCTATAGAATGATTATATCGCCATATTAATAACCTTCAAGATAGCAAAATGTACATTTGATTTGTTCCAATGCCTTTTAAGAGGTGAGAAACTATATCTTATTAATATAAACAAATGATATATTACGTTGTATACGACAAACAAGATAAATTAGTACTTTGATGACACTACAATATGATAATTCAAAATCATGTAGTTTTTCATCTTTTTCTTGAGGTCAAGAAAATATCTTTGTTTACATTTATTTACTTTATCTATTTATTTCATAATTATTAGAGTACTCAATAAATATGATTTGTTTATATAAAACAATTTTAGCACTTTTACAATATAAGTCTCTTATTATACAAAATTTTCATCCTTTAATTACTCAATTTGTCAATCAAGACAAACCATCAGTACTCCTAGATCTAAGATTGTTTCTCCAAATAATTTACAGATTTTGAAAACTCTTTAAAAGTTACAATAATATTTATTTTCATATATATAGACAAAAAGGAACATTTTATACATTGTTTTATGAAAATGCTCAAGGAGACGATTATAACGTATATTTCTATATTACTTCAATCCCCAAGGAGATTTATTTAATTCAATTGAGTACTCATATTTAAAACTGGAATTGTTTACTTCATACAAATTAAATCACTACAATATTTTAGACCTACGGCAACGTTTCTCTCACATCGGCTAAAAACTGTTGCCTTAACCCATAATAGGCATCGGTTTTCGATTATGTTGGTTTAGTGTAAATCAATTTATAATTTTTTTATGCAACAACTTAAAACTATTCTGAAAAAACCACAAACAACTGTTGTATGAGGTTTAATATAAAACAACAGCTAAAAACCATACTTGAAGCTTTTAAGAACGGTTATTTTTTGTTGCTTTAAATAGAGATGAAAACCATTTTTGAAAATGATGGCACAACATTTTTTAACAGTTGCTTATAATATCTTTTTATGCAACAACCATTGCCTATAGGTTTCAATAAATATAATAAAATTAAAATAATTATTAAATAAGATTAAATATAGACTAAATATACCCACTTCTCCTTTTGTTTTCACTAAGGCAAATTGCATTACCCACACCGATATTGCTCAGCTTGGAAACGAGTCTCACTGCCCAAGCTGCTTGAGTTCTTTTTGAAAGCCCTAAGACTGAGCTGTGCTTCCCTTCCCAATTGTCCCAATTCAATTAGCTTTTTGAATTGAATCGGAGCTGCAAATTGACTCGGAGCTGGACTTGTATTTCAAGTTTGATTCACTTCTCTTCTAACATCTAACTTAAATAATTGCATATAGGCATATAAGTGTTGGAGGTCTTGCGAGTTCCACCACCTAGAGGGACATTGCGAAGGATGCCGCCATGGGTCCAGTAGCGGCAACATGACTTGCAGAAATAGCGGGGCTAGCAAAGCTTGTAATTGTTGTCGTAGCAGAACTTAGTTTTACGGGAATCACAGCGTGGGCAAAATAAAGGCTCCTTGGTTGTAGTGGTAGGAACCCCATTCTCTATTGTTGCTTTGTTGGTCGACGTACGCCCAAACTAATGGGTTTTGGTTTTTGGCAGAGAATGATATATATAAGAGTAAATATATATTTTAATATTTCATACTTGAAACTCTTATTAATTTAGTTTCTTACACTTTAAGTTTATCAATTTGGTCATTAACATTTAAAACCCTAATCAATTTCGTTTCTCACATTTCAAATTTATTAATTTATTCCTTCAAACTTCAAATTTTTTTATCAATTTTGTCCCTTAAATTTATCAATATTTTTAAGTGTAAGAGATTAAATTGATTAGGGTTTTAAGTGTGAAAGATCAAAATATGTGTTTACTCTAGGACTTGAGATTTTTTTTTTTATTATTCTTCAAAGAATTATTTCTGGGTGACTAATAAGTGCAATTTTTATTCTAAAGGTATCACTATTTGTCTGGTTGTGCCAGGAGAATTTACTATATAACTAGTGTTCCCAATTCAGAGAAGAGCGAAGGGAGTAATGCTCTAATGTGCAATCTTAATCAAATTGCTGGTTGGAAATTTGTGCTGTGATCCATGGAGAACAATGTGAGCTATTTCATGAATTTCAAAATTGTGTTTTATGAATGCTTCTCAAGTATGAATATTAGTTTTATCTAATATTTTAAGATAATCTATTAGATACTTGACTTAGGATTTTCCAAATTGATGTAAAATAAGTGCCCACACCCTATAGTGCTTACAGTAGTGTGCTATAGGACATGGCATTTGTCCTACGTAAAAAATGATACCAATTGTCAGAAAATGTTGTGCTTTTGCCTCATTAAACTCAGTTTTAATCTTATTTCCTTTTTTTTTTTTATTGTGGATGCTTTTACTCAGGCTCCAATTATGCACATACACGCCTATATACTTTCTTATCCACTGTTTATATGTGGTCAGAAAACCTTTAATTTGTAGTGGTTAGCTGGTTGTAGATGCTCCGCATGAAACAAGCATGGTTAGGTGTATGATACTGCACTATTTGTATTGAATATGCTGCTTACATGTATTAATTATTAACTAAGGACCTGTTGAATAGTCTGTTGTTTCTCATGCCTAGAAGGAGAAAATAAAAAGAAAAAAAAAACTATTCTTTATTAATGTTTGTTGTTCAGGGGTAGATCTAAGGGATTGGTTGGTAGGAGAACTATGTTCTCAGGTCAGACTCAATCTCAGGAGTACTTGTAGACAAGAAAAGATTGGTCGGGTGTGACGCCTCTAACGTTCAAGTCAATATTACGAGCAAAGTAAGATTCTTAAGAATTATAGTTGTATTCAATTGCATACCTTATTAATACCAATACTTATTTATACTACTCTAATGGTGGGGGTTTTCTTATAATTTTACTTAGGCTTTATCATTTGAGTTGGATACTTTCTATCCTCTATTTTATGTTACTTGGGTTGGGCCCTTAATTTTGGCCCATATCATATTCATATACTTGTGCCTCCATAAGACTAATATACACCTTTTTTCTGGTCTTTGATTGCATAGAGAAAACTATAACTACCAATTGACAATAAAAAATGATAATAGCTAAAATTATATCTGCTCAAGCAATGTAAAGAGACACAAATATCAGCAATCTCAATAAACTTAAAGATTCAAACACTATCACAGCATCCTCATCATGTATCAAAAAAGCCTTTTCTATAAGTAGCTCTCAGTGTGTTTCCAAATACGAACAAGAACTCTGAAAATATTCTTAGAGATTTGCTAGTTAACTCACAGCAAAAAGAAAGAGAGAAGACCTTTAAATGGCTGCTGTGATTGCTTTAGAAATTTGTTCAAAGTTTGCTGGTTTTGCATCATATATATATATACAGGCTGAAGAGGTGTTTAATTTGTTAGATACAAAAGGAAGGCAGTTTCCCTTGCTCTTCCAAAGGCTCCTCTTTTTCTTTACCTATTTCTATCCTTTGCTTTTGTAACAAAGGCAAGGAAGTTTCTCTTGTTAGGCACAAGTTTTGGAAACCTGCTATTATTGTAAAATGTTTGCGGATTTTTTTTGCAGCAATTTACTGTGGATTTTCCTGCAAATTTCAAATTTACAAGTAAATTACTTGCAGATTTCTTACGGATTTGAATTTCGTAGGTAATTTTCAAGCAGATTTAAATCTGCAAGAAACTTACCTGGAGATTTCAAATCTGCTGGAAAATTACCTACAGATTTTGCTGTGGATTTTTTTGCAAAAAATTTCCTACATATTTACGTGCGAATTTTATTCTTTTAGATTTTGTTGCAGATTTTGTTTTCTACAGATTTACCTGCGAATTTTTGATAAAAATTAAAAAGATTCAAAATTGACAGAAATACTAATAATTTTTTTTTTTAAAAAAAAGATAAAAGCACAATTCTAAGAGTTTGGCATATTTTTATATAACTGGATTATAGAATAATATGTCTCAGTAGAAAATCACAAATGGCATCAAGTAGATATTTTTTAGCTACTTTATAATATTTTTAATTAAATATTACCTCATTTTTATAAGAAAATTCTTAATCCTCATTTTCCTAAGGAAACTTACTTGGGGATTTGAGAATTTCTTGTGAAACTTTTTTGTGGATTTACCTGTGAATTTTATTCCTGCAGATTTACCTTTGGACTTTTGTAAAAAATTTAAAATTAATAGAAATTTTATAAAAAAATTTAAAAAAAGAATATAAAAGCGGGGTTTTATATATTTTTATATGACAGGTTTATAGAATTATATTACCTAGCAAGAAATCACAAATAATATCAGCTCAGTTTTCTAGATATTGTATAATCTTTATAATTCAATATTAGGATTTCTTAATCCTCAATTCCTAAGGAAACTTATCGGGGGATTTGACAATTTGCAAGATTTTCTTGGGAAAATTTCCTACGGATTTTGTTTCTTGCAGATTACTTGCGAATTCTATTCCTATAGATTTTGCTGCAGATTTTGTTTCTTACGGACTTACTTGTGAATTTTTCCAAAAAATTTAAAAAATTCAAAATTGAGAAGAAATTTATTAAAATTAAAGAAAAAAAGATAAAAGGACAATTCTAAGGGTTTGATATATTTTTATATAACTGGTTTATAGAATTATATTACCTAGTAGAAAATCACAAATGATATCAATTAAATATTTATAATTGAATATTAGTATTTCATAATCATCGTTTTCCTTACTCGTTCTCCTTCCCTCTACACCCCTCAAATTCTTGCACAAATCTTACCCAAAAACCTCTACTGTGCCATTCTACCTCTATTTCACCACCAAATTTGTCCAAATCACTACTTGAATCCACAAAACCCCAAGTTCGGCAATTGTGAACCCAAAATTCATCACTTCGAGCTTCACCTCCAAAATCCCCAAAATTTTGTGTGCATTCTTTCTCTCTACGAATTATCCGGCCATAAACCACCTTGCCCATTTGAAATCACTTTGCTAAACCCCTCTATTTTTTTCGTTTGCATCTTAGCTAGTTTATCCATTCAAGGTAAGTATTTTGATTTGATTTTCTGATATATCCTTGTGTTTCCTACACTATGTATAATGGTAGGAAAACAAGCACAATAGCTAAGAACAGAGAAGAAATAATGCAGGAAAAATTCAAGGATATAAACGATAAAAAGAGTTAATTGCAGACAATCCTTTTTCTTGCTTTCATTTCCTAATCATTGGTACTCTTAATAGTACAATTCGTTACACCTAGAGCACTAATTCAGTAGCACCACACACGTCACTACTTCTAGAAGCTTTCTTTCCCACATACTCCACGACAGCTCATTGCACAACATAGTCTCTCAACCATTTGGGTTTGGTGGTATTACATTTAGCTCTAGTTTGGGGAAACTTGTAGATTGTCTCCTCATTTGGGTCTTGGTCATCTGCTTCAAGCCCATCCTCATACCTATCATCCCTTCCCTGATAGAGCAACACCTAGTCCTCTAGGTGGAAATCTGGGTAGGTTTGTTTGAACATCGTAAGATCTTCCCAGGTGGAATCTTTAGGGTAAAGGCCTTGCCATTGAACTAGAATTTGATCAGTTGCAGAATTGTAGTCTAGCATAGCCAATGGTTGTAAGATGGGTTGGGATAAATGTGCTTAGGAAGGCAATGGCAGTGGTTGAATGTCAGCGGAGCCTGTATATGGTTTGAGTAATGAAGCATAGAAGACTGGGTGAATTTAACAATTGAGGGGAAGTGCTAATTCATATGCAACATCACCAATGCATTTGGTGATATGGTAAGGGCCATAAAATCTCTTAGCAAGTTTCTGCACACGATGACCAACTGTTGATACTTGTTTATAAGGTCTAAGTTTAACCTATACAAGATCGCCTAGTTTGAAAGGAGCATGAATACGACTTTTATCTGCATAAGTCTTCATGAGTTGTTGGGCTTTGGCCAATTTACTATGAAGCTTCAAAATAATAGCATCTCTGGATAAACGTTCAAAATTAAGAGCTTCAAGATTGTTGTTTCATTTGCAATACTGCAAGAGAGTTGGTGGGGGCTTGCCGTGGACAACTTGAAATGGTGTGAGGCCTGTAGCTAAGTGAAACGAAGTATTATAGCTCCATTCTGCCCATAGTAAGTACTTACCCCATTGGGAGGGCTGATTGTGCACAAAAGCTCGCAAATATTGTTGTATAACTCTATTCATAACCTTAGTCTATCTATCGCTCTAGGGGTAATTAGCTAAAGACATATGAAGCTTTGTGCCATAGCCTTAAAAAGGTCTCGCCAGAATCTGCTCATAAACACAAGATTGCAATCGGAGATGATGCTTCGAGGCATTCCATGGTGTTTGCAGACTATGTGACAAAATGAATCTACCACTATGGCATTAGTGAAATGAGTTGGTAGCATTCCAAAATGGGCAGCTTTAGAAAAACGATCTATTATTACTAGTATCACTATATTGCCTCTGTAAAGGGGAAGACCAACAATGAAGTCGAGATAAATGTCCTCCCATATACCTTGTGGAATCAGAAAGGGCTGTAGAGTACCATAAAGGGCATGTGTTGGTGTTTTTACCTGTCGATAGATTGCACAAGCATGAATGAAAGCCTCAACATCTTTCTTCACGCCATCATAATGAAAATTTTGAGAGATGAGACCATAAGTTTTGTGAACCCCCATGTGGCCACCTATGGGCGATGAGTGAAATTCTTCAAGAAATACCTACTTGAATGGTGATTGGGGTTCAAGGTACATTTTCCCTTTGTGGAGGAGTAAATCTTAAACAAGAGTGAAATTGGGATGAGAGGAAGGGTCTTGTTGTATGTCTAAAGTTAATTTCTACAAGTGTTGATTAGAGAGGTAGGAGTTTTTGAGCTTAGTGATGAGGTCAAAATGTGGTATTGTTAATCCTCATATGCTTGAAGGTGAGCCTTCAAAAAAATTGAGAGAAGTATCTGAGTCATGGCCTCTTGAAAGGCCATTAGTATGAGCATTTTGCTTTCTCAATCTATATCTGATCTCATAATCAAATCCTAGAAGTTTGGACAAATAGTATTGTTATTCCGGTATTTGAATTAACTGGGTCATCAACTCCCTTAAGCTCTTTTGGTTTGTATATATGTAGAATTTCATGCCAAGGAGATGTGTACGCCATTTCTTAATTGCTTTAGTTATCGCGTGTAACTCTCTAATGTAAGTAAATGCACTAAGAAGTTTCTGACAAAACTTCTCACTAAAGAAACATATAGGATGGCCTTCTTGTGACAAAACTGCTCTCACACCAATCCCAGATGCATTTGTCTCCACATTAAAATGTTGCCAAAAATTAAGAAGATGCAATACCAGTGCAGATATCATTACTTTTTTTAATTGCTCAAAGGAAATTTGGGTTGCCGAAGACCACTGAAAGGAGCCCTCTACAGTAAATCAGTTAATGGAGCAACAATAGAAGCATGATTGTTGACAAATTTTCTATAAAATCCAATTAGGCCAAGTAAAGCTCTTAATTGCTTCAAGTTAACTAGAACAAGCCAATTGACCATTGCTTCAATTTTACTCAAATCTGGCTCAACCCCTCTTTTAGAGATAATGTGTCGAAGGTATTCTATTTTGTTTTGAGCAAATGAACATTTTCCCTAGTTCAAGTAAAATTTGTGCTTTAATAAATAGGTTATGACAATGTGTAGGTGTGTCTCATGATCATCCAAAGTAGAGCTATACACCAGAATATCATAAAAAAAAAAACAACTAGAAATTTACGGAGAAAAAAGGGTGAAGAATTGAATGTATAGTTGCTTGAAATGTAGAGGGGGCATTGTAGAGTTTGAAGGGCATGACAAGGAACTCATAATGCCCTTGATGAGTTCTGAAGGTAGTTTTGGAAACATCACCTGGGTTTATGTGTATTTGATGGTAGGTAGAGCAGAGGTCTAACTTGGAGAACCATTGAGCACCATACAACTCGTCTAAGAGCTCATTGATAGACAGTATTGGAAAACGATCTTTGTAGATGATAGAGTTTAGTGCACAGTAGTCAACATAGAATCATCTTTTTTTCAGACTAAAAGAACATGTGAAGAAAATGAACTAGTACTCGGTTGAATTATCCCTGCATCAAGCATCTCTGTGATTAGCTGTTCTATTGCTTGTTTTTGGAAATAAGGGTAACGGTACGGTCAGATATTAACAGGATTAGATCTTTAAAGAAGGGCAATTTTATGGTTGGTAGGACGAGAAGGTGGAAGGGTTAGATTGTGAGTAAAGATTGTGTAATGTTGTTGTAGAAGATTAGCAACAACAAATGGTAATGGCGGATTGTTAGAGAGAGAAGGATCAATGTCAAGTGTTGGGGCCGAAGGAGGTTTGATTTGGATGTGGTAAAATTCTGCAATTACTTCTATTGAAGCTAATCGACAAACTTGCTGGGCGGATATTTCTGCTGGGTTTGGTAGTGGGTCAGTAACTATCTGGACTATCTTGCCATTCTGAATGAATTTCATGGTAAGGGATTCATAGTCAGTGAGGATTAGGCCTAGAGTCTTGAGCCATTGGACTCCCAAAACCAAGTCAGCTCTAGATATAGGTAAAACAAATAAGTCCACATTGAAAGTATTGAGTCCAATTGAAATAGGAGTTTTGTGACAAACTGAAGAGCGGGTGAGCTCTTGGTCATTGCCCAAGATTATTTAAAAGGTTGGGATCTAGATTTGAACAAAATTGTGTGCTACCACTATCAACCAGAATAGTAATGGTGGACTTGTTGATGCGGCCCTTAACTCTTAGTGGTCTGGGAACTGTATGGCCCAAAAGAGCATTGAGGCTGATTAAGGCAGGTGGGTCCATTGTTGGGTCAGGTATGTCTAGTAGGGGTGGGTGAAAATTCAAGAGAAGTATCGATTGAAGCTCCTTTAATAGTGGTGTTTAGGGGTGAGCGTCAGTCGGTTACAGTCGGTTTTGACTGTATTTTTAACAGACCGACACTAACCGATTGTGTAATTTTGTCAACTGATAACCGACAGACTATTAAAATTGACGGTTCAGTTTTAGTCAGTTACGTGGTTAGTTTCGATCGGTTAATAGTTAACTGACAATAACAAGTTTTTTTAAAAAAAATTTTTTTGTTTCCATTTTAGTGTTGTATCTACTTGGAATATATATTTACTTGTTTTACCGTAAATTAAGAATGTGACATTAGATAAGTTAAAATAAGTTTTTTTTTAAAAAAAAATATCTATGTTATCTTACTAAGAATCATATAAGTAAAAACAAAAATACATAAATAAAAAATCTAAAAATATATAAAAAAAATTATGGAAGCTAACTTCTTTCGGTTCCAAACATATGTACAAATGCTTGGAGAAGTTAAAATTAACATAAACAAATGTCTATACATAACAAAAGTAACATTTTTTTTTTAATTTCCTTCCTAAAAAATTACTATTTTCAATAAATATATTTACACAAGACTAAAGTACATATCAAATTAGCAATATATAATTATTTTTATACATCAAAATGACACAGTATTTGAGTGATTTAATCAATCAATAGAATAATTGAATCACTAATTAACATGGAATATGAAAAACATTAAAGTTTATAATGTTTTAGTTGGTCGGTTTGGTTTTCATCGGTTAGGAAAAATACAAACTGAAACTGACCTAACCGATTTTTTCAAATTTCAAAACCGTAACCGACTGACTAAACTGATACTAACCGACCGACTAAATTGATTTGTTTTCTGTAAGGTTAATTTTGGTCGGTTAATTAAATTTTGCTCACCCTTAGTGGTGTTGGTAGGTCTAGTTCAACAATCAATAGGAGGAATTGACGTTTGCATTTATGACCTTGTTCAAACTTTTTATTGTAGTGGTAACAAAGACCTTTATCTTGTCTGGTTTGGAGTTCGGTGGGTGTAAGGCGCCAAAGGTTAGGAAGGGGTGGAGAGGAAACAACAGTTGAAAGGTAGTGGGGCAATATAGGTAGACATATGAGAATGAGGTGTAGACGAGGAAGAAGAGAAAGTGTGATGTTTGAAAGAATTAAGCCGATTTACTACTTTAGCTTTTTTGAGCTTGGCTAGAGCAACAACATGGTTGAGTGTTAGAGGTTGTAGGGCTTGGACTTCATGGCGAATGTCTAGTTTTAAGCCAGAGATAAAATAGCTCAAGAAGAAAGGTGGTGGTAGCCCCATAATACGATTGGCCAAGGTTTCAAACTGTGTCTAGTACTCCTAAACGGAGTTAGTTTGATTCAGCTTGAATAAGGCTCCTTTAGGGTCCTCGTATAATGATGGAACAAACTTCATCTCAAGAGATTGGAGAAGGTTTTGCCAAGATATGATTTGGCCATTGGAATACATCCATTAAAACTAGTTGAGGGCTTCACCATCCATGTAGAAATTGGCAATGCGTATCCACTAGTCCTCCGAAGTCTTGTGATAATCAAAAAACGGTGAGATTTTAAAAGTCCACCCTAATAGGTTAGTGCCATCAAAACGAGGAACGTCGAGCTTCATGAGGAGAGGTGTGGTGGTTTGTGTTGTATTTACTGTGGCTAGGTGGGAAGAAGAGGCTGAACTCGGTGAAGTTTGGGATGAGATTTGAGTTTTAATGGCAACAATTTTGGAAGTGAGAATTTGAATGTCATTTTGGTAGGAAAGAAGTTGGTTGAGTTTTGCATAGAGGGATTGGAAGGATTTGGAGTTACTTGCTATTGGAGCTCAATGAAAGCACCAATTGGTAGGAAATTAGGCACAACAACTAAGAACAAAGAAGAAATAATGTAGGAAAAATTCAAGGATAAAGACAATAGAAAGAGTAAATTGCAGACAATCCTTTTTCTTGCTTTCATTTGCTAATCATTAATACTCTTAATAGTACAATTCGTTGCACCCAGAGCACCACACACATAGCTACTTCTAGAAGCTTTCTTTTACACATACTCCACGACAACTCATTGCACTACATAGTCTCTCAACCATTTGGATTTGATGGTATTACGTTTAGCTCTAGTTTGGGGAACCTTGTGGATTGTTTTCTCATTTGGGTCTTGGTCATCTACTTCTGGCCCATCCTCATACCTATCATATTAATCGTAAAGAATGTGGAGATTTGGTTATAAAAGAGAATATGTTCGACAATGTGGAGGAGGCTAAGTAAGAATATTCTATATAGAGAGGGATAACACCAACAATTTAAGGGATTTTGTTCTTCTTAGTGTAAGCTGCGATTTTGGAAAGCGAGGGAACTTAGTGAGCACCTTTAGGTACAATTTTCATGATATTTGGTCTATGCGTTGAGTGTTGGGTGCTGATTAGAGGAATTTATTTTTTGTTCAGTTTATTAGTTTAATATATTAGATTCTGGTTTACTTCTTTTTTTTTTTTCTTTTTATTATTTTGAAATTTCCCCTAATTTAAACAATGTAAGGGATGAGTGTGGGTGCTAAGATATGGTTCTTGCATGGATTTGGTTTAATAACAAAATAGGACTTTTTAGTTTTTTGGCAAATGATAGTTTAAAATTAGATTGATTGGTGTTTCTTCTATATGAATCTAAAATAAGCTCAAGCTCCACCTAAAACAACTTGCAACTAACAAAATATAATTTATACTGAAAAATATTAAATTTATATATGAAACTTTGGTTTCTTTTTGTTTATTTTACTACATCGTAACATTGTTAAGTAATTTAAGCTTTAATTGTTTTGTTTTAAGGCTTTCCTCTTTGCTAACGTTGTAGCTCAAGCTTCATGAAATGTTGAAAGTTCTCTCCTAGAGTGACTGTAGAAGATAAGAGATCACTATGAGATCCCTAGATTTTAGGGACCACCATTAGCTGCCTTATCAGATAATCATTACTTGATCTACCTTACCAGATCAGATCTATTTGATCTACTTTATTAGATAAGATCTCAATATCTGATCCTATAACCTAGGATGTGATTTGTTTGTGGTAGGCATATATATATATATATGTATGTTCATTAGGTCTGTAACTTGGAATCTAATCAAAATATATTAAATATAGTAAATTTCAAGATGGTATCAAAGCTGTACGGGGACTAGGGTTTTTGGGACAACCGCTACACAATTTTTTCAGTCTTCATCTCTAGGTTTCTATTTTGTCTTTCATCCTTCATTAATGAATCATCCTTTTCTATTTCCCACTTGTCTCTAAATACTGGAGACTATTTCTTCTTCACCTAAGAATTGGCATCCTCCATTAGTTGAGGATGACAAGTCTGCTCACACAATCATGGAGCTTTAGAATATCCAACTAGCATTCTAATTGAATGGGATGAATTATTTAAAGTGGTCACAACTTGTTTGGACCTTTCTAATGGGCAAAGGAAAATTGGGACACCTCCTGGAGACAGGATAAAGAAAGGAACAACTGGGTTTAACACTTAGGATGAAGAAGATTCAATGATAATGTCATGGCTATAGAACTCCATGACACTGGAAATTAGTGACTCTTGCGTGTTCCTTCTTATAGCAAAATCAATATGGGATGCTCTCCATCAAACCTACTCCAAAGTTCATGACACAACCTTTATCTATAACATATAGATCAAGACTACAACAGCCAAATAGGCCACAAAGATAGTGACAAAATATATTAATTTTTTTATAGAATAATTGGCAAGAGTTGGATCATTACAAGACATTAGATTTGTAGTGCAGTAGATGTTTGGTGATTGTTACAAATTTTATTGAAAGATATTGAGTTTATGATTTTTTGGCAAGCCTTAATTCTAAATATGATCTAGTACACATCTAGATTTTTGGCCGTGTTGAAGTTCCTACCTTGACTAAAACAATCTTTGTAGTTCAAATGGAAGAAAGTCGTCGAGGAATTATGCTTGACACACACTGCCAATGCCTAGTTTAACCCTCCTTAGCTCCAGGCCTCGTAGACTTACTCTGGATAAAAGCCCTACAAACAAAACAAGTCTAATACTCTTGTCTTTCGAGATGAATAGTGGTGTACCTATTGCAAAAACCAAGACACACTAAAGATAAACACTGGAAACTATATGGTAAGCCAAGTAGCTGTGAATGGGGACAGAAAGGTGAACTAGCCAAGTTGAATCCCAAACAGGCTCATGTAGCATTGCAAGCTCAACCTTTTATTCTTGGAAGGCTGAGCATGGATGATATAGAGAAATTGAAGTATTTCCTCGAAAAACCTGAGAATTCACCCTCAGATTCATCTCAGCCAGCACCAACTTAGGGTATGTGTTCATTAACACTCTCATGTAAGACTCTGCCCTCTCTTGAATTGAATGCCTCTAGTGATAAGTTTAGGAATGCCTGGATCATTGATTCGAGAGCAATTGATCATATGACGAATACATCTAATAGGTTTCTCACTTATACACCTTGTCCAAGCAACCGCAGAATTACTATTGCTGATGGCACTACATCCACAGTTGTAAGGATAGGAAATATCCAAATTACACATTCCTTGAATCTTAAAAATGTCCTCCATGTCCCTAGTTTATCTACTAACTTGATTTCTATCCATAAATTTACCAAGGATCTATTGTGTTGTGTTGTTTTTTCTGCTTCATGTTGTGAATTTCAAGACTAGAACTCGGGGAAGAAGATTAGACTTGCTAAGGAACTTAATGGACTCTACTACTTGTGTACATCGATTCTGCCACAACTGAGTAATTCCCTTTTGTCAATTTCCTTGTTTTCTTCATCCAATAAAGATGTCATCTGGTTATACCATAGGCACTTAGGTCATTTGTCTTTTCCAACACTAAAAATAATGTACCCTTCCTTGTTTAAAGGATTAGATGTTCAGTTCTTCCATTGTGAAATATGTGAATATGCTAAACACACTCATGTTTCATTTCCTATAAGCAATAAAAGATCTTCTTCTCCATTTCATTTAATCTATAGTGACATTTGGGGACCTTCAACTATACTTAACATTTCTGGTTGTAGGTGGTATGTAACGTTCATAGATGATTGTACAAGGGTATCTTGGGTTTATCTTCTCATACATAAATCTAATGTGAGTAACATTTTTCCTGTCTTCGATGCTATGATAAAAAATTGTTTTGGCACAACAATTAAGAATATTAGAACTGATACTACTCAAGACTACTTTAACTAACACTTGTCCCATTTCCTCTAGCAAGAAGGTATTGTTTATGAATCCTCGTGTGTTATAACTCCACAACAAAATGAACTTGCTGAGAGAAAAAATCAGTACTTTCATGAATGTACTCGAGCACTCTTGTTCCATCATAATGTTCCAAAATCTTATTGGGAGAGGTTGTCCTTACATCAGCCTATGTTATTATTCTAATTCTTTCTAGAGTCTTGGGTCTCAAAAGTCCACTTGAAGTCTTGTCTCAATCCTATCCAAACATTAAATCCACAATTAATCTCCCACCTCGGGCTGTTGGTTGCACTTCCTTTGTCCATATCCACAATTTCAATCGGGGAAAGCTTGATCCTAGGGCTCTCAAACGTATCTTTGTAGGGTATTCTACCACACAAAAAGGCTATAAGTGTTATCATCTTCTCTCTTAAAAGTTTTATGTTTTCGCTGATGTTACTTTCGTAGAAGATCAGTCATTCTACTTTACTCCTTATCTTGAGGGGGAGCTGTCTACACTTGAAGATAAGGAGATGTTCCTACTAGACTTACCAACATCTAAATCCCAACTAACTATCCAAAATAGGAGAATAATAAGATACTAGCATCTAAATCTGAGTCATCTAAATCCCAACTGCCTATCCAAATAGAGGAGAATGATAGGATACTAGCATCTAAATCTAAGTCATCTAAATCCCAATTGCCCATCGAGGAGAATGATAGGACTTGTGCTTGATTTTGGTTTAATCAAATGTACTCGAGAATGCCCTAAGAAACTGATAATGCACCAAGAAACCGTTATACCTTATGGCTCATTATGTATCATTTCAAAAATTCTCTTCCAACAACAAAAGCTTCGTAACCACCTTAAACACAGTTCCTATTCCTAACTCATTATTTGAGGCATTGTCTAAGGAAGAATGGAGACTTGCTATGAGCGCAAAGATGGATGCATTGGAAAAATAAAATAAAATATAGGAATTAGTTAATTTGCTGAAGGGAAAGAAACTAGTAGGGTGCAAGTGGTGTTTGCAGTGAAACTTAAAGTTGATGATTCTCTAGAAAGATTTCAGGCAAGGCTAGTTGCAAAGGAATACACTCAAACGTATGGAGTTGACTATCAAGAAACTTTTGTATCGGCAACCAAGATGAACACAATAAGAATTTTACTTTCCTTGGTTGTTAATTTTGATTGGGAACTACAACAATATGATGTGAAAAATGCATTTTTGCATGGTGAATTAGAAGAAATCTACATGAGTATACCACCAAGGTTTAGTGGAGCTGGTGAAAATAAAGTGTGTAGGTTAAAGAAAGCTCTCTATGGGTTAAAATAGTCCCCATGTACTTAGTTTGGAAAATTTGCCAAAGTTATGTTAATTAATAGCTACAAAGAAAGTCAAGGAGATCATACACTTTTTATAAAGTATTCGGGTTCAGGGGGAGTTACAGCTTTGATTATTTATGTGGATGATATAATTGTAACAGGGAATGATGAATGTGAAAAACAAGCATTGAAGCAGTGCCTTGCAAAGGAATTTGAAATAAAAGATTTAGGAAGGTTAAAATACTTCCTTGGAATTGAATTAGCTCAATCTAGGCAAGGGATTCTTATGTCTCAACAGAAGTATGTTATTGATTTACTCAGCGAAACTAGGATGCTAGCTAGCAAGCCAGTTACAACATCTATTGAGCAAAATCACAAAATTAGAGAGGCTCAAGGTGATGAAAAGGTCAACAAGGAAATGTATTAGCGTCTTGTGGGGTGGCTTATTTATCTTGCTCACACTAGACCTAACATAGCTTACTCAATAAGTGTTATCAGCCAATTCATGCATGACCTAAGAGTGGTGTATTGCAAGCTGTTTACCGGGTTCTACGCTACCTACAAGCACATCAAGGGAAGGGAATTTTGTTTAGAAAAAAGTCATAGATCAAGTGTTTAGTATACATAGATGAAGAGTATGCAGGGTCTCCAGTGGATAAAAGATCAACCATAGGTTATTCCACTTTTACTGGGGGAAATTTGGTGTCATGGATGAGCAAGAAACAAAATGTGGTGGCAAGGTTAAGTGCGGAAGCAGAATTAGAGCAATGGCAGCAGGGGTATGCGAATTACTATGGGTAAAAATCATACTGAGAACCTTGAAGATCAGTTAGAATGGGCATATGAGACTTTATTGTGATAATAAATCTGCCATCAGCATTGCCCACAACCCTGTCCTTCATGATAGAACCAAGCACATTCAAATTGATAGGCACTTCATCAAGGAAAAGTTAGAAAGCCGATTAATTTGTACTCCTTATTTCCCATAGGACAGCAACTAGCTGGTGTTCTAACAAAAAGATTAACTAGTGATGTATTTCATGACAATATCAGCAAGCTGGGAATGGAAGATCTTTATTCACCAGCTTGGGGGAGTCTAGAAGATAAGAGATCACTATGAGATCCCTAGATTTTAGGGACCATCGTTAGCTACCTTATCAGATAACCATTATCTGATCTACCTGACCAGATTATATCTATCTGATCTGCCTTACCATATAAGATCTCAATATCTGATCTTATAACCTAGGATCTGATTTGTTTGTGGTAGACATATATATATGTACATTAGGTCTGTAACTTGGAATCTAATTAGAATATATTAAATATAGTAAATTTCATGAGTGACAAATGAGACAATTCAGAAAGTTATGAGTGCTCAACTTCCACTGTTTTGTTCATCTGGCTATTCTCCAAAAATTCTTGTTTAAACTATCAAATTGCTTTCTTGCTTTTCAAGCTATTGCTCAAAGGTGTTTTAACCATCCTACCAAACTGGATGCTCAATAGAAGAAGCTCCTTTATTTTATTCTTCTTGTATCATGATGATCATGTCAGTTGCAGCTTCTAGAGGTAAAATAATATAATAAAATAGGTAGTATTCTTGCACTGGTTGTAGAATCAAAATCTTTGATTCAATGTAGTATTCAGATGATATCCTTTGACTTTGAACTTCTAGTCTTTTCATAATATTGATAATATACTGATTCAATGTTCAAAAGGTATAGCTTAATTATTATCCCCTTTTTCGCTTAAAGTATCCTCTTTACTCATGGTGTAAACATGCTTGCATGTGTGGTCATATGTAAAACCGAAAGGTGCTGGGGAAGGGGGGAAGTTATAAGCATAACTTCTAGAGGAATGATAGATAGAAATAATATGTGACAATATGAACTAAAAGTACTATTACCAAAGTTTGGGAACACTTAGCTACTTAGTAATGTGAAAGTTTACATATCTCTATGTTCTATAGGTAGTTTTAATTTATGCTATGTGGGAAACTTATCTTTCAATAATTTTTTGATTTTTTGTATGCTACCTCTATTTTCAGGCAATGAGATGTGTTAATTTTATAGCCAACAAGTTCATAAAAGATTATACTACTCACTATCATTTAATTTTTGATGTATTTGTGTATTTGGCCATTGTGTCTGGCAGTTTATGTGAGTGAATGCTTTACCCTGATTCACATCCTTGGATTTCATGTCTTCCCTTATTAGGAGTGTCACAATACATGTCTTTTATAACAATTTGATCACTAGAGAGAACTTGTATGGTAAACTTTCTCTAATTGACTTGGCTGGAAGTGTTGGTTTAATAAGAGAAGATGATAGAGGAGGACGTCTGAAAAATTTGCTACATGTTATGAAATCACTTTCAATGTATGTCATTTAATTCAATAGTTTTCTCTTTGTTGGCAACTTTATTATTTGTTTTGCTTACTAGTGGTGCTAGCTTTTTGTTTGCCCACGTGATTAATTGACAAAGCAGTCAAAATTTTTGGGCTAGAAGAATGTGAAGTTATTGTTATAGAATTTTTTTTGGGCTAATTTTATATTGCATTTTAAACGTTTGTGTAGATTGGGAGACTTTTGTTTTCTTTGACATCAAAGATGGCTATTGTAGTTCTAATGAAAATCAGTGATAACAAAATTGCTTGCAGATTCACATGGTAATAATTTTCCCTTCCTATCTTTTGTGAATTTATGGTGCATCTATTTCCTATTATTTTTAGAGAAATGATTTTCTGATGTTCTGATGCAAAGGAACTTTTATTAATTGGATGTGACTTTTGTGTGTTTAAGGTGCTTTCTTGTCAATAATATGATAGTTTGCCTAATTTGTATGCCTTGAATGTCTCACCAACAATTTCCAACTATTAATCCAACATATTCTAGAATACTTTGGAGTAATAGAGATAATGGTTATTGTTGCAGAAGGGGTTGTTCCCTAACTTCATCTTCCTTGATTACATAGTTGTTGTAGGAAGTGGACTTCTCATCTTCCTACTGTCTCCCATGTTCATTGCAATAGGTGGATTCTTTTTTGCTACAAAAATGATAAAGCTTATATGTTATTTTATAGGGTATTTGAAAATTTAAGAAATAAAATTATATTTTTATGTAAAACAATTACTTGCACATTACTTGGGGATTTTACCGCTGATTATAATACCTGTGGATTTTGTTAAGGAATTTTCTTGTGGATTTTATCGGGGACTCATTAATTGGGGATTTACTTGTGAGTTTTTGTATTTGCGAATTTACTTGTGGAATTTCTAGAAAAATTACTTGCGAAAAAATTGCTGGTAAATTCACGAGGAATTTCCTGTGAAAAATCCGTAGAAAAAAGATTTCCACGAGCCTCATAGCTACAGATTTCTTTCCGCAAGAAAAACAGTTCCTGTGGATCTTAAGCCAAAATTCGTAGGTATAAGACAATTTTCTAGTAGTGATAAGGCTAGGCACCAACTATGCTTTAAAATGTGGAAGGGTCATAATGTTGACTCTTTTTACCATGTCAGCAGCTACTAAGTAGTTTTGCTAAGTGGTTTAACCATGTAGCCAAACCTTGCTTACATAACTTCATTTACTTAGAAAATTTCAAGATAATCTCATTTAGCTTAGGATACAGAAAGATTCCATACTGTCTGAAATGTATCACAACACTCTCAAGTGAACTTTTGTTAGTTATGGAAAGCGTTTTTCAAACTTAAATATAATTGTTATCATTAAAAATAATTTTGGTTGAGAAATCATGGGGTAGTTGAGGCATCTCACAGATGTCCTTGGAATTTTGGTTTTATATTATTAATTACGATTTAGTTGTACTTATGAAATCAAAAGACTAGTAGTTGTCTCTTTTTACATCGTGAGATTGCTTAGTTGACTTGGAATAAACTTTTCTTCCATATTTGGGAAGCACTGAATTGTTGGTTGATAATATCTTTGTCACATATCCTCTCTATTAACTTCTAACGCGTTGCATTGCAGAAGAAGTTTAATGCTTGGAGTTGTTGGTTTTTGGTGGTGTGGTGCATTTGGTAGAAGCATAATGCTAGAACATAGAGCAATATATTTTTCTCTTTCAATCCATCTTTGGAATTAGATTGGCTTTTATATTCTTTATGTGCTTCCACTAATTGTTTTTTTAAAGAGTAGTCATATATGCAAAGGGAGTAGAAAGCTCATATCAGTGAATGTTTCTTCTTTATTTCTTAACTTTTTGTCTAATTTCTCTTTAGATAATAATAAAAAATATATTGACTTTAATATATTTGTTTATTCAAGCTGATGTCTTATTTAGAATAAAGAGCAATATGTCATTTGTGCTAACATGTTTGCAAAATTTTCTTCAGATAATTGACCTAGAAAAGTTGACTGGGGCCTACATAATTGCTCTTGGAGCCACATTTGCAAGTAATTACAACTAAGGTATATTTAATATAGTCTTCTTGTACATGAGCTTTCTCTGAAAATAAGTAAAAGGCTGGAGGATCTAAAAGGCATATATATGTTGGTGTTGTCTTTTTTTTTTAGTTGCTTTTCCACTTAGTGCCTACAAAAGCAAGTACCAAACAAAGGATGTGCTTAAGGTATTGAGCCATGATGTGAAAAGTCAACCAGCAATGTGAGGTTTTGACATAATCTTGTGAAGTACAATTTTTTAAAAATTTATTTTTGAACTAAATTATAATTTTTTGCTGGTTTCTGGATGTGTCATTTACCAGTTTAGCTTTGTTATCCACTGCATTCCAAGCATTGTGGGAACTTCATGTGTTTCAAGTATTGTGGAAACTTTAGCTTTCTTTACTTTGTTAAGGCACGTGGCTTAACGTGTTATTATTGATTTTGTAGCTAAATAATGATGATCATATGGATAAAGAGCAATTGGTTGACAACTTGGAAGCAGAAGAAGATAAAGGCATGCCTTGATAGTTTATTAGTGTCATGAATTTTTATTTTGGATTATTAGGTTATTTTTCTTTAGAAATACATTAAAGACTTAGTTGATTCACAACTTGGAAGTGGAGCATGATAATGACAATGTGATTTTTCATTTTGAATTGTCAAAAACAGTGATTGGTGAATAATGAGTTCATATCTTATGTCAATATGAATTGCTTGCTTGACAACATAGAAGTGGAAGAAGATGAACATATCTTGATGTTTAATTACTATATCATGATTGCAACAAGCACCCTATATATATTTCATGTAAAACTGTAGTCAAAGTTAGAAAATTGTTGTCTAAAATTAATGGCAACGGTTTTTCAAATGTACCACTTGGTAACCAAAGGCAATGGTTTATTTTGTTGTCATATAAGAAAACAGTGTGAAACTGTTATTATGTAAGAGAACAATAGGAAACCGTTGTAATGTAGGGCAATAGTGAAAAACCATTCCCAAAGTGAATCATCAAAACTGTTGCATATAGTAATAGAAAAGGCAACAGTTTTTTGTGGGGTTGCCTTTACTCTTTAAAACTATTGTCTAAAGTGAAGGCAAAACCTTAGAACACTAGGGTGAAAAAATCGTTGCCAAAAGTAAAGACAGTGGTTTTTCTACTTTAAGCAATGGATTTTAGTCATTGCTGTATATTGAAAATGTTATAGCGAATCCTTCAGGTACTTCTATACAAAAAGGCTATAGACGTAAATCGATTTCTTCATGTAGTGCAAGACTAATTAACTATATTTGCATCCACCACATGTAAACACTTCTCTTCAGAATCAATGCTAAGCCTATGCGAAAATTCTTAAGCAACAAATTATGCTTAATATATCATAATTTCACTATTTTCATTTCGCCTCATAATTTCAGCATTCTCATTTTATTTTCACATAACACTAACTTTTACACTTATGGTGTAGGACTTCAAGTCCTAAAGATTTTTGTTTTGCAAGCGAATTTAATTATACACAAATGCATTTGTCTATTTTGGTCAATCGTTTCTTTGTCTATAAACTTTATATCATGATCCTCATTATTATTCATGACATTGCGTGCTACATGATATGTACGCTATCATCATTATGGACTTCATTTTGGTTCCATGACAATTTATTGAGATTTCTTCATATTCACAACTTTCAAGTGCCTAAGTTTCTTCTAGAACTAAAATAGTAATTATGTCTGAGGACTCTTCTAGAGTTGTCACATCCTCGAATATACCATCTTGGTTATGAGCGCATTTCTTTAATTTTCAAGGATGTTTATCCTTGGAACCGGTGACTAGCCACGTCTCATGTGTTTACAATTGTCCAATAGGTTTTTCATGCTTCATGCATGTATTAGGCTTATTTGTCCAATAAGGACAATGGAGCATTAGCAATTAGAACTTATTATTAGTCATTCTCGTTAGGTCAGTAAATATGTATGGCATTTGTTTAAATGAATTATCTTATGAACTTTCAGTTCACATTATTTTGAATAAAGATCAATTCATTTTAAGTAATCTAAAGATGATAATTTATTCGAACTAATCTTTCTTTCCCAACTACTTTTTTCTCCCCTTTATTAGGAAAACTAATTGATCAAAATGACTAATAATAAATCTCCTATCAATGATTCAATATATTTGACTTACACATGGAGATTTATATATTCCCAACCTTAGGAGGTCCCATCATAATACATTGTGGTGGAACATTTACAACATTTCCAAAATTCATAGATGGGAAATACTTGGCTCATGATGGGAAATACTTGGCTCTTGACCATAAGCCAATTGTAAAAGGAGGAATTTATCATAACCTTTGGGCATGATGCGTGCAAGTGTAGCTGCATATAAATGTATCAATTCTAATTAGTTGGACATACCATCTTGCAAACTTCAAGTTGCAAGTATACAATAAACAAACATATGACCATTTAGTTGATGCATTAATTAAACCATAAAATACCTAAATGGTACACATGATATTTGTACCGTTGTATGAGTTCTAGAAAAGAAAGGGATTTTATCCAACTTTGAGTTTGTTTGATTAAAAGGAACGCACAAGAATTCACTAGATTAAAGAATCTTTAGGTTCTTCATCATGTGTCCATGTGAATTCTCAATAATCTTTTGCATCATATTGACTTGGGATGGCCTAATCAATCATGTCAAATAAAAAATTTATATGATTTGTGAACTTTTGGTTTATCATAACAAGTGCTTCAATTGCACTTACATACATGTAGTACAATTTAGAGGAAAATGCATATAATTTTTCCAATACAAAATATTTAATATTTTTCTCATTTGTTGTCTCAATATGACATCAATATCATTGAAACTTATAACTTTATATGAGGCTTTATGCAAAATTAATATTTGATTTTGTTCCTCTAAGTAACAATTCACTAGCTCTACAGAAGCTCTCAATTATCTTTTTTATTCCTCTTCTAAGGAACAATTTTCTAGCCCTTTAATTCTATATCAAAATTAAAGCAAGAAAGGAGAGCTTGCCATTTGGTGAAAATCTATTTTGAAATTAAATTTTGAACATCTTTTTGTAAAACTTCTTTTGCAGCTTTACGATCAATACGAAATAAAAACTTTTAATTTATCAAATCATCTTGAAATTTCATTATACATAAAACAATTGATAAAATTTCTTTTTTAATATTACTATATTTGAGTTGGGTTTTTGACTAGGCTCTTGAGTGAAATCTAACTACCTGTTCATTTCCCCCATTTTGAAATTTTTGCTTAAGAATACCTACAAAGCCTATTTCTGATGCATCAGTTTCTATAATTTTAAAGGCTTGGATATATGGTATCCCTAGACAAGGAAGACTTTTGACTAGACTTTTTATTTGTTGAACTGCTTTAGTTATCTTAGGACCCCAAGCAGGAGGATTATTTTTAAGTCTTTTGAATAAAGGTCTTCAAATTATTTTGATGTTTGGAATAAAATCGGAAACATAGTTTAAGCATCCTAAAAATCTTTGTAATTGATTTTTATTTTTAATTTCATCTGAAAATTTTTCTGAAAATTCTATTGCTCTACTAATAGGAGTAATATTATTTTGATAAATTTCAAAACCTAAAAATCTAATTTTTGTTTAGAAAAGTTTCATCTTCTTTTCTGATAAAACTAGTCCATTGTTCTTAATGAGCTGTAAGAATTGTTCCAAATGTTGAAAATGTTGCTCTATAGATTTTGAGAATATTAACACATCATTTAAATAAACTATTGCAAATTGACTATAAGGAATTAAAATATCATTCATAATATTTTGAAATTCTGAGGGAGCATTTTTAAGACCAAAGGGCATTACGTTCTATTCGTAATGTCCAAAGGGGACTATAATAGTTGTTTTGTATTTATCTTTTTCAGTTATACCTATTTGGTAATAACTTGATTTCATATCAAATTTTGAGAATATTAAAGTATTTGATATTCTTCCTAATAAATCTTTTTTATTAGGGAGAGGATATCTAATCCATTTTAAAATTTTATTGAGAGGTTTATAATTAATGACTAGTCTTGGAGCACCTCAGCTTGATTCTAAACATAGAAGGCAGCACTACTCCAAGGAGATTTACTTGGCCTAATGAGTCTTTTATCTAAATATTCTTGAATTTTTTTCTTACAATATTCAAGCAATTCCTGATTCATCTGAATTGGTCTTGCTTTTGTTGGAATCTTGGACTCATCAAAGTTATCTTCATAAGGAAGACTTACTTCATATTTCTTCCTATCCCAAAAAGCATTAGGATGAGAAGAGCATACTTCATTTTTGAATTTTTCTAATAATTTTTCTATCCTAATCTGAATATTAGGATTTTTTATTTGTTCATCTATTTTTTGATAATGAAGTTCTTTTTGTAAAAAACTTAATTGATTCTTTGTACTGTTAATTAAATTAATAGTTATTGAATCTTGTTTTAATGAATTAATCTCTCTTTCTTTTGGAGGACTCATCCATTCAAACAGAATAGTTTGTCCTAAGATTTTAGTACTAAGGCCTTGATTAGTTACTTGAAAAGGAATTATCTGTTGAAGAAAAGGGGTTCCTAATATTATAGCTTCTGACATATTTTTGACTAAGATAAAAATATTATGAGAACATAATCCTTGATTACAAATGTGAGCATTTGATAATTTATATTGAATATTTAATTTATTTCTTCCTACTCCAAAGGCCGACTCTGTAGTTTTTTCATAATATTGGGTAGGAATTAAACCTTCTCGAATACAATTTAGATTAAATCCTGAATCTATCAGGGCGACTACTATTCTTGAAAAGTTTTTTCCTATTACTATCTTTACTTGACAGTACCATTTTTGAAAAGTAATTTTTTCTATAGTTTGAATAAATTTTTCTTGATTATATTGATCTTCTTTTGGTAATTCTAGAGGTTCTGGTTCACTATGTGAAGAAGAACTTATTTAAGCTTTTAATTGTAGTATTTCTAAATCTTGACTTAAATATTTATCTTTTAAGTCTTTTATTTCATTTTTGAGATTTTTAATTTCTACTTGTAATTCTTGTAAAGTCGTAGGATGACTTTCTTCTTTAAATCTTCCTATGACTTCTGATATTTTGAGAGGTTTAATAGTAGGTTGTTTTCTCGTAGGATGACTTTCTTCTTTAAATCTTCCTATGACTTCTGATATTTTGAGAGGTTTAATAGTAGGTTGTTTTCTACTATTATGCTCAGTAATTATATCTTGAAGTTTTATTAAATATTGTTTTTTAATTTCTTCATCTTGAATTTTATCTATAATATCTATTAAAACTTGTGTTTTTTCTAATGAAATCATATTGACATTTTTCTTATTAGTACAATCTTCACAATCACAAAGGACTAACGATTGATCCAGAACATGTGTTGAGTATTGTATTTGATACGAACCCTGCCAACATTGTGACGAAACCCATAACGAAATTAGTGTAAGGATCGTTTCTACTTCAGGTTTGTATGGAAGAACTGCAACCCAACACTTATATTGAGGTGTGAACCTTGGTATAGTGAAGACGCCACAATCAAGGGATGGAAACTTGATTGATAAGTCAAATAGCTCTCAAAGAACTAAAGAGAAGATGCAAACTCACAATTTGGTTAAAACGCATATTCTGAATTTTATTGAACTCTAAAAGGCCTATTTAAAGGCATTACAAGAAAGAAAGCTTGTTTAATTCAAAAAGGACTCAAAATTAAAGAAGGACTAGGACTCTAAATAAAAGAAGGATTCTAAATAAAGAAGAACTCTAACTCCTAAGTAAAGAAACACAAATCAAATAAGGACTCTAACTAATCCCAAATTCGCCTAGGGCTTGAAGCATGTTGACAAGCCTAGTTTTATTGCTATTTTCTTTTTCAAAATTTTGCCTTTGAATTCTCTTTTGATCTTCAAGTGCCTTTTCTAGTTTGAGAGAAACTAACTTAATTTTTCTGTTATTCTTGGAAAGAATGTATCTATTCTTTTTATCATGAGTAACCTTTCTTCCAACCTCCCAAGGATGCCCCAAGAGTAAGTGACAATCATACATTGGTGCCACATCACAAAGCACTTCATCCTTATAGTTGCCAATGGAAAATGCAACTAACACTTGCTTTGTCAGCCATATGTCTCCACTGCCTTCCAGCCACTTCAACCTACAAGGTTTAGGGTGCTTTAAAGTGGGTAAACTTAGCTTCTCAACCATCAAAGTACTAGCAAAGTTAGCATTCTTGTCAGCATCAATGATCATGCTACATACTTTTTTGTTCACATGGCATCTAGTTTGGAAATGTTTAGGTTGCCTCTCACCACCAACTCCCTTAAGCTGCCTAATGGGTAGGGCATCTTCATGAATGGGTTCAGCTCTTGCTCCCCTTGGTGGAGCTCGGCCTCCTTTAGGTACGCGAGGCGGCTCTCTTCGGGCATTCTCTATGTGGTCTATTCTGTCATGTAAGGCTTCCAGCTCCGCTCTCATCATTCTCCCCACCTCTCTTGTCACTGCCTCCATCATCGGTTGTGGATCTACACCACCCCTTGCACCTACTGAAGCACTTTCATGAGATATGGTCACTACAAGAAGAAAATGTTAGTAAAAAAATTCCTCACTGCACACAACTCACGTGTTTTCTATCAAAGATTGACACTCTAATTTCACTCGTGTTTACAAGGAGAATAATTTGGCTTTTGCTCTCCGTGATGTATATCACTCTTGCCTTTTTCTACTCTTAATCCTCTCAAGAGTTCTTATTAAGCCAATCAACCAAGAACAGAATTTTCTGGGCACAATTCACACCCAAGACAGGACCAAACAGATCTGGAATTTCTGGGGGCAAAGGTATACGAATTAAATGGCCAAATCTGGAACCATTAATTGGCAATAACCGAATCTGAATTCTGGAAAAGGGTGCAGAATTCAAGTAATCAAATTCAAATCCAGAAAATTAATTTGTAACACACCAAATCTGAATTCTGGAAACAAGGATGCAGAATTCAAGAAACCAAATTTGGAAGAATAATTTGCACAAACTAAATCTGAATTCTGGAAACAATAATGCAGAATTCAAGTAACCAATTCTGGGAGTATAATTTGTACAAATCAAATCTGAAATCTGGAATATATAAATATGCAAGACACCAATTCAGAATTCTGGAATGTATATATAGACTAATTTTTTTTTTTTTTGAATATAGGGAACAGAATTCAAGTCCTCCCCTTTGGTGTCTATATTTTCTTATGTTGTTCTCTTTTTTTTTTTTTTTCTTCTGGTTCTAAAAACCGAATGTTGAGGGTTTTGGCTTTAGTAAAATATTGATCTAGAGGTGATTGGCTTGACTCAGCTCTAGATTCGGTCTTTACTGTTGGAGCATAGCTTTGATGTTTTTAAATGGTTGTTTGAGGCTGATATTGGGGTTGTGATGATGATGAACTGGAGGATATTGGTAAAGCATAATCTGCTGTAGTGAGAACCTTTTGAGAATATTGATTATATGGAACTAAAGTTTTACCTCAAACTTCAACTAAGGCTTTTCCCCTAAGCTCTCTTGGTGAGACAGTGGGTCTCATCTTGTTTCTTTCTTTTGTAAAAACTCTCTAGTAAGAAAATTAGGGACGCTATTCTTGTCTCCTTTAATGAATTCAATTTCAAAATGAAAACATGCAAGTAAAGCTTGCCATCTTGCAAAAATCTATTTTGATACTAAATTTTTAACATCTTTTGCAGATTTGCAATCAATGCAAAGTAAAAACTTTTGATTTATCAAATCATCTTGAAATTTTTGAATGCATAAAACTATTGACAAAATTTCTTTTTTAATGGTGCTATAATTAGTTGAGTAGGGTTCCAAGATCTTGAGTGATATCTTATTATCAGTTCCTTTTCCCCCTTAATTTTTTGTTTTAAAACTCCTCCAAAACCTATATCAGAGGCATATGTTTCTACTATTTTAAAAGCTTCTAAATCTGGAATTCCTAAGCAAGGAAGTGTTTTGACTAATGTTTTAATTTTCCGAACTGCTTTAGATATATTTTCATTCCATGCAAGAGGGTTTTTATTTAATCTTAAAAATAAAGGTTTGCATGCTATTAAATCATGGGATCCTACTTGTATTTTTATTTCTTCTAAGGGTGGATGTGTTGAAATAATTGGATTTCTGCTAGTAGGTAACCAAGTTTGAGTAATTCTATTGGTGGTTTTTATATATTTATTTTTGTAAATATCAAACCATTTAAAGAAATTAATATTTATTTGAAGAGTTTCCATATCTGAATATCATTTAGATCTAATATTATTTCTTTCTTGTTCATTAAATGTTTTAAAGAACCAATCTCTTTTTTCTTTATTTTATGGTTTCATAAAATCTTGTTTTAATGAACTGTTTTGTTGTTTTAATCATCATTATTTGTTTTCTGCTAGGGGATAAAGAATTATCTAATTCAAATCCTATTTGAGAAGGTGTTGGTTCTAAATGTATATTTTATGGTTGAAAATATTGTTTATCTATATTTATGGGTATTGTTAGATTATCTTGAGGAGGTATGTATATTGGTGTAGGAATTTTAGGATTAAAATTTATTCCTCTTAACTCATATTGAGAAGGTAACTCTAATGATTTTCTACTAGAGGTCGGTAAGGAATCACTACGAGTAGTTCTAAATGATTGAGATATGTTCATAGATAAAACTATGTCTCCTTCTTGATTACTAGTGTAATATTTTATTGATCTAGACTCTAGAGTAATGGTTTTTATTGCTTGATTTAAAATCCAATTTTCAGGAAAGGTTGTCTGATCTATTCTTAATTTTTTAGGTGTTATTATATTAGATATTTTAAGATTTGCTTCAAAAATTATTACTTCTTCTTTAGAAGATTCCCTAAGAGCTTTAAAGTTTTGATTTGTTTTTGATACTTTAAAGGATATCCTATAAATTATATTGACTGTAGAGGTTCCTTCTATACATTCTTTGTTATGTTGGCAAATATCTATTATTAAAGCTTTTGTTGCAGTTTCATCCTAAATATTTATTGTAAAATTTGGTAAACAATTTGTATTTGCGGGTCCATCATGTAAATTTGATTCTAATAAACCTATTATTGATTTTTCAAAGTTAGTGCTTCTTTTGTCTCTTACTGCTAATAATATAGGAGAATCTATTCCTAATCTATGTAATGGTTTTGCTGCTAATTGAATTAATCCTATATGTAAATAATTATAATCTTTTCTATATTTATTTACTAATTCTTCTGATAATAAAGTCATACTATCATATTCTGTTTTTACATCTACGTTTAATTCAATTATATGTATTATTTGTTTAAAGTTAAAATCAAAGGTAGCGGTTTTATAAACTGTGGATATATCAAATTTAGGTAATGACCAATTTATTAATTGATGTTCTACTGCTTCTATCTCTTCTTCAGCCATATTAACATTTTTATCTTTATTATATTTTCTAGGTTTTATTGAACTAGAGGCAGAACTCTAATGGGTAGCCGCCGTCTTATACGACCTAGTACTAGAGCTTCTTGAGAGGGCTTTTCCTAACCAGCTAGCCATTTAGCCTTAGTCAAAGACTATCTTTAACCTAAATGGGTCCGAGCTACTAGAAAAGAAGCTTACCATATTGAACAACAAAATAATTTTACTAACAAAGCCATTTCTACTATCTGTAATCAATTAGACCGAATAGAAAGTCAAGTAATTATCAATAAAGCTTCAACGTCCAATACAAAAATAGATCCTTTAAGATCAGTATTCAAACATGAAGCCATACCCATAGCAAAAGCCAGAGAAATAAAATTTAATAATCATGAGAATTTATTAAAAGAAGTCTCAGAAAAATTGGCTCAATTAAATCTGAAAGATAAAAATATTAAAACTATAAATCAAAATTCTAATATAAATAAAATGAAAACTTCGAAATTCCATACAAATAAAACTAGGAATTACTATCCAAGAACTACCCTTCCTAATCTTCAGTTTGAAGAAAGAGAACAATTTAGAGCATCAGAATATGATGGAACTTCAATATATGAATGGAATATAGATGGATTAAGTGAATCAGAAATATTTAATATAATTCAAGAAATGACTATGGCTATTACAACATTTAGAGTAAAAGGAAATAGTGAAGATAGAATATTTGAAATGTTAACAATAGGATTTACAGGAACTCCTAGAGGATGGTGGGATAATATTATTACCCACGAAGAAAAAATAATTATCAAAACATCTATTAAGGCAGAAATAATAAATGAACAACCAATACAAAGCCCTAATTGTAATACAACATTATTACATACTATAATCAAACATTTCAATTTGCGGAAGGATCGTCTAACCACTAAGGTTTTTACTTATAAATGAAAAGTATAACTATGATTTTGCATATGAATATTGATTTGTACGGTTAAGTGAAAATTTCTATTTTGTCTATTTAAATATCTTTGAATGTTTCTAATATATTGCCTAAAATTATATATGGCGACTCTTAATGGTTCTACGGTAGGGTAATGTTCTGGAAAATTTTAATGGATATCTAGGATGAAATGCATATTTAATCGTCTATTTCAATGTCTTGTTCTAACCAAGATCTTATTCTTTCATGATAAGAATCTAGGTAGTCTCTTTTTATATTATTCATAAGGCTGGCTATGGAGTAATCTATGAAGAGGGTGAAATGTGAAAACTTTAATCTTAAAGAGATATTATGATTAGAATTAAAATGTTGTATAATATCAAAAATAATTTTTAATGCTTCTAATGATGAAAACAAAGCATTTAAATCAGATAAAGCAAAGATTGAATAATAACGAAGATCAATTTCAATATGGAAATTCATAATATGAAAAACAAAATATAATTTTTATTGAAATTATAAAAGACTTACAAGACTGCCGAAAATATTCTTGAAAAACTTGAAGACTTTTGAGCAGCATTCAGAATTTCAGATTATAGAGTTCTGAATATTCTAACCGATGCCTTACAATATTGACATAGATCTATTTATAGACTCATAAATTCGGACTTAATGAATGTTGAAATCCGGAGCGGAGTTGAAGAGCTCTTGAATCTGGAAGAGACATAATAATTTTTGCTTTTTGACAATTGAGGGTTGCTTTAGACAGGTTCTTCTTGGAGGCTTGAAAAAGGATTCTTGCCGACACTGCTTTTGACTGTAGAACTTTTGACTTTTCCTTCTTTCTTACTATTAGTGATCACAGGCTATCTTGTTGATGAGCTGGAAAGAAGATTATTGATTAGAAAAATCTTGTTCCAGATTGATTCCGAAACAATCGTCTTCATTTTGGTTGTCTTCTTTTGCTTTGTCTGAATCGGACACTGTTGAGAGGATCTCTTGTAGCTTTTTCTTAATATCTTTTGAAGATTTTGCTTGAGAGATTTGAGTAATAATGAGATTCTTCTCATTAAGGTACAATTGTTCTTGATTGATGGGAGAAGGTTCTTGTTTTATCACGAACTTGGAATTTTGGGATATCCAGTTGGAAACAACTTCAGTGGAACAAAATTTGAAATCATATTTTTGCCACCATTTGACTTTGATGGTTCTAGTAAGGATATTGACTGAGGTGAATCGGGCATGAGGTTGCACATCATAATCCCAACTCATGATCCAAGGAATTTTGAAATGGGCAATAAAGAAAAAAGGTTTTAATTCAGGAAGAAAGGTTGTGGCTTTTGAGAATTGAAGGTATCGTTCATGAATTGTAGGAGGTAATATGTCCTTTACCGGCCCAAAGGATTCAAACCAGTCAAAGAACCAATTTGGGACTTCTTTCGGACAATCTTTGTGAAAATGGATAAACCATGAATGAGAATAATTTCTAAGATAAAGGAAATTATACCATGCATTTTGATAATCTTTGTAAGCAAATACTGGAGGGTGAAAATTGATGAAAATTTTTTTGGGAGTATAAAGGTGTTGATTCCAATATCTGGGACAAGGAATTTGGAGTATTTGGATTTTTGAAAATTTAATTCCTTTTGGTCCATTGGTATGAGTAACCTGAATGGATCCAATGTCTACTAGGATGAGTTCACAATTACAAAGATTTTTAGGATGTCTCAATTACGTTGCAGATTTTATACCCAACATTAGAATTATTTGTAAACCCTTATTTCTAAGATTAAACAAAAATCCTCCTGCTTGGAATCAAGAAATGTCTTAAGCAGTTCAAAAAATTAAGTCTTTAGTAAAAAATCTTCCTTCTCTAGGTATCCCAGATATGCATGCTTTTAAAATTGTAGAAACAGATGCATCAGATATAGGCTTCAGAGGAATTCTTAAACAAAAAATTGAAGACAAAGAACAAATAGTTAGATATTATTCAAGAACTTGGTCTTCAGCTCAAAATAATTATAGTACCATTAAAAAAGAAATTTTATCCATCGTTTTATGTATTCAAAAATTTCAAGATGATTAGGTAAATCAAAAATTTTTACTCCATATGGATTGTAAATCAGCTAAAGAAGTTTTACAAAAGGATGTTAAAAATTTAGTTTCAAAACAAATATTTGCAAGATGGCAAGCTTTATTATCATGTTTTAATCTTGATATTGAATATATCAAAGGAGATAAAAATAGCCTTCCAGATTTTCTCACAAGAGAGTTCTTACAGGAAAAGAGTGATTCAAAATGAGGCCCACTGCCTCACCAAGAGAGATGAGAGGAAAAGCTATGGCAGAATACAGAGCAAGAACATTAGTTCCTTATCAACAATTATCTCAAAAAATTATTACTCCAGCAGATTATACATTACAGGTATCTTCTAGTTCTTCCTCTTCTCAACCTCAACATTTTCCTCCCACTATTTCAAAATACCAAAGCTATGCTCAAACCGTCATTAAACAAGAAACTCATAAGTCTAAACCTAGCCAATCAGACCCTTATTATATAAAACCAAAAACCCTAAATATTAGGTTCTTAGAACCAGAAGAAATCAAACCTACCCCAATAGAAATCGCTCTCAATATTTTTCCTTCTTCACCATTAGTTGACTGGCACTTTCTTCCTTTTGATCTGTTTAAAACTCATGTCTTTTATGAACTCATCCTAGTAGACACTAGATCCATTCAGGTTACTCATACCAATGGACCAGAAGGAATTAAATTTTCAAAAATCCAAATACTCCAAATTCTTCGTCCAAGAGATTGGAATCAACACCTCTACACTCCCAAAAAAATTTCCATCAATTTTCACCCTTCAGTATTTGATTACAAAGATTATCAAAATGCATGGTATAATTTCCTTTATCTTAGAAATTATTCTCATTCATGGTTTATCTATTTTCACAAAGATTGTTCGAAAGAAATCCCAAATTGGTTCTTTGACTGGTTCGAATCCTTTGGGCCGGTAAAGTATATATTACCTCTCATAATTCATGAACGATACCTTCAATTCTCAAAAGTCACAACTTTTCTTCCCGAATTAAAACCTTTTTTCTTTATTGCCCATTTCAAAATTCCTTGGATCATGAGTTGGGATTATGATGTGCAACCTCATGCCCGATTCACCTCAGTCAATATCCTTACTAGAACCATCAAAGTCAAATGGTGGCAAAAATATGATTTCAAATTTTGTTCCACTGAAGTTGTTTCCAACTGGATATCCCAAAATCTCAAGTTCGTGATAAAACAAGAACCTTCTCCCATCAATCAAGAACAATTGTACCTTAATGAGAAGAATCTCATTATTACTCAAATCTCTCAAGCAAAATCTTCAAAAGATATTAAGAAAAAGCTACAAGAGATCCTCTCAACAGTGTCCGATTTAGACAAAGCAAAAGAAGACAACCAAAATGAAGACGATTGTTTCGGAATCAATCTGGAACAAGATTTTTCTAATCAATAATCTTCTTTCTAGCTCATCAACAAGATAGCCCGTGATCACCAACAGTAATAAAGAAGACAAAGTCAAAAGTTCTACAATCAAAAGCAATGTCAGCAAGAATCCTTTTTCAAGCCTCTAAGAAGAACTTGTCTAAAGCAACCCTCAATTGTCAAAAAGCAAAAATTATTATGTCTCTTCCAGATTCAAGAGCTCTTCAAATCCGCTCCAGATTTCAACATTCATTAAGTCCGAATTTATGAGTCTATAAATAGATCTATGTCAATATTGTAAGGCATCGGTTAGAATATTCAGAACTCTATAATCTGAAATTCTGAACGCTACTCAAAAGTCTTCAAGTTTTTCAAGAATATTTTCAACAGTCTTGTAAGTCTTTTATAATTTCAATAAAAATTATATTTTGTTTTTCATATTATAAATTTCCATATTGAAATTAATCTTCGTTATTATTCAATCTTTGCTTTATCTGATTTAAATGCTTTGTTTTCATCATTAGAAGCAATAAAAATTGTTTTTGATATTATACAACATTTTAATTCTAATCATAATATCTCTTTAAGATTAAAGTTTCCACATTTCACCCTCTTCATAGATTACTCCATAGCCAGCCTTATCAATAATATAAGAGACTACTCAGATTCTTATCATGAAAGATTAAGATCTTGGTTAGAACAAGACATTGAAATAGACGATTAAATATGCATTTCATCCTAGATATCCATTATAATTTTCTAGAACATTACTCTACCGTAGAACCATTAAGAGTCACCATATATAATTTTAGGCAATATATTAGAAACATTCAAAGATATTTAAATAGACAAAATAGAAAATTTCAATTAACCGTACAAATCAATATTCATATGCAAAATCATAGTTATACTTTTCATTTATAAGTAAGAACCTTAGTGGTTAGACGATCCTTCCGCAAATTGGTATCAGAGCCTTTTGAATAGGTTCTTCCAAAACCCTCTCAGCTATTAAATCTTAGAAGAAGAAAACTCTTTACCCAAAAGCATTGGAGTAAGGTGGACCTGACAGTAAGAAAAGAAGCTTACCATATTGAACAACAAAATAATTTTACTAACAAAGCCATTTCTACTATCTGTAATCAATTAGACCGAATAGAAAGTCAAGTAATTACCAATAAAGCTTCAACTTCCAATACAAAAATATATCCTTTAAGACCAATATTCAAACATGAAGCCATACCCATAGCAAAAGCCAGAGAAATAAAATTTAATAATCATGAGAATTTATTAAAAGAAGTCTCAGAAAAATTGGCTCAATTAAATCTGAAAGATAAAAATATTAAAACTATAAATCAAAATTCTAATATAAATAAAATGAAAACTTTGAAATTTCATACAAATAAAACTAGGAATTACTATCCAAGACCTACCCTTCATATCAAATTTTGAAAACATTAATGCATTATTTATTCTTCCTAATAAATCTCTTTTATTAGGTAATGGGTATCTAATCCATTTTAATACTTTATTGAGAGGTTTATAGTTTATGACTAATCTAGGTGCTCCTCTTTCTATTTCTGTAGAGTTTTGAATATAAAAAGCTGCACAACTCCAAGAAGATTTACTGGGTCTAATGAGTTTTTTATCTAAGTATTCTTGTATTTCTTTCTTGCAGTATTCTAATGACTCTTTATTCATCTGAATTGGTCTAGCTTTTGTAGGTATTTTTGATTCATCAAAATCTTTATCATATTGTAATTCTATTTCATACTTCTTTCTTTCCCAAAATGCATTAGGATGATTAGAACATAGTTCTTTTTGAAATTTTTGTTGTACTAATTCTATTCTAGATTTTATTTGAGGATTTGCTAATTTTTCTTCTAATTTTTTATGATGAATTTCCTTTTGTAAGAAGTTTATATGTTTTTGTTTTTGTATTCTTTTAATAGTAATAGTATCTTGTTTTAATTTATTAATTTCTTTTTTCTCTAGGAGGACTTAGCCATTCGAATAGTATAGTTTGAATAGCTATAGAAGTGCTAAGACCTTGACTAGTGATCTTGAATGGTATTAATTGTTGAAGGAAGGGTGTTCCTAAAATCATGCTATCAGACATATTTTTGACTAAGACAAAGATATTATGAAAACATATTCCTTGATTACAAATATAAGCATTAGTTAGTTTATGTGTAATATCTAATTTATTTCTTCCTAATCCGAACGCAATTTCTATTGTTTTTTCATAATATTGTGTAGGAATTAATCCTTCTTGGATACAATTTAAATCTGCTCCTGAATCTATTAAGGCTACTAATGTCCTAGAAAATTCTTTTCCTATATGTAATTTAACTTGACAGTACCATTTTTGAAAGGTAAATTTTTCTATTTTATTGACAAAATTATCTTGATCTTCTTCTTTTTCTAAAATTAAATTATGTTCTTGATCTCTTAAGGTATTATCTTGATTTAATATTATTTGAGCTTTTAATTGTAATATTTCTATATCTTGATTATTTTCTCTTTCTTTTAGTTCTTGTAATTCTAGTTTAACGTTTTTTATTTCTTGATTTAATTCTTGTATAGTAGTAGAATGACTATCTTGCTTAAATCTATCTACTACCTCAGATAATTTTATTGGTTTAAATTTTTTACTTTTACTATCTAGATCCTCAATAATAATTTCTTGTAGTTTTTGTAAGTATTGTTTCTTTATTTCTTCATCTTGAATTTTATCTATAATTTCTATAAGAAAATGGGCCCTTTCTAATGATATTGTATTTATTTGTTTAGTACAATTTTCACAGTTACAAACATCAAATAAAGATTTTTAACATTTATTTAATATATTTTCATCTAACCCTAAATTTTCTAAAGATTCTAATGATGAGTCTTCTGATGAATTCTCTTCAAGTCTATTTATTTTTTGTAATTCTTCTTCTGAAGAAGAATATTCAGAAGTTTCTAAATATTCTTCATTAATTAGAACTTTTATTAATGCTTCTTTTTGTTCTTCATCTATTTCTAATTGTTGAATTTTTTTCTTAGTAGGACAATTACTTGCATAATGTCCTCTTTGATTACATTTATAACAAATTATTTCTTTTTTGTTTCTTTTCTTTTCTCTTTTTGGATTTTTTGATGGTTTAAAATATTGTTTATATTTTTTTATAATGCTTCTTTTTATATGGTTTATTGTGTTGAAAGGAAGATTTTCTATAAGGTTTTTTATAATATTTTCTTTCTAATGAAGAAGGTGGTTTTTTATATCCACAATCATATTGTTGACAAAAATCTCCTAACTCTCTTCTCCCCTCTAATGAATCTTTCTGATATTTGTTTTGTAGTTTAAAATCATTACAGAGTTTTATTCCTTCTTTAATAATAATATTATTGATATGTCCAGAAGTTAATTGACTATAAGGTATTTGATTATCAAATCTAGTCCTAATGGTTTCTCTAATTCTTTCAGCAAATAATTTTGGCAATCCTAAAATAAACTTTTCTTTCCAAAAATCTGCACCTCCATCAGTTCTATTGCAGACTTTAGGAATAAAGTTATCTTTATACCATCTAAAATCTGATAATTTTGGACACTTAAGGTTATTTAATTCGGTTAATTGTCTATCTTGATATTGTAATGGATCTCCTATAAAATGTTTAATTATTGTATATAATAATTTTGTAATACAATCAGAGGTTTGTACTTGTTGATTTTCCTTTATTTCTATTTTTATTGCAGTTTTAATGATTAATTTTTCTTCTTCTGAGATTATATTATCCCACCATCCTCTTAATGATCCTGTAAATCCCGTTGTTAACATTTCAAATATACTTTCTTCACTATTATTTTTTATCTTAAAAGATGTTATTGCCATAGTCATTTCTTGAACTAAATTAAATATTTCTGCTTCACTTAATCCATCTAAATTCCATTCATATATGGCAGATCCATCATATCCTGTTGATCTAAATTGTTCCCTTTCTTCAAACTGAAGATGAAGAAGTGTTGGTCTAGGATAATAATTTCTAGTCCTAGTTGTTTGAAATTTTTGAGTTTTTATTTTATTTATATTATTATCTTCTTCTTCTTTTAATGTTTTAATATTTTTATCTTTTAGTACTAATTGGGTTAGTTTTTGAGAGATATCTTTATTAAATCTTCATGATTTTGAAATTTTATATTTTTTGCTTTTTCTATAGAAATGGCTTCATGCTTAAATATTGGTCTATGGGGATCTAAACTAGAAGAGCGAATGTTTTCTTGAATTGTACTAGAAGAGAGTTGATGTATTTTATCTTCTATTCTATCTAGTTGACTACATATTGTTGAAATAGCTTTATTGGTATAATTATTTTGTTGTTCAATATGATAGGCTTCTTTCCTAGTGGCTGGTATGTCTAAAGGTAAAGAAGTATCTATTGTTTTAAAAGTTGAGGCTATTAGATCATGAGATCCTTCTTTTATTTTGATTTCTTTTTGAGGAGGATGTGTATCTATTATTGGACTTCCTTCTGTGGGTATCCATGTTTGGGTGACTCTATTGGTGGTATTAATATTACTAAAGTAAGGATAATTTATTTGATTATTGTAAGCATATTGTTCGAACCATTTAAAAAATTTAATATTAATTTTTAATGTATTCATTTCTAAATACCATAAACTTCTAATATAACTTCTTCTTTGTTCATTAAATGTTTTAAAGAACCAATTTCTTTTTTCTATATTTTCTAAAGACATAAATTCTTTTCTTAATGAGTCTTTATTTATTTAAAATTTCTTTTCTTGTCTAATCATCAAAATATGTTTACTATTGGGTGATAATGAATTATTATCTAATTCAGATGCTAATTGTGAAGGTGTTGGCTCTAAGTCTTCTTGTTGAAAATTTTCTTTATTAATATGTATTGGAAAGTTATCTTTAGGAGCTATATATATTGGTGTAGGAATTCTTGGATCAAAATTTATTCCTCTTAATTCATATTGAGAAGGTATATCTATTGATCTTCTACTAGACGATGGTAATGAATCACTTCTGGTATTTCTAAAAGGTTGAGTTCTATTCGTTGAAAGAATTATATCTCCTTCTTGGTTACTAGTATAATAGCTTATAGATTTTGATTCTGGGGGTCTTGTTTTAATAGCTTGATTTAAAGTCCATTTTTCTGGAAATGTTATTTCATTAAATTTTAACTTTTTAGGAGTTATACCATTAGATTTTTTAAGATTTGCTTCAAAAATTACTGCTTCTTCTTTAGAGGATTCTCTAAGGGCTTTAAAATTTTGATTAGTTTTTGAAATTTTAAAAGAAATTCTATAAATTATGTTTACTATGGATGTTTCATCTATCCATTCTCTATTATGTTGACATATGTCTAATACTAAGGCTTTTGTAGCGGTTTCGTCTTGAATATTTATAGTAAAATTAGGCAGGCAATTACTATATGCAGGGCCATCATATAAATTTGATTCTAATATTCCTATTATAGATTTTTCAAAATTTGTATTTCTTTTGTCTCTTATTGCTAAAAGTATTGGAGAGTCTATTATTGACCTATGTAATGGTTTGGCTGTAAATTGAATTAATCCTATATGAAGATAATTATATTTTTCTCTATATTTATTGAGTAATTCTTCTGATAATAATTGTACATTATCATATTCATTTTTAACATCTATATTTAATTATACTATATTTCTTACTTGTTTGAAGTTAAAATCAAATGTTGAAGTTTTGTATACTAGAGATAAATCGAATTTTGGTATTAACCAATTTTGCAATTGACTACTATGTCTGGACCTGGTAAGTTTCCCCGTGTTGAGTCAAATTAAGCCGCAGGCTCCACTCCTAGTCCATACTCCCTCGGGAACTCAAAGACTTTGATTTCTCATAAGGTGCCAGCGGAGTCCTAAAAACAACATCCGTTGATCCATGGTCGACATCGTTTATGGTTGAGACTAGGACGGTATCTGATCGTCTTCGAGCCCCCAACTTTCATTCTTGATTAATGAAAACATCCTTGGCAACTGCTTTCGTAGTTGTCCGTCTTTCATAAATCCAAGAATTTCACCTTTGACTATGAAATACGAATGCCCCCGACTGTCCCTGTTAATCATCACTCCGATCCCAAAGGCCAACACAATAGGATCAAAATCCTATGATGTTATCCCATGCTAATGTATACAGAGTGTAGGCTTGCTTTGAGCACTCTAATTTCTTCAAAGTAACAACACCGGAGGCACGACCCGGCTAGTTAAGGCCAGGAGCGTATCGCCGATAGAAGGGTCGAGCTGACCGGTGCACACCTGAGGCGGACCGAATGACCCAACCCAAGGTCCAACTACGAGCTTTTTAACTACAACAACTTAAATATACGCTATTGGAGCTAGAATTACGACGGCTACTGGCACCAGACTTGCCCTCCAATGGATCCTCGTTAAGGGATTTAGATTGTACTCATTCCAATTACCAGACTCAAAGAGCCCCGATATTGTCACAACGTACCCTTTGGGGGTGAAAACTCTACGACAAAGAATGGAACGACTTTAATTTAATTTTGGAGTCGCCACCAATTGTTTAAAAATTTGGGTACAATTAAAAACCCTATTTATTTCAAAATTTATATACTTATTTTATTATTATTTATTTATTTACTTTTTCTAGAAAGGCACTGAAATACAAACTAGAGATGAGTTTGGGAGTCAGTTATGTGTGAAGGTGTTAGGCACCTCACAACATTTGTCAAAGACAATTACCCAAATCGGTTCCTCAAAATAAGATATGACCCGAAATTGTATTTTATTCTTTGCAAATATAAATATTACAAGTTTTAAAACAATGGCAGAAAGATAAACAAATATGCACGAGTTTTCTAGATGAATTTAGGGTCCTTCCATCCTTCAAGACAGATAAATTGTCCCTCCAGATGGCGCTTATTCTCACCTAAGTTAGATATGGTGAACTCAATCTTATAAAAAGACCAAACTACCTATCCTTCCATAATAAGTGAGGGGCCTTGGGATGTTAAAAATTCAAATGCTTCCTAAAATGTATGCATGTGAATAACAATTTTAAAGTTGGGAACCGGATACATTCAAAATTACATGGGAAATATAGTATGAAATAACATTATTGTTGTTGTTTTTCCTCTCGCACTCCTCCTCTTTCTTCTTGGCACCCCTTGGTCCATTGGGCCTGAACAACTCACCTTGTTTTGAGCCCATTGTCTATTTTGATAAACTCTTCCTTTCTACACCCCCACATTTCTTATTTGCACACATTTCCAGATTTCTGAACTAACATTTTTATCTCAACACCCCCACAACGAACTTTCTGGACCCATGATCTTCTCCTTGCACCGCCAAAATTTCTATTTAAACCTACTTCTTCAAAAACTCAATCTAAAACCACTATTTTCTCCCAGCACCCCCACAATTCCTATTTGATCCTATTTCTTCTACAACTCCCAGATTCGAAAATTAATAACGGAAACACAGACAGATGAAATCTCATGACTGATGACTCAATAACAACCCAAGCCACTAATTAACTACAATAAAATAAACCTTCATCTTACGAAAAATAGCAGATGCAGCTGCAAATGTCAAGATTGAACAAAGAAACATGCAAGAAATAAGGATAATAGAAGAAAGCAGAACAGAAGATTAAACATACGCAGAATATATTCAACACAAGTGTTCATCCCATTTTCTTAAGAACAAAAATCAAATGCAGAGAATGTACAATGTAGAAACATAGAATCAAAGCCATAAAATCGATTGTCAAGGACACATCCTATTCCAATTCCAATCTCACTCAAATGTGAAAATAGAGATAACCAAATGACACAGTGAAAGACCTAAAGAAACAAAAGGAATTATGGTGTTCTTCACACCCCATAATGTACATCAAGAACCACCCAATTAACAAGATCAAAATGCATAAATTCAACAACGTCTTATATCCAGAATTAACTAGATGAAAACAAAGCTCGTATGAACTTACTATACTTTCGCTCTCCGCTTCTCTGTTTCTCTTTTGTTTCTTCCCTATCCGTACTTCTTCCTTTTGGTTCTCTCTTGTTCTCTAGCTCTCTTGCTCTCAGTCTTCTCTCATCTCACTCTCCCAAGGTTCCCCTCTCTCTCTCTCTCTCTAGCTCCCCACTTTTTTTCCTTTTAACTCAATGGCCTTCTCTCTTCTTCTCCAGCTCCCATGCTCTCTTTTTTTTCTTTTTCTCTCACTTCGCGATCTCTCTTCTTTTTTTTCTCTCACCACTTCTCCCCTTTCTCTATATCCCTCACTCTTTCTTTATTTCTTTCACTTCCACTCCACGCTTTTTCCGCTCACCCACTTGCTCCTACAACAAAGTTCCCTCCCATTCTCCTTCTCGATTCTTCTTTTTTCTTCTCTTTTTTTTTTTTCTTTTTTTGTTTTCCTTCTAATTTCCACTGCCCCTTTTCTTTTTCTTTTTCTTTTCTTTCTCCTTTTTGATACTGTCAAGTTAAGTTACATATAAGAAAAGAATTTTCTAGAACTATGGTAGCTTTAATTGACTCAGGAGCATATTTAAATTGTACACAAGAAAGATTAATTCCTACACAATATTATGAAAAAAACTATCGAAGTAGCTTTTGAAATAGGACAAAATAAACTAAATATTCAATATAAATTAACAAATGCTTATGTTTGTAATCAAAGTATATGTTTACATAACATTTTTATTTTAGTAAAAAATATGTCAGATAGTATCATTTTTGGAACCCCTTTTCTTCAACAATTAATACCCTTTAGGATTACTACTCAAGGTCTTAATACTTCAATAGCAGGCCAAAATATTTTATTTGAATGGATGAGTCCACCAAGAGAAAAAGAAATTAATGAATTAAGACAAGATTCTATAACATAAAAAGAATTCAAAAACGAAATCATTTAAAATTCTTACAAAAGAAAATTCATTATAAAAAAATTAAAGAACAATTTTAAAATCAAAATATAGTTATTAGAATAGAAAAACTTCAAGAAAGATTTCAAAAAGAAGTTTGCTCTTCACATCCTAATACTTTCTGGAATAGAAAGAAATATGAAGTAGAACTCCCTTATGAAACTAGTTTTGATGAAACTAAAATCCCTACTAAGGCTAGACCCATACAAATAAATAAAGAACTTTTAGAATATTGTAAAAAAAAAATTCAAGATTATCTTAATAAAAAACTTATTAGACCAAGTAAGTCCCCATGGAGTTGTGCAGCCTTTTATGTTCAAAACCAAGGTGAGATAGAAAGAGGTGCACCAAGATTAGTAATAAATTATAAGCCTCTCAATAAAGTTTTAAAATAGATTAGATATCCTTTACCCAATAAAAAAGATTTATTAGGAAGAATATCTAATGCCTCAATATTTTTAAAATTTGACATGAAATCAGGATATTATCAAATAGGAATTGTAGAAAAAGATAAATACAAAATAACCTTTAATGTACCTTTTGGTCAATATGAACGAAATGTTATGTCTTTTGGTTTAAAAAATACCCCATTAGAATTTCAAAATATTATGAATGATATTTTAAACCCTTATAGTAAATTTACAGTAGTTTATTTAGATGATGTTTTAATTTTTTCCAATTCCATAGAACAACATTTTCAACATTTAAAACAATTAATTAATCTTATTAAACAAAATGAATTAGTTTTATCAGAAAAGAAAATTAAATTATTTCATGTTAAAATTAAATTTTTAAGATTTGATATATATCAATCAAAAATTATTTCTATAAGTAGAGCAATAGAATTTGTTGATAATTTTTCAGACATAATTCTTAATAAAAATCAATTACAAAGATTTTTAGGATGTCTTAATTATGTAGTTGATTTTATTCCCAATATTTGAATAATTTGTAAACCATTATTTTTAAGATTAAATAAAAATCCTCCAGCATGGAATAATAACATGACTCAAGTTGTTCAACAAATTAAATTTAGTCAAAACCCTTTCTTGTTTAGGAATTCCTGAGCTTAATGCTTTTAAAATAGTTGAAACAGATACCTCTGACATAGGTTTTGGAGGTATTCTCAAACAAAAAATTGAGGGGGGAAAGGAACAGGTAGTTAGATATCATTCTGGAACCTAGTCACCTACCCAAATCAATTATAGTACCATTAAAAAAAAATTATCCATTGTTTTATGCATACAAAAGTTTCAAGATGATTTGATAAATCAAAAGTTTTTACTCAGAATTGATTGCAAATCCGCAAAAGAAGTTTTGCAAAAAGATGATCAAAATCTTGTTTCCAAACAAATATTTGCAAGATGGCAAGCTTTACATGCATGTTTTAATTTTGACATTGAATACATTAAAGGAGACAAGAACAACATTCCAAATTTTCTTACAAGAGAATTCTTACAGATAAAACAAAATGAGTATGAGGCCCACTGCCTCTACTTCAAGAGATATCAGGGGAAAATCCTTGGTACCTTATCAGCAATATTCTCAAAAGACATTATCTGCAGTAGATTATGCAATACAAATGTCTTCTAGTTCATCTTCAACCACAGGCCCTCAACCAATTATTAAACCTACTATAAAAAAAGAACAAAGCTATGCCCAAACAGTAAAAAAGGAAAATGCTCCAGAAACCAATAACCTTCCACACCAATACTTTGAAAAACCAAAAACCCTCAATATTAGATTTCTTGAACTAGAAGAAAGAAAATCCAATCCAATAGAAACAACCATGAATATCTTTCCTTCATCACCTATGTTTGAATGGCATTTTTTACCTTTTGACCTATTCAAAACCCGAATATTCTATGAATTAATCCTTGTAGATACTGGTTCTATTCAAATCACTCATACTAAAGGTTTGGATGGAATTAAGTTTTCAAAAGTTTAGATCTTAAAAGTAGTACTCCCAAGAGATTTGAATCAAAACCTTTTTACAGCAAAATAATTCTCAATATCTTTTCATCCTCCTTATTTTAACTATACCGATTATCAAAATGCCTAGTACAATTTTCTTTATCTCAAAAACTTTTCGTATTCCTAGTTTATCCATTTCCACAAAGTTGTCCAAAAGAATTCCCAAATTGGTTCTTTGATTGGTTCGAATCATTTGAACCAGTTAGAGATATTCTTCCTGCACCCATATATGAAAGATACTGTCAATTCTCTAACTCTACTACTTTCATCCTAGAACAAAAACCTTTTTATTTGAAAGTCTTTTTCAAAATTCCATGGATCCTGAGTTAGGATTATGATATTAAACCCCATGCCATAATTTCTTCTATTTCAATTTTAACCCGTACCATTAAAGTAAAATGGTGGCCTAAATATGATTTCAAATTCTGCACTGAAGAATCAGTTAACAGCTGGATTTCAAAAAATCCTAAATTTGTCCTTAAAAAAGAAAAGGATACTATCAGTTACGAGCAGCAATATTTGAATGAGAAAAATCTTATTATTTCTTAACTGTCTCAAGCTAAATCTCCTCAAGACTTCAAGAAGAAGCTTGAAGAAATTATGTCTTTAACAGTTTATGGATCAGATAAAGCAGAAGAAGACAATAATAATGAAGAGGATTGTTTCAGAATCAATCTAGAATAGAAATTTTCAAATCAATAATTTCCTTTCCAGCTCAAAAGAGGGATACCAACAGTATAAAGCAAGTGTTGGCAAAGAAAAACAAAAGAGTCCTCGACAAAAGAAGCCATAATTATGTTTCCAGAATTAAGAAGGTTTAAAGTCCGCCCGGATTTCAACCAGCATTAAGTCCGAACTCATTAGTCTATAAATAAGTTTTGTTTTCCATTGTACATCATCGTTTAGAATATTCAGAAAATTCTCTCTGAAATCTAATCGCTAATCAAATCTCCAAGAGTCTGTATTTTTCAACTTTCAAGCTTCAAGAAATTTTCAGCAGTCTTGTAAGTTCAATATTTTCATAAATGATAATTATCCATATTTCAATATCTTCTGACCATGATTTTGAAGCTGTTAATGATTTTATTTCAAGAGTAAGAATTATTTGTGATTTAGTTGAATTATATTTTGATACAAGAATTTTTATTCATTTTCTTATTGAATTTAATTAATTTTATTGATTTTTAGATTTCATGCATTTCATCTTTGATATTCATTATAATTTCCCTAATCATTATTCTACCATAGACCCACTTAGAGTCACCCTTATTAATTTTAATACTTTAGTCTCCAGATTAAGAAATCTATATCGAGATATTACTATTCAAATAAATATTCATTTTCCAGATGAAACATTTTCTATCCATATTTAAATCTAAAACCTTATCAGGTTAGACGATCTTCATCGATTTAGGTTCTAATCAACTATTTAGATTATCAAGAATAGGAATAAGATAATCATAGAACTAAGCGTTGGAATAAGGCATACAAAGCAGTAAGACCTAGAGTGAGGCAGTGAGACCATTGGAATTACCTCGTACGCGGTTAGTCTAAGAGACCCTTTAACCTATTCAAGATGTCTAAGTGGTTAGGAAGAGCTTTGTCAAGAAGTTCTAGTACCAATTCCTTTAGGACTGTGGCTTCCCATATTAGTGAGTCCTCATCTAGTAATTCAAATCCACCTAATAAAAATAAAAATCAAGTCAATATGTTAGAAGAAGAAATAGAAGCAGTAGAAACTCAATTACAAAATTGGTCATTACCAAAATTCAGTATTTCACAAGTTTACAAAAATTCAACATTTGGTTTTAATTTTAAACAAATAATCAATATTGTAGAATTAAATATAGATATTAAAGAAGAATATGATAGTATTCAGTTAATAACTGAACAAATTATCAATAAATATAAACAAAAATGTAATTATCTACATATAGGATTAATACAAATAGCAGCAAAACCTTTATTTAGATTAGGTATAGATTCTCCAATATTGTTAGCCTTAAGAGACAAAAGAAGTAATAATTTTAATAATTCAGTAATTAGTATTTTAGAATCTAATTTACATAATGGTCCTGCCTATAGTAATTGTTTTCCAAACTTTGTAATAAACATAAAAGACTCAACAGCCACTAATGCTTTAGTTTTAGATATCTGTCAACATAACAAAGAATGGACTAAAGGAACATCAACAATAAATATTATTTATAGAATATCTTTTAAAGTCTCAACAACAAACCAAGATTTTAAAGCCAAAAGAGTATCTTCCAGAGAAGAAACTATAATTTTCGAAGCTAATCTTAGAAAATCCAATATTATAACCCCTAAAACATTAAAACATAATCAAATTACTTTCCCTAAAAATTGGGTTTTAACTCAAGCAGTTAAACCTAGGAGTCCCAAGTCTAGATCTTTAAATTATTCAATAGCAAACTAAAAAGGAGATATTATTCTTAGAATGAATAGATCTCAATCCTTTAGAACAATACCTACTAGTTCTCAACCTTCCTCAAGTCGAAGATATGTTGATTTACCTCCACAATATGAATTAAGAGGAATAAACTTTGAGCCAAGAATACCTACTCCAATATATACATCTCAACAAGCCCCTTTGAATATTCCTATAATGATTAATAAAGATTATGTTCAACAAGAAGATTTAGAACCAACACCTTCTCAATAGCCTCAAAAATATACAATAATTCTAACGCTCTATCACCCAATAGTAAACAAATAATGATGATTAGGCAAGAAAATAATTTCTCAATAGATAAAGAATCATTAAGAAAAGAATTTATGTCCATAGAAAATCAAAATAAAAGAAATTGGTTTTTCAAAACATTTAATGAAAACCAAAGAAATAATATTCGAACTGAATGGTATTCTGAAATGAATACACTTCAAATCAATATTAATTTCTTTAAATGGTTTGAACATTATGCTTACAATAATAATATAAAATATCCTTATACTACCTATACCATAAAAACTACCAATAGAGTTACTCAAACTTGGTTACTTACCAAAGGACAACCCATTACATCTACTCATCCTCCTTTAGAAGAAATAACAATTAAAGTAGGATCACATGATTTACTAGCATCACCCTTCAAAACAGTAGATACATTATTTTCCTTAGAATTACCAGCTACTAAAAAAGAAGCTCATCATATTGAACAACAAAATAACTATACCAATAAAGCTATCTCTACAATATGTAATCAATTAGATAGACAAAATTCAAAAAGAAAATGAAGCCTCTAGCTCATTAAGCCTACCTAAAACCAATACTCATATAGATCCTTTAAGACCAATATTTAAACATGAAGCAATATCCATAGCTAAAGCTAAAGAAATAAAATTTCAAGACCACGAAGATTTATTAAGAGAAGTTTCTCAAAAATTAGCTCAAATAACCCTTAAAGATAAAAATATTAAAACAATAAATCAAGAAGAAAATAATATACATAAAATAAAAATACCAAAATTCCAAACAGCAAAAACTAGGAATTACTACCTTAGACCTACCCTTCCTGAAATATTTAATGTAATTCAAGAAATGACCATGGCCATTACTGCCTTTAGAATAAAAGGAAATAATGACCCTAGAATATTTGAAATGCTCACAGCAGGATTTACAGGAACTCTTAGAGGTTGGTGAGATAATATTATCTCCACTGAAGAAAAATTAATTATTAAATATGCTATAAAAATAGAAGTAGTAGATAATCAACAGGTACAAACTCCTGACTATACTACAAAATTATTATATACAATAATTAAACATTTTATAGGAGACCCTTTGCAATATCAAGATAAACAATTAACAAAATTAACAAACCTTAGATGTCCAAAATTATCTGATTTTAGATGGTATAAAGATAATTTTATAGCAAGGGCTTGTTGCATTTACATTACATTTTTCTACCTTACAATCATTTCTTTATTATCAATTGAATCTTTATTATAGCATACTGTGTGAAATCTTCACTGTAGAGTATTATAGAAGACTATAGAGGAATCTGAATCCTTATTGTAGTAGACTGTAGAATCTTGCAGAGGAATCTTCACTGTAGCACTTTTTACTATTCCTTCCTCTTTTTGAAGAAAACTTTACACTAGGAGTTTATAGAGAATTCCTTTTATGATAGGGAGAATTGAGATATTATTTCTTGAATTTTTCTATATCATTCTTCTTGATCTTTAGCAATGGCTAATTCTATCATAAACTTGTTTTTAGCCAAGTGTTTACTTCTTTAAGTCCTGCAAAGTTTTCATTGTATTTTTTCCCCCACTAATCTCAAATTGTTGATTTTAAAGTTGTCGTTTGACATTCTCTTACCATGTTTCCCTACCAATTTTTCTTCTCTTCATATTTTTAATTTCTTTATTTTTAATTACAATATATTTCAAACATTATCTCTTAACATTCTCTTTTTCTCAACCAATTTCTCTTCTCTTCAAAATTTTAATTTATTTAATTTTTAATTACAATAACTATACCTATAAATAAACTAATAATTTAACACACCATTATTTTAAACATTTCATATACTAAAAAGAATTACTTCTCTTCCCACGTTTATCTTGTGTATGTGTGTGTGTGTGTTTTTTTTTTTTGCCATAATTACTAAATTTTAATAATTATATTAAAAACAATAAAACTAATTATATTAAAAATAATATAAAATAAGTTATTATTTTTATAATTTTTCTTCACCCACGTTTCCCTCCATTGTTTTCCTTCTTCTACTTTTTTAACTTTAATTTTTAAATAAAAAATATTTGAAATATAATATTATGACCATAATTTTCAAAATCAATTGTAATTAAAAGATAAAGAAATTAAAAATATTAAGAGAAGAAAAATTGATAGGGAAACGTGGAAGAAAATGTCAAAAGATAACTTCAAAATCAACCATTTGAGAGGAGTTTGTCATTTAGTATAAATAAAATATAAATATAAATATATATTGTTGACTATTTCTAATAAAAATATTTTTTTCTTTCTTTGTCATATTGATTCTTTTACAATCCTTTTTGTCACATATCTCAATACATTTATCTACGTTGTTGTTTTCTATATCAGAATCATCTGCCTTTGATTTAGACTACTCTTATATTTTGAATACCTATTTTATTTCATTATCGCCATAGTCCTCATTCTCTTTATTATCTTCCGATTCTTCTTTATCCCAATTTTTATTAATTAAAACACTATGTAAATTGTTTCTATTTTCTTCTCTTATGTTTGATTCTCTAATTTTCTTTTCTGTTTTACATTTATCTGCATAGTGGCCCCATTGACCACACTTATAACAGACTATTCTCCTGAGTTTTCCTCTCTTGTCATATTTAGGATTTCTTTTTTTTTTTCTTTAGTATTTTCTTTGAGGTTTTCTTTACTGGGTAATTTCTATTATTTCTTTTCTTGTATTCTCTGGCTCTACAATCTGAACATTGTATTCTCTTTCTTCAAACTGAACATCAAGTAAGGTTGGTCTTGGATAATAATTTCTTGTTCTAGTGTTGTGATTTTTACTAATTTTTAGTTTATTTATAGTAGTATCTTCTTGTTTTATTGTTTTAATGTCTTTAATAGCTAATTGAGCTAATTTTTTAGAAATATCTTTAATTATATCTTCATTATTTTGAAATTTTATTTCTTTAACTTTTTCTCTAGATATAGCTTCATCCTTATATATTGGTCTATGTAGATCTAAATTATAAATATTAGGAGTAGATTGACTACTACTTGGAATATTTTGATATAGTTTTTCTTCTATTCTATCTTAACCAAATAGGTTCTAACCTTAAAGGTGAAATTCTATTGATTGATTGGATAAATGAACATTAATTTGTATTGTTAAAGTATAATTTCTAATTCTTGAGGCTAAATAAGTTCTAAAATTTATGATATAATTTCTAAAATGTATTAAGGCTACTCTTAAGGGTTCTATATCAGTATATTGATCAGGATAATTATAATGAATATCTAAAATGAAATGCATTTTAATCACTATCTATTATAATGTCTTGTTCTAACAAAGATCTTAATCTTTCTTGATAAGAATCTGGGTAATCTTGTCTTATGCGATTAATAAAGTTGGCTATGGAGTAATCTATGAAGAGGGTGAAATGTGGAAACTTTAAAAATAAATATAAATTTCTTTAAATGGTTTGAAATATATCTTATAATAACAATATAAAATATCCCTTTTCAAATCAGATAAACACCACAAACAAATATAGTCAACATTGAAATTTATCATAAGGAAATACAATAATTAGTAATCATCCTCCAGAAAAGGAGATAAAAATCCAAGTAGGATCCTATGAACTTATAGCTTCCCCATATAAAACCATAGATACAAGTTTATCTCTAGAAACCCCAGCTAATAAAAAAGAAATCTATCATATAGAACAACAAAATAATTATACTAATAAAAGTATAGTTACAATATGTAGTCAATTACATAGAATAGAAGAAAAACTATATCAAAATATTCTAAGTAGTAGTCAATCTACTCCTAATATTTATAATTTAGATCCACATAGCCAATATATAAACATGAAGCCATATCTAGAGAAAAAGCTAAAGAAATAAAATTTCAAAATAATGAAGATATAATTAAAGATATTTCTAAAAAATTAGCTCAATTAGCTATTAAAGACATTAAAACAATAAAACAAGAAGATACTACTATAAATAAACTAAAAACTAGTAAAAATCACAACACTAGAACAAGAAATTATTATCCGAGACCAACTTATTCCATTACAGCAATTATCTCAAAAAATAATTACTCCAACTGATTATGTTCAACAACTTTCATCAAGTTCGTCTTCATCAATTCTGCTACAACATACTCCTAGTCAAACTATATCCAAACATCAATCTTATGCCCAAACCGTCAAAAAAGAAAATCAGCCTGAATCCAGTCAAAACCAAAATCCCTTAGACCAATACTATCCAAAATAAAAAACCCTCAATATTAGAATCCTAGAATCAGAAGAAATAAAACCTACTCCAATAAAAACTACCCTCAATATATTTCCTTCAACACATTTGATAAACTGGCACTTTCTTCCATTTGACATTTTCAAAACCAGAGTCTTTTATGAATTTATCCTTGTAGACACAGGTTCAATACAGTTAGTTCATACCCATGGACCAGAAGGAATTAAATTTTCAAAAGTTCAAATTCTCAAAGTTCTTAGACCCAAAGACTGGAATCAACATTTATATAATCCAAAAAGGTTTTCAGTAAACTTTCATCCACCTATTTATGATTATAAAGATTATCAAAATGCCTGGTATAATTTCCTTTATTTATGCAACTATACACATTCCTGGTTTATCCATTTCCACAAAGACTGTCCCAAAGAAGTCCCCAACTGGTTCTTTTACTGGTTTGAATCTTTTGGATCAGTAAAGAATATTTTACCTAACCAAATCCTTAACAGGTATCATCAATTCTCCAACAATACCACTTTTCTCCCTGAATTAAAACCATTTTTCTTTTTCCTTTTATTCAAAATTCCCTGGATTATGTCTTGGGACTATGATATTCGTCCTCATGCAAGATTTAGCTCTGTATCAATACTTACTCAAACCATTCGAGTCAAATGGCGGCCTAAATATGATTTCAAGTTTTGTACCAGTGAAGCTGTCAACAACTGGATTTCAAGAAACCCTCATCATGCTATTAAGGTAGAAAGTACTCCTCTTCAAGAAGAACAACAGTGTCTTAATGAAAAGAATCTTATTATATCTCAACTTTCACAAGCAAGACAACCAAAGAACTCATGAAAAGACTTGAAAAAATCATGTCAACAGTATCTGGATCAGACGATGACAACCAAAATGAAGATTACTGTTTTGGAATCAATCTACAGGAATTTTCTAATCAATAATGGTTCCTTTCTAGAGCATTATGTCTCCCAAAGTTTCAGACAGACCATCAAAAGCCACAGCAATAGTCAAAAAGATATACAGTAAAAGGTGTCGGCAAGAAAAATCCAAATCTACTTTGCAAAAGTAAAATTATTATGCTTTCGGATTTGTATTAGTTTTAAGTCCGTGGATTTCAAAGTAGTTTAAGTCCGTGTGTCTTAGAGTCTATATAAGAAAGAAAATTTGTTTTAAAATTCCACCAAAACCTATATTTGATACATCAGTTTCTACTATTTTGTATGCATGTATATCTGGTATTCCTAAACAAGGTAAGGTTTTAACTATTATTTTTATATGTTGAACGGCTTGGGTCATGGTTTTGTTCCAAGGTGGTGGATTATTGTTTAACTTAGGAAATAGTGGTTTACATATAATTAAGAAGGTAATGAGTCACTTCTAGCTGTTCTAAAAGATTGAGATCTATTCATGGATAAAATTACATCTCCTTCATTATTCATAGTGTAATAGCTTATTGATCTTGATTCAGGGGTTCTGGTTTTAATAGCTTGATCTAATCTCCATTGATCTGGAAAAGTTATTTCTTCAATTTTTAATTTTCTTGGGGTAATTACATTGGATTTTTTACAATTTGTTTCAAAAATTACTACTTCTTCTTTAGAGGATTCTCTTAAGGCTTTAAAGTTTTGATCCGTTTTTTATACTTTAAAAGATATTTTATAGATAATATTGGTGGTAGAGGTTCCTTCTATCCATTCTCTATTATGTTGGGCTACATCTAAAACTAAAGCTTTTGTTGTGGTTTCGTCTTGAATATTTATAGTAAAGTTTGGAAAACAATTTGTATAAGCTGGTCCATCATGTAGATTCGATTCTAATATTCCTATAATGGATTTATTAAAATTGGTACTTCTTTTGTCTCTTACTGCTAATAATATTGGAGAATCTATTCCTAGTCTATGTAGGAGTTTTGCTGCTAATTGGATAAGACCTATGTGCAAATAATTATAGTTTTCTCTATATTTATTTAATAATTCTTCTGTTAATAATTGTATGCTATCATATTTTTTTTAACATCTATATTTAATTCTACTATGTTGATTATTTGTTTAAAATTAAAATTAAAAGTAGAAGTTTTATAAACTAATGATAAATCAAACTTAGATATTGACCAATTTTGAAGTTGTTGTTCTACTGCTTCTATTTCTTCTTCTAACATATTGATTGAATGTTTGTTTTTAAATTTTCTAGAGCTTTCCGAATTATTAAAGGTAGAACTTAGATGAGTTTTAGCAGATCTAAAAGAATTAGTACTAGAGCTTCGAGATAAAGCTTTTCCTATCCAGCTAGCCATTTTAATTTAGTTGAAGAGTAGCTTTGTCCTAACCGGGTCGAAGGTACTCCAACGGTCTCACTACCTCTCTGAGGTTTTACTGCCGGGTCCGCCTTAGTCCAACGCTTACGGGCAAAGGGTCGTCTTCTCGTAAATCTCAATGGTTTACTTGATGGGAAGAACCTATTTCTAGGCTCTGATACCAAATTTCAAATGGATCTATCTTAACCAAATAGGTTCTAACCTTAACGGTGAAATTCTATTGATTGATTGGATAAATGAACATTAATTTGTATTGTTAAAGTATAATTTTTAATTCTTGAGGCTAAATAAGTTCTAAAATTTATGATATAATTTCTAAAATGTATTAAGGCTACTCTTAAGGGTTCTATATCAGTATATTGATCAGGATAATTATAATGAATATCTAAAATGAAATGCATTTTAATCACTATCTATTATAATGTCTTGTTCTAACCAAGATCTTAATCTTTCTTGATAAGAATCTAGGTAATCTTGTCTTATGCGATTAATAAAGTTGGCTATGGAGTAATCTATGAAGAGGGTGAAATGTGGAAACTTTAATCTTAAAGATATATCGTGATTGGAATTAAAATGTAATATAATATCAAAAACAATTTTTAATGCTTCTAAGGATAAAAACAAAGCATTTAAATCAAACAAAGCAAATATAGAATAATGACGAAGATCTATTTCAATATGAAAATTCATGAAATATTGATAAACAAAACTTACAAGACTGCCGAATAGACTCTTAAAACTTTTGGAGATTTTGAGCAGCGTTTAGACCTCAAATTATCTGTTCTCTCTGAGTATTCTAACCGATGCCTTACAAGAACAAATTTTCTTTCTTATATAAACTCTAAGACACACAGACTTAAACTACTTTGAAATCCACAGACTTAAAACTAATACAAATCCGAAAGCATAATAATTTTACTTTTGCAAAATAGATTTGGATTTTCTTGCCGACACCTTTTACTGTATATCTTTTTGACTATTGCTATGGCTTTTGATGGTCTATCTGAAACTTTGGGAGACATAATGCGCTGGAAAAGAACCATTATTGATTAGAGAATTCCTGTAGATTGATTCCAAAACAGTTATCTTCATTTTGGTTGTCATCGTCTGATCCAGATACTGTTGACATGATTTCTTCAAGTCTTTTCTTGAGTTCTTTGGTTGTCTTGACTTGTGAAAGTTGAGATATAATAAGATTCTTTTCATTGAGACACTGTTGTTCTTCTTGAAGAGGAGTACTTTCTACCTTAATAGCATGACGAGGGTTTCTTGAAATCCAGTTGTTGACAGCTTCACTGGTACAAAACTTGAAATCATATTTAGGCCACCATTTGACTCGAATGGTTCGAGTAAGTATTGATACGGAGCTAAATCTTGCATAAGGACGAATATCATAGTCCCAAGACATAATTCAGGGAATTTTGAATAAAAGGAAAAAAGAAAAATGGCTTAATTCTAGGAGAAAAGTGGTATTGTTGGAGAATTGATGATACCTGTCAAGGATTTGGTTAGGTAAAATATTCTTTACTGGTCCAAAAGATTCAAACCAGTCAAAGAACCAGTTGGGGACTTCTTTGGGACAGTCTTTGTGGAAATGAATAAACCAGGAATGGGTATAGTTGCGTAAATAAAGGAAATTATACCAGGCATTTTGATAATCTTTATAATCATAAATAGGTGGATGAAAGTTTACTGAAAACCTTTTTGGAGGATATAAATGTTGATTCCAGTCTCTTGGTCTAAGAACTTTGAGAATTTGAACTTTTGAAAATTTAATTCCTTCTGGTCCATGGGTATGAACTAACTGTATTGAACCTGTGTCTACAAGGATAAATTCATAAAAGACTCTGGTTTTGAAAAGGTCAAATGGAAGAAAGTGCCAGTTTATCAAAGGTGTTGAAGGAAATATATTGAGGGCAATTTCTATTGGAGTAGGTTTTATTTCTTCTGATTCTAGGATTCTAATATTGAGGGTTTTTTCTTTTGGATAGTATTGGTCTAAGGGATTTTGGTTTTGACCGGATTCAGGCTGATTTTCTTTTTTGACGGTTTGGGCATAAGATTGATGTTTGGATATAGTTTGACTAGGAGTATGTTGTAGCGGAATTGATGAAGACGAACTTGATGAAAGTTGTTGAACATAATCAGCTGGAGTAATTATTTTTTTGAGATAATTGATGTAATGGAATAAGTGTTTTTCCTCGAAATTCTGCTAGGGCTTTTCCCCTCAGCTCTCTTGGTGAGACAGTGGGTCTCATTTTGAATTTTGTAAAAACTCTCTTGTAAGAAAGTCTGGAACGCTATTCTTGTCTCCTTTAATAAATTCAATGTCAAAATCATGCAAGAAGTGCTTGCCATCTAGCAAAGATTTGTTTGGAAACTAAATTTTGAATATCCTTTTGTAAAACTTCTTTTGCAGATTTACAATCTATTCTTAGTAAAAACTTTTGATTAATCAAGTCATCTTGAAATTTGGTAATACATAAAACGATTGACAAAATTTCTTTTTTAATAGTGCTATAATTTTGTTGAGTTGAATTCCAAGATCTTGAGTAATATGTAACTATATGTTCCTAAAGGAGCACCTAGATTAGTTATAAACTATAAACCTCTCAATAAAGTCCTTAGATGGATTAGATACCCATTACCTAACAAAAGAGACTTATTAGGAAGAATTAATAATGCATTAATATATTCAAAATTTGATATGAAATCTGGATATTATTAGATAGGAATAATAGAAAAAGATAAATATAAAACATTTAATTCACCATTTGGACAATATGAATGAAACGTAATGCCTTTTGGATTAAAAAATGCTCCATTAGAATTTCAAAATATTATGAACAATATACTAAACCCTTATAGTCAATTTGCTATAGTTTATTTAGATGATGTATTAATCTTTTCTCATTCTATAGAACAACATTTTCAACATTTAAATCAATTCCTTACTATTATAAAAAATAATGGATTAGTTATTTCAGAAAAGAAAATGAAATTATTCCAAGTAAAAATTAGATTTTTAGGATTTGAAATATATCAATCCACAATAACACCTATACAAAGATCTATAGAATTTGCTAATAAATTTCCTGATGAAATTATAGATAAAAAATAACTTCAAAGATTTTTAGGATGTTTAAATTATGTGTCTGATTTTATTCCAAAAATTAGAATTATATGTAAACCACTATTTCTTAGGTTAAACAATAATCCACCACCGAGGTTTATAGTTTATAACTAATTTAGGGGCTCCTCTTTCTATTTCTGCAGAATTTTGAACATAAAAAGCAGCACAACTCCAAGGTGACTTACTTGGTCTAATAAGATTTTTATCTAAATATTCTTGAATTTCTTTCTTGCAATATTCTAGTAATTCTTTATTCATTTGTATATGTCTTGCTTTAGTAGGGATTTTAGATTCATGAAATCCTTCTTCATAGGGTAATTCTACTTCAAATTTCTTCCTTTCCCAAAATGCATTAGGATAAGAAGAACATACTTCTTTTTGAAATTTTTCTTGTAACAATTTTATTCTGTCTTGAATTTGTGAGTTTTCTAAATTCTTTTCTATTTTCTTTTGTCTAATTTCTTTTTCTAAAAATTTCAAATGTTTTTGTTTTTGAATTCTTTTAATAGTAATAGTTTCTTGTTTTAATTGATTTAATTCTTTCTCTTTTGGAGGATAAATCCATTCAAACAAAATTTCTTGTCCTATTATTGAGGTATAAGGCCATGTTTATTAATTCTAAAAGGAATTAATTGTTGTAAAAAAGGAGTTCCTAATATCATGCTATCTGTCATGTTTTTTACTAACACAAAAATATTATGAAAGCATATACCTTGATTGCATATATAAGCATTTGATAATTTATATTTAATATCTAATTTATTTCTTCCTAAGCCAAAAACTAATTCAGTTGTTTTTTCATAGTATTGAGTAGGAATTAATCCTTCTTGTATACAGTTAAGATCGGCTCCGGAATCTATTAAGGCTATAAAAGAGTTTGAGTATGTTTTTCCTATGTGAAACTTAACTTTACAATACCATTTTTGGAATATAAATTTTTCTATTTTATTTATAAAATTTTTACTATCAATATCTTCTTCTTTTTCTAATACTAATGCTTCATTTTCTAAAGAGTTATCTTGACTAATGACTAATTGAGCTTTTAGTTGTAATAATTCTAAGTCTTGTAAATTTTCTTTATTTCTTAATTCTTGTATTTCAGATTTAATGTTTTTTACTTCTTGTTGTAAATCTTGTATTGTAGTAGGATGATTTTCTTGTTTAAATCTTTCTAATACCTCAGATATTTTTGAAGTTTTAAATTTTTTATTATTGATATTTTGGTCTTCACTAATAATGTCTTGGAGTTTTAAAAGATATTGTTTTTTAGTTTCTTCATCAGATATATTATCTATTAAATCTATAAGAAAATGGGCTTTTTCTGAAGAAATTACTCTAATTTGTTTTGTGCATTCATCACAATCACAAACATCAAATACGGATTTAGAACATTTATTTATTATACTATCATCTAATCCTATATCTTCTATTGAGCTATTAGAACTTTCTATTTCTGAACTATCTTCAACTTTCTTTATTTGTAATTCTTGATTTTCTGAACTAGAAGATTCTGATTCTGAGTGTTCAGATTGTTTGTCATTAATTAAGATTTTTATTAAGGCTTCTTTTTGTTCTTCATCTATTTCTAAATTTTGAATTTTTTTTTTAGTAGGGCAATTACTAGCATAATGTCCTCTCTGATTACATTTATAACAAATTATATTTTTCTTTTTTCTTTTTCTTTCTCTTTCAGGATTTCTAGAGGGCTTATAGTATTGTTTATACTTTTTTATATTTTTTATAAGGTTTATTATAATTTTTAGAATGTTTTTTATGTTTTTTATAATATTTTCTTTCTAAGTCTGATGGGACTTTTTTAATGTCACAAGCATATTGCTGACAAAAACTTCCTAACTCTCTCCTTCCTTCTAAAGATTCTCTTCTATATTTATTTTGTAGCTTAAAATCATTACATAATTTAATACCTTCTTTAATAATAATATTATTAATATGACCATATGTGAGTTGATCATAAGGGATTTGATTATTGTAAAGATTTCTAATATTTTCTCTAATGCGTTCAGCAAATAATTTAGGTAATCCAGAAATATATTTTTCTTTCCAATATATTGCTCCTCCATCCGTTCTAGCACAAATTTTTGAAAGAAAATTATCTTTATACCATCTAAAATCTGATAATTTTTTACATCTAAGATTAGTTAATTCTGTTAATCGTCTGTCTTGATAATGTAAAGGGTCTCCTATAAAATGTTTTACTATTGTATATAATAGTTTGGTGATACTATCATTTGTTTGAATTTGTTGGCCTTCTCTTAATTCTACTTTTACTGAAGTTTTGATAATTAATTTTTCTTCTTCTGTTATTATATTATCCCACCATCCTCTTAATGCTCCTGGAAAACCTATGGTTAGCATTCCAAATATTGTTTCTTCTGTATTGTTTTTCATTCTATAGGCAGATATTGCCATAGTCATTTCTTGAACTATATTAAGAGTTTCTGATTCACTCATGCCATCTATATTCCATTCATATATTGCAGAACCATCATATCCTGTTAACCTAAATTCTTCTCTTTCTTCAAACTCGACATCAGGTAAGGTTGGTCTCGGATAATAATTTCTTGTTCTAGTGTTGTGATTTTTACTAGTTTTTAGTTTATTTATAGTAGTATCTTCTTGTTTTATTGTTTTAATGTCTTTAATAGCTAATTGAGCTAATTTTTTAGAAATATCTTTAATTATATCTTCATTATTTTGAAATTTTATTTCTTTAGTTTTTTCTCTAGATATAGCTTCATGCTGATATATTGGTCTATGTGGATCTAAATTATAAATATTAGGAGTAGATTGACTACTACTTGGAATATTTTGATATAGTTTTTCTTCTATTCTATCTAATTGACTACATATTGTAACTATACTTTTATTAGTATAATTATTTTGTTGTTCTATATGATAGACTTCTTTTTTATTAGTTGGGGTTTCTAGAGATAAACTTGCATCTAGGGTTTTATATAGGGAAGCTATAAGTTCTTCGGATCCTACTTGAATTTTTATCTCCTACTTGAATTTTTATCTCCTTTTCAGGAGGATGATTACTAATTATTGTATTTCCTTCTAATAAATTCCACTCTTGAGTATATTTGTTTGTGGTGTTTATCTGATTTGAAAAGGGATATTTTATATTGTTATTATAAGCATATATTTCAAACCATTTAAAGAAATTTATATTTATTTTTAATGTTTCCATTTCTTTATACCATAAGGTTCTAATAGTATTCCTATTATATTCATTATATTTGTTGAAAAACCATATTCTTTTTGTTTTATTTTCTTCAGACATAAACTCTACTCTTAAAGATTCTTTATCTATTTTAAAGGGTATTGAGGTTTTAATAGTCATAATTTGTTTTCTTTCAGGAGATATTGAAGTATTATCTAATTCTAATCTTATTTGAGAAGGTGTTGGTTCAAAGTCTTCTTGATTTAAATATTCTTTATTAATGTTTATTGGTATTGTCAAATTATCTTTGGGTGTCTTATATATAGGAGCAGGTATTCTAGGTTCAAAGTTTATTCCTTTTAATTCATAAGGATTAGGTATATCTATTGATCTTCTACTGGAAGAAGGTAATGAGTCACTTCTAGCTGTTCTAAAAGATTGAGATCTATTCATGGATAAAATTACATCTCCTTCATTATTCATAGTGTAATAGCTTATTGATCTTGATTCAGGGGTTCTGGTTTTAATAGCTTGATCTAATCTCCATTGATCTGGAAAAGTTATTTCTTCAATTTTTAATTTTCTTGGGGTAATTACATTGGATTTTTTACAATTTGTTTCAAAAATTACTACTTCTTCTTTAGAGGATTCTCTTAAGGCTTTAAAGTTTTGATTCATTTTTGATACTTTAAAAGATATTTTATAGATAATATTGGTGGTAGAGGTTCCTTCTCTCCATTCTCTATTATGTTAGGCTACATCTAAAACTAAAGCTTTTGTTGCGGTTTCGTCTTGAATATTTATAGTAAAGTTTGGAAAACAATTTGTATAAGCTGGTCCATCATGTATATTTGATTCTAATATTCCTATAATGGATTTATTAAAATTGGTACTTCTTTTGTCTCTTACTGCTAATAATATTGGAGAATCTATTCCTAGTTTATGTAAAGGTTTTGCTGCTAATTGGATAAGACCTATGTGCAAGTAATTATAGTTTTCTCTATATTTATTTAATAATTCTTCTGTTAATAATTGTATGCTATCATATTTTTTTTAACATCTATATTTAATTCTACTATGTTGATTATTTGTTTAAAATTAAAATTAAAAGTAGAAGTTTTATAAACTAATGATAAATCAAACTTAGGTATTGACCAATTTTGAAGTTGTTGTTCTACTGCCTCTATTTCTTCTTCTAACATATTGATTGATAGTTTGTTTTTAAATTTTCTAGAGCTTTCCGAATTATTAGAGGTAGAACTTAGATGAGTTTTAGCAGATCTAAAAGAATTAGTACTAGAGCTTCGAGATAAAGCTTTTCCTATCCAGCTAGCCATTTTAATTTAGTTGAAGAGTAGCTTTGTCCTAAACGGGTCGAAGGTACTCCAACCGTCTCACTGCCTCTCTCAGGTCTTACTGCCAGGTCTAACTTAGTCCAACGCTTACGGGCAAAGGGTCGTCTTCTCCTATAAAATGTTTTACTATTGTATATAATAGTTTGGTGATACTATCATTTGTTTGAATTTGTTGGCCTTCTCTTAATTCTACTTTTACTGAAGTTTTGATAATTAATTTTTCTTCTTTTGTTATTATATTATCCCACCATCCTCTTAATGCTCCTGTAAAACCTATGGTTAGCATTTCAAATATTGTTTCTTCTGCATTGTTTTTCATTCTATAGGCAGATATTGCCATAGTAATTTCTTGAACTATATTAAAAGTTTTTGATTCACTCATACCATCTATATTCCATTCATATATTGCAGAACCATCATATCCTGTTGACCTAAATTGTTCTCTTTCTTCAAACTGGACATCGGGTAAGGTTGGTTTCGGATAATAATTTCTGAGTTTTCTAAATTCTTTTCTATTTTCTTTTGTCTAATTTCTTTTTCTAAAAATTTCAAATGTTTTTGTTTTTGAATTCTTTTAATAGTAATAGTTTCTTGTTTTAATTGATTTAATTCTTTCTCTTTTGGAGGATAAATCCATTCAAACAAACTTTCTTGTCCTATTATTGAGGTATAAGGCCATGTTTATTAATTCTAAAAGGAATTAATTGTTGTAAAAAAGGAGTTCCTAATATCATGCTATCTGTCATGTTTTTTACTAATACAAAAATATTATGAAAGCATATACCTTGATTGCATATATAAGCATTTGATAATTTATATTTAATATCTAATTTATTTCTTCCTAAGCCAAAAACTAATTCAGTTGTTTTTTCATAGTATTGAGTAGGAATTAATCCTTCTTGTATACAGTTAAGATCGGCTCCGGAATCTATTAAGGCTATAAAAGAGTTTGAGTATGTTTTTCCTATGTGAAACTTAACTTTACAATACCATTTTTGGAATATAAATTTTTCTATTTTATTTATAAAATTTTTACTATCAATATCTTCTTCTTTTTCTAATACTAATGCTTCATTTTCTAAAGAGTTATCTTGACTAATGACTAATTGAGCTTTTAGTTGTAATAATTCTAAGTCTTGTAAATTTTCTTTATTTCTTAATTCTTGTATTTCAGATTTAATGTTTTTTATTCTTGTTGTAAATCTTGTATTGTAGTAGGATAATTTTCTTGTTTAAATATTTCTAATACCTCAGATATTTTTAAAGTTTTAAATTTTTTATTATTGATCTTTTGGTCTTCACTAATAATGTCTTGGAGTTTTAAAAGATATTATTTTTTAGTTTCTTCATCAGATATTTTATCTATTAAATCTATAAGCATATATTTTATATTGTTATTATAAGCATATATTTCCAGACGCAATGGAAAAGGCACAAGCAGAGATAAGAAGTATGTTTCATGAGAATGATTTAAAAATATCTTGTAAATTGTTTCTATTTTCTTCTCTTATGTTTGATTCTCTAATTTTCTTTTCTTTTTACATTTATCTGCATAGTGGCCCCATTGACCACACTTATAACAGACTATTCTCCTGGGTTTTCCTCTCTTGTCATATTTAGGATTTCTTTTTTTTTTTTTCTTTAGTATTTTCTTTGAGGTTTTCTTTACTGGGTAATTTCTATTATTTCTTTTCTTGTATTCTCTGGCTCTACAATCTGAACATTGTCTTTTCTTTCTTCTACTAGGAGATATATTAATTCCTTGATGTGTACAAAATTCTCCTAATTCTTCTTTTCCTTGTTGATTAGTTCTAACTTTATGATAATGCTTTATGACAAACCTATCATTTTCAGTGAGAACATTTTCCCACCATCCTTTAAGACTCTTGTAAACCCTTGAACTAATATATCTAGTATACTGTTATCATTATTATGTTCTATTATGTAGGCTGCTACTGCCATCATCATTTCTTGTAGATGATTCATGATTTCATACTCGTTCCATCTATATTCCATTTGTATACTGATTTACCATCAAAACTAGACATCCCTAAGCTAGGTCTTTCTTCAAACTGTAAATCTGGCATGGTAGGTCTAGGATGATAATTTTTTCTCTTATATCCTATTTTACTTACTGATTATTCTCTTATATTAATAACATCTTTCTGATTAATCAATTTTTTTTTCCTGTAATATCTAGTATCTTTAGTTTACCTAGTATATTTTGTAAAACATTATCGTCTTTACCAAATTTTATTTTCCTTGCTTCTTCTACAGGTATGGCTTCATATTTAAAATAGGTCTTTGAGGATCCAAATCTCACGTTCTTGGGATATCTTTTGTATTTTCTATCTTATGATCTATTTTGTGTTCTATATTGATCAGTTGTTGACCAACTGTATGAAGAATTTGATTTGTATAATTTTTTTTATTCTTGTGGTTTTGGTAATTCTCTTTCTTCATGAGGGTCTACTATTTTAAAAGAGCTATTACCTCTTCCTCCCCCACTTTTAAGGTTAATTATTCTAATGGAGGATGAATTGACGTTATGATTTTATCTTTACATTGCCAATGTTTATGTTTTGACGTTGTAACATTTATAGAAGGACCCTTTTCTGCAAAAGGGTTAAAGATTTTCTCGTTAAAAAGTATAAATACTAAACCATTCAAAGAAATAAATGTTCTATCTTAAATCGTTCATTTCTTTATACCATGATTCTCTGATATTAGTACTTTGTTCTTAGGAAAAATCAGAAAATAATCAATGCCTTTTAGTCTTATTTTCTTCTAAAGTAAATTCCTTTTTTAACAAATCTTTATCTATTTCGAAGTCTAATTAATTTTCTTATGACCATCAACTGTGTCTTTACTGAATTATATTCAGTAGGCTGAAATTCCCTATCTGCTTCAGATTGACTTTCGAAGTTAATTGTTGAATTCATTTCATATATAGGTTCAGGTATTTTTGCTTCAAAATCTACTCCTTTAAGTTGGTATTATCTACAGAAGACCTTGCTTCCTCAAATCTAGTAGAAATAGACCTTCTTGAAAAGGATAATGATCTATTAAGGATTAAATACTGTACATCTCCTTCTAAATTTCTTTTAACTGAATTTATATTTAATCTACTCAAAGGCTGAGGAGGTAAAAGTTTTGGTAAATCCCATCTTCTGGAAACGTTATTTCATTATGCTTTAAGGTTATTCGAACCATTAATGCTGTTTTCAAGGATCTCCTTTTCTAAAAGCATAATTTCTCCTTTAGGACTGTCTTTTATAGCTTTAAATCTCTAATAAGTTTTGGTCATTCTAAACATAATTCTGTATTGGAATACCATAAAGGTGGTTCCAGGTTTCATGAGTCATCTATAGCTATTTTCATTACTAAAGCTTCTCTACATGTAGGGTCTCTAATATTTACCACATAATTGGGCCTACAACTGAAATAAGAGGGTCCGTTATGTAAATTGGTCTGTACTACTCCTACTATAGAAGATATATTTCCCATTTGTCTTCTATCTCTAAGGCAAGCTAGAACTAGCTTATGTAAACCTAACCTAAAGTTTGGCTTAACTGCTACTTGTATTAACCCTATATGCATCCATCTATACTTCTCTTTAAAACGATTTATAATTTCTAAGGGAATCATAAATATGTCTTCTCTTGAGGTATTAATACTGACTTCCTTTTCTATAGTGTGAGTTGCATAAGAGAAAGCAAAAGTTGCTTTTCTTTAGACATCTCCTTCTTTAAAGGTAAGCATACTCCAATTCATTATTCTATTCTATAAGACGTCTATAGTAGTTTCTGCTTCATTTTCTATGTAACTTTCTATACATTCTTTGGTTTCTATATCAGTTTGTGAACTTAACTGTAAGATTTAATACTTATTTTATCTCTCTTTGATCTACTACTAGCTTTAGGAACGCATCGCTCCTCTGAACCAATCCATTTTCTTACCTAATTTCTTTTCTTTAGAGATACTATCCAAAAGATCCAGGAGTTATATTAGACTAATCCAGTGGTCTCACGCACTACCTTCCTGGTTACCGTTCCGGCCTAAACCCACTCCAACTCTAGGACAACAACTCTAATGAAAATATTTTTAGTAAAGAAATTAATTAGCCTTCAAAGGTTGAAGGCTGTGATACCAATGTGTACAGTAGTGCTAAATGAAATATTTTAATTTCTAAAATTAAGATTTATATTAATATTTAAAGAAATTTCTGGTTACTATAAATATTTTTGTTCACTGTTTGTATACCTCACCATCTTTCTATTCTCAGTATTTCTGCTTATTTTCAAATTTTCAGTTAGAAAAACCATCAACTACAGGAAGATATCAGAAAGGACTAACCATCCATTCAAGCATTGTGTTGTGACAATAGCTTCCCGTCCAACAAACCGCTGTGGTGTCCTCTTGTTTCCCTGATCCATTTTCCTTCCAATCATTTGCTTTTTGAGATTTAAATATACAAAAATTAAAAAATTACAAGGAAAGTGAACCTTTTGCCGGTACCTTTATGATAACTCGGTCCATCACTGCAAAGGGAAACTGAACACCTCTACCTCTTGGTGGTTCCATAACAGCTGAATCACCATAACCACCCTGTCCTATGTAAAAGAAATTTTGTATTAAACATCAAGGAAGATTAGGATGGTTCTGAGTTTCCTCCATCTCTGTTTCTCACTCTAAAAATATCAGATGGGAAGTAAGGGAATCGAGATAGACACCTGATCAAATCTATCTCTTCTTTTTTTTTGATGGCCGGTAAAACTGTGATTCCTCTTCACGGCGGAATGCTTGCACAGCAGCTTGAAGTGCTAATCAAGACACACAGCCACAGCCACCGAAAAAATTTTAAAAAAAAAAACACAAAGGAAAAAAGAAATCATAAATTTGAGGCAACCATTAATGCAAGATCTTATTACAATGATTAATATTTTTGTTTGGTGAGAGCAGAATTTATCTTAGTACCAAAAGATTGAATTTAAATATTCTTCAAGGATAGGATTTTCCTCGCATAGATTTGGAGAGATAGATTCCTCGGATACGGGTTGAGAACAAGCGCAGCAAGCTTTCTGAAAATGAACAGAAGGGTAAATATTAGGTGGTAGACAACTACGGTAATTTCTAATGAAATAATCAACAGCGGAATATATAGATAAAAGAAAATGAAATACTTACTGAAAATCTTCAATATCAGTTGATAGGCAGATATTGATTCTTATCATTAAAACTTTAAAAACTTACACGAGACGGCTGGAGATTACAATCTTGAAACTGTAAACCTAAAGCACCGAAAACTTTGAGAGATTTTTCTCAAGGGAAGAGTCTCCGATGTTTTTTCAGATGCCCACTCCTGACACTCAAGACCTTTTATATAGCACGGTCAAAGACATAAAAATTAGAAGAGCGGTTGTATCCTTATCAGTATACTGTTTTAACTTTAATAATTGTAACTTTTACTGTTGTTCTGCATGCATAATCTATAGCAAATAAAACTTTATTGGGAGTCAGGACGCTTTGTCTTTATCCTTGTCCCCGCATCAAACAAGGATTTGGAAATCATCACATCAGCTCCAAAACAGTCTTCATCATCTTCCACTTTTTCTGTAAATGAGTCAGCGTATGAAGGAGCTGACCGTGATGCTATCTCCTGAATTTTTCTGTTGAATTCCTCAGGAGATTTGTTAGTTTGCTAATTCTGTCATTATCTTGCTTTTTGAGGCTGTAAACAAAGAAGGGGAAAATTTTTTTCTTTCTTGATGAAATGAGGTTTTATTTTCATCCAGGCTAAAACTTGATTCCTGTCAGCAAAATCTTGATTGTAGGTCTTCCACCACTTGACTCTGAACCTTCTAACAAGATAAGAAATATCTGGAATCAAACGGGAATCATCTTTTATTACTGTAAAAGTCCAGCTCATAATCCAAGGTATATGAAACTGCTGAATAAACCAAAAAAGTTTTACTCCTGAAGGAAAAGCTGATCCTTGCTCGAAGGCATGAAATCCTTCAAGGATTCTTGGAGGAATGATTTTTCTGTATAGGCCCAAACACATTAAACCAGTCCATGAACCAGTTTAGAAAGTCTTTTGGGCAAATTTTGTCTAACCAAATCAACCATGAATGGTTAATATCTTAAAAATATATAGTATAATAAAAAGCATCTCTGTAATCAATGTAATTATAATCTAATCCTTTGAAATTTACTGTAAACTTTTTTGCTGTAAAAGGGTTTTGTGCCCAAGTTTTATGGGACAAAACTTTCTTGATTTTCATTTCGCTGTACGAGGATCCATTAGGAGATTCATTATGAGAGATTTCAACTGATTCTATATCTAATATTATCAATTCATAATATTTTGTCTTTTAACATCTTTTTTGACTCAAAGTTCCACACTTCCTCGATAGGATGAGCTGGAAGATGAGCTATAATTGTATCAGAAATATTATTTTTAAGGGCCTATTTGATATACTAAAATAAAAGTGGATTTTATTTTTTTTATTTTATATTATTTGATAGTTTTAAAATAAAAATATAGTCTAATTTTTTATAATATTATTTTTCTTAAATTAAAAGTGTAATTTTTAAAAAAAAAATTAGAAAGAAAGCAAGAGAGGAAAATGAAAAGAATTTTTATCTTTCAAAAAAATCCAACTTTTTATTTTCTTTCAACATTGAGTTATTTGTGTTTTTTTGTTAAATATTGTTATGGTCTTTTTTTTATATATATATATATATTCTAGCAAGGTGGAGATATTTTTTTTTGAAGTATTATCTTTTTTTTATGTATATATATAGATTTCAATGTGATTTCTTTCCGTTGAATGTTGGCGAATAAGTTTGTTGTTATTATGTAGTTCTATTGTCTTCATATATTTAAATTATATAATAATCTAAATTTAAATAAATATTATGTCCAAAAATAATATATTAAATTTGTACAATATTACTGCAGTTTTTTTAAAAAATTTAGTGTAAATATCAACCATAAAATTTTAAAATAAAAGATAATTTTGTACATACATAAAAATATATATTTTATCCTTCAATATTTTGTGTATACTAAATAAATTCAAAAATTATTATTTTTCTTTCGATTCGCCTATTTTCTTTCTCACTCTTTATTTTCCATTACTCTATACCCTAAATTGAGTACTTTCCATTGGATAGCTTTCCGAAGCCCAAAAATTTTCTTTAGAAACATATTCTAGCTTTGTATCTGACTGTATCTGACCTCTTAATTTTTGTGGATATGTCTGTAAATCAGAACCTTTATTAGGCCGAGAAGAAGAAGTGCCTGTAGCAAAATCACAAACCTTCAAACATCTCCCTGTAGGTTTGGGATTTGATGCCTGTAGTAGGGCTTTTCCTCTATAAGAAGACGCTGCTCCTTTAATGGAGCTCATTGATGATAAGAACTGTTTGCCAGTAAAACTTCTCTTGTTAAGTAATTTGGGAGAGAATTATTCTTTTCCTTTATAAATTCAATATCAAAATCAAAGCAAGATAACAAAGCTTGCCATTTGGCAAAAATATGTTTTGAAACTAAATTTTTAATATCTTCTTTTTTAAAATATTTTTTGCTGCTTTACAATTAATTCGAAGTAAAAATTTTGATTTATTAAATATCTTTGAAATTTTGAAATAAATAATACTATAGATAAAACCTCTTTCTTTATTGTTCAACATTTTTGCTACCTTTCTATCCAGGCTTCTGACTGGAATCTTACTATTTGTTCTCTTTCTCCTGTTTTCTGTTTCATAAATCCTCCATGTACTATATCAGAAACATCAGTTTCAACTATATTAAAAGTTGTAGCATTTGCTATACCTAAACAAGGCAAATGTTTAACCTTACTTTTTACTTCTTATACAATATTTGTCATTTCTGGTGACCAAGTTGGAGAACTTTTCTTAAATCTCTTGAAAAATGGAGCTACTTTAATTCTAATATGAATAAATTCTGCTACATAATTTAAACATTTTAGAAATCTCTGTAATTGATTTTTGTTTTTTATTTCATCTGGAAACTTATCTGCAAAATCTATAACTCTGCTAGTTGGAGTTACGGTTCCCTGAAATATTTCCATCCCAAGAAATTTAACCTTAACTTGGAGTAGTTTCATTTTCTTTGCTGAGACTACTAATCCACTATTCTTTATAACTTTAAAGAAAGTTTCTAAATGCTTAAAATGTTTGTCTACTGATTTTTGAGAAGACTAAAACATCATCTATATAATATAGACTATTGTGGATTGACTATAAAGATTAAATATATCATTCATTATTTTTTGAAATTCTGACAGAACATTTTTAAGACCAAATGACATAACATTCCATTCATAATGCTTAAATTGAACTATAAAAGCTTTTTATGCCTATCTTCTTCTTTTACCTATATTTGGTAATATCCTGATTTCATATCCAATTTAGAAAATATGGTTGATCCTGCTAATCAATTTATAAGATCTTTTTTCCTAGGGATAGAATACCTAATCTATTTCAAAACTTCGTTTAATGGCTTCTAATTGATTACTAGTCTTGGAGCACCTCTCTCTATTTCAGCATGGTTCTGAACATAGAATGCAGAGCAGCTCCAAGCTGACTTGCTAGGTCTAATTAATTTTTTATCTAATAAATCTTGTATTTCTTTCTTGCTATATTCTATTAATTCTGAATTCATTTGTACTGGTCTAGCTTTAGTAGGAATTTTCTTTTCGTTGAATCCTTCTTCATAAGGAAGAGAAACTACATGTTTCTTCCTATTCCAAAATGCATTTGGGTGTTATGCACAATTTTCCTTTTCAAACTTATGAGTTAACTCTTTAATTATCTTTTGAATTTTTTCATTATTAACTTCTTGTTAAATTCTTTTGTATTGTAATTCTTCTTTTAAATAATTTATTTATTGTTGCGTTCTTTTGAGTCTATTGACCCTAAAAATTGAATTTTCCTTTAACATATTTATTTCTCTAGTAATTGAAGGTATAATCCATTCAAAATTTATTCCTTACCCAACTATTTTCGTGATTATTCCTGTGTTGGTTACTCTATGCGGTGTAATCTGTTGTAAAAAAGGTGTTCCTAGAATCATAGGTTCACTTAAATCTTATACTAAGATCAAGATATTTTTAAAACAAATTCCTTTATTATTTATAAATTAACTTTATTGGTTCTTCCTAATTGTTCACAAGTTTTTTCATAATATTTGGTAGGTTTCAATCCTTCCTGTACACAATTCATATCTGCCCCTAAATCTATTAAAGCTACTATGGTTCTGGTGTATTCTTTATTGACTACTTGTTTAACTTGACAATAATATTACCCCTACAAGGTCTACTCTTTACTCAAGTTCTCAATAAATATCAAGAAACATTTCATTGATTCATTCTTCTTTTTTTATTGATTCAATTAGCAATTACGATATAAAATCAATGAAATGTGAAATTTCTGAGTAGTCTACGTCCCTTCGAACGAGGAATTCCCCTAATTATTAATATTAATGAAATAAAGGAATACCCTGAGTCTAATAAGGGATTACTTATCTATGTTTCAGTCCATTCGATCTTTTAGGTCCCTAGTTCGCCTCAATGGTTATGCCATGATGTCCTTAAGCCTATTACTTTATATATTCTTTGTATGAAATTATCTTGATTCTCTGTCAAAGAAAGGTCCTCTTCTTCTATCTTTCCTTTTCTTTTTTCCTGTTCTAGATTTCATTTCTAGTATCTCCATTTCTCTTAATCTATCCTTTTGCTTTAAATTTCATATTTCTTCCTTGATCATCCTTATTTCCCATTGTAATTCATCTATTCCACGGGTTACTGGTTTTTCAAACTTTTTTAATATATCTTTCATAGCTATAGGTTCTAAATAAGCTCTAGATTTTTCTTCCTCATCAAAAATATCTTTAATTTTTAAAAGATACTACCTTTTAATTTCTTCGTCTTCTATATTGTTGACTATTTCTAATAAAAATTATATTTTTTTCTTTCTTTGTCATGTTGATTCTTTTACAATCCTTTTCATCACATATCTCAATACATTTATCTACGTCGTTGTTTTTTTATATCAGAATCATCTGCCTCTAACTTTTGATTCTTCTTCTTTATCCCTATTTTCATTAATTAAAACTCTATATAAATTGTTTTTATTTTCTTAACGTAAGTTTAATTATCTAATTTTCTTCTCTGTTTTACATTTATCTGCATAGTGGCCCCGTTGACCAAACTTAGAACAGACTATTCTCCTCTTCTCTTGTCATATTTAGGATTTCTTTTTCTTTAGTATTTTTCTTCTGAGATGTTTTCTATACAGGGTAATTTCTATTATTTCTTTTCTTGTATTCTCTTGCTCTACAATCTGAATATTAATTCCTTATTGCTGACAAAATTCTCCTAATTCTTCTTTTCCTTTCTGATTAGTTCTATGATTTGCTTGAGAAAGGCGAAATTAGCATTGTTGTGGAGGATGATTAGTGTAATGTGTATAGAAGTTGCTTAGGAAATCTTTTGTCATTTGACTTTTCATGCTTCAGTAATGGAAATTGGTGTTAACAGACGCACAATAACTAAATGTAGCATCCATTTTGTTCAATTCTTTTATATTTTTCATTCATATGCATATCATTTATATATCCAACTTTAAGTTCGAGATTATCACTTTCCTGCAACAAATCCTCAAGATGAAAAACCCAGGGAAAAAATAAATGGATTGCTTTGCGTGGGTGACTGATTTTGCAAATAAAAGAGTAATTAAACATCCTAGTCACACACTAGTCAATTCCCACTATCAAAAACTCTAAAAGTTCGTTTGATACACAATACTAGACAATATAAGTAAAATAGTACATCATAAGTTGAGTTATAATACAAAAAGTATTGTTCATTGTTTGTTGCTTAATGCACTAAACAAAAATGTTTAATACCATTTGTGTTAAATTTATAGTAATACACTTTATATTACATTATTTTCTAAAAAAATATATAATAAGATTTTGATATTTTATAATAATTAAAATAATTTATAAAATATAAAATTGAAAAGGGTCGCCCGCAATTGTCGGTATCTTGCCGGTCGCCCGTCGTTGTTGGGACTTGCTGCCATTGATTTAATGAGCCAAGATATAAAGAATTGTAGGATGGTTTAAAATATGACAAAGTTAAAAATTTTATCCAGTACTCTAACAAATACTTGTCTTATGGTTTAGTGACTAACAAGATTTTAAATATTTATCCAATACCATGAGCAAATTTTTGTTCAGTAGTTAAACCTTTTAAGAAATCAAAGAAGGTCTTTTAAGAAATCAAATAAAAGACAAAAAAATTTATGTTATGTTGTCACTTGATTTTTAGCAAATCAAATGGACCCTAAAGGTATTGTCCATGCATGAAAATAAATTGTCACATTATCATAGATTTAATGGTGCTATAACCGAAAGACTATTATGAAATTGTTTAAATTTAATAAAGACTATTTCGTAATCGCTGATATAAAAGAAACTATTTTGTAACAACTCTAATTTAAGAAGAACTAAAAAAAATATATTTTAGTGGTATATTTTATAAACTTACCAAATTTGTTTCCCGCATTTTGCACATGTTGTGTTTAATTTTTTTTTAATTTATAAATCATAAATATAATTGTTTTTATTAAGAATCATAAGATATCAATAATTGACACAATAGTTGACGAAGCTGATGCTCTCCCCCATTTTTTAATGGGCATGGCTGTATAAGAAAGCAACACTATATGAGAAAAAAAAAAATCCACTGTAATTTTTAGTTATTGATCATTCATGTGGTTCTTCAAATCTAATTCAAATTTTTGATGGCTACTACTATTATGGAGAAAGCAAATTTTGATTCATTCATGCATAGCTAATATTGCATTAATGAAAAAAGAACCAATTCGTGAATGAGTGATAATATCTCTAAGAATTCTTATAAGCATCTTCTACAGTAGACAAATTATAGAGCTAGATATTCTAGTATACGGAAAAAATTGTTTAAAACCAAATTAAATTAAGATTTAATAACATCAAAATAACTTGGAAAAGCACACAACAATAAAAAAGTTAATCTTATGTAAACTTTGCTGCAAAATGCTACAACCTTTCTAACTTTAGCTAAGTGAAAGTTATCAAACAATTATGTTAATGTCATCTACAAAGCTACAATGCAAAATGCTGCAACCTTTCTAACTCTAGCATTTTGGCTAACTTAACCTATTGGTAGGTCAACAAAGGAAAAATGGGTTGGGCTTCGAATGGGGTTGTTTGGATCTTGAGCTTTCGGGTAGGTTGTGGATTTCCTACAAAAAAGAGAAGAATTAGTTGGATGCAAAGACTCTGACACTCAAGTCAGTATGTAGGGGTTTTAATGAGAATAACAACCAAATAGCCAATTTGTGCATCCCCCTCCTTTGTTGTAGTGCTTTGAAGTAAAACTACCTTAAGAACTAAAAAATGACAAAAGATACTCAAAGAAATGTACTCCAGCTATTTATTAAAAAGTGTTGAATTAAACGAATTAAGTATACATCGTGTAATCTGGATTTGCCCGTGTAGTTGCCTTTCGATAATTGTACACGGTTTAGGTGGGCTCCTTACACATCGTGTAGTCATTTCCTTCAAACTGTGTAATTTCTTCAACTAAAAAAGTATGGGTAGCATAAGTGATGGATTACACAAATAGTGTAATCCTTATAATCTGTGTAGTTCCAACTTGTTAATTTCAATTCTTCACAAAAACAATATTACGATTTTTTGCCCCAATCTTTGTAAATTCACTTCGTTTTTTCTTTTAAGTTAAGTTAGGACCTAAAAATGACAAAATGAATAAATTAAGTACTAATTTTAACATTATTTCATCATTTGGGAGATTAATTGACAAGAATATACCACAAATAAGTGTATGAAAATACACTTATCAAACCCTTACACTTTAACTTTTGCTTGTCCTCAAGCAAAGACAGAATTGAGACTTATTCAAGAATTTTATGGGCATCAAATAAGCTTTAAAAGTTGGATCAAATTGTGCATCTCAATCAAGTCAATGCTCACTAGCAAGTTAACTTTCTTATCAAAGCAAATGATGCACAAATGCTTCACAGATAGTGTTTCACTCTAAGACTCTCAAAAATATGACTTGTGCTTGCACTCAATAATCAACTTAAGATTGCACACTACCATAGGTTTGTAAGTGATCTAATCTCCACTACTTGCATGCATATGCACACAAATGGTCAATGAAGACTTTATTGAGGTTGTAATGAGGCCAAGGTAAAGACTTTATCAACAACCAAATGATGCACAAATGCCTCACCAAATGGATAGTGTTTCACTCAAGGACTCTCAAGGATATGGCTTGTGTTTGCACCCAACAATCAACTAAAGATTGCACACTACCCTAGGCTTGCAAGTGCTCTAATCTCCACTTCTCGCATGCATATGCACACAATGATCAATGAAGAATTTATTGAGGTTGTAATGAGGCCAAGGTAAGGGAATGGTAAAAGAAAGAAAAACAAGCTCAAAATAGGCTAAAACTATAGAAGTAAAGATAGCAATAGGGCATGAACTTGTGAATTAAGGCTCTCAAGCACTTACCTTCAATCACATGCAAAAACTCCATTCTCTTTAACTCTTATTCAATTGAAATCAACTATATTTTGTATTTTTGCACTTTTGACTTTTGTATTTGCTTTTTCTCTTTTCTTTTCCACTTTTTCTGTTTTTCTTTCATTTGCTTTTGAACTTTTTCTCTTCTTTTTTTTTTTTCAAGATTTTTGAATCTTTTTATGCACATTTTTTTTCATTATTTTTTTTTCATTTGGCCACACTTTCTCTAAATGGCTACTTTATATCCCTTCTTATGCATAACTTTGACAAATTTAAGCACAAGAGCCATTTACAATGCATACCAAGCTCATAAGAATGTATCTAAACTCTCTTAACTTCTAGAGTTAGGGGCATAACTTGGTTTTTCACTTTAGGCTTTGTGATAAGTTAAACCATGAAACAATAGATATATATAAAGCTCAAATTTGGTAATTGGGGTATAAACATGTAGGGTAGGCCATTTAGGGTAAGTGGTATAAAAATAAAATGAAACAAGACCTCAATCATCTAAAAGCATACATATGACAAAAATGTAGCCTCAAAAATAGTGAATGCAAGTTCTAGAGCATACCAATACATAAGTGATCAATCCACACAAAAAAGAAATTGAGCAATGCAAGAGATTATGCATAAGCATTGCTTGTATAAATTAAAACCTCAGAAGGTATATAAGTGCAAATGACAACATTACTTGAATCAAGAATCATCAACATGCTAGTTAATCCATCAAAGATCACCAAAAACATTCAATTATTATCAAAAATTGTTCAAAATTAGCCTAAAGAATCATACAAAAACACATCTTTGCATGCATAAGGAAAACATAACTTCAAGATCACATGAATTCCAATAGATGAACATCTCCCTTACACTAAAAGCTATACATTGTCCTCAATGTACTCAATTAAACCACGATATGGATCAATAATAATTCCCTTGTGCATGGAGTTAATCTCTTTCAAAAGTTCATACTCCTTTAGCATGGAGCACATTTTCATTGAAAAATTAAACAAGAATGATATGACATTAGATCATGAAATTCAAAATAAAATATGTGTCATTCAAATAATTAAAATGAAAACATAATTCAAAGAAAAGCAAGTAAATGAGGTGAATCAAAGTTAAAATTTGCAGGTTTCATCAAAAGTAAAAACATGGCTTAGCCCATGTGATCACACGAGCTTGGCCTCCTGATTACATGACATGTAACTAAGCATTTTCGAAGAAAACTTGTTTCTTTGTATTGCTTACTTCAGACCTACATATAATCAAAGAAATAGATCAGAACACCTCAAGAAAACAAAAAAAATAAAATTTTGGTTGGGTAAGTGTAATGAGTTTTCTAGTTTGGTCATAGTTGTTGGATGATGATTAATGAGTTTTCAGAAATTTACTTTACCTAAAGCTTCTGATGTAAGAAGTTTAGATAGATAAGTGTAATACACCTTTAAGTTTTTTAGATTTTACTTGATAGATAAAATGTCAATTGTGATGGTGGAACAAGCGGAAATTGTTATAATTGCTTTGCGATTGACGTGCTATTCCAAGATTAATGCATAGACATTCGATGAGTTCTTAAGCATCCTTCATTGCTTGGTCAATTGGGATGAGTAATTTGATGTATTTGGCTTTATTTCAGTTCTTGTTTCACATTTCTAATCTGTATTGTGTTTGCCCATGGGTGTTTGGGGATTGGATTTGTGGTCAACTGATTTAAATATTTTGTGTTGTTATATGTGCTTTGTGGAGTTGGGAAGTTTAGGCTTTCTCTGAGCTTTGGATTTTTACTTTCATGCTCCCATGACATGGTTGGATTTAAATATTTGATGTTATATGCATCTTTGTTTCTACTTAATTCAATTTGTAATTATATTGGTATTGTTATGGGCTAAAATTAAAAGCCCAACCCAAATAAAAAGCAAAATGGGCCAGACCTAGTATCCAACCCAAATACTAAGAGAAATGACCAAATTATAATAAAACCCTTGTATAGAAATAATATAAATAGACCACAATAATATTAATAAGGTAAGTAATTTTTTTAAACGCTTTTCCTAAACCTTGTCCTGATACTAACTTGAGCTTTGCAAGTATTGTACCCAACCAATCTTTTCTTGTCCACAAGTACCTTCAAGTCCTAGCCAATCCAGGATTCAACTTGATCCAAGAACCCAAACCATCTACTAGTCAACCCAACCCAAGACCAACCCTCTAACAAGTATTGAATTCATAATTGATTGTGTTTTGTTGATTTGTTATGTATCTATCATGTCTAAAAGTGGGGGCAAATCCAAGGGGAGATGGGTGTCAATATAACCATGGAACATAATTTAAAATGAAGTATGAGACAAAAAATTGTCCCCGCAAGGCAATCTCCTAACGGGATGGGTGTCAATGTCCTCTGTGAGGGAGTGGTCTCTTAGGTGAGAGGGTTATCTTGGTAACTTCACAAACAAAAAAAGAGAGGGTAAATATAGAAAAAATTGGATGGGAATATAAATGACGACAATGTGGCCTAGATACTAAAGGCTCATTTGGTACACAAGAAAGAAAAGAAAGGGAAAGGAATGTGCTTTATTTTCCATCGTTTTACACTGTTTGATAGCTTTAAGATAAAGGAAAACCCATTCTCCCAGGATACGATTTTCTATCACTTAGAGGCTACAACTTTTATTTCAAATTTGAAGGAAAGTCAGAGAAATAAAAGGAAAGAAATTTTCATTTACAAAAAAGTTTAAATTATAAAATTAAAATTACATTATATAACTTTGTATATTGCTGGAAGTTTAATTTTTTATATTAGAAAATTATAATTATAATTATAAAAGTTATTAAATTATAAAATTAAAATTAAAATTACATTAAAGTTTCTATATTAATCTAAGTTATAAAATTAAAATTGCATCATAAAAGTCTAATTTTTTTTTTTTAATATTAGCCATGAAATTTATGGTAACCAAATTAGAAAATGAAGACATTTTTATACATATATAAGTTTTAAAGGGAGGGTAAATTTGTACTTACACAAAAATATATATTTCATTCCTTTAATTTTTTGTGCAAACTAAATATTATAAATGAAATGATTTTCTTTCTTTTGTATTACATACTAAATAGATTCAAGGGCTATCATTTTCCTTTCTATTCTTTTAGTTCATTTCCTTTCTTACTCTTTCCTTTTCTTTCTTTTCTAGCGTACCAAACGGAGCTTAAGAGAATGTTTTTAAAACACTAATTTCTAACCACACACCTTTTATGATATGGGTGTGATTAGAATATTGAGGAGTGTCAAAAGAATTTCCCGTACAAAGATGAGCAGATCAGCTCTGCCCGTGCGCAATATAACTAAGATAATCGTTAATAATCAAATAAAATACATAAAATGCTGCTGAACTGAGACATCTTAGGTTCATGCCATATCTCTCTTTGGCTACTCTTTTTCTGTCTCTTTTCCTCAAATTGTCTCTCGTTTGGGCATTTGATTTTTCTCTTACTCTACACTTTCTTCCCTTTCCCCTTCCTACTCTCTGGCTCATGTGGATTTCATGCTCAGTTCCCATTTGAACTGAAAGGGGAATTGAAGAGAAGGAGAATAGAGTAGAGCGTAAAGGGAAAAAAGATAAATATCGAGAGTGATGGAGCTTGAAGATTCATTTAGAGATTGAGATAGAGAGCTATCGAGACTGAGAGAGCTTGAGGATTCCTCTGAAGAGTAGAAGCAGAAAGTGAGAGAGGGGAAAACTAAGAGTCATATTGGGGGATTTTCTTCCATTCTCTAAGTTTCTGGGAGTGGAGATCTACTCCTAATCGATTGGTTTCGAAGTTTTATGGATGCTCCGAAAAGAGGGGTTTCTCTGGAGAGCTTAGGGAATGCTGGGTTTGCTCTCTCTATTGATTCAAGTATGAATTTATTTCGTTCCCCTCGAATTACTTAAATGTTGTTGATGAGTTGATCTGATGCTTCTGAGAACTTGATTCATTACTGTTTTCTTGGCATTTTCGTGATCTCCACTGTTACTTAGCTTCCCCAATGGCTCTGATGAGATAATTTTGATAAGCATACACTGTAAGTTTGAGATTCTTGATTCTAGGTTGCTACAGTTGCCTCTGTTCAGTGTCATTTGAATTAATTTCAATTTTGGGATATGAGTTGAATGTTTTCTATGCTTTTAAATGTTTTGGTTCTATGGTTGTCGTTTGGGAACCTGTTTTAAAATGTATGAACTTGTTTGTTTTGCTTGAGGTATCTAGTAGACCGATCACATTGAACTTGATTGATAAATTCATAGATTTCAAGCCTTCATTTAATCTGCACGTGTCATTGAATGAAGTTAAGTTAATTTTCTTTGGGGACTTGGTGATTAGTGCTGCTGAGGTTTGATTTGGATGCGATACTTATTTTTTTGCATTAATTCATTTTGGCACAGCTTGGTATTTAATTTGACTGGTGCCTTTGTGGAGTTTGCATGAAACTTTATGGTGACTTATTCTCTTATTGCTACAATGTATTAGTTTTCATTCTAGTGAGGTCACAACACTTTCATTTTCAGTAAGCATTTCCTTGAACATTGAAGGGTGCATATGTTGCCTTTTGGAAGTGTTACTGGATGTATATATATCTGAAGTGTTATATGATGAAATGTTTCATGGTTGACCCATGTTCGTTTTAAGGTTGATTTCATAAGTTGGGAGTTTGTCACAATTTTAATGATATGAGTTCTATTTGGTGATGTGTGATTCAAGGTTGAGCTCTCTCTCTTTGTGCTGTCTTCTGTCTCTATACTTGTCCTTTTTACTGCATATTTATTAGGTGAGGCATTTTTGGTTTTATGCTTGTGACGGTTATGTGATTCCCTTGGTGATCATTAGTGATAGTTTTATAACTAAATTGTGGGACTTGCATAATGTCTTTCGCTATGAAATTCCGTTGCTCAAGCTTATGTTCCGTAAAGGGTTTTTCATTGTTCCACTTTTTTGTTGATTAATCCTTGAGAATGGATTGCAGTTTGTCGTATTTGAGCTTGTGAAAATCTGGTTTATTACCTTGATTCCAACATCTCTTGCTGATTATTTGACTTGCCTAGTCATTGATTTCTTTGCTGTGAATTTGACTGCTTGATTTATTAAGGGGTGTGAGTTGTGGTGGCTTTGAATTATGCCTCAATTTATTTTTCTTTTTTATTGAACCCCAATGGGAAAATTCTGGTTTATGATTTACTGAACTTTTGGTTTAGTTTGAAACTTTATTTTCCCCAGAATCGGGGTGCGAATAGCAATGGTGAGTGTGAAAAAAAAGAGAGAATGAATAGGGCTAGGCTCAGTATGCTCGGGTTGAGGAAAAAGAAAATAGGGGTGTAGAAAGAAATAAGCTTGAAATCAGTAGGCGGTTAGAGTCAAAGGCAAACATGAGTTTGACTCTAAAAAAGTCAATTTGTAATTTTTTATTTAATGCCATGTTAGTTTTCTCATTTCTTATATCCCAATTTTTAAAGTGTAATTAGCATGCATACATATTAGGGTGTGTTTGAACCTTTGAGGTCCCTAGCCTTTACTTATCATAGAAGGGTAGGTCATTTGGTCTTCTATAAAACTGAGCTTGCACTATTTTGACCTACGAGAGAATAAGCGCCATCTGGAGGGACTCTAGGTTCATTTAGAAAATCATGCATGCATGTTTATTTTCCGCCAATCTACTTAGTGAATGTAATTTTATTTTCTAGTAATGAATAAAGTACAACTTTGTGGCCCTATTGTATTATTTTGCATAGCTAATTATAGTAATTGCATTCGCAGATGCTGTGGGGTGCCTAATACCTTTTCCACGCATAACCGACTCTTGAATCCGTCTCTAGTTTGCATCTCAGTGTCTTTCCAAATGAAAGTAAAATAAAATAATTTTAAAAAATAAATAGGGTTCCCAATTATACCATAATATTTAAACAATTAGTGTCGACTCCAAAAAAAATAAAATTTTCAAAAAATTAAAATTTGTACCATTTGTGTTGTAGCGTTTATCACCCCTGAAAGGATATGTTGCGACAGATGGTATGTTTGATTCAAATGTGTAAATGAGAATTGCATTTCAGACCCCATTAATGATGTAGCAAGTTTCTGTTATCTCTCTTCTGATTTATGGATCTACTTAAAGTGCATCGCTAAGCTAGAAGCCTAGAACCATTCTCTTGTTTGAAACAAGTTATTTTATTTCGTCACTTTGTTTCTTTTCCTCAAATTTTGAGAGTTGGCATTCTGGGAGCCTTATTCTATACTTCATCCTCAATGACATACTCTTGTACTTTGTCCTTTTTCTTTGTTTTTTCACTATTTCTTCTGTGTTAACTACAATTCAGCTTTCATATGATGTGATTCCTTTGCTTTGTATGCATTTGAACTGAAGTACATAAACCTCAAGTAGATCTTTGATTTCTTGCAGCTATGCAGTAAGAATTAAGCTTTTCCCAATATGTTTCTTCGACAAATAGTATGTGCATGTCCTCACGCAAAAAGGCTGTTCAACTCTTTTGGTAGCAATGGCCTTGCAAGTACCATTGCAGAACTCAATAAGGTAAAGTTCTTTCACTAGGTTCTGCGATTGAGATAAGACCATCTGTTTTCTGTTTATTAGAGAAACCAAGCGAGTTTTGACTTAATAGGATAACCTAATGCGAGAACGTGACTCCATTTGTTGGATGTTTCATTTCCTTTTCGTTTAGTATAGATCCATTTGATGCCTTGGTGGTTCACATTTGGTGATGTTGTATTAAGCAATGTCCAAATGACTACTGTCAAACTAGATACAGCACAACGACAACAAACCTAATTCCACTAGGTAGGATCGGCTACATGAATGTCACAACCCCATTATGCTTTATTAAAAATCATATTTTCTGAAATATTATTAACTGGGACTCCTTTTTTATGATTTCCTCAACTGTCAAACCAGATACACTCATAATTTTTCATTTGTGACAAAATATCAATGGCAAATGTTCTGGTCCACATTTGAAATATCTGTCTAAACACTGTTATTTATGTGGAATCCCTCATTGCGTTTCAGGAGATGGAGTCTGTATTTGGTGAACCTCCTTCCTTGCCCAATAGCTCTGGAAGCGTTAACCTTGTAAACGATGAATCCCAGTTCTTATCTCAAAAAATAGATGAAAGCTCATCTGGATTGACTCACACCAGCAGTACAGGTGAAGCTCAAATGGTGGATGTGTCTCCAAAACCAACCAGTAAAAGAACTGCCATTGCTACCTGCAAGGTACTTTTGGGTAAGAAGGTGTTTGATCTGGTATTGGCCAATCAACTGGCAAAAGGAGACGTGCTTAGCGTGGCTAAAATCGCAGGCATAAGTGGAGCAAAACAAACCAGCAGCCTGATCCCATTGTGCCATAACATTGGCTTGACTCACGTGGGAGTGGATTTAACATTGAATCATGAGGACTTCAGTCTAATAATAGAAGGGGAAGCTTCATCAACAGGAAAAACTGGGGTTGAAATGGAGGCATTGACTGCAGTGACTGTTGCTGGTTTAACAGTATATGATATGTGCAAGGCTGCTTCAAAGGAGGTAGTAATTACAGATGTAAGACTAGAGCATAAATCTGGTGGGGAAAGTGGGAACTGGTCCAGGGGACAGTAATTACAATGCTAGAAAGTACTTGAAAGTTTCCTGAGCATCTGTTGCAGAGAGAAGTAGAACAAAGAAAATAAGAGTCTTCAAAATATTTAACCATGCATCTGTTAGAAGTCATTCTTTCTGGAATAGCACTTCCTTTAACAAAATCACAAAGAAAAATTGGAAGAACAGTGTTGTATTTATAAAGTAAGGTCATTTAAATTGAAATTATTTGATTGTTTTAATTTGACAATGTCATGGGAATCATTCATGGGCCGGGAAAAGCAGAAAGGTATGATGCCAAAAATAAACTTCTCCATCATTAACTCTAAAATTTCTGCTTTGTAAATCTGAGAAATGATTTAATGCACAAGTTGATCATATATGAGTAAACTAACCAAAAGCAAGGCTGCAATATTATTTTATTTTTTTTGTGTGAAAATCATCCGACATTGCTACATTTTTATAGCTCAATTTATTTTTAGTCTTTACCACCGATATATGTAGGAAATAAATTTATTATTAAATTTTTTAATTCATAATTAATTTGGTTTAAGTTAACTAAAAGACTAAAATGGGAGTATAGCTCTTTCAAAAATATTTTTTACATACATAGTACTAGAATTCAAATCAAAATACATAAGCAGTTTTAGTTCTTATTATTAAGACTTGCTTTTACTGGCTCTATTTATTAAAATAAGATATATTTGGTTAGTCATTTAGTATATTATATGCTAAGGACGATGGTGAAAGACCATGCAAAACATGCTCTAATAAAGAATACAGCTGAGAAAATGTTCAATTCTCTTTAAACAGCTATGGATGAGTTGTACTGCTTGTATTTGCATTTGAAATGTTATATTGGGATGGTTTTGAAACAACTTATATTTATATGGTTTCTTTAAACATCATCTGAATAGACTTTGCTTCATTTTATTTCATTTATATGGTCAAAAGTTTCGCGTTTTGTACTTTTTGGGATTTAGCATTTACAGCTTCTTATATTAAACAGTAAAAAGCAAAGTGAGCTTCAAGACATTCTCGGTTAAAACTGAGTATAAAATTTTAAAGTTGCACTTGTTAAAAGTATTAAGTTTTTACTTCTCTTGTATTAAACAATTATGATACATATATAGAGAATTCCCTAAAGAAATTGACACAGTAAATGTAACGAATTCCCTAAAGAAACTGATACCATCAATTTGAACTTAACCATCAAGCAGCTTAACAATAGGAGGTTAAAGATAATTGTGGCAACGATGATTGTCTTTTTTTGTTCCATAGCACTTCTTAACTTCCGACATGGTGGTTGGCCTGCTGCCAATCTCATAACCTTTTCATCTAAAGTGATAATAAAATAGAAATCGCATTCATTCACTCTATGACAAGAACATCATCAACAAACAATAACAATTTTGAAGCACAATTAAGTTCACTTTTTACTCAATAATTTTTTTCATATAAATTACTTTTTTGTTAAAAAAAAAAAAAAAGGTCAAAGAGCGGTAATTCAACCAGATTTCGCTTAGTTGAACTAGTCTAATTCAATCTAGCTAAAATCCGATTCAATTCTTTTCTTTTTATTTTTTTCTATGTTCAGGATCGACCAAACCTCCAATTCTCAGTTTAAACCATCTGGTTTTTGATATTGTAAAGGAAAAAAAAAAAAAACTGTAATTTTTTTTTTTTATCTAAGGGCAGGAAAAAAATTAAGGACTTCTGGTTTACCCTATAAGGTGCACTTTGATATGATGATATCTATAAAGCACTTCCTTAAACTAAGATTGTTGTATTTTTTGAGTAATGAACAGGTTGATCTCTTTTGAGTAAACTGACTAAAAGCAAGGCTGCAAGACTTGAATTTTTCAAACTAAGATTGTTTTTCGTTGTCAGTATTCTAGGTCATTTAAGTGTATATATTATATGCTAAGGAAAATGGTGGGAAAACATCTATGTTTTGTCTTTGAATTATTATAATGGGATGGTTTTGAAACTACTTATGTTTATATGGTTTGTTTATCCATGAAGCCAATAAAATGTGCTTCATTCTATTTCATATTCTGGCATATTGGAACCTGCCATGCACTTTCATTGACGATATTATTTGGAACATTAATAATTACTCCTAGAACTGACCCTTTATATATAAATCCAATTAATACAGAGGGCTTTGGTTTGAATTTTAAAATATCAATAGCAGTTTCTTTGAAAAAGTATCACCATGTAGGCTGATTGCTTGAAGAACTGAATTATAAATTATATACTTTAATATTATAAACGATGTATATATAATAATATTGCACCATATTTGTTTATTGATAACCTTAAGTTTAAATTAGGAAAGCAAAAACTGACCATGTCATAGGGTGACATGTTTTTCACTCTACCATGAAAAATTGATATATATTCCTTGCCATGCTTAAAAAAGAAAAAAAAAAAAAATGAGGGTGGCATGCCACTAAATGTACATATTAATTGATAAGGGTTATTCAAATTCAATTAGAGATTCTAGATTTAAACTTTGGAAATATTGTTGCATTTAAAATTTATAGAGAGTTCTATTATTTTTGTAGTCTTGTTCAACTTAATTATAAATTAGTTAATACTTAATATAATATTAGATACTAATAATTTTTATTATATATATAAAAAAAAAGAGTTGATACTTGGCATCGAGTTCTTATAATTATTACCAAATAGTTTTATTGTCATAATCATTGGATGTCATTCAATATTTCAATCCGTAAGTTATTGGCAAAATTTTAATTTGTATCATAGTATGATCTTTCAACTCTTATTTTTTTTTTTTTTTTATTCTTTTTGCAAGAATATATCATAGTATATGCTATGGATTCAATTGCATATTGCACCACAAAAGTATGAATATCGTGGGGAGAAATAAAAAAGGATCGAGTACTCTGCCTTTTAAACATAAAAACATAACAGTTAGTGCAAGGGATTTTTAAGAAAAGATCAGGGGATAGCATTTAATTAATGCAGAAAATCCTGCACTCTATTCTTAAGAAAACAAAAAAATTCAGCCTTTTTTTTTTAAAAAAAAAAAAAATTCTTTTAAGTTTAGTTGTTGTTGAAAACAACTAATAAAACTTGTGAATCTTGGAAAATAAATTGAGCTCAAGAGTTTAAATCTACATATAGATACTTGTTAATAGGAGAAATAACTATAATTATTTTATTCATCGAGATTAATTATAACTTTAGTGTAGATTATGTATATATTTAGACTAATAATTTGCATCTAAAGCAATAAAGAAACAGAAATCACTTTTGTTCACTCTATTACAACAACACTAATAATTTTGGTTAACTCCCGTAGTTAAATACACACTTTTGTTCTTAGAAACGCAGTTCATAGGGTCAGATGAAGGGAGGAGGAGGGATTAAGCTGACTCATTTGCCCAGTCAGCATCCACATAATAAAAAACCCTGGAAATAATTATTCGCGTGTAAAGCATTAATGCCAAATTATCAAGTATATAACAGAGTTATATTAGAGGGACTAATTTGCTCACTTTTAAATTTAAGAGACCGTTTTACAATTATTGATCTAAGAGAAATTATTTTGTGATAACTCTAATATAAGAAGATTCAATAATATTTTAGTCAAGGTTGGACTGTATATAAATAGAAATAAAAGCAAAAAAATTTCCTAATTCTAATTGGAGTTTCAGAAGCTTGAATCCTTTAAGCATTCTGATATAAATTTTTAGAACCCTACTTTAGTTTAGATCAATCACTAACTTAAGTATTAGAAATTCAAAATCCGACCTGACTTATATTTGTTTGCAAGACTTTTAAGACTCGATCCAACTCAAACTTGACCTAATCTTAGAAATAATCAGCGAACATGGAAAATAAATATAGTCGTCCATTTAAACCGTGATGCACAATCACCTTGCCATGAATCTTTCAGTCTAGCAGCATCGGTCAACACTCTTATAGGTATTGCAGGGCAGCAATGTGATCATCTACTAAGTCATTACATGGATTTAGTATCTGATCTAATTCATAACAGAAACTGGAATCTAACCCAACAGTTTGACTTGAGAATTAGAGTTATCAGAAAAAGAAAATAGAGCCAAACCTTAAACCTGTAAGCACAAATCTATAAGATGAAGCTGTCGGAGTAGTCACATATTGATTGCAAACTGCATTCCAAAAAATTCTCAACTTATTTCAAATAAGTTTAAAAATAGTAAAATTAAAGTACAAAGTGCACATGAAGATACGTGCCAAGAAAGGAAAAAACTATCTTAGTACTAAGTTAAGAAAAAAGGATGAAAAATAGAAAAAAGAAAGAGAGTAGTGAAAAAGAAAATAAAGATTATCTTAGTTTAGATTGTGTCTCTATGCAAGTTGCAGGGAAAATGGTTTGTTTTCTGTCCGAGAAAAAATTAATTTAAGCAGGTTTATCTACAAAGTAGATTCTTCTACGTAGAAGATTGAAAAAGTCACAAAGATAATAGAAAAATAGAAGAAAAAAAAATATCAACCCAAAATTTAGGAAAATAGAGAATTATAAAGAATAAGAAATATTATTACTAAAATATCATTTTGGTTCTTCTTAAATTAAAATTGTAATAAATTAGTCTTTTTTAAATTTGTCGTAAAATTAGTCTTCTAAGATATAAAATGGTCACAAAATAATTTTTGAATTTCATTTTCACATGGAGAATATTTTGTTATTCACTAAACTAGCTGAATAATCATACAGGAAACCTGAGCATGAGAGCAAACCGTGAGCTTGAGAGAGGTTTCCTAATATTTGGGTGGAGTAGGAAATTGAATAAAAAGCAAAATTTAAGAGATTAAATAAATGAGTAACCACTATCGAGATATCTGGGGAGTTGGAAACCGAATAGAAAAATAAAATCAGTAAAATCTAAAAAGATGGATAACGACTTTCAACTATGTTTACTGGTAAATGATTTTTTAAAAAAAGACAAATATGTTATAAATATTTTGATTTTTGAACACTCATTTAGTGGAATATTTCCTAGGGTTGGTTCAACATTTTATTTATTTGTAATTTATTAAATAAACATGATTCTTTTTAAGGCTAGGGTTTCACTTTTTTCATGTATATATACTCCTTGGTAGATGAATAAAGGTTGCTCTTCTAGAGGCACTAGATTTTCTTTTCTCTCAATTCTCTCAAGTCATTCTTTGTATCTACTTTTTCATAATACGTTATCAGCACGAGACTCTATCAACCGACTGAGTATTGTAGCTTCTGATTTTCAAGAGAATAGCCATTGTGAAGTTATTTTCTTGTTAACAAGAAAAGGTTTCCATTGCCAGGTGTGCACTACCTACACTATTTCAATTAGCTTTAAATGTTTATTGAACTTCTGTTACTTTAATTGTTTAATTCATTTCCATCGTCGATATAAAAATAAGTAATTTTTACCATATGAGATAATTCAATTTCTTTTATACTTTTCATCTAGAAGCATGAGAAAATTTAATTTTTTATTTCCTTAATTTGTCTCATCCAAAAGTATAAGATAATTTAAGTCTTTTGATTTGCCTCCTCAATAAGTATGTGGCAATTTAATTCATTTGATATACCATCATCCAGAAGTATGAGAAATTTTATTATCATTAACAAATTTGACAGAGTGGATCCTAAAATTATCCATTCAAATATGAGAAATTTTATTATCAGCAATTAATTTGATATAGAATGGATCCTGAAGTTATCCATTCAAATAGAATAAAATAAATCTTGAAGTTATCCACCTAATTGATAAAATTGTAGATCCAGAAGTTATCTATAGCTTGAAGTTATTCATCTAATTGATGAAGTTATCTACCCAATTGATATAAAATTGTAGATCTAGAAGTTATTTATACTCAAAATAGATTTTGAAGTTATCTACACTCATATAATACTTAAAAAAAAAAAAAAAAAAAGTTATCTTCTCTTGACTCTATGCGCATTTTTTTTTTTTGTCTTTCTTTTTTTTTTTTCTAGATTGTGTGCACCTAACCCAAAAATACCCACAAACAAAGTGGATTTTGAAGTTATCCATATAAAAGTTTAATTGGATCTTGAAGTTATTTGTGTAAATTATAAAGTGGATTCCGAAGCCATCCATATAAATTGTAAAGTAGATCCCAAAGTTATCCATTTAAGGTATAAAATAGATATTAAAGTTACCCACTTGCAAGTGTGTGTATATATATATACAAAGGGCTTTGTTATTGACTAAAACTAAATAATGCTTTGAATAGATCCTGAAGCAATCCACATATGGCATGAAAGTGGATTTGGAAGATATCCACATAGAACATGAAGTAGATCTCGAAGCTATCTACATAAACTCAATTATTTTCTTTATTTTCATTTGCATTAAATTTCTTGAAAAATGTTGGAAGTGTGAATGCTTTTGTAGTTATGAGTCCAGAAGAACCATAACATAAATATATATATTGGCTATATGAGTTTAGAAGAACTATAACATGAACACATGTTAGCTATGAGTCCAGAAGAATCATAGCATGACATACATTGACTGTTAGTATAAAAGAACCATACTGCTTGAGTGCATATTAACTATGAGTATAGAAGAACCATAGCAAGATATTTGTCAATCTCTATCCACTAAATCTAAATGATTATAAGTAAATGATGTTAGTAGTTTATGGTCCAAAAGAAACATAATAATGCTACATATTAATAGCCTATAGTCCAAAAGAACCATAGTAGATATGGAATTTTATGAATATCATATGATTTTTTTTATAGGAATTTATATTCCTCTTTCATTACTTTCTTTGAATTTAAATAAACATCTTCCAGTTAGGAATGTGATTTCTCTCAAATAATTGTCATTGGTTTTTGAATTAGATTCTATCATTTGCTTTCATGTTTTTGAAATTTTGGTTTTGTTCTGCTTTGTGAAATATCAGTTTGATTTTGGAACACCTTTAATGGTGCTTGGAAAATGTGCAAGGGTTCTTAGTTATACTTAACTATAGATTTAGCTACTCGAGCAATCATTTTAAATGGCTTCTTACTTTTCAAAGGTAAAAGTTTTATCTCTTCTACTTTATATAACTTGTATCTTGGCCTCTTCTTAATAGATAGGGCCATGAAGCTAATGGGACTGATTTAAAACTATTATGCTATTGTAACACAATGTTTTATTAGCATATTTTGTCCTTGCTAGTTGATTTTGTGAACCACTATTGCTTCAATGTGTTTTTAGCATGCAATAGATATGAAATTAATCATTATTACACTTACTTGCGTACACATAATATATTTGTTACACTTATTTGTATACACATAATATATTGGTTTTACTACAAAACAAGGTATGCTAATGATCATAGACATTAGAGGTTGTCATTTTTGCTTGTGATACAAAATCTTTAATTAATTGGATGCCATGAAATGAATATTCCATCACTCTATACATAAGGGATTTAACTTTCAAATTGGTCATTCAAAACACCATTTCCCTTTTTGCGCTTTAAGATTGAACGTTAAATTTACCTTATTGCAAAATAAGAACATGAATCTTTTCTATTATTTTTCTCCATTCCCTGAAGTGAATGAAAAAATATTAAGAAATGTGGGTGTACACATGATTATAGTGTATGAAATATTTTATCCACTAGAAGTGGGAGAATAATAACAAAAGGTGGCGAGGAGATGTTTGGAAACTCAATATTATTGTGGCATGAAAAGGATTTTTAGGCTTGTACTTATTGTACACCTAAACATCTTCTAAATCCTTTTAAAGCATCAATAAAATGAAAGGAGTAAATATTGGCTTCACTTTCAACTAACAAGGTGCTAGTTTTGATTATAGTTATATCAAAGGTGTTAAAATCATTTTATCCCCTAGAGGTGATGGAAGTATCTATAAATAATTTTATTTTAGTTTTTACATTTAATGATTTTGATATATTATGCGATGCTACATTATTTCTATTGTACATTGATAATGTTACTATTATATTCAATAGTACAAAGATAATTAAGCACTCTTGAAGAGCTGGAGAAATGGAAATCAGCTTATGAAGAGCTAGTAAATATTTACATTGAGAAATTATATGCATTTTTTCAAATTTGTACTACATATATATTAGTACAATTGAAACATGTGTTGTTATAAACCAAAAGTTTACAAGTCAAAATAAGTTTATTGTTTGGCATGACAGGTTGAGCCATCCCGAGTCAATAATGATGCAAAAGTAATTGAAAAAACAATGATGCAATAGTCACTTTGAAGAGCCAGAAGGTTCTTCAATTGAAACGTTTAGTTTCACATATGCTATCTATTCCTAAAGAAAATTTACTTCCATTAGCAAAAGTGAGAGTGAATCCCTCATTTTTTAGAATGTACACGAGGTAAAGATATTTGTGGCTTGTAGACCTACCAAGTGGATCATTTAGATACTTGTCAATTTTAATTGATGCATCGACTAAATGATCACATATTTAGGTCAACTCATAACCTGAAGTTTATGAGATTACTTGTTCAACGGATATAATTAAGAGCATAATGCCTTAATTATATCTAGTTGAGTAACACACCTAGTTAATGCTAGTGAATTCACTCTTCCAAGTGACTATTGGAATACATAAAATGGACTTGCAGGTGCCTAGAATTAATTGCAAGACCATTACTTATGAAATCTAAACTTCCAAAATTTATTTGGAACATGTGATTATTCATGTTGTAGCATTGATTCACATCATGCCAACAAGTTCTTCGAACCCCCTCTTATAATTGGTTTATAGTCATGAGCCAAGTATACGCCATCTATGAAATTTTTTAAGATGTTAATTGCTCCACCACAATGTACTAAGATGGGACCTCAATAAAGGTTAGAACATATGTTGGATATAGATCTCCATATATAAATGAAATATATTGAGTCACTAAAAGGATATCTATTTATGGCTTGGTTCGCCACTTGTATTTTTGATAAATCATTTATTCCAATATTAGGGGGGAGAGAATAGGTAGTTAGAAAAAGAGAGTATTTAGAATGAATCTTGATCCTCATGCAAAGCAAATATGGACCAAAAGTTCATATGATAATTCATTTGTATAAATTGTCAGACATGTTGCCTGACTAGTAAGAGTGACTAAAATTATGTGTACAAACTGCTACTACTCTAATCAAAGTATAACTATAAACACATGAAAAGTGGCAAACACACTAGTTCCAAGGATAAAATCCTCAAAAAGAAAAGGAGCTAAAAATCAAAGATGGTCAAATTGAGGATAGGGTAGTTCTAGAAGAGTTACTAGAGGTAACTCTAGAAGAGTCCTCAAACATAACTAATGTTTTAGTTTCAAAGGAAACTCAGGTACCTGAAAGTCATGAAAATAAAAAGATCTCTATAGAACATGATGGAACCGGAAAGAAATCAACATTGTTGACAATGTTCGCATATAATGTAGCGTGCTATGTGATATAAGATATTGAGGATCAGTGGTAAAAATTTGCAGAGAAAGAAATTATTGGCCAAAAATTGAAAAGACACAATCGAGATCCAATTAAAAAGCGAAAAGTTTTGGACCTACAATCTAAACACTAAAAGTGTAAAGGTAGTTATGGACAAATGGGCTTTTGTGTGAGTATAAAATGAAAATGATGCTTAAGGGTTTTCGTAAATAACTGGCATTGATTTTGAATAGATATACTCAATTGTGATGGATGCAAGTATCTAATGGTACTTATTTAGTTTGGCAGTACATGAATGACATTATTTGCGTCTAATGAATATTGTTGTAGTTGACTTATTAAATTATGACATCCCTAAAGGATTTGATTTGCCTTAAACAATTTATACAATCGTTTGAATTAATATTTGTTAAATGAAATATATGGAAATAACCCATTTGTCCGCATATTAGTAAATTTGTGTCAATGATTTAATATTAGAACTTTTGAAGAGCTTCCAAAGCTATAAATTACTTATAGAGAGAACTTGCATTAAAATACTTATATAGTAGAAGTGATAAAGTGATTTTATATGTACATATTATATCTAGTGTGATCACTAAATACGAACATATATTCTTTTTAGAACTTGTGAGAATGGTAAAAAAAAATATATATTTGGTCATGAATTACCAAATCTTAGTGCAATCGAACTAGTTCGTCAATGTGACAATCTAGCAAATTTGTTACCATGGTATTAACTTATACAATATTTGAAGGATCGTATACAATATTAGAATTCGTCGACACAAATAACTTGATGGATACACATTGTATTCATTTTCCCTTCACCATGGTTTTTTCCTATTGGGTTTTTCTAGTAAGGTTTTTAATGAGGCAGCATTTAATTGCATATACAAAAGATGATATACTCTTTTTTCTTTCGTTAGGTTTTTGTTCCACAGGATTTTTCCTAGTAAAATTTTTAACGAGGCACATTCTTTAGTAGTGGGCATCCAAGGGAGGAGTGTTATAAATATTTGAATTTTTGGATTTCCATTTAATGGAATATTCCCTAAGGCTGACTTACCATTTTATTTATTTTTAATTTATTAAATAAACATTATCCTTTTTACGGCTAGGTTTCACTTTTCTTGTGTATATATACCCACTTGATAGATGAATAAAAGTCGCTCATCTAGAGGCACTAGATTTTCTCTTCTTTCAATTTTCTCAACTCATTCTCTGTATCTACTTTTTCACAATAAAATATAAAATTTAAGAAAATAGAGAATTATAAAGAATGAGAAATATTAGGTCTAAAATATTATTTTGGTCTCTCTTAAATTAAAGTTATAATAAATTAGTCCCTCTTAAATTAATCGTCACAAAATAGTCTCTTATAAATATAAAATCGTCACAAAATAATCCTTTTTTTTTAGTTGCTGCATTCATGACAATACAGAAAAACATCTATATTAGTAGCAAAAAAAAAAAAAAATGCCACAAACTTATTACAAATATCCAATAGAAAGCAGAATTAAAGTTCTTGCAAAAATAACCCAATAAATTTGAAATAAGCATAAACCAAAAATCAACAAAAAGTAATAGCAAAAACCATAAAGGCATAAATAAACCAAAAAGTCATATATCAACCAAATATCATAATTCACAAAGTTCTATTATCAAAAGTCTAAAACTCACAAAATTCCACAATCATATTGTCACTGTCAAATGCATTTATTAACCAAATTACATCCATTCATTAACTCGATAAAGCATTAGCTGAAGACATTCAATGTCAAATTTCACAGCTATTTGGGCCTCTCTTCACTAATAGCTTTTGTAGTCTTCCTATGGACTGTCCTTTGCAACTTTGTTGGTTATGACCAATGACTCCACACTTCTTACATGTAGGAGTAGATTGTCTTTTCAATTTTGTTGCCTCTTTGTCCTTCTTCCTCTAGGTTTTCTTTTTGCCTCTCTTCTTCTTAACTTGTGGTGGTTGTAGCTCTTCACTAGATTTAGACCATTGATTAGCTGCATATGATGTTCATACAATCTCATATATTTGTCATTAGTCAAGCTAGAATGCACAAAGTTCTCAAAGTTCATGTGTCTCCAACCAACAGCTGCAATTGCATGTGGACATCTTACATGCCCTCCACGCTTTTGCACCGATTTTTTGTATCTATTTTTATTGGTTAATAATTGGCATTTTGGTTTATTTATGAATTTTATAGTTTTTGTTGTTATTTCTTATTGATTTTTGGTTTATGCATATTTTAGGTTTATTGGGTTATTTTTGCAAGAAGTTTAATTTTGGTTTCTATTAGATATTTGTAATAAGTTTATGGTAGTTTCTATTTTTCTGTTGCTAGTATAGATGTTTCTATATTGTCATGAACATACCAGCACCTAAAAAGAAAAAAAAAGTTGAGAAACTAAGCATTGCCTTGTGTAAGATTTGAAATGGAGGAAAATATTAGAATCTATTTAAATTCCTTATATGTTGAGTTAATTATGTTGGCTTAATTGGTCTAGGCAATATTTTTATTATTTAAAAATATTTATATGTGAAAATAAAAAAGCTTCGCTAACATAGATTTAACAATGTTATAATAAAAAGAATATTTTGTGATTATTTTATATTTAAAAGAGATTATTTTGTAATGATTAATCTAAAATAAACTAGTTTTCAACAATTTTAATTTAAGAAGAACTAAAATGAATAATGAAAATTGATTTTAGTTTCGAACAATTCTAATTTAGTCGAGATATAAGTAATGAAACATCACTGCACTTCCACTTGACACCTATCGTTAATGATAAACGGCTCGTCTCGCCGTGACCTTCTCTTGAATTCTCAAAACTTCTGTCGCTCCATCCCCGCAGGGGCAGAGAACCCATCGCTGTCTCGGCCGGGATGGATTGGTGTGGTTCCTCTACGCCTAGGACACCAGAATATCGAACCATGAACGAAGAAAGGCATGAGAGAAAAGCATATTGGCTATTGATTGTGAGGCCCTAATTCTTGACTGGAGGGGACACCAAAGGCCTCATGTTATTCTTCAACTACCAATTGATTTAATTCCTTTGAAAAGTACATTGGTAGTATATGTTAATATTTCTTTATAGATCAAATAAATTCTCCTGTTAAAGTCTACACACATTTTTTCCATATGTATAATTTTTAATTTCTTGTTATAACCTATCATTATTTTATTATATAGTTATTATATATTAAAAAAATTTAAATTATAAACATATAATTATCTTTCCAACTGTGACTTAAACTTTGTTTTTAAAAAAAAATCAAAATCAAAACCGTTGTGCATGGTACGGGGTGACAAACTAATACTTTTATGTGAAAATGCAATTAGGTTAGGCATACCTTCTACTTACTCTATTTAAAATTATAAAATATTATTTAAAAAATTTTATATTTAAAAACATAAAGCATTTTTTATTTTTAAGAATAGTTGATGATATTTTTTTAAAAAGAACCTTTTACATATAGTCATGTTTGATTATTCTTAATGTATTTAACTCAAGAAATAAAATATTAAATAAAATAATATAAAAATAATATATTATTTTTTAACTACCTTTTCTTATAACTATAAAATAAGTAAAACGCTCTAATTTTAAACATTGAAAATATAATTTATTCTCTTAAATGCCACGTGGTGTGTTTTAAGAGCATTGTCATCTAAATCTTCTACTATCTACTAGTAGATATTGGGCCCTGTGCCAATGCATGAGCAACAAATTATCATTGTAAAAATTGGTTCACCACCTTATTAATTTTTATGTGTAATTTTTCTTAGTGCATATTAATAATAAGAATGAGAATTCCCCTTGATTAGCCCTGCCCTTGTAGGGATATTGAAAATATTCAATTAATTAACTTTATTAATTTGTTTTTGGACTTTACCAATTTATTTCCTAATCCCGTATACTCATGATTCTTCTATTCTTATTTTCTAATTCTCATAAAAATATATTAATTTAATTTTATTAGATTTTGGTAGAACCTCTCATTAATTTATTTCCTAATCACCTAAGAATATATTAATTGATTTTTTTTTTACCTAATTTCTTCACCACTTCTTATTTTCTAACCCTGTTTTTATTGATATTACTAATTTTTTTATAAGAATGTATTCACTATTTATTGATTTTATTGATTATTTTAGTTTTTATGGTCAAAATTTTATTCTCTAGTAACCCTATTATTTCATGTTTTCTAATACTCTTTATTTCCTGATCAAATATATTAATTGATTTTGAATCTATTTTACTATTATATATTAATCTAATATACATTAATTAGAATAAATAAATTCTAATTTAATTTTCTAAAAATCAATTAATTATTTTACGAGATTAGAAAAAAAAATCATGTAATATATCTAAATTTGTTATAACTCAAATATCAATCTAATATATTTTAATTAAAATAAATTAACTATAATTTTATTTCCCAAAAACAATGATTTGATAATTAATTAATTAATTTAAGAGGACTACTCTAACTTGATTTCTTAATTTTAGGTGTGTAACTCTAATTTGAATTATAATTTAACTTTGTTTTGATTTTTGCTTTATAATTTTATTTGTATAAATTATAATTTAATATTATTGCACGGAAGAATAATAAATGTTGACTCCCCAACAATGTGAACTACTTTTATAATATAATAATAGATAGATAGATAGATTAGATAGATATATTTTTATGAGCAACAAATCATGAAAATAAATTTTAAATATTACCTTAAAGACATTTAAGTCAATTTGATACTATAAATGGTGATTGAAACATATTAAAATGGCACTATAATGAAGTTTTAATTTAATTTTAGTTTTATGAGAAAATTATATAAATAATTTTTTAATATTACCTTAAATGTTAATTGGAGATACTTAAGTCAATTTAAAACTATAAATGATAATTAAAACATTTTAAAATGACACTATAATGAATTTTTAATTCTTATGAGAAACAAATTATATAAATAAATTTTAAATATTGCCTTCCATACTAATCCCTCTTATCATTAATTTATTTTATTATTTTTTAACACTTTTACTTCATAATCTTTTGAGAATATATTAGTTGATTTTATTTCAGATTTTACCAAAAAAAATTTACCTAAATTTCATGCTTACTAATTATAGTAAAAAATATATTAATTAATTTTATAATACTTTATTTCATAATTTCTCCTCTTATTTCCTAATCTTTCTAAGAATATATTAATTGAATCTACCTAAGAATAGTTTGATTGATTTTATTTTAGATTTTAACGGAAGCAAAATGTTTTATTTTCTAATCTAATTTCTTATAATTTTATTTAATTTATTTATAGTTTCATTTTTCTAAAAATTTAAATTTTATCGGAGTGCCATGTGCCATATTCATTTACTTTTTTTTTTTTTGGTTAGCTATACTTGGAGGCTCTTGCTTTTTTTTTTTTTTTTTTTTTAATTTATGTAAGTATACCTTTTTTTTTAAAAAAAGAAAATTGGGTATGTTAGCTAAGTATATTGAAGTTTTATAATTTTTTTCAAACATGATTGGTTAAAGTAATGTCATAAGATGTTATTGTAATGGTTCAATACATTGCACTTTCTTTTTTTTTTTAATCTCTTAAGACAGTATACTTTTTGCTATATGGTGTTACAATAGTTTAGAGTTTATAATATCTTTTATTTTATTTTAAAAGAAGTGTTTATAATATCTCGCAACTCATTAAAATATTTTAACATCAAATTATATACGGTTACTTGAAGGAATTATATTATTCTATTGTTTTTTGTCATTTTCTATGATTATTATTTTAGGTCCAGGAATTAATTATAGTAAAATAAATTAGTCAGAAAAGATTTGAACATGACTTAGGATCTTCACCGTTTCAGTCCCATTAGTATTTATGTTACTAACCATTAGTTTATTATGTTTGAATTTGAAGCGTGAATACAATTTTTCTTTTCCGACTAAATCATTAGTATTAATGGTGCAAACTGAGAGTTAATGGGCTAAACTCATGACTAGGCTCAGTCCACTAATGAATTTACAGTAGAATTAAGAAAAAGTCTTCTTTAATAAAATCATATAAAAGACTACTTCGCTGTCAAAGAAAATAAACATTTTTTGCTATTTAGATTTTTTGAATTTTACTTATTTTAGATTAACAGTAACTTGAGCATCGAAAACTCAGAATTTAACCTAACATATTTTTGTTTGCAGAACTTCTCAAACTCGACTAACTCAAGCTCGACCCAAATACAAGAAGTGACTAATGAAACAAATAAAAATTTATAGAAAACTCTATTTTTGCCTCCTCACACTATTGTCAATTCTAACAATGACCCTCATGTTTCAAATTGAATAAAATGAATCTTCACATTTTAAGTCTAAAACAAAAGAAAACATTTCGTACAAACAAAAAATACTTTAATAAGATCAACTTTTATTTTTGATTTAAAATGTGAGAGTTTATTTTGTTTAATTTAAAATGTTAGATACTTTTTTAGAATTTACAATAGTGTGAGAGGGTAAAAAAAGTTTTTCTCAAACAATTATTAATCAGTAACTAATGATAAACAAAGTTGCTTATTACTGAATTTCCCAAAGAATGATAAACAAAGTTGCTCATTACATTATCAATTTCCCAACATTCTTCAATTGTTTCTTCATGCTAATAATGAAAGGTCACCTTTGCTTTCCATGTTTCATTCAAACACCACCAAAAGGCATATAGTAAGCTCTGAAAAGTAAGCAGAATTACATAAACCACCACCATCATCTTAAAATTCAAATTTCAGGACCGAAATTACATCAAACACATTAAATATATTTGTATTCAAGAGTGAAACTCCAAAAAGAAACATGTTTAAAAAATAGACCCTACATATCTTCCACCAAGCTAAAATTTCTTGACATGATAAAAGAAGTTTAAAGAAGCCATATAATTATTTTGATATCAACTTACCCTATTAAAGTCAAGACCCAAAAAAAAGTGGATTGTAGAATAACAATTCGAGTAACGCCCTTCACAAATAACTTATTCACCTATTATCAAAAAGTAACATTCAATTTAAATTTAAAAATTTTCATATCTTCGAGCTAATATATAAAAAACAGTACATATGCCATTCCAAATGTCTCTCTCAGCCCCTCCAAATTAAATTTTCAGGATACTTACTACCAAAGGACAAATTAGGATCTAGCATATTTTTATTCTATTATTTATATTAAGCTGTCATTTTTTTTAAAAAAATTATTTTTCAGATAAAATAGTTTATGATCAGATTGAGATTGTGGATAATTATTATGAATTTATATTAGTACCTTGAAATTGCCATGCAATTGAGTTGTAGCCACACATCACACATGCATTGTAGTATATACCTTAATTGAGTTGTATTGAATCAATGGAAGGCATGTTATTGGTGGTTGGTACAAAATAAGTATCGGTTGCTTTGCTAAAAAATAAAGAATATGGCAATATAAAATTTTGTCTCTTATTTGATTTTTTTAGAATACTTTAGTATTGAACAAAAATTTATCTATGGTACTAAAAAAATATTTAAAATCTTGTTACTCACTAAACCAAGAAACAAATATTTATTTAAAGTACTGGACAAAAATTTTAACTCTTATTTCTCAAACCATTCTACAATTCTTTATACCTTAGCTCATTAAATCAATGATATCAAATTCTAACAATGACAGGCCACTGACAAGGTACTAGCAATAGTGGGCAACCCTTTTTTAATTTTATATTTTATAAATTATTTTAATTATTATAAAATATTTATATATTTTTTTTAAAAATAATGTAATACAAAGTATATTGTTATAAATTTAACACAAATAATATACAAAAATTATTTAGTGCATCGAGCAATAAACAATGAAACAATATGAAAAATTATACTATAACTCAATTCATTATGTTATATTATTTTACTTATATTATTTAATATTGTAGATCAAATGTTCTTTAAGAGATCTTCAAGCTATCAACTATGTCCGAAAAAAGTAGCCACGTGAATAATAAAAGTAGCATTTTCTGTTTTTTTTTTTTTTTTTAAATAAGAAGACGCAACTTTATTAAAGATCAACTAATAGAGCGTCTACAATGAAGGCAGGAGGAGAGTCTCACCAGACCATACACTCAGGACAGCCTCTTCCCACGCATGCCATTATATGGGGGGTATTACCTTCTACCACCCCCACCTTTACCATTCCCCACCCTCATTTTTTTTTTTTTTTTAAGTTCCAATAATACCCTTAATAAATTTTTCAGTTTGTCTTCTCCAAACACTTTTGAAAAGGCATTAAGGATTTGTAACACCTCTAAAGAGGCATTGATAACTCTCCAAACACCTCTAAAGAGGCGTTGAGTACCCTCCACGCCTCTTTAGAGGTGTCGGATGAAATATATATATATATATATATATATATATATATATATATATATATATATATATATTATCAAATTTAAATATATTACTTATATTTAAATAAATGTATATATTTAAAATTAAATATATATAATTTTTAAAATTAAAAATATTTTTTTATAATATTTTTAATAAAATAAAATTTTAATAAATTAATTATTATATGATAGAATTTATATTAATTTATTAAAAATATTTTAAATTTTTATTTAATTTTAAAAATATGTTACTTGTGCCCCAAGTAACAAAATTTCATAACATATATATTTAAAATTAAATATAAAATAATTTATAATATTTTTAAGATTAAATATATTTTTTTAAAATTAAATAAAATTTATAATATTTTAAATAAATTAATATACATCTTTATCACAATAATCATAAATTATAAATTATTAATATAAATTATAAATATTTTTTTAAATAGCTACTTAGTTGAAAAAAATATTTTTAATTATAAATTATTATTATTATTATTATATATATATATATATATATCTTTAATTTTAAAAATATTATAAAACATATATTTAATTTTAAAAATATTTATTTATTTTTAAATAATATATGTATAATTTCAAAAAATTTATTAATTATTACATTTTATTTTTAAATTTATTTATTTATTTCTTCAACATCAAATAATGTATTTAAATTTAATTATATATATATATATATATATATATATATTTTACACCCAACGCTTGTGCATAGGTGTTTTGTAACTCCTCACGCATGTGCATGTGCATGAGCGTTTGAGACATTAACGCTTGTGTATGGGCGTTTTGGAGCTATTAACACTTGTGCATGAGCGTTCTTGTATTAAAAAACTTTATTCGATTTGAAACAAAAAATAGAATATACAAACATTGTTTTATATGCAATTGAACTCCGCACAAATAATGCAGACTAAAAATTAATTTTTTTATTCTTACAAATAAAAAAAAAATCAATCTCAATGGGAAGAAATTGTTAGGTTTCATTCATTTCTAAGCCATCGCGCAGGGGTGGAGAAGGATGCAAGAGGAATTATTTCTGTCTATAAGGGTATTATGATCATTTCGCACATTGGAGGTGGTGAATGGTAAAGTGGGGGGCTGTAGAAGGTAATACCCTTATATGGGCTACATGGTTAATGCCACTTAGAGCCAACGAGAACTGAACCCAGTGCATATGGCCAAGCTGTCATCAATGACGGGTGATGCTGGTGCCTTCGGTTTGAAGCTTCCTAATAATCTCTTGTGCATAGCTCTCTACCACAACACGTTGGAATCCCCATTCTTTTAGGAGCTTCGGACCTTCTCTAATAGATAACTCTTCAAGAGTTGAGTTGCAGCTGGTTGATAGCCACTGCATTAAACCTTAATAATTGGGATCTAATAAATCCTAAGCTTGTATAAACTGGCGTTAAGGCATGATTTCCAATTTCTAAGCAGAACCCGAACAAAGGATGCATGTAAAAACTTTTTTCACAATTTAGCTAGAAAATAAAATATACAAACACGGATGCGAGTCACTTCTAAGGGTTTTAATGTAATTTCTAAAAGATAATTAATGGGTGAGGTTGTTTTAACCAGGCAGAGGGGGATTTAAATGGGTTTCGAAATCCAAGGTACTTAATAGGATGCCCACTATATATAAAATATTATTTCCATTATGTAGGAGAAACAAAATTGTTATTGTATTCAAATTAATTTTTTTACTTTTTTTTTAAAAAACTTCTCCTTAAATATTTTTATTTACCTCATTTTTATTAATTATTTTATGAGAACTAAAAAATAAAATTAACAAATTAATTAGTTATTTTATGAGGATTTAAAAATTTAGAATTGTAATTCAAATATTAATTTAATATAATTTATTTTTATATGATTTTAATCATATAATTTTATTTTTTAAAATTTTAATTTAACATTACTATATATTATACAAATAGAATGGCAAAAGTGGACATCAAGCTACAGTAGATAATAGATGGTAGATGCTCGCAACCATTGGGAGTCGAAGTCACCCATAAAAGCGATGCTTTATGCCTATCCCTACTCTGGCAATACATAGGCGTTAGGGTTTGGTCTGCTTCTTCATAAGCTGCTATTTTTGGTGATCCGAATCGGTCATGGAAGGAGAAGCTATTGATTTCCAGGATTGGGAAGTGCTCCATAAGTCGGAAGATATTGGCCCAGTTGTGGATTCTGGGAATCTTCTTGGCATCGATTCTGACTCCGATGGTGTGATCAGGTCTGATTACTTCTCCATTGATGGCCAGAAGAGATACGCCCAGGTTGCTGAAGAGGTCGATGTGAATGAAGAGGATTCGGTTGAGTCTGACAACCCGAGTTGGATTGACCCTGCTGGGGAAACTGGGTGTGGGAGGAAGAATTCGAGCGAGTTCTGGTCTGACACAAGTAGTGATCGTTCTGAGGAGCGAAAATTGAGTGGTTTCTTTGGGGGTAGTGATGTGGGTTCGGCAGAAATCGTGAAAAGCCATGTTAGTTTTGGAGGGGTTGGAGAAATTGAAGCAGAGCATAAGAGATTTGGGGATTTCAGTTTTCGTGAGGGTAAAGGTAGTGACTTGGATGTGATAAATGAATTGAAATTTGTAGTGAACTCAAAAAGCCAAGCGGGTTTACAAGATTTTGGGCAGATTCAAATCTCGGAGAAATGCTTTTCTGATTCTGGTGGAGATGGTTTGATGACTGATTTGGCAAGTGGGAATAATGCAAAGATGCCTGACATGTCAGGGCGTTCTAATGAATTGGATGGTGAGCTCAACTCCAAGGACAAATTGAGAAGAGAGGAGAGTTCAGTAGACAGCAAAATTGTTTCAGTAGTAGAAATGAAATCTGATTCGAAACCAGATGGAGAGGGAGAGAAAAGAAGAATGGTATGGTGGAAGGTTCCTGTTGAGGTCCTAAGATACTGTGTTTTTAGGGTTGGCCCTGTGTGGTCTCTCTCTGTCGCTGCGGCGTTTGTAGGATTTATTATCTTAGGAAGGAAATTGTATAAATTGAAGCGGAAGAGTCAAAGCTTGAAGCTGAAGGTTACTGTGGATGATAAGGTCAGTATTTGCATTTTTTCTGGCCATTTTAATTGTTCTTGTGGTGAATACCTAAAAATACAATGTTATGGTATGCCAAAAAATTATTCTGTTGATGAAAGTTTATGGCCTTTGGAAGTTTAGAAGCTCTAATGCTGCATGTCACTTTCCATTAGTTTGGTATTTCATACTCTCTTTTAGTTTTATAGTTATTAATGATGCCCGCATTTGGTTCCATGACCAGTGAGAGTATCTTCCTCTTGTCGTTTATGAAATTTCTAAATCTTTCTTTTACTTTGTTGTTCTTCTTGTATGGGGCGAGAAATAGAGACTCTCTGTTTAAGCATCCGTGCTTTGAAACTTACATCTCATGACAGTTTTTACATTAAATCATTAAAATCTGTGTTCTGCCGTTCTTCTTTTGGGAGGTGGGAAGAAGATTAGTTTTAATTTGATTTGTTGATGGAAGAGATCTTTGAAGAAAAATACTTAAAAGTTGTTTCTCTTCTTCATTTTTTACCATACTACCGCGCTTCCAAAAAGAAAGTTAATACTCCATTTCGGGGACTTTTGTTCCAGATTATTGTTTAGAAGCAACAGCTGCTTTTTCTGGGAATATGAGCAAACATTGCCATGTTGCATTCTGTTTCTTACTTTGACATTGTCCAGTTCTTATAGACTTACAGAATATTCATTTGTTCTTTTGACGACAAACACTTGGTGAATCCTTTAGTAATTCTATGGGTGGTAAAAATTAATCTTCTAATTGTTCTATCAGTTTTTTGGCATAGAACAGTAAGTGCTGCTGTTGGCAGTATTTGGCTTCTTGCTTATTACAGTGAAAAGCAAGACGGATGAGGCATGGCACTGTAAATCTTTATTGAAAACATTCAGTCTGAGATGGCAGCTTTTTAGGATTTTTGAAACTTACCGCAAGCCCAATGTCTTGCTGTCTTAACCCTATAATCACCCTTCCCCCTAAATAACTTGTTTTTATAAAGAATAGAAGGGGCTTGCATTCGTATAGATCAAAAGCAGGTCACTCCTGAATGGTTAATCAAAATTCAAAAGTAGAACATATGGAGATGAGAGAAATAAGAACAAAACACTCCTTTCTGTGAACGAGAAATAATTTGTTCAACTAGTTTCAAAAGTTGGATAAAGTGAATATAATAGAACTGAGGATAAATCTCAATAATTTTAAAGGAAGAGGACCTATGAAGAGGTGCTGTTTGTATATTCAATCAGTTCTTAATGCTCTAATGTATTCTATCATGAATTGTAATTTCTGGGTAGGCTTCTGGTAGAATGAGTTCTTCCTGTAGTTGAGGAATATTTGAAATTGCAAATGCAAATTTATTATATATAGATAAGCTGACTTAAGTCAGCTTAGATTTTGAGTTCACGTGTTTAATTACAGGCCTCTCCAGTTGAATAAGATGGTCTCTGGGAACTCTAATTTTGCTTGGTTTGTTTTTGATGTTTCTGAGAAATGAAAGCACTTTAACAGATATAAAATTTATTTCATGAACTTTCCTTGTGTTAGTTATGTGAGATTGCAGAATTAAACTTGGTAGATTGATATATACTAATGTTCATGTTAAATGAATACTCCTGTAATGCATAGCTCATAAACTCCTTGCATTCTGTGATGTTTAAGTGAGATACACTTACTAACTGATGAAGTTTAAGACAAGGATGGCGAATGACTTATTGCACAAAGTCACTGCCATTTTGGAATTCTGTGTAGTGTAGTTTAAATTTTATCAATTCAAGACAAAATCAAGGCTCAAGCAAGGAATTCCAAGGAAATAGAGGAAAATATCAACAGCTAGCTAGAAGAGTAAATTAGCACCCAAATCTCATTCTGTGAGATGTTCGCATATCTTGTTCTTTCACTATCAGCCTTTCACAAATGGATTTTATTGGAAAACAACCAAGTTTTTAGCAACTTCATTTTACACATGGTCTCTCAATGTTGCTTAGTTTTAGTGAGTTTTGCCAGCCCAAACTGACAATAATAGATTAGGAGAGGAAGCTCATAAGTGAAGGAAAAATAGCTGCATATTAAGAAAATACATTATGATTGGTAGGATCAAGAGATCCTAAGATCTTAATTGAGATTCTATCATGATTCTTAGTATTGGGATCGCTGGGCATTTTAGAATTGTAAACTCACAACATCCTATGATATGGATCGGGATCTTGACAACCATTGTGCAGACATTGATGACTTGCTTCTGCATGGATAGCATGTGTTAGAACTTCAAAACCTGCTCAAGAACAAAATCTGCTTTTTCAATGAAATGTGATCAATAGTTAAAAGAGAAATAAAAGGCAATATTTAATGGTGAGCTTATATAGGATTCATATGACAGGTTAAATTTATGCATTTCTTCCATAAATTTTAACTGCTGTTGGTATTTGAAAATTTGAGTGCTTCTCCATAGAGTCCATTTCAAATCTTATACTTTCACTAGTATTAGAAACCGATACTCATTCTCCCTTGTTTCTGAGTATTCAGTATATCCAATTTCTATTTAATGTTTGCTTTTGCTATTCATATCTAGTGTTGTACCTTAGCAATCTTGTTTGAAGATTGAAACTTTATTCAGGTAGTACATGTTCAAAGCATACATCCAAACTATGACGTCTGCAATAGTGAAAAATGTTGACATTTTACTATAAAACTGAACTCTGGCAAGTTTCTGAATGTAGGTTAATATGTCTCTTGTTGATACTGTTATATACGTGAACTGCCATATCATTTCACTTGTATTATAAATTGCAAAAAAAATTTTTTTTGCCCTCACATACTATCACTAATTCCAAAAAAGACTTACATTTCAAACTAGAAAAAATGAAATTTCATATTTCAAGATAAGAACAAAAGTGGACCTTCTTGAGGTGTTTATTGTTAGTACGAAAGATCTATTTTTGTTATTGACTTGAAATGTGAAGGTTTAGTTTGTCTAGTTTAAAATATGAGGGTCTTTTTTGAAATTATCAATAGTGTGAAAGGGTAGAAAGATATTTTTTTCTATAAACTGTTCTCGTTTTTAATTTTACATTTATGGTTATAGCTGTTGTTTTCTTTATCAAAACAACAATACTTGGCAGTAACTTTCTATTAAGGTATCTAAGAAGTTTATATAAGAAATTTATAATAAGATTTCTTATGATATGATCAACCTTCTTGGTTTCAATAAATAATTTTGCAGAAGGTATCACAGTTTATGAACCGTGCTGCTCGTCTTAACGAGGCGTTTTCAGTTGTGAGACGTGTTCCCATAATTCGACCAGCCCTTCCTGCATCTGGGGTGACTCCATGGCCTGTTATGAGTATGAGGTGAATTTTTCAATGCATAAAACCATATATAAAGTAGTGTGAAATGCAATAATGGTCTTACAATATAACTTCTTATGTATAGAAGTGTGCGTACTTCATGTATTAGCACTAAATTTATGAATCTTTTCGGTAGCTTGTTGTATATGAATGACTTCTACTGAAGCAGAAGGGTGAATCTAGGGTTTACAGCACGGTAATTTTCTTGTGATATAATTATCATAAAATGTGAATCCATACTGTTGAGTAGAAAATTTGATCACGTTCCTGTGAAGGAAAGGACGGACACTTTATGGTTTTTGTATTGGTATAATTTATTTTTTTTAAAAAATCGTATTACTATAATACCACTGACTGACTATCTATCTATCTATCTATATATATATATATATATATATGTTTATTTATGGAGTCACATATATTATCTTACTTTTTGTTTTGTTTATTGTTATAATGTATTTTTATGGATTAAGAAATTTGATTTCAATCATTTATTTTTTTAAAATATAAATAAAATAATCATATTATCCGCGGATATTATGGTCTTTTCATTTTTTAAAAAAAAAATGTAATTTTTTCATTCAAAAATGCAGTTAATAAAAATGAGATAAGTTTTTTTTTTTTTAAATAGCATCCTAACTGTGCATGCATGGGGGGTTTTTGGATTTGAATTTTTTTAAAAGAAAATGTCATAGTTAAAAGGAAAAGCTCTAGTTTACCTCTTCGACTTAGCATTTGTGCACTTTGACACTTTACTGATATATGTTTGATAATGTGCAATAAACCACTTTATATTTTAGAAAGGTGTATTTAATCCCCAAAATTGACTTCCATCTACTTTTTAACAGAAATTTGCGTTTGCTTTGCACATACTATAACTCTTAAAATTATAATTAATTATAAATTACTAATTAAAAATTGAGAAGGGCAAATAATAGACTCTTTTTAAACCTTCTCTTTCCCTAGCTAAATAGAATTCTTCTGCCGCCATGTTTGTCAATTGCTGCATTGCAGCTTCCTTGACTTTCAACTTACAACACATTTAAAGGAGAAAAAAAAAAAAAAAAACCTTGAACTTACAAAGGAAAGATAGTCGACAAACTCAAGTAATGTTGGTTGCTTGATATCCTTTTCTCTCATATTCTTGACGGGATCGTTAAAATCATATGCAAAGTGTTATGAACACCTTTTTAAGTTAAGTACAACTCAGGTCGAGTTGCGTCTTGTTGGTCTTACAAAGAAGAAAAGGTCGAGGTTGGATGTGGATCTTGATGTTGAAGTCAGTTACTAATCAATTAAATGAAGTGAAAATCTTTTATATAAATTTAAAGAAGGTCTACTTATAATTTTATTTACATTATCTATTGAGCTTAAATGTAAAAACTAACCTATTCATTATGGTTCATATCACAAAGCAACATATATTCAACTTTCAACTTTCTAAGTAAAAGATTATGTTTTTCTATCTTGGGAACATATCCCTAAAGCTCGAAAAATCCTCATAAACTCCAGATACATTAAGGGCCAATTACTTGGTTGATTTTGATTGAATTATTTAAGTGTGACAGAAGAGTACCATTGCTGTAACTTGACCCATCTCGAGCTAGAGTTTTAATATACTTTTTTTTTTGGGAAGAAGCCAGATTAGATTATTGGAATTCATTCCAAAGAGATTTCTCTAACAAAGGGGTCAACTCCATTTTAACCTCAGGGAAGCTACATTAGCCGGGAAAAACCAAGATCTCAACATTGTACGTAATCCACAGATTCTTTTCGTCTTAAATCAAGCCCTATCTACTCTAGGCTAAGGGAAAGAGAGGGTGGAAATGGAATTACTTATTTGCCCTTCCTAATTCATAACTTAAGAATTTAAATATGACATGTGCAAGGCACATGCTAATTTCTGTTAAAAGGTGGATGGAAGTTAATTTTGGAGGGTTCAATTCACATTTTTAAAGTATAAAGTGGTTTACTGCATATTTTCAAATACATGGGGTAAAGTACACAAGTGCTAAAGTTTAAGGGGATAAATTAGAGTTTTCCTTAATTAAAAAGATAATTTATATGCTCATAGTACTGCATATTATAATATATAAAATTATATAATAATAAAATGATAGATTATCATAAGAAATTAGAAGTTAAAAATTAAGAAATATATGTAAACTTTAGCATAAGGATTTATGTGCTCAAGAAAGAAATATCAATAAAAACATTCTTTTTTTAACATTTGGGGTAACTTTATGATTGTCACATATTAGAATCTTCAAATCATTCTTGCTTTTCACCCTAGAAACCGCAACATATAATTGATCATGACAAAAGAAGTTTTAATAAGTATATGCCTACATTGCGCAATGACTCACATTGAGTTTTGTGTATGATCATTGCAAAATTGATGAAAGAAAGGGAATTGGTGTCGTTGCAACTTGAATGGTAACCTTAAGTCAGAAAGAGTAGTAGTCATTCGGAGAATAATCACCTTATGAACAATATTACTGCCAAAAATAAAAATAACTTTAGCTTCTACAACATGTGATGCTATTTTGGTAATTTTCAATCTTATGTCATTATAAAATCCACAACTTTTGTCAATATTTATGATCAAAATAATAGGTGAACCAACTTGCAATCTATTCTCATGATTTGGTATTCCAGATCCTTTTATATATGGAGTTCAAAAAATTTTGGGAGTATGTAAGTCGCCACTTCCAAAACTGTTATCATCAACCTTACAGACACAATCAGAACTTAAGTATATCTTATCTTCACCTGGCAATAAATTCATCATATAATCATATACATTGTGAACCAATTTAAGGGTTGGAGCTAGTATGGTTTTTTCTTGGAAGAAGTTCAAATCATTGAAATGATTAACAAAAGAAGGATATGATATGGACGAGAAATAAAAAGCTCAACTCATGCAATATAAGATAGAAAGTCAAGGCCCACCTCAACGCTCACGAGATTAGGATAAAATTTCAACAACGCTCCCATCATCGAAGCTCTAGGCAACACCATTAATGAAGTAGGTAATCGAAAAACCCAAAAATTACACAAAAGTTCTACATAATTTTTGAAGCTCTATTTATACCTATTATACTAACTTGAGCGTCAGAGGCTTAGCGTCCGACCATTCTTTCTCCTTATTGTAGATAACCCACGACCTATTCCTAAGCCCGAGATCTCGCAAGTCCCTTTGAAGCCCAACCCATCTTCCTTTCTTGACCTACCAATAGGATATGTATAGGAGACAATACTTGCAATTGGATCTAAAGGGTCTTCAATAAAAACTCATAAGGAATTTCAATTACCCATCACCATCATTAGTCTCCCCTAAGTCTATCTCCTAATTTATAATCAATTTTGAAAATTCTTCAAAATCCTTTTGCATGCTATTAATTAGATACATCTGTAAGCAATCTCATATTTGTTTTCAATGTAACAGCCTAAAAATATTTTTAAGTGTGGTAAAAGATGCGTTGTTAAAAATCTTTCGTGACATGATGATAGTTTTGGAATTGTAACATTAAAAAATGTTAGTGGGAATAGCTAGACCATTCATGGGCCAAAAGATCAATGCTTTTATCTTCTTGATTGGGTATATATGTAATATCCTAAATTTTCTAAGAGAATAACATAAATCTACACTAGAATAATTAAATTAGTAGTATGTTTGCTAAATGCAAATGTGAAATGTGAAAATATTAAAGAATTAAAAAGTTTGAAAAGTAGTATAAACTAGTGTAATTAAATGGCATGGTTATCTAAGTGAAATACTAGTTAGGGAGATGGTTAGAATGTGACTAAATTGGTCACAATTGGACCAAATGAAGGCAGCAGCTGCCTCCCCTAAGGACCCACGCCACTTACATGCTTTTAGCCTCTAGAAATTATGCAAGTAAAGAGGGGACACTCCCACCAATCATAGCTTGACAAAATGCCATAGTATAATAATTACAATTTGATATTTTGTATGATATTTTGGTGATATTTTGAGAGGCAAATAGGGGGGACTTGCGCATGAAGGAGGAGAGCTGAAGCCTTGTGTAAGTCGGTTAGGGAATTGGTGAGTCAATGAGACAACCAATCCTAGCAGCACACTTGGCCATAGCAGCCATATTTGACCACACCCTTGATAACCCATGATATTAGTTAATTTAAGAAAATAGTTATGAAAAATAAATTAGATAAAAAAAAAGCAAATAAATAAAAGGAGAAGGGAGAAGGGGAAGTCGGCAACCTCAAGGGAAAGAAATAGAGAACTGCAGCAAAGGAAGCAAAGAAGGAAGAAAGGAGAAGAAAAAGAAAGCTAGGAGTTGAGGTAGCTAATGACTCACTTAATCTCTTCTTGCATACTATATAGTTGCCTATGGATGTGAACGATTGTAGTATGCTATTATCTATTCGTTGCTGTGCTTGAATGATAATCAAAAGGATTATCATGTTGTGGTGATTAGAGCTGCCAAGGAAGTGGTTCTAAGTGAGTATGTGTTACTATGTGCATCATGGTGTTTTCTTTGCATTCCTATGCCATTTAATGAGATTAATGACTTGTAATAGTCATGTATATTTACTAATGGACTCATTAGCTACTGAGACTTGAAGTCTCATATCCATTTTTGTGGAACTCTCAATAATTTCCAGGTGGAGAAGCACCAAGAGTGGCTGCCAAGCTTAACATAGAGTGTAGTTGTGGTTCAAATTGTAATATGTTATGACTAAAGTGTAATTATTTGCTTTAGTTGAATATTTAATGTATATGGATGTATTTTTTATGTTCATCAATGATGAATGAACTGAATAAGATGGAAGAGGTAAACTAATAGAATTTTACTCAAGCATGTACAATAACCCTAAACCGGTTTTCTGGCAGTTAAGAGGATAAATCAAGTAATATACTTTAAACCCAGATTTTTAACTTGAAAATTTTATAACAAGTATTTGACATATTGAATTTCATCCATACCAATTTTCGTGGCAATTGGAGCTCAAATCCATGCCCAAATAATTTTCCAAAATAGCCAAACAGTATTCTCGCAGTACACAGGGCAGTGTACAAACTTTGCTTAATTAACCCACCAAACCAACGAGATTTTGTATGAAACTTTTACCACATGTTCTAGACACATTAAACTTGTAATTTGGAGTTTTTCATAATTTTCTGACATTTACATGTCACGTTTTCATATTTTACAAAAACAAGGCAACAAACTGTCTAAAACAGTAAGCTGTCCAATTGAGACTTAAACCTTTATTTGGTAATGACTTTATTGAATTGAGTCAAATAAAAGTGTTTTCCATAAATATAAGAGTTAAAATAAGGTATTACAATATATATATATATATATACATTTCTAGTTTATACAAGCTAAATATTCAGATCATTTTGTTAATTAGAGTAGTAACTTTCTTCTCGGTCAATTAAAACTAACGGAACTGTTGTAATCGTTTTGTTAATTATACAGTTAATTACTGTATGCTTATATTATTTGCATATGTGAACTGTTATTTCATTCTATTTTGACGAGTGCAGGTTTTAAGGTGGCGCACACCAGAACTGAATACAACATTTTTTTCACTCTTTCTCACTCTTAGCGTTTGTCGTTTTCATTATAAATTCACGGTAAGTTTCCCTTTGTTGCTTGTGGGAATTAAGAATGGCTTGCTGACTAAGTCTTTATATATATATATATATATATATTTGATTATTTTTGTCTCGTGATATCAATAATCAATATAATCCAAAAGCTTAAGTTATTAGTAGTAAGCTCACGATATGTTCTTATATCTAACATACTCCCTCATTTGAATGCCTTTTTAGTTTGAAGTGTGAAAACATCGCAAGTCCATGAGAGATTTGAACTCTTAACTGGACTTAATAAAAATTTTAATATTATATCAAAAACTATTTAACTTCTAACTTAAAACTTACACTATTAATAGAAGGCTACCAATATTTGACAACCAATAATTGAAACGCATATGCACTCCAATTACACTTCCTCCTAAAGCTATTTTAAATTTTCTTTAGTCGTAATCCATCAACTAACTTCTTTATAATATTCAACCGCTAATGAATAATTTTCAGTTCTCTTTGCCGTCCTTTTTAAAAGTCTTAATTGACTCTTCTCAGTTCCACTTCCTTTTCTGTCTGTTTGTATACATCGAAACTCCAAAATCTCCTATAAATACTCTCTAGGCCATTTCCTGCTACTTGAAGAATCTATATCTGAAGCTCCTTTTCTGTTCCATTAATTCAATCATGATCATCATGAGGAGGATGACTTTCCAGCAGTTTTTCCTCAGTAAGAAATTTCAGAATAGTTTTGATTTTTATGTTTTTAGTTTTTAAATATAACTAAATGAAGTATTTTTAAAATGAAGCTTTTTTTTTTTTTAAAAAAAAAAGAAAAACCATCTAATTTTATTTTTCTAAAAAAAAAATGAATTTAAACCTTGTTCGCAGTAATTTTGAGTTTTATGTTTTTAGTTTTTAGATATAATTAAAATAGAGTTATTTTGTTTTGTTTTACTTATTTTAAAGTCATTTAGCTTTATTTTTTAAAACTAAACTAAAATAGATTTAGTATTTAGTTTCAAGTTACAAAAACTTAGTTGATTGAAAACTTAAAATTTAAAATTGACAATTAATCCTAACATAGCCTTAGTTTCTAGTTTCAAGTTGTAAAAACTTGATTAAAAATTAATGTATTTTGCTAAAAAGGAATTGACGTCTCACTATCATTCCCTCTAAATATGTAGCTTAAATTTAAAAGTTAAAACAAATAACTAAACTGAACATAGTCTTAAGCTTTCAATCTTATTGCACATGAATTAAATCCATTTTCATCGTTAGGAAAATACCATGAAGAAAGAAAATCAAAGATATTAAGTGTGGATCATATATTCGTAAGACTTAGAAGAGGTCAACATGGTGGTTTCGCAAGGGCCCTTGGTTTTTTTATGTTGGGTTTTCACTTGTATACAAGAAGAAGAAAACAAACGGTCCCGCACATTTGTTTGTTCTTGAATTGTCCTCTTGTCCAACCAAGATTATTTATGTTGGATTTTTCACTTGTGCACAAGATTATTTAGAAACAGCATTTCCCATAATTTTCAACAAGGTTTAAATTTGTGCTAGGCACGAATACGATATAGATATTTGAGTAGGTGAAGTTTTCTTGTTCACTAACCATTATAATATAAATATTATATTTATTTAGAGTAATTATTAAAATAACATTTTAATAATCAATTAAAATATATACCTCGTGTATAACATGGAAGACTCTAATATATTATTAAAATTAAATATAATGTGAGATAAAATAGGAGCAAAAATGTGTAGGTAAGAAACATTGAATCCCACTTAAAAAAAGAAAAGAAAAGTAATAGGTGTTAAACAATGAAGTAGTTAAAGAGTAAAAATATAAAAGTGAGAAGTACTGAATTTCACCCTTAACCAATAAAAATATTTATCTATGTCAAATAATAGAATAGTTAAGTGTCAACATTTAAAGGAGAGAAAAATAGTAGATTGAAGATTCTATGTCTCTTCTTCTTATGGTGGCATTGATGATTGGTACTAGCTTGTGCTCCCATGCGTGGGCTAATAAAATATATCTATATATATATATATATAAAGGACAGGTGTCAAGTAGAGTCAAAGGTATTGTGGCTTAATGAGGGTGTTTAGAGTATGTTGGAATAGAAGACTTGACGATAATTATATTGATGATTGATGATTAGTGGAATCAGCTGTCCTTTTCCTTACTTATTTAATGGATTATGTTTCTGCCGTCCTCAGTTGTTCCCAAACAAAATCATATTGTTTATTTGGATTTGACTCTTAAACCGCAAATTTTGGCTCATTGATTATGATTGTATAGGAAATAACTAAACTTTGGTTTTTTTAAATTTGATTCCATTTTGGTGAATTCAAGAAGGAAAAAGAGACTTTTTTGTTTTTTTAGCAAATTTATTTTTACCTCATTACATTATTATTAATTTTAAAAAAGATATTTATTTTTTAAATTAAATAAAATAAATTATATATTTCAACTCTAAAACAAAAATGAACATTTTGTATAAATAAAAAATACTTTAATAAAATTTACTTTTAACTTGAAACGTGAGAATTTATTTTATTTAATTTAAAATATTATATTTTTAAAAAAAATTAGTGATAGTATCCCTTATTTTAGACATTATGTTTTATACAGCAATTTATGCTGCATGAGAAGTACGGAATGCTGTTATTGTTAAGCATGATAATCGTAATTATAAAAAGTAATTTTTTTTTCCAATTAATTATCTAAGTATTTGCTTTAGTATTTTGAACGATCTTAACAATAAGTGAAAAAATTTGCTTATAATTTTTTTTTTTTAAAAAAAAACTAGAGTAACGAGAGATAGTTTAATATTTTCTATCCTTCTTATTTTTATTTTTTTTTTGGTTTTTGTTTTGTGTTTTATTTAGAAAAATTCATATACTTTCCTGTTCTTGAATACTTTTAATTATAAAAAGAAAATGCATTTGTAATAATTTATTTTAAAAGTACTGAGTTAAATTATTTATTTAATACTTAAGAATATTATGCCATTAATTATTTTTTGAGTAACGGCATATGTATATGTATTTATTTATTATTGATCATATAAATTTTTATGTATAGTTAGTGGTGAGAAGTTCAAATAATATTTATTAGATATGAATTTGATTCTGATATATAATTAAAAAAGTTATATATTTACTTTTATATATATATATATATATATATATATATATATATATATATATATATATATTAATTTTCTAAAAATATCTATGGGTTAGGTCGGGTAGGGTCAAATTTTTTTTTTTTTTTATCCAACTCATACAAAAAATATTAGGTTAGATTTGAGAAAATAAAATTAACCTAACTCGTAATTTGTGAGTTAGGTTGGGTTGAGTCAACGTATTGGTATACTTTTTTATTTACAAAGAAATATGTACATAATTTGAAATAAAAATCATAAGTTAAATAAATTAAATTAATTTTTTTACTTTGTGATAATAAAATATTAAAATACAAATATATATTATAGGCTTTTTTAATTAAGATAAATAAAGTAAAAAATTATTGCTTAGACCATTAAAGATAAATAAACTAAAAAAGAAAAAGCGTATTTATGTTTTATATATTTTTAATTTTAAAATACTTTTAATGTATAAATCAAAAGAATGAGTTTATATACTTTAAAATCATTAAAACTTAAGTCAACTCAATAAAATATAAAACCTAACCCAAACCGGCAAAGTTGAGTCGGACTGGATCATTGACATCCCTATTATTTTTTTATAGAGAGGACTCCATTATATTAAAATTATTATTAATTTTATATTCCATTTTTCTTTGGTTGCTTTAGTTTGGCTCGCATGTAAATCGAAACAATTCTCTACAATATGATAATTCTATGATATTTTCTTGGGTTCACCAAATAAAAAGCAAGAATAGAATAAAATAATTTATTATATTATATCTCTTTTATTATACGTAGAAAATGAATTTTAAAATTTCATTGACTCATACGTAAAATAAAACAATACTCTAAAATTTATTTATAAATTTTTAGTTTTTAAATTAGAGTTTCAAAACAAAACATGTTAACTAAACTTAGTTATGAGTTTCAAGTTTTTGAATTTTAATTAATTTTAAAATTAATTTTTTAAAATCATAAAAAATATTCTCAGTTTTGAGTCATAAAATATTTGAGGACCCATTCTTCACACTCACCGGTGGCAAGATGCCCACTTGACCCCCAACCTAGTGGAAGTCTCTAAAGCTCACCCCCGCCCAGAAGTGACATTAAAATTATAAAACTTAATACTGATTTTAGTTTTTTAAGGGAAAAAAGAAGAAGTTAGTTTCACGTTTAAATTTATATTATATTTTATTTTTAATTATATTATAAAAATAAAATTATATAAATAAAAGTAAAAGAGACAAAAAAATATAAAAATAATCTACAAAAGTGAATGTATATATAGTATCTACTTCAAAAAAATTTGAAAATTTTAAATCTTAAAACTAGAATCTCACTCAAACAAAGCCTACACATTTTCAGTGAAAAGACTAAATTATATTCTGGTAAGAAACATTTCTAATGATTCCCAATTTTTTTGGTTGAATGAACTACAGAGTTCTAAAATCACAAAATTTTACGGGCGTTCTTCCAGCAGAATTGATCAAGTTGCCTTACCTGCAAGAAATGTATGAAGTTTCTAACTTGAAACTCCCATTAACGGACAATAATTTATTTCATTGACCAACCTAACTGTAATTTTGCTACAGTGACCTCACCCGCAACTACCTTAACGGTACTATTCCTCCAGAATGGGGCTCCTTGAATCTCGTCAGCATGTACTCTCTTTTCTACTTTTCTGTCAAATTTTCTTCATCATAAATGCATAATTATATATAGCATGTGATTCTGGCAAATGGGTTTGAATCATGCATGTTCTTTTGGTTAGTTCTCTTTACGGAAATCGGCTAACGGGTTCTATCCCAAAGGAGCTGGGAAACATCACCACTCTCAGAAGTTTGTGAGTTTCTTGTTATTAATTTTTCCAAGTGAAGAGTTTTACACATAGTTACCATGATACGTTTTGGTATGTAGTACGGTTACACAATTCGTAACTTATAAAAATAAGATTCACTCAAGAATTTTTTTTTATATATATATTAAGATACTAATACCTTAGGATAACATTATAAGTCATGTTATGTTGTAATAGTTTCACGTAGGCTCTCACTCTTCTCCTTTCTCATTTCCTACATTTTTTCTTTTTCTTAGTAATAGTTCTTTAGGAAAATAAAAACTTAGTATAAATTTGAACGCAAATCTATATATGATTGAAAAAGGTTGAAGAAAAATACAAACTGAAAAATACTTTCTTTCTTCATATTTGATGCGCTTGTTTTAGTGAATTGGTATGCGAATCTAAACGAATCGAGGTGACCCAGTATCATGAATTAGTACATGCGAATCGATTCATGATTTGTCATAAAAGTGACGAATCTAGTAACTATGGTTTTACATTTTTCAATTTGATGAATACTTTAAGAGAAACCTAATCTGAAATGGATAGGGTCCTGGAATACAATGAGTTTTATGGAAATCTTCCTGCAGAGCTTGGGAATCTTACCCAGATTGAAAGACTGTAAGGCCTCTAATTGATATTTTATGTATATTATTATTCCCTTATTTATTTATTTTTTGGACTAGCTGTTTCTTTTATTAATTCTTATTGGTTGGTCATTTTACTCATACATATTCTATGCCATGTGTTCATAATTTGTTGTTGCTATAGGCATCTTACCTCTAACAACTTTACTGGAGAATTACCTCCTGCATTTGCAAAGCTCACTGCATTGAAGGAATTGTAAGCTTCCTACTTTAGTTTCCCTTTCTTTTCTAGTTGAATAATGATACAATCCTATTACATATCTGTCATGAATTCTACAATTTTTTCAATAGAATTACTAGATTACATCTATCCTTATCAGTTGACCATTTTAGGGATATCTTTTTTGCCCTGCCTTGAAGAAATTAGTACTGCACATAATGGATTTCATTGTATTAGAATGTTCATTTTTGGTTTTAATATATACATGAATCTATTTTAGCTATTGCTTACTTTGATATGATGCAGTCGAATTGGTGGCAATCAATTCTCTGGAAAGATACCTGATTATATTCAGACCTGGACAAGTCTTCAACAATTGTGTGAACCTTTTTCTTTTAAGCCTTAATTGTTTATGTTTTCTATTTTTTATAATGCGCCTTTTCTTTTTTATTAGAAGCAATTTTGTTTTTTTCTAACTCCACAGGATAATGGTTGGGAGTGGTTTTAGTGGGCCAATCCCTTCTGGGATTTTTTCATCTCTGAAAAACTTAACTGATTTGTAAGTATAATGTTCTTCATGGTAACTGGAGTTTAAAAAATTATTTGCTTAATTTTGTTCAGCCATTCTTAAATTATGATATCCAGGGAAATCAGTGACCTGAATGGACCTGATTCTACTTTTCCACAACTCAATGAAATCGAAAATTTGGAAAGATTGTGAGTGAGATGCTTCAATTTTTAATACTGTTATCATAGTTTCTGCGTTTTGGCTATGTGAGTCTATGTGTCAAGAAGGAAATATTTTAAGCAATAGGGAATAATAAGGAAGAAGAGATATGAATGCCTTCCTACAGCATAAGTTCATTTACCTTTTGCTTCATAGGATATTGAGGAGTTGCAACATTAATGGAACTCTACCTGCATATCTTGGAAACATGACACATTTGAATATTCTGTAAGTTCTGATTCATTATCTTCTATTCTTTTAATTACTGATAACTATTTTAGAATCCTACCGTGGATATAATTTTTCTTTCAGCGACCTCAGCTTTAACAAATTAAGTGGAGAAATTCCAAGCACCTTTGATGCCCTAACAAGGGTTAGAAGAATGTAAGAAAACACTTTAGCTGTTCTAATAGCCAAGTGAATATGGGTCATCAATGATTAATGAGTTCTGTGCGTTGACTTCTCCATATTGCTTTTACATAGATATTTAACTGGAAACCTTCTCACTGGACTGTTGCCTGGGTGGACAGAGAATATGGGGACAAGTAATTCCATGTAAGTTGACTTTCAAATGATACCTTATTCATGGACTCGGATAAGGTGCAGTCGATTGCTAGCTATTGAATTTGCTTACCATTGCACAATCAATGTAATTACAAGCAAATCCAACGGCTAGCAAGCCAACTACATAGTGCAGTGACTATTCCTAATCCCTTTCCCTTGTTCATCAAGTGTCTCATGAAGTCTGGTAATCACATTTCAAACATTTTCCACAGAGATCTTTCATAAAACAACTTCATAGTTGGAAGCCAGGCAGAGTGTCAAAAACCGAGAAGGTAAGATTTCTTCCTTTTAGTGCATTTCTCAAATTTTAAGAAGCTATCCGAGTTTTAACCATTGCTTATGTGCCAACAATAGGAACTTGTTTGCGAGCTCTTCAACGGGCAATAACTCGTAAGTTTTTTGCTCTGCATGATAAAATGTGTTTATTAATTGTATAGTATGTGTATAACTAGTTCCTTCATTTCTAGTCTAAAAATATATTTTGGTAATGATTAATTATGCTGACTTGTTCTGCCCTTTCCATTATTCTATTAGAAAACCTTATTTTTGTGTGGATACCTCTTCCTGTTCTACTACAAGTAAGTTGATTGGCTATGTATTTCTTACTGTTAACGTCTCACTACTGCTGTTAACATTTGAGTTACTGAAATGTCCCTACAGCCTCTCTTCATATAAATTGTGGTGGGCCATCCCTAACCTTGACTGCTGATGGAAATAAGACATTAGTGTATGATGCCGATCAAGATGTGGTCGGAGCAGCAAGTTTTGAACAGAGTAGAAGAAACTGGGCAATTAGCAACACTGGTGAGTTTGTGGACAGCAGCGGTCACATACCCTACTATGCCTGGACGGATGAATCTATGACCAATGATCTGGGGAAGACTGCACGTGTTTCTGCAATATCTCTGACTTATTATGGATTTTGCCTGTATGAAGGAAACTACACAGTGAGTCTCCATTTTGCGGAGATAATGTTTACTGACAACAAAACATTTAGTAGCCTGGGAAGGCGTGTATTTAATGTCTACATTCAGGTACAAGGTTCTATCATTTTTCTAAATTTGTTACGCCGTGTTTGACTTCATATATAGGATTAAGAGCATGTTTGGTTCATGGATTTTGACAAATCTTGGGATGATATATTCTCATATTGTGTATGTTTGATTACTATTGGAATGAAAATGATCCATTTTAGGAATGTTTCATTCCTCAAATTTGAGAAAATCACTATTGTCAAATATTTAATGGTATTGGACCATTCCTATGATCATTTTGGTCATTTTAGGCAGGTGAATATTTTTATTATGTTGGGTGAAATTTGTTTATTAAAAAACATGAGGATTATTTTGGTTATTTTGTTAAGAATATCATTCTTTTCTTTGCATACCAAACAATGTATTCATACATTCCCATTGCATACTAAACATACTAATAGAGCTTTTCATTTCTCTTTTCATTCCTATATTGAACTATTCCATAAACCAAATGTGCTCTAAGCATTACAAGATTTCCCGTGCAATTACCAAGCTACATATTTAAAACTTGTAGCCATCATGAACGTTTTGCTTTGTAATTTAAACTTACAGGGAAAGCTTGAGCTGGAGAATTTCGATATTGTAAAAGCAGCAGGAGGAGTGGGTATAGTAACCATACAAAACTTTACTGCTTTTGTGAATAGTAGTGGTACCTTAGAGATCTTCTTCTATTGGGCTGGAAAAGGGACCACTGCTATCCCCTTTAAATCAGTGTACGGTCCTCTTATATCAGCTATATCAGTGGATGCTGGTATGTGGTACTTCTCTGTAATATCTTATTCTTCAGCTATGACATTGATGATATTTTCTAATATGATCAGCTCTTGTATGATAACCAAGCAGACTTTACAAACCCATTACAATCGAAACATGGAAGTAGCATGCCTCCATGGGCTGTGGGTGGAATTGTAGCTGCAGGAGTGATTATCATTATTCTGGTATTTGTTCTACTTTGGTTGAGAGGCTGTCTAGGACAAAAGAGGTCATTTGCTAGAGGTAATTACAAAATAATTGGTACTATTACCAAAAGCTCCTACCTTCCTCAATGAAACATTCAGATAATTATTAATTATACACAAAATAGGCCTTTGTAGCTATTCTTGTGGTTTTCAATTGCTGCTAACTTCTCTAGCTGCTAGTAAAATCCTATGAATAGTGAATCCTATTTGGCAATTGATGACCAGAATAATGTCTTTACTCCAATAACTACTAATAATTTTGAATTATTCCAGTGTAAGAGATCTCTTACTTCTGATTACTTTCATTAACAGAGATAAATGGTTTAGACCTACAAACAAGTTTATTTAGCTTACGACAAATAAAAGTCGCAACCAATAATTTTGCTATTACCAATAAGATTGGAGAAGGAGGGTTTGGTTCTGTTTACAAGGTATTCTACACAAATGAACTTTTCTCATTATTAAATATTCTACTGGAATTTTATCTATTGCTTTCTGATTCCTTCTCAACTTCTGCTAAATTATAGTGTTCCCAAAAATGCAGGGATTTCTGCCAGATGGTACAATAATAGCAGTTAAGTTGCTTTCTTCCAAATCACAGCAAGGAAACCGGGAGTTTATAACTGAGATAGGCATGATTTCTGGTTTACAACATCCATGTCTTGTTAAACTTTATGGCTGTTGTGTTGAAGGAGACCAACTATTGTTAGTGTATGAGTACATGGAAAACAATAACCTTGCTCGTGCATTATTTGGTAAATTGTCTTATGTGAATTTGGTTTCCTTTCTTGGGATATCTAATTATCTTATTACACGCATATATACATAACGAATTGGAATTGCTATCTAATCTTTGTCACATTGATCAATTAAGGCCAAGAAGAAAGTGGGATAAAATTGGACTGGCCAACAAGGCATAAAATCTGTGTTGGTATTGCTAGAGGTTTGGCTTACCTTCATGAGGAATCAAGACTAAAGATTGTCCATAGGGACATCAAAGCCACTAATGTGTTGCTTGATAAAGACTTGAACCCAAAAATATCTGATTTTGGTCTGGCCAAGCTTGACGAAGAAGATAATACCCACATAAGTACTCGAATTGCTGGGACTTAGTGAGTTCTTATATATTAATTTACCTTGAGTGAATTTTATTGAAAAAAATATTTTCTAAGTGTGATAGAACTGTTAGGAAATAAACGAAAGTGGCATAAAATGAAATGTCATATAGAAGTTCAATATAGTCAACTTATTATGGAACAAATTATCTAAGCACTATGTCATTGCTATAGTTATTATAATAATGGATATATTTTTAATCTTGCAGTGGTTATATGGCTCCAGAATATGCAATGCATGGCTATTTGACTGACAAAGCAGATATTTATAGCTTTGGAGTTGTCGCCTTAGAAATTGTTAGTGGAAAGAACAACACCATTCGCAGAGCAAAAGAGGAAAGCTTCCTTCTTCTTGAATGGGTAACTTGAAGAGCATTACATTTAATACTTAGTGATTTTTCTTAAAATTTCCTTTAACCCGGCATGAATGAACCTAAGTGACTTCATATTACTTTTCAAAATGCAAAGTTTCTGTCTGTGCATATATGATCAATTTCTTAATCACGCAAAGTCTTCAGACTATAAAATATTAATTGCTTGATGCCTAACTATACCAGAAAAATGTATTTCCATGTTTCTGTTTCCTGTGTACTTATTGGAATATCTACATCTTAGATTCAATTAGTTGTTTGTTTCATACGTAAGAAGAGTTTCAAATCAAAGTACGAAACTTGTTTTTTGTAACTTTGTCTTACCAGGCACATCTCTTGAAAGAAAAAGGTAATTTGATGGAGCTAGTTGATCCAAGGCTGGGATCAGATTTTAAGAAAGAGGAAGCTATGGTAATGATCGAAGTGGGTCTCCTATGCACCAATGTCACCGCGGCACGTAGACCTACTATGTCTTCAGTAGTTAGCATGCTTGAAGGTAGAGTTGTTGTTCCGGCGTTAGTTTCAGACTCTAATGAGTCATTTGATGAGATCAAGTTGGAGGAAATGAGACAGTATTATCGAAATACAGAAGAAAATAAGATAATTGAGACAAATACACAAAGCGCATCTATTGATGGAGCATGGACTGTTTCATCTTCATCTGCGGTAGATCTCTATCCTGTCCACCTTGATTCCTCTTATTGGGATAAAAGAAATTAGGAGTATCTGCATAATCTCAATGTTTATTTTTCCTTCTTTTTAATTTATGTTTTATGGAGACTTTGAAAGAACAGTGGGGTCACCAATGAAAAGAGTCTATTACATGGTCTTTAGCCATGTGAAAAGTTGTAGAAGGTGGTCAAAAAGGACACTGAAAAAAATAATTAAGTGGTTAGTCATTTTTATTTTATTTTATTTTATTGCAAATGTGTTATGGTTTTCACCACAACCAAAGAAGATAATAATGACATTATATTTGCAAAATGTGTTACAACCGTGAGGAATGAGCAGTGCTACAATGTGTTTTAGCATGATCATGATGCTTCACACAAACTAATTTCCTGCAATTAGGGGTGTTCATAGGTGGAGTTAGGGATGGAAATAAGCTAAATTGAACTAACTCTTAAAGTAAATTAGTTCAACCTGCAATTGGATCAATAAGTTAGGCGTGAGCAAATGAGTTAAGCTTAAACAAAAGCTAGAGTTATTATCTTCACACTTCTGTACCATATTCCCACAAAGAGGATAATAAAAGAAGCCTTATTGTCTAGCCTCAGCTAAAAATCTCTGCATCAATTGATTTTTATCATTCTATCCTATAAACAGTACAATAATCTTTAATAACAAATACAATCTGCGATCAACACTTTTACCCATGTCATTCTTCATCTTCTTTTTTCCTTCTCTGATATGAACTCTTCTTTCACTTTTCTCTCTTCCACACTATAGTGTTTTAAAATTACTGAGATCAGGCAGACTTCTAATAATAAGACTTGCATGATCAAAGTAACTTCCATTATTCAAAGAAATAATTCGGCCTTTCTTTATACAATTATTCTTTTGTACTAAAAAATTAACATGATCATTTGCTATATAACATAATTTACAAAATAAAGTATGACTCTTCTCTTTAATTAAAAGAACTATATAAATAGCAGCCTTCTAATTAAACCTGTTCACGGTAATGTAGAAGGGTAGCGGATTGGAGCATGAAAAAGTGATATTGACTTGGTTGATGAAAAAGCAAACAATTTACCAACTCCAGAACTCCATTGTTAGCACATATTTGGCATGCTGTTATAGGTGGTGGAATAGGAAATAGACACCAATAGCATGGGCCTCTATTGTAATTGTAGACAGTGAGGTATAAAAGAAAGGCCATTTCTTAATCCACACCCCTCCTTTTCTAGCCACACACTCGACCTTTTGTTTTTAAATTTCATGCCAAAAGTACCCTTGCCCCGTGATAACACACGCACCCCAAACTCCCCGCCTCATTTTTGTCCAGTAGTAGCCAAAATTTGTGGAGCCCACACACCCTACTCGGGTAGCAAGCAACCTTAGTCTCCAATCAAGGTACATCCCTATTTTGGCAATGGGTTCATTGATTTTGGGAGATTTAGGGTTGTGTGATAATCTGAGATGGGTTAAAAGCATCTTACTTTATCTGCATTTTGTGATCAATGCAATTGGGTGGTGTGGTTAAGATGATTTTGTTGTGCATTTTCATATGCATTTTGTTCACTTTTGGTGGTATATTTTTAAAAAAAATTTGAGGCTCAAAATATAAATTAAAATCTGTTTGTTAATAATTTTAGCTTAACAAATTTCAAAATTTAGAGTAATTTTTTTTTTCACACAAATTAACTAAATGGATCTTAAAATTTATTGAGCTTAGGTTTAAAACACTATAGTCTAAAATTAAGCTCAAGGGATCACAAAATTTTTTAAACTTAAATTTTAGCTCAACAAATCTCAAGATCCGTAAAGCTTAATTTATAGTCCTATTGATCTTTAAATATGTTGGGCTTAATTTTGAGTCTAACAATCTTGAGATTCATTTAGCTAAAAATTAAGACTAACATATCTCAAGATCTTTGTGGCTATTTTTTTTTTTTATAATGTTTTGAAATTTGTTTTAACATGTGCCATTTGAAATGTTGTTTGCAAGTATGGCAAGGACAAAGAATATTGGATAGTCATCATATTCGCCCTCGGAGGAGCATCCAGATGGAGGTCATAGGCGTCCCACTGCTATTTATTTGAGGCAACATATGGCTCAACAAGGATAGGGATAGGGATGACTGAGTAGGTGGCAAAGCCAAGTCTCATGTTTTCATGATCAGTATGAGGCTCCCCTTGTTTTGCTTGTGGTTCCACCCGTGAAGCAAAGGAGGAGGAGGAGCCAGTTGAAAACATCCCACTGTGGGACCTCCGGATAGAGTCATTTCAAGGGGGTCTTAAAGACATATCTATCCTCAAGAGGTTCTCTAGTCACACAACTATGACAATTTAGAGCATCTCTTATTATAATATTATAAGAGTTGCATAAGTTATTTTTTAATAATTTTTTTTTATAAATTTTATAGTAAAATATCATTTGTTACACTTTATACAACTTAAAAATATAATTTTTTTAAGGATGTAATTCATATTAGTTGCATAAATAAATCTCATAAATTACTCTACATTATTATCTCACTTTAATATTTTTTTACAATTTAATATTTTTCAATTAATTTAATTTAATTTTTAATACTTACTACATATGTCTAAATGTTAATTTTTTAATATAATAATATCAATGGGTCAAAATGGCTCCTCAAATCCTAAAAGGTCCCACTTCTCCCTTTTTTTTTTTTTTTTTTCTTCCTGCTTGCACGAACCCTGACTGCTTTTTGTAAAACTTCTCATTCTCCTCATTCACTCACCAACCACAAGGCCAATTGTTCCACGGGATGAACACCACTACATATGGTCTCTATCGCTCCATCTTCTCTTCTTTTCCAAGTGTTTCCCACCATGTGAGATCGGCACATGGCGATACTGCCGTCCACCCACGCCAGAGATCACCGGTGGTTCCAGCAAAGGAGATGTGATCTTCTGCTTTCTGGTCTCCATCGCTATGAGGTCTTTCGCTTTCTAGTCTCCATCACTCCCATTTTCTAGTTTGATTTATCTTATGTTTTTGGTTAGCTTCTCTTTGATTTCTAGTTTGAATTTTCTTGGATTTTTGTTTGATTTTTGTTATTGCATGTGAGATTTCTATTCCAGCATGGGATTTTTGTTCGATAGATCTGGATTTCTATTTTTTTCTTTTCTAATTTAATGCTAGGGATTTATGTTTGTATTTCTATTCCAACATGGGATTTTTGTTCAATAGATCTAGATTTCTGTTTTTTCTTTTTTAATTTCATGTTGGTTGCTGGCTTTTCCATTCAATTTCTGCTTGGTATTTGTTTAACCTAAATGAGAGAGAAATTTGGCTCTAAATTTCTTCTACAATTTCACTTTTCACCTACTTTATGGATAGATTGAGACCCATTTTCTCCTGTACTCCCATGCTTTATCTCATTGCCGCATCTTCCTTCTCTCTGCCAACAAACAGGGCACCAACAGTGCACCCTTTAGTCATGGAACTGTTGGTTTGGCTATTCCACAGTCTTGTGCTCTCCTCAAGTGCCGGCCACTAGAGATGGTCTTAGTGCTAAGCGCCACTAAGAAACATATAGTTTTTTTTTTTTTTTTTATAGTGTGCTTGGTTACATTAGTGTTTTCATAAAAACTAATAATCTAAAATGATCTTGCAAGATCAAATAGTTCTTAAGACGGTTAACAATGGGAAGAAGGTAACCGAGTTGAAGTATGATGAAGCATTACAATAGGTGTGGGCCATTGTGGATTGCTTAAGGATGACACCACTTATGAGATATAGCTTCAACTTTGCCAACACGACATTGGTATTGATGTTGGTGTCAGTGTTTGTGGAAAGATGGTACCCTAACACGAACACTTTCAACCTGCCACCTAGGGAGATGACAATCATTCTTGATACACAGTGTCACTGTTGCACATACATGTATGCAATGAAATCGTCACAGTGCCATCGGTGGCAGTCAAGCAAGTAGCACCACTGGCACACAAGTTACTAGGGATATTGTAGATAGATGCATTGGGGGAGATGGCATTCAATAGGGGTCCCAATATATAATTTGAGACCCTATGATCTGTGTACCAACATCCTGTAATAGCCTAGAGATGGAACTTGGCTGCTAGGGTATACCTTATGCACATTGTTAGTTGCACTATATTTACTAACAAGAGTGCGATGAGGGGTTTGTGCTGAGATCCTAGAGCTGTTTAGGGACTTAGATGTTATTGGTGGATATGCATGGGGTGCCATTTACCTCACCATCATGTATGAGCACTTGAAATTTTCCAGTCGACATTAGGACAAGTAAAAGGGAGGTTATCTAACTCTTTTACTAGTATCTGCCCTTTGAGGTGAGTGTTTGCATCAATATGTTATTCTTCAATCTAGTCATTTTTATGTCTTGTTTGGTTTACTTGTAGGCTTGGATGTTTGAGTATTTCTTGGGATTCATGCGGTTAGATCCAATGAACCCTCATTGCACAGAGGATCTTCCATGAGCGCAACGGTGGATGGTAAGGTGGGGTAATGGGCAGGTCGTCCTAATTTGGCATTAGTTGGACCATCTGAGGGACCATGATGTGGTGTGGACTCCTTAGATGTTGCTAGACTGCACTATCCACTACATGATATCATTTTTTCTTTGACCATCTCAGGTTTTCACATCAATATGAGCCTAAAATGGCCCAAGAGAGTGTTAAGGCAATTGGGACATGTGCAGGGTATTCCTTGGACCCTAGTTGGGTCACTGTTGCTCGTGTCTCCATCATTGATGTAAATGCTGCATTGAGGATTTCAACTCGTATATGTTGGATGATGAGAGTTGCGGACTTGTGGTTGTGGTAGTTGGGGCAATCATGCGTGGTATATGTAATGATATCATACGATCCAATACCCGTACCTATTGTCCACCTCCTTTGAGTTGTTGAGCCACTTATTATCCACGGTGAGAGGAGATGTTAGAGGCACTGCGACATCTCATCTACCTATGAGGAGTGCTTGGTAATATACGCTGAGCTTTTCTTGCGCTCACATAATATTTGTTAACATTGGTAGTAACCTTTGGAACATGGACTTTGTTATTTATTTTATGCACAAAAGCATTTCTAGAGTATTGTTGACACCTTCATGCTTTTCTTGTATGAGCAGTTGGTAGACCCTTAGTCTCAGTTGGGAAAGGCATTATAGAGAACATATACCATGACTGGGCACACATGGGAGGCTCCCCTGTCGTACCATCGGGGAGGAGGTTCTAGCATTTTAGGGGAGTCCAACAGAGCACATGAAGAGGATCCTCAAGATTAGATTAGTAGATGTATCTTTGACATTTGTGATTTTAGTGAATTAGGACTTTGATAGATGATTTTAGAATGGAAGCTAAACTTTTGCTGATCTATGACATTGTGTGGTTAGAAATCATGAAATATACAAACTTACAAAGTCTATATTATTGAAATTTTAATTATTGTAAGAGCAAACCCTATTTGCAAAGAGCAACAACAACAAAGGATGCAAGGCTTGCTTCTGAAGAATTTAGGGAGATGAGATTCCCCTAAGAAAAAAATTAAATTTATATACCAAACGGATTTTGAAATCCGTTGGGTGTAATATACAACCAAAAGGATTTCAAAATCCATTTTCCTGTAAATGCACTCCATGTTTGTCAAAAGTAAGTCATATATACAAATTATAAACAATCTATTTAGTATGTATATAACTTGGGGATAATCTTTTTTTTTATCTAATATGAATTTCCTCAATTAATTAGGAGTAATCTATCAAGTAGATTTATCATTGAAGTAATTGTTTAGATTTGCAAATTGCAACTAGTTCTTGAACATACAATATGTGAACTAAATGAAAGGCTACTTGATATAAAGCATAAAATATTTCTAGTTTCTCATTGATCTTTAGTTGCGAAAGGGATGTAGAGATTAAATTACGCCCAAAAAAATGTAGAGGTTGAAGCCAGAGGCAAAGTTGGATTGATAAGGAATAAATAGATATTAGAATTTGAACTCAAATTAATGCAAATTAGAAGTCTTCGTCAATGTGTTTGTCTTTCCTTCTGTTTGGATGCGCAAGCTAGCTACTTGCATAGTGTTAGATATAAAATAATTATGGGTTTTTTCTTAACAACTTAAGTTCTTAAGCTGGATATTCAGTTTTTAATATAGTATAAGAGCTTTTATAACCTCATGGTTAAGGGTGTGAAACCCCTTACACTTCAAGCCCAAAAGGGTTTAGCGTTATGCTAACAGTTTAAGCTTTTGAGTTAGATCAGTTCTTCGTACATAATAAAGATTCCTTCTTGTATTATTTATCCTTAAACTGACCAATTAGTAAAAGAATCTCTCACTTTCAAATCGTGTATGAATTGGACGAGGTCATCGAACCATCTCCCTCTCCTCTCCAAGTCAATAAGGAAAGTTCGCATTGATTAGTTTTTACGGTCCATAGAAACTGGGAATTGGGCAATGGAAAATCTCTATATATATGCATGAAAGCAGACGCTTTTCAGTTATAAGAGAAAGCTGCTCTGAAGTCTAATTGTGAGTTGGCAAAGATAGAATCTGAAGCAATGATAATGAAGGCGATGCATATTCAACAACTGGCCTTGGTGTGTGCCACTGCATTAGCAACGGTTGGAGCAGCTGCAGCTCAAGTTCAATATCCTGTTGCCCTACCTGGCTGTAACAACACCTGCGGAAATGTTACAAACCCATATCCATTTGGAACAGGAAGCTCATAATCTAATCCTGATCAAAACTGTTTCTTAGACGATCCCTTTGAGCTCACTTGTAGTGACTCCACATTAATTCTGGGTGAAAATCTCGATGTTTCAAACATATCCCTTGAAAGTCATGAACTGGAAACATCCTTTTTCGTCTCCTCAGTTTGTTTTGACGCATTAGGCCAGACAACTAAAGATGCAAATCAAATTTCTTTCGAGGGGATTTCTTACACCATTTCTAGCAAGAAGAACAAGTTCTTCAGTGTTGGCTGTGACACTTACGGGTATCTCAATAATTTCCAAAATGATGGAGATAGCTATTCAACTGGGTGCTTAACATGATGTGACAATGGAACCGATAAAGCGAACAGTGGAAGTTGTTCAGGGATTGGATGCTGCCAGGTGGAGATTCCTCTTGGAATGAATAACATCTCCATCAAAGCATATAGTTTTGATAACTACAAAAATGTGATGAATAGCTTCAACCGCTGCAGCTATGCTTTTATACACAAATTGAATGAGGATGGTTTTGGTTATAACCTTTCTGCAGATGATGTGAAGGGTGGTCTACAGTTTGAAACGATCCCCATGGTGCTTGAGTGGACTGTTGGGAAGGAGACATGTGAAGTCGCTCAGAATAAATTCGCCCATGCCTGCGGAAACAACAGCTATTGTGTTAACAGTAACGCAACCAATGGATATAGGTGCCTCTGCAATTCTGGTTATGAAGGAAACCCATACCTCCCGGAGGGTTGCAAAGGTAATTGTTTGGTTTATTGTATTGTATTCATGCAAAAGAATTTCAGTTAATCCCAGGAAAAGAAAATGATTTTTTTTTTAATGAATTGGCAGACATCGAACAAATGTGATAGCAGTCATCAGTCATTGAAGAATAATGCACATCAAATCAAGATTGTAAAAACACTGATGGAACTTTTTATTGTGTCTGCAAGAAGGGGTTATTACAAGGAAGGAGCAGAATGCCAAAAAATCCAGCCAGATGTACATTAAATTCATTGTTATATTTTTCCCTAATTGTTTTTTTATTAAAGTTAGATAAAAAATCATGTATGGACTTCAATTTAAGAATTTAAATCTTTAGGTTAAATTGCTTCAAAATATGATAACAAGACTTTTTTAACTGAGTTAGCTAAGCTTTTAGTAGTAAGTAATTTGATAGTCTAATAGCTCATGGTATTTATTATAAACAGTTTCCGGTATTGATATTAATAATAATGATAATAATAAGAAAAAAAACTTGCTAATTACTGCTCTATCATCTTTCAAATACAGTTGAAAGTGTAGGATTTATAGCCCTGTTTGTGAGCATGTCCACCACATACTTGGTATATCAGAAAAGGAAACTAATAAAACTTAAAGACAAATTCTTTTGGCAAAATGGGAGTTTCCTTTTGCAACAGCAACTCTCTGTAAGAGAAGACTCCTCTCAAAGTAGAGCTCAAATTTTTACAGCCGAGGAGCTTAAGAAGGCTACCAAGAACTATGATGAGAGCTTAATCATAGGGAAAGGAGGCTATGGCACAGTTTTCAAAGGGTTTCTAAAAGATAATAGGATTGTTGCTATAAAGAAATCCAAAGTTGTGGATCAGAGCCAAATTGAGCAGTTCATTAATAAGGTAGTTGTTCTCTCCCAAATAAATCATAGGAATGTTGTCAAGCTCTTAGGTTGTTGTTTAGAGACAAAAGTTCCTTTATTAGTTTATGAATTTGTCAACAGTGGCACCCTCTATGATTATATTCACAATGAATCGAAAGCAAACAATGTTTCTTGGAAAACACATCTAAGGATAGCTGCAGAAGCAGCAGGAGCACTAGCATACCTTCACTCAGCTGCCTCCATTCCCATAATACATAGGGATGTCAAGACTGCAAACATTATTCTTGACGAGACTTATACAGCCAAAGTGTCTGATTTTAGAGTTTCAAGATTGATTCCTATTGACCATGCAGAAATAGCCACAATTGTGCAAGGAACTGTTGGATATTTGGACCCTGAATATATGCTAACAAGTCAACTTACTGAAAAAAGTAATGTATTTAGCTTTGGAGTGATACTTGTGCAGATGCTAACAAGGGAGAAAGTACTTCCATTTGATAGGCCAGAAAAGAAAAGAAATCTTTCTATGCACTTTTTGTCTTCCTTCAAGGAGGGTTCCTTGTTTGAAGTTCTTGAAAAGTAGATGGTGAACGAAGAAAACAAGGCTGAGGTCATGGAAGTTGTAGTACTTGCATCAAGGCGCTTGAGGCTGGAGAGGCCTAGCATGAAGGAAGTGGCGATGGAGTTGGAGGGAATAAGGATGATGAACAACCATCCATGGGATAGCAGCAATATTCAGGTTAATTTGGGGGAGACTGAATATTTGTTGCACGAGACATCTGGAATTTATGAACATGAAAATTGCAGCTGCCATCAAAATACTGGGTATGACAGCATCAGAGATCATGTACTCATTCCACTTGATGATGGAAGATGATTATGCTAGCACTCTGGAAGCCCTACATCTTACTCTCTTTGCAAGTTTTTTTACCTGCTTTTGCTTTGTTTATCTATGGTCGAATAATTTTGTAAACTATAACGTGGGTTATTATTTTTGTCTTTATTTAATGGCTGATAATACTATTAACTTTTTTGTGAGTTAGTTTTTATTCTTTTTCTTTCCAATCTATGATATCATTTCTCTTTTTTCTTTAAATACTAAGATATTCAAAAAAAATAAAAAAATTGGATTACGCTATGATTTTTGCCTCATTGTGCTCACGCAAGTAGTTAATTTCATCTATTTTTAATGTCTCGACAAAGTAGTAGTAGTAGGAAGAGGCTCCAACAGCAGAAGCAGCTTATTTTGTAGATATTGTCTAGTTAGTAGTAGTAGTACAACTAATTCTGCTTGATCATTTCATTGTATAGTAGTAGTAGGAGGAGGCAGAGGAGCAGCTTATTTTGTAGATATTGTCTAGTTTGTTTCCGGTTCTTACCCACTCCTTCTCTCTTATGTTGTTTTAAACCACACACTCTCCATTAAGGGAAGTAGCTTCAGTAACACCTTTATTTCCCTCCCTCTTCCAACCTACTTGCATAATCGGTCTTCGAGCTTATCTTGTTCCTTCTTTTGGTTGTCATTCATTTTCTTTCATTTTCAAGTGGTCCTAGATTGCAGATTGATCCATGCAAATTCGAAGTCTTCGTCAATGCGTTTGTCTTGTTCTTCGCAAGCAACTTCCATGGGTGATGGGTCCCATCTGTACTCTATACTCTAGATAGTCATTTGTTTGAAGAATCGTCGTCAAATAACTGTACGAATTAGACGTGCTCTTGTAAGAATAAAGTTTTAATTTGGGGATTAGACAAATAACTTTCAAAGTTGCATGCAGAAGGAGGTGGTTTCTCTTGTAATGACCATATCTCAAGACATATTACTTTTAGGGTGATGGTTCCCTCTTATACTCTTTATACAATGATTGGTCATTTGGTTTAAAAATCTGTTATACTGATAAATTAGACGTAGTCATGTAGTTGTGATTATTTAGCAACGAGACATTAAAGACCATTCAAAATTGTCTAGATGTGTGCAAAGAAATGAAAGTGGGTATGAGATTTTTAAAGAAAAATAAACATGCAATGCATACCAAGCTGTTCCAATCACTTGAACTAAATAGATTCACACAGAAACTAAACTAATTCACTTAGTATTATGTCTGTTTTGGATTGAAATTTTTTTAAACTACTAGCATTTCGGTTTGTGGTTTAGATAATTTTTAATTCATTAAAACTAAATCAAATTGCATATTTCAAATATATATGTGTGCGCGCGTGCGCATGTATATATATATTGATTTTTTTTATTGTGTGCTCACTTAGTGAGAGACAACTGCATATTTCCAATACAAGATTATGAACCTTTGCTTCATTCAGTATGATACTAATAAATACTCCCTTTGTTCCAAAATATGTGTAATTTTAGTGTTTTATTTTTGTTTCAAAATATATGTTGTTTCACATTTTTAAAGTTCTGTCAATTTTTTTCTTTCCTTTCATACCCTTTTTTATAAGTGCGAAGATAAACTAATTATAATTACTCTTGAGACTTACCCACTTCTTTCTATTCCCTCTCTTTCTCAATATCATTTTTCTCTCTTTAATTCAATTAAATATAATAAGTTGAAAAATTAGTCAATGGAGAAATTAATTAGAGGTAATATAGAAAGTTGAAAAAGTAATTATGATAGTATTAATAGAAAGACCTATACAAAAGTGTTAAACTACACATATTTTGGAATGGAGGGAGTACACAACTTCTTTCTCAATTTAACAATTTTTCTCTCGTCTAACACTCCAAAAAACTCCACTAGCTAATTTCCATTTTTCTTAATTACCCTTGTGGACTTCCCTGTTTAATGTTATCTTTTATCTGTTATTTGTCTTTATTCCCGTTTATACCTCTTCAACTTCCAATTTACTTACACCTTACCTATGTATAGCACACAACTATCTATCCCTCTTTGATTTCCTTTTTATTAGTAGACAACACAGTGAAAGTAAAAAGGAAGCTATCTCAACTTTCCGTAAGTCTCATATGGATATTTATTCTCATAATTTGAAATACATCTTCTATTGGAAATTGGCTAGTGGAGTTTTTGGGAGTGTAAGACGAGAGAAATGGTTAAATTGAGAGAGAAGTCGTGTATTTGGTAGTATCATAATGTATGAAGCAAAGGTTTAGAATCTTGTATTGGTAATATGTTTATTTAATTTTTCTACATATATCATATTACTACGACATAAGAGATTTTTGTATAAATGGACCCATCAAAATTTCTCTCAATTATTTACCAAGTAAATAAAAGTAAGAGCTATAAGTGTCGGCAGCCTTCTAGAGATACATTTGAAAATTCCTTTTGGAAACGCAAGTGGGTCTTAACTTTTAATTGGCAAGGAAAGAGAAAGGTCACCAAGAAAAGAAATATAGTAACTTTCATGCAACTTTTCTAAGTGAAAAATTGGTTGACTTGACTTTATGATGAGAAATAGGAAGGAACCAATGTTAAAACGGTGTTCCATCATGAATTGTTAAATTTAGAGAAAGCTTGAAAGATTCAACTTCAGAAGTATATCAAAGATTCTACGAGACAAGTGAGTTTTTTTATTTTTCCCTGGTGGGTTTAATGTCCATTGCTATTTTTTTTTTTTTGGCAGAAACAAGTTAAGTGAGTTGAATATTTGAGGATTTACTAAAAAATTCCATCTTTGTTTTATCCGGTGACAAAGTAGAAGTTTGTGGGAAAATAATTAACCTAAATATATTCATCCTTCAAATTTCAAAATAATTAAAAAAAATATATGTAACAACATATTAGGGGAAGTGGTTTGGCCTAGTGGCACCACCCCTAATTTTAAGACTTTGACACCCTAATGTCTTGGGATTAAATTCAGTCCCCTCCCTAACACGCGTTCTCATCCTATCTATGAAAAAAAAAAGCCTTATTAATAACAGTTAAGAAATCAATAAGTAAATTATTAGTAACTCTTTTTCATAAAGAGTTATATATGGTTGAAATTGAAATGCATAAAATATTCTATATGGTTCAAATTTACACCATTGTAATAAGACAAATGTAGGTGTATTTATAATTGGGATCCTTATCATCCATAACCGTGCTGGTTACTTCACAATGAGAGCACATTATTGTTCAACTACATAAAATTTTTATTTTTTATTTTTTTGGTTTGTTTAATTAACAACCACATGATTTTTTATTTTCTTTTATTGTAACAACTACATGATTATTAAACCAACTCTAATTCTACTAATACATGTGGTGGGATCATTAACTCATTTCTCAGTAGAACCAACCTTTCATTTTTGTGCAGTCATGGCAATGTGGCCGTCCCATTTCCAAACTGGTATCCTATTGCTATGGATACTTTGCGCTATCACTCACAACATAGGCATATCGAGTCAGAAGATTCAATGCAACGAAACAGATCGACAAAAGCTCTTAAGCTTCAAACAAGAAGTCATAGATTCTTCAGGTATGCTCTCTTCATGGTCTAACGAAGAAGATTGTTGTGGATGGGCAGGAGTTAAGTGTGACCAATTCACACATAGAGTCTCCGAACTCAGTCTTTCCTGCCCTTTCTTCCAGGACAACACAGACTGCTTGGGAGGTGAATTCAGCCTATCTAATTTGTTTGAACTTAACTTCTTAAAATCCTTAGATTTCAGCTGGAATTACTTGTTATTTTCACCTCCTCATGGAAATTATTCCTCAAAGATTTTATATCTTGACTTATCATTCAATCATCCTCAACTAGAGCTTGAAGATCTCACTTGGCTTTCTCAACTTTATTTCTTGAAATTCCTCAGTCTTAGAGGCATATTCCTTCGTAGTCCTCTATGGCTTCAGTCTATGAGTATGCTTCCTTCACTCTTAGAGTTACACTTGAAGGGTTGTCAACTTCATGACATTAACCCGTCTCTTGAATTTGTCAATTTTACTTCTCTCAATGTTCTTGATCTTTCCAATAACAATTTTCGATCTGATAAGTTACCTAAATGGCTGTTCAATTTGAGTCATGATATTTTAGATCTTGATCTTAGCTAGAATCATTTCCAAGGCCACCTACCTGAAACAATATTAAATCTTAGAAAGTTGGGGTCACTGAGATTATCTGAGAATAAACTAGATGGACCTATTCCAAATTGGTTAGGTCAATATGAAAATCTAAAGTGCCTTGATCTTTCTAACAATTTTCTTGTTGGTCCTATTCCTGAAACTTTGGGGAATCTGTCATTCATGATTCAATTGTCTCTTGGGTCAAATAACTTGAATGGAAGTCTTCCAGAAAGTCTTGGACAATTGTCTCACTTAGAGACATTGGATGTTCAAACCACTTTTTTGGTAGGTGCTGTATCTGAAAAGAATTTCTCCCAGCTCACCAATTTGCATGATCTATTTTTGGGTTCGCCTGCCTTGACCTTTCATTTTAATTCCCACTGGATTCCTCCTTTTCAACTTCAAACAATTTCTCTAGCATATGTGCATCCCAAACTTCCTGCATGGCTATACACACAGAAATCTATACAAAGTCTAAGTATCTTCAACTCAAGTTTGTCATTCGAAGACCAAGATAAATTTTGGAAATTTGCAGCTGAAGTTGAGTACCTTGAATTAAGAAACAATTCAGTCAGTGGAGACTTGTCAAAGATGCTGCTAAACTCCAAAGTCACCCATTTGAAAGGAAATAATTTCAAAGGAGGGCTCCCTCGATTATCACCCAACGTGACAGTTTTCATATTAGAAAACAATTATTTCTCAGGAAACTTATCTTTTCTCTTGTGTCAAAACATGAAAGGGAAAATCAATTTGTCATACTTGCACATCTCTGATAGTCACTTATCTGGTGGGCTTACAGAATGCTGGAAAAATTGGAAATCGCTTGTTCATATTTTCCTGGCCAACAATAGCTTAACAGGAAAGATTCCCGAGTCATTGGGTTTATTATCTAATATTAGGTCATTACATCTAAACAATAACAACTTATTTGGATATATCCCTGCATCTTTGCATAATTGCCGAAAATTGAGCATCCTGAATCTCGGTGAAAATAAGTTTTCTGGAAATTTCCCTTATTGGATTAGCGAAAGTATAAAGGTGCTGCTGTTGAGATCAAATCAGTTCAGTGGTAACATCCCCTTACAAATATGCCAACTTTCTTCCCTCTTGGAATTGGATATTGCTGATAATAGATTTTCAGGAACTATACCCAACTGTTTGCATAATATCACAACTATGGTTTTCAGTAACACTTCAAACATGTATCGTGGCTTTCCAATACAATTTGCTGGAATCAATTCGAAGTTTGTGTATTCTTTTGCATTGCATATCAAAGGCAATCAATTAGATTATTGGAGCTATCAAAATCTAATTGTGTGTTTTCTTGATCTTTCTCAAAACAACTTGAGTGGAACAATACCTGCGGAAATATTTACTCTGTCTGGATTGCAGTCCTTAAATTTGTCCAGCAATAAATTGACAGGAAGAATACCTAGAGAAATTGGCAATTTGAAACAATTAGAATGTCTTGATTTGTCCATCAATCAAATTGGGGGCGAAATTCCTCAGAGCATATCTCAATTGTCTTTTCTTGGCTTCATAAACCTCTCATTCAACAATTTCATTGGCCAAATCCCATCAGTGCCCCAATTTCAGCGTTTTGATGCACTTTCTTATATTGGCAATCCTGAACTCTGTGGAGCTCCTCTTACAAAGAATTGCACACATGAAGAAAAGCACAGCATCCCAAAACTTGTAAAAGAAAATGATGGTGAAGAGGAATTTCTGTCATGGTTCTATATTGGCATGGGAGTTGGGTTCGCCATAGGGTTTTGGGGGATTTGTGCTTCTCTGTTCTTCAACAGGACATGGAGACATGCCTACTTCAAACGTCTTGATGAATTGACAAGCCAACTTTATGACTTTGTGGTGCTGAAGACGAACATTTTTCATTGAATCTCACATGTCGCTTGGCTGGTGAGTAAAGTGCAAAGCTTTTCATTGAAAATTGAATCATCCAATATAATTTATATTTCTCAATGAATTCTGCTATATTATGGACTAAATGAGAGTATCAATGCATATAGTGTCATCTAACTTTGAGAATATCTTTTGTCTCTTAGTGTTTCATTTCCTGTTTTATAAGATTTTGATTAGTCAAGAAATTTATTTTCAATAATTTAGTAATATTTGTAATATTATTTTATAATTTATTAACTAAAAATGCCCAATAAGATGGCAAAAAGACACCAAAATAAGATTTATGCATATAGTATATATCTTGCTTATCTAACTATATATGAGCCAGCACAATTCTAAACATTCTCTCTCTCTCTCTCTCTCTCTCTCTCTCTACAACAGTTTGCCTATTCAAGGGGATCATTAGGAGATTAACCAATTCTGCATACACAACTGAGAAATGATGCCTCTTGTATGTTATGTATAACTTATCCAGACACTATTTTTTCAATTGTCATTCTGCAGGTTCTTCTACAAAACAATTTTCTTTAATGTTCAAACATGCTAATGAACATAACAAGCATATTCAAACATAATGCGGAAGCGGATCAAGAGAGCCTACCTCCAGCCATTGCAAAACGCTTCTTCTTGGTGTCTCTGTTTCTCTTCCAAGCCTTCACTCTCTCAAACTCGATGGTGTTTGTTTCTGAAGTGAGGAGTCGGATTGGTGACCAACAGAGAGGAGGAGCACGCCTTTTATACTCCTCTGCCCATCATGGAGGAGTTGAGACGTGGCTGAAAATCAGCAAGTGTGTGGAGTCGTGGGAACGTTATGGAATGATGCTGGAAGTGGGAGAAGCTTGGTCACAACATGGACCACTTTCTGAAGGAGTTCCAACGGGAATATCGGGGACCTCATCGTGGAACTCCAAAATTCTCCCACTTGGTCTATACAATTCAACACTCACCATATAGAAAAACAAAATATATGAATCATGGCGATAAGTTCTCTTATAGTGAGTATTATCTTCCATGCATTACAATATATAAAGTCTTTCAACACTAGCCCTCAAACTTAATGAATAAACCATATGTTTATTCTAGGTCAAAATCAAAAGATATTTCTCAAAATAATAAGTCAATATGTGCACAAAACCGAAATGAGAAAACAT